>CM055662.1:7575502-8969297 GCA_029378335.1 Agrilus mali
AACATTCACCACATTTATCTGACATTTTATTCGCTTCGAAATATCAGTCTTCCTTCATTTCTCACTACTTCATCCCATATCGACTCTTCCTACCATATACCTATCTTCTATATATCTTTTTGTACTCTATTTTGAATATAGATAATAATTTTTTTTATTTCTGTAAGACAAAAAATTTTTTGAGCAAATTTTGCTGCTCCCTAAAATCTGCCGCCCTAGGCTCTAGCCTAATCAGCCAGCTAGTAAATCCGCCACTGAGTAATGGTTAATAATTTAACTGAAAAGTAAGGTGAAGCCGTATGAGGGGTTGTCAATCGTTTGCTACAATTTCGCACTGTTGTCAAATCGTTTCGACACAAACCATTTCATTAGCTAGTTGCATTTTAACTAACATCTATTAATACGACACACTTAGTAGCTACTACTTAATAGGCTACTAACATCCTACTAAACCGTTGACTATTAATGAGGCTGTAAGTGGTTGATACAGTCTTGATTTGCGAGTTAAAGCAAAAATATTTTAATTAAAAGCTCTCCAAAAATTATAAAGGTGTTTTATTTAAACTCCCATAAACCTACAATGATAAAAAATATTATTGAATAAACTCGAAACTTTTTTGTAGTACAAATATTTAAAAATAAAACATGTAGAAAGTTTCACCACCACTGACTATTACCTTCTGTGCTTTTTATCTCTTCTGATCGAATTTACAAGTAGTTCAATAAAAAATATAGCTGCAGAAATTGTTAATCCAATTGTCAATACAATAAAAGCGGAAACCGTGTCTTCTAGTGTTAAAGATGTTGGTTCGTAGTCAGCAATCGGAACTGTAATCCGTTCGTGTGACGATATTTCTATATCAAGCCATTTCTCGTAAAGATTAGCTTCAAATATCCAAATCAATGCTTTATTAAGCTTTTTCAAAAGTGGGAATCCCTTTTTGACCATGAATGACCCATAATAAAAGGAAAGAGGCTGTAAATTTTTAAAAAACAAATAAGCCAATGATTTTATAAGAAACTCTGCAGAACCATCTAAAAATTTCTTAAACCAGAAACTTGTAAACTTGTCTATGATAACGTACTTTCTACTACCTAATGTAAACAATAATAAAATGGTACTTACCATGAATTTCACTTTTTCGACGTCGTCACTGTTTTTAACTATTTTAAGCATGGATTTTGTAGCGATCACGGCGTATTCTTGTGCCTTTAAGGCATGAACGACTTCACCGAATAAATTATTATGAGTTGGTATTATCCGTTTTTCCATAATCCTTTTAAATAACTGAAAATTGTTGGTCCTTTTTAATTCTTGTATAGTAGCATTGTAAAAATAAAGTTCATATTTGCTTTTAGAAAGGTCATCAAGGGTCTTAATCTTTTGTTCTAACGGAGGATTTGTTAACATACTTCTATTTACTGCTTCGTAGGTGCTTATAAAATAGAACCCATGAAGGATTCCAATCAACCAAAGTGCTCTACAGAACACAGATTTATACAATTCCTTGTTTGTGCCAGTTACAAGACTTGACATATTGAAGAAAATTAAGCGTGTTATTGAAATTGTTAATGACTTTTTAGCCATCCTTGAATACAGATATAACAACACCGTTAAAAGCAATCCGAGCATAATGGCGCTTAATAGGAAATAATTCATCAGTTCCGAATATAGCAAAAAATCCCAGTTTTTGACGACCTTTCTCCGGGGAAGGAACCAGTAAAAGTCGACGAAGCGATAGAAGAATGTTCTTTCCACAACTTCATTTGCAATCTGGTTGGTATTCAGCACCAATCCACCAACATCAACGACATTATTTGATATATCTTGAGTAATTAAATCTAAAATAATTTTTAATTGAAATAATAGATGAGAAGCTTTACAAAATTACGAGACACAAAACGAGTTCTGTCTTAATTTTGTTTAGCTCCAGAAGCAAGACAAGGGTGGCATTGTTGCTGGTTATAAGTCAGGAAATTTTTAGTTAATTCTCTGCAATTGGTTTTCAGCCACCTAGTTGGCAGTTTTTGGTGTAAAACCCTCGAGAGGAGATATGTGTAACAAGAGTTCGAAAAGCAATCTCGAATTTCTTTTACTTTCAAAAACTCCTTCCCCGATCTTGTCCTTATTTAGGATATGAGTAGATATTAATATAAAAATCGAGGTAAGATCAAGAATATTAGTCCGAGAAGTTTCAGGATTAACAAATTGTATGAAGGATTTGTTGACCTCTTCGTCCCTGCATTCAAACAGCGACTCTTCTAAAAATGCAGCAATTTTTTATCACGTATATCCAGTAATATTTCTTGATTATCTGTTTATGTTCTGGTTAGTTCTTTCAAATGGTTTTACAAGCTCTTGCTTGAGTAACTTTCGAATTGAGATCTTAAGAAGACATATATGTATGAATAAAAAAAATCTTGGAAGAATAAGACTTTTGTCTTGATCCTTTTTCGATTCTAGACAAGAGCTGGACAAGAATGGACACTAGTATAAAAGTAAAGGTGAGATGAAGAGAATTAGGTTGAAAAAAATTGGTCAACGGTTTCTTGACCTTTTCGTATCTGCATTCAAACGGTGACCCTTGCACACGTTGATATTCAACAATTTCATATAGATCTAACAATAATTCTTCACGCACTTTTTAAACTTTACTTAATTCTTTAAAACTATTCTGCAACCATTTGGTTAATTGAATTCAGAACAAAACCTTTGAGAAGCCTCATATGTATGATTCCACAAAAAAAAATTGGGAAAAGGGGAAACTGTCCAACTGACGTCCATCAAGGAGAGTTTTCCAAGAATCTTGCCTTTCAAAAAATGTTGTCTTATTCTTGTCTTGGCTCTAGACAAGAACAGGGAATACTGATGTTAAAATCGAAACAAGATTAAGGAAAGCACGTTGAGAAGACCTACGTGTAATGTTCTAAAAGTTGACTCGACAGTTTTGGAATTTAAAAAACAAAATATGTGCCAAAATGTGCCCGAAATGTGCTATTATATGCTACTTAAAAACAAATTATTCGAAAAAACTTAACTTTTATGACTAGGTCATTTTTATGATGTTTACTTAGCTCCACTACATCACTTTATTAAAACCAAACCAATTGTGTTGTAATGTGCTCAAGATGTTCTATCATGTGCCATTAAAAAAAATTTTACTTGAAAAATTTAATTTTTATTGAGACATCCTTTTTGTGATATTTAGTTAGCTGCGCAAAATCACTTTATCAAAACTATACATATAGTGCTGTAATGTGCCCGCAATGTGCTGTTATGTGCCAATGTAAAAAAAATATTTGAATAAAAAGTTTAGATTTTTCGTAAAATGCTGTCTTCATTAATACTTTCTCCACTAGTAATGTCATTGCGACAAAAACTGGAAATTTTACTTTGACGAGAATAGGGAAATGACTTGACTGCATAAGTATTTTCATATTGTTTTATAAGCATATATATATTTATTACTTAACAATTACTAACCTTCTATTCTATGATATATATATATACATAAATGAGCACAAATTTCAGTCTCTTTGTCTATGTGTTGTGCTAACACTAAAACGGTACCATATGAAAAGTTTATTCCCTACACTAATATCAAACTATCATTAAATATAAAAAGTTACTATTAACAATAAAAAAAGGTTTAATAACACTTTGTATTGATGATATTAATAATAATACGAATTTTATAGTGTACAATACATTCTATACAATCGTAAACTAATGAAAAGTACAGGTACTTACCTAATACAAGATGTGTTGCATAACATGTAAAAGAATGTATGGTGATGTTTCATGAACAATATGCGAATACTTTGTTAAGCATTTTATTATGCTATTTCATCGTACCACATTTGTC
The DNA here is from genome assembly GCA_029378335.1 of Agrilus mali. Lineage (NCBI taxonomy): Eukaryota > Metazoa > Arthropoda > Insecta > Coleoptera > Buprestidae > Agrilus > Agrilus mali. The sequence goes on from CM055662.1 coordinate 7,579,369, forward strand.
GATGCGTAGAGAAAGTATTAATGAAGACTTAACATCTTACGAAAAATCTAAACTTTTTATTGATATTTTTTTTTTCACATTGGCACATAACAGCACATTGCGGGCACATTACAGCACTATAAGTTTAGGTTTGATAAAGTGATTTTGCGCAGCTAACTAAATATCACAAAAAGGATGTCTCAATAAAAATTCAATTTTTCAAGTAAATATTTTTTGTTAATGGCACATGATAGCACATCTTGGGCACATTACAACACAATTGGTTTGGTTTTAATGAAGTGATGTTGTGGAGCTAACTAAACATCATAAAAAGGACCTAGTCATAAAAGTTATGTTTTTGAAGATTGTTTTTTACGTAGCACATAATAGCACATTTTGGGCACATTTTAGCACATATTTTTTTTCTTTTTAATTCCAAAATTGTTGAGTCAACTATTTGGACATCTACGTGTACAAGTATTAAAAAAACAGTCGTCCAGAATGAGCTCCATAAAGTAGTTTTTTGACACTCTCTGCTTTCGAGAATTCTTTATTAATATCGGTTTTCTTTCTAAACAAGAACAAGATAAAGAATCGAAACAAGATTAATAAAATCAGGTCGAGAAGTTTTAAGATAAAGAAATCTCAAGGGTTTTGAGCTTTTTGTGTCTGCTTTCAATTGTAGACTATTCTAGATAGTTTTGGCATGCTTTATAGACCTTGTTTGATCTTTTGAAATTGTTTTGCAACCACTTGTTTGAGTATTTTTTAACGTCCACTAACGAGAGTTTTACAGCATCCTTGAGTTATTTTTATATTGTCGTGAAAATATGGTTTATCAATTCAGAAGATTACTGTTATTGGTATAAAGAAATAATGTTATTGTTTAGTTATTTGTAGTTTGTCAATTAGTAACAACAAAATAGATTGTACCTACTTACCAAAAGAGTAATTATTATAATATTGTTCCTCATAACCGTTGTTTCTTCTTAATACAAGTTTAGAACCAATAAATTTTGCAACTGTTTCTAAAACATACTTAGCAGCGCCCCTAATGGTGCGTTTTCTTTCCCTGTATGAAAAAGACCATCCGGATCTTAACTTACACACTTTGCGTGGCTGTGGAATTTTTGTATGAAATAAGTCTTTAGTGACGTTTGATACATTAAATTTAGTTAAACCAATGTGATTATTACATTTGGTATTTTCAGTATTTTTGTATCTCCACGTATACCCAGTCAAATTATCGGCAGAATATTTTATAAACAAAATGTTGAATATATTTTTCTTAGTACTATTCTTAAAGACGTTTAAAATTTCTCGACTACCTTTAAATAAAAATTATTGAATAGCAGGTTTTTAAAACAAAGGCTCGAAATGCTCACCCCAATGATTTTTTCCAATTACAGCAAACCTGTTTTCAGGGTTCCAGGATGGTAAACTTGTTATATACTTTATAATGTTAAAAAAAATTTTCAAATCTTTTGGAAATATTAAGAAGTCAAACATACTGAAATTGAATGAAGCTGTTTCTTTTGACGATTGAAAAGTAGATCTGCAATAGGTGCCGTTTTCTATACAAATACTTCTGAGGGATATCTGATTTATTTTCAAAAAATCCTGAATTATGGAATTAAACTCTTTGTATATCAGACATACATGTTTCATTTTAAGATGCTTTTTTACAAATTCACTTAAAATTTCTGCATTACAATTATTAATATTCGTATCAGAAAACTTTAATGATATTCCCGTATATAATGAAACATCATTTCCACTTCTTTCTTTAACAAATATTAAGATAATGAAAATTATTATAATATTTGGGTTCATTATGAACACTTCTGCTTTATACTGATTCGAAAAATAAAATTGTACCTCTAATATTGCAAAAAGGTAACTCAGCGTTAATTATTGTACTAACTCTGACATTTTTACGCTAAAGGGTGCATAATAATAATAGGTAATGGTAACATTTAACTGACAGCGTGTAAGTACAAGTATTTTTAGTTCCGTTAAAAGCTTTTGCCAAGACGTCTCTGAAAATAATAGTAATCGAATTTATATATAATTGTGGAAAATATTTGTATGTAATTGAAATATGGAATGCTAAATTAATATTACTATATTCGATAACTGTGACATTTCTAGGTAGGTATACTAGTTATTATTCGCTGTAATATATGTACATCATTGTCTTCCTAGATCTTTCGGATTACACTTTGGTCTAAATCCGAAGGGTAGGGCGGATGAGCTCCATTAGTTTCCTTTGTGGAATCGTATGGATGGGTGGATAATGGTTGGATAAAGATAAACGGGATATGTTGGACAAAATAAAAACATAAAATAGGTGAATGATTTTAAAATACGAATGAATATATTCTATAAAAAAAAGTTTTATACTTACAAGCAAACATAATTTACCATTCATTCTGATACACAGGACAATTGTACGAGCACGAAAAGAACAAAATGTATCCATAAAAATTAACACATAAGACCATTTTCACTCACTTTTAAACCCGCCTCAACGCAAATCCCTGCCCAGCACTCCCCAATTTAAATATTCAAAATCCCTTTTAAGACTTTACACCTCAATCCCCAACTCTGACACTTTATTTTCATCGCTCTCTTCTTCCCAATATTTCACTTCATCCCAACCATTTCCCCACTCCTTTGGCCCTACCCAGTTTTCCTATCCTTACAGCATTAAACATACTTAAACTGTGACCGCTCTGAGCTTTTTCTTTTATATAAGCCTCGTCCTTATTTTCTATCCACGTTTTACATACAGTTAATAAGATTATATTATACCCTCTCACATGTTCTCAAATTATATTATCCTTGTTTTTAACACCAGCCGCGTTCCACGCAATTGTTTCTAACCTATTCTTCTCGCTTCCTCAACCCCATTCACCTCATTCATCTGACATTTTATTCGTTTCAAAATGTCATTCTTCCTTCATTCCTCACTACATGTTTTGTTTCTTCATCCCATTTCCACTCTTCCTGCCATATACCTATATATCTTCTTGTACCCTATTTTGACTACATTCCATGATTTCTTTTTTCTATTGGTTCCCTTACAAATTGTCTCCTAATTTTCTGCACCCTCCTTTATTTTACCGTCAGATCACCTTAACGTAAACCTTAGTCCCCTTCAGGTTCCTAAATATTAAATAAATATAACAATAATATTTGTTTATACATTTTCTTTTAATAGGAAGAACTTACAATCTCAAAAAATTATCGACTCCTCTAATTTAATTTGTGTTATTATTTTTAAAATAAAAACTGTATGTTGTAACGTACAATGATGACAACATAATAGTGCAGGAAAGGTATACAAAATTAACGAAGCGTCTAACAGCATATCAGCGAGTAAAATTGAACTTAAATACAAATTACATTTCAATTTTTACTACCGTACAATTATTAATTTGTCATTTAAGTGGAAAAACATTCACAACTTTACACAATTCTGTTGAAGAAGGTAATATAATTTCAATTTGGAATTCATTGCATGGTAGATCAATATCGGGGAAATGACTAAGTTAGAAACGAATGTAGTGCACTTAAAAAATAATTGATTTTTGACGAAACTCCATACTTAATACACAAAAATAGAAATGCACTTTTTTTAGTTTTCAACATTACCACCAACTTTCTCCATCTATTCCTCCAAGACATGTCATAAACAATTACAAATTACAAATAATAAAGAAAAAGTCAATAATGAATACAAATCAAGATTGTATAAGTTATTAGATAATTCTTGTGATAAATTATATAATGTAAAAACTGGAAGGAAATTTTAAAATAAGAATCAATTAACACTATAAATGTACATGTATTAACAATTCAGAATACAATTATGTTAATCATTACATAAGTTTAATAAATAGTTCAAAATACTTTATATTGAAAATAATTCATATAAACTGACCTTATTAGAAACGCTAGAAATTAATAAAATTAGGAAATACTACATACATTATACTGTAAATGAACAACTAGAGGGAAATAACTCACTACTGTTAAATTTATTTCATCCCCCCACTCCATATTTCTAAGGTTTAAGCGCCAAATGACTTGTTTTTAGATGAAGTTTAGTTATGATTTCCGAAGGCCATAGTGTAACGAAACGAATGTCAAGTTTTTGTTAATAAATTTTGTGAGATCCAAAAGTCAATTTTTACTTACAAATATATTTACAAGACTTTATTTTGTTAAAAAAACAAAAACAAATAGGCTGAATAACCAAACACAACCAAAAAACTAGTTAACATGTGTTAGACAAATAAATAATGAATTTATCGATTCTTATCTATAGGATGGTAGGTACGTATAAAATTGAAAAGTGATAAAAAAAAGTTCATGAAATAATATTTAGATATGTTTATTGAAAACACGTTATAAGTATATAATAGAATTACTGAAACAAATCACTAATATCACTCACAATATTGAAAGAAACAAATATTTAATATTTTATACATAATCTAAAAAAATTGTTTCGTACTAGTAACACTATTGCAACATATTTTGTGATTGATTTCTTCAAACATTTCAAACATCAATGGTGCACATTTTTCAGACGATTAGAACAGTGCAAGGGAGTGAATCACACTTGATTTTCAACTAATACTTAACGTTTAATTAAGTAAAATGTTATTATTTCTGCAATAAATATCCCTGTAGAAATAGCAATTCCAGCTGCTAAAATTACAAAAGCTCCCTTAAGGTCTTGCAATTGTAATTTTGTCGGTTCATAGCTAACATCAGGAATATACACATGTGGGAACTTTTGTTTGGCAACCCATTTTTCAAAAATTCCCCCTTCGTCAACCCCTCTTATAACATTATTAATTTTTTTCAAAATAGGAAATCCCTTTCTTACTAAGAAGCATTCGTAGGAAAAATCATACTGAAAATAATACGTATTGTAAGAGTTTCGGCTACTTTATTGTAAAGAACAAACATAGAATGGAGAAATATTCAAAAGAAAAAACTAACTATAAAATACCGTGTAAACGAACGTAAAAACTGAAACCAATAAATACTTGAAATAGCCTAAACCGAAATTAATGATTAAATTTTTTCAGTTACTTATGCTTAGACCTCTTGTGTCTTGATTAATTTTGCAAGATATTATAAAGTTTTAATACAGAGCAGTAACTTACAAAAGGAGTTATTCTTTCCCCTTCCTTGTAATTTCTTACAATTTGGAATGCGTAATTGTTTAAAACGATCCCATACTTCTGTTCCTTTACCACCTTCACTACTTCGCCTGTTAAGGTATTATATTCAGGTCTTTTCCACTTTCGTTTTAAAGCTTCCTTCACGCCATCGTAACTCTTTCGTTCAAGGTGTTCAAAGAAAGCATCATAAAAGCTCAGGCGGTAGTCGCTTTTGCAAAATTCTTCAAAAGTTTTAATCTTTGGCTCCCTGGGAGGATTAGTAACCATGCTACTTATAACACACGAATAACTGATATTTAAATAAAATCCATAAAGTGCTGCGATAAACATCAAAAGCCTAAGAGAAGGCGACTTGCTCAATAATTTACCAGAAGCAGTAGTCAATAACGAAAATACAAATATTGTTCTATTTAGAAACGACGATTCGATGGTGTCCTTTATAAATCTTGAATGTAAGCTTAATATGGCCACCAAAACAATCGTGACAATTATTATAGTGATAATAAAGTAAAAAATGTAACGTATTGGTAAAAATATGTTCCAGTTCTTCAATATTTTCCGCTGAGGAAGAAGCCAAAGGTTTTCCAAATAATAATAAGGAACTGTTTTCTCCATTAATTCTCTCTCAAATCTGTGTGCTGTGTATACCACGCTACCAATGTCCAACTCGTGATTAATTAGATCATTCGTTATTGAGACTAAAAGGAATTTATTCTATTTTACTATTTGAAAACGAAAACAGAAATATATATTTAATGCTGCTATAATATAGAAAACATTAAAAAGCAGTTTAACTGCACAAACAAATCTCGTACAATTTTTGTAATAAATTGTTTATGGATATTAGTTGCAAGTACTTGTCGCTAAAAATAAAACAAAAAAAATATTTATCATTTATAGCAGTAACTAAGTAATACTAAAAGATTGGTTGTGAGCTAAACAATTTTGAAAATCATTTAATATTTTCAAAACTAAAGAAAAGAACGTACCAACTGAATCGTTAAAATATAATTCTTCCTTGTAAGCAGAGTTTGGTTTATTTTTTATCAATTTCAATCGAAGTACATTAGCAATTGTTTCATATAACCATTCAATTGCTGACGCTGTTCCATTATAATAATTTTGTGAGACATCTGAAACTCTAATGGAGCAAACTTCATTTTCCTTTGGAATTTTCTCAATAAAATAATCGTCTACGCTCTCTAAGTTGACATTGAATGGGACCAAGTTAATCACGTTATCACATCTGCTTGTTCCATTCTTGAAATTCCATGAATATCCAAGTAAAATCCCATCACAAGTTTGTATAAAAAGACATTTGTAAACGTGCTTCCTTCTTATTATATCATACACATTTAAAATTTCGTTATTATCTTAAAAATAATGTTACAATTACGAACTTAAGGAAATATTTAAAAAGGAATTTACAAATTGATTCCGATAAAATATTTCAAATAGAACGAATAGCGATATTACCAAAAAAATAATCTGCTTACTATTATTATATTATACATACCCAACGTGCATTCAGAAACGATCAAAAATCTGTTGGTAGGATTCCACGATGTTGATTTCATAATATATTTCATTACAAATAACAAATCTGTGAAATTTTTAGGGAAATTAAATAATCGTATACATCATTACTGACTTTTTCATTAACTTTTGATTCAACACCATTTTGGTCTTTTAATGAAACAATTTTTTGGGAAATTTCAACTTTCGTTAGAATTTCCTGACAGAATGGACTGAGTTCGGTATAAGCTGTGATTGTGAACTTTTTATTAAGATAATTATTAATAAAATCACTAATTGTATTAGCATTTTCCTCTATATTCGGGTAAGAGGAAAATAATGAAAAGTCTTTAAACGGAATGATTAATTTTGTATTAATTTGGATAGCATTATTGCTAGGACGAGTAAAATAGTCAGGAGATTTACCATTATCATGTTTTAATACTTAAATGACTGCACCTGCACGACTGACTTCTTATGCAAAACAACGACGTGGAAAGCAACCGCCTGAGGCATTTAAAATTAATGAAAAGTATTTTACAACTTACCAAACTCCAAAGCTAGAATTATATAAAAATTGCTGTTCAGGTTCAACTACTACAATTTTATTTCCAAAGAGGAAATTCAATTTTTGCAATGTAGTTGAAGGTGATAAAAGAAATAAACAAATAAACAGTTTTATTAATATTTAATACAAAATTATCCCTGCTTTTGAATTTACTAGTTTAATGTAACATTTAGTAAGCATATGATTTTAGTTTCCTATTCTGTAGTTTATTTATACAGACAAATAGGAAAATTATAAAAACTCAAGAGATAGTGACTTTAAATTATTTATTTTTAAATATGCTATTTGTCAGTATATCTGCATATACAGCAAAATCTAACTAATAAAAGCCACACAAAATTCCACTCATTAACATTTAAAACAATTAAGTACAATATGTTTTATGATGATCATTAGTGTACCTATAGGCTTTTAGTTTTAGTTCACACATTTCATCTCTGGAAATTCTCCTGTTCCTTTTGGAAAATATTATTTCAAGAATAAAAGTCAGTGTCGATAAGCCCAATCCTGCAGCACGTATTAGAAAAGCTCCCCTCATTTTTGACAGAGTTAGAGGAACAGCACTATGGTGTTTATCTTCACGAACTCCTATTTTCTGTACCCTATTTTGACTACATTTCATGATTTCTTTTTTCTATTGGTTCCCTTACAAATTGTCTCATAATCTTGTGCACCCTCCTTTCTTTAACCGTCAAATTTTGTGAAATCCAAGTCATTTTTTACTTACAAATATATTTACAAGACTTTATTTTGTTAAAAAAAAAAACAAATAGGCAGATTAACCAAACACAACCCCACTTTTATTGAAAAAATTGTTAACGTGATTAGACAAATAGATAATGAATTTATCGATTCGTCACATAGTTCTATAGGATGGTAGTATGTATAAAATTGGAAAGTGATAAAAAAAAGTTGATGATATAATATTTAGATATATTTATTGAAAACACGTTATAAGTATATAATAGAATTACTGAAACAAATCACTAATATCACTCACAATATTGAAAGAAACAAATATTTAATATTTTATACATTATCTAATAGAATTGTTTCGTACTAGTAACACTATTGCAACATATTTTGTGATTGATTTCTTCAAACATTTCAAACATTTTTCAGACGATTAGAACAGTGCAAGGGAGTGAATCACACATGATTTTCAACTAATACTTAACGTTTAATTAAGTAAAATGTTATTATTTCTGCAATAAATATCCCTGTAGAAATAGCAATTCCAGCTGCTAAAATTACAAAAGCTCCCTTAAGGTCTTGTAATTGTAATTTTGTCGCTTCATAGCTAACATCAGGTATGTATACATGTGGAAACTTTTGTTTGGTAAGCCATTTTCCAAAAATTCCCCCTTCGTCAACCCCACTTATAACTTTGTTCATTTTTTTCAAAATAGGAAATCCCTTTCTAACTAAGAAGCATTCGTAGAAAACATCATACTGAAAATAATACGTATTGTACGTAAGAGTTTCGGCTGGAGAAATATTCAAAAAAAAAACTTCAATAACCACGTAATAGTTAGGCTAATATGGTCCTAACTAACTATAAAATATCGTGTAAACGAACGTAAAAACTGAAAAAAAATACTTAAAATGGCCTTAACCGAAATCTTATTGTGCAATTGAAAACGGCACGGGGTAAATATATATAAATGTGCAAACAGCAACAAGAAGATTAGTGATTAAATTTTTCAATTTACGTATGCTTAGACCTCTGAGTATCTTGATTAATTTTGCAAGATATTATAAAATTTTAATACAGAGCTACATTGAAGCAATCATGTCGTTGTATGAATTAAATGATTAATAACATCATAATAGTAACTTACAAAAGGACTTATGCTTTCCCCTTCCTTATAATTTCTTATAATTTGAAATGCGTAACTATTTAAAACGATCCCATATTTCTGTTCCTTTACCACTTTCACTATTTCCTCTGCTAAGGAATTATATTCAGGTCTTTTCCACTTTCGTTTTAAAGCTTCCTTCACGCCATAGTAACCCTTTTGTTCAAGGTGTTCAAACAAAGCATCATAATAGCTCAGGCGATAGTCGCTTTTGCAAAATTCTTCAAAAGATTTAATCTTTGGCTCCCTGGGAGGATTAGTAACCATGCTACTTATAACACACGAATAACTGATATTTAAATAAAATCCATAAAATGTTGCGATAAACATCAAAAGCCTTAAAGAAGGCGACTTGCTCAATAATTTACCAGAAGCAGTCGTCAATAACGAAAATACAAATATTGTTCTATTTAGAAACGACGATTTGATGGTGTCCTTTATAAATCTTGAATGTAAGGTTAGTATGACAACCAAAACAATCGTGACAATTATTATGGTGAAAATAAAGTAAGAAATGTAACGTATAGGTAAAAATATATTCCAGTTCTTTAATATTTTCCGCCGTGGAAGAAGCCAAAGGTTTTCCAAATAATAATAATGAACTGTTTGCTCCACTAATTCTCTCTTAAATCTATGTGCAGTGAATACCACGCTACCGATGTCCAACTCGTGATTAATTAGATCATTCGTTATTGAGGCTAAAAGGAATTTATTTTATTTTACTATTTGAAACAAAAAACAGATCTATTAAATACTGCATTAATATAAAAAAGATTAAAGAAAAGTTTAACTGCATAAACAAATTTCGTACTATTTTTAAAATTCAAAAAAAGTTTCAAGTACTTGTCGCTAAAAATAAAGCAAAAAATTCTCGGAGTAACTAAGTAATACTAAAAGATTGGTTGTGAGCTAAACAAATTTTGAAAATCATTTAATATTTTCAAAACTAAAAAAAAGAACGTACCAACTGAATCGTTAAAATATAATTCTTCCTTGTAAGCCGAGTTTGGTTTATTTTTAATCAATTTCAATTGAAGTACATTAGCAATTGCTACATATAACCTTTCAATTGCTGACATTGATCCATTATAATAATTTTGTGAGACGTCTGAAACTCTAATGGAACAAACTTCATTTTCCTTTGGAATTTTCTCAATAAAGTAATCGTCTACGCTTTCTAAGTTGACATTGAATGGGACCAAGTTAATCACGTTATCACATCTGCTTGTTCCATTCTTGAAATTCCATGAATATCCAAGTAAAATCCCATCACAAATTTGTATAAAAAGACATTTGTAAACGTGCTTTTTTCTTATTATGTCATACACATTTAAAATTTCGATATTATCTTAAAAATAATGTTACAATTACGAACTTAAGGAATACATTCCGATAAAATATTTCAAATTGAGCGAATAGCGATGTTAACAAATAATCTTCTTACTATTATTATAAGTATTATACGTACCCAACGTGCATTCAGAAACGATCAAAAATCTGTTGGTAGGATTCCACGATGTTGATTTCATAATGTATTTAATTATAATCAATAAATCTGTGAAATTTTTAGGGAATATTAAATAATCGTATACATCATTACTGACTTTTTTATTAACTTTTGATCCAACACCATTTTGGTCTTTTAATGAAACAATTTTTTGAGAAATTTCAACTTTTGTGAGAATTTTCTGACAGAATGGACTGAGTTCAGTATAAGCTGTGATTGTGAACTTTTTATTAAGATGATTATTAATAAAATCACTAATTGTGTTAGCGTTTTCCTCTATATTCGGGTAAGAGGAAAATAGTGATACTTCTTCAAATGAAATATTTAATTTTGCAATAATTTGAATTGCAGTAGTTGCAAAAATGGATAAAATAATTACTAGATTTATCATCATCGTCTTCGTACTGTCTTATGTAGATCACTGCACATATGCGACTGCCTTTCTAAGTAAAAAGTAACGTGGGAAGCAACAGCTTGAGATACTTGCAATTAATGAAAACTTTGTAATAACTCACTTAAAGGCAAAGCTGTATTTAAATACAAATTGCTTTTCTATCACAATTCTTATTTCTAAAAGAAAATTCAAGTTTTATAGTGTAATTGAATGAAAAATGAAATAAAAGAGTACATGACAAGATAGTTTTGTTATTCTCAGATAGTTTTAATTCAAAAATATCCTGTTTAAGGAAAAATAATAAATAAATAGATACATATGTGACAAAGAATTAATATTTAAAATATTTCCTGGATTATTATTGTCATCAAAAAGACTACGATTTTCGTTTATGATACGCTGATGGTTTATTGTATAAATAAAAAACAATAAAAATTAGAAAACAATATTTGAGATTATACTTATATATACTTGTAAATATGTTATTTCTCAAAGCAGCAATAAATGTAACAGAATCTAACTAAATGCAAAACACGATTTCCACTCATTAACATTTAAAACGATTAGCTACAACATTTTATGAGTGATTTTATTCAAATATTTCACATTTCCTTAATATAGGGATATATGTTTTTCTAATGATTAAAATAGCAAATAAGGGATGTTTATTGCATATACATATGTAATTATCAATTATTATTTAACCATTGTAATTAATGGTAAAATATTATTATGTTTGCAATAAATATTCCTGTCGAAACAGCAATTTCAGCTGTTAAAATTATAAAAGCTCCTTTAATGTCTTGTAATTTTAATATTGTCGGTTCGTAGATAATTTAAGGTATGGCTATTGTAACGTTATTGCTTATTGATTTTTAAAACAATAAGAATAAGTTAAGTGTTGAATGTTGAATAAATTAAAACAAAATGAATTTTAATAACCAAAGCTCGGGCGCGACTTTCTCAAACAAAAAAATATAATTAAGATGCTCCGGGCAGAGAAGTGGGGGTTTGAGGACTCGAAACTCTCTTAAAAAAACAAAAAACCACTTAAAGAGTATATTAATTAAAAGAATTACATGCAACAAAAACTTACAAAATAAGCCCAGCCAAAAACGCTTTCTTACGCCATAGTAGGGACTGCCGCTAGTTTGCGGGTATTTTTCTTAGTAATATTTACTAGACAAAATGATCCCGGGGAAGAATTTCAAGGACCAACTTAATAGATATTTATGAGAGTCGCCTGCAGGTATTTATCGGTTTCTAACCTTTTAATTAGACAGATTGGAAATTAGTTTCATAGCCTTGTGAAGTTGTTTCAGGGTGTCTTCGCCCTTACCCGTAATCGCAGTCTCCTAGTCCAGCCGGAACCTACTCAAGAAATCTGGATGGGCTCACTAAAGAACGAGAACACATATTTATCAAACTTTTACCTAAAAATTAAAAGATATTAATAAGAAAAATTATTGTTTGAAGGCATTGAAGAAGGCGAAACATATGTTGTGTTTTTTAAAATAAAATTAGTGAAATCCAGAACAGTTTTATTATTACATATTTATCATCGATAATTTGGAATTTCATCAAGTAAAAGTCGAAAACATTCAAATAACTAATTGTTTTAATAGTTTCCTCTACTTTTGCATAAAATGAAAAAATAAAATAATAATTATATTTACCATCAACAACATGTTCTTTTACGACGGTAACTGTACACGTCCAACTGGCTTCCAACGCAAAAAGTAACGTGGAAAACAACAGCCAGAGAGTAATAACCTCCCTAAGACTAAGGCTGTATTTAAATAAAAATTACTTTACACATATAATCGTCCATAAAAGTTTTGTTTTCTAGATGGAAATTCAATTTTATTGTGTAGTTAAGAATAACGAATGAAAAATACAAGAAACAAATAATTACTATGCATTTTCTTTTGATTTAAATCCTTTTTGAAAGGTACCATTATAACAAAAATCTATAGAAATATATCCATACTTTTATGTATAATATACAAAATTGTATATATACAAATAGACGTCGCTTTTTTATTAACTTAAAATAGTTGTTGAATGCATTCTGCCTAAGAAAAATATTACCTCATTGTCAAAATAGTAAAGTATTTTAAAATGTTTTTTGCCAACTAAGTTTCATACACATATCTGGTACCTATACAAAAAACTGACCGATTATTTCAATATTTTATCTGTTCTGTTGGATGGGAGAACATTAAAAGCAAAAGAAGCATTATTTAACGTTATTTATTTTCAAACGTGTTAATGCTCAGAACATCTGTAAATATGAAGACTGGAAAAACTTTGGCGGTTGTTGCAGAACGAACAAAATAGCTCAAACCCCAACGCCAAAACACGACACTTTAGTTGTCCGAAGCACTTTTCGGTAACAAAGTTACCTTCTTCAGGGACTGAAGTGAACTAAACCTAAAAGAGAACTAATCCTAATATATACTGAAAGTTGTTAAGGTTCAGTGAACATGGTTCAGCAGCAATGGTGATGATGTTCAATGGACCTTGACAATAACAAAAGATGATAATTAAACTAAACTAAATAGCGGCGATCCAGGGATAGGACCCTTGTCATTGTTAAGTAAAATTTGGTTATTTTTACAAATTTATAAACTTTCAAAACTATCTAGTAGACAATTATTCCTAACTTCCTTAACTAATTTAAGATTATTAATATTAATATTATGTTCTTCAGTAAGAATATGTTGGGCAACACTAAATTTTTCGGCTCTACCAAACCGTGCATGAGCTAAATGCTCCTTGAACCTAGTTTGGATCGAGCGTCTAGTTTGTCCAATATATTTTTTACTACAGTCATTACAGCTAATTTCAGATATCCCTGACTTTTCTAAGAAAGGAATTTTATCCTTGGGGTTACCGAGGAGAGTTTGAAGGGAGTTACCACTTGAACTGTAGGCAATGCGAAAACCAAGTTTACGAAAAATGCCTTCGAATCCTCGAGTAAATCTTGGCTCGTATGGCATAGTAATAAACTTGGTCTTACTGGTGTCTGTTTGAAAAGTCGAAGATCTTGAAACAGAATTCTTAAATTTAATCTTATTAACTAATTTATCAATGATGTTACTATTGTAACCATTGTCAATCGCAATTTTCTTAATTGTACAGAGTTCCTTATGATATCTACTTTTACTAAGAGGGAAACTAAGCAATCTATGTGCAAGGAAATTAAAACTAGCCATTTTATGTTGAACACAATGATTAGAGTCGTTGGTAATAAATCTAGAGGTATTAGTGGGTTTTCTATAGATATCAAATTCTAAAGAATTCCCATTTCTTATAACCAGCGCATCTAAAAATGGTAGTTTGCCATCTTTCTCCAATTCAACAGTAAATTTGACCGAACCGAAACGTGAATTTAAAACGTCAAGAAAGTCTTGGAGACTTCTGGAGCTCAAATCGAAGATAGCGAAAATGTCGTCCACGTATCTAAGCCATATTCGAGGAAAAAACTTTAGGTGGCTAAGGTCACTTTCAAAACGACTCATGAATAGGTCGGCTATGAAGGGTGATAAGGAATTCCCCATAGCTGTTCCTTCTTTCTGTTCGTAGAAGCAACCGTTTATTTGAAAATAATTTTGCCGCATGCACATTGAAGTTAGAGTAATGTACTCAGCTACAATGTCATCGAAGAAACCATTTTCTTTAAGTAAATCCTCTAAATATGTCAAAGTAAGCGGAACTGGCACACTTGGAAAAAGGGAACAAACATCAAATGAAACAATAACCTCACTGTCTTTGAGCTTAATATCTTTGACTTTGTTTATGAATTCAATTGAATTCTTAACTGAAAAACTAAGTGGTTTAATTGGGAGGTTGTTGAATTCATTTGTCAACCATTTGGCTAGCTTATAAGTCGGTGAACCAATTGCAGAGACAATCGGTCGCACTGACTTACCTGGTTTATGTATCTTGGGCAAACAGTACATGCGGGGAACTGTTGGACCTGATACAAGTAACTTACGTTTTAATGCAGGAGTCTAAATAATTGTCTACTAGATAGTTTTGAAAGTTTATACATTTGTAAAAATAACCAAATTTTACTTAACAATGACAAGGGTCCTATCCCTGGATCGCCGCTATTTAGTTTAGTTTAATTATCATCTTTTGTTATTGTCAAGGTCCATTGAACATCATCACCATTGCTGCTGAACCATGTTCACTGAACCTTAACAACTTTCAGTATATATTAGGATTAGGGTAAGTGCACCAGTGAATGAACAGTTAAGGCATTTACAGAATTTGGATAATCTTTATAAATTAATTATATTATATTAAAATATCATCTTAGTTTATACATACATCTTATTTAATCATGATTAGGATTACGGTTAAAGAATTCACTTACGTTTAATCTTGAATTGAAAGGGAACTGCTAAAATTATAAAAGCTCCTTTAAGATCATGTATTTGTAATGGTGTTGCTTCATAGGTAACAGCAGGTATAGAGACTTGTGGATATGTTTGCACAGATTTGTCTGCCCATTTTTGAAGAATACCCCCTTCGTCCATTGGCATCAGAATTTTGTTCATTTTATCCAAAAGTGGGAACCCTTTTCTTTACTAACAAACATTTGTACGTAACATCATGCTAAAAATATTTTTAATTCAAAAACGGTCAGAATGGAGACATATTGGAATTAATGCGGTAACTACAATGCCATATTAGGTATGTAGGTCAAATCAACCGAACCACATAAACTGATTAAAGAAACATAAAAGTCCAATTAACTGGCAAATTCTTACTTCTACATTATAAAGGGCAAATGTAATGTTCAACATAATAAATTATCCTTAATATACGTTTAATTCTACCAAAACATACTGTACATTACTTACAAAAAATTTGAATCTCTCTCCTACTTCGTAATTTTTTACTATTTTCATAAATTGGCTATAAATAACGATCCCATACTTCTGATTTTTTACCACATCGGATAATTCATTTATTATGAACTTATTCTTAAGTTTTTTCCATTTTTGTATTAAAGCTTCCTGCAAACCATGGTAACCTCTTTGTTCAAGATGTTCAAATAAGGCTTCATAAAACTCTAGCTGATAATCGCTATTATAAAATTCTTCAAACGTTCGAATTTTTGGCTCCTTTGGAGGATTTGTAACAGTACTGCTTATAAGAGAAGTATATGCAATGTTCAGATAAAATCCGTGAAGTACTGCGACAAATATCAAAAGCCTAAGTGAGGGCGATTTGCTCATTAATTTACCAGAAGCGGTGGTCAATAACGAGAAGGCAAACATTATTCTATTAAGTAACGATAATTCGACGGTATCCGTTACGACTTTTGAATGTATGGTCATTAAAAAACATTAAAACGACTGCAAAAAATATTATGGACAGGGGAAAGTAACCGACGTAACGTAATTGAAACAATATGTTCAATTCTTTTAATATTTTTCGCTTTGGAAATAACCAAATATTTTCCAAGCAAGCATAAGAATTTGTTTCTTCTACTAACTCCCTCTTAATTTTTTGTAGTTTAGATGCTAAAGCACCTATGTCCAACTTATGGTTATTTAGATCATTTATAACTGACCCTAAAAAAAATTCGTTTCATTTCACTATTCTGCAAAGGCTAAAGAAATTTAAACAACAATATTAATTGAGTACTTTTCTACTGTAAAAAAACTTTAATAAACTAGTTATTGAAAATAAACGCAGCCTGTTGTATCAGGTGACGTCTAGAGATATATATAACATCAGTCGAAACGGTGTAGCTCCATCACAAATAAAGACATGGTCTGAAAGTGCGTTTATTTCAAAACACAACCGTATCTGCAGCATTAAAACAAAACTAATTATTAAAAAAACATACCAACTGAAACGTTAAAGTATAGTTCGTTATGATATTTATCGTTTGGTTTGTTTTTTATCAACTTGAGTTGAAGTAAATCTGCAATAGTTTCAAGTATATACAGGATAAATAATTGCGTTTCATTGTAATCTTGTAAGATATTAGAAATTCTAATGGAACAAACTTCAGTTTCTTTTGGAATTTTATTAATAAAGTAATCGTCTCCGTTTTCTAAACTGGTATTTTAATGGGGCTAAGTTAACAACATTGTCACATCGATCTGTTTCTTTTTTGAAATTCCATGAATATCCAAGTACAATCTCGTCACAAATTCGTATGAAAAGACATTTGTAAATGTGCTTCCTTCTTAACATATTATACGCATTTAAAATTTTGTCATTATCTTAAAAGTAAAATTACAGTTATGAAGGAATATAGAAAAATATTTTTACATTCTTCGAAATTATTAATAAATAGAGTGTTTACAGATTTTAAATACGTACCCAACATGCAGTCAGAAATGATTAAAAATCTGTTGGTAGGATTCCATGTTGGTGATTTCGTAATATATTTCATTATAATCAATAAATCTGTGAAATTTTTAGGGAATATCAAATAATCGTACATATATTTACTATCTCTTATAGGTATATATGTTTTTCTAATGAATAAAAAAGCAAATAAGGGATGCATATTACATATATGTGATTATTAATTATTGTTTAACCATTAATTACGTAAAATATTATTATTTTTACAATATTTTTTAGGATAATTCATTACAAATAATAAAGATAAAGTCAATGATGAACACAAATCAGGAGTGTATAAATTATTATCTAATTTTCTTATTATATCTTTTACATTGGAAAAAGTGGAAGGAATTTTTAAAATAAGGACCAATGAACACTACAAATGTACCATTAATAATAACTCGGAATCCATTTATGATTTATGCTAATCATTACATAAGTTTAATAAATAGCTCCAAATACTTTCCTAACTCACTGCTCTGAAATATACTTCATCCGTCACTGGATATTTCTAGGGTTTAAGCACCAAATAACTTGTTTTCAGATATGGTAAAGTTTAGTTATAATTTCCGTAGGAGTCACAGTGTAACAAAAGGAATGTCAAGTTTTTTGTTAGTAAATTTTGTGAAATCCAAAAGTAAATGTTCACTTACAAAAATAATTTCAATACATTATTTTGTTACAAAAAAACAACAAATAGGCAGGATAACCAAACACAGCTTCCACTTTTATTTAAAAAACTAGTTAATATGTGTTAGACAAATAGATAATGAATTTATCGATACTCCAAGTAGTTCTATAGGATGGTAGGTACGTATAAAATTGGAAAGTTATAAAAAAAGTTCATGAAATAATGTTTAGATATATTTATTGAAAACATGTTATAAGTACATAATACAATACCACTCACAATTAAACGAAACTAATATTTAATATTTTATACATTATCTAATAGAATTGCTTCATACTAGTAACACTATTGCAACATATTTTGTGATTGATTTCTTCAAACATTTCAAACATCAATGATGCACATTTTTCAGACGATTGGAACAGTGCAAGAAAGTGAATCACACATGATTTTCTACAAATACTTAACGATTAATTAAGTAAAATGTCATTATTTCTGCAATAAATATCCCTGTAGAAATAGAAATTCCAGCTGCTAAAATTACAAAAGCTCCCTTAAGGTCTTGTAATTTTAATTTTGTCGGTTCATAGCTAACATCAGGTATGTATACATGTGGGACCTTTTGTTTGGCAATCCATTTTTCAAAAATTCCCCCTTCGTCAACCCCTCTAATAACTTTATTTATTTCTTTCAAAATAGGGAATCCCTTTCTTACTAAGAAGCATTCGTAGGAAACATCATACTGAAAAGAAAACGTATTGTAAGAGTTTCGGCTACTTTATTGTAAAGAACAAACATAGAATGGAGAAATATTAAAAAAAGAAAACCTCAATAACCACGTAATATTTAGGCCAATATGGTCTAACTAACTACAAAATATCGTAAAAACTGAAAACAATAAATACTTAAAACAGCCTGTACCGAAATTAAGGACTAAATTTTTCCATTTAGTTATGCTTAGACATCTTAGTATCTTGATTAATTTCGCAAGATATTATAATATTTTTATACATAGAAGGAATCACGTCGTTGTCTAAAAATAAATGATTGACAACATCAAAATAGTAACTTACAAAAAGAGTTATTCTTTCCCCTTGCTTGTAATTTCTTACTATTCGGAGTACGCGATTAGTTAAAACGATCCCATATTTCTGTTCCTTTACCACTTTCACTACTTCGCCTGTTAAGAAATTATATTCAGGTTTTTTCCACTTTCGTTTTAAAGCTTCCTTCACGCCATCGTAACCCTTTTGTTCAAGGTGTTCAAAGAAAGATTCATAAAAGCTCAGGCGGTAGTCGCTTTTGCAAAATTCTTCAAAAGTTGTAACCTTTGGCTCCCTGGGAGGATTAGTAACCATGCTACTTATAACACACGAATAACTGATATTTAAATAAAATCCATAAAGTGTTGCGATAAACATCAAAAGCCTTAAAGATGGCGACTTGCTCAATAATTTACCAGAAGCAGTCGTCAATAACGAAAATAGAAATATTGTTCTATTTAGAAACGACGATTTTACGGTGTCCTTTAACAATCTTGAATGTAAGCTTAATATGGCCACCAAAACAATTGTGACAATTATTATGGTGATAATAAAGTAAGAAATGTAACGTATTGGCAAAAATATGTTCCAGTTCTTCAATATTTTCCGCCGTGGAAGAAGCCAAAGGTTTTCCGAATAAGTATAACTAGCTGTATGCTCCACTAATTCTCTCTTAATTATATGTGAAGTGAGTACTATGCTACCAATGTCCAACTCGTGATTGATTAGATCATTCGTTATTGAGGCTAAAAGGAATTTATTTTATTTCACTATTTGAAACCGGAAACAGAAATAATATATAATATAAATAGGATTAAAAAGAAGTTTAACTGCATGAACAAATCTCGTACTATTTTTAAAATAAATTGTTTATGAATATCGTATTAGTTTCAAGTACTTGTCCCTAAAAATAAAAGCAAAAAAAAATATTTTTAATTTCTCGCAGTAACTAATACTAAAAGATCGGTTGTGACTAAACAAATTCTGAAAATATTATAAATCTTTTCAAAAATAAAGAAAAGAACGTACCAACTGAAGCGTTAAAATATAATTCTTTCTTGTAAGCCGCGTTTGGTTTATTTTTTATTAATTTCTGTCGAAGTACATTAGCAATTGCTTCATATAACCAATCAATTGCTGACATTGTTCCATTATAATTATATTTTGAGACATCTGCAACTCTAATGGAACAAACTTCATTTTCCTTTGGAATTTTCTCAATAAAGTAATCGTCTACGCTTTCTAAGTTGACATTGAATGGGACCAAGTTAATCACGTTATCACATCTGCTTGTTCCATTCTTGAAATTCCATGAATATCCAAGTAAAATCCCATCACAAATTTGTATAAAAAGACATTTGTAAAGGTGCTTCTTTCTTATTATATCATACACATTTAAAATTTCGTTATTATCTTAAAAATAATGTTACAATTACGAACTTAAGGAAATATTTATAAAGGAATTTACAAATAGATTCCGATAAAATATTTCAAATTGAGCGAATAGCGATATTAACAAATAATCTGCTTACTATTATTATATTATACGTACCCAACGTGCATTCAGACACGATCAAAAATCTGTTGGTAGGATTCCATGTTGGTGATTTCATAATATATTTCATTACAAATAATAAATCTTTGAAATTTTTAGGGAATATCAAATAATCGTACATATAATTACTATCTCTTATATCTTCTTCAGGTCTAATACCATTAGAACAATTATTATTTTTTATGAAAAGGTGTTTTTGAGAAATATTGACTTCCGTGAGAATTTTCTGGTTGAGTGGACTGAGTTCAGTATATGCTGTGATTGTAAACTTTTCATTCAGATGTTTATTAATAAAATCACTAATTGTTTTAACATTTTTGCATTTATTTAGGTTACAGGGACAGGATGAAACTTTGTCAAAAGTTAAATTTAATTTTGCATTTATTTGAATTGCATTATTTGTAAGACAAAATAAAATAATCACTAGATTAACGATCGTCATTTTACGTTAATGCATGCACCTTTATGACTGACCACTCAACAAAATAATGTAAAAAATAGTCCCCTGATGCATTGAAGACTAATGAGGAATGTACCAACTTAGTAATACCAAAGCTGTCTTTAAATAACAATTACTTTCCAGATTAAAGTAAACATAAGGATAAGTAAAGGCTTTATTCTCTACAATAAAATTCAATTTTATCGTCTCATTAAAAAATGAGTGACATTCATATTTGTAATAGGTGCCCTTATGTGTAACGTAAATTACAGAAGGAACTTCGAAATTAAACATAGTTGTTGTTTGTTATGACGAAGTTTATATATATTATTTAAATTAACATTCGTCAATGTACTGCTGTACTACACGGAAAAATTACTAGAAGCACCAGTACACTCGAAATTAAAAAAAAAGACTACTCGTATATACATATAATAATTATATTGAATAAGTATTAGCATACATTACATAAATTCTCACAATATTTAATTGTTTCAGCATTTACTTGTTGAAACTTCATGATATAATACTTAATAACGATGAAAAAATACACAAATAGGTTTCAAGAAATTTCATTTGATCACACAATAATTGGTTAATTATTGTTTCACCTCAGGAAGCCAGCCACAGTGTGGTGAAACAATCGTAGTGCTCAAATAAAATTTATAGAAACATATTTGTGAATTAAATGGTGCTTTTGTATTTATTATATTAAATTGAAATTAATTTTTTACATACATAAATAGACACTTTGATTTAACTCACACAATGCTTTTTAATTAAAGTACAGGTATGTATTATAGTAGTACTGACACAATTAAAAGTACTATCTATAAATAATGAATGTGAATAAAATACTTAAACAGAATAAACACCAGCTACTTATTTAGGACAACAAATTTGGACAAACCCTGCATAACTTTTTTAGGTACCTACTAATTTGTACAGCATTAAAGCTCGTATGACATCTTCTTTTGTAGAATAATATTTCAAGGAAGATGATCGTTGACAACAATAGTCCTGTTAAGAGTACAGCAAATGCACCCTTCATTTTTGATAGTGTTAAAGGAGTAGCTCCAAGGTGCAATTTCTCAGGTAGTTCGCTTTTGGTATACGCTGACGTTTCTATTTCTGTCCATTTAGATGCTAATCCCCATTTAAAAATCCTTAACAAAATTACATTTATTCGACCCAGCAGAGGAAATCCATTTCTTACAAGCAGGATCTCGTAAAGTCCAGCATATGTGTTGAGTTTACTAGTTTATGCCAATTGTGGATTAAGGGTGATTGGGACAACCCGTCTTCTGCTTCTGGCCTTGGGATCACCGCACTTCGAAAAGTTCTTTCTCATAAAATTCCCAACAAGCCCAAAATATTTTCAGTATATAAAAGAGTGCAGATTGGACTTTAGAGTTATTATACGTACCTATGTAAATTACAATCTTAAAAAAATATAAAAATGTGTAAATACACATACCTAAATATAAAATATGAATTCTTTTTAATAAAATAACTAAACAAGTAACTTTTATAGTGTAAAGTCGTGACCTGCCTATCATCATTTACATCTTTTATATACTATTATTTCGAGCACAAAGATTATCTTAGATAGTAAAATTCCTACTTCCAGTACTAGAAATGCACCGGCCATTTTGGATAAAGTTAAGGGTACGGCTATGTGCTGCTTTTCCACAGGAACCTCTACTTTGGGGTACTTTGAAATCTCTATGTTAATATATGTCTCATTTATTTAACAACGCAGATTCTGTTATTCATTGCAAAGTTCTGTTGATACGGCTTAGCAAAGGAAAACCACATTTCACCACGAAGACGTGGTATGATTGAGCGTATGGCTACAAAAATCACATATTCATTAATTAAGGACCGAAGAATAGACATGGAGGTACCCAAAAAATGAGTAAGAGAAACCAAGCGAGTTAAAGAACTTTACCCACAATAGAAGAAACCGTTTGGATAGATATGGAAAAAACTGAAGAACTCTTTGAAGCAGAAGTGAATAACCACAATAAAAAGATAGACGTGCATATGAACACAAGATTAGTAAACTACAATTTCTATATAAAACTAAAACATACTAAGAGAAAGTGATTATGAAGAATATGCCAAGAAGATGAGGAGGCAATGAAGAACGTGTTTGAAAAGTACAGTGAAATAGAAAGACCAGGAGGAAGATGAAGTTACAAAAAACCAAAGGAGAAGGAAAAGATGGACAAAAGGGCAACTTTCTTATACTCCCCCTGAAAAAAAATCTGAAGGGAAAAGTATTTTTTGGTTATAAGAAAGGTCAAGTGCAGAAAGCGTTTGGAAAGAAATAGCAGGAACTATGAAGGAATCTCTAAAGCAGAACTAAATGACCACATTACAAAGTTCAAGATATGAATCTATAATAATTGTACCAGGATGGTTGGTTGAAAATAGAGTAAATTACTTCTGGTAAACACAAGAAGAAGAAAGAATTACGGGTAGAATTCAAGAGATATTTTGGAATTTTTTATACTAAAGATATGTCATTTGAGGATATCTAATAACATATATAAAATTTTCGTGTCACAATGTTAGTTACCATACTCCTCCGAAATGGCTTGACCGATTTTTATGAAATTTTATATGCATATTCAGAAGGTCTGATAATCGGCTACTATCTATTTTTCGTACCCCTAAGTGATAAGTGTTGTCCACCCCTAACTGTTTTTTTTTTGGACAATTTTTTTTTATTTTTTTATGATTTGGGTTTAAAAAATACATATAACCCTTAATTTTCATCCTTCTACCACCAACCCCCATTTTTTAATAGCGATATTAGTACTGTAATAAAATCTTCAACTCTCAGTGGTCGATAACTGATCAATTATTATCAATTGATTAGTCATCCCCGCCAGGCGTCTACTGATGTCACTACTCACCCAGCAAACAGCACAGAGTGGGGATGAGAATGAAGTAGATTTTTTTAGAATGTTAAAGGGAGTTCAAATATGTTCTAAGAAGTAAAAGAATGTTTTATTATAACATTTCAGAATGATTTGGCAATGTTCAAGAATGTTTCAGAATCTTGAAGATCATTCAAGAATGTTTTAGAATGTTAAAAAAAGTTAGAAAATGTTTTGAATCATTATGGGATGTTCTGGATAGTTCTAAATTCGTGAATATTCTAGAATGTTCCATCAAACGTGTAATATGTTCTTACCCGGGCAACACCGGGTATTGCTGCTAGTTTACTATATTATAGTTAATCATAGTTTACTATATATTTGAGTGTGGACACAATTTAATAGATAATACTAGCTTTATTTAGCGTAGCTATACGTACAACTTCATGATTTTTGGAATAAAACACTAAGGAACTTTCAGTTATTTTATTTAATCTCTTAACAAATTTGTTTCGACCTATAAGATCATCTTAAGAAGAAGGAGTCATAACTAAGTTTTACAGTTCTATCTTAAATACTAAGGTGGGGGAAGTAAATGCTTGGTACACATGTTAACAATAGGGGAATCAAATACATTTTTTGCATAATAAATTATCTATAAAGTTCTCCTTATAACAATTATTATAAACTATCTGTTTTATAACTTTAACTTCATACTACATATTCTTACCACCAAATAATAAAAAAATAACAAAAATATGAGAAAACAGTCCTTCTTAGTATAAGATTGGGTTTTGCATCTTTTTATAATTGACTTGTGGTCACATGTAGTTCCTTCTATTTATTGTATAGTATTATGATTATGTCTTTCAGTAAATGGTACTAAAATACCATCAAAGTAATTTGGCATCAACTTAAGTTTGATTTTGTGTATAAAAACAAATGTTAGATATTCCGTTTGGTCCCTGATATTTAACCACCTTAGTTCTCTTAACATTATACTAATACTTTTATATCTGCTACATTTGAGAATTAGTCTCATTGCTTTATTTTGCAATCTTTGCAGTGTCTGCATTTTACTGTTGTTACTGAAGTAGAGTATCGTCTCTGCAAAATGGAA
The DNA here is from genome assembly GCA_029378335.1 of Agrilus mali. NCBI lineage: Eukaryota > Metazoa > Arthropoda > Insecta > Coleoptera > Buprestidae > Agrilus > Agrilus mali. Next base: position 7,604,449 of record CM055662.1, read on the forward strand.
ATGTAGTAATATAATGCAATTATATACCGTATATATAATTACTACCCTTAGCTGTTTCCCTATCTTTCTCCCCACACACAAGTTGTCGTCAACAATTATTCCTAAAATTCTTAAATTTTATTTTATATTTTTACGACTATTTTGTTCTTCAGTTCATTTTTATTTGGTCCTATTAAGATTACTTTCGTCTTTTGTATACTGAGTTTTAATCGATCTGTCGAGAACCAATCATTGTAGCTTTTCATTTCTTTATTTATTGTTTCTTAAGGGATAGATACATCTAATAATTGTTCCAACTATTCTTCTTATTCTACGAATATTTAGAACCAAAAAAACCACAAAAAAAGAAAACCCTCTGAGATCGATGACTTTTAAAAAAAGTACATTGCGAAATTTAGAGCAAAACATTGATTTTGATTGTAAAATTTTAAAACATCTACTTATGACAACATATCGAACTGAGGTTATTATGAACATTTACGGGCTATTACAGTTTTAAAAGTAAAATAACATGTATTTTTTTTCATTTTTATTTATCAATAAATTTTAAATTTTGCAAAAATTAAAATGAAACTTAATTTAAATTCAACGTTAATGATTGATCGATACAGTATACAATTTTGGTTGAATATATCAACTTTTTTGTCCCATATAATAGAACAATAAGTTATTTGTAAAGACTACCAGAGAAATTTCGATGTTATTGGATCTCATCAGCACGCCACTGGCAGTCTGGATAAATAACCGAACGAATTATAGGATCCCTTTAAAAACAAGTTGATTGGCTTAATTAGTTATTTAATCGTTTGTTTTTTTACTTATTTATTCTGATAATAAAATATTAAAAAAGGCACAACTAGAATTTTTTTTAATTAAACAAAGAAATTAGCTCAATTAAAATTAAAACAATTTAGGGAAAGGAACCTAGTGGTTTTTTTACTCATCAATTACATAATTTAATTAATTAATTCGTATTAATTTGTAGTGTCTGTTGATATTCTTTGTCCACATTTTAATTTGCCTCTTTTGTGGAATATAATTTCTAATATAAAAATAATTGTAGATAAAGAGAGGCCTACTCCTAATACTAGAAAAGCAGTTGACATTTTTGATAGTGATAATGGGACAACCAGATAATGAGCTTCAGTAGGGACTTCTACTGTATGATAAAAAGACATTTCTCTTTCTATCCATTTTTTAACCAATCCAGCCTGGAATATCCTGGATAGGATTTCATTAACTCGATGCAACAATGGAAAACCGCTTCTTACAAGGAAAACCTGCATAAATCCAGCATATGGCTACAACATTTATACACATGTTAATTATTTTATTTTTGAAATTACAATAAATCAATAATCAAGGATGCAGTTCATTTTTCCTGTTACCTTACAGACTAAGGTAAAATCTTACTAATAAAACTAAAAAAATATAAAAGTATTTTGAAATCTCATGAGAGCAGCAAAAGCTCCAACATTTCTAGTAATACTAAGTAAAATCGCATGAGATTTTGAAATACCTTTAGCAGTATTTACCTCAGATGAAATTTTATCAAAATTTTTGTAATTTCTTATAATCTTCATTATATTTTCGTCTGTTAAAACAGCATAATCAGTGCTATTGGCGAAATCCATAGTTTCCTTAAGAGACCGATTATATTTTGGTGGTATCCATTTACTTAATATCAAGTTCGTCAAGTTTTTGTCAAAGTTTATAGCTATTCTTTCAACAATAGCTTTGTATGTCCTTAATTTGATTCTGCTGTTTACTAAACCACGAAAATTTGTAATCTTCGGTTCCAACGGGGGATTCGTCATTAGACTGTTCGTAAAACTGTACAGCCCCACGTAAACGTGAAGACCAAACAGCATCCCAAAAATGAGTAACAGTCTGAACGATGACAGTTTGTTACGAAAATGTCCTGCACTAATTGCAAAAGAAATTGCGATAAATATAAATGGCCATTTCGATATTACTTCGTATATCTGTGACCTTATGTAAAATCTGAGAGGAAGTAGAATAATAGCGGAAATGAAAAGAACCAATAAGCAAACGATCACGCTCAAATCACGATACAGTAAATACTGTGATAGGATGGACTTCCTTTGAGGTGCGAGCCAATAATTTCGTCTAAACTCAGTTATAAAAGTGTGTTCTATTAAAGGCGATGGTGTAATTTCCAACGCGTAACCTATGCCTATATCCACAACATGTTGTTCCATATCTTCAATTAAAGTATCTGAAATGTTAAGAACTTCATAAGGAATAATTATTTTGAACAATATCATTTAATAATTTATCTGGTAAACACAATACTCTTGATAATGGTCCTTTTGGACCGAAGCAATATTGTCGGGTACGAAAATAAATAGGTGTGTTTTCTTTTAAGTGAATTTAATTATTAAGTGTAAAATCTATCATAGGTACTTGTTTTTATCAGTTAAAGCATCTATCATAACCCAGAATCAATATTGAGACCGTGGATATCATGATTGAAACCTTAATAATCAAGTGTTACTTATTGGGTGTTGATCTTGGTTTTGGTTTTGCAATATTGGATCTTAGATACTTGTTTCCCCACATTAAGAAATCTATCTTCTGTTACAAGTGATGGTCAAAGCCAAGATTGAGACCATGCCAAGATTAATACCATGGTCAATGGGTGTAACTCATTAAGTCTTTATCTTGGTTTTGGTCTTGCAATATTGGATTTTAGATACTTTTTTCCCCACATTAAGAAATATATCTTCTGTTACAAATGATAGTCAAAGCCATGATTGAGATTGAGACCATGCTAAAATTAAGACCATGGTCTTTGGGTGTAACTCATTAAGTCTTTATCTTGGTTTTGGTCTTGCAATATTGGATTTTAGATACTTCTTTCCCCACATTAAGAAATATATCTTCTGTTACAAATGATAGTCAAAGCCATGATTGAGATTGAGACCGTGCTAAGATTAAGACCATGGTTTTTGGGTGTAACTCATTAAGTCTTTACCTTGGTTTTGGTCTTGCAATATTGGATTTTAGATACTTCTTTCCCCACATTAAGAAATATATCTTCTGTTACAAATGATAGTCAAAGCCATGATTGAGATTGAGACCGTGCTAAGATTAAGACCATGGTTTTTGGGTGTAACTCATTAAGTCTTTATCTTGGTTTTGGTCTTGCAATATTGGATTTTAGATACTTCTTTCCCCACATTAAGAAATCTGTCTTCTGTTACAACTGATAGTCAAAGCCATGATTGAGATTGAGACCGTGCTAAGATTAAGACCATGGTCTTTGGGTGTAACTCATTAAGTCTTTATCTTGGTTTTGGTCTTGCAATATTGGATTTTAGATACTTCTTTCCCCACATTAAGAAATCTATCTTCTGTTACAACTGATAGTCAAAGCCATGATTGAGATTGAGACCGTGCTAAGATTAAGACCATGGTCTTTGGGTGTAACTCATTAAGTCTTTATCTTGGTTTTGGTCTTGCAATATTGGATTTTAGATACTTCTTTCCCCACATTAAGAAATCTATCTTCTGTTACAACTGATAGTCAAAGCCATGATTGAGATTGAGACCGTGCTAAGATTAAGACCATGGTTTTTGGGTGTAACTCATTAAGTCTTTATCTTGGTTTTGGTCTTGCAATATTGGATTTTAGATACTTCTTTCCCCACATTAAGAAATCTATCTTCTGTTACAACTGATAGTCAAAGCCATGATTGAGATTGAGACCGTGCTAAGATTAAGACCATGGTCTTTGGGTGTAACTCATTAAGTCTTTATCTTGGTTTTGGTCTTGCAATATTGGATTTTAGATACTTCTTTCCCCACATTAAGAAATCTATCTTCTGTTACAACTGATAGTCAAAGCCATGATTGAGATTGAGACCGTGCTAAGATTAAGACCATGGTCTTTGGGTGTAACTCATTAAGTCTTTATCTTGGTTTTGGTCTTGCAATATTGGATTTTAGATACTTCTTTCCCCACATTAAGAAATCTATCTTCTGTTACAACTGATAGTCAAAGCCATGATTGAGATTGAGACCGTGCTAAGATTAAGACCATGGTTTTTGGGTGTAACTCATTAAGTCTTTATCTTGGTTTTGGTCTTGCAATATTGGATTTTAGATACTTCTTTCCCCACATTAAGAAATCTATCTTCTGTTACAACTGATAGTCAAAGCCATGATTGAGATTGAGACCGTGCTAAGATTAAGACCATGGTTTTTGGGTGTAACTCATTAAGTCTTTATCTTGGTTTTGGTCTTGCAATATTGGATTTTAGATACTTTTTTCCCCACATTAAGAAATATATCTTCTGTTACAAATGATAGTCAAAGCCATGATTGAGATTGAGACCATGCTAAAATTAAGACCATGGTCTTTGGGTGTAACTCATTAAGTCTTTATCTTGGTTTTGGTCTTGCAATATTGGATTTTAGATACTTCTTTCCCCACATTAAGAAATATATCTTCTGTTACAAATGATAGTCAAAGCCATGATTGAGATTGAGACCGTGCTAAGATGAAGACCATGGTTTTTGGGTGTAACTCATTAAGTCTTTATCTTGGTTTTGGTCTTGCAATATTGGATTTTAGATACTTTTTTCCCCACATTAAGAAATATATCTTCTGTTACAAATGATAGTCAAAGCCATGATTGAGATTGAGACCATGCTAAAATTAAGACCATGGTCTTTGGGTGTAACTCATTAAGTCTTTATCTTGGTTTTGGTCTTGCAATATTGGATTTTAGATACTTTTTTCCCCACATTAAGAAATCTATCTTCTGTTACAAATGATAGTCAAAGCCATGATTGAGATTGAGACCGTGCTAAGATTAAGACCATGGTTTTTGGGTGTAACTCATTAAGTCTTTATCTTGGTTTTGGTCTTGCAATATTGGATTTTAGATACTTCTTTCCCCACATTAAGAAATCTATCTTCTGTTACAACTGATAGTCAAAGCCATGATTGAGATTGAGACCGTGCTAAGATTAAGACCATGGTTTTTGGGTGTAACTCATTAAGTCTTTATCTTGGTTTTGGTCTTGCAATATTGGATTTTAGATACTTCTTTCCCCACATTAAGAAATCTATCTTCTGTTACAACTGATAGTCAAAGCCATGATTGAGATTGAGACCGTGCTAAGATTAAGACCATGGTTTTTGGGTGTAACTCATTAAGTCTTTATCTTGGTTTTGGTCTTGCAATATTGGATTTTAGATACTTTTTTCCCCACATTAAGAAATCTATCTTCTGTTACAACTGATAGTCAAAGCCATGATTGAGATTGAGACCGTGCTAAGATTAAGACCATGGTTTTTGGGTGTAACTAATTAAGTCTTTATCTTGGTTTTGGTCTTGCAATATTGGATTTTAGATACTTCTTTCCCCACATTAAGAAATCTATCTTCTGTTACAACTGATAGTCAAAGCCATGATTGAGATTGAGACCGTGCTAAGATTAAGACCATGGTCTTTGGGTGTAACTCATTAAGTCTTTATCTTGGTTTTGGTCTTGCAATATTGGATTTTAGATACTTCTTTCCCCACATTAAGAAATCTATCTTCTGTTACAACTGATAGTCAAAGCCATGATTGAGATTGAGACCGTGCTAAGATTAAGACCATGGTCTTTGGGTGTAACTCATTAAGTCTTTATCTTGGTTTTAGTCTTGCAATATTGGATTTTAGATACTTCTTTTTCCCCCCATTAAGAAATCTATCTTCTGTTACAACTGATAGTCAAAGCCATGATTGAGATTGAGACCGTGCTAAGATTAAGACCATGGTTTTTGGGTGTAACTCATTAAGTCTTTATCTTGGTTTTGGTCTTGCAATATTGGATTTTAGATACTTCTTTCCCCACATTAATAAATCTATCTTCTGTTACAACTGATAGTCAAAGCCATGATTGAGATTGAGACCGTGCTAAGATTAAGACCATGGTCTTTGGGTGTAACTCATTAAGTCTTTATCTTGGTTTTGGTCTTGCAATATTGGATTTTAGATACTTCTTTCCCCACATTAAGAAATCTATCTTCTGTTACAACTGATAGTCAAAGCCATGATTGAGATTGAGACCGTGCTAAGATTAAGACCATGGTCTTTGGGTGTAACTCATTAAGTCTTTATCTTGGTTTTGGTCTTGCAATATTGGATTTTAGATACTTCTTTCCCCACATTAAGAAATCTATCTTCTGTTACAACTGATAGTCAAAGCCATGATTGAGATTGAGACCGTGCTAAGATTAAGACCATGGTTTTTGGGTGTAACTCATTAAGTCTTTATCTTGGTTTTGGTCTTGCAATATTGGATTTTAGATACTTCTTTCCCCACATTAAGAAATCTATCTTCTGTTACAACTGATAGTCAAAGCCATGATTGAGATTGAGACCGTGCTAAGATTAAGACCATGGTTTTTGGGTGTAACTCATTAAGTCTTTATCTTGGTTTTGGTCTTGCAATATTGGATTTTAGATACTTTTTTCCCCACATTAAGAAATCTATCTTCTGTTACAAAATGATAGTCAAAGCCATGATTGAGATTGAGACCGTGCTAAGATTAAGACCATGGTTTTTGGGTGTAACTCATTAAGTCTTTATCTTGGTTTTGGTCTTGCAATATTGGATTTTAGATACTTTTTTCCCCACATTAAGAAATCTATCTTCTGTTACAACTGATAGTCAAAGCCATGATTGAGATTGAGACCGTGCTAAGATTAAGACCATGGTCTTTGGGTGTAACTCATTAAGTCTTTATCTTGGTTTTGGTCTTGCAATATTGGATTTTAGATACTTCTTTCCCCACATTAAGAAATCTATCTTCTGTTACAACTGATAGTCAAAGCCATGATTGAGATTGAGACCGTGCTAAGATTAAGACCATGGTTTTTGGGTGTAACTCATTAAGTCTTTATCTTGGTTTTGGTCTTGCAATATTGGATTTTAGATACTTCTTTCCCCACATTAAGAAATCTATCTTCTGTTACAACTGATAGTCAAAGCCATGATTGAGATTGAGACCGTGCTAAGATTAAGACCATGGTTTTTGGGTGTAACTCATTAAGTCTTTATCTTGGTTTTGGTCTTGCAATATTGGATTTTAGATACTTCTTTCCCCACATTAAGAAATCTATCTTCTGTTACAACTGATAGTCAAAGCCATGATTGAGATTGAGACCGTGCTAAGATTAAGACCATGGTTTTTGGGGGTAACTCATTAAGTCTTTATCTTGATTTTGGTCTTGCAATATTGGATTTCAGATACTTCTTTCCCCACATTAAGAAATCTATCTTCTGTTACAACTGATAGTCAAAGCCATGATTGAGATTGAGACCGTGCTAAGATTAAGACCATGGTTTTTGGGTGTAACTCATTAAGTCTTTATCTTGGTTTTGGTCTTGCAATATTGGATTTTAGATACTTCTTTCCCCACATTAAGAAATCTATCTTCTGTTACAACTGATAGTCAAAGCCATGATTGAGATTGAGACCGTGCTAAGATTAAGACCATGGTTTTTGGGTGTAACTCATTAAGTCTTTATCTTGGTTTTGGTCTTGCAATATTGGATTTTAGATACTTCTTTCCCCACATTAAGAAATCTATCTTCTGTTACAACTGATAGTCAAAGCCATGATTGAGATTGAGACCGTGCTAAGATTAAGACCATGGTTTTTGGGGGTAACTCATTAAGTCTTTATCTTGGTTTTGGTCTTGCAATATTGGATTTTAGATACTTTTTTCCCCACATTAAGAAATCTATCTTCTGTTACAAATGATAGTCAAAGCCATGATTGAGATTGAGACCATGCTAAAATTAAGACCATGGTTTTTGGGTGTAACTCATTAAGTCTTTATCTTGGTTTTGGTCTTGCAATATTGGATTTTATATACTTCTTTCCCCACATTAAGAAATCTATCTTCTGTTACAACTGATAGTCAAAGCCATGATTGAGCTTGAGACCATGCTAAGATTAAGACCATGGTCATTGGGTGTAACTCATTAAGTCTTTATCTTGGTTTTGGTCTTGCAATATTGGATTTTAGATACTTTTTTCCCCACATTAAGAAATATATCTTCTGTTACAAATGATAGTCAAAGCCATGATTGAGATTGAGACCATGCTAAAATTAAGACCATGGTCTTTGGGTGTAACTCATTAAGTCTTTATCTTGATTTTGGTCTTGCAATATTGGATTTTAGATACTTCTTTCCCCACATTAAGAAATCTATCTTCTGTTACAACTGATAGTCAAAGCCATGATTGAGCTTGAGACCATGCTAAGATTAAGACCATGGTCATTGGGTGTAACTCATTAAGTCTTTATCTTGGTTTTGGTCTTGCAATATTGGATTTTAGATACTTTTTTCCCCACATTAAGAAATATATCTTCTGTTACAAATGATAGTCAAAGCCATGATTGAGATTGAGACCATGCTAAAATTAAGACCATGGTCTTTGGGTGTAACTCATTAAGTCTTTATCTTGATTTTGGTCTTGCAATATTGGATTTTAGATACTTCTTTCCCCACATTAAGAAATCTATCTTCTGTTACAACTGATAGTCAAAGCCATTATTGAGATTGAGACCGTGCTAAGATTAAGACCATGGTTTTTGGGTGTAACTCATTAAGTCTTTATCTTGGTTTTGGTCTTGCAATATTGGATTTTAGATACTTCTTTCCCCACATTAAGAAATCTATCTTCTGTTACAAATGATAGTCAAAGCCATGATTGAGACCATGCCAAGATTAAGACCATGGTCATTAGGTGTAACTCGCTGAGTCTTGATCTTGGTTTTAGTTTTGCAATATTGGAGCGTAAGTAGTTATTTTAACACATTAAGAAACCTGTCCTCTATTATTAGTGATGTTCGATCCCAAAATTGATCGTCAATTGTTACTCATTGGGTCTTTATTTTGGTTTTGATTTTCCGATATTGTATTTTTGGTACTTTTATTAAACAAGAAATCTGTCCTCTTTTACGAATGATACTTAAACCCAAGAGCATGATAATCAAGAGTTTCCGAATGGGCTTGATTTTTTCTGGGTTATGCAATGTTGGGTCTTGCTAATGTGGAATTTAACCTTGGCCTTGTCGTATTTGCTTCCTTCTATCAGAGTAGAAAGAAGTCTCGTCAACACGAACTACATCTTCCTATTTAATAACACAACTAGTAGGTCTACATTGAAATGGCACATATGCAATGGCAAGGCCAAAATCAAGATCAGAATTACGTCACAGAATAACAGAATACAATAATTAAATTCATGGCTGACTACGAGTTTAAAAAAAATATTTGTTGAAGTTTGTCTCACCAGCTGATAAACGGTATCCAATGTCTAACAAGTAGGCATGCTTTTCTCTATTTACCACTATTTTTGCATTCATGATCTTCTCTATTTCAAGAAGAATATAATATGGAACACTCATTATATCAGAGTCTTCAGATAACTTTAAAGTTCCATAATACCACCCAATTCTTAGTGGGCATCCATAATGTGTTCTCAAATTCCCATAAGACGGAATAAATGCGGTTTGATTTAAATTAAATTTATAAAGCGATACTTTTCTTGAACATTGGCCTTCTTTTCGAATTTTGGGCTTCCAAGTGTAGCCAATTAAACTATCATTACAAAGCTTAATGAACACAACGTTAAAAGCGAATATTTTTTTGAAAAAGTCAACTGAAGTATGAATATTTCCTTCATCTACAAAATAACCAGTTTAACAAAATTTATATTTAATCACATAAATAGGCTTTATTGTCATCAGTGGGTACACAGTTTGGTCTTAAAGTAAAATAGAGATTATCCTACCCCATGCACAGGTTATTACGTTAAAAAATAGCCTTCTTGGTGCCCAATCCTCCTGATTGTAAGCAAATTTTATTACACTGATTAACTGTTGGACATTATCAGGAAAAAACAAGTAATCATAGAATTTGTGGTATTCTGACGTATTTTTAAAAATTGCACTTCCATGTAAATTATTAACAGTTGTGATAATGGCATGTGATGATTCTAGCCTTTGAATTATTTTATCACTGAGTTTATCCTTAACGATTTGTTTATCAATTATTTTAACAAATTTTTTGCTCATATGAGAATTAATAAATTTTAAAATTTGCTCAAAGGTGTCTGTTAAATAATAATCAGAATTCAGTGCATCAAAACACGATATGTTTTTAGTAGAATTCCCGTTTAAACATATATTTAGCGTGTTTGTAAAGTGGCTTTTAAAATTAAAAGTCACAACAATTATAACGATAACCTTTTGAATACACATTTTGAACAAAAGTGCTTGTGATAAGTATATAAAGAAATAAAAGTTTAAAAGTGTTTGGGGAAATATTTTACTTAATTTTATTTAATTGTATGTAGTTTTACATGCCTAATGTAAAAGTTTTTCAGAAAACACTTAGGTATTAGTTACAAGGTCTAGTATTAAATACTTCGTAACACAATTTAACCCATCAAAAAAAGTTACCTACATTTAGAAAACAAACATTACTTCATAAATAATTCTGATAATTGCTTGAAAGCCTGTTTCACTTTATAAGTTAGCCCTGTAAATCTGTACGTATTTGTATTTCTGGGGTTCTTAATCTTTGAAACCTTGAAATTTTCGATTTTTATATGTGATAGCCACCCCATCTTCTCCTGTTTAAGATAAGATTTGATGGCATGTTTTTGAAAAGTTCTAAAATGCAATTAAAAGAAGCTATGAAACCATACATAGCAATACCAAAATATCATCAAATCAACAAAGTAAGGTCATGTTTTCGTCGTAACAAAGTCAGAACATATTGGTGTCAATATAGTTATGATAAAAAGGAAATCCTGCTAATCAAAACAAAAATCAAGATGAATATATTATCAAGTTTGTTGCATAACATTTTCGGTCGACTGTATCATTATGTCTACGTGTTTGTTTCAGATTATATTATTTCTACTTTATTGTTATTATAGGAAGTTTAGGGTGTTGCTATTCTTTGTTTGCTGACCATCAGTCCTAAGAAAGCACCAATACTTGCATTCAAAATTTGTCAGAAAAGTTTTTGGACCCCAATAATTTTAATTCTCGCGAATTTCTTTCCTTTAAAATTTCCGATCACGTGTTGTTCACGTGTTGGCACGTAACTTGCCGGTCAGCACCCCCTTCATGTACTCCCACTATCACTGTATCTATATCTTCTTTCAATCGATCAACTTCACCAATTATCGATAAAAATCCAATTCCATATGGATAAGATCAAGATCGAAACCGTAAAGAAAAGATAAATATTAAAACCATATGAAAAACATCAAGATTAAAACCATAAGGAAAAAAATCAAAATCAAAACACTATGGAGAAGGTTAAGACCAACTCCATATGGAGAAGATCAAGTTCAAAACTATTTGGAGAAGACTTAGACCAAAACTATACGCTATACGGTAAGCTTGAGACCATAACAATATAGAGAAGATCAAGTTTAAAATCATGTGGAGAAGACCAAGACTACTTCCATATGGAGAAGCTCAAGATCAAAACTATATGGAGAAGACTAAGACCAAAACTATATGGTAAGTTCGAGACCATAACCATATAAAGAAGATCAAGTTTAAAATCATGTGGAGAAGACCAAGACTAACTCCATATGAAGAAGATAAAAATCATTATTTTATACAGAAGTCCAAGGCCGTGACCATATGGATAAGATCAAGATCGAAACCGTAAGGAAAAGATAAATATCAAAATGATATGGAAAACATCAAGATTAAAATCATAGGGAAAAGATCAAAATCAAAACACTATGGAGAAGGTCAAGACCAACTCCATATGGAGAAGATCAAGTTCAAAACTATCTGGAGAAGACTAAGACCAAAACTATATGGTAAGTTCGAAACCATAACCATATAAAGAAGATCAAGTTTAAAATCATGTGGAGAAGACCAAGACTAACTCCATATGGAGAAGATATAGATCAAAATTTTATACAGAAGTCCACGGCCGTAACCATATGAATAAGAGCAAGGTTAAAACCGTAAGGAAAATATATAAGGAAAAAACAAAATCGTCTTTTAATTTTATTATCAATCATTTACAAATCACGTTGTTCAAGAGAAATGAGTTTTTACATTCTAATTAACGTTTGTGAAATATGATTTCAAGTATAAAAATTATTGTAGATAAGAAAAGACCTGCCCCAAGTAATACAAAAGCTCCTTTCATGTTAGATAATGTCAGCGGAACAGCTGTTCTGTGCAATTCTAGTGGTACTTCTATTTTTGAAAAAGAAGACATTTCTAAACTTATCCATTTACTAATAAGTCCAGATTCCTGTATTCGATGTAATACATCATTCATACGGTTTAATAACGGAAATCCACTTCTTACTGTAAAAACTTCGTAAATTCCGGCATATGGCTGCAAACAACAGTAATAAAATAAAAGAAACAAAAATTCGAAAAACTTACCTCAGCTGGAATCTTTTCTATTTCTTTATAATTCTTTATTATTTCCAACATTCGATCGTTAGTAAAAATAGCTTGTTCTTTGCTGTTTGAAAAATCTCTAGTCTCGTTAAGAATTACGGTGTTTTTTGGACGTATCCACTTAGCTAATATTTTCTCTCCTGTTCTATTGTCATAATATTTAACGAACGTTCCAGCATAGCCTTTAAATAATCTTAACTTGAATCTACTATCAACTAATTGACGAAAATTTGTGATTTTTGACTCGAGTGGAGGATTAGTAAATACACTGTTTGTTATTGTATAAAACCCAAGGCTCATATAAAAACCAAAAACTATTGCAGAAAAGAGCAATAGTCTAAACGATATTAATCTATTTCGAAAATGTCCAAGACCAATACCTATTCCAAAAACCACACATGTCAGTGTAAAGGGCCATTTGGAGATAATTTCATATAAATAAGGCGTCATATAGAAACGGGTGACGAATAAAACAGAAATCGACATAAAAAGAAAAGTTAACCATAAGAATACGGAAACATCACGAAAATATAAATAAGTGGATACGATGGATTGCCTTTGAGGAATAAGCCAGTAATTCAGCCTGCATCTTATTGGCAATGTTCGTTCCAAATATGGAGACGCTTGACTAATTAAAGTGTAACCCGCGGCAATATCTACTTTGTTGTTTTCCATATCATTAACCAACACATCTGCAAAGTAATTGAAAATATTTAATAAATAAAAATAAACTTAGACGTGTATTAACCAGAAAATCTACCATAAACATAGCTAGAACATGAAAGGGAAACTGCGTTTATCATTTTTCTTTTTCACCCTTAGTGCCTTGTTCTTCTTGTCACTTAAATAATATCTGTTTACTAACTTACCTATTGTTAAATTATTTATTATATTTGCTCGATATGCTTTGTTTTCCTTATTCAAAATAATTGTCGCATCCACAGTTCTGGCAAATTCTTTCAGAACGTAATATGGGTAACCCAAAATTTTTGTTTCATTAGTTAATCTAATATTTCCAAAGAACCATCCAATCTTAAGAGAACATCCATTTATTTTTTTTTGATATTTTCCGCTAAACGGATTAAATCCGTTTTGATTTAAGTCAAATTTGACGAGCGAAATATCTTTTACACATTTTTTCGTTTTTGTCTTTTTAAGCGCCCATGTGTAACCGGTTAAATTTCCCTTGCAACTTTTGATAAATACAACGTTATATGCTAACAACTTTTTAAAAAATAACAATCCATCTAATACACTTCCATCCCCTAAAAAATTTAAGTTTATAAAAATAACTACTTATAAAGTTGTTTTTAGTATGTAATCACTTAAAAAATACTTAAGAATGATTCAAATTTCATTCTTTTTCTTTTCTTTTTTTGAGAAAATTATTAATATTAGAGGTTTGATTTTTGACGAAGTATCGACCACAAAATCGCAAAACTAAAACTATTAACCATTACATAAAAAGATTGTCTTACCCCAGCTACAGGTTATCACATTCAAAAAACGTCTCCTTGGTGCCCAATCATCCTGATTATAAGCAAATGTTATTATTCTAATGATCTGTTGTAAATTATCAGGAAAAAAGAGGTAATCATGGAACTTGTGATAGGCTGACGTATTTTTAAAAATTTTCGGTTCGTGTAATCTATTAGTGGCAGTTATAATAGCACGTGGCGATTTAAATTCTCGAATTATTGTTTCACTTATTTCAGTTAATTCCCGTTCGTTGTTGATTATCTTCACAAAATCTTTGCTCAAGTGGTTATCCATAAATTTCAAAATTGCGTCATAATGTTCAGTTAAAAGTGGACCCAGAAGAGAAGTAATTTTCGTAGTCATACTGCCATCAAAATTTACACTTAATAAATTCGTTAGCACTAGTTTAAAAGAAAAAATATGTATGAAAATAGCAGCTACAGTTATTTTATTCATTTTAGATGTATTTAATGAAAATACATATCTATATTAAATAGGTACTTATATAAAAAAAATCATTTCTACCGGCACGATTTATCCATCAATAAATAAAAAATTAGTTACAAAAGTTTAAATAGTTTCAATAACACGTAATGATGAGTTCTGTCACGCTAACATCAAATTTTCAGATAATTAACATAAAAAAGGAAAACCATAGGTATTCTATGTAACATAAAAAAAAAGTTGTAAAAATCGAATACTATTAGATATTAGTTTAATAACGAAATTTAATTAAATTTAAAATATTAAACACTCACCCGACTAGTGAGTAGAGGGTAGGTAACCATCTCTTCTAGCACATTCAAGTGGAACAAAAGCCACTTAAAATATTAATTTACTAATCGAAGTAGATATAAAAAGACATTCTATATAAAAGAACTCATTTTTTTTGTAAAACAATAAACAAATGATAAAAGTAAAAATTTCATTTTAAAGCGCATAGGCTTAAATACATAAAAGTTAAATTTGATATTTATTTAGGTAAAGAAATACAAAACTTGTTTATATGCATGTACCATTTTTTAACACAATGTCATAAGTTCCTTAATTTTTCATTTTAATTTTTTTTTGTAAATTCTCCGCATATTTTTAATTTAAAACAGAACAACGTTTCGCCATCTACAAAGATTATTCTCAATCTAATTTACTTCTGAGTCTGACACGCAGAGACATCTAACAGTTCAACGATAAAATAAATAGAAGAATGTTAGGCAATCGAAAAGTTTAACTTAAAATTAAATGTTTTATATAAAAATATTTAAATAGATTTTATAATCATTACGTAAATCAATTTTAGATAATTTTCTTTAGACTGTTCTATTTGCAAAAACTGTTATCAAAACCTTTTTTTGTGATTTTTTATTCTTGTGCAATAATTTTAAAAATATATTTTAGGAATTATTTAATTCCAACTATCATTCGGAAAGACTAACCCGTATTTATTTATTTAATTTTTTGTGTAATTTAATATTTTTTAGATAATTAAAATATAAATAACTAACCAATCAGAGCGCGTTTCCTTTGCTGCAAGCAGAAGTAGAGGAAACTTGAAATTGTTTGCAGCAAAAGAAAAATGCGCACTGGTAATTGATTATTTTTTTAATTATTAAATATTCCATAATTACCTAGTAACATATCGAATAACTAAATTAAATACATAATAGCTAAATAAGTAGAAGTAATACGACTTTAATTAAGAGAATTATTGCGCCTACAACTGCAATTAAACATTACACGGCATACCACCTGTTATGCATAATATATTAATAAAAGCTAATAAATATTAATATTTATTATTTTAGCAAACCGATTATCAATAAATTTAATAAATTCGTCAATTTGTTTGTAATTGTGTAATATTTGAAATCAACTGAAAGAAAAGTGTAACAAATTAAGTGCGCGAAAATGTGTAATTTATTAACAATTTGCAAAATTGTTAAAAATAAACAAACTAACTGGCTTATTAAATAATAGAGTAAGAGACCACTATATAGAATGAATAAGAAGACATTGCAGTTTTTGTTGAATTCCTATCGTTCTTGTTCTTGTGCGCATTTGTTGAAACTGAGTAGACCGCAAAATACTTTGCGATCATATCATTTAATTGTTTTAAATCGTAAGAATTTCAAGTTTAAATCATTCAGAACATCAACAGAAATGGGGGACCAAGAAGCTCAAATACCAATAACAAACGAAGAAATATTAAAATTATGTAAAAGTCCTGACCCATCCACAAAGGCGAGTTTAATTAATAATAAGAAATGAAAATCTACAACTTCCTTTTGAAATTAATGTTATTTAATTAACTGCAGATATACTCTTGCAATACAATTATATAATATAATATATATTATATATATATATATATTGTTAATAAGTAACCCAATATTCTTTAATTTAAGGATTTTATATTCCAACAAACTATGTATCGTATCAAAGACCCACGAAAAAGCATTCCCTTCTATACAGAGGTCCTTGGAATGACTTTATTAACAAAGTTAGATTTCCCAGCAATGAAATTTACAGTCTATTTTTTGGGATTTGAAGAATCAAAAGATGTAGGTAATCTTGGCTCAAAAGAACGTACAGAGTGGGCTTTAGGTAGAAAAGCAACTTTAGAATTAACTCAGTAAGTGTTACTTTTTCTTTATTATTTTTTTAAACTGTATTTTCATGTTACATCAACAAAAATAAATCTTGTCAATCTTGTAGTAAATAAGCTACGAAAAACAAATTTTAAATAAATCATATTTTATAATTATCCCATCAAAAGAACTTCAGACTCTATTCTGCTTTAGTTCTTGTTCGTGAAAGGGTTTAAAGTCTAAAAAAGACTAGGAGCACAAAATACTAGATGTGCTCTTCAATCTTCATATATACTTTTTTAGCAATTGGGGAACAGAAAATGACCCAGAACAAAAGTACCACAATGGAAATTCAGAACCTCGAGGATATGGTCATATTGGTGTAATGGTACCTAATGTTGATGAAGCTTGTGCACGTTTCGAAAAATTAGGTGTCAATTTCATAAAAAGGCCCCAGGATGGAAAAATGAAAACTTTGGCTTTCATTTCTGACCCTGACGGTTATTGGATCGAAATATTTAATAACCAAACTGTTGTATAAAACATTCTAATCACCTCAAGAAAAATTTTGGCACCTATAAAGAAGTACCTAAGTAAACTAATGTATATAGGAACTTACAGATCTGATGAAATAAACAATTCTTAAAAATAAAGTTACACGCAACATATTTTTTACACAATTTTACATAGATACCTAAAATGCTCAACAAAACAAACTAAAATAATCAATCAATAATACCCATATTAATTGTTTATCTCTTTTATTTGTTAGACTACATTTACAATAGTTTTTATTTACTACTTACAATGTTCATATAAGGTAAAACAGGCAATATTATATTCACATTACGTACAATAACAAAGGAGTATTTACATTTTACAGTAACAACAAAATGTTAGAGACTAGCGACTAGCGATCTCTACTCATCATGGCTCAATAAATTAACTTCTCGCTGATCTCGAAAATATTTAAACTGTATTTAAAATTACTTTGTTTAGTTTAACTTAAGTGAATAAATAATACAACAGGTACAACATTGGTATACAATACGTATGTTAATTTAGATTTTAAAAAATAGATGTTGACATGACCCGTTGAGATTATTAAAATGGCCCCCATCATACCAGTGACAAGAATTTATTACCAAAATAATCGTATTTAACTAATTAAGCTATTGGAGTGATGTCAAATATTATGAATTGGTAGAATAAGTGAAGGAACAATAATAAAAAATAAAAAACATTACTTAATATTATTAAACTCAATAGTATGGGACCATTTATAGTATTCGTTTATCCATAACAATTATAAGAATTATGTATTATTCAATCAACATTATACATAAGTGGAACGTTAATAGATACAAAGCTAATGATGTAACCATTATCTAGACGACACCATCACCATACCACCGAAAAAGAAGGCTGTTTCATATTAATTAAAAATAGATTTAAAATTATTTCTTAAAAAGGTGTATTTCTAATTAATAGATTTTTTCAAGAGTGTAAAATTAAATATCACATATGCCACGAGGAAATTTTAAACCAGTTATTAATATAATAAATATAAAATAAACATTTCCTAAGCAAAAACAGCATACATTTCAATTTTAAGTTAGTTAAGGCTAACAACAATTATAATAATTAAAAACGAAGTTACAGAAAAAAATAGATATTAAACTCACACCATCACATCTACACCATTGTTATCCAAAAAACTCCTTTTGTTTACAAATTTTAATTCGAATACTAGAAGACTTAAAAACTTACCAGAACAAGAAAACAATAAGGTCAATAAATGTAAATGCAAACATAAATTTATATATGTAATTTAATATGGAATTTGGTTTTGGTAATACTGTATCATATCATACGTCCTAGTTCTGAAGTTAAGACAGCTATTACGAATTACTGACAGCATAAATTGAGCCGCTTCTTTATCGGTAGAATTGGGGGAAAAACGGGTCTTAAGTAACCTTATAGTTTGGCCTCTAAAGCATGGCAAACCAGTGTCGAGCATTAGAGACACCAACGAGATTATGGCTTCTTGATGAGGCCTGGCATAAAAACAATTAATATTGCTTTAAAATAACAGTAACAAAGGCATAACATAGATTAAATGTAGACCTAACTTACCTCACAGCCAAATACGCCTGTACACAAAGTTCACAGAACCATTTGAATGGCTGAGCATCCGTTTTTCCACCCATAATCATAAGCATTTCGTCTGTTAATTTGATATCTGGTTCAAAGCCCAAATTACCACCCGGAGACGATTCAAACATAAAACCAAAGTCTAGAAGGAAAACATATTTTTAATGCTCAATTGAAGTTTGGAGTTTAAACAGTGGTTATTTAAAAACTATTAGAGTAATGGTACTTTTAACCTGATCCTCTTCTCTCACAAGAAACTTTAAATTTAAATTAAATATTCTGATAAAGTTTGTAACAAAAATATTTATATATATATTTTGTGTAAAGTACAATTCAACTTACCAATATGTATAATGTGACCGTCAATATCTAGCATAATGTTTCCATTGTGCCTGTCTTTGATTTGCAACAAAAACCCCACAACACTATAAGCTGCTGTGGACATGATGAAATTTCTTCTGGCTATTTGAAACTCCTTCGTATTTTCGTCTCCATATTTTTTAAGGAAATACTCGTACATTCCTATGTCCGTTTGTCGACCCAATTGGTCTCTAGACTTAGAATTTGGAACACATTCAATCACTCCGCTCTACAAATATTATAAAATTGTTGATCAAACTGACTAACTTATTGCCAATGACTTGTTTTATTGAAGAATTTGTAAAATGATCTTACCCCAGGACCTGTAGCAACCACCCTGTAGGGAAACAGGAACAAATCGAGACCTACAGTTTGGAATATATTTTTAAAGAGTGATATCACTTGCAGAGCTAGCATATCTTGCCGTACATCGTCACCCACTTTAAAAATAGCAGCTTGCCATATTTCCGGTCCCAGATTTCCTAGTTCTTTTGGCTAAAATATTTAAATAAGTAAATAGATAAATAATATATACAAATAATACGTACATTTCCTTTGTTTGTAGATACACTCATTGCTATACTCTCAAGTTCTAAGATACCAATTCTAACAACTTTAAAACGGGCAAGATAAGGTGCCTTAGCAGCACTTTGCATTGGTGTACCGCTCTTGTAATCAATATCCAACACTAGAGATTCAGGATTACTAGGCAAGTAACAACCTGGTTGAACCTAAAAGAAAACAAACATATAACACTAGGCCCCAAGTGCAAACTGCTTATTCAAAGCCTCAATTACATTAGTACTAATTATTAGATACCAATTGAGTAATAGAAAATAGACACAAATCTACCTTTATTTTGCTAAGAGCTTCTAAGCAAGCCTTCTTCCTTTCGACGCCTTTAGGAAACGGTTTTATCTCTCCACTGATCATAGTAATCTTATCAAAGAAATCAAATTCCCTTTGATAGAAAGCCTTTGCGGGACCTGATAATGCTGATACAATACTTTGGTGCAAGGAAGAGAGAATATCAAATAGTGCAACTAAAAAATAATATTTACAGACAACGACAATACTACCATATAATAAGTCACCATTTTTTTGCTGCATATCCTCGTCCACGTACATGTTGGCCTTCATGTTCCATATAAGTTGGTGCGCTACGATTTGTGATATTTTTGCAATATATTTCATATATTCTAACAAATATCCCATCTACAAAATGACTTGTTTATAGAAGAGATGGTATTTAATTGTAATAATTTTTTACCGTGTCATGCCTCAAAGCTTGAACCAATTGCGGAATATAAAATAGAACAGCATCAGATGGATATGATCGGAGAGTGCGTACAGCATATTGGGCTGTTATGGGGTGCGGAGGATATTGTCTACTGAAGTATGATAGCGCCTAAAATCAACAAAAGATGTTCAAATGCAAAACAAATCAGTTGATTAAAGAATATTAAAATATTTTGTGGTTAAGTATGTAATTGAAATAAACTTAATAGGAAAGCAAAAATAAAAAGAATTACTGGAATTGTTCAGTTTTGTAAATATTTTAGAAGTTTAGAAGCCAAAGAAGATACGTCAACAATATTTTTATTAAAATTGCTGCAAGCATTAAACAATTGCAGTGAATAAAAACGAAAAAACAAAAAATACCTGTATGGGTGTAACTTTACTCCAGGTTAACATATGAACCAACTTTGGACTGTCATTAAGAATTGCATTCGTTGTGACTAGATACTGTAATGCTTCAGGTACATGGGACACAGTCAAGGGATTTTGACTCACCAGGCGGCGAACTTCGTTGAAAATAGCATCATTACTCTTTAGCCTACAATTTTCAAAATTTCATTTCAACCAAAGAAGAAAGAATAGTGTAAATAATAATAACTTACCGTAGAGGTAAAAACACAGCTAAAACAGGAGATATGTCCCAAGCTAATCTAACATATTCTTGCCACTGCTTATCTGTTATCGTTTTTATCCTCCAAGCTGCAATATTATCTTCGCCTGGGATTTGAAATTCTGCTTTTGAACTTGGATTGTGCCAAACAACCAGAAATTCAATTTCTACAGCCTGAAAAAATGGGTAGTTAATGCAATTATAATATTATTAAATAAAAAGCTTACCAAAAGTTCCAAAATTAAATTTCTTTTCTTTATGTAACATTTTACAAAGTTGTCAGCAACAGGTACTCGTCTAGACTTAGTAGATTTTTTACTTAATGTTGCAGAACTGCTGGAAAGAGGTACAGTATTTATCCAACCAGCTGTTTGTGGTCTGTTATATTCTCCTGGTCTTGACATTTCTGAAGTCTGCATATTTGGTATGGGAGTTGTAGATGGGTTAAGATCCAAATCTTAAAAATAAATAACTACATTATTTCT
This sequence comes from Agrilus mali, assembly GCA_029378335.1. Classification (NCBI taxonomy): domain Eukaryota; kingdom Metazoa; phylum Arthropoda; class Insecta; order Coleoptera; family Buprestidae; genus Agrilus; species Agrilus mali. Next base: position 7,625,912 of record CM055662.1, read on the forward strand.
TGCCATCAAAGCGCATATGGTCATAAGTTAATTTAATTATAATTAAAATAAAAATAACTCTGTTTACAATTTCCGAAGGTTTTATTGCCTTGACAAATTGTTTCGTCTTTTTATAGCTTATTCAGAAGTTACACGAGGAGTTGTAAAGTATAGTATTATTATAAACAGTAATTTTATTTTAGAATTACATAAATTCCGTCAAGTAAAAATTATTTGTTAAATATGTGCAGGATGGCCAAATTGCAATGTTTGTGTAGGACAATTCAGTAAATGCTACAGATATAAAAAATTAAGAGCAGTTTTTCAATTTCTTTTTTGGGATAAATTCATCGGTAAAACATTTTGTTAAAATTTGAAAGTGCATGATTTTTTATTTTTCCGACGCCATTATATTCCAAGTAAAAGAGACAAAAAGGAAACGAGAAATAATAAAGAAATTAAATGGTGCAATAAAATATACGGTGTTCTGTTTTAAATAAGTTTGTGTCAACTTCCAGTATAACAAGAAGTGGTACTAAATTGAAAATATTCTTAAAATGCAGACAGGTATCGTAACTACATGATATTTTCAAAATTTTCCTACGGTTAGTTTTCTATAAACGTCATTGATTTTGGGGCATCCTGTATAAACATTGAAATCTGCCCACATTGTACATTAAAAAGCCTTGATATTTTGACTTTTATGTGAATGAAATTATATATTTTTTGTCACATCATGGCCGAAAGTTTGAACTTTCGCCCCTGTGGATAGGGACGAAACAACTACATTCTGTCCGGGACGAAAGTGAAAAAAAACGTCATGCGCATGCGCGCGGAATGTCACGTCTACGTAAAAAACAATATGGCTGACAGTAATAATGACAAAGATTGTGAAATAATGAATACAATATAGTTCAAACCTTCGACCATGATGTGACAAAAAACAGTATACGCACCTCAGGAAGAAAGTGGGTTATATCAGGCAGCGTGTTTGCCGACCTCGCCTTCGGCTCGGGCGGCAACTACACGCTGCCTGATATAAGCCACTTTCGCCCCGCGGTGCGTAATGTACTATTTTTTTAATTAACAATGGTGAATTACTTTTCAAATCAATAAAGAAAATTACTTGCCCCCAACGTCGCTTGCTTTTAAGTATTTTTTATCGGTAAACATTGTTTGCCAAAATCGAATTAATGTTGTTATATCTTCTCTTAAAATGTTTACATTTTGTGATGGGCAATCTACTGGCCTGCAGAAGTAGTCAAAGCAAGAACAGTAAATACGTTCTCTTAAAACATTTTTTGCCAAATTCTTTGGCAAGATATCTCCTTGCAAAAGCGAAAGGCCACACTGCAACAATCTATAATAAAAGTAAATAAGATGGTGACTGAAAAAACTAATCTCTGAAAATGAAAGAAAATGAAAACTCACTTGAATTTTACTCCAACAGCTTCTACGTTTCTGGTCTGAGATGATGGAGACATGCCGACGCCCATTGACAGAGATCTGTGTACAAGAGTTGCTAACATCTCTACTTTTTCGTAGCTGTTATACTTTGCAGTTTCCACGATTTCACTGATAAACTGGACCCAAATCGCATGAGGCTTCACAAACGGTGGATTTGGGTCCAATTTCAAACCTACAAATAAATAATGATTTGTTTCTTATACAAAATATTTTAATTAATATGTATATTTCTTTACCTTCATGAACAGCAAATGGATTTCCTTCAGGAGGACTGACTGCAAATAGTCCAAGCTTCTTGTGAATGGTACACGACCATGCCGATACCATCTCCTGGAGGAATCTTAATTCCAAATCTGGTCTTGTGGTAATTAGCCATTGCCAACACTCCACAGCCGATCGCATAGCTTCCACAGTAAAAAGCTCTACCTAAATAAACATGAAGATACTTTTTTTTTGAAAATCATAGGATTTTATAAAAAGCGTAAAAAAGTTATTAAAAAAATACCTGTGACCAAGAAACGCCATGTAAAAGCATTCTATCCAAAGGTGTAGTATGAATAAGCAGCGCAGTTGCTCTAAATAGGGCGTTCCTATGAGCAGAGTCGGATCTTTTTCGACAACTTTCCCAAATATTGTTGAAAAATTCTTTACAAACAGAATTTCTATCAATGTCACCACGAACAGCCAATATTCCCAAAACCTAGAAGAGTATTCACATTATTTTCTGTTTTTATCTGTGACATACGTGTTTAATAGTAAATTTATTAAATAAAATCATAGTTGATCGTTCAAAAATTAAATGTCACATTTACCTCTCCATTATATTTACTTCGCAGATGGGAAGCGAATGCAAAACGAGCTGCATTGCTTTTAATGCAATTGGGTCGTTTTTCCAAAATATTACCACTCAAACATACATTGGAATCATTTAAACTAATAAACCTCAAGACAGCTTCTAATGCCAAAGATTGTCCTGAGTGTTGCCACATCCCTGAAGATGCCACTTGATTTTGGTATTCCAGAAGGTGAGAACGAGTCCACTGAGGTGCCCATTTTAACGCTTCCTCAAGGATACCTTGTGAACGGGCAACAAAGTCATTTACAATTCTCTAAAAGATGAAGATACAATTCATATTTAATTTTAAAATACTTAAAATACAAGGTTTTTCAAACAGAATGGTACTTTAGGCGTTTAAGGAAAAGTAAAGGTAGATTATATCATGTTTGAAAAATGCAACAAAGTCCCTAAAACGTCTAATATTCTACTCAGTTTGAAGGAAACATGATTTACTTCTCTAGCTTCCAAAGTGTCCATGAGCTGTATAGAATAGGGAGTAGCAGGGATTCGTAACGTAGTCGTTTCCTGATTTGGATCTAATTGCAGAGAGTAAGATAAAACCTGAATAATATCCAACATGGTCCACAAAACTCTGTAATATAAGATATAGATACAACGTTTAATAATTTAAATATACATTATATAATAAATTAAATTATAATTTAATAATTTATGAAAACCTTACCTTCTATTCCACAATAAATGGGGGAATTTATCAACAAGACTTGCCAAAAATTTATCAGCTACCCGTCTAATTTGTTTATGATTATGATTGAAATTAACTAACAGAAATTGAACATGTTCTTCTAAATCGGCTTCTCTTGCTTCATTTTTGGGTTTATTACTCATCACTTCCAAAAACTTCTCGAATATTTTTTCACCCACAGACGCTACACATTGCCACATGCCTGCTTTGTCTTTTTGAAGTGCCGAGTCAGTTAAATATTCCATAATTGGATGCAAGGATGGCTCTCCCGAATGCTCAACCCTAAAAAGTCTTACTTATATTAAAAATTTACAAAATCTACTCAAAAAAGAAATGTAGTTTGCATTTAATACAGAATTATAATAGTTATTTCCGAAATATAAAAATACCCTGTTGTACCTTAAAATTTCCATCCAGTACACACTCAGTAAAAAAGTGCATTGGGCAAAAGATAATTTATTAATAAAGGCAGAAACTTCCGTGGGATTATTCAACAATTCCAATATTTGATTTCTTAATTCCTGTAATTCATTGTAGGACACACTGTCATTTCTTACTGCACTTGTGTATTGTAATTCGCGCATTTCTGATCTGCTCGATGTTTGTGAAACAAGAAGTGGGGATTTTACAGCAATTTCTGTAACTCCTTCGTACCATTCTTGGGGCCATAACCCTTGAAAAACACATTATTAATTAGTACAAAATTTCATATTCAATATTTTCTCTTTCTCAGCTTTCTGAAATTATATACAAAGAAAAATAAATAAAAACCAGTTTATTATTACCTGAATTTGATGCTGTAAATCCCATCACAACACAGTAGAGCCAGAAATCTCTGAAAAGTTTGTGTAGTCGAGGTTTAGGATTTCGAATTGGAGGAAGCCTTTTTAAAAGGACAGCAATTACAGGGATAAGGACACCCAAATTTCCTGCAGAACTCGATGCTTTAACTCCTTGAAAGAAAAATAAACCACTGATCACATTTTACATACTTTACTTTTTCACACTTTTACAATAACTTAAAATATAAATTCATACCTGGAGATTTTTCACTAGCTCTTTTCCCTTCAAGTCCCAACTGAACAAATAATTCCAAAAGCCGAACTAATAGTTCATTTGTATGCACTTCGCCTCTTATATTTGCAGCAATATTTGCCAAAGCATTTATCACAGCCTTTGAAACATGTCTAAATATAAAATACATTACTTGTAAATGATGTTCTAAAAAAATACGTTAACAAACTCTTACATATACTTTTTCTTTTCATCTGAATCACTTCCATAAGTAGCACTGCTACTTTCAACCGTAATCATTGTAAACATTTTCATAACAACCTCGTACACTTGTGACTCGCATTCCGCAATCACCATACATCCCAGCTGATCTACTATCAACGTATCTAAGGCAGATGGTACTCTGCAGAACCTCTGTTGAAAGAATTGTAAAATAGTTTCAGTCGTTTTAGGAACACCCTTCATCGAAACAGCAACATGACCCAACATAATTACGATGTTTGTGGATATCAAGGAAGATTCGCTAAATAAAAAATATATTAAAGTAATAGGAAGCAACAAAATAAATATTTAGTAAATTAGTAAACATATACCTATCACTTTTTTCTGCAGTAAACAACCTGTTGGAGACACTAGCCACCAAAGCTCTAACACAGTCAGGATCCACTGCATGAGCTGCTTCCAAAGCATAACATAAGTTCTCCACCGCAGCATCCCTTAACTTTTCAAATGCAACTTTTGTCGGAGAGATATATTTCTGGTTCTCAGGTGACACAGTTTCACCTTGAACTAGAAATACAAAAATTAACTTCTTCTATACAACAACTCTAATTTAAATTGAAAAGAACACAATATCTAAAATTATGTTTTTTATTGAAAAAGGGAGAATACCTGCCTGAAATTTTAATATTTTCACTAACTTTATCAGTAGACTGTTTATGAAGCTTAGAAAGTATAGGTGACGGTGTGATAAGAAAGTCACGTAGACAGTAGATAGAAGTTGAAGAAATATTGGGAAATTTCTGTGCCAGTTTTCCCAAGCCTTCCAAACAAACCATTAACAGCGGCATATGGGCCAAAATTAGTTTGTGACCATGGTTTGAATTAATTTTCTCAGTCAATCTGCAACACAGACTGTCAGCACCTAGAAAATAAAACAATCTTTAAAACTGAATGTAGGCTTTAAATCTTTAAAACCTTTTTTTAAATTATAACCTAATAATGATAAATATCTTAAGTCTTTAATTTTCATAGTCGGTGTATTATGAAGTACTAAAATTAGTATTAGTAAAATAAAAAAAACAATAGGGATCTTTATCAAACAAAATATTAAATATTCTGTGAAAGTGTTGTATCATTAACACTTTTTTTACTTTTGCTGATGTTATTCCATTGGAATGCTTAATAATATTTAAACAAAACGGGGGGGATTACTGAATACATTTGCAATAAAATGGGAGAACTAATTAATCTAATGAATATGTTTCTGAAATATTGTTACGTTCTTTTTTACAATTATTACAATTAAATATCGTGAGAAAAGAACCATAATAAATTTATGATAATAAAAGAAGTAAAAATGTATTATCTTGGAAACACACTACGCAAAGGAAAATCACAAACAAAAACTGCAACCAAATTCACCTAATAATTTGTAATGCAATGTTTGTGTCAAAGAAGCAACTGAATAATCTTCGTCCACTGCAAAAATAAAAACATTTCTGCAATTAACTGCACTTAAAAAGAACTTATAAATTTTAAACATTAAAAATGAACACTAGTTAACATTTTGCCCTTTATTAATAATTAAGTAAACTAAACATTAATAAACAAAAAAAAATTAATTAGTGACATACCTGTTTCATCACCAATTGCCCAAACAAGTAAATCAACACATGCAGCATTAGCCTTCACATTCAATTTAAATCTGTTTACTAGAGAATAATTACTTTCCCTGTCTTCTTTCTCACTAGCGTCATGATGGCGACTTTGCAATTCAGTTTGACCATTCAAAAATAATCCTATCATAAAATCAAATTGTTTTAAACTACAGCAATGGCCAAAGGGTGATTAAACATTGGGAATTCATTGCCCATAAAATTACTTAGTTAAATACATCTCATTTAAAAAAAAAAACAGATTAAGAATATCAAAAATCAGTAATGATATACCTTTTACAAATTCCTGTACATCCTTTGTGAAAGGAATAGGTAAATTCTTCTGGGATTGCAACAATTCCCTTAAAAGCGTTACCATTACTAAATTAATTGTTTCTGAAAATGATTTATAAGGAAATATTTTCACCAAGCCCGTTGAATAAATTTCATGAGACTGTTCATCCAAAAAGTTCAATGTCTCTTTTGTAAGCAACTTTTTCGCTAACGACAAAATATTTTGCAAGTGAGCCAAAGGTAATAGAATTTTGGGTTTTTTGTCGTTGTCAGATATTCGCAATTCAGAAAACTGATTAAAACTGGAACCAAATTTTGCAAAGAAATATGTTGTTATGTCATATTCCAAATTTGAACAAGGTAGTTTTAAAGATGCATTTGTATTATTACATATGGAATCTGTCACATCATAGCCCTGAAACATTTTTTTTTGCTTTAATTCAATTATAGCACATCAGTTATCTTACCTGTGTTATAGCTAAAATGTCAACTGTTGCTTGTAAATTACCAGACAAACTGCGTGGTATAATTGGCCTGAAACTGCTGAAACTTCTGCTTGAACTATTTTTTTCTGGTGTCTTTTGAAGAATAGGTGGCTTGGGTTTTGGAAATATTGTACAGAGCAAGGGAAGGTCTATGGTACAAAATCTCCCCATTGCCCTGCACAAACCAATTAAAACAGGAACTGTTCCTCTGCAAAGATACAACTTTGGAGCACTTGAATTTATGCCTCTTTCTTGTTGACCTCTGATAATGTGTACTAATGCTGATAAACATTCGACTTGTGTAGACAATATTTCTTCTTGTAGATGACTGCATCTTGATGCTATGTCTGTTAAAAGTGTATGAAGACAGAAACTAAACTTTTCTGCCACAGGAATTCCTGTAAATGAAATAATTGGTAATTGACTACTTCAGCTTAGTTGACAACCAAAATTTAAATATTTTTAGTGTAAATAGCTCAGTATTAACATGAAATTCAGTTTTCTTAAAGAAACTAGCTCAAGAAGCTGAAACATTTACAATCTTTCAAGTTATTTGGATTTTGCTGGAAGCTGCTGACAGCAGAACTGAAATTATAAGAATTTCAACTTGATTCATGTTTTATTCAACTTTGGGTTTATTTTTTTTTTTTTGGCTGCAAGTGGCTTTCAACAGAACCTGAATGCCCATATGTGTTTAAACAATATCCTGGTTTTTACACCTAAAATATAAATTAGTTGTCTTGTACAATCCTAAGGGATATTTACAGTTGGTTTCAGAATGATAATGACTGCTGTTTTAAACATTATAAAAAGGCAAAATACTCAAATGACATTTAATTTTGTATATTTAAAAATTTCTCTTACTATGAGTTGAGTGATAACGAACTTCATCTATCCAAACTGCTTTTGAGAGACCCCTTGATAGTTTCAATAAATAGGGTATAATCTGGTCTTTGTGTTGAAAATTAGACTCCAAAAAGTAAATTCCTAAAGCAATAACAGCATCCTGATCTCTACTATCTAACCTGAATACCCCATTTGAAGATTCCGTAGGGCATCTAGAAAATAGCGGTTGTACCTAAAACATATTAGACAATTTGAGGATGTACATTCAATATGAAAAAGTAAATTAGTAGGAAAAAGAGTAACAAAATGGCACTATGCAATTGTTTATAATAATATTACAATTTTAACATACCTTTTCCCATGGTATATTTTTGATTGGTGCTAAGCATCTTGCAAAATGTTGAACTGCTTTATGAAAAAATAATCTATCTTCGCTCATTATTATATTTTCTCTTTAAAATATGTAAATATCAATTAAATACAACAGCATAACCTACAATTTTGACAATTGTAACATATATAAAAGATTCAAAATACAAAGCTCAAGGTTGCCGGCGTTGCCGGGTTAAATTAATATAATTGCAAATATAAGTAAAAAACACACTTTAAATTTTTTCAGATTTTATTGTACACTACAATATTGTTTCGACATAGTTATGTCTTTATCAAGAGTAATTTAACTTTACTTTACTTTACAGTAAAATTGTAGAGTGTACAATAAAATCTGAAACATTTAAAAGTGTGTTTTTTACTTATATTTGCAATTATTTAATAATGTTTCACATGAATCCGACCAAATCAACAATTTCGTATATAAATTAATATATATATGTATGTGATAATCAGATAAATTATATATAAGAAAATTAACAATAAATAAATGCAACTAATACATAACGAAATAATTCACTATTTTACTATTATTCAACAAAACATTAATAAATACCTTTACATTTATTCTCTGGATTATTTTTACCTGTATTTTAAAAGAAAGAATGAAATAAAAATTTATGTTGTTCCTGAAAATTTAAATTTTTAGTTTAGGGTATTTTGATTTTGGTCTTGGTACCATAAACAACCGAAAAAGCTACCGTATTTGAGAATAAACCATAGGAATGAACCAATCCGGTGCCTTTATTTTTAGCTATGTTATGGTCATTATCATGTCATTATGGACCATCTGGCAGTTTATTATTAGTGGTTAATTTTTGTATTTATTTATTGGTTAATAATGGGCGAGTAATATTTATTATTGTTATTGTTTTAATAATTTTATGATACCGAATCTTGATTTTAATAAAATCATTATCAACCTATAATTCAACATACAATGCAACCTTTCGTATATTTACGTGAGTTGATAATTGTCTTGAGCCGTATATTGTATATTATCTGATGTTCATTAGACACAAAAACAATAGTATTGCGATTTAGTGACTACTATCAATCATAGACTATCAATATATTTTAAACTTTTTAATATTACGATTGGGATCCTTAAAATAAATAATGGTTAGAGGTAAGATTAATTTAATTCAATTATTTTTATATACATTTATATACATGCTCATTACCTACAATTTGGAATTTATATTTGTTACACGTTTTGTATTATTAATTTAAAATATCATTTTTAGGTGGACAAGTAAAAGTGATAAAATCATACAGAAAACCTAGAGAATGCTGTTCCCCTAAAAGAAAGGATCAACGACTTGATGATAAACTTACAATAAAAAATACAGAGAGTATTACTAACTTCTTTAAAGTAAGCAAAATTTACCATACAGTAAGATTATGCACTAACCATACAAAATTTTAGACAACTGGTAGTATTAATGAAATTAATTGCAAGAATGGTGATAAAGAAATTCAACCACAAAGAAAATATATGACTTTACGAAAAAACCATCAGTTCCAAGTACAAGTTGATTTGCTGACTAAAATGACTAGTGAAATATTAAATGATCAAGGTAAGATTATATTAGGCTAATAAAATTTTATTTCCCCCACATACACAATTTAAAAATAAAGTACTATGTAAATTTATGTATTTACATCATTTTATTGACTTCGTTGATAGCTTCATTTTCTTTTCTTAAAGCTTCCGCAAAGTCAAAATCATCTTCTAAAGTAGATGCATGTTCAGTTTTTTCTACAGTAATTCTGAAATTGCAGTTAACAATATAAATGATGTTATTTTGGGCATTTCTGTTATAGTTTGAAAAAAATTAAATTAGAAGTACTAGTTTGAAAACACTTTTATCGTTATCTGTAATGTATATGTATTTTTGAAATAAATTCAACAGAAAAGAATCAAAATTATTGTTTTTAGTGTCCAATTTATTTCTGATCCTTTCTTTTCTAAACATGTTTCACATGTATCTATATGATTTGCTTAATTGATATTAATTTAATAGTTTAGCATTAAAAACAATTTTTTTTGCTTGTAAATAAATGAAATTTTTGATATTGTACCTATGTTGAATGTAAATAATAATTTGTACCTAATTACATTAAAAATATGAGACCCACAACAGTTCATCTTTATGTGTAGCTACCTTCAATGAATTTTTTTGTTCACTTACGGATTTACTTCAGGAACATTTCTTTGCAGTTCTGAGATATGCTCTGGGACTTTTTCAATTTCTGTTAGTCTTGTAGAACTTTCAACCATCACATTATTTGTCCTCATGACTTCCTCAAAAATATTTACTATAGAATCACTTCCTACTTTTTTATCCATTGCTTCTTGCAATTGTGTGCTATTTTTTGTGACATTTTGTAAAAGTGTCGACGATGAGACTGTGAGGTGTTTATACATTTCTTCTGCGTCTTTTATTGTCCTATCATATTCTTCTTTCGTTGCTATTCTCTGACACAAATTTTTTGATAACTTAAATTTAATATTTGTTAGTATATACCAGTAATTTATAAAAAAAGGAATTACTAATCCCAGTTTGTAAGTTATTCGTTCAATTTCAGCCTCAAGGCAATTTTTTTCCTTTAATTGGTTTTCTATTAGCACCGACAATTCGTCCCTTTGTAATTTTAATTCTTCAATGCACTTAACTATAAGGTCAATATTTGTTCTCAAATCTTGAGAATTGCTCATTTCATTTTGCAGTTTATATATTCGTAATTTGCTTTCTCCCCTAAAAGAAACAACCATTCATCATTCATAAACCTTATAAAAACTCGGCTAAAATTTTGACACTGTTGACGTTTTGTAACAATTTTGGAACATGTTGACATTTATCTACTTAATTATAATAATTTTACAGATGTGAAATTTAAAAAGACTGCAAAGGAAGTTCCCCTTTCCAAAAAGCCCGCAACACCTCACAGAATTGTCGCTTGTACTGACTTGGAAAATCAGGGTTTCCCAAAAGTTAAAAAGACGTCAAAGAAGAGGTACACATTTTTTTATTTCGAAGAAGCAGGGATTATAATTTGCCTTATTTTAGACTTAACGACCAGTTTATCAACAATTCTGAAATTATGAAGCATCCAAGTATAAGTATCAATCCAAAAGATGACCAAAATCATAAACTAACAGATTTTTTTCCTGTTCGGCGATCTTTAAGGAAAACCAAGAAGACTGTTCTAGAGGAAAAACAGAGAGACTTGGAAAACATTCTCAGGAAAAATATTGAGGAAGGACTGGCGGTACTTTAATTTAGAATTTACTAAGAAAATTGTTATATTACAAAACACGTTTATTTCAAAGGTTCACATATTTGAAGATAAAGGCAGAGGTGTTGTTACAACGAGACCTTTTAAACGAGGAGACTTTGTTGTTGAATATAGCGGAGAACTCATTGATATGAATGAAGCCAAACGTAGGGAGGTAGAGTATGCTGAAGACCAAAACACAGGTTGCTACATGTATTATTTCTGCCATAAAAATAAGCAGTATTGGTAAGTAACTTGTTTTATATTTTAATTTATATTATAAATATATATGATATTTAAGTTAGGCAAAGTTATAAATATAAATAAAAATAATTAATACAATGCTGAAGATTTCATATAAATTTGCCAATATGTCCTGAATGATTATTTTTTAATAAAATACTCTTATTATTTAGTGTGGATGCAACAGCAGAAACAGGTCGTTTGGGTCGTTTGGTGAATCATTCAAGAAACGGAAATCTCATTACTCGTACAGTTTCAGTAGATGAAGTACCTCGATTAATATTAGTAGCTAAAGAGGACATTTCATCTGGTATAGAACTGACATACGACTACGGAGATCGATCTAAGGAATCCTTAAAGTATCACCCTTGGCTAGCATATTAATCCAAAATGAAACTTCACATAGATTCTTTTTGTACATACACATCCTTTCATAGTATATTTAGTTTTGACAACATCAAATCTCTCTAGTTATTCTTGAAGGTGGCATTTAAAATATAAGAAGAAAACATGAACTAAAATACAAGAAGTGTTGTGAATTAAAAATAAAGAAAGAACAGTGATCAAATGCTTAAGTATTGTTCAATGTATGGTTACGCATGTAGTCTGCACCGATTTTGTTCGTCTTCGTTTTTGAGTGAGTGAGTTGAATCCTCATTATACCTGCTAATTAGTACGATGCAAAACTTAATGGTTGGTAGTGCTGTACAAATTTTTTAGTTTTAGTTTTGATGAAAAGAAAGAATTAGGTGTTGAATGTTTAAAATATTGTTTAACAAAAATATTAATTGAAAGGTAACACAATATTTGAGATAAAACTCCTTTTGTATATAGGGATCTAAATTGGATTGAACAACTTTAGTGTTGTTTGCTGTTAATTTAAAAATAACAATGTTTCCCAAATTGGGAATTTATTCATTGCTGTACACAGTTTGAACTATTTAAAATAATAATTATTGGAAATTATTCAGTGATTACAATTTAAAATATAAATAAGTGTAAATTTTGAAAGGACATAATATTTTCATTTAAATTGTTAGTTCCAAGTACATAGCTAAAAGTAAATGTTCTTGATTTTAGCGAATTTTAACAATATAAATTTACTGATTTTATATGATAGAAATTGCTCATAGAGGTGGTTAAGAATATGTAAAAATTATTTTTACCGGCTATTTTATTTTTAATATATAGGGTGTTTATGTTACCTTCGGCAATTAAAATTTTGTTTAAAGTTAATTTGGATCAAGTGTAGCATACACAAAAAGACAATGCGATGTCAGACTCGTAATTTTTAATTGATTTTTAATGACGAAAAGAATTTAGTTTTATTAAAATTTAACTACAATATTCAAAGGAATAGGCTAACAATCCTGTTATTACTTTTTTGTTTTGCATTATTTTCAAAAAAATGTAACGGAAAATAAGCGAACTCCCTGTATAAGCGTATGTTCCTTTCTTTGCAGTATTTAGAAAGTTATTCATGTTTATTACCGCGAATAATCAAAATTTATTAAGTAAAATGTTTATGAAAAAATTTGGGAAATTGTTTAATTTAAATTAATTATATCGTTTGTACTAATAAAGATAAAAAAGATAGACTTTCCAAGTTAGTGTTCCTAAAATATTATTTACAGTAAGAGGAATATTGTATGTAATGTGAACATTTTTACAGTTTTTTATGGGTTATTGTAGTATTAATATTTATTATTATCAAGGCTTGACAAAATTATTATACTTATTGTTTTTGTAGTGACCATAATTTTTAGTATTAAACGGTAGAATAAATTAATGGAATTTATTTCTTATACGAATGTTTGATCACGTCTGACATAAAATATACAGAGTGGACCATTGAAAAACGAGCCAAACAGTTCTTTTTGTGTCAAAGTTCAAATTTTAGAAAATTCATCAATCAGATCAATATAGGAGGGACATCTTTTAATGCAGAAACGGTGATCATATCACTTCTTTGTTCTTCACATTTAATTCAGCCCTTAACATTTAAATAGGGGTTTTGCATTACATAATTCGAAAGATCCATGTCTTCTATATTGTTTAGTTATTATTTTGTATCATCCTTGTTTGATTCTTTTGTAAAAAGCTTTAGCTCGTTTAGGTTTAAAATAAAATGAAATAAATAAAAAAAGTTCTCTGTCTTATTTACAATGACCCACCCTATATATATATATATCAGTAAAAATAGTTAATTAATAATAAGAAAAAACAAAGATATTTCAAAATATTTTACATAAAAACATTAAATTCAAATATTATAAACATTACACAAGTACATCGTGTAAAACAATAAAATAACATTTAAATGTTTCTTTCTTCAGGTTTTTTATATGGATAATTAATCGCTTCAAAAATGTCTTTCTCAGAATTAATTTCAACTGGTTCACCAAGAATACCTAAAAAACAAATAAACCTGACTTTTACATTTATAATACTTAAAAAGAAAATTAGATTATTAATATGAAAAAAGCGAATGAATGGGTAATTTTGTATTTAAATTCTGAAGGCGTTTTAATTTTACAAATTCAATCCTGCAATGGGATAAATAAAAAGTACCTGTACTTCCCACAGGTTTCAATGCATACTCATTTAAAAGAAACCCTTCTTCATGAGCATGAGCTCTCATTTCTTGATTAAACAAGTTGGAGCCAGTAAAGTATAATACTCCACAATAATATTGATCACAGGGCATTAATCTGATATCAATTCGTCTTGAAGGAGTATCTTCTTTTAATTTACATGCCCCCTAAATAAATATAATTACATAATAGTCGCATTTCAATTCCACTAAAGTTCTCTTATACCATAAATTTTGATTCTCCCAAAGATATTGTTTCTGTTATTAGACCACATTTTTTAAGGCATTCCACAATATCTTCCAAATAGGTGTTCTTTTTGTGATGCTCATGGTCAGAACTTGAGTATTTTGGATGAGTAACTAAAATGTCTATATCGCCAACTTCCTGTTTTCCTCTCCTTAAAATAAATTAATTGTGAGTAACTAAAAGAAAAAAAACTGCTAATACTGCCATACAGACTTATTGAAGATAAAAATAAATTATTTAAAAGCCTCAATTTTATTTTAAAATCAAAGCTTTTGAATTATTCATTACTAGGTAAGAGGGCTTCAAGCACTTTTTTTTAATTAATTTACTAAACAGTAATTATTTGTTTATATAACTGATTTTAACCCTAAAAAACTTAATTAAAATAGCATTCGTTTACTTGAATGATATTTTACAATAAGGTGATAGTTTTGTGGAACTGTGAACCTAAATTTACCAACGCCATAAATTCAGAATTATTATGCTATAAAATATTTTGGAGTTGGCCTCATAATACTTGATATAATCCCGAAATGATTGTACAAGCGTCTTCATCATGAACGAGAACGTGATACGCGGTGCAATCTCCTCTGAATTTTTAACTAGCCGCACTCTTGTATCCCCAAAAGATTAAGACTCCAACAACATCAGCACGAAATAGATTAAGAAAAGTAGGTATATTTTTAAAATTTTGTTCAGTGCTGTTTTTACCTATAACTTCCACAAACAGTTATTTTGTATTCTGGATCTAGATTATGAACTTCATTTCTTATTATTTTCTCTATTTCTTCAACTTCTTTTTTTGGAATCTTCTTCTCAAAATCTTCAAAATATCTGTAAAAAATAAATTAAAATCTATTACTATAAGTATAATGAAATTGTCCCAATTTAAACCAAATATTCTTTTTTTGCTATATCTCTTACAGTAAAAGTAATTTGTTTGAAAATATTTTTCCTTTATAAACTATTAGTGATATTTTGTGAATTCCACAATATTTAAAACTGTTTAATCAAATCAACTTGCAGTAACATCGAAAATCTGTCTTCATAATCAGTAGCTTGATAAAACCACTGATCTAGTGTACCTTTTTAAATTTCTCTTTTGAAAATAAACAATTCTCTTAGAATTTTATAATGAAAAACTTTAAAAATAGTTTTTTGAAAACCTAAAAAGACATAATTTAAATTCAAAATTACTTAAGTCCAATTAGTTGATGGTGATTTAAATTATCTTTGTGCTTTTTCAGCTGCTCTATAGACTTTATTCCATGATCGACTAACTGTCTTGCTTTAGCAGGACCAATGCCTGACACTCTGGTAAGTAAAGTGATTGCATTGCTGATATCATCTGAATGAATCTAAAAAGTAAAAAAAAGCAGTAACAAAATACTGACAATTTAAACTCAGGCAAAGTATATTTGTATTGTTCATTTGTAAATATTATCCTACCTCTTCCAATTTCCTTAACTTTCCAGTACTTAGTATTTCATCAATCTTTTTTGCGATCTTTTCTCCAACCCCTTTTAAATGTTTTGCTTCTTTGCCAGACTCAAGTTTCTTAGGATGAGTGGCTATAACCATTGCTGCTTTTCTATATGCGTTGTACTTGTAAATATTGCGCGAGACATTTTTTTCGTATTCAGCAAGCTCTGAACATTAATAAAAAAATAGATAAATTAGATGAAATATTCACAATAGGGGTTTCTGTATATTTTACCTGATAATATTTCACAAATTTCGTGGTTGGGATTTTCTTTGCCTGAAGGGTTTTTACGTTTGCTCATGATGTCATTTATTAGTATTTTATAATTATAATATTTTTAAAAATTAAAAGTGGTACATATTTTATATTTTAAAGATCACAAAATAAATTATTTGTTGCGAATTTTTGAATAATTTGTTTTGTTTATAACCTCTATTAAAGTTACTTTTTGCGTCTTTGTAATTCATCACTATAGGCAACTCACAAATCAGATTTGTATAATGGTTCACATAAACTATTATCACAGAAAGTTAATTATTCATTATTTATATTTAATTATTAATTTACTTTAAACTTAAATATAAAAATATTCAGAAAAATATATTTATTTACTAAATTACAAAAAAAATTAACAATATTGTACATAATACATCACATATATTCTGTAGTATGATATGATTTTAAACTTGCCGCATCTTTTTCTTGACGTAGTTACCTATAAAAGTTTTATATTTAAAATTGGTTATATTAAAGTTGTAATTGAAAAAGTTGTTGGTACCAATGGTACCACATGTTTATTTCATTTCTCATTTAGAAATGGGTTTTAATAGTTGTGTAAATGGTGTATTTTTAAATTGTAACTTAATGATGATTATTTGGTGTAAGTGCTGCTGTGCAGTGAAAGATGTTACCATTAAAATAAAGAAGTATAAGGGACGACAGGTAAAATAAAATTAAGAATTCTTGTTTTTCATTTGCTTTATGTTTACATGCCGACTTAATAGTTTCAATTAGAATCCTATTACTTTAATTGGGTTGTGACTCCACAGAGAAAAATTATAAAAACATAAATATTATATGTAAAAGGTACGTTTGAGTACCATACATTCGGTTTGAATTATTTAGTTGCATTTAAATTCTTTATAAACAAAAGGTTAGAATCAAATCAAAACAAATATAAGTGTTGTTTATATTGCCCTGTTAATTCTATTTTCAGGTGCCATTTTGATTTATTTATATCATTACATAATTCATGATTAATTAATTCGCCTATTAGAATTATTAAACTCATTAAACTGTCTTTTCTACATAGGATTACAGGAGATGCTATTTTGCATTTATTCTTTAAAAAATAACAAACTGAATTAAATATTATAATAATACATACAATACCAATTCCTTCTCTCATCCAATAACCAAAAATAGAAACAGAGACCCACGTAATAGGTTGTAAAAGTTGATTATTTGTAAAAATACAACCAATAAACAACTCCTTTGTTGTTTTTATACATAAAATAAACTTTACAACCCTTGTTTCTGATTAATGGGTGAATTACATTAATTAATATAGACTGTAATTTTTAACTATACTTCTTGATAAAATCCCGAAATATCTAAGTACTCAAAAGTTCAGATTGCTGGGTCGTACAATAAATGAAACTTTAATTTTGTAATAATTAAATATTTCAAACATAAGAATGTAGGAAATCATAATCAATCATAATATAGTATATTTTTAAGTAAAACACAAAAGAGGGTTCATTTTTCTATGATTTTACCATAATAAGATAGGCAACATTTAATAATATCTATAATTAAATATATGATAGTTATTAAATATGTAATTATGTTTGTTTAACCCTATGTGATAATAAATTGACATTTCACGCTGAAAATAAAAAGAGTTACTTCTGTTACAAATTGTAAACAAAACGAGAAGGTTCTGGTAATAATGAACTGATAAAAAATAGAATTTGAATAAGTACTTAATTCAACCTTAAAACACACGGTGACATTAAAATATAGTGCGGTTAGTGATATTGGAAAAAATATTATGCATTCTAATAGTAATAATTTTGATGGCACATCGATTAATAAACATATCGTTTTAGACGTTGAAAGCAATATTTTTATAATCGGTAAGTAAAATTACTATATAAGTACAGTTTTGTTTTTGTAAGAAAATTAATTTTCAAAAAGTCCTCCCTATAACAGTGATGAGGCACAAAAATATACTTCTAATTTCTGAATAGTTAACTATTTTAACATATATTATATGAATTATATTTTTTAGATATAAAAAAAAATTTCAAATATATAAAACTTTAAATTTTTCTGATTGCCACTAACTTTAAAGAACAAATGGCATTAGGTATACGTTTTAAATAGAATGAAGTATATAAAAATGCTTTTGTTCAATAAATGTTATTATCTATATTTTGACGTGTTCCCATAAAATAGCAAATAGAACAGGTACAATTACAAACAAAAAGTGCCACATAATAGACGCTAGGAAAATAAATTCGAACATTCTAAAAAGACTTTATTAATTATATATTTATTAAAAGATGTAATCCTTTTATCTCTTGTCATATATTCACTTTTCTCTTATATCTAAACAACTACAAACGAGCAACCTCATCAGTTTCAGTTATAAAAAAATATGCATAATAATCCATAACTACCACTGAAAAGAAAAATAGTAGCAATCCCCGTAATATGTACAGGATAACTGTAAATATTTGTAAACCACACATTTGTAGTTCTCTTCCTACTTCGTATGACACGAAAAGTGCAAACCAATTGTTCTTGACAAAACTTTTTGAAGATTGAGTACATAATACAATTGCCTGAAACAGAAACAAATGTGAATTGCTTTTAAAGCTAATTGTCTTCGAAGAAGTTAAATGGAAATACAATTCATACCTTAAATATATCTAGAACGACCATGAGAAAAATATTGTTGGCTAAATTTTTAATTAGCCATGGTCTTGGGGTCATTATTGCAAATGGCACTGCTATTATGGACAATAAGACAAAAATATAAAATATTATTAGTACATAAATGTACCAATTTAGCACTGGTTTAAAATAAATGTTAATTGTTTCACCTAAAATAACTAGAAGACAGAATACAGTTATAAATATTGTAAATGTTTTTAATGAACAGCAATAAAACTTGCGATAATTGATCATCAAGAGATGTCATTCTGACGCGGAAATCTTACTGACATGACCTAAACTGACATAACATTAACTACTGGTATATTATTATAAACTATGATAAAATGGATATAAATCATATGCCACTTATGAATAATTAAGAAAAAATGAAAATTATAATAATCATCGTATTAATTTTGTGTTTACTAGATTTAGCAATTACATATTATAATTTTAATTTATTATGTATTTGAATTATTTTAGAAAATATCACTTTAAGATTTAAATCATTACATATTTTTATTTTATATTTATTTACAGATGGTAATGCTAGCAACAGATACAACTTTGCCCAAAAGGGACTTCACTGGGTAAGTGATTTTTAACAATCTTTTTTGCACCTGCTGCTGAATTTTGATTACTAATCGGTATAAAGTGTTAAGTGAGAAATAGTGTTACAAAACAGAGCTGGCATTATTAAAACGATGTAAGTTATTACATTACATATTCTAAGCTCTGTTAGTAATTACAATTATTTTTTCCCTTAGCTCAGGAAGATATTAGAATGGGGGAGGCAACTTTCTTCTTTTGTGAACACTTTAAAAAAGGTAACCACAAATTTATTTATTTAAAAAGTTCGTCTAGAAGAGTATTTATTTGTTTTTTGTAATTACTTTTAAAAGGCCAGATTGCGTCGATTTAAAAATATTGTCTAGAAAATCGTTACTTTTGTCCCCTATAAGTTTTATCTATAACTAAATTTCAGTAGTAGTAGATTGCCACAATCTACTATAAACTTAGATTGTGGCAATCTACTACTTATAAAATCTGTATTCGAATTACAGTTATGGTAAAAGTAGTTCAATATAACTCGTCTTGTCTTTGCCCGCTAGGTGGCAGAATTATGTAGTTTGCAGGCAAATTATATACTATCTTTTTGGGTATCCGAAAAATGAGCTATTTCTTATCGTGCCTTAAACTACTGAGTAAGGAAAATATACACGCCTTGGTAACGCTCGGCGTACATACTAGTTTCACTAGTCCTCAATTTTTGAAGGGGCAAAGGTCGTCCCACGGATAGCTGCCTACTTTTGCAGTAGTCCTGGTGAAGCGATCTACCCTAACAGTTAATCTCAAACTTAAGTAATTGTTAAACACCCACCTTCCTATTATAAGTATATAGTAATTAACTATATATTAATAGCAGTTATTCTTTATAATAAATAAATGATATGGGGGCGATTTAAACATAATTTAAAGTTGCGTGCACTAATAAGCGGTTGATGGAAGATTATTCTTTTACCTGTATTATTGGTTTTATAATTCAAATAAGTTTTAGCAAATGAATAAATTAATATTATAAAACTATTTAAATTATACAAGTATGTATACAGGGTGTACTATTACGCCTGGGTACTAAACTGTTTATTTCTAGATGATTATTATTTCAAAATAAGCAAAATTAATTAAACATCTAAAATATATAACAACTAAATTACAATATTATTTGAAGCGGCTTTAAAAACTTGTCTACTGTCAATATAATGTAATAATTTATTTATTTATTATTTTTTAAAAGTTTTTGGTTTCTACCCTCACGTATAGTTTACGTTTATTTTTAATTGTTATTCTTAAATAAAATATCTGTGTAATGAGTAAATAAGTACCGTATGCCACTTCATACTTGAAATTTCATACTTATCAGGAAAAAGTAAAATAAAAGTAAATAGGTCTAGGTTGTGGTTAACAAGTGTTCACAACATCAAGGTTTGAAAATAGCCGAACTATACAGTATGTATTCGAATATTATTGTTTGTCTGTTCCATATGACGCACAATGATCTAATAAAATTATGCAGACATACGGTGAAATATATGTGAACAAAAATGTACAATTCATGACCTTTTATAGCCATCTGCGTCTTTTTTATATTATTTTGAAGAAGGTAAAAAGGTTTTAAGTGAATCAGTATCTTCCTTGTAAAACAAGTAAACATCAACAGCAAATGGCTCCTTAAAATAGTAAAAAAAAAAATGATTACTGACAGGAATAACATTTTAAATAAAAATAAATAAAAGATTAAGTGACAGAAAATAAGGGGTGTTAAGATACTTAATAAAGCTTTTATTTTTATTATCTTGTTAATTTATATTGAATAACTGAAAAGTTTACATAATGTTAATGTAACCAGGGTTATTATGGTGCCACAGTTCTATTTTCTTATACTTCTTTTGAGTTGAAATATGATATTAAAATTAATATAATTCGAGTTATCGAGGTTCGACTGTAATTATTTATTATGAGTCGTACTTTTTTGTGACTAGAAAAAATATGAAAGGGTTTGCAAATGACGAAAAAGATTTGGTCGATTTTAAGTTTCCTCATTGGATTATTTATAATCAAATAAGTAAAATTTTTGAAATTGTAAGAAATACATCAGAATTACACATAAAAAACTCTAAAATTCGATAAAATATTATGATGATAATGAAGTCCTAAAATTAAAGCCATTTATTCGTTAAATTTTATTATTTTCTTTTACTCCTCGTTTAATGAAAACGCTTTATAGGTACATAACTTATTAAATTACCCGGTTCCTTCAATTTCGCTATAGACCAGAGTTATTATTACTTATTAGTTCCACTTCCATTTCTATTAACAAAGGATCTTACTCAAATTTCGTGCAGGTTTCATCGGACTGGATATTCCTACGGATTTTAAATTATTTCATAGGTTACACACGAACTTTAGAGGTAATACGTGGATTTCACGTGGACTTCACAGAAAGTGTTCCTCTCGGTTATTAAATATAACTTTCTGTGTGGAGCAGCAGCAGTACAGCCTATTTTAATGATCCGAAATGTAACAGGTGGTCCCCTAAAAATTCAACAAAAAATAATTTCGAAAGATAATCTTGAGGTTACTGTTAAGATCAACAAATTTGGAATGCAATTTTTTTTGCAAAAATTTAATAATTGAATAGATGAGGCTTTTAACTCTTGTAACTCCATATTAAGAAATATATATTGTGACTTACAAAATTCTGTGTTTTAATTTCTTAAAAATTTAATAGATGCAATTCACAACCACATACCTATTAAAATGTATACGGTAAAGTAGTTCTTCCTATTTTGAGCCAATTTTGGAATTTATCGAAAACTAGTACAACCTATATATCTTTGAGGTCTTGATGTACCCCTCTTTATTCCTGTTGCTGATTCTAATCTGCCTCTAACTAGTTATTTATACTTTCATCTCGTTCCTCTGTTCTCTCGCTTTTTTAATCGTGAGTTATGACTTTCCAATAGATCAAAAATTGACTGCTCCTTTTTAGACCAGTGCTGCTGCTTTCAAAAATAGTAAAAAGTAAAAAAAAATTATAGTAGTATGAAACCCATTGGAAAAGGAGGAGAATATAACAGAAATGAAAGGAAAAATAATTTACTAGCGATCTGAGGCCGGGAAAGGGATTGGGGTGTTTTTAAGGGTAAAAATGGTTTTCCTTGATTTTCGGAAAAACTACAAGTTAAATAGCAAAGTTGTAGGTAATAAAAAGATCTACAACTTGTATATTTACACTTTTTAATCTCAAAATTTATGTAAAAAATTCAAATAACCAACTTTTTGGTTTTTTATTTTTATCTTTTACAAAGAATTTTGTTTTTTCGCGAAATTTGGTGAAAACACCTATTTATGTCCCAAACACGCTGTAATTTTTTTGATGCGAAATATTTATTTTTTCACCTTATTTTTACTTAATATCGAAAAAACACCCTAATTTTCAATCGAAAATTCTCACGTCAAAATATCTCCTTTTTTAAAAACGTGTTTTTTCTTCGTTGAAATCTCTATTTTCTGATGGTGTGAAAAAAAAATATACATTACTATGGTAAGTTTTCTCAGGAAATGCAAGAACGAAGAAAACTAAATTAATGTTTTTAAAAATATTATAACGAATAACGTAATCAGTATAAAGTATGTGAATTCAATAGTGCGATATACATGTATATTTATATATTATGTGATTTTCTATGACATAAATGTAATTAGAGTTTAATAAAACAACTTTTTTACTGAAGAAAATAGCAGCGGTCACATTTTTTGGATAAAATTTCCTTCGTTTTTTTGCATTTCCTGAGAAAACTTAGCATAGTATATTCTTTTTCACACCATCAGAAAGTAGAGATTTCAACGAAGAGAAAAGCCCACCAACGTTTTTAAAAGAGGAGATATTTTGACGTGAGAATTTTCGATTGAAAATTAGGGTGCTTTTTCGACATTAAGTAAAAATAAGGTGAAAAAATAAATATTTCAAATCAAAAAAATTATATCGTGTTTGGGACATAAATAGGTAAGTTTTCACCAAATTTCGTAAAAAAAAATTCTTTGTAATAGATAAAAATAAAAAACCAAAAACTTGGTTATTTGAATTTTTCACATAAATTTTGAAGTTATGTGAAAAAAGTGTAAATACATAAGTTGTAGATCTTTTTATTACCTACAACTTTGCCATTTAACATTTTTCCATAAGAATTGTAGTTTTTCCGGAAATCAAGGAAAACCGTTTTTTACCCTTAAAAACTCACCCCAATCCCTTTCCCGACTTCAGATCGCCCGTAAATTATTTTTCCTTTCATTTTTGTTATATTCTCTTCCTTCTCCGATGGGTTTCATCCTACTATAATGTTTTTGTTTCAAAAATTATCTAACCCTGGTCTATTTGAATTATATTCTTCAATTTTTATAATACCTGTAATCGTAGTTTCTTCTCCCTTAGCTACATTACTTATTAATTTTCACATTAATAGCGCTTCTTTTTAATTAAATTAATTTAGTTATTACATATGGTACATTCCAAGCGGTCGAATTTGTTAATCCTTCTTTCCTCTTAAACCATGGCTGAAGACTTTAAAATTCAAAACCAATGAAATTAATTACAGCAATTAGATTTGAAGTCTGAAGTAATTTCAAAAGTTCTATGCTTTATTGATTCAACCCTCCACGTGCATGCAGTACCGTTACATGCGCATGCCTCACAAACCCTGCAAACTAAAGCGACAGTAACCGCCAGTCAACCCCCAATAGAACGTTATCACAGAATTTTTTTCGGAACTACTTTTCATTCGGTTTCTTTTCCGAACGATCTTTCTCTTTTTATTTCAACTTTTTAATTTCAATTTCTTATAAGTGACTAACTATATAATATACAGGGTGAAGTGCTTCATAATGATTATCGTTATCGTTTTTATTCAATAAAAAGAAATTTATTTAGATATTTTTTTATTCATGCAGTGACATCAGATACAATCAATTGAAAATTAAAGAAACTTTTCAATGGAATTAGCAACTGAAGGTAATTTACCCATAGATAGTATGTACGTAACGTATCGGTATACTAATAATAGGAAAAGGTATTATGTGAATTAATTGAATAAAATCAACACAAAAACCTACAAAACGTTTCGACGCCCAAGGTATCATCCTCAGTTAAAGACGGCTTAGATGTTTGTTTTATTCAGTTAATATTCCACAGTACTCCTTCGATTTTCTTATATGAATGAATTGTTCTTTCTAACGATCATTTTATTTTTATATCAACTTCATAATTATTTCAATTTCTTACTAGTGACTAACGTTATAATATACAGGGTGAACGGGAAGTAGATACTTCATAATGATTATCGTTAGGTAATGTTTTTATTAAATAAAAAAAATATATTTACATATTTTTTTTATTCGTGCAGTAATCAGATACATTCAATTGAAAATTAATGAAACTTTTCAATGGAATGAGCAACTGAAGGTAATTTACCCATAGGCAGTACGTACGTAATACTAACAATAAGAAAAATTGTTATAAATTAATTGTTTTGCGGTTGTCAATTATTAATTGTTTATCTAGCTACAAATCATTTGTGAGTATTTGATTTCACGGATAAGTGGCTACTAACATGTAATAAGTGTGTAATAAATTTCTATGCAATAATTTGCAAACAACACTTAATTATCCCATTAAAGAGAAATTGAGCTACCTGATTATGAACGAGTTTATTTATTCGCTTGAAATGAGATTTTCTGTTTAGCTTCGCTTCGTTTATTCCAGATAACAATTTCTCGCAAATTTATCATTTTTTAAGATCTTATTAAAACTTAATTGAAGCTTCTAAAGTGGTTTATTTCTCAATAAAAAAAACTTGATCCTTACCTACTATTCCGGTACCTATTTAATAGCACAGGACAAATTATACTTTATTATCGTCCCATGTAGCGTGTTGGGTTGACTGACGGCGTATTTCGTAATTAGAAATTATTTGGTATTTTAGTTGCCTCTAATTGTGTAGTAGTTTTTGTGTCAATGTCGTTTACAGTTCAGTTTCCGCAACTACGCCTTCGTAATGTGTAATTTTCCCCCTTTTTTATTTTCTGATAATTATTTCTAAAGAAGAGCGTATAACGAAAGCATGTTTTATATCAACGTTGAATAGAATCCAATAAGCAAACATCAGTACTTTAATGAGTACCTACGTATATGAATACACTGACGAAGTAAACTTGGGGTGGTGTTAGGGAATACGTTTTTGTTTACATTTTCTTGCTTTTTTTTTGAAAATGTGAAAATTATAACTTAAATGAACATTAGCATTAATAATGAAAAATAAGGGGAAACTTCAAGTTTTATTTTATGGCTGCAATAAAAAGAACACGAAATGGAAGTTTTTTTAACAAATGATCACGAGAAAAGCAGTAGGTGAGTTTTAAGTGCCCCCTCCCCAGAAAAAAGCCTCACTATTTTCAATAATTTTTATGCTTTGGCCTAATTTAAGAATGTTTTTTAAATTAAAATTAAAAGAATTAAATCAAAATGAATTTAAACTAATTTATTAATTTATCCAGTTTTAAATAGAATCCGATAAACAAACATCAGTGTTTTAAGTATGTGAATAAGCTGACGAAGTATTGACTTTGACTTTGATCAATTTTGCTTGTTTTTTTTAATTGAAATACTGCGGTTATTTGCCACTTGGTAGAACATTTTTAAATAAATTAAAAGAAGAGAAGAGAGAAAAACACTTGGTAGTTTCACTATACAGGGTTTTTCAAGTTGATGGGCTATTAGAAGTATATGAATTAGTAGAAGGAATTCAATTCTGAAACTTGGGATCATTTGGTTATTGTTTATGCCGCTTCTTTTAAAAATATTTTCAAGTTCGATTTACATCCGGTTATACCGGAAGTCTACACCAACTTCGTTATTTTAAATGGAATAGTATATTTTTTACGCTGAATTCGAATAAAACGTGTAATTCTAAGGTAAGTTTGATAACCAACTTGTACACCTATGACGATCGGTTTCTGAGTTAATTTAATTTATAGAAAAAAAAAACCGTTACCACAATCAAAATTATAAAAAATCATAATTTCCATAAAAAACGACTCAGAGCTAATTTTAATATTTTCTACATAAAAATTGTTAATAAATATTTGTGAAACTACTAAGTGTTTTTCTCTCTTCTCTTCTTTTACTTACTTTACTTTTTTTTTTGATAATGTAAAATTCTAATGAACGTTCAAATTAAAATGAAAAGATGGAAAAATGGAAAGGCGGAGGGCACTTTAAATCATTGATGACTATGAAAAAGCAAATCAAATGGTAATATTGCAGCGAATTAATAAATGGTGGCGGAGAAAGGAAGGCTCTTACAAAAAAGTCTTACTGTGTGAAAAATTTTTAAGATTGTTTTAAATGAAATTAAAACTGATCATAAAGGAATTGATGAATTTGCAAGAAATTTATACTTAATAAAATATTTCAGCTAATCTTTTAGTTTATCAAGTTTTTGTATTATATATTCTTATCAATTACTGCTGAAGGTGTGTAGTGGAAGTATGGAGTAGTAAACATTTCTCTAATTTGTTTTTCAACATTCAAACAGAGTCCAGTACATACAAACACAATATTTTTAAATTCGTGTAGTTACAGGGAAATAAAGAAGAACTAACATAAGAGAAAAAAACTTATTGGTTTTTATTTTCTTCTTTTTAATAGGGCCTTTATTCCATTAAAAAATTTTGGTAGCTATCTAGTTTAGTGACTGCGACCACGATTTTCTAAAAATTCGGTGTTTTACAGTTCAGCATGTTGAAAGTTCTCAAACCCTAATCTATCTAAAAAAAATCTTCGTAGGTCAAAGAAAAAGAAGAGTTTGTCCAAGACAACACCCAGTTTATTTCTGTTGTCTTCCTCTACCATAACATTGTGATTCTAACACAACTGAATATGCTTTTCTTTTACTGCTTAGAGTCATAAGACAAATTAAACTTCTACAAAGTTTATTCGACAACCAAACATGTTTGAACACTTAAACAATTTTTTAAAATCCTTAGAGATACAATAAATGTTTAAACCAAAGGTGTTTTTGAATGTGCTTTTGTGGTAGGAAGAAATTAAATTTCTATAAATTTTATACAAAACCCTAACTTGCACTCCAATACTAAGTCAAGTATTTATAAGTATAACAGGAAAATGTTTAAATCAAAGACATTCCGGGGACAATATTTCCAACAAGACAAATAAACTTATAGGGAGAAAGTTTCTATTTTCTGCTTTTTGGAACTTTTAGTCTATAGAAAGGGTGTAATTGTCTAGTTTAGAAGTCACAGCCTCGATTTTCTTGACAAGTAAATTTAACGCAAACAACCTCCCAAAATCCACAAAACGTTTAGAAAACCAAAACGCGTTTCGACACCAAATGTGTCATCCTCAGTTAGAGAAACGCGTTTTAGTTTTCTAAACGTTTTGTGGATTTTAGGTGAATGTTTGTTTTATTCAGTTAATATTACACAGTACTCCTTCGATTTTCTTAAAAATCTAACGCGTACCTAACCGAGTTTATCAAAAGTAAGTTTTTTGTGGTAAACAAGAGGAAGAACCTGGCCACGACAGTACACACAAATTGTTCCTGTTGTCTTATTCCACCGTAACCTTCTGATCTTAACCTAATCGAACATCAGTAATTGAAACTCTTCAGTTTGATGGATTCTTATCTTGATTTTCTCTTGGTTTAAGACGAAATAAGTTAAGAGCATAGATGTAAAAGTCGAGAAAATATCAAGAGAATCCCATAAGTGGCGGATTTACACATATTTGCCGCCCGTAAGCTATTCAAAATTTGCCGCCCCAACTGACACCTGCAATTCTATACCCCAATTCACAATTAATTTTTTGTCAATGAAATTGCAACTTTATGATTTTATAATGTATAATATTTTTATCAGACAAATTAACAAATATTGATACGAATTCATTAGGATTAAAAATGTAAGAATGTTAAAAAGAACTTTCGTTGAATGAATATTTACAGCTTTTACTCATTACAATATTATCATTATTGTTTTTTTAAATATCATCATTCTAAGAAATGTATAATATTTATGAAATTCTGTGCAACAATATGCAATTTTTTACATGTAAATTTTTTAAATTTTAATTCTACACTCAAACAGGTTGTTAATATCATCAGAAATATCAATAGAAAAGTATTCATTTTCCACATATATATATATATATATAATATTTGTTATTGTTATTTTTAAGCAATTTTTTTTCGGATCCCATTTCTTTTCGAATAGATATACAGGGTTTTTCAAGTTGATGGGCTATTAGAAGTATATGAATTAGTAGAAGGAATTCAATTCTGAAACTTGGGCTCATTTGGTTATTGTTTAGTCCGCTTCTTTTAAAAATATTTTCAAGTTCGATTTACATCCGGTTATACCGGAAGTCGATACCAACTTTGTTATTTTAAATGGAATGGTATATTTTTTACGCTGAATTCGAATAAAACGTGTAATTCTAAGGTAAGTTTGATAACCAACTTGTACACCTATGACGATCGGTTTCTGAGTTAATTTAATTTATAGAAAAAAAAATCGTTACCGCAACCCAAATTATAAAAAATCATAACTTCCACAAAATACGACTAAGAGTGTTGAAATTTTTACTAGTAATAGCTGAATATTAGTGCTAACGCCTTGACAAAATTGAATTAAATAATTTATACAGGGCGTTCAAAATAAAATTCTAAAATTGAAAAACTTTAAACACAAATTACTTCGTTTTTTCAAATGGCATCTACTATTTTTTATTTTTTCAATCGATTCCTTTTTTTATCCTCTTTCGATCTATATGGATACTTCCTATTTTATTTGAAAATTTTGGAATAGTTTTGAATTATTACTTAAAATAGGAAGTATCCATATAGATCGAAAGAGGATAAAAGAAGGGATCGATTGAAAAAATAAAAAATAGTAGGTGCCATTTGAAAAAACGAAGTAATTCGTGTTTGAAGTTTTTCAATTTTAGAATTTTATTTTGAACGCCCTGTATAAATTATTTAATTTAATTTTGTCAAGGCGTTAGCACTAATATTCAGCTATTACTAGTAAAAATTTCAACACTCTTAGTCGTATTTTGTGGAAGTTATGATTTTTTATAATTTGGGTTGCGGTAGCGATTTTTTTTTTATAAATTAAATTAACTCAGAAATCAATCGTCATAGGTGTACAAGTTGATTATCAAACTTACCTTAGAATTACACGTTTTATTCGAATTCAGCGTGAAAAATATACCATTACTTTTAAAATAACAAAGTTGGTTTCGACTTCCGGTATAACCGGATGTAAATCGAACTTGAAAATATTTTTAAAAGAAGCGGCATAAACAATAACCGAATGAGCTCAAGTTTCAGAATTGAATTCCTTCTACTAATTCATATACTTCTAATAGCCCATCAACTTGAAAAACCCTGTATATATATAGTGAAACATATTACACATTAATTGAATAGTGTGGGTGGACCTAAAGAAAAAATTATGGAAATAATTAATTTAAAAAATAGGTGAAAATACTAAATTTAAAATGTTATGCTTAAACGCTATTGGAATATTTTAAAAATTCAAAATCACAATAGTATATTTTATAAATAAGCGTTTAGTTTTTTTTCGTTAAATATACTGTATAGCACTAAAATATTGTAATTTTTGTTGATTTTTTTGAGCCTCGTTTTCTTCCGTGTATAAGATAATATTTTTTTTCTATTTCTGTAAGACAAAAAAATTTTTGAGCAAAGTTTGCCGCCCTAAGCTCTACTTATTCAGTCCTTTGAAAATCCTCCATTTTTGGAATTCCATTTAAAAATTTTTGGAAAAATTTTGAATTATTACTTGAATTTTTATGAAACTTTGGTATTTAAATAAACAGTTCTGTTTTTAACAAAAAACTATTGTGGCACATGGACGTAAAGATAAATTTCTTTTTAATTATTGCCTAAAAAAAGCTATTCAATTTCTATTCCAGTCTAGACATGCGCAATATTGTAAATAGTATTACAAAATGAAATTTTATTAAGAAATTTAATAAGAAAAAAAGAAATACTTTTCTGAACTTAATTTTCAAATTTTCAATTCAAAAATAGGACTTTGAGATTAGGATTCTTATCTTGGAGGAAACCCTAGGCGGAAACAATAACCATACAGATTTAAAATCACAGTTTAAGGGCGCCCTCAAATCCATTGATGAAGGTGATAAGTGTCAAAGCTATATTTTATAAACTTTTTAAATTTTTAAAAGTTATTATTTTCAAGAAGGGGCACAATAGGGAGATTTATCGTAAATAAATTGATTATGCCACAGTTGAACTTGCTTTTCTATGATAGATAAGAAAAAAGGTTACGATAGAAAAGGAGACCACAAACGAGGTGATCGTGCTCTTCCTTTTTGTTTACAGAAACGAGAACCTATAAAAATAAATTCTTGTTCGACCCTTTGAAATTTCAAACCAGACAATTACCAAAAAAACAACTTCTGTTATTAAAAAAGTATGTTTTTTATTTTTGATAATATAAGATGTACGAGTATATACATATAATTATATGTAATTATTAATTAATTTTTGTTTCAGGTAGACATATTCGATGACTCTGTATGACATGGTAATAACAACAAAAACAACAATAACATTGTCAGTAACAAGAATAATAAGAACAAGCGAAAGTGAAGACGAAAACAAACGCTTCGTTCCACGTTCCATGACCGACTGCTGCGATCTTTTACATTTTGCGGACGCCTCGTCCGTCGCGGACTTGTTCTCTTATCGGCGCTTTTTCATTGTTAACAGCGTTTAACCGCTGCGTTTTGTCGTCGTTATTTCAGTGTACTCGCGGATCTTGTTGTATTCGGGCCGCGCTACTTCTCTCTATCACTCCGTCTGTCACCCACGCACGGCGAACCGACTATCTTATTTACGTACATATACATACGCAACTTCTGGCTCATGATATTTATTATTTATTAATTATTACATTACATTATTGTTGTGGTGCTCCCTACTTTCATTTTTGAACAATTATTCATCAATAATTTTCTTGAAAAATTATGACTTCGCGTGAGTTTTGTTGAAAAATCGCACTGTTGTGAAAAGTTTTCTGTTAAATATTTAATATAATTACTTAACAATAAGTTCGTGTTGAAAACAAAAAAATGACGGGGGTTGTGTTGGAGGCTAGGCCCTTTAGGCCCTTTAAATCGAGTGAAGAGTATTTATACGCAATGAAAGAAGATTTGGCGGAATGGTTCCAAACTCTGTATCCTCATCTTCGTATAAATGTTGACAACTTCATGGACCGGCTGGAGACCGGAGTAGCGTTGTGTGAGGTAAGGGTCACGATTAAAATACATGTCATTTCTGATTATTTTATATTCGTCACAACCAAAAATAGTTGTATGCATTTTTAATTTTTAATTTCTATAGGTACCTATCTAAATAAATACAATAAGTATAGGTAATTAAAATAAAAGATAAATCAATATTTATTGGCATTAACAACAATTGCATCACAACAACCTAAAAAAATTTAATAATAATTTATAATTTTTGAAATTGTATTTACCTACCAATAATTAATTATTTCACTTTTTCTATTAAATTCTGGTTAATTTTTAGTGATTTCCATTTGGGATTGATTTTGTTTAAATTATATAGCTTTGGCCAAAAGTATTTAATTTAAAAAAATGTTTCTTAATAGAAGGGATGATTTTGCAGTTAAATACTTTGTAACAACAAGTATTGTTTAGTATTAAACTATTTTATTACTTTTATCAACGTGAGATTAACAATTATTATTGCGAGATTAACTACTTAATTTTTAACGTCAAAAGAAGTAACTAGTTTAGTTATTATCAAGACTATTTTGAAAATTTCAATATTTTTGAATTGTTTAATTTCATACTCTTCAAGATTTATTCCATTAATTAAAAACTTTAATTAATATGTGGATTATTTATTAACACAATAATCATCAATATTCTACTTCTTTTTTTATAGAGGGTTGGTTCTGATACTAATTACAAAATAAGGAACTTTATTTATTGCCCAATTCTAGTATTTTAATCCTTTTATAGATTTATTTCGTTAGACATTCATTTTATCAATAGCTTTCTTATCAGTGTCTCTAATAAACTTTGACACTTCAGTTTTTTATCGTTTTTGGTCACTCTAATGCGAAGTGATCAACAATGTAATGTTTATTATACAAAACTGCCACTCTTTAAAAATTTAATAAATAAAAAAGGGTAGATGTAGCAACTGACAAATAAATCTGTATATTAATGTTAGTTTTTAGAAAGCGTTTACGTTAACCATGCTCTAAAAACAATCTTGCCTTATATATTTTATGATGCGGCCGTGAAAGCCTACGCGACACATTATAGACTTACAAATGTCATTAGCAAGTAGTTTTTTGGACTACTGCAAGGTGGACTTATTACGATTATCATTTAGGATATCTTACTATTAATCTGACCATGAAATTTTTAAGTTTAATTAATTATGCGAAATTGCCTGTCCAATAAGTACCTACACATATTAAAAATTACAAAATTAAGAAATCATAAAATCAAAATATTCCCAAAAGTTCATTACCCACTTTTTGTTATTAGTTTTTAAATAGATATGTATTGAAGGAAAAATTGTTTAAGGTATTTGAATTATGTCTTAATTAATAATATCAATTTTATAGGTTTCTAAAAAAAAAATAATCGTAATTATTGGTGAACGTACTTTTCATATAAACGACTTTTGCAATTCTATCATGCAATAGGAAAATAAATATTAAATCATTTAATTATGCAAGATTTTTTAAATTTCTGGTAGGTAATTAAGAGCAACTACATAGATAATTATGTAATTATTATTAGACCACTTTAGGCAACGAAAATACTGAATGTATATATATTATTAACCAACTACATTTTAATACTTTTGAGCGTAAAACAGTATGTACTTGCCTATAATATAGGTACATAGGACCAACAGTTTAATTAAAAATTTTCACAAATTACTTGAATGAAATAATTAGGCGTCACGCTGTTTAAAATCTCGCACTTTCTCGTTAAAAGAAATTATAAATTAATGGAGATGTATTTAAGTACTTACCTACTCGCGCTATTATATGGAATGGATTCAAGTTTAATGATAAGAAATAATAAATAATTAAACGCAATCACGAGCTAAAGAAAGTCTATAAACAATTGGTCAAGTTGTCTGACTTTTACTCGCAACTTCAGAACTCGATTTGCAGGTATTTAAACTTTGGTTGATTTTAAATGGAGGAAAGGGTGAAGTTGTTTATGTTGTAGTAGTAGTAGAGCTTTATTAAAACAAAAATTATGTTTACATTTCTACATACACAAGGGAAAAAAAAAGAAACATATTATATTCTCCAACTTACAAAAATTTAAATATTTATACTAAGCACTTCCCTTCCTTTTTACTTATATTCATTTTTCCTGTATTTTCCCTCCCCCCCCCTTTCCACGCCTCTTCTTTCTAAAAATTGCTTCACTACCATCCGCATTTATTATCCTTCCAAGTTCCTCCCTCTCATTCTTCCCCGTTACTTCTTCTAATACATGCTCCATTGATTCACTCTTCTTTCCACATTCTCTACACAATCTCTTACCTTCTTCAATCCAAAATTGATTCTCATTACACCCATTCCCCATTCTGAATATCGCACTTTTTCCTTCTCTTAGATATCCTCGCACCTCATCCACTTGCCATTCTACCCATATAAACTCTCTCATACCTTTCGCGTATCTGTATTCCCAAATTTTTCTCAAATCCTCACCTCTTACTATTTCACTACATGTTTTCCCCACCGTCCTACTAACATTCAATCCCTTTCCTCTCCACTCTTCCATTTGTTCTTTACTTATTGCCATTTCTGTTAAGGCTTTATCCCTTTCCACATCATATTTATTTTTTGTTCCGATCCCCAATACCTTTTTCTTCCATATCTCCATTCTTATGTCCCCTTCCGGTAATTCTCCAAATTTTTCTGCATATTTTACAACCCTTCTTCTTGTATCTTCCACCATTTTCCCACATTTTGTTTCCCTTCTTAAAATGTAGTCTGGGGTACCTACTTCTTTCTAAGCGCAACACCCATTTTATATATCTTTTATAAATATTTTCTACTATTCTATACTCTTTCCATCCCCATATATCGACTCCATAAAAGACTATTCTACTTTTTACTAACGTTTTAAAAAGTACTACCCTTCTTTCCCAGTTGTTTTATATATTTATGACTTTTTTGATTTTGCCAACTTAAGACGACATCAGATCCTTTAAAGTGAGAAGAGAAAACTAGCAAGTCAAAGTTTCCGATGCCAATTTCAATGTCCTGTTGTTGTTTTCTATTAGGGATTGTTTTATTAAATGTTAAAATATGTGTTTTATTATTTTTAAAGGACAGTTCTTTTAGCAAGTTTAAAGCTACACACGCTGAGAATACTACTTTCCATACAAATGTTACTCTAGTTTTAATCAAGTCTTTGGGGGAGGTTTTTCGAAATTTTGAATTTCGAGTAATGAGATACGTATTTATGTTTGACGGGGTCTTAACATGACATCGGATCCTTTCAAGGGAGTAGATAAATTCAGGAAATAAAATTATAATAGCCTGTTGCGTCTCTTATTAGCGGTTGTTTTAGAAAAATTTAAAATACGTATATCATTATTTATTTTTATGACGATTTTTCATACAACCGTCACTCCAGTTTTAATCGACCCTGTAGTATAAATTAATTTCGAATAAGGAGTTGTTGTATGTGTGCGGGGTAGAAATTATATGAAAGAACCCAAAAATGACAAAAAAATATCGAAAATAAGTTTTTCAAATTTATTTGTGTCAGATGCAGAAATATTATAATAATGTTTACAAATGATTATTATTGACGCTAAAGTTGTGAAACACGAACGATAACTGATTAATGATTATTTTTATGCTGAAATTTAGAGAAAATTACCGTTTAAATGAAGCGATAAAAAACATTTATACCTAGAAAACATGTTATAATTATTATTGAAGTTAAATTTTTGCCGGGTTAATGCTTTTCTTAAGTAGAACTTACTTTGAATTTTTAATTTAATCATTCTAAGATAATATTTTTTGATAGTATGAAAGTTAAAGACCACTTTTTAAAAATATACACAACAAGAATTGCATAGTAAAAATTAAAAATTACCTTCAAATTGTAGGTAATCAAGTGACAATTATAGCAACTAAGGTAAGTGATACAAATAAGGCCTACCTAATTTCAAACGCTCAAATCTTGATAAATTATTGGAAAAGATGATAAATAAAAGCGAGGCATTATTCTTTGGTTCATATTATTTAAGTAATTAACAAAACATATTGTAATCTTTTATCAGAAATTACTCAAAAAGAGGTAATTCTGGAACCTTAGCCTTGGGCCTTTTTAAAACATAGTGATTAAACAAAGCCTATATCCTTAAATTACAGGAATATTGTTATTAGAGTATTAGAGTATTATTAAAAAATTGAAACAAAATATAATGTAAAATTACTATAAAGTTTAGTAATTTTTACCATAACGATGAGTTGTCACCCACCCGATTGCCAAAAGCGTAGTAATTTTTATCCAAAATTTGTAGTTAGGGGCTGTTTATAAAATATGTTACACTAAATTTAGCTTTTTTTGACCCCCTCCTCCCAGGTTGTCACGGTGTGTGACACTTTCTGTGACCCCCCTGTAAATATTACGTCACCAAAACTAACCCCCCCCCCCGAACATGATAAATTTTGATTGATAATACACAAATTTTTATAGTCATAAATATCTATTTTATTTTTATAATAAAATTTAAATCAATCAATAAATATCTTTTGTAACGAACAAATAAATAATATTTCTTTTTATCAGAAGTCCAAGGATTCTGTAACAATTCAGTAAAAGTTTTTGATGAACGACGAATGTCACGTTGCCGTAGACCCCCATCTTGTCACACTCAGCAAGACCCCTGTCTCCCCCTTGTATGCGAATGTATTTTATGAACGGCCCCTTAAGTATTACTATCTAGTTCTCTCCGTGTAATCATTTGTTTGAATGCTACAGAATTTAAAATAGCGAAAATATTTTTTATGAAAAATATTCATCAATTTGCTTTTTCTAACTAACCTAACCTAACCTAACCTAACCTAACTTAGCCAAATACATGTCTCATAAAATGTTTTTATTAGTGTTTCTTATATAACAGATACGGTTGTAGATTTTGAATTTAATATTCGTAATATACAATACTAAATTTAATTTAATATTTAGGTTTAAACACCCTGTATTTCTTGATTTATAATTTGTTTAATTGAGGCATATTTTGATATTTAGACCTTACATATTTAATTTATTATGAATGGCTTTGTATATTACAAACATTTTATTTTCATCCTATGCCACTTAAAGACCCCCACTAGAAGTTTCGTAAACTTAATACGTCCCTGGCTGTATAGAAGCGGGCATTTATTATAAGGCACACGCATTTACATTATTGTAACGTGCCCGCGAAAACATGGTGCCAATTAACAAAATTAACCATGAGCTGTGGAACGCTTAAAGAGAAGAGAAGAGGCACGTCACTCTTTGCTATTCTCCAATTGGTGATTCAAAACTTCAAAATAAGAAGCAGGCCTCTAGTGTACCATTTATTAGTGTGCATACGTTTAATTTAGGCATGTGAAATGTAATAAGAGCCCGTGCCAAGTATGATTAGGTGCTTATGTATTTAGGAGTGTAATGACATCGAATGAACTTTTTTACTGGATTTAATTAAGTTTAACAGGTTTATAGATACACCCTGTACATTTTGAGTTTGCTCTTACTGTTTTAAATAATTATTAATAATTCTAAAAATACAGCAAAGTAGATATTGGTTGGGCTTGGATAGTTTACTTTATTATCACCCAATTTAACCTAACCCAAGATCAAGAAAACAATTCCTGAAAATTTCCTGAAACAATACTCTCATCCTTTACCTTCCTGACCATCTGGCAAAAAGAATATTGTGTTGTGGCTTGCTGCAACTCATTTTTTAAGTTTTATTTTAGTGATAAATTTGATATAGGAAATAAAATACTCTGTCAGTATATCGAAGCCAAATCTTCGATCTGTCCAACTTCAATATTGTTAGTAGTTTAAATCGTCCCTACGAATCTGATTCTTAGCTTCAAATTTATTCTGACATTTCTTGCCCTGACCCCATGACTAACAGTAGTCATTCCCATGGGTTTTTTTGTGATGTGCATGTTCAGTCATGAACAGCTGTACTTATTTCTGGCGCGAAGAGGAAGTGAAAGGGATAAAAAAAGGAATTAACAGCTACGGAGCCGTGATAATCTGCTCCGGGCACCCTTTTCTAATACGATCTCGCTGCGTGATAAATGGGCGATGGGGGCGCGTTTTAAAGGACCACCCGTGCTTATTTTTAGTGGTCTCGTCGTCTATTTTCTGCTTCCTATTGTGGGTAGTTAAAATGATACCACGTACCTATAAACCGTCAAACTGCTCGTTCTTAAAGGCGAAATCTTGTTATTTGTTGACTTGTTATTATGAGATTTATGGAAATTGGAATATGTTTTCTTATTAAGGCGGTTTTACAGGCCATTCTATTGCACCACATCCATAATTTACATTTACAGATTACTATGTATTTTCAGAAAATATTATCCAATCTATATGTGTGTAATGAGGATTTTTGTGTTTTAAAAATTTTAGTTTGTGCAAATTCTGTTTATTATCTTTCCTTTACACAAAAAAAAAACTAAATAGTTTTTAATTAGTAGATATAAAACAAATTAAAGTTAGCTTTTGAAAAAATGAAGATAAGTTGCAAGTATTTTAATTCTTATCTAAAATTCCACACCATCATATAAACCGAATACTTTTGTTGTCACTAATACAAAAATCACTATTAAAAATAATAAAAAATTTCCAAAATATCAGTAGCTTGTTACGTGTAGATAATTTTGATAACATAACTTACGTGGTATTGCTCTATATTAATGTTGACATGTACCTTACGTTTTGTTGGGTTAGGTAGTATATTTGCTTAGCTAATGTGTAAATTAACTGGATGGTGTCCAAAATGTCCAAATGTCTAATTATTATTATCGACAGACAGAAAAAATTGTTACCAACGTATATTGGCTAATTTGTATAAAAACCAGGTACTTTATGAATTGGCCAAGATTTGTTGCTAAAGTACAAATCATAAGGGAAGTATGCAGTTAGTGTCCATAGCTACTTTGCAAAATATCTACAGTACACAATTGGGTAACGTGTGAACTGAATATTGCTAGTAACAAATACATAATAACTAACTTGTTGGATATTTTATAAAATAACTAGTCCTTATTTGTTAATTTATTAAAAAATGTAAAATAAAAATTGAACAGAATCAACAAATTTCCAAGGGCAACCTAATCATCTTTGCAA
The DNA here is from genome assembly GCA_029378335.1 of Agrilus mali. Lineage (NCBI taxonomy): Eukaryota > Metazoa > Arthropoda > Insecta > Coleoptera > Buprestidae > Agrilus > Agrilus mali. The sequence goes on from CM055662.1 coordinate 7,664,670, forward strand.
TAAAATAGTAAGGTATGTACATTGGCTTTTTGTATGCTATCCAGCTAGTTTACGAATTAGCCAATATTTGTCACCAATGTACGAGTCACAAAGAAAGTGAATAAAATAGACACAGGAGTTTTTGGTTTGTTTGAAAAATTGTAGCTTAGTGAGAAAGCTGGGCTGGTTTGAAATTAATTGGTTAGAATTCAAAATAACTAATATACCTACGTTACTATTTTACTGGAAAGACGATTAAGTTGTCCTTATTTAAAGTTTAATATTACTGTTCAGTTTTTTATTTACTTTTAATACTAATAAATTAAACAAGGAAGACCGGTTAGTTTACAAATTAACCAACCGACTGGTTATTATTATATATTGGTAGCAATAGTCAGTTCACACTTTAACCGAATGGCTGCTTTATTTTTTGCAAACTAGACGAGAAACTAGTTAATCTGTTTACATTTCTTGTAGCTTGTACTATAGCGACAAATTTTGGTTGGTTTATAAATTAGCTGGATAGCATCCATACAAACTGGCCAGTATACATAGGTAAGTTACTGTTTTGCTGGAAAGATGGTTAGGTTGCTCTCATTAGAAATTTAATATTTCTGTTCATTTTTTATTGTACTTATTCTAATAAACTAACCAAGAAAGACTGATTAGTTCACAAATTAACCAACGGGCTGGTTATTATTATAATTGCTAGTAATATTCAATTCACACTTTAACCGAATGGCTGCTTTATTTTTTGCAAACTAGACGAGAAACTAGTTAATCTGTTTACATCTCTTATGATTTGTACTTTAGCGACCAATCTTGGTTAGTTTGTAAATTAGCTGGATAGTATCTATACGAAATGGCCCAATATTCATACGTTACTGTTTTACAAGAAAGATGATTAGATTGTTCTTATTTAAAATTTCATGTTCCGTTAATTTTTTATTCTATTTTTTCTAATAAATTAACCAAAACGGGCTGATTAGTTGTGTAAAGCAACCAACAAGACGGTTATTGTGTAGTACTAGTAATATTGAGTTCACACTTTCTCCGAATATTTATAGTGGATATTTTGCGAATTAGCTATGAATACTGACGGTTAAACTGTCTACTTCTGTGACTAATCTTAGGTAATTCGTAAACTAGCTTTATAATACCGAAAATGCAAACTAGTGGTTATAATAAATGTACTTTTTTTATTGAAATGATGACTTTGCATCAAAATAACCTGATATTTGGAGAGTTCGTATGCTTGTATGCATATATTTATATTTAGGGATGACAAGGTGTATGTACAATTGAAATATAAATAGATACCTGTAACAATAGAACAAGTAGTTAAATAACTTGTTGCTTTTCTAGCTATGGAAAGAATTAGACGATTACTTAATTCGATTGCATTGTACGCAACTACGAGTATAAACTTATCTGTTCCTTAATTGACACAATGAAAGAATGAAATTCGTATGGTAAACCGCTCCGCTCTCTAATAAAACTTGAATTCGCGTGTCGAAAACAGTACTTTGTAGATGGCTAGGTGATTAATGCTATGTCTGATTGTGACTCACTTATACATGCATACATACATAGTTAGTTAGTTATAGGTACGCTTACAAATTTGTATAATACATACATATATATATACTTATAATATGCCTATCGTGCAATTTTTAAAACTTACTATATGTATATGAATTTGTGACGCAGATATTACGCGAACTTTGCAGCGGTAGAAGAACGTAGTCGTCAATTAAAAAAAAAGTAACTACCTATTATGATTTATAATTAGATATGTACCTATTACAATTTTCGTTCATTATTATAATTAAAAAAAATAAAATCTAAAGATTCTTAATCCACTGGAGGAGTAAATGATGTTGTAGAACGCCTTGAAGGGGTTTTTGTTATAGGCAGACGCTTTAAAACACATGGGGTGGGGCTGAAAGGAATAGCATTGAATTAAGACGTTTTTAACTAAAAAAAAAATCAAAAAGAAGCTTAGTTTTAAATAATAATAATAATAAAAATGATGCGCCATAGATATGAAAAATTTATATACAACTAGCAGCAGTATCCGGCGTTGCCCCGGTAAGAATATACAGGGTGTTTGGAAGCTGGGTGCAAAGCCTTCAGGGGGTGTTAGTATAGACCATCTAGAATATTTTGAGCCATATTTATCCTAACCAAAGTCTGATATTTTTTTTAAAGGGAGCTTACTTCACAGGACTGAAACAGCTTTCGCAACAATGAAGAGAGAAATACAGCTGAAAATAACGACGACGGAAGTGAGAAATCGTTGTCGCAAATGTATATGCAATGGCGGAAGCCATTTTGAGAATCAAAATTAAATTTTTTAATCAAAAACTGTTGTTTTTTGTTAATCCTTAAAAATCGATATTACAGACTTTAACAGGTTCAGGCATCCTAACTTCAAAAATTGTAAAGATATCTAGGTAAATGATACCTTAAAAGAAAGAACAGTAACTCAGCATGTTTTTAAAAGTGTCTGCAGACCTGTAGCTATTTTATTTAATTTTTTAAATGTCAATAAAAATGAAATTTTTGCTCTTCAATTTTTTTCTGTTATGTTTAACTAGTCTGAAAAATGATATTTTTTGCAAACAGGGTACTTTAAATGATTTGATACCATTAAATCCACCTTAGGCTTATAAAGTACATTAAAAAAAATAGACATTTCCACTTAAACTTTACGTTATTAGCACTTAATTGGAACATTTCGGGATTTTGGTACTAAAATCGTAAAAGCTCCCTTTAAAAAAAAATATCAGACTTTGGTTAGGACAAATATGGCTCAAAATATTCTAGATGGTCTATACTAAAACCCCCTGAAGGCTTTGCACCCAGCTTCCAAACACCCTGTATAACACGTTTGATGGAACATTCTAGAATATTGGCGATTTTAGAACTATCCAGAACATCCCATAATGATTCAAAACATTCTCTAACTTTTTTTAACATTCTGAAACATTCTTGAATGATCTTCAAGATTCTGGAATATTCTTGAACATTGCCAAATCATTCTGAAATGTTATAATAAAACATTCTTTTACTTCTTAGAACATATTTGAACTCCCTATAACATTCTAAAAAATCTGCTTCATTCTCATCCCCACTCCGTGCTGTTTGCTGGGTGAGTAGTGACACCAGTAGATGCCTGGCGGGGATGACTAATCGATTGATAATAATTGATGAGTTATCGACCACTGAGAGTTGAAGATTATTACAGTACTAATATCGCTATTAAAAAATGGGGGTTGGTGGTAGAAGGATGAAAATTAAGGGTTATATGTATTTTTTAATGCCAAATAAAAAAACAAATTATCCAAAAAATTAAAAATGTTAGGGGAGGACAACCCTTATCACTTAGGGGTATGAAAAATAGAAAGTAGCCGATTCTCAGACCTACTGAATATGCATATAAAATTTCATTAAAAATTGGTCAAGCCGTTTCGGAGGAGTATGGGAACTAACATTGTGACACGAGAATTTTATATACGTAGGTATTAGATTTACATAAATTAGAGTATCATCGCGAGAAATAGATCGAAATCAGTAAACGGTTGCTGGAGTCTAAAAAGTCGTGTACACTACCTCAACACTATCTTGATTTGTTTATAATATCTAATTACTGGTAGATAATGAACTAAAGTTATGAATGAGAACTATAAAAACGATTTACATTGTAGAACGGTGTCAAAATTGCTTCAGTAATAAAGATATTTTTTTGAACACAAAATAATCGATAATAAAAATCAGTTCCCGACTGTTTGTTTTGTAATCCTCCGTAATTATGTAACTAACAATAAGTCCTTGATTCTGCTCAACCAGTAATTTTATAACCAACAGTACGTTGTTACTCAATTATTGTTGTTTCTTAAAAAATAGTGGTACTTAACTGTAAAATAATCGCAAAATACGGAAACAAATAAGTACGTAAACCTTTAATTATGTAACCTTGAAAAAATTGAAAGTTTATTGCCATTTTTTTCGGTGCTATGTTCAAATTGTCACGTTTTACCATACACATAAAAACGAACAAAATTGCATGCTATTATTTGTTATTTAAACGAAGAACTCGGGTCTGTATTTTGTAAACTATGTGGCACCTATCTCCTTGGAATGCATTCTGTTTTGGTACTTACTTGATACTGAATGGTGCATGTTGCAAAATGTTACAAAAATACAAAAAGATAATAATTTGGTAGTTAATTTGCCATTGTTACCTTGACTGTTCCAATAAATTACCTCATAGAACTTTTCCGAATTGCGAAATATTATCTATTACATATTAAAATTGCAGTTGCTAAAATTATAATTTAAACAGAAACAGAGAAATGCATATTTGGAGACTGGCAATTAAAATAAAATTTAAATAACAAATTAAATGGAAAAAATACATATACCTGTATATTATAGTATCGCAAGTGTAGGATAAAAAAAATATTTTTTTTTGAAGTTTTTATTCACATGTATCCCATTGGAACGCATTCTGTTTTGGTACTTAGTTAATATAGAAAGTTGCATACTGCAAAATGTTACAAAAATTGGGAAAAGTTAGTAATTTGATAGTTAGTTTGTCATTTTTACTTTTTTTATAAAATTACTAAAAATTTAAACAGAAACAAAGGGAAATTCAAATTTAATGATACTATTTAAAGTAAAATTTAAATTACAAATTAAATGGAAAAAATATATATCTTTATATATTTTATAGAAGTAGGTGTAGGATGAAAGTAACAAAACTGCATATTTATCACATTCCTGTTATTTTTGTGCATCAAATAAACAAATCCATTATACTTGACAAAAGACATACTAAATCAAGGCAAACTGCATTTCAAATTCATTCAATTAGAACGGACTTATCGTCAGTTGTTTACTGTTATATTAAAACACATTAAAAATCCTAAAAAAGGTTTAGAAATAATAATTCTAATCAAAAATAAATATTAAGAATTTATCTGTTGTTTTATATTACATGATGTATACATACGTATAATGCAATCGGTTTACTAGTAATATTTTACCATTGCATTTTATTAATGTAGTAGGTACTACTTCTTCTTTCTCCTTCTTATCTATTTTTCCATTTTCAGGTGACTTATTCTAAAATTATTAAATTACAAGATTCTATAGTTCATATATCATAATCTTTTTATTTTTTTTTATGGTTTATGTTTTAATTGTTATTTCATTTCTGTAACTTTCAGAAGCTATTGCATTGATATAAAATTGTCAAGCTAGCAACAGAATTAAGTATACTTTCACTTAATTACTTAAATACTTTTAAAGGCGCTCTATTCTTATTGTGTAAAAATGCAATCTCAAATTTTATGAAAAATATATAAACTATTTTATTGATCTAGTGCTGCTTTTTCCTTTTTCGTCTCCTAATTTATTTTTATATTTATAATATGACACCTTCTGAAACGATTCCACAAGATTCTACATTTCTTATATATATGTTACAGTTAAAACTAGTTTTTACTGAATGCCTTTTTTTAAAAACTAGAAATACCCGGTTAAAACTAGAATTTACCACTGATATATTTGATTTTCAGATAAAACTAGTTATCACATCGATCTGTAGTTAAAACTAGCACTAGAAAAACTAATTTGCTATTGAAAACAAGATATAGTTTTAAAAATATTTATTGAAAAGATCTAAGACACTGAGAACCAAATAATAATCTAACACTAAAGGAGAATTTTCGGGAACATCGATTTAAATTAGTTGCCAAGATGACAATATTAATTATAAGTAGGTAAATAAAATAATCAAATAAATTAACAGAACACAACCATAAAATTTCAAAAAGAAAAATTGTTAAAAAACATTGATTAACATACAATAAAATCTAATCAGTCAAACTTAAATTTAAAAAAGGATGAGGATCTACTACGCGAACAGTTTTAATTGACTTGCTTCGGAAAAACGCGTTTTGTATAGTAAGAACTGCTTAGTTTTAACTGATATTCGATTTGAGCATTAGTTAATTCTCGTATTAACAAATGCATACATTAAAAACTAGTTCTAACTAGGAAGAACGCGTTCTATGTAAAAACTAGTTTTAACTGCAACATATATATTTTCTTTTATTGTACTTTTAATTATTTCATTTATGAATAGGTGTTTTTACCTTCTTTCTGAAACTTTTCCAAACCATCGCTACATTGGTACCTATAAATTTTTCAAGCTAATAGCAGATGGCCCTATACTTGATTTAGGTACTTTAGTTTATTATTATCACATTATTTTAATAAATAAACTTCTTAGGTTCTAATGAATTCAAACTAATGCATTCTTCAAAATAATTTTTTATAATATTTTTAATTTAAATGATCATACCTGTTATCTACATCAATTTTTTCATTTCATTTTTCATCCCAAAAAAATTTCTGAATTATTTTCCAGTATATCTTCTATTTGTTGTCGTTGTTGTTATTGAATTCATAAATGTAATCTATTCAGCAACATTTTTTTCGTATTGACTAATTATCAACATGCATAGATATTAATTAATTATTGAGTAGGTACTTCAGCAACAACAGCATATTATAAAAAAGTGCTAAATTTTGATGGTGCAAGATCATTAGTCTTTGTGCCTATTATTTTAGTACCTGCGGTGCTAATTTTAGCACCTTTTAGCATTCCGCAATAAAATCGGTTAATTAGTCACATGTTCGATGTTATTACTTTTACTTTTAGTCATATTTTATACGCAAAATATACGTAATAGGTACTGGAAGATAATAAACCTCTTATCACACTTTTTCCGACCTTCAGGTATCAGTGATGTCGTTTTTAGGTATCTTGTATGACCGTATGTTATCATGCTGTGAAGTGTTTTCTTAATCTTACAGCTAGTCATTTATTAAAGATAAACGGTTTTTCACATTGTTTTTACTTAATATCTGTAAAAAAATGAAATAAAAATCAATAAATAGTGCATGGCCTACGTGACAAACGCACATTTTGAGTTATCAATAAGTAATTTTGTTGTTTGCTTTGTCAATTGCCGCAAAGTAGTTAATTAATGAATTGTAGGAAATGCGTTTGGTAACAAACTTGTTTAAATTGGATAATAATTGGTAAAAACGCTTTTTTTGTCATTATATTTTGATTTACTTAGGTAATATTAAATTCTCTTTTAAAATTAATTTATAAAAAATTAATCTTGAACAGGTAACATTTTTATAAGGTTGTGTTAGTAACTTTCCCTCTAATATTATTTTGGACGTATATCAAGCTGGCACGACAAAGTTATTTTTCCGATTTCTGACTTGCACTATAATTTGTCACTAATTTGTTATCAAATCCAAAAATTTGTCGCTAGTGCCGTTTAGCTATAATCAGCTGGTATGCTAGCTTGATATCAAGCTAGCACTCCACGTAGCGTATCTCGAAAAGGAAATGTCGCAGGATATTACTGTAAAGATCATAATTGGTCGTTAATTTGTCGTTGCAGGATGACATATTCAAAGAATTTGTCGTTAGTCTTATCTCCAGCTGATAAGCGAAAAACTGCTGGAAAACCATCAAATAATTAATCAAGGAGTTCTTTGTTATATTTGTTTTAAGAGATCGGATTTATTTACCAAATTTTTTAAATTAGATTTTACTTGTTTCCCCCAAGTTGGGCAACTCGTTACCTTTCGAGAGTTTAGTGGCTTTCCAGCAGTTTTTTGCTATTGGAGATAAGACTAGCGACAAATTCTTTGAATGTGTCATCTTTCAGCGACAAATTATGGCCTTTACAGTAATATTTTACATTTCCTTTTCGAGATACGCTATGTGTAGTGCTAGCATACCAGCTGATTATGGCTAAACGGCACTAGCGATAAATTTTTGGATTTGGTAACAAATTAGCAACAAATTAGCGACAAATTATAGTGCAAGTCAGAAATCGGAAAAATAACTTTGTCGTGCCGGCTTGATATACGTTTATTTTGGCTCCTCTATTACCGTTTCTTTTAATTTGGATGTGTCTATTTTTAGTCCAAATTTGAAAGAGACGCTTGCCGTTAAAGCAAATGGCACAGAAACTAATTTAATTGTAAATAGTTGCGTGTATTTATTAGGTATACTAGTTACTACAGTTAACGATATCCTAGTTTTGAAACAACCAGGTTTGTATTTCTGTATATTATAACACTAAAATTTCCATAAAGTAACCATTTAGTTGAAAGTGGCCTTTCTTTTTCAAATTATTTCAAAATAAGGAACTTAAAGGTACCTACACTTTTCTACATACGTACATTACACATATTTAAATACAGTTTTATCTAGGTACCTACTATAACAGGTAGTGTTGGTAAAACTTTTGAAAACGTTTGAATTTATTTTCTTCTGAGTAGATGTGTCATACATACATAGATTACGTTTTATGGGATATCTGTTTCTTTTTTAGACAGTGGAAATTTTCTTAGGTGGCGTAGGAGTGATAAATTAATCCAGATGTTTTAAAAATTTATATTATTCCAATATAAAAAGTAACTGTAACACCTAACTGCTGTGTCAAACGAGAAGATATAAATTACAAAAAAACATTAAGGAATTTCCGATAATATTCTTCAGACTTTTATGTTTTGCATTTATTTGTAATTATAGTTACTCGTTTCTATAACAGCACTCAGATCGTCATCAGTAGAAAATGCATGATAATGAGTAACTATTGTCGTCATTACTTATGTATAAGTGTTTTTATGGTGATAAGATTTTTAAAATTTTTGAAACATTTCGGTTCTGCCTTTTTTTTTACAAAAGATGTACAAAGTATTTTATCATATTTAAACTTTCGAGGGTGCACTTTTTGTGAAACATAATGAATACCCTATAAATTAAATAAAACAATGGATTTGTTTCACCAATTAGATTTATTGTACTCGACAATATCGTTTCGATCTATGTGATCATTATCAAGAGTAAATGTACTAAACTTAAAACTACACAAATCACCAATTTATAGTCTACTTAATATAAGTAGGGAGGAATAGGTTTCTAATTCTAATTGGTTGTTCATCAATATTTCTTTTCTATGTATAGCTTTCCTTATCTCTAATGATTCTAACAAAGATAGCTTTCTACCTTTGTTTACATTTGTATGTAAAATTTTTGTTTTCTCCAATTTATAGTCTACTTAATATAAGTGGGGAGGAATAGGTTTCTAATTCTAATTGGTGTTCATCAATATTTCTTTTCTATGTACAGCTTTCCTTATCTCTAATTTATTAATAGAATATATGTGTTCTTTTATACGGGTTTCTACAGCTCTCCCTGTTTGACCTAAATAACTTGCATTACAATCTTTACAAGTTAGTTTGTATACCCCACTTTTTTGTTCGATATTGATTTTTGGTTTTACATTCATTAATATGTTTTTTAACGTCTTATTGTTGTATTCTACTGTTGAAATGCCTAATTTTTTGAGTCGAGTTTTAAATTTATAACTTACGTTGTTGACATATTGTAAAGATCAATAAATATGACTTTCTAATTTTTGGCCTAAACTATTATTAAACAATAATTTTTGAACTTTTTTATCAAGCTTTTGGTTTATGATTTTGTCTACAATGTTTGTATTAAAATTATTGTTTGTGGCTATATTTTTAATAATTGAAATTTCTTTATTATAATTTTGAATGGATAAAGGTAAATTTAATAATCTATCAACTAAAGAATTAAAAGCTGCTAACTTAGTTTTTATTGGATGATTGGACTCAGCAGGAATACTATTACAGATAACATTATTCCTGCTGAGTCCAATAATGATAATGATCACATAGATCGAAACGATATTGTCGAGTACAATAAATCTAATTGGTGAAACAAATCCATTGTTTTATTAAATTTACCTTTATCCATTCAAAATTATAATAAAGAAATTTCAATTATTAAAAATATAGCCACAAACAATAATTTTAATACAAACATTGTAGACAAAATCATAAACCAAAAGCTTGATAAAAAAGTTCAAAAATTATTGTTTAATAATAGTTTAGGCCAAAAATTAGAAAGTCATATTTATTGATCTTTACAATATGTCAACAACGTAAGTTATAAATTTAAAACTCGACTCAAAAAATTAGGCATTTCAACAGTAGAATACAACAATAAGACGTTAAAAAACATATTAATGAATGTAAAACCAAAAATCAATATCGAACAAAAAAGTGGGGTATACAAACTAACTTGTAAAGATTGTAATGCAAGTTATTTAGGTCAAACAGGGAGAGCTGTAGAAACCCGTATAAAAGAACACATATATTCTATTAATAAATTAGACCAAAAAACTGGTTGTTCAGATCACTGTGTAAGTTTAGGTCATAGTTTAGATTTGGAGAAAACAAAAATTTTACATACAAATGTAAACAAAGGTAGAAAGCTATCTTTGTTAGAATCATTAGAGATAAGGAAAGCTATACATAGAAAAGAAATATTGATGAACAACCAATTAGAATTAGAAACCTATTCCTCCCTACTTATATTAAGTAGACTATAAATTGGTGATTTGTGTAGTTTTAAGTTTAGTACATTTACTCTTGATAATGATCACATAGATCGAAACGATATTGTCGAGTACAATAAATCTAATTGGTGAAACAAATCCATTGTTTTATTTAATTTATAGGGCAAAGTATTTTAAATTTGTGTGCATCCATGCCAGCACCCAATTTTGTACATGATATTAGTTTTAATCTCTATAATAAATTTCAAAAAGGTAAAAAAATTCGACGTTCACTTGTAAAGGTAATAAAAGCTGTATTGATTCATAAAAAGTGTTTTTAAAGTTTTGTTTGTCGACTTTAAAAAAAGTAATCTTGAAATAAACAATTTAACTTACCAAAACAAGAATGATGCAAAGTTTGTCTGGTATCTGTTGTACACAAAAACACGTCTGAAAACATATTTATTTGGAAACCAATTCTATATTTCATAAATTATTATCTACTTAGGTAAAAAATAACAATGTAAGTCAAACAGTTATCGCATTATCCTTGTTTTGTTTAACGTTAAAAAGATGGTATTCCTTGCAATTTCGGACATAGTTTTATTTGAAATGTTTTAAAACCCCATTAAAAAAATAAAAAAAGATATTAATTATTCTGTAATATTGCCTGAAGTTTTTTCTTCTACCTTTGCTTTAGTTTAGTTTTTTTTTTACATTTTTTCCTTAATTGTCAAACGTTTGTTCTTATCAATTTTTCGCAATAAAACAAGTTGCCTAATTAGAAGAATTAAGAGCAAATCAAATTTTGACTTTGAGACATAACGACTACAACAAACGTTACTAAACTATGTCGCTTTTGTGGGCATTATTGATAAACAACTATTCAGAGTCCCACTTGTAGTTATTGTGGTAGATAGCCTTCACAGCTCTTGGCCTACCGTTTATGATAAGAAAATTTACCTTCTCACGAGAAGTCCGAAAATATTTCAGGATATTTAGGAATAGATTTACTAAATAAACTGAATATAAGAGTACTTATATGAATATTACAAAACTTTCGAAGAAATTCTCTAGCAATTTTTAGACTGTTCTACTAGCTGTTTACTTTGTATGTTTCTAAATTCTCGTGAAATTTCTTCTAGGAAGTGTGTAATTTGTAACAAATTTTTCTAGACTAATATTATTCGTCAAAAAACGCTTTTCCAAACGTCAGTTTAAATAGACGAAAAATATAGGGTCAGGTGGGGTAATTGCAAAACCGTTTCTTTATTTCGATGAAATAGGACTCTTGATTATTCCACCTAATGGGAATTATAGACTTTGGTGTTTACTTTTGACGGTTGGATGCTTTAGCGGGCTAAACAGCAGAGGAAGAGTGTCGAAATATTTTATGTTAAACAGTTAAAATATTTCTATATAATAGATAATTTTTGAGGTAATTGTGAACACGGCTTTATAAATATAATTTTCATTGGAATTCACGTTTGAAAGCGAATTGTTCACTTTTGCCCCATTAAAAACCCTTATAAAGCCAGTACAAACAAGATGATTGTTCACATTTACCCCTAATTTTTCGACTGCGTTAATAAGTGAAGGGGTAATTGTAAACTTAAGTTTTTGTGCAAAAAAAATCCAAATTTGCATATTTAACAACAGAAATTCGCTCAAAACCAAACAAGGATCTAAATTAATCATATAGTCGCCTAAATTTAATCTTCATCTAAGATACACCGAGCTTCAAAAGCCAAACTTCCAAAATCGTTCACAATTACCCCACCTGACCCTACATAAAGCAAATATAACACCTGTTTTTGTATGTTTCACTAGGTTGAGCAATTCTTCATCCTTATTAGGCTTTCATCTAGTCCTACTTATTTATGTATTGTCACTATTAGTAGATACACATTCGTTTACATATAAACATAGATATGGAACGTATTTGAAATGAAAATGCACCTTTAGAAAATTTACATTTTCTCATTAAACTGTTCACTTTTGTTTTGTTCTTCTACCCCTTTTGAAATAAATCCGTTTCGAAACAATCGCCCGTTCCTACATACGTATATGCACATGTATATGTATAGATACGTGTTTATTTATTTAAATGCGTGTATGTATGTGTGTAAATATATGTTCAAATGTAACAGATGTTTTGGTATGATAGAGGAAGACAAAACCTTACGCGAAACGTCGCCTGTTGCAGTAATAGCAGTGACTTTTCAGTTAAGCCGTGCTTACCCTAGTTTGGTTGTTGTACAAATAGGGACGAACATGCACTCGCAATGTAATGATTTTTAACTCACAACAAATAAACAACATGTTGTCTAATACATACCTAATACTTTTAATTAAATATATTGATCCACTATTTCCGATTTCATTCAATAAATAATGATAATGAATGTGGCTAATAATATAAATATCTTATTGTTATAATTTCTTTATTTAATATTAAATCTTAATGATAGACCTTGTGGCGGTGATCTCAATGCTATCATTAAATATTAGAATTAAAATTTCCAAATTATTAATTGAAAAAATGGGATTGTGACGACATGATTAAATAATAATTATCATTATTACACGTATATCAAGCTAGCACCAAAGTTATTTTTCCGATTTTTGACGCACTATAATTTGTGGCTAATTTGTTACCAAATCCAAAAATTTGTCCCTCGTGCCGTTTAGCCATAATTAGCTGGTATGCTAGCTTGATATCAACCTAGCACAACTACACATAGCGTATCTCGAAAAGCTAATGTCGTAGGATATTACTGTAAAGACCATAATTTGTCGCTGAAAGATGACACAATCAACGAATTTGTCGCTAGTCTTATCTCGAGCTGATAAGCGAATGACTTCTAGAAAACCATCAAACAATAAATCAAGGAATTCTTTGTTACATTTGTTTTAAGGGATCGGATTTATTTACCAAATTTTTATATTAGGTTTTCCCTGTTTCCCACATGTTCGGAAACAGGTTGCATTTCTAGAGTTTGATGGCTTTCCAGAGGTTTTCTGCCTAAGTTGGAGATATGACTAGCGACAAATTCGTTAAATGTGTCATCTTTCAGCGACAAATTATGGCCTTTACAGTAATATCCTACGACATTTCCTTTTCGAAATACGCTATGTAAAGTGCTAGCTTGATATCAAGCTAGCATACCAGTTGATTATGGCTAAACGGCACGAGCGACAAATTTTTGTATTTGGTAACAAATTAGCGACAAATTATAGTGCAAGTCAGAAATCGGAAAAATAACTTTGTCGTGCTAGTTTGATATATGTACGTCATTATTACATTCGTTCAAGAACACTTCATAATGTATGATGTACATTTGCTGTAGAGCAACTCAGAATTCAGTAGATATTCATAAAAATTTCCGGTAAGTAATATTGTTTTATTAAATTGTAAATATTGCCTGAATCGCCACCAGAATTACAAAAATGTTACTGTGAAGAAAAAAAAGTGTCAAAAGTTCCAATATGTAATTTTGCAACATTTAGTGTTTCTATGTATATTTTTTTGCAATAATATTTGTTCAATATTTCAACGAATAATATTTATTACAGCCATTGTTGCTTTGTTATATTGTTGTTACCTTACAATCTATATTATCATGACTATCAATAGTTATCACCGTCGCATTTGATAGGAATAAAAATAATGATGTTTATGTAAAACTTATATTTAGATCAGTTCGTTGGATTATAAAGGTGAAATTACTAAGTAATACAATAGTTGTTTGTCTGGTTTACTATTCGGGACTTTTTCTTACAATATTTATTGCTCATGTTTAAAGAAAATGAACCCTTTAGAACAAATTTATCAATTTAAACTAAATTGGCAGACTTACTTATCTGAACATAAAATTGTTTATTTCTTTTATATTAAGTCTAATATTTTTTTTAGAAAAAGAACTCGTTACAGAATAATTCTGATCTAAAATGTTGGGTTAAATTATGTGAAGTAAGGTTAAATTAGTCTGATTCTCATTTATTATCAACATTATAAAGAAGGACAATATCAAATCCTTTTACTTATAATACATATATAATCTAGAAGAATTTCATATTATCGTAGACACTTTCGTACGTTAAAAATGAGAACAGGGGTCCCCAAAAATCAAATCTCATTTAAATGGAGGAGAGATCAGTGAAAATTTCATGTCAGTTTGTTAATTCAAGGAATCGTTATATTTTTCTTTCAACTTTTGAATAAAAACGCATTATAGAGTAAACCTTACTGGAGTCTCAAAAAAATCTCGCCAAGTCTTACTAATAGAGTTGGAATAGTTCAAATTAGAATAAAAAATATCTCAAATAATTAAAACCCTTGTCCAACAAATGAAATAGTTCACTTGGCGAAAAGTTCATTTTGGTTGGTAATTTGTTGGATCTACTATCTATGATGCACTGATGTGGATTAATAAGTTCGAAATACCAGTAAGACCAAGTTTATTACTATGCCATACGAGCCAAGATTTACTCGAGGATTCGAAGGCATTCTTCGTAAACATGGTTTTCGCATTGCCTAACAGTTCAAGTGGTAACTCGCTTCAAACTCTCCTCGGTAACCCCAAGGATAAAATTCCTTTCTTAGAAAAGTCGGGGATATATGAAATTATCTGTAATGACTGTAGTTAAAAAAATTTTGCACAAACTAGACGCTCGATCCAAACTAGGTTCAAGGAGCATTTAGCTCATGCACGGTTTGGTAGAGCCGAAATATCTAGTGTTACCCAACATATTCTTACTGAAGAACATAATATTAATATTAATAATCTTAAATTAGTTAAGGAAGTTAGGAATAATTGTCTACTAGATAGTTTTGAAACTTTATACATTTGTAAAAATAACCAAATTTTACTTAACAATGACAAGGGTCCTATCCCTGGATCGCCGCTATTTAGTTTAGTTTAATCATCACTATTGCTGCTGCATGTTCACTGAACCTTAACAACTTTCAGTATATATTAGGATTAGTTCTCTTTTAGGTTTAGTTCACTTCAGTCCCTGAAGAAGGTAACTTTGTTACCGAAAAGTGCTTCGGACAACTAAAGTGTCGTGTTTTGGCGTTGGGGTTTGAGCTATTTTGTTCGTTCTACAAGTTCGAAATTATTTGATAAGTTACCAATTAGGAATATTTTATTTTGTAATTTTCTGGTTTCATTACAAATTTTATTTATTAAAAAGAGTGTGAATAAAATCAATTTTATAATATGAATAGTTCATAAAACTATTAGACAACATATTTTAAGACGTTCTTTTATGTTAATATTTTCTTTTACTGTCAAGCCTCAACACACGGTGGGACAGTCCTCGCTTTTTAAATAATTGTAGAAGTAATTGGTGAATGTGTCTCTGGGTTTATGACCGCATCAGCTGTGGCAGAGACGTATACAATTGATAAAAATCTCATCCGCAGATTTATGAATGGATTGCCTTTTGTTTCTTTTTTAATATTAAAGTTCTTCGCACTCTACTCGCTCTATATGACCCGAGATCCTTGACTACCTAATTCAACTACCTAAACTTTTAAAATAATAATTTATCCGATTCTGATACCAATAAATAAAATACCAATACTCGTCGATTGTATAAATAGGACTATGTATGTTTATGGTATTGTTTACTATATACGTAGCAGTTCATATGGTCAAATTTTTTAATAATTGAAAAAATTAAGTAAAACATATTAACAAGTTCACAGAATAATTTTTAAATTGTAAACTTCTTTCGGCTGCTAACAGATTTATTAGTTGCCGATGGCGTCATAGAACGAGCTGTCACAGAACATTATGTGGCGGTTTTCTAATTAGAGCAAGTGAGCAATTACACACCTTAAAGAACATTAAAATTGGACGTTTTTCAAAAAAATAACTGGATTTGGGGGTGCAATGTTAAAAAGAGTTTATTATGTTTTCTGAGACTTCTGCAACTCAAAGTCATGTAAAATTTATCAAACTGTAATATTTCCAATTTCTTCAAAACAGCTGTAGGTACCTACTATACTTAAATCATGCACCCCCGGTGTGTACCACCCCGAGTCGCCACTGTATTGTGTTCGAGTGGATAATAATGTGATTATTTCCGATGCAAGCCCGCGCATGTGTTTTATAACCAACGCGAAATGATAATGCGGAGGCCGGACATTCATCGAATAAAAAATTCATCAGTTGCGACTACATTTACTAATGGAACAGGTCCGTAAAAGGCTATTAATAAATCTACCACTTTCTTATCCTTAAACGCGACGACGTACTTATGAGCCTTTTGTTCCTTAACAAATATAGAAACATCAGAATGGGGCTGCAAAAATTTAAACCACTCCATTTGTTTATTTAACCATATCTCATTCAATATTATACGAAATGTTTGTTTGTATTTTTATAAACCGCAAAGTAGATTATATCGAAAGCTTTCTTGGTCTTTGAGTTAAATCTTTCTTTGTCTCCTTGAACTTTCTTCAGTTGGACGATGAAGAAATAATCGGTTGTGACTCAAATCCAGAGTTTAATCCTGGTTCTGATCCTGATCCTGATTATAGCAGCCAAAAAAAATCTGCACCTGGATAATACCTGTCTAAAATAAAAAGTCCATAAACCGCCCTCGTTTCTCATTTTTCTTTTGGGTTTTTGCATTGTTGAATTAAAATAGTAGTAGTAATTAGTTGTGTTTGTGTTTTGGAGGATCAAATTGCTCCGAATTTTGTTCGTTGCATGTAACCATAATTGTATCTGGCTTCGCGAATACAATGAGTCACTTCGGTGGCAATAAAACGTTGTCACACCTATAAATCAGAGCAAGTAACGAACGGCAAGGTGACAAATAATATACATTACCAAAGATGTAGGTGCATTGGTTGTCTGCATGGGCAAAAAACAATAAATAGCCTTGATTTAGTTGGTGCAGAGTACACGTTTTTTTTTTTAATTTCAAAACGTCAGGAATAGAAAAGGATTCCAACAAGAATTAGACGAGAATCACCTCAGTTTCTCAAATCCAAAAATTTGAAAATATGGCCTTCAAAACAGGTTAATAAATTATTAAGCAAAAGTTTAGAAGGAAATGCAAAACTATTTATTATAGATAAGCAAGGCCCTAACGAGCAGAACATGTTAAAATACTGGAACTATTTAAAAGCATTTTTACTATAAAATATCCAGTTTATTAGTAGGTACATTTGTGATTCTCGTTGAATATTCTTGTTAGTAGAAGGCATATATAAGTATAACAACTTTTATAATTGCAACTCGCCATAATTACTGCCCGGGGCAAACGTTGCCACCATATTTCGCAAGAATTGTACATTCATATGGATATCCACTGCAATTAAATGCACTAATGACACACTAGGTACATGAAATTCATTCGCTGAAGATCGGGGCATATTCTTAATGGCGTTGCTTCGATTGACGACCTTGTCGAAACGCATAATTGACGACATAGTAATCCGAAAGCAAATAATGTATGTGATTGAGGCGGAGGTGTGTCTCGTCCCTTTTTATTTTTTTATTCTATATAAGGAACTAAAGTTGTTTTGATGATTGCTAGATCACTGCTGAAGCCTTCAAAAATAATAAAAAGTGAAAAAAATTATAGTAGGATGAAACCCATTGGAAAAGGTAGAGAATATAACAAAAATGAAAGGAAAAATAATTTACGGGCGATCTGAGGTCGGGAAGGGGATTGGGGTATTTTTAAGGGTAAAAAACGGTTTTCCTTGATTTCTGGAAAAACTACAAGTCTTATGGAAAAAAGTTAAATGGCAAAGTTGTAGGTAATAAAAAAATCTACAACTTTTGTATTTACACTTTTTTCATATAACCTCAAAATTGTTAAAAATGTATGATCTGAGTCGTCTAAAATGGAAACTCACACAATAAAACTTATCGTAATGACGTGTGAGGTACCTGAAAAGATCGTCTTAATGAGTAATAATGTCAGTTATTTGACAATTTTACGAATCTAGACTGTAGATATTTTTAGTTTTTAGAGAATTCAAGTTTTTTAAGATAGTAAATAGTGAAGATGTATGCTCAAGACTGGCCATCTTATAACTATGATAAATACGTTTCTTTTACAAAAAAAAATTTTATGACGAAATTTGGTGAAAACTTACCTATTTATGTCCCAAACACGCTGTAATTTTTTTGATTTGAAATATTTCTTTTATCAAATTATTTTTGCTTAATATCGAAAAAGCACCCTAATTTTCAATCGAAAATTCTCACGTCAAAATATCTGCTTTTTTAAAAACGTTGGTGGGCTTTTTCTTCGTTGAAATCTCTACTTTCTGATGGTGTGAAAAAAATATACATTAGGCACTATGGTAAGTTTTCTCAGGAAATGCAAGAAACGAAAAAAACTAAATTAATGCTTTTAAAAATATTATAATGAATAACGTAATCAGTATAAAGTATGTGAATTCTATCGTGCTATTTACATGTATATTTATATATTATGAAAGTTTCTATGACATAAATGTACCTAATTAGAGTTTAATAAAACAACTTTTTCATTGAAAAAAATAGCAGCGGTCACATTTTTAGATAAAGTTCCCTTCGTTTTTTTGCATTTCCTGAGGAAACTTACCATAGTAATGTATATTTTTTTCACACTATCAGAAAGTAGAGATTTCAACGAAGAAAAAGCCCACCAACGTTTTTAAAAAAGCAGATACTTTGACGTGAGAATTTTCGATTGAAAATTAGGGTGCTTTTTCGATATTAAGTAAAAATAAGACGAAAAAATAAATATTTCAAATCAAAAAAATTACATCGTATTTGGGACAAAAGTATGTAAGTTTTCACAAAATTTCGTGAAAAAACAAATTTTTTTTGTAAAAAATAAAAATAAAAACTAAAAAGTTGGTGATTTGAATTTTGCACAAAAATTTTGAGGTTATGTGAAAAAAGTGTAAATACAAAATTTGTAGGTCTTTTTATTACCTACAACTTTACCTTTTAACTTGTAGTTTTTCCGTAAATCAAGGAAAACCGTTTTTTAACCTTAAAAACTCACCCCCTTCCCCTTCCCGACTTCAGATCGCCCGTAAATAATTTTTTCTCTCATTTCTGTTATATTCTCTTCCTTTTCCAATGGGTTTCATCCTACTATAATTGTTTTTGGTTTCAAAAATTATCGACCCTGGTCTATACTTACAGAGATACTACGGAAAGATTTTTTTTTAAATAAATTATTTAGCAACCTAAACATCAAAGGTGGCCCCACAGCATTTTAATGGCTTAGGAAGAAATTGTATAGTGAAAATGAGTCTCAGCCGACAAAGAGATTCACAATTGGAGCTGAAATTATTCTATTATTCAATGTAAATAATTACTCACACTTTTATTAGGACTTATAATGTTATATGGTCTTATTTTCCTCGAGGTATAATTTTATTGAGTAATGTGGTTATAAAAGGAACAGATTATGACATACGAAATGATTTACGATCATTGTCCGTTCTAAAATAAATTGAACACGTGTCATATAAATAATACGTCTCAATAGATAATTGCAGTTGGGTCCGATGAAAAGAGCATTAGACTAAAATTATTATCATTTGAAACTGGTGGCCATATTATAATAAATTTGTACTCCACATCGTTACGTCAATATTTGTTTCAAGGCATGCGAAAGTTTTGTAAACGAAATTTATGGCCGATGATACAGGGTTATTTAATATTCTTCTGTACTGGAGGTACCCCGTAGGTGGACGTGGTATACACGTTTAATGGCAATAAGCCTCTCATAAAAAATAGAGATAAATCAGACTGTACCACGAAGAATCTCTCGTATACTGCACTGTGTAAAGAGTAATCGATGTTAAGTTTCGACAGTAACGTTCATAACAAATTTGGTATTTTCGGTGATTTCCACCCACGCCAACGGGCCCATGACGGAAAGTGAGAGTCCTTTATTACATAACAGAGTATTTGTTGAAATTTAACCAAAGATCCCAATTTATCAACAGCAACTGTTAATCATATAGGTCAAACGTCAGTTATGATTTTATTGTTGCAATGTTGAATTTACAAAAACAAGTTTTTAACTTAAAAAATGTGATATGATATGAGGTATTTCATAATAAAATATCTGGTTGATACACGTATTTATCATAGTCACAAAATTGCCAGTCTAAAGACTTCTGGGGCGTGCATCTTCACTCTTTACTATCCTGAAAAAACTGCATTTTCTAAAAACTAAAAAAACCTATAGTCTAGATTCGTAAAATAGCAGCTATTATCATAAAATTGTCAAATAATTTATTTATTAAGAGGAGGGAGGACTATCCGTACTTAATTTAGTGACAATGTTGAAGGAAAGTGGTTCTAATTGAATTTGAGTTCAGCTTCAACAAAAATAAAACTTAAAAACTTCTCAGGTACCTGACACGTCATTATGATAAGTGTTATTGTATGAGCTTCCATTTTAGACGACTCAGACCATACATCTTTAACAATTTCGGTTTCAACCCCCATTTACATATGTTTCTTCCCTTAATGTCTCTAATCTTAATCTCTTCTATTCAGAGCAAATTAAATTTTCTGAAAACGAGAACGACCTATAGTCTGGATTATGTAAAATAGTGACTATGGTCATAAAACTGTCAAGGGATTTTTTTAACTTATGTGATCCAATATCTTACATCCCTACTTATAATAAAGATGATAGAGAACTATCCGAACTCTAATTAGTGACATAGTTAAAGGAAAATGATTCTTATTGAATGTAAGTTGAGCTTGAACAAAAATAGAACTTACGAACTTCTTAGGTACCTCACACGTCATTACGATAACTTTCATTGTATGAGTTTCCATTTTACATGACTCAGACCATACATCTTTAACAATTTCGGTTTCTACTCCCTTTTACATATGTTCTTTACTTTAATGTCTTTAATTAACTCTTCCTATTCCGAACAAATAAATTTTTCTGAAACATAGAACAACTTATAGTCTGGATCATATAAAATAGCAACTTAAGCCATAAAATTGTCAAGTTATTTAACTTATTTGGTCAAACGTATGATATCCTCTCTTAGAATGAAGATAAAGGATTGTTCAGAGTTTAATTAGTGACGATATTAAAGGAAAATGTCTGTACTGATATTTTACTAGAAATAGAACTTATAGAACTTCGTAGGTCCCTGACAATTCATTACCGTAAGTTTTATTGTGTGAAGTTCTATTTTACATGTCTCATACTATACATCTCCAACTATTTGCAAACAATAATCCAATTTTGTAATCTTTGATTTTCTCTGTTGGTCTTTGCTTCTGTTTCTATTTCTTGGAACTTCGGTTACTCCGTTATTTCATAGTTGTTAACGAATTTTATATGAATGCTTGTGGACGTAATCAGAATTTTCCGAATAATAATTATTTTTAGAGATTGTTAAGTGGATGTCAAAACGTGATTCACATTGTAATGTGATGATGCACTTACCAGAAGTATATTAACAACATTACTACATTTAGCATTTTTTTGTTCTTCATAGTTACAGCTTTACATGTAACGTATCTGTAAACAGGAAGGTTTGTTATGACCGATTGTACATATAAGTCAATATTGCCTTTAAAGACTACTTAAAATTCGCACGTTCCTCTTCATTAGGTGACTTATACGCGCACAATTGTCGCATTTGCATTTTTTATTAAAGCCTTATATGGCGCAAGTGCAGGATTAAGCGTATCTATATTAAAACGCGTTGCGCAATCGGCGATTTATCGTTCTGATTATGCATGCAGCTCGATCTCTTAAATTGCCTCTAATTGCTTTATAAATAGCCCCGGCGTAATTAACGACGTGACATTGTCTATGGGGTAATTCTTTATACGTACCCGACTGCGTACCGCGAATTGCTTCCTGTGTGTACGAACGTCTTGAAACAGGGACATTAGTACCAGTTATCCTGCACCTACCGGACATTCTTAGAATACCGAAAGATTGTCGCCTTTAAGGAATGAAAAGACTGGCAATTCAATAAACAAACACGAAGATAATGTCGATGCAAATGGTCAATTCAATATTGAACGAAAACTTAACTATTTTGTAGAAATTACAAAGAATTGTGGCTTCATAGGCATTGCATATTCGAATATTCAGGACAACTGTAGTAACACAAAAATTAGGGCTATACTTCACATCTACATTTTTGTTTCATTCAATCCTACATTACAGAATACCAGCCAAATAATTTATTTACAATTGTTATAAATTTAAATCCTTTTAACACCAATTTGCAATTCCTTTCTTGTACTAATGGATTTTCTTTGCTTCGGAAGCCATAATTCTTCCACGGTCATGATGTGTCCTCCAGTTTCAAGGAAAATGTATCGCATTGTACATTAGTTAGAATTATTGAGAAAGGCATTGTTTCTGCCTACTTAAACGGACCGTTTTTACAATTTGTTATAAAATTCGTGTAGTTTTCTCAGGTGTAATAAATAACGCGCTAAAATTTACATGATTTTTAACACCTGTGCTTACCGGCGGACATAAACATTAGAGAAACGAAGGTCACCGGTCACCGGTTATGAGGTGTTAATAGTGTTCTCTCTTCTTCATGACTGACTAATGACTATGCTAGATAGTCTATTCAAAAAATTATGGAATGTTAATTGGTTGTACAAAAATATATCTATACTTTTTAAATATAGTTCATTTAGTAAAAATATGAATAGAATGATAAAATTATAGGCAAGAAATTATTGGAAAAAGGGAAACTCAAAATATGTTTTAACATAAGTTTATTGTATTTTTTATATACAGTTAGGAAAAATGTTTGACTGACCATGTGGAACATCAAAAATAATCCCTTCCAAAAGCTGTAGTATACTGTAAAGTACAGAGCATCACCACATGAGCGTAGGTAGGATTTTGTCGAGGGGCTCAAATTAAAAAAAAAAGCAACTAAAAGAAAGCTGACAAAAATCTTCGTGGATTTTGAGAAAATTGACGGTTAAGTGAAAACCAGCCCCCCATGGATACGTTTATACATCACAATGTACTGTTTCGGAGCAAATATCTGTTTTTCTCTGGCATCAGAAGTTATTTACAAAACTAGTCAAAGTAACAAAAATATGGCAGATGAAATGATCGAAAATATTCTTAAAGTTCTATGACATCCCCTTTTAGAGTAATTAACTCGAATTCGAGTAACAATATACATATCCATCGAAATATGGTGAAAATTGTGTTAAATTGTTTTTTTTTTATGAGTGGTCATTATTGATTCAATAGTTGTGTGAGGTAGTATAATAGCTTTATTAAACATAAAATTCATATTACACAGTACAGTTCTTTCCAAAAAGTAATATTTTATTATCTTTGCTAATATTCAATTGCTCCTCAAATTTTCTGATTTGAACTTATTGTTTATCTGGTTAAAGTATATAAAAAATATTAATATTAACCATTGGTTTTAACAAAAGACTACATTTATTCGAATTATTCCCCAATCCATATTGTTTTTGTCTCAACTTTAATCCATTTTTTAAAATCCAATATCATACGTCCTTTAGATCTTTTTTTTTTCCACCTTTATAGCATCAAATTTACACCAGTAATAATTAATACGTTACAACTTATCTACACAAGTAATATCGTTTTTATCACACCATGTCCCTCAGAACTTTTTTCTCCCTTTCCCTTATCTCATTCTTCCTTAAACTGTACCCTTACATTTTTCAGCTCTTCATTGATTTCCTTTTCTTTACCCACTCCTTTTTTCCATAATCGTTCCCTTCTTTTCTCCGTCTCATACCTATATTGTATCTTTCTAATCCCTAAATTTTATTGTAATATTTGCATTATTTTTCCTTTCCTATTTCACCATGTTATCCATAACTCTTTTATTTTTCTTTCTTTCCCTGTCTTATTTTTTTGATAAACACTTTTGTTCCTTAATATTTTTATTTTTTCCTGCAAACTTTCTATCTCTAAACCATAAATTTTTTTCACCACTTACTCCCACATTTCCTTTTATAAAGATCCTGTACTTCAATTTTCCTTCACCGAACTCAAGTCCAAATAACGTTACCTTCTTACTTCTTTCTATCTAATTTTTGCTCTTCAACTCTTTACTGAATATCTCCACTTTTTTCTCTAATTTACCAATATGTTCTTTGTTTTTTTCTCCTACGTTCTTCGTCTCATCTGCATCATTTCTTATATACAAAATTTCCTCTTTCTTTTTATTGATTTTCTCCTCTAGCCTTTCTTCCATCCTTTTTTATACATTCTTTTATGTCTTCGTTATCATTTTCTATTTTTTGTATAATTTATCCCTCCTCCTTCCTTTTCCCACTATTCTTTTTTCTATATGTATGTCCTAATGAAGACTGGAAAAACTTTAGCGGTTGTTGTAGAACGAACAGAATAGCTATATGTATGTCCTATTCAACGTTTTATTTCCCTTTGACTTCCTGATCTGGATTAAACTCTGCTTTTCTTTCCTTATCCTCCTTAATCTCGGGCTTTTTGCTCCACCGTGATAATTCAAACGTAAGAAGCTTAATCAAGCAAAAAAAATTAATTCATATTTCTCCTCAGAAAAAAACGCTCCAACGGCCAAGCTGGTCTTCAACCTTCTCCACGTGTTGCCAAAATTCAATAAAAAGAAAATCGAATTTTTGATCCAAAATGCAGCAAGAAATCTTTATATTTTCCCACTTAAATCTCTCAGGCTCAGCTATAAAGCTTTTGTTGTGATTGACAATATTGCATGCATTTTAAGTAACAGAACTCCATATAGTCGGTCAAACTTTTTCCTGATGTGTATATGTGATGTATCGGTAAAGAAGAAGGTGGTACACTCCAATCGTAACATCTTATTTTTTTTTGCATTCTGCTGTTCAGATACTTAAAACTCTTAAGGACTTTTATATTATACATAAGTTGTAAAAGTTAATAATTTTATTCGAATTTAACATTGTATGACTGTGTAGGACTAGTTTAATTCTTAAGTAGTTGTTATACTCGTTTATTATTGTGAACGCACCTGTTTCGATAGTAAATAAGTAGAATATGTGTAAGTATATATAACGAACCCATATGTATATTATTATGTATTTGTTAATACGTACGAATGTCTACGTTAATATATATGCACTTATTATGTGCAAAAGTACTTACATGTATAAATGTGTGTTGAATCGAGGCATGAAATGAAAATCTATGCATTATCTGATCTATTTAACTATGGTACAAAGTTTTGCGTAGGATGTACTCGTTACCCACATCATTTTTAATAGATTGTCGATCTTTAATTAAAGACAGTGCGACATTAAAAAAACATACACACGTAACCAACCGTTGCTTGCGTCACTAGGGGAATTTATGTAAAAGGCACTGTCATATATTCTTATTAATCATGATCAGGAATCTTATCGTTATCAGAAAATCCTAAATTGAAGCTTTACTGGAACAGTTTTCCAAGTAAAACATGAATGTTTGAAATAACTGTATTGCTTAGATATTTTATTTTTATTTGAACAAGAACTTGTTGAAGTTGCCTTGGGGTTAACACTTTTATGGGATCCAAAATCTATTCACATACCTATATATTTTTAAATATATTAATCCGTAGCGAAAATATTGAGTTAAAAAGTAATTCCAGATTCTTAGATTTATTTTTGACGTTTGATGGGCGAATATAATAATGGCTAAGGGAAATAACTAAAAATATTTATAAATGTGCACAGTAACATGTTACATGTCCATGGTATGGGTTCGACGTTAATAATAAATTATGAGTGCAAAGTCAGTGTTCATTTATAATATGCATGCCTCCAAACAACCACGATTGTTACAGGTACCAGAATGGATTGGATTGCGGTTCTATTTGCATAAGTTTTAGTGCCGCAACGTGGTAATGATGTAGGTCGGCCGGGTCGGGTATAAAATGGCTCGTTTTTCGAGATAATTAGGTTATGTGGTCGAATAAGATATCTAATGGCAAGGAAAACTACAATTTATTACAGATAATAAAAAAGAAAAAATGACGTTTAACAATTCAAAAAACTGCAGATAATTTACAGAAATATTTCAATTGTATTGCGATAATAGCATTGTGTAGCCGGCTAACCTAATATAACTTAACTTATGGTATAACCTAACAAATTTGACGCCAATTACATGTCATTTTGAAAATGTTCGAGTATAAACCTGATTTTTTTTACCAGAAGCCTCTTTGCAACATTTAAAATTTAACATTACATGTGGTTGTAGTTCCTAAACTGTATCAATCAATCAATAACTTTGGAGTCAAATTAAGTTACATTTCAACAACAATATTGTTGAAATCAAATATTAATATATATAATATGCATGAAAGACAAAATTAGGACAGGAACTAAATATGGCATAATGAAAAAATCAAATATTACGATTTTCGTCCACAAAATGATGACTATTTATTTAATACACGTTTATTTTTATTAAATACAAAAATTTTTAATTCAAAACTTTATTTCAAGTTGCGACAACTCAATTCTTTTAATCAGTGACTTCAGTAATAGTTATATTCGATGTTGCCTCTGACAGCAATACTGTGATAATTGGTCGAGGATAACTGAAGTATGTTACAAAAGTATTGGACATAACATTATCAAGACATCTAATAAATACAGCATCTATTGTTGTTGCATATCTGGTAGTAGGTTCTCTTGGATTGTTGTTAATTTGCAATTGAAATTATTTTTGGAGGAACGTAATTAATGGCATTGATTCATCTTTAGCAAAATTTACATTGAAATCTCCAGCTAAAATCAATGGTAGTTTATCTGTATTGGTTTTTAAAATTATTGAACCTCTGTGACTGCACGGAAATAATTTCGCACGTAAAAATGAAATATCATTCATTTTTTTATTAGGTGAACTGTACACAACAATCATAAATTAATACACTTCCATCTTCTAGTTTACTATAATGTAGTAAACGACACCGTCGAACCGAGTGGGAAGAGAATCGCACAGGCGCTTGCGTATAGTGAGCGTCACCACGGCATGCAATCGCCACGATCGCCACGCCAACATTCCGGTTTACCCGCGTCTATAGATGTTTCACATCAAAAAAAGTTTTACGACCCGCATCTCCAAAGAAATAGCGTTGTAAGCGTTCTTTGTTTAACTTAATATAAAATTACCTACGTCTTCTTATTTTTGAAAGAAAAAGATCTAAAAACCTGTCTCATGTTCCTAAGCAACTAAGTACCTACTTAAATATTTAAACAGCTCAAAGTACGTTTCGACAGTTTAAAGATAAATCAGTGATAGAAAGATGATCAAACATAAACGAACCTGTACCTATGCAAAAGTAAATATGGCAAATCACGAAAATGTAGACGTGACCGCAAAGTTATGCTAACAGGTACAATAGAGAATAGACTTTTAACAATAATGATTATTATTATTTATTGCATGATATAACTTAACTAGGTAACATAATGCATATGCATCTATTATGGAATAGAGGGCGTTTCCAGTCCGGAGAAGGCAAAATTTACATTTGAGAATGATTTGCTTAATTTACAATGGCGTCGATTGAAATTAAACTGAGAGACTCTTTTCTTATAGGTTTATTTTCTTTAGACATTTTTAAAACCATAAAAAAAAGTAATTTAAAAAAAAAGACCCATTGATAAAGTTTTCGGGCAGTACATTTACTATCGGCATTAATGGGGAGGAGGGAGTAAAATCAAACATAGCTTAAGGGAGCGAGATCTTAGCGACAATGGATCTTGTTTTCAACTTTAATGGATCTCATCAGCACGCCATAGGCCATTGATTTATCGTAACTGCCCATCTCGTGAACTAATATTGTACGTTCGAAATAGAGATCATCGCCTTGTCTTTTCGATAAATTACTTACTGACCAAGAATTTTTTGTTCTTTAAATCTTTTCTAATCATAAGAAGTACCCATAGATTCTCCGTTGTGACAATGCTATTCGTTTTGTTTTATTCAACGTAGCGCCACTGATGATTATTAATATGTAAATAATAACAATAGCGTAGAGCAAGTGCAGCTCTAAAACAGCATTTTTTCTCAGGCCATGTCAAGGTATGAAAAGCAAAAGCATTATTACTGTACATGAGGCGGCGATATGTAAGGATGCGCACCATTTTAGGAAGAGATCTCGGCGTACCAGTGAAAGTGACAGCAGGATAAAACACACTTACCTATATACATATATTTATATACGTATGTAGGTATCTGTATTTATATATATACAGTCGTGTACAAAAATAATGTAATATTGTTGATTGCGAGAGGTTAAGTTTAACGTATTCGACTTCGTCCTGTCCGTATTAATTAACCGAAAAGGTCACATGTAACGTAAAAAATTTTGGTTATATTGCCATATGTAACTTCATTTGCCTTATATGCATCCATACTCATACTCTAATGAGGTGGTCCGAAACCTTTTATTTTTATTTAACTAAAACTTTCAATATAAATAAAACCATAAAAATCAGTGAACATTTAGTTTTAAAGTAAAAACCATTTCAATCTATGGCTTGAGCGGATTCCTCAGAAAATTTCTCCATCTAGCGATTCTAATACCACCCTTTAGTTTATTTTTGTATGCAAAGACACTTATTTTCGACCTGGTCCAAATTTTTGGACTGCATCCACAAAAGAAGTGGCCCATATATGCTATAAAAGGCTACAATTGGATAACACAAGATCGGAATTGTATACTGGGTGGGAAAGAAGTTCAATCGCGTGAAGATTTTTAATTTGTAATTTTCCTTAAAAAGTACTCCTCCTCTGCAAAAATCGCAGACATAAACCTCAGCCTCGGCTCCCGCGCATTCTTCATGAGCCCAGCATTGGCACAAGACACACACAACCCAAATTTCCCTTCGCCTGTCGTTTGAAAACATTCCGTCGCAAAAAATGCAAGTTGCATCAGTTGTGGGATTCTGTAGGGAGAATATTTCTTCGTCTGTAGACTCATGGACGCTAAAAGAAGATGCTTCACAGCTTGAAGAAGAACGGCCTCTTTGGTCTTCTTGTAATTTTTTAGCATCACGATTAGACCGAACCTTATTTTGACCAGCCTCGTCTGTTATTTTTCGCTTAACACGTTCTTTTTTCTCACTTCTTTTACTAGATGATGCTTGCAATACAATACCCCTCTAGGTAATGAATGTAATATACTCTATGGAGTTCCCTAAAGTGGAATATTTGCACATGCAGTCCTATTACACAGTAGATCACCTCAGATATATAACAAAATCTATTCACAAAACTAACAAGAAATATTCCAGCTAACGAACTGACTTCAGAATACAAAAAAAAAACAATCCTTATGCTAGCTTACCTGATTTTTGGCCCACCTAAATGGTTTAAAGCAAATGCTAAACTAAAACTTGCTGGTCTTTCCATTTTAGTTGTTCATCAAAGAATATTCCAAGATACTTAGCTTGACTCACTCTTTGAACTGGCATTCTGTCAATGTGAATATTCATACTTATCGGTATTTTATTTAATCTGTTCCCAAATGCTATATAAGTAGTTTTTTGTTTGTTGAGTAGTAGTTTGTTTGTATAAAACCACGAGTTTATAGTATCTAGTTTATCATTTATATTTCTTTCAGTTTCAAACCAAGTATCCTTTGACAAATATATTACTGTGTCATCTGCATAGGCTGAGATGTTGTCTATTGTCTTGAGAAGATCGTTGATGAATATTATAAAAAATAATGGCCCCAAGATGGACCCCTGTGGGACTCCTATATTTATTGTTTGTTCCTTACTGTATATTTCTCCTATCTTACTTTCTGTTTTCGTTCGGCGAGATAACTCTTAATTAATTTTAGTGGTAACCCTCTAGTTCCATAATTTTCTAGTTTATTAATAAATAGCTGATGGTTTATGCAGTCGAAGCAGCCTTTGTTAGGTCTATGAATACAGCAAAAAAAAATAAAAAAAATCTCATGGGCACACAACCATGCTTTCGACACGTTTTTGGGGTTATGATCGAAAAATTAGAATTCTGTTATATATTGCACCAATTCTTAAGTCTAGAAACATAGATACTTCTACCCTTAAATTGTAGATACAGCCAGCAGTTCTCTAAAAACACGGGTATTCCACATTAAGAGACTATTTCACATTTAGCGACTTTACTCTACTCTTTCGTTTGCCCTCATTTCTAACCCTTTCTATCCACAGTATAATCTAAAACTTCTTCTGTCCCTCTTTATTTTTAGTAGTGTTTCCAATATAGCTGCATCTAGTCCTTCAGGTCTAACAAAGTTTCCTACCATCATATCTTCACTATTCCTCCTTGACTTCCATAGTGCCTTCTGCTCTCCCATCCTATTTTTTTGTACTTTCTCATTTATTTCATGATATTCTTTCATAACACCGTCTCTTAAAGAGTTATCACGTAATTTGCCAATAGTGTTACTGTATACCTACGTACATTTTTACCATGACATAAGGCAGAGATGTTTTCATGGTTAAAGCTGGCCTCGGGTTTTAAAGTGACATTAAATGCACTCTGTACGAATACATATTAGTACGCGTCGATGTCTGTTGCATTTTTTAGTACTTACACACTACAGTACAGTAAGTTGAACTTGCTCGCATTGCATTTTTTTTTCGGATGATGTCTGTTAAATTTATTACAAGAGCCTTTGAGTCAATTGACCTTTATCTTCACGGTGGTGAACGATTTTCTTATTGGTATGAGTCAGAGGCCTTCGACGATGTTTTGGCGCCATCTCAAATTTTAGCATAGGCAGAGGGTCGTATTTCAATTGACTATACAAGCCTTTTATGGCTTACAAGGAATGCACTGAAAATTAAAAAAAAGGAAGATTGTTACTTTTAAGTGGGGTAGGGGTTTTCAAATTAGATCTCCCATTTATATGATCCACGAGTTGCCATCGATATCTTGTATAGCCACGCAAAAATTAATGTACTGTCTGACCGTTTTTTAATTTAACGATTCTCTTATAGATGTGTTAACTTTAGTCTTTCAATTAGTGGTGGTTATCTGTTTTTATGTTTTTTTTTTTTGGTATTATGATGATTACATCACTAATTGAGTGTGTAATGCACGACAATACAAGTTATTAATTGCACTGTCTACATTATTTATTCTCCGTATCATTGGACACGAATCAAGGTCAATCAAATCCTTATTCGCATTATAAATTATTAGATGCTCGTCATTGTTTCCTTTTTATTCTGGAGAAGATCGAATTGATATTCCAGTGAGAATCTGTTTTAAAATTGTAAATTTTTCAATTTGATTCATTAGAATCGTTGTGACTAATAACACAATGGCTGCAGATGGTCTGGCCATAAAACGAACTTTTTTTTATATGGGATGAAGGTCGTATGGAAATTGTCGTAATTTGCTTCCTTATGCAGACTGCTCGTTCATGTCGCACTAACTTAATAATAACACTGCAGGCAAGCAGAACAAGCACATAAAATTATTCATTTTCTTATTTAGAGGGAAGCTGTTTTTGACCGAAATCCCTAAAAGAGTCAAAAGTTTAATTTTTGACGAAAACTCCTCTAGTGCTAGGGATGCAGGCCATTTTTTTTTTGTGGTTCTACAATATCATAATCATGACGACTTTTCATATTACAACGTGATTGATAATTCTAACTAAATTTAATGTGTACATGCAGCCAAGTATACGTCTGATGTAGACCCGCCCACTTTTGTTGCAATTTCTTTCTATAAAATTATCAATTGACAATATCCTAAATATTAATTTATTATTCATTTATGAAGATATCTGTAATTTTATAGAATGATATGATTAAATAGGATACGTGCAGGATATATACAGTTTTCGTTTGTACATTGAACTTCGAAATTCATATTATGCTGTGCAGAATGTCTTACCTGTAACCTATTCAGGTCGAGTACATACGAAATGATTACGTGTTCATGTACATATATAAACTCGTCTTACTTTTCAATAAATTATTAGGAGACGTTAATTGAAGGTCAAGGTTGGAATCGATTTATAAGGGACGCAACGTACTTGGCCAAATAAAGTGAAAACTTTATCGCAAATACATTTTACTGCTGACTCATACCACGTTAGAAAACGATCTTAAAAAAGACTGCAAACGTTATTGAATATGAAAGTTTCCTTAAAGGACAATTTGACGTAGATTAGACTGAAATAGAAGAGAGGAGCATGGTCAAAGTCAGTTTCTAGAAGATATTTCACCACAGCAACTCTACCAAAAGTTAAACAAAATAAAATTGATTTACTTCATAAAGTTTTCAAAGAAATGACTGAAAGCTTCGACCCTACTAGAATATCTTCAGGTCTTTCGAAGAGTGATCCGAACTGATTTCTTGAATTAAATAAGAAAACTTCAGAAGGGTAATCCCTGTCTCCTCTTCAGAATATGGAAGAAAGGTCTGGTATTTTAAACCAAAATAAATCCATAGTAAGTCAACTACATCCATAAGGTTTGAGAAAGAAAAAAAAATCTGAAGTTTGTTGCTGAAGTTTCCTCTGGGATTGCACGAGAGGATCTTCAGGTCTTTTAAATAATAATATGAACTGATTTATTAATTAAACTGGAGACATCAGAGCTTTAGATGTAACAGACATCTTCAGAAGGGTGGTGTCCTGTCCCAATCTCCATAGCAGGAGATGCAAGAAAGGTCTGGTATTTTAAATCAAAATAAATGCATAGCAACTGAACTATATCCATAAGGTTTGAAAAAGGAAAAACTCTGAAGTTTGTTGCTGAGGTTTCCTCTTGGATTGCACGAGATGATCTTCAGGTCATTTAAACACTAATATGAAGTGATTTATTTATTGAACTGGAGACGTCAGAGCTTTAGATGTAACAGACATCTTCAGAAGGGTGGTGTCCCAATCTTCCATAGCAGGAGATGCAAGAAAGGTCTGGCATTTTAACCCAAAATAAATCCATAGTAAGTCAACTACATCCATAAGGTTTGAAAAAGGAAAAAATCTTAAGTTTGTTGCTGAGGTTTCCTCTTGGATTGCACGAGAGGATCTTCAGGTCTATTAAATAATAATATGAACTGATTTATTAATTAAACTGGAGGCTTCAGAACTTTAGATGTAACAGACATCTTGAGAAGGGTTATGTCCCAATCTTCCATAGCAGCAGATGCAAGAAATGTCTGGTATTTTAAACCAAAATAAATCCATTGCAACTCAACTACATCCATAAGGTTTGAAAAAGGAAAAAATCTTAAGTTTGTTGCTGAGGTTTCCTCTTAGATTGTACGAAAAGATCTTCAGGTCTTTTAAATAGTAATCTGAACTGATTTATTAATTAAACTGGAGACGTCAGAGCTTTAGAAGTAACAGACATCTTCAGAAGGGTGATCCCAATCTTCTATAGCAGGAGATGCAAGAAAAGTCTGGTATTTTAAATTAAAACAAATCAATAGCAACCAAACTAACATCCATAAGGTTTGAAAAAGGAAAACATCTTATGTTTTGTTGCTGAGGTTTCCTCTTAGACCATACGAGAGGATCTTCACGTCTTTTAAATAATAATCTGAACTGATTTATTAATTAAACTGGAGACGTCAGAGCTTTAGATGTAACAGACATCTTCAGAAGGGTGGTGTCCCAATCTTCCATAGCAGGAGATGCAAGAAATGTCTGGCATTTTAAATCAAAATAAATCCATAGCAACCAAACTACATCCATAAGGTTTGAAAAAGGAAAAAACCTGAAGTTTGTTGCTGAGGTTTCCTCTTGGACCGTACGAGAGGATCTTCAGGTCTTTTAAAGAGTTATCTGAACGGTTTTTTTTTTTTTAATTACACATAAAACGTTGGATCTTCTGATATGGAAGACATTTTAAGTAGAGTAGTTCGAGTCATCCACTTCTACTCTTTTGAGGGTTAATTTGAAGAACTGAATTTTTGAATTGCAATTTTATCAGTAAATCGACTATTTATTTGTAAAAATAATTGTATAATTATTATCTGGGGTAACTAAAAAATTATGTGATCCTAGTCACTTCTCCTGACGCATTATTAAGCAAAGTTTGCGTAGGTGTTTAATTTTTCGTGACCATTATAACTTTTACACCACCGTAACAAAGGAACTTTAGTTTTAAATAAAAATGTTAGAAATTGTTTACTCTTGCGAATGTCATGAAAACAAATAATTTACCTTACAATCAGAGTACGTATATGTATCTACGTTTGTTTGTAGGTAATGTTTCGAAACGTATTTACTCAAAAAGACAAAATAATTGCGTTTGTTTCCAATGTACACCACTATATATAGGTATAGGTTATGTAGGTATTAGATTTCATACACGATTATATCTATCAAGTTTATAAACCAACACTGTCACCGCAGTCGCGTCGTCCAGCGAGCGATTTCCTGTTCAGTGAACCATCAAACCGTCAAGTCGTTGTTTTACTCGTTGCGTCCTACCAACGACATCAGCAACAGCACCGTCACATTGCTTGCTACCTTTCCTGCAACTCAATATATACCACAAAGGTCGTCTATATTTAGAAACGACCAAATGATAAGTAAGTGAGTCTGGAGCAGAACTTCGTCGATCGTAAAATACGGGTTTCCGTAAAAGGGACGACAGCTCCCATTCATTTCACCGATTAATTGAATTATTGAAGGAGGAAGTGTACGGAGGTACGGACCACGACGTGTGACAGGCGCGGAAAGAATTAGCGCTCAAGGCGTCCCACATTCTAACAGTAGAATACACACTGGAGGAGAGAGGGTTAAGGAAGTTGAACTTTTAATGAACAACAGAATTATGGATTGAAAAAGTTTTAAAGTATTTGATAAGAAGTTGATTCCAGATTTTCAGGGCTTAGCCTTTTCAGGAATAAACAGTGGGGTTTAGTAAATAAATTACTGTTTTCAAGCTCTTTCTAAGTTTTCAAGTCTTCTCACTTTTATTTTCAAAGTTATTGGTAGGTAATTTGAAGTCCTTGGATTTTAAAATGTAATTGGTGCTTTAGGGATAATAAAGACTTTGAGCTTAGGAGCTCTTTTGATGACTAATTGATTGATCTATTTGTCTAGTTCTGATTCGGTTTACTTTAATCCAAATGCGCATGTCTAATGATGAAAAAATTTCGCCATCAACATGGATATTCAGCTTTCATATCCTTTAAAATATTTAATTGAAGCAAATTATTGAAAAGTTTAATACAACCCCTTGAATCAATTAATTATTTATTTTAATCAATATACAATCTGTATGTATTCAATTTAACATTACATATTTATAGTAGGTATTGTAATGCTTTCAGATTGAAATTTTTGAATTACGTTTAATTGAATTAACAGTATAACATTAACATTATTTAATAAAGCGAGATAATCAATCATTAACATTCATATCTGTAAGACACGCTGTTATATTAATTTAAATATGCTAATATGCTTCTCGCGATACATTGCTTACAATAATTTGAATGAATAAACCTTTTTTTATTTGCAAAATATTCTTGTTTGTATCGAACCAATTAACGTTGCAATTTGTATCAGAAAATTGTTGACAGAACACTGGTTGGGGACTGTACCAATACAACCCTTACATTTATTTCTATTTGTATTTTAAGGTTTATTGCCGGGAATTGTAATTATTAAAGTATGAGAGCAGTGAAATTCGTACACAGATCGAGATATTCTGTTACATTCAGTCATAACTGGCGGCATTATATTCTGACAAAAAAATAATACGTGGTATAGATTTGTAAATTACCAGATCTGTGTAACGATTCCGTTTATAGCATCACATCACCTACAACTACTAAATAATATACTTTTAATTAATATTTTGGGGTGATGATAACTAAAATGGTTTTGAAGACACTAATTCTACTAGTTACAAAGGTATAACAACGACGCAGTAGTTAAAGCGTACCTACTTTTGTAGGGATGACTTTTTTTCTATATATCTCTAAACTTGTAGGAATATCTGTAGGAGGGTTAAAAAATATTTTCTTAACGCAGGATTTTTGTAAGAAGTTTGACAATTATGATAGAAAATGTGCCAGAAAATTTCCAGTACTTCCAAAATTTTATCGCAAAAGCTGTGGAAAGTTTTAAAAGATTCTTCAATGTTCCACGCTTTCTGTACATGATTTCTGGTGCCTTTTTGTGAAATATAATATTCAATAATAAGTAACAAAAATTAACACAAAATAGGAACATTATATCTAAAGAAAGTATAAGTGAAGCTCCCATTATCTGTTTGTGAATGATAAATTTCTTCTTGATAAAAATCTGAAAATGATTCAGAATATTTTAGTAGATACAAATTAAATAAGTTAGTAAATCGATGGGGTGACTTTAAAATGCTCTAAAATGTTATTAATTGTTAGTTTTACAGGACACCTTAGAATTTTATAAAAAAACTAGCAGCAATACCCGGCGTTGCCCGAGTAAGAATATATTACACGTTTGATGGAACATTCTAGAATATTCGCGAATTTAGAACTATTCAGAACATCCCATAATGATTCAAAACATTCTTTAACTTTTTTAACACTCTGGAACATTCTTGAATGATCTTCAAGATTCTGGAACATTCTTAAACATTGCCAAATCATTCTGAAATGCTATAATAAAAGATTCTTTTACTTTGGTAGTAAACAAAAACACATTTGTAACTTTCATAACTTTTTTATTTCACTTGACACGTGTTTCGCCAACACTGTGGCTTCTTCAGAAGTATAACTAGTACTTAAACCTACTTAGGGTACAAATCTATAAATACAGTTTTTTACGGTGGTGAGTGAGGAGTTTACTACCAATATGTTAGACTTTCATCAAGTATCCAAAAAATCAATACAAAAATTCTTTTACTTCTTAGAACATATTTGAACTCCCTATAACATTCTAAAAAAATCTGCTTCATTCTCATCCCCACTCCGTGCTGTTTGCTGGATGAGTAGTGACATCAGTAGACGCCTGGCGGGGATGACTAATCGATTGATAATAATTGATGAGTTATCGACCACTGAGAGTTGAAGATTATTATAGTACTAATATCGCTATTAAAAAATGGGGGTTTGGTGGTAGAAGGATGAAAATTAAGGCTTATATGCATTTTTTAATGCAAAATCATAAAATAATTAAAAAAAAGTTTGTTCAAAAAATTAAAAAAAGTTAGGGGAGGACAACCCTTATCACTTAGAGGTACGAAAAATAGATAGTAGCCGAATCACAGACCTAAAATTTCTTAAAAATCGGTCAAACCGTTTCGGAGGACAACTAACATTGTGACACGAGAATTTTGTATATAAGATCTATTTGTTTCAAAATTGTACATAAAAAATTGTGGAATATTTTCAGATATTCTCTAATGTTACACCATTTTCTATAACGAAATACACATACATGTTTTCTAGTTCATTTATTTTGAAACATATTTAAAATAATAAAAATTTAAAATATACAATGCGAAAGTTTCATCTAAAATGATAAAAATCTCTTCTTAACATAAGAGGTTTTTACGAGAAGTCTGAAATATCTTTAATTTTTAGATGTTTCAGGATTGACTCGCTATATCAGTAATGTAGCTGGAAAATGTTCTAAAAAGTTAAAAGAAAAACAAGAAACTTTCTGAACTTCCCGGGACGTCTTAAAATTTGCTGAAAAGAATTATCAAAACAGAATGTTTTAAAATATACTCAATAATTAAAATACAATGGAAAGGATAAATTAAAAATCTGTAAGTGAAATTTTCCTATATATTTTAATTTTTTTAGGGGTTTCTTTAGTATTCCCAAAATCTCATAAAACATTACTCAATGCATTTTTATTGACCTTTTCTTAAGTACACCGACTACACTAACTGAACTTTCTCAGTCGTTATAAGCAGAATTTACTAATTTATTAGTATTTTATTTTGTATACATATCACAAAAAGAAAAACACACTATAAGTTTTTTATTGCTATAATCCTGTATAATACAAACACGCCTTTGATAAATAATAATATAATCCTTCGAGTTGAACTGAACTGTTTCCTTCTCACGTCATTCTTTCTGTTGTATTGTACCTACGTATACATGCGCATTTGTACGATATATCGTCAGCCAGAGGCCAGTAGCATTGCTGTTTTCGTCAAGTATAAGTTCATAAAAGGCAAATCGTCTTTAATAAAAGTGCGTTAAGGTCGTGCAGATCACTATCGGTCGTTGTTGTAACCGCACACAAACACACCTAATAATAAAACACAAACCCGTATATACGTAAGAAATATTGTGCTCTCTTATTATACAGTAAGGAAAAAACACGACAACACAATGTTGTGTACGAATGTTTGGGCCGCACACAGGCGCCAGCAGAGGTCTCTTCACCGTCAGGCGGCCGATTGTCCTTATAAGGACTAATAATCGTGGCTAAGCCTTGTCCGACTGACTATAGACTATAGGTACCGTAAATATGTCTTTGTAAACGTGTCTGTGTGACAGTTGTTGTTCTTGTTACGGCTGTTTTCTATGTATTCCTTGAAATCAAGACGCAAAACGTGCTTAATTTAGGTAAGCATAAAAAGAAGAATTAATGTCCGCAATGTCTCTGACCTCATAATTAGATGATCACTGAAGACCAGTTATTTTATGGATTATATTACACGGGGATTCTTGGATTCCGT
Source organism: Agrilus mali (assembly GCA_029378335.1). Lineage (NCBI taxonomy): Eukaryota > Metazoa > Arthropoda > Insecta > Coleoptera > Buprestidae > Agrilus > Agrilus mali. Next base: position 7,703,770 of record CM055662.1, read on the forward strand.
TTCATTTTTAATATTTGTCATATTCACAGCTCAATGTGTGGGCTTCAGCGGCGGTAATCATTTGCTGAGGATTAGAAGGTACATTATGGCAAAATTATTAATGAGAAGTAAAGCAAAATTATTTATTTTGTACGTGTAGGTACTCTAGCTAGGATTAAACAATAAAAACGAGAAACACATCAATATACAGTATTGTGAAGATAAAATTAAGCACAAGCACATTACTGTTTTAGCACTTTTTATTTTTACATGTCCCTCTGTCGTCCATTCTTGTCGCGAAAACTGATATTTTACCTTTTTTGAAGACTGGAGACCTTAATAATTTAAAACCTTCGTCGATTAGGTTCGTTATATAATATTTATTATATCACAAGGTTATGGTAGGTAAGGACAACAAGAACGATGTGAACGCTGTCGTGTTCATGCATTTGCTTTTATTTTCAAAACGAAAAAAGATTATAAAACGATATAAAATCATAAACATATTAACTAAATAAAGTGGTTGATAAAACTCTCTTGCATTTTTAATTTTTGTATTTAGTTGTTTTCCCCCAAAGGCCGAGTAGAGATTTCATAGGTCAGAGCAGTGCTCTGTTATGTTCTACAACTCCTGCTAATTTCCTTCTATAGTCTAATTGACATCCAATGAAAGGCTGACAACAATAATTCTTGCTGACGGCCCTGGTTTGCTATGTAACTATATAGTTATTTATTATTCAGAGACAAATGTTGACTGCTAACACGGGTAACCTAGACAAATAGTTAATGAACTTCTGACAACGACTACCAACACCTGAAGAGAGATCATGTCGCAATAACCTTACTTCTGGATTAAAGTTGCCTTACATCTACATCACCGTTTGCCTTTTCCTTACTTAACAAAATATACTTACTTATGCAAAATAGATAGATATCGCAAATAGAAGTGCGTCTACCTTTATATACGTAGAGTAAGTAAAATTGACGACATTTATCGTCCAATATTTACTGACAAGTTACGAAATAACGTTTGACATTCTACGTCTTGCGGTTAGTTTAGTAGAAATTGAAACCGTTATACCAATTCCTGTATGTTACGTAAAAATTCTTATTTAATACAGAATACTATGACGTATACTGAATCATTTTTTTGTAACGATGCAAAATTTAAAATATTTTTTAATATTCTTGATCGTAATTGTCGCGTATCAACTAACTGGTTGGGTACCTACTTATTAGATGGTCATGGAATATTTCTGGTTACTTCTAGAAACTTTTCGTAAGTTGGTTTTGTATGCTGCTGACTTCAGGATGCATTAGAGATGCCGCCCGATCGATTCGTTAAGGCTTGAAGTTCATCACATAATTTTAGGGTTGTACCTACCAAAACAAGTCTTGTTCTTATTTTTGAGTTAACTTGAAAATCAAGACATGTAAAGTCCTGTTTTGAGTCTCTATATTTATCGACACAGAGGGGAACTTAAAATGATACTGTTAACTTTAAACAAACAATCCTGTTAGTTACAGATAAATACAAATATCCCTTATGCATATCCAAACTGGAGAGGAAATTCAATAATTGTTTTGGAAATTGATAAAAAAGAAACTTATTTCTAGGTTTTTGTTAGAAAAAGATTTTTTTGTTTAAATACCACAGTTTATTATATAATTTATATTATAAGGTATTTATTAAATTACATAACGAGACCCTTTACAAATTCCTTGATCTATAAAATTAACCTGATTCTCTTGATCTTGTCTCAATGTTTACTTTGGAGCTCTTGTCTTGATCCTATATTGAAATAAGACAAGAATTCTTAAAAATTATTATCGTCCAAACAATGCAAAAAATATTTCTTATAACATACTAAAAACCTTAACCTGATTGGTTTTGATTATTCCTTCATTATTTATTTAAAGTACCTACATTTTTATCTGTGATTTCATGTTACAAAACCCTTTAAAACCGTTTTTCTATCCAGCAATCACTAGGTTAGAAAATCTCACACACTTGAACGCCAACAGACAAAAAAAGTTTCGCCAACTGATAAAATGCTGTACATAAAGAGATCGTGTTGCACTGATCAGTATCATAACAATATCAAAAGTGTATTATTTCGTAATTAAAAAAAAAAAAACAGCAAGCTCATTTGTTCGTTATAAGTTGCAACACTACATCCTGTCTGTCATCTGTATCTAATGCCTGCTGTAGTAGTTAAAGTATTGAACACAAAAACAAAGGCATTAGGTACCTAGTAGTACAAGAGACATTTGTTGAATAGAACGGATAATGACTTCCTTTAAGGCGAAGTTTGTCCTGTAATGAAGCGTGTTGCAAAACATCCTGTTTGTTTCACTGTTTTTTTTACCAATTACAATTCAAATGGTAAAGTTGAAACATGATCGATTTGAAGAAAATTTAGTTCAAATGAATTTTGAATTCACATCTTAAATTAAATGAAAGTAAAAGTAATTTGGGTGCAATGCAAGTTCAAGCCAAATTAGGCTGTGAATGAGGTATATCACACCCAAAATTGATTAATAAATAAAATAGTTTTTTTCCAATTACCTATTTATGGCAATTGACTTTTCACATTAAAACAATAACAGATTATTTATTAGACCCAATCTGATAGGAAAAATATTTCCATGCCACTAATTTTCTTATATACATTCAGAATTTTAAAAAATTGTTTACGAAACCCATGTGGTTGGTTCTATAGACGGTATGCTTCCTTTGCTTTGCAGAAAATTCGTAAGGTGAACTGATTAATGATTGTCTATTCAACCATACAGTCTTTCCAGAACATGTTCTCCAAAAGGAGTCTAAAGGAAGATTAGATTATGTCGTGAGTGAAACTTGATACACCTTGTTTCACCTCACGACCTTTAGGTCACTTTACGCCATTATGGCAAGTCAAATATATTCAAATGTTCTGGGCAATGTCTATTTTAGTATCTAGATATATTCTAAATTTACGTGTATACATATTCTTAAAAAAATATTCTTGTCAGGGAAAGTACAAACTTGTGAACTTTTAATTTCCACAATTATTGCCAATTTTATGATTATTTTAAAGGGTGGTTTTAATTTAATTTTCTGTAATATAGGTATATTTTTTAAACCAAAAATTTCGAATCTTGTCTAATTTTTGTAATTGTGAAAGATGACTAACATTCAACTGCAATTTACTGCATACTGCCCTGCTTTTTTTTGTATACTACTTATGCCAAGTTTTGGTATATTTTAATGTTGTCTCTTCTGCTCAAAATCTTAAGTGCAAAAATCTTGACAAGGCAAATTTCTTGATATTGCAATTATCTTGTTTATGATATTGTCTTGGTTTATAAACCCAAAAGACGTGTACTCTTTCTATCATCACGAAATAATGTTGCAATATAAAGCACACTGGACGTGTGGGTGTTTTGCCATTTAATTTTATATACTTACATTTATTTCTAGAGTCATTTGTATGCTCGAGTTAGAATTCTCCAACTCGTCGTTTATTCCCATTTAAGAAATTAAATATTCACAACTTTTTATGTAATAAGTTACACAAATATTGCCGTGTATGATAGTTGTTTGTAGCGATCGAAACCTACTTCTAAAATCAGGTGTATTCATTTACATAAGTAAACATTATATACCTATATTGTATACATATGTATCTATAATGTAATATTGCACGTATAGTACGTGCATGAGACTTTGGTGACACTTTCGTTTTTTTTTTAACGCATTAAACCCGGCTTAGTATCGTGCAAAAGACATATGTAGGTAATATAAATTTGATTCTTATGTCAAAAGCATTAGTTAACGTTGAATATTTATAGTAATGTGTTGGGACTGCTGATACCCACGCTGTATTTATGAGTTTTAATACGCAATTTCTTATGTAATTAGTGTTTCCATTTAGGAAATCGACATTATAAAGCTTAATATATACGTAGATGAAAAAGGAAACTTAAGTAGCAGTTTAGTGAAAAATTGTCTTGCGAATTTATTAAGACATAATAATGTTTAATTGAACGTGCTTTGTGAGATACGAGGTGGTCCAGTAATTTTTTCGACAAAAAGAAAACTAAATCAGGAAAATTAAATGAAAAAAAACATGCTTAAAAAGCAATTCAAAATAATAACATAGGATAAAGAAAAAATCACTCTAATGCAAAATTGTCCTTCAGGATGGCCCATCTTAATTTATTGCAGAATTTAAAACTGGAGCTAATTCTAGGTAAAGTTTAAAGGGGATGTTTTTAAGGTCTATGGATAGTTTTTCAACTACGAAGCGTCAAAGATCATTAGGGCTTAACGAGGCTCTTGACTTTCAAGAATTCTTGCCTTGATTAAAAATAAGAGAACCAACGTAAAAATCCAAGGAAAATCGAGAGAATCAAGTCAAGAATTTTCATGATCAACCAATTTTGTCAAGAATCTCATTATTATCATGCGGTTTAATCGAATACATTAGGTAAACATTTCAACCTAAGGTAATTATTAAATTTCCAATCCAAAAGTTTTAGGCTCTAAATGGATACGTATCTTTATTTCTAAGTGTTATGCACCGTACTAGGCTTTAGTTATTAACAGGATTGTTTATTTAAAAATTAAAGTTAACATTAACCTTTTAAAGCCTGAGACATTATGTTCTTCTCCTTATGGAGAAATATTGAGACTTAAGACAAATAATTACAATCAAGAAATTGCTCTCGTCAAGAAAAATTACTCTATTGATCTTGATTTTCAAGCGAAGTTAAGAGTTTGACGTAAAGATTAAGACTCTTGTCTTGGCTCAACCGATTTTGATATTTGAAAAGTCGATTCTAATAGATTCTACGAATAATACATGCTGAAAAAAAACATGGAAGGAGTTTTCCAATAGCAATTGAAATAAAAATAATACGATCAAAGGTCGAGTAAAAAATACTGTAATTGTATCAGAACGAATTGAATATACTTAAATTAATCAGAATCCAATCTGAAATATGTACATTTAAATTAAAGAAAGTTTTGGTCAACATTTACGCCCCCAAAAAGAGTCTCATTGAAATCCGACTTAGGGATAACATCCACTGTTTGTCACAACTACCTCCTAGATATTCCTTCATGTCTTCTAGTAAATTATCGCCTCCTCCTTCTGCTGCTTCTAACATGCCATAACTTCTCCTTCAAGTATCAGAAGACGTGCAACCATCACATTCCCATTTTTATTCACTGATCTCCTCTTCTTCTTCGATATCTTTATCGTCCACCCATATAGGGGTTCAACGGGTGTAGCTGAATGAATGAGCATGAGCTGTTTCATATTCTTCCATAAGTCTTCTAATAATCTTTCTTCTCCCTGTTTCTACTTTAACGATGTCTGCAACTTTTCCATTTAAGACTCAGAAGACTTCCAACCATTACATTCCCATTTGGAGGTTAGGTAGACATGACGAATTAATTATACCCAGGCATTCTTTCATAAGCCTTCTAGAAATCTATCGCCTCCTCCTTCGTCTGCTTCTAAGATGCCATAACTTCTCCTTCAACTATCAGAAGACGCCCAAACATCACATTTCTACTTTTATACACTGATTTCCTCAATTATTAATTTTTTTGTCCTCGGTATCTCTATCATCCACCTTTATAGGGGTTCAACAGGTGTAGCTGAATGAGCATGAGCTGTCTCCTATTCCTCCATAAGTCTTCTAGTAATCTTTCTTCTCCCTGTTTCTACTTTAAAGATGTCTGCAACTTTTCCATTTAAGACTCAGAAGACTTCCAACTATTACATTCCCATTTGGAGGTTAGGTAGACATGACGAATTAATTACCACCCAGGCATTCTTTCATAAGCCTTCTAGTAATCTATCGCCTCCTCCTTCCGCTGCTTCTAAGATGCCATAACATCTCCTTCAAGAATCAAAAAACGCCCAAACATCACATTTCCACTTTTTTACACTGATTTCCTCGATTATATAGTTTTTCTTCCTCGGTATCTCTATCATCCACCTTTATAGGGGTTCAACAGGTGTAGCTGAATGAGCATAAGCTGTCTCCTATTCCTCCATAAGTCTTCTAGTAATCTTTCTTGTCCCTGTTTCTACTTTAAAGATGTCTGCAACTTTTCCTTTAAGTCTCAGAAGACTTCCAACCATTACATTCCCATTTGGAGGTTAGGTAGATATGACGAATTTACTACCACTTATATTTGGAAAAAATAAGTAATAGCTGTAATACTCTCACCATCGAGACAAAACAAAATCTTTTCCATGCTTGCAAATTAATATTCGTTATGTATTTGCTGAAGACACTAAATTACATAAATATGTACAAAAGGTACCTACAGATGAAAATTTTGTATTTTGTGGCTTAATTATTGTCCTTACAACTTGTATTTATTTGTATGTAACAAGATTTTTCTTTTATTACAGGTATGTACTTCTACTTCCTCGGAATTTCCTGATTATGCTTAAAGGCACTTACCTACCTAGTACCTACTTAGTGGTGAGTTACAATAAATAAACAATTTTTGTAGTTTTTTCGACTAGTTCACTAAATCGCTGATTCGTTTCTATTTTTGCACGCTGTTTATGTATGTATGTTGACTGTACATTTAAATCGCAAATGTGCTTTATGTACATAACATAAATTTCTGTTGTTGAAAGATGCCATTAACATTCTGTATGACGGAACTGTTAAGATTCAGATAGAGCAGAGATTAAAAAAAATATTGACCGTCCTTTAGAGTGGCTTTTAAAATGCTTTGCGTTTGTGTGACATTGAGACGATAAAAGCGATTTTTTTGCACTATTGCCGTGAATTATTATTACGAGTATGAGTATTAATTCTGCACGAGAGCGGGAACATTTTTCACGTAAATCGCGGCTACGATTCTAGGAAACCTTCGGCAACAACAGAAGAAATTTGCGAGGACAAGTTGTAAACATTGTGTCAACCTTGTATCAGTTTTAAATTACCTGTCCATATTTATGATACATTAGTGCTAATCATTGTATAGACAAGAGACACAGAACTTCTTTATTTGACAATGATACACATCTACATGTTTGTATCTATTCGAATTTACACATTATACAACTGGGAGTGTATCTCTGCAATCGTAAACGATGTTCCGTCATTTAATAAAACGGAAAATTATACATATTAATTATAGCAGCAGAATTAACGGACTGGTTAACATGTTGTTAAAACGGTTTTGTTGTTTTGATTATTGGGGGAGGGTACGATTTCTGGGGCGCCACCATTTGAAGGTCGTTTTAGACGTAATCGAGGTCGCCAAGTACGGGAAGAATAATAAAAAAGTTCCTACTCGCTTGGTTTTCGAGATATCGAAGTTCGAAAGTCGAAAAATCAAATTGAAATTTTTTATGAAACAAATATGTTTTATTAACAAATTGGTCGTGAAAAATACAAAAAAAAAAAAGGTGAAAAAATTCCAGATGCTATATTTTGCGAGATATTGAACCAAAAATGTGAAAAAAAAAATTTAATCACGGAAACGGAACTGTTTTCAATGAAATGATCTTTTCACATTTTAGGTTCAATATCTCGAAAAATATAGTACCTGGAATTTTTTAACCATTTTTCTTGTTTTTTTTTTTACGGCCAATTACATAATAAAACATTTGTTTCATAAAAAATTTCAATTTCATTTTTCGACTTTCGAACTTCGATATCTCGAAAAACAAGCGGGTACGATTTTTTTTACTATTTTTCCTGTACTTAGCAACCTCGATTACGTCTAAAACGACCTTCATATCGTGGCTCCCCAGAAATCGTACTCTTCCCAAGGATTGCTTAATACAAGGTGGAGGCAACTAGATAAGAGTCTTAATTTTGATGTCCAACTCTTCTCTTGATTATAAAATCAAGACTAAGAAGATAATTTCTCTTGTGTTGAACAGTATCTTGGTCATATTTTTTTGTCTTAATTGAAGAATCTTGATATTTAAATATCAAAATTAATCGTATCCTATTAGACTCTTGACAATTCGAAAATTCTCGACGTGATTCTCTGGATCATCTCTAAATTTTTACTTCACTTCGGTGCTCGTATTTGGAATCACGACAAGAGCAATGCAAGAATTCTTGAAAATCTAGTCTCATAAAACAATAGAATGGCGAAACATAATTAAAAACTTTTGCTTGACTGTTCATAATTTAACCCTCAAAACAAATCTGATATATGTCACAGTTTGTAGGATTATACTTACAATTTTGAGTATGACTTTGACTCATAATTTTCAGACAATTTCTTAATTTTACTCAATTTCTTCTATTGAAAATTTCTGCAAATATTAACGGATATAATTGTGCAACTTTCACCAAGTAACAGCCAATTCAGTTAATCATTTCTGCAAATTTTCGAATCAAAACCTACAGGGTACTTCCCATGAATCACAGAATCTTGAAATTTGGCATGAAGCAATGTTTTATAGCACATGTAAAGGAAAAATTTCGAAAACCTTAAATTTTTAGTTACATCACATATATACAGGTTTATATGGAACCCTCGGTGCGCGAGTTCGACTCGCACTTGGCCGGTATTTTTATTTTTTATTAATATCATGTAACTAATTCAACTATGGCGATTTCCGTAAATGGCTAAAATACAATACCTTATGATAAACCTGAGACTAGGCACGTAACAAAAAGGCCAGAATTGGCAAACATTAAAGTAATTGCGTCACACCACTTTCATAAAAAATAATTAAGTCTATATAACTTAACTTTAAAAAGAAATAATTTCTACACATACGGAAATATTTTTATTCTGACCTGTTATTGTATTTGTAGATACCTATTTAAGAATGTAATTCACAACGTATGCTTAGCGGTTAAAATTGTACTTAATATGGCAATTACTTATCTTTATAATCATTTCAAAATACATACATTTAGAGAAATAGTAATCGCACATTTTTGTTTCTGTTAATTTATTTATTTAAATTTATTTGTAAACAATTTTGCAAGCTATTGCATAGTGGTCCATATACTTATTACGCGTAATTATCCTTTTACCGCTCTTCTTTAAAGAATTCTTATTCATTCTTCCATACTGGAAGGAGCATCTCCATGGATTTTTGTAAAACAGTCCAGAGAGGTGTTTACAACCATCTTGTAGATCATAATAGCGCATTTTTTGTTTTGCCTAAATTTAAAAATTTACAAACGAAAAAATGAAAAAATATTTTATTCCTTAATCGGGTTTATTTTTAAATATATATCAGGCAGATGGCGCTAGATGTTAACGTATATATATATTATGTACTTACTGTTTACCGTATTGGCGTCGCTTATGGGATTACGTGCGGGTCAGAGTTCTCCTAATAATAATCGTGTTGGCCGCGAAAGCCCCTTTTGTTTCTCTCTACCATATTAGAAAGCAATTAAACAGAAAAATGGCCGATCGTGAACATCGACTAGGAAATGGCGTCGCAGAAACGTCGCTCGCCCGAAAATTTACGGCTTCTTCCTCCTCGTGGTGCGGTTTGTTCGCCTCGTGCTATACGATTCGCTTTTTTATTCTCCCAAGATACGTACATACGTACCGTAGGTACCACCATCGACATCGCCATCATCTGCATCGTACACCAGAAGTAAACAGCCATTTACATGGGTCAACACCTGCCTTATCTGATGGGGATGCTGGAGAGCTGGCTTTTAAAGTTGAAACTGTTGTTTACGGAAGTGTTTGAAACGACACCGACTCTTGTTCCGTATACATTGCATACGTTGGTTTTACTATGGTTTCCTTTTTCAAGCCCAATCTTATAACTCCAGATAAGCTTATTTATACCGCCTAAAAACATTACGAGAAAATGTTTATCCTATTTTTGGAATGCTGAAATCATAAAAAAAATCTGATTCAAACCTAAGAAATAGAGAGAAAAAATATAATCAAAAGAACAAGACCATATAATAGTATCATTTGAATCCAAAATAGCAGAAAGTGTAGATTCTCCATGATGGTTAGGTTGGGATTCAGAAGTTGCTTTTATTACGGCCAAAATTTAATCTTCAGAGGATGCTAGGAAGGAGATACAAAGGATACTCTTGAGTCTTGAGATATGGTTGAGAAAGTTATTCTTATTTAGAACTGGGCAGATCTTCCTACAATAAACACCTTACCTTTAACAGATAAAAATAAAACATAATTTGTATCCAAAATAGTAGATAGAGTGGACTCTTGAGGCTTCGGGTATGGTTTGGAAAGTACCTTTGCTTTGAAACTGAGCACATCTTCCTATCAATATCTTACTTTCTATAAATGGAAAATGTCATATTTGAGTTTAAAATAGCAGGTATTGTGGATTCTCTTTGAAGGTAAGGTTTTTGTCGGGAAGTTACTCTAATTTTAGAATCAGTCAGGGCAACCTAAATCTAATCTTCAGAGGATGATAGGAAGGACACCTTTTCGGTTATCTTCAAACATACAAAATAGGAAATACAGAGGATACTCTTGAGTCTTGAGATATGGTTGAGAAAGTTGTTCTTATTTAGAACTGGGCAGATCTTCCTACAAGCACCTTACCTTCAAAAGATAAAAATAAAACATAATTTGTATCCGAAATAGTAGATAGAGTGGACTCTTTTTGATGGTTAGATTGTTTCTGAGATGATAGGAAGGTTAGTTTGATTTAAAATTCAGTCAAGAGAGATGACAGAAAGAGTTTCATTTGAGTCACTTTTAAATATGGATCGTCTTGAGGCTTAGGGTATGGTTGTGAATGTACCTTTGCTTTGAAACTGAGCACATCTTCCTATCAAAATCTTACCTTCAAGTCATGGAACATGTCATATTTGAGTTTAAAATAGCAGGTATTGTGGATTCTCTTTGAAGGTAAGGTTTTTGTCGGGAAGTTACTCTAATTTTAGAATCAGTCAGGGCAACCTTTTGCGGCCAAAATCTAATCTTCAGGAGAAGATAGGAAGGATACTATTTCGGTTATTTACAGACATATAAAGTAGTAGATGCAATTGATCCTCTTAAGGCATAAAATATAGTTGAGATTTTAACCTTTAGGAGATAGAAAAAGAACATCATCGTCGGATCCTCTTGAAGTTTAGGACTTGGCTTCGCTTTGAAACTGAGTAAAATCTCATCTCCAAGTGGTGAAAAGGTGACATTTGCATAGAAAATAAGATTGTGATTGGGAAGTTGCGCTAGTCTGAGATTTAGTTAGAACAACCATTAGCGACCAAAAAAGAACATCATTTGCATCATTTTCCGAGTATACACAAGACAGAACGGTTCCTCGTAAAACCTAGGACATGGTTAAGAAAGTTGTTCTGATTTGACACTGAGCAAATCTTTCAAAGAAATGAAAATGAAAATATCACTTTGCTTTGAAACTGAGATACTCTTTTTATTAAATCCCTCATTAAAGGGATGAACAAAACTAACATCACAAAATAGCAGGTGTAGCGGATTCTCCTTGAAGGCGCTGTTGTGATTGGAAGGATTAGTCTGATTTAAACCTGAATTAGAGTAACTTTTCTAGCCATGATGAAATCTTGAAGAGATGAACAAAGAAACATCGTTTGAATCGTTCTTATCTCTTGAAGGTTTAAACTAAATTTAAAATAGGTACTTATTAATTAATAACTGAACCTTGCCATTTTGCAAATTTTCATAAGCTGCTTAAAGGGTACTATGTTATTGTAACACTTTTGGTATCAGCCGTCGGATCAGTTTTTCCTTTATTAAAAGATGACTATCAACTTACAAAACTTGAACGGGGACCTTGTACTTTATCCAGCCAATTTCACAGATTAGAAAATGTGAAAATCCTCACAAAGTAAATTCTATATATTCTTGATCTGTATTTATTCGTACGACGATGATGGTCTTGTCAGATAATGGTAGGACACCTCGATGGACCGAGAGAACCAGGTCGAGCGATTTAACATAATACCCGGCACTGTATGTATATGTGTGTCTCTTTGTATGTATTTGTATGCATGTGCACTGTATTCTCCGGTTCGCACACATGCTCAAATAAAGTGACAATAGAAATCAACTGATTCGATGTGATGGTTAGTCGAGAGAAGGCCGCGAATCCAAAAAAGGCGCGGCTTCCATCGCGTCCATCTCTGCAAAATTGAGTCACATTGTTTTTTCGTGCTTTTCAACAAAAGATGACACACATACAACAACATAAACAGGGTGATTCAAATTAACACTTTGTGGAGGTTATTAAAGGCCAGTAAAGTCTTTTAGGAAGAGGATGAAATCAAGTTTAACTCACTTGAATTGAAAAAATAAGTTTAGTATTTTGGATAAATATTTTGTCAATTATGTTTCTTTGGAATAACATATGTTACAGTTAAAACAAGTTTTTAATTAGAATTCGTTTTCCCTAGTTAAAACTAGTTTTTACATAATGCCTTTGTTAAAACTAGAAATACCCAGTTAAAACTAGAATTTACCACTGATATAATATTTGATTTTCAGATAAAACTAGTAAATATTTATTGAAAGATCTAAGACACTGAGAACCAAATAATAATCTAACACTAAAGGCACATTTTAGGGAACATCGACTCAAATTAGTTGCCTAGATGACAATATTAATTATAAGTATAAAAATAATAAAATAAATCAACACAAAACACAACCATACAATTTCAAAAAAAAACATTGTTAAAGAACATTGATTAACACACAATCAAATGTAATCAGTCAAACTCAAATTTGAAAAAGGATGAGGAATCAGGTTACTTCTCGCGAACAGTATTAACTGACTCGCTTCGGAAAAAAGAGTTTTGTCTAATAAGAACTAGTTTTAACTGATATTCGATTTGAGCATTAGTTAATTCTAGTATTAACAAATGCATACATTAAAAACTAGTTCTAACTAAGAAGAACGCGTTCTATCTAAAAACTAGTTTTAACTGCAACACATATACATACAAGATATCAATAAAGTAGTGAAGCGCATTTCCAAACACAGGCTAAATGAATACCAATAAGTCCAAAGTCCTAATTCCAATGTAAATGGCATCTACAAACTTTCGGTAATTCGAATTATACATATTTTTTATTTTGTAACGTTCACTCGGTATATTGCTTTTAAACATCCTTCTCTCTTTGCAAGTCGGTGTCGTTTACGTAGAGTGCGTAAGTAGACCGCGTCTCTTCAAACACCTGATGCATTTTCCAAACAAAGGAAGAGAAAATCTTTGTTGACAATGTTTCGAATGCCCGGTCTCTAATAGATTAGGCACATGAGAAAAGTCCTTAACCTAACATTAGGTACCAAATAGTGAATAGTAATAACAGAAATAATATAATAGTATACCTACTAGCTTTGATGTAGGTATTTAATTTCATTTAAAAATTATCGATGCTATACAAGTAGTATCTATTACAAAATTGATTCTTCTATTTTTTTATAAAAATTTTACTTTGCTTCATTATTAGATAGAAATTGTTATTTATTTTTTAGATACAGAAGTGGTTTTAGAACTTCACGTCTTATAAAAATTAACTTCTTTGACTTATTTATATACGTATCAAGTTTCAAAAAATAATATTTTTAGGTCGCCTATAAAAATCACTTTTGCATGCATTTTCCGATTATGTTTCATAACCACCTTAACACGGTATAGGTGCCTAATACGTATAATGATCTGTGAAATTCTGTAATAATATCATGCAATTATCATGTGAAAAAGCTGGAGAGACCGGTCATGTTCCAATTACTGAAATTGCACCGCAGATTATGCTCATCACCTCCGGTTAGATTTAAAGGGTAACCGATCAATAAAATTGACGTTTATCATTTGAGGCGCGTTGAACGTCTGTCATCTTCGTACACGAGCGCTTTTCCAAACGATCTTTTTATATTCTTAATTCCTGTTATTTCCGTCAAAGCGTTTTCAATAAGTAATTGGACATACAGATACTTTGGGGTCTTGAAATAGGGAATTATGGTAAAACTAATGTAGGAACACTTCACCTTCACTCTAGGTCGATAATAACTATTTTATTATTGAAAGTTTTGAAATTATTTTGTATCCATGTGACTTTAAAGTATTTGCCCCAATCATTTTGTGACCCAGATTAAAACTAAATTTGAAGATTTCACTAAAATTTTACAAGTAGATTGATACGTAAACTACTTCTAGAAATTCAAAATTTTCAATACTTTCCCTGTTAACGTTTTTTTTTTGTATGAATAAATTTAAATTATTGCCAGATTAAGACAAAATTTGAAGATTGCAATTTTAGTTAAATCTTCTAAATAATTAATTGTTGTAGGCGTTACTTGTCGAAACTTTATATTTAAAATAGAAAGCGAATAAAACGATGAAAAGTTTCAATTATAGTTTTATTAATCACAACAATTGTTTCGCCAAACATTGGCTTCTTCAGGTGATGATAAGTCTGCTTAACAAGTTACAAGTATCGGTTTATATTTAAACGGTAAAGACTAAGTAAAGTGAGAAATTTTTGAAAACAAATTGACAAAGGAGACCTATTAACTTCGATTTGGTCATTAAGTAAAAAATTTAATTTATCAGACTAATATTATAAAGGCGAAAGTTATGAGTGTGTGAATGTGTATGTTTGTTAGTTCTTCACGTCTAAACGGCTGGACAGATTTTAATAAAATTTGGTATGGGGTTAGCTGGCACCCTGGATTAACACGTAGGCTACGTTTTACTCCGGGAAAATATCTTATTCCCATGGGAAAATCGATGAAAATGAATTCGCGGAATATTATAAATGCGAAAGTAACTCTGTCTGTATGCTACACAATCTCGCCTAAAATACTGAACCGATTTAAATAAAATTTGGTACAGAAATAGTCTAGAGCCTGAGAAAGGACATAGGCTACTTTCTAATGCGAAAAAAAGGGTTGCAAGGGGTTGAAATAGGAAAGTTTGTGCGGAATTTCCGTAATTTTTAAAGGTTTTTAGGCTTTTGATTAGATATAAATAAATACGACATTCAAAGTTTGTAAAAATTTTATCTTAGAGGGGTTAAAAATAGGGGATGAAGATTTTTGTGTAATGACGTCGGCAAAAAGGCTTACGGCCCAGAAACTAAAAAATAGAAGAAAAAAATTTTAAATGCTGCCAAAAGTCACTATTCCACGCGGACGAAGTCGCGGGCATAGCTAGTTATAGATATTTATTAATATACAAACTTTCTGTTAACTTGAGTTTAATACATTAAAATTTTGAAATTATCATCAAAAGAGTGTTTTTGAAGCAACAAATGTTCAGCGTATTATGTAGAATCCATTTTTTTGTTGATGTAGCTACGTTTATGTTTACGAATCCTATGAATAAAAGATCTCCCAGTTTGGCCAACATAGAATTGATTGCAGTCACCACATTCAAGTAAATAAACCCCAAATTTTTATGATTTATCAGTTTTATCTTTGTTATGTGTTATAAATTTAGATAAAGTATTGCTGGTTTTAAAAGAAGTAACTTAACTAAATCTTCTAATTTAAATTTTAGAATTGTATTGAAACCTTCAATTTATTTTAACCTAGTTTTAATTTGAACGTATTCATAAAAGAAAAATGTTTTTAGATAAGTAAGCGGGATGAAGGTAAGGCTAGAGAATATAGGTGTTAAAATTTTCTAAAAATAGTTTACGTGCCAATTTGCTTTTCAACAATATCAAAAATAATTATCTTCATTTAATCTTGTCATTTCAAAATGATTCGTACACTACAGTTTATGAATTAGGTACTTATCTTCACTACAAAAATGATTAATAATAGTTATGACAGCCTAAATAGTTATGTTTTTTTAAATACTTATGTTATTAAAATTAGAAATATTTTTAATTAGGCAATAGTATTCACTTAATTATTTTTTAATAAGTCGGTTTTTCATTCTATTTTATTGTTTGCATATATTCTTGTCTGTCTCATATGAGTGTGCAAATTATCTTAAGATAATTTAAGATCTGCACTTTCCGGATGTTTCATATAGGTACCCAAATCAATTATTTGTTCATAAAACGTACACTGCAAATTAAAAAAGTTTTATTTACTGCATTTACATTATCTAAATGCTGTATGTAGATACTGCAATCTCTAATCCGTTTGAACTTTCACATTTGATAGACGGCAAAACCAAAAGAAAAAAAATTTACTCGGAAGATAAATTTCTCCAGTTAATAATTTAAACAGTCCAAGGACGTTTATGTTGTTAGACTACTGTTTTGCATAACTATAGTTCGTGCTGTATCTGTTGGCAGTGTTTTATAGGATCATAAAATCACCAAAAAATTATTGTATGCAAGAATACAGTTCTTAGGTTGTTTTATTTAGAATACGTGCCGTATGTCGTTGAACAACTGGCCTACACACAATCTTGCACTACTCAAATTGGTATATAAGAATAGGATAGCTGCCAACATAAACTGTATGAGCAGTAGCTTTGTGTTTACATAATTTTCAACTTATTCTTATGTCATATTTGCTAATGTAAAACATTATTTCATATTTAGCAATATGGAAAATCTCTTCTCTCTAATTCTTTTATATTATAGAAGATTTATGGCTTAATGAACACAAATAATAATAAAACAATTTACAACGTAGATATTGTGAACATATCTGCTCATATATTTTATACATATTTATAGCACCTATTTGTAATTTATATATCGGCAAATGAAATCTACATTTGATATTTTTCTTTTTTCATTTATTACTAACTGTGCCCCCGACTTCGTCCGCGTGGAATCGTGACTCGACAGAATTTTTAATTTTTTTCTTCTATATTTTTATTTTTTGGTAAGCTTTTGTGCCGACGTCATCACACAAAAAGTTTCATCTCCTATTGTACGTAAACCTCTTTGGGGTAAAATTTTTACAAACTTTGAATGTCGTATTTATATCTAACCAAAAGCGTAAAAAATAAGTTTCAAGCTTCTAGCTTTGAAAATCACGTAATTTCCATACATACTATCATCCCCTATTTCAACCCCTTATAGCTCTTTTTTGGCTTTAGAAAGTAACCTACGTCCTTTCTCAGGCTTTAGACTATATCTGTACCAAATTTTATTTAAATCGGTTCAGTAGTTTAGGCGTGATTGTGTAGCATACAGAGTTACTATCGCATGTATAATCTAATATATAAAATTCTCGTGTCACAATGTTACCCTACTCCACCGAAACGGCTCGACCGATTTTAATTATATGCATATTCAGTAGGTCTGAGAATCGGGAACTATCTACTTTTCATAAATAAGTAATAAGGGTTGTCCACCGCTAACTATTTCTTATTTTATTCTTTTATGATTTGCCATTAAAAAATAGATACATATAACCCTTAATTTTGATCCTTCTACCACCAACCCCCATTTTTTAATAGCGATATTAGTGATGTAATAATCTTCAACTCTCACTGGTCGATAACTGATCAATTATTATCAATCGATTAGTCATCCCCGCCAGGCGTCTACTGATGTCACTACTCACCCAGCAAACAGCACGGAGTGGGGATGAGAATGAAGCAGATTTTTTTAGAATGTTACAGGGAGTTGAAATATGTTCTAAGAAGTAAAAGAATCTTTTATTATAACATTTCAGAATGATTTGGCAATGTTAAAGAATGTTTCAGAATCTTGAAGATCATTCAAGAATGTTCCAGAGTGTTAAAAAAAGTTAGAGAATCTTTTGAATCATTATGGGATGTTCTGGATAGTTCTAAATTCGCACATATTCTAGAATGTTCCATCAAACGTGTGATATATTCTTACCCGAGCAACGCCGGGTATTGCTGCTAGTATTAGTATAGAAATATAGATTATCCTCTCATCGCCATTACTGCAGTTTCCGTTCATACTCCTGTAGAGGTATTTCAAAATCTGATGTACTGTGAAATGTATGGGCGGAGCTTATGTTTGAGCATTTAGCTGTACATACTCTAAAATCAAGGCCCATTAAATTCATTCTGAAATAAATTTCGAAGTATTTACTTATCGTGTTCTTTTTCACGAGTCTCCACTGGGTCATCACTTAGTATTTCAATAGTATTTATACATACCTATACGTATTAGGTGTATAGAATACAAAATAAAATAACTGGTATTTTTGTGTGCAATATTTGAAAACGATATACGCAAGATGACGTTACTTAAAAACAAACAAAGACTCGCCTTGCGCCTTGTTATAAATAATAGTCATATAGTAGATATTATTTTATGAAATCGTTTGTCTCAATGTTCCCGAAATCGCTACCAATTTATCTTATGACTGATTACTTATTATGACATGTTATAATTGTCCTTATCACAGTTAACACACGAAACATTAAAATACAAAGTGAAAGTGTAATTTATTATCATATTACGCAGCCTAATTCGTTGTAACATATTGTACGTTTCAGAAACTGATACATATTTATTAGAATATGTTTTGTTTATTCGTACCACCTTTAATTTAATTACAATTAGCATATTTTAAAATTGGCAAAACGTGGGTAAATAATTGAAACAGAAAGCAAAATAGCAATAATATCAGTAAACAAATAATAAATAATAATTAGTACATACACATACAGGCTGATTATTCATTTTATCATAATTTCAGCTTTATATTTAGTCAGAATTAAAAATAATCTCGGCGAATTTTAATTAATTGTTTTATAAATATCTTTAAATGTATTTAAGTTCTTTTTTTCATCAAATCTAACGTTTTATCTTCACTTTAGTACAATGGAACAAGGCCATTATTACATTTAAGATGCGTTCAATTATTCACTCACATAATGGCATTTCGCTTACTGACAATCTGCCGATTTAAACTTGACAAATTGATAGAAGAAGAACCTTAACTTGATTAATGTATTACAATTATACCTTATAATTTAATTTTAATTATTTATGTTGGTTAAATCCTTGTGTTGGAAGGCTACCGTAGAAGACGTCCCGCCATAGGTACACTTTTCTATTTATTTCTATTAACACCTTCCGATGTGCGAGCGATCGATCTTGTAAGTAAGTGGCTTTTAATTGAAATGTCAAAATATTATCTAACACGCATTTGCTTAGGAGATTTAAACAAACTGCTCACCTGCTTTGACTTTAACACGCTCATTCTCTGTAAAACGTCTGGCTAGCCAACGTTACATAACGTACAATGTGTTTAAATAGGCAATGAATGTATTACATGCTTATTAACTGGGTAACAAATTTCAGTTAATAGAAACATTTGTAAGCTTTTCGTATTAGTTAAATTGGATTTTGAAACACTATCTAGAGTGGAAATTTGTTACGAATACGGTTATAGGCGTGCGGTCTGATCAGTATTTCATTTAAACAGAAACAAATTAGATCAAGAAGTTTGCTTGGTAAGGAAGTGGAAGACCTAAAGCGCGCCTTTTATCAATTTGTCAAATTTGAACGAACGAAGTGCGATAATGCCAGGTACGAATGAATAATTGAACTCATCTCTAAAGTAGTGGCAGTGTTCTATAACACTAAAATGACAAGTGCATGTACACTGAGAGGACGTTAATTCGTTCCCAGTAGTTTCTGAAATGGTAACGTCGGGCCTTTTCGGTCTGTATGTTGTCGATAATGTAGGAAACAATAATATTGCGAGCAGAATCGCATCTATTGCTCGCTAGTTTCGTGACTGTTTCAATGTTTACATACTTGATATACAGGGTCTTTCAAGTTGATGGGCTATTAGTATATGAATTAGTAGAATGAAACTTGGGTTCATTTGGATATTGTTTATGCTTCTTTTAAAAATATTTTCAAGTTCTATTTACATCCGGTTATACCAGAAATAGATCTTAACTTTCTTATTTTAAATGGAATGACATAATATTTCAAATTGTAGATTTTCTCAAAAAGTATAAGCCAAGTTATACGATAGTCCCATATCAAAAGACGCCAAACTCAATGAGGAATTCCAGTATGTAGTCACAAATGGGTCATTCTATTTAAAAAAATTGACTTATGCCTCTTTGAAGTTGACCAAATTTGACCACAAAATTTGAACACCCTGTACACTTTAGTTAAAAACCACAATTTTTTTCGATAATGTGTATAGTTATAAATAATATTGTTACGAGTTATAAGGCAAAATCTCATAAATTAATTGAATCACGGTTTTTTAAATGTTAACGTGCAGATGCCTAAAATTTTAAAGAAAATTAAATAACTCAAAATCCATCAATATTTTCGGAGTAGTGCCTCCTATAAAATATGCATGAATTCAGATATTCTATCGGAAAATGTAAAAAAAAGTATGTCATTCCATTTAAAATAAAAGAAGTTAAGATCTTCTTTCGGTATAACCGGATGTAAATCGAAATTGAAAATATTTTTAAAAGAAGCGGCATAAACAATAACCAAATAAGCCCAAGTTTCAGAATTGAATTCCTTCTACTAATTCATATACTAATAGCCCATCAACTTGAAAGACCCTGTATATTAAGTATGTAAACATCGAAACAGCCACGAAACTAGCGAGCAATAGATGCGATTCTGCTCGCAATATTATTGTTTCCTACATTATCGACAACATACAGACCGAAAAGGCGCGACGTTGCCATTTAAGAAAACTATTGGGAACGAATTAACGTTCTCTGAGTGTACATTACACCAAACATAACCTAGGATTACGCCCAGGGTCGCTTTAGATGATTTTCTTTTACTATTAAAAGATCCTTAAACTCTGATACCCAAGGGCTCCTGCATGGTCTATGATGGTCCTGGCAGTGATCGTATACATAGGTTATGTTGGGATTAGTCAATGCACGAGCGCTTTTCACTTTAGTATAATGGAACGCGGCCAGTATGGCGTTCGAGATACATTCAATTGTCATAATTACACTGCTTTCACTTGCGCCCCTTGGCAAATTGATATTTAGTTTTTATTAGTTATAAGTTGAGGTTGTTCAAATTTTACTAACTTTAAGTATTATAATTAAAAGTGAATTACGCCATAAGTTTCTGAAGCGTTTCCACAACTTCTAGAAATAAGTTGAGGTTGAAATATTTGAAGCTGTGGAAGTCGAAGAAAAAAAATATCGTAAACTATCGCGGTCATTGCGGCGCCTGATTTGCGAGGTATGCAATGCTTCCTGGCGTCTGGTGGTTTTCTGCGCAAAATGTACTTAACCCAATTATTTGACGGGTTTCTGTGTTTCATGTTGCGCTGGCACTGATGTGCTGTCGACCCGATACATTACAACATAATTTATATTAATTTGCGAACGAACTTGGAATGTCAGACTTGTCGCGGACGATTTGTTATATAAATAAAAAAGAAAGAACGAACGTTTCATTGAAAGTTTCTGCATATACTATACTGTTAATATCTGACAAATTGGCCATTTGAACAGAAACATTGATCCCAATTAATGGGCATGTCTACAATTTCTTATCGACGAATTCCATCATAGTTGTCACCGTTACAGAAGGTTATTTAACGCATGACCTCAACTGGCGGATCTCCCGGTGGCGAAAAGTATGAGAAACTGAGCTTTCATTCATTTATTTATATTGAATATGGCTAATATTATCTTTAGAGTATATAATTTTCTCATTGAACATTTCGAGTAATACGCTAATCATTCTGTAGTAAAATTAATTTTTGTGAACGATTTTAATTGAATAGAATCACAGTATGACATATGATAGTAAAGTTTAAAAAAAAATGTAGGAAAATATTATCTATAGATTCATGACCCTTAATTAATGTTGTAATACGAATAGATGTAAAATAAAATTAAACTATTATGATTTAGACAACTTTGTTGTCGAAATTTTAATTCATACAATTTTTCCAACTAAAAGGATTTTACGTACAAACAGATATCAAATTTTTATAAATGTCAGGATTACTCCTTTCATTTTGAATGGTTCATAAATTCGACTTATTTAATTATAGCTTTATTTGTGCTTTTGCCAATTGTAATTGAAGTCAAATTTTCCGTACGTTCATATAATATCACTCGGTAAATAAATTATTGTTGTGATTACAGTAGAATTTACTGTCTGCCCAACTCCACGAAAAAGGGGCGAGGGCATGACACACCGGGCTTTCCGCTGCTTCCTTTTTTGAACTGGAGTCATAAGGAAGTGTGTGACGAAACATGTAAATCTCTTTCCGTTGTACACTTTGTAACTTTGTACATATCATTAATAACAATGAGTGTAAATTAACTACGCGATATCATATACAAATACGTGACACTTACGTAAAACTAAATGATTTAGGTATTCTGGAAACAATATCAATAAAGCTGTTTAACTACAAACGTATGTAGTTATATTAAAATTAAATATTAAATTGGGTAACCATAAATAATAATAATTGGTTTAGGATTATTATTCCTTCCAGAAGAACGAGTTCTCTAACTAGTAGGGTGGGCATCTTCAGGAAACTAAGTAACGATTTTACTGAAACTCAGGACTTTACACCCTTACAAATTTCCCTGAAGAAGGCAGTGAAACGTCGGATATATGACTTCATTGGTGTTCTCCTGGAAGAAGTAACAATCCTAGACCATTGTTAGGAATTTTTCGGTGGGGAATTTAGAATTGTTGAGGTCCTTGTAATATCACTTCATGGTTGAATCAAGTAGAGTGTTCATTATCACAATTATTATAGGAATTATAACACAAAGTTCATGTTGTAGTATTCTTTCTTTAGTTTTCCAGAACAAATTTTATTGGTCTTCACTTATTGTACTACAATGCAATTTTATTTTGTGAGTGGTAAAAGGTTTAAATAAAAATAAGACAAAAAATTTACAAACTTTATTTATAAACTTTACAAGCGTTTTGCCAAACATTGAGTACTTTATTATACTA
The DNA here is from genome assembly GCA_029378335.1 of Agrilus mali. Taxonomy (NCBI): domain Eukaryota; kingdom Metazoa; phylum Arthropoda; class Insecta; order Coleoptera; family Buprestidae; genus Agrilus; species Agrilus mali. Next base: position 7,726,565 of record CM055662.1, read on the forward strand.
AAACACTTAATCAATGAATAATTTTTATTTCTCTATAAATCCTTATTACATACTCTTCGTGACCTAGCATCCTTTATATTATTGAAATGCAGTTGTCCGTTTTATTTACGTAACATTAAAGACATATCTACAAGTGCATCGACGTTAAAATCACTTTAACGATCAAACGTTAATTGTGTGGAATGCAAGTTTCCTGGCTTTTATTAATTAAAAATCGCCACGCACAAGCGTTCCTTTCATTTAATTTTACGCGATAATTTATTGCTTTAGCCAATTGCCTTCTAAATTGATGTGGTGCACTTATTAAGTACGGGCTCACGCGGCTACGCTCTCGTCGGATCACTTATTCGTTATATCTATGGAGTATTATTAAGTTGTGCCGTTCTGTACACTTAATACTATTACTCTATCCACTCGAAAAGCAGCCTACCAGCCAGGACTCAGTTGTTGGTAATGATACCGTTCAATTACGACAACGTTTACGAGCTTAAACTTGTGTAAATTGTTCGAACAGCTTGCATCTCTCGCAACGTGTGTTCATTAAAACCGACGACTGGACGACGCGGGCGACACCGTTTATAACGTGTTAACTACAGCGTAGTACAGGCGTAGTTGGACGTCTTTTTTTGTTTGACGTACTTAAATTAGATTTTATTGGCACAAAATAACTTGTATTAGAATTGTCCACTGTTTGAAGTTACAATTAGTGCATTATCCAGTCTTGTAGGCTTGAAAAATCTGGAAACTATAAAAAACACAAGTATGGGTATGGTGATAACTTCTAACAGTGGCGGTTTTCTGTCATTATATTATGCACAGTGGCGGATTTACACATTTGCCGCCCGTAGGCTATTCAAAATTTGCCGCCCCTACTGACACCTGCAATTCTATACCCTAATTCACAATCAATTTTTTGTCAATGAAATTGCAACTTTATGATTGTATTATATTTTTATAAGACTGATCAACAAATATTGATACGAATTCATTAGGATTAAAAATGTAAGAATGTTAAAAAGAACTTTCGTTGAATGAATATTTACAGCTTTTATTCATTGTAATATTATCATTATTGTTTTATTTTAATTATCATCATTCTAAGAAATGTATAATTTTTATGAAATTCTGTGCAATAATGTGCAATTTTTTACGTGTAAATTTATTAAATTTTTAATCTACACTCAAACAGGTTATTGTTAATGTCATAAGAAATATCAATAGAAAAGTATTAATTTTCCACATATATATCTATATAATATTTGTTATTGTTATTTTTAAGCAATGTTTTTTTCGGATCCCATTTCTCTTCGAATAGATATATTTAAGTGGTGAAACATATTACACATTAATTGAATAGTTTGGGTGGACCTAAAGAAAAAATTATGGCAATAATTAATTAAAAAAATAGGTAAAAAAACTAAATTTAAAATGTAATACTTAAACGCTATTGGAATATTTTAAAAATTCAAAATCACAATTGTATATTTTATAAATAAGCGTTTAGTAATTTTTCATATACAGACGGTAGTGTATTCAGTATACTGTATAGCACTAAAGTATTGTGATTTTTGTTGATGTTTTGAGCCTCGTTTTTTACGTGTATAAGATAATATTTTTTTTTTATTTCTGTATGACAAAAAAATTTTTGAGCAAAGTTTGCCGCCCCCTAAAATCTGCCGCCCTAGGCTCTAGCCTATTCAGCCTGCTGGTAAATCCGCCACTGATTATACATTATAAGTAGGATTTGAGGAGACTCATCATTTTTAAAGTTGTTGGCTTGATTTTGTCTGTAATCTACATAGTATTAAATAAAGCCCGCTGTCTGTGTATGTTACTGCTAATCTCGGACACCAATGCATGGATTTCAATGAGATTTCCACTATTGTATGAGGCATCGTTTTAGGAATGTTTTAGTGTATACCTATGTACACTTATATTTATTACCAGAAAGTTGGATAACTAGCGAAAATTTCATATGGAAAGTGTACATTCAATAATGAGTCACACGTATTTCCGCAGTATACTTTTCCCACTATTAATATAGGCGGGGTCAGAAGCAGGAAGGGGTACCTATAATGGGGATGTTCGTGAGCGAAACTGGGCCGGGCAGTTAGTAAATAATAAAGTAAAATACAGTGGATTTCGTTTATAACGAGTTCGGTTGTAACGACCTTTTGGTTATAACGACTTAACACATAAGTCCCTTGAATTTAAGGAGTAGATAATTTAATTCATATGTAACGTGGATTTCGGTTTTAGCGACTAATTTTAATGAACTATTAATTACAAGATGCTAGAAATCTCATACTGACTGATATTGCGAACGAGTCTAAACACAAAACTTTTTTATCTTTTCCTTACATTCACAGATAGTCAGAAAGTTAAATCTAAGACTCAGTTACTGAGTACTTTGCTTGCCTTATATCCTTCATTCATTCTTTTTCCCTTTCTTTTTATATATATATAGAGGTTTCCAGGATATAGCGACGGAATGTAATGGTCCTTTCATTGTTGTTATAAACGAAATATACTGTATTTACAATATTGACTTTGTAATCCAAAACCGGCAAAATTAAACCAAGGCAACTCTACACAAGCGTTAGTATGCACCACTCCCCCTTTCTTGGCTATTTATAATACTAACGGTGTCTCCAAATCTTGTGAGCATTGGCACAGCTCCGCCCATTGTCAATCAAATCGCGAATCTCGCTCATTTCTCAGGGCACGTGGTGTCGTCACGTGAACACTCGACCCGCCCCGTTTGCGGACGCTTGACGTCACAAACTGTACTATATCATAGCGTGTCATCCTCATTATATAGTTTAGTATGTTTGATAAGCTATCACGACTACAATGAATCATTTTATAGCCGCGTTTCATAATCAGGATTCCCTTTTATTAAATTTAACTTTCTTAATGTGGAAGCATATGAGAACAGGGAGGATTCCATTTGGGCATGGTTAGGCTAGATTAATTGTTTAAGAGATATATTTTGAGTGTCAGTGACACCAACCGAACGGGATTAATGAACTGATTTATTGGGAGGAGAGTGAAATATGAGAATGATCTGTTTTTTGCGTTCCACTTTCTCTGTAAAGTCATTAATTGAAAGGGGATTATGTTGCCCAATAATAAAAAGAACCATAGCAGAGTTGCGTTGCTCTTTATTTTTTCTCGGTTCTCAGTTTTTGTTTCTTACACTTCTTGTGATATAATTCATTACAAAATATATATTTTTTTAAAATTAATAAATCAATTTGAACTTTACATTCCATACTCTCTCATTCTAGGTTTCTCAAGCCTGAACATCTGTTGAAATCATCACGTACTAGTCAATGATATTTTGTTCATTTTTGTGACATAATTATTTACCATCAAATAACATTCGACTATGACGTTTTGAAATATTAATTAAAAAAACCCAAACCATCAATTATTCGATAATTCAAATATTTGTTTTGAGCAAATATTACATTGCATTACATTCACCGATATCTCCTTTATTATTAGAAAATCGATTTGGTACCTTCGCTTTGTCAATAACAAAAAGTTAGCAAACATCGCAACATTCTATTCTACAGGTATCTCAACAAATGCTACTTGTTGCAGACTGTCGCGAATCAATTAAATTTTCGTAGTGGTTCGGCATTTTAATGGCTTTCTCTCAATAGACAGCATGTTGACATTGCTAATTGCACTTTAGTGGCTTTTGATCAAACTAATTAGAAAGTTAATTATACTTTTATCCAATTAGAGGCACGCATACCATCAAAAGGACCACACGAAAGAGGTACAATTGCAAACTAAGCGTTCTAAACAAACTTTACATGATACACCTGTGAATACGTATTGGGCATACCTAGGAGAAGTCAAGAACCGTTGAGATGGTCTAGTCTAGCTTTCAACAAAACAAATATTGCCTTATTACAGAATGAATGGTGTCTCCAAAAGATAAAAAAGATACACTTTCATCGTTGTTTGAGCAAACAAAACGAGGAACAAACTAGAACGGTGTCTGTATGTTGTTTTATTACGCAGTATCCTTAATAAACTTGACTTCGGTACACAAAGTGCAGATAAAGAAACGCTGTTTACTTTGAACTTAAGCAGAAAATCCTCAGTTCTGCTTTCCAAAGGTGGATAAAATTTATTCAAATATCATAAATATACGATTACTAAGAGATATACCGTAAAAGTTATTTATCTCCAAGCTGAAACATCAAAACACATACATAATTCTGTTTTGTTAGTCATGGTTTCGTTTTAAAGCATTTTAATAGACTCGGTACGGAGCATAGTCAGCATCCTGCAATTTAGAAGGGTGAAATGACCTTCTTCTAACCTAACCTAACTTAATTTGATCCTTTGAATTAAGTACCTTCCCTCTAAATTTTTTCTGCATTTCGGGTTTCTATTAAGATAATTTGGATTAGGGTAGATTAAGGATCAAGTGATGAATAGGTACCATATAAGATTAATTTAGCCCAAATATCTATTGCTTTATTAACTTAATCTAAATATGATTGATTCGTTTTCAATAACAATAACAAGAATAACAACCGATTTTTGAACCCAGTCGATATCTAAAGGATAAAGTTTCTGAATAACATCCGGAAACTCTCCAAAAGTAATATCACAATCTGTCAGTCAGAAAAAATTAATACAAATTAGAACTAACCAAGGAATCATGAGCATAAGATAAACCTAAAACATTTAGAAAGTATTGCAAAGGTCTACGTATAAATAATTAAATAAAATGCTGCAAATATTTGGTGTAAACCATGATAGATGGTCAATACAACAAGCAACTGTGATATCCGTGAGGTTGTTCTTTTTGGAATTAGATTAGATTAGATTAAGGAAGGCCAAATGCTTTACAATTTTAGTGCTTCATGATATTTACCAAGAAATACCTACTTAAGCTATGTTGTCCTCAAAAGATGAGGTTACAATTGAAAAAAATCTCTGCTAAAAATATGTTGAAGAAAATTTATATGTTGGGTATATTCAATTGTTTCCGCTTTCATTTGATGGAAATTCATATCGATCAAGACGAAACTTTTAATTTATTAATTTCTATATCTAATATATAAAATTTTCATGTTACAATGTTAGTTACCATACTCCTTCGAAACGGCTTGACCGATTTTTATGAAATTTTATATGCATATTCAATAGGTCTGAGAATCGGAAACTATCTATTTTTCATATTCCTAAGTGATAAAGGTTTTCCACCCCTAACTTTTTTATTTTTTGGACAAAATTTTTTATTTTATTTTTTTTATGATTTGGCATTAAAAAATACATAACCCTTAATTTTCATCCTTCTACCACCAACCCCCCATTTTTTAATAGCGATATTAGTACTGTAATAATCTTCAACTCTCAGTGGTCGATAACTGATCAATTATTATCAATCCATTAGTCATCCCCGCCAGGCGTCTACTGATGTCACTACTCACCCAGCAAACAGCACGGAGTGGGGATGAGAATGAAGCAGATTTTTTTAGAATGTTACAGGGAGTTCAAATATGTTCTAAGAAGTAAAAGAATGTTTTATTATAACATTTCAGAATAATTTGGCAATGTTCAAGAATGTTTCAGAATCTTGAAGATCATTCAAGAGAATATTTTAAATCATTATGGGATGTTTTGGATAGTTCTAAATTCGCGAACATTCTAGAATGATCCATCAAACGTGTGATATATTCTTACCCGAGCAACGCCGGTTATTTCTGCTAGTTGAATTATAAAATTTGCATTTCATTTTTATTTAGCTAGATTACGCTTAGATAAGTTGTTATAGGTAATTAATTTATTCAAGATATTTTAATCTCAGAACTAAACCGTATTATTTAGATTTTGAGATCATTAGAATATTTCAAAATTGTGAATTATCTACTGGATCAATTCTGAGGATAAATTGGAAAGTTTGATCCTTGCAAAGAAAACAATTTTTTAAAAAGGCCAAAGGTTGAATTTTCTTAAGTTTCTAATTCAAGGCATCCAAACGTGTTAGGGCAATTTTAGGCTAGTTTCCCAAATTAAGTAGAAAAAATACTACCCTCGATTTTGTTGGTCAATGATCATCAGTGAGGTATACTAATCTTTTTCACTATTTTTTTTTTCACATTTCAAGCCTCTGCTCAATTTCAATTTTTTTTTGTAGCAACCTTTTTTGTTACTACTATACTTATATTTATATTATAAAACAGCAACTTATTTTGCACGATTACACTAAATTTGCACTTATTTGTTTTTATGGTACAAAAACTCGTTTATCTGACACTGCGCTTGGATTTTTCATTAATCATTAGTGTATCACTTATTCCACATATCTCCTAGCTTATATAATAGTATTCATCTTCCCATCCAATCGATTATTGATCTATAACCCGCGGTGTTTACACGGCGAGTTATAAACAATATCTACTTGAAATCAGTATTGATTATTGACTTCATTACATCACAAAACTTTATAATCTTCTCTCCTAATACGTTAAGCAGAAAATGCAAAATATATATGTAGTATAATCGTCATCATTATCACCTACCACACGTATTACATAAATTATTGCAAATACGTGTCTTATTACAACAATAATGCCCGTCTGTACGCTTTTATTGTTTTGTGCACACAGAAGCATTAAATTTTTGCTCTAGAATCTCCAGTCCCCATTCGGTTGGTACATAATGGCTGGCATTTTCACCCACACGGTAGTGTTTAATTATATTATTATAACTATAAGTACATAAATATTAATGTTTATGTTTGAAAGTTTCTTTCCATAATAGCAATAATTATTTCTTTAACAGTACAGACCAGCTCTCAGATCATTATATACATTGACTATTACTTTTATTATTATTATTATTATCATTCCCCATGCTCAAATATGATAGTAACGGCGATCGTAAATTTTAATTGATCAAACTTCAAATGGGCGGAGTACCTACTTACTTATGCCACGGTTTATGAAATTGTTGCGTGGGGTGCCCCCTAATGCAGTAAAAGGTGTATGTATGTGTAAACGTGTGTACTTTTCTATTCGTATACCGGTATGGTAGATTTGTTTGTTTTTGCATACAAATTTGGTTGGCCGTTCCACTTTGAAAATTTAGGAATTTCATTTTAATGATCGGCCAACGTAACAGATAATTAATTAATTTTGAATGGTTAATGTGGGAATTTAGAATGTTTGTTTTCTTTATTGCTTTTTAAGGAAATGATAAATTTTGACGTACCTACGTTCTAATGGTACACCGTTTGCCGTTTTCTTGTTCAAAAAATAATTTAATTTTAATTTAAATTATCTATTTCATTTATAATTTACTAGCTATACCCGCGACTTCGTCCGCGTGGAATAGTGACTTTCGGCAGCATTTAAAATTTTTTTCTTCTATATTTTTATTTTCTGGGCCGTAAGCCCTTTTGCCGACGTCATTACACAAAATTTTTCATTCCTTATTTTTGCCCTCTTAAGGGTAAAATTTTTACAAATATTGAATGTCGTATTTATTTAGGTATATCTAATCAAAAGCCTAAAAAATAAGTTTCAAGCTTCTATCTTTAAAAATTACGGAATTTCCGCACAAACTTTCCTATTTCAACCTCTTTTTTCGCATTAAAAAGTAGCCTATGTCCTTTCTCAGGCTCTAGACTATCTCTGTACCAAATTTCATTTAAATCGGTTCAGTGTTTTAGGCGATTGTGTAGCATACAGACAGAGTTACTTTCGCATTTATAATATTCTGCAAATTCATTTTCATCGATTTTCCCAAGGGAATAAAATATTTTCCCGCAGTAAAACGTAGCCTATGTGTTAATCCAGGGTGTCAGCTAACTCCATACTAAATTTTATTAAAATCGCTCCAGCCGTTTAGACGTTAAGAAGTTACAAACATACACACTCACAAACTTTCGCCTTTATAATATTAGTGTGATTACTGTTATTGTCGAAAATCATTTCATGTACCTGTTATTATCAGAGCCCATAGTAGACCTAAGACTTTTTTGTTTAAAATAAAAATTTCATAGTGCTTATGCAGACCCTAAAACTGCTTTGAAAATCAAAGCTGTTTTTAAGCAGTGCTTTTCTATTTTGTTTTGAAGCCAATTAATTTTATTTTTAGGACCCACCTCTCTCTCATTAGTAAACTTTTCAAATTATTTTGGTTCTAGGTAATTATTTCGCTTTTGTCGGCTCAAGTAGAGTTTTTAACTATTTTATTGTATTATCTAAGGCACTATGGTCTATTTTAATAAATTTTTAACAAGTCTGTCGTGCCGGAAAGGGATATTATAGCATGAAAGCTATAAAGTTCAAAATTTTTAAATTCACGAGTGTTTATTTATTTATTTTTAACGAACGAATTTAAAAGAACAAAATTGCATTTCAAATCATACTTGGATATAACGAATGCAGTTATAAACGAATATTCGCCTTTAGCGAACGTTTTTGAGCAAGCAATTGGCAGCTCCTATCGGTTGTAACGAACTAATGCCTCTATTTTAAAATGTTTATAAAATTTCACATTCATACTTAATATGCAATAGGTATACATGTATAATCCTACCATATAAAATATGTTTCGGTTATAACGAACAAAATTCTTAGTTCCTCTGTATTCGTTATAACCAAGTTCAACTGCTTACAGTACCCACCCTTAAGTGAAACTTTAAGAACGTTAAACTTAATTTTATAATTCGGTATATTTATATAAAATAAAATCCACTTGTCTAGGTTTCAGAAGTTTCAAAATGGAGAACCGTAATCCGCGATATCATTTCTAAATTTCAATTGTGCAACAATCGTTTATCATTGCGTTTCCCACAGTGCGAATTATAATAATAAGCACCTGAATGATGATGCCATTTAATTGCATTCTTTAATCTCGAATCTTAAAAAGTAAGATAAATATTCCCATAACTGTAATATGTCACACACCATAGGTTTGCCAGCCATGCTCTACTAATCTGGCTCCATATACATACATACGTGGTGGGTTCCTTTCATACATTACACTTATACACCCATCCTGCACAATGCGACCTGTTCCTTAAAAATGTCTATTTCAAAATTACAATTACAGCCCACTCCAACACGACGACGACAACGGACGTCCTTGCCGTCGAAATTGTACGTCCGACCGAACAGCAGTTCAAACACCTATTTACCATAGACACTTAAATATGTTGATCATATGTGCAACTTATTGGTACATTCGATTAAACAAGCAGTGAAACACGGATACATTTTGTTTTGCGAACTATAGTCTGGTTCATGTAAAGTGAAGATTTTGGTCATAAAACTGTCAAGAGATTCGTGAGTACCTTTTCGTCTGTAACAATAAAGAAGATTAGAACAGTCTAAATTTTGTTTAAAGAGACTAATCTTTATAACCTAATCTAACTGCATTTTAATAATTGTCTTCAACTGTTTATTACTCTCAGATATTTTATAGCTGCTGCTACTATACTATGTTTAACTTTGCGGGCACGCATAAATGACAAGTAGGACACAAAATAGGAGTAAAAAAAGGGGATGTCAGTTGTTACATCCTTCGAAAAGTTTACAGTCCATTTTGAACTTTGTATGCATAAGCGTGTGGTTGACAGTTTTATGGCCTGAACCGTTACTTTACGTGACTCAAACTATAGTCCCTTTTAAAGCCTGAAAAATTTCTTACAATTATTTAACGTAATCGCTAAGATACTTGTACTTACCATTAATATTTGCAACTGTTTATAACTACTGCGTATTTGAAAACATCCTTGAAAAAGTTTTGAAACTGTTTTTAATTTTTCTGGCCGCAAAAGTGGTTAAAATAGAAATACGTGCAACCGTTTATTCCTACTTCATTTTGAAAACATCCTAAGAATAGCGATGGAAAAGGGGTTTAAAACAGAATATAAAGTAGTTAAAAGAGAAGTCACTTGTTGATAGTTTAATGACCTAAACCCTGCCACTTTACACGACTCAAACTATAGGCGCTTTAAATACCAGTACTGCTTTCAGAATTTGTTGGCGTTTATTTCTGTATATTACTCATGCAAATGTTTTTACATAGTTTTTGACTACTTTTGAACATTGTACACTCTGTAGGGTGTAATTACCAACTACATACTTTAAATTATGCAACGTATCTTACCCAAGTAATATATGAGAATGTTTACATATTTTTACTACGTGCATATAATAATATGCAAATGCTAGTAGCTACGGCTGGCTGCTATGTACTATCTACCAATCTATCTTGACGACTTTGTTTTCGTAAAGGTTGACTTGTTAAGTTAGGTAGTAGGTATACCTCTATAGCGAGCAGTTATCCAGTAAGTTAGTAAGTAAATTGTCGGCCTACCCATCAGATCGCCTTATCTTTAAACGAAAGAACTCTTGAAAGGGCAAGGAAGCGCTGCCGAAATGCTAGAAGAATTTCTTACGAAATTAATAATGCAAATGCGCGAAATGGCATTTGAAATACTTCGGCTTACATGGAAATTCACTTACAGCAATTACTTAAACCGTGTTTTAATTAATGCGATCGTTAGATAGATAGGTACCACTGTAGGTTTTAAATATGTGTCACTATACATTGTAAGATCAGGTGGCTTAGTTAAAAAAGTGAAAATGTTTTGGCTCCCAAATAGACTAACTACATTAAAAGAAAAAAAAAAATAAAGCCTTGCATGTTTTAACAAATGGTAATTAATTTGAAACCGATGTTTGAAGAATGGCGTACTTGCAGTGGTTGACAGCTGTCAGATTTGTTAGGTTATGATTCTTGTATTTTAGTGTACCTACAACGTATTTCTTCTAATGATGTTTTAGCAAGCAGTAGATTTTGTATAAATTAAAATTATATATTATATATATTATAATTAAATAGCTAAATTATAAAACTACGAGGAACAATTCCTTTTCGTTTTATTAATGGCTAAGTAGAACTCACCGTTTTACTACTGCCTCATTCTAAAAACATAGCACTTTGTTTCTTAAGAGTAGTCTTCTTTTTGTGTCAGCATTAATTATGTATCATACCAGTCATTTCTAAAATTTAATTATTTCTTACAGAGTCAACGTACGAAATAATATTTATTTAAACGTTTTATTTTTCAAAATTTATTATTGATTCTCATAACTAGTTGTATGTTTAATTCTAATGACAAATGTTGAATTGTTTTCTTTTTTTTTTCAGCACGCAAACGCTGTGAAGGTTCAAGCTCAAGAATATGTTCAAAAAAAGCAAGCCAGGAAGGTCATGACCCGCAGCGTTACCGGGTCCTTGGCTCAGGCACAGACCCTTGTGGAAATACCGGATGTCAAATTTTTTGCAACTGCCAAACCAGGAACATTCTTTTCGAGGTTTGTAAAAACTTTTATTTTTAATCAAAAAACTTTATCGTTTAGACACAGCCAATAGTTGCCAATTTGAGAATATTAAAAAAATTAATTGAGCCAAGAAAATAACAAATTTTACGTAGGCGATAATTTTATTAAAACTTAATAATTTGCCAGATCATAATTAATTGATTAATTGTCTCAATGATAAAAATAACTGGTCGTAAAAGTCTGAATCTTTGCTGAACTACATTGACTTATTGATTGCCAATATTATCTTTGCTAAAATTCTAATAGAAAAAAATTGTTTTTATTCTTTTCAAAAGTCATTCCAAGGTAGAAATTAAAAACCAACTAAACAAACCTGTGGTCAAAAATAATCTTACCATGATGATGATGATAGTGACGGTACTTTCAACTCTTTATTCATTGGTCTTGCAAATGTTAAGCAAATATAATTAAGCAATTATTGTAAACTGTTTTTTTTATGTAATATCGATGTTCATCTCATCTTATTTATTGACTTCTTAAATGCCGTACGTCGATACCACACATCGCCGTCATGCTGCTGCTGCTGCACCTTCCCAAATAATTATTCTTTAAACGACCGTTTATAATAAATTTAAAGAGATTCGAATAACCATCATGTAACACCTGTTCATGGTTAACAATAATTTCGTCGTAATTTCGTTTGAACATGACGGTATCACAAAAATAAACACACTCGTTGAAAAATACCATTGTGAACGGCAGGTAACCTTTCGTTTTATTTGGTTTGCTGTTTGCTGAAGATCGGGATTACTCATGTACTTATAATGAATGAGTGCGTAGGAGCAGAGATTCTTTCCGAACTACATTGTCTCCTTTTATACACGCGTTGTATACAATGTTTATCTGCAAGCAGGAATGTTCAAACACTTAAAAAAAACAAGCATTTGTACTCGTTTATTGAAGGATACCAAAAAAATAATAATTTTGTCTTGCTATTTATTTTTTTGTTTTCTGGTTACCCTGGTTTCAATCGTTTGTTTCCATATGAAAATATAATAAAGGACCTCTTGATTAACCTTGCGGTACATCACATAACGTCATCTGTTGGAAGGATCCCAAAGAAATGACGTAACTTGACCAATGTAACGTTTATGGTCTCTCAGAATCTTACGCATTGTGTAAAAGAAAAAAGCAACCCTTAGAAATGGGAAGAAACGTTTTTAATTCATTTAACATAACATATCTACAGTAATTATTATAGGGTCAGTTTAAGAAGGCGAACTCAACCATAAATAATTGAAGCAGGGGAAAACCATTTTATATTAACTTATTTTACAGTTTCTACTCCAATGAAACCTACTCACTCTATCTAGAATATGTATGAAATGATGTGGTAAAAAAAAAATTTTTCAGTCAAAAACTTTATTGCAGACTTCGCCTTGCAAAACTGACCCAAGAAATAACTAACTCTAGGATTCAGGAAATTGATCTATTGACTAAATATTTATTTAATAATGTGCTTAAACAAAAATATTGCCCATATGAAATTCTACCAACAACGAGAGACAAAACAACGTGTCGTTGAATTCATTAACTTATTTAGCAGTCGCAGTGGTCAGAAGTCCCACCTTAAAATGTTTAAAACGTATATTCGGAATTCCGATGTAATTTAATGTAGTCTCAAGCTCCTTCTAATATTCTCGTTAAGTTTATTTGACATTATAACGGTAATTAGCAGCCTATACCTAGACAACGTTAACCGTTGTTGTCTTTTGGTATACGTAGAAGCTTATATTCATGCTAATATTGATTTTTACTTAGGTACAATTTGATCCCCATAAATATACTTACGTACAGGTGTATGTTGAATTATACGAAAACAAAAGGAAAATGATCTTTTTGGCCAATTTTACAGAAAATGTGCTTCATATTTAATTAATATCTACCTACGTAAAACTTAAATTTAATAGAATTTCATACAGAATCAGTTCACTTTTAGAAATTCTTTTACTAAGAGGCTCTTAATTTTCCTTAAATTCCCTAAATACTTTGGGAAGTATCGATAAGCCTGTCAGAAGTGATGCCACTTTTCAGCACTAAATTATTTATTACCTTTTTTCCCTTCATACAATTCCTGATTCGTAAATGATTATCCATTTCGTTTTTTTCACTAAATAAAAAAATCATTAACTCAATTTAACTCAGGTTGAAGGTCTAGAATCTTAAAAAAGAATAAAATTCTAATGACTTTCCCAATTGTAACCTATAAAGTTATACCGGATAATTTTCATATTTTTGTCTGTTTTTTTTTTTTAATCACGTGCATAAGTGTAGATACTTTCGTATTTTCTTTATTTCAAATCACTATCTGATTTTATAATCTGTTATCACGAACGAAATATTTTGAATTGTTAAGTTCACCAAACATATAAACACTTACAATGGCAATATAATATGACCACTTCATCGATTTTTTTACAATTTGTTCCGATAATAATTGATTCTTGTTCTTATCTCTATTTAAATATTTAACTAAACACGTACCTACGTTTAATGCGTGTGATTACTAAGGATACTTGAAATATTTTTCATCTTCTTATTTTTTTATTGGTGTTAGTTATAGATATCTTGTCGTTATACGCCTACAAATACACCTCAGAGCAACATCCAGAAATCGACATCAACAACCTGGTGACTCACCATCGATACAGTTTTCTTTTTTCTTTTTTATCCGTCGTTTCAACTGCATTCTCATGTTTGCTCATTTTAAATTCACCTTCACAAGTTGCAATTCTTTTCCATCTTGTCTCCTCACCCCTTCCAACTTGTTCAAGTTCATTTTCACTTGAAATCTTATTATTAAAACGATAAAGACGACTGAATTCCATTTTACGATATCAAACAGATTCAAACATGTTAATTAATTTAAGTCCTACGCTAGTGAAAAATTTGGCACTTTGATAACTTGGCGCTTCTTTCTCGAAAACATTTAAGGACCATAGGGATTTAATTTTGATACAAAGATAAACTAAATATTGTTTAATTGAAAGCAAAATAATATTAACCCTGTTCAAACAAGAAAATCTAAGACTTCTTCTCTTTTCATTACAGAGACAACGTGAGCAACTTCATTCACTGGTGCAGACAATCATTAAAAATCATAGAATGTCTGTTGTTTGAAACGGACGATTTGATTATGAGAAAAAAACGAAAAACATGTGATTTTATGCCTATTGGAAGTAGCCAGAAGGGGTGCAAGGTAACTATCCTGCAATTAATTAAAGAAACTGACTACAAATTAAAATTGCCACAGATTACACATTTTGCATGAAAAATTTTATTATCAGGTTTGGTATGTTGGCTCCGATGCTTATTCAAATGGAAAGACAAATTGATAGAGAAATAGCAGCAGATCAGAGAAGGCTGGGAAAATGTATTGGTACATCAGACGGTGTGGAAAATCAAAATGGCGACGACGAAAGCGATAGTGACATTGAAGACGAAAAGCCAATGCTCATGTATGGACCATTGCCCCAAATTGTTACGAACGATCTTAAAAGTCTGGATGAAATGGTAAGTGACTTTTTATTCGTTCTTATTTGAATATATATATATATTTAAGAAGGCCCCAAGGCACTGGATTTTTCGTTGGTAAGGCAATGTATTTTGTTCCTTTTTTAATTTCCATTGTATTTCATCGAAAGCAATGGCTACGTTACAGATATGCTAGAAATTGTGGCTGTAGCAAAATATTGTCGAAAAGTTTGGCGATCGAATTTTAATTAGAATAAATAAATAAGGAAGTCATAATTTTCTTGAACAATATTTTGTTCATGGTAATTGATTAATTTAAAATCATCTTGAGTCAAAGAAAAGTCATATATCGTTTACTGTAATATGTATACAAACGTGTTTGTTTATCATTCTAATTTATTCAACATTTTTTGCAACAATTCAAAACCAAATTGGTCAAAAACTTAACGATCTATTAAATGTTATACGAAATACTGAATTGAATACAAATTGCTTTTCGCTTATACTTTTTGTAACGGTCCAGTCTTGTTAATATTGAATTTTATACCTTTTTTATCGGATAGGTAATGTTATTTTCGTTAATTTGAGTGGGTGGTTTTAAGTACCTACAGTCACTTTTCTATAAATTAAATATTTTATTATAATTTACTGTATTACAGTTATGATGTGCGAATTAAACTTGATTCGAAAAAGTTCATTAACCCTCGCTCGAGATTTTATTTTATTGTTATTTATAGCAATTAGAGACCACAAATTAATAAACAAAAAACGGGTCAGAAGAAATAATTGTGAAGCTTATCATCTATCATTTATAAAAATACAGTACCTAATTTTTATGTTAAAGGTCAATTAGTTAAAAGCAAAAAACAGCAACCTTGTTATTGACTTTATTTTTTGGAACCGTTTAAAAACGTCCTTTGTTTATTAATGTATTTACTTTTAAACTGTAAATTGTTTATTTTACGCATCATCATAGTTTTTTATTGCGATAATAGCAAGGAAAATGCTTGCTTTATACTTCACTTGGTCATTTTTTTAGTATTTTTAATGACACTTTTTACCCTGAGTTTAGAAATAACCTCAACAAAACTTGTCCTTCAATGAACAAACAAAATAATATTCTTAAAGAAATTTGCTAATTGTTGTTCCATTCAAATTTTGAAAGATAATAAATGGTTAGTAAGTAATTGCCTAAAATGAAGTTTACGTACAACTAATGTTTTAATTAATAGTTAGACGTCATTCAAAAATGTTTTATATATGAAAAATAGCGTTTATTTTATTATAATTACAAATATAACGTCTGTTAGTTGGCGTCATGAAAATTTCAATATGGCGGACATCCGCCATATTTAAACGTCACGCAAGTAATATTACAAATGCTGTTAAGAATATCAATTCAAATTCTTGCATGAACACTTAATTTTTGCTTCTATCAGACAGATGTTAGCGTAGCTAATTGAAATTGAATCAGAAATATTTTAGATGAAATTAAACACGTTAATGTTTGAATCACAAGAGAACAATGAAATTACGTGTCAGACAACAGACACCTGTTCCTTCTATTTTCATTTCGTCTTCAGACTTAATGTCTCCGGACATGAAACCGTCTAGACAGGAAAATCAATAGATGGTAGCGGAAAATGCAATCGTAAAGTCAGTCGATTCGATTCACGAAAGGAAATTTATCATCCGAGAGTTACGAGGCTCAAACTGAATATTATTCGCGTAGTACGAAAGAAAATATTTAATGAAAGTGAACTCACGGTTAATAAAATATGAACTAAGAGTCACGGTTCGATTTTCCTTGAACTTCCTCGACAAATTCATGGTATTAAAAAAAAAGTAAAACGTCTTGGTGCTTCATAAACTAATACCTACTTGAATTTTATGTATTTTATTATTAAAAGTTCTAACTTATGGTATCCGACAAGGTTAATAAAGAATGGGGTTGGGTTAAGTTAGGCTAGGTTAAGTTAAGCGCTAAGGTCAATTAGATTTTTCGTGGAGCTATAAATGATTAAAAAACAAACTAATTTCGTAACCAGATATAAAACGAATGCTCAATTATCAAATCAGTCATCTTTATCAATTTTTGTAATTTCATTGCAAGCACCATTATAGAGTTTCCTGCTGCATCCGTAAGATGACGGGGCATGTCTTTTTCACTTTTTAGTTAGAACATGTCTCTACTAGTAGTTTAGATTAGTGTAAATTTGAAAATGAATTCTAGTTGACAAGTTTCAGGATAAATTAGTTAGGCCTAAGCTAAATTTAATTTCAAACTTTTAATAAGGAAATATCCAACTAGTAATAACCTAGTTTGGCCTAGTTCAAAGTTTAAACCAAAAGCGATTTTTTTATCGTGACATTTTCTGTATATTTCTCTGTCATTATAGTCATCAGTGAATTGTTATTTACGAGACGTATCACTTCAGGTGTAATTACGTAAGAATTTATTCTTGTATTTGCATAAATCAGAACTGTTCGTACATTTTAAACACCTACGTTACATCATGCCCAAAAAAAAGTTAAAAATCATTTCAACGTTGCAATTAGATGTAACAGATATAATTATAATTACATGCACAACACAATAAACACTGTAGGCATTATTACAACTAGCTTTGATTCGTAGAAATTGAAAAGATATTAGGTACCGGAACAGGTTATATTGTCACCAAACGTTTTTTCTAAGCGGTTGGCTCGACTGGAATATTAATTTTGTAATCGTAAACACGAATTTGTGCAACCTTTTATTCTTACTTTCATTACCTATCTAAATTGTTATAAATAATATGTATAACCAGAGAGTCATGCTTCTTTGGAACTTAATATAATAATTGTTGTCACAGAGGCCAGATGCGCCTTCAGATCATCTACTACCCGTTCTGCTTACATACGTACAAGTGACATAACCTAAAAGGACAACCATTTAAAAATATTTTCCTTATTCCATAGTAGGATTTTACATGAGTATAATATAAATAAATAATTATTTAAAGTTTGCTTCCGCGTGGTATTAAAAATAGTTTAAATCGGTTTCTACTAAATTTAATGTTTCGTGTTTCACTTAATCCCACGCACGTATTCCGTACAATTTGTAAAGATTAATTAATACAAGTCTCTTGCTACGGTTCGGTTTACCGTTTCTCAAAAAAAAAAAGAAAATAACGAGAAACAAATAACAAATAAAATCGGTATCGACCTCGAATTACTCAGCCCGTGTCCTTTTAATAACGTTACATTGTGAAGTAGTATTTAGCCGATCTTCGGAAGAAATTTCGATTTTTCTCCTTGGCGTTTCAATAGATGACCATATAAGGCGAAACGCAATGGTCATTATTATTTGCCAACCTTCGCAGTTCACCTTGTCCGCGCGATTTTATGGTCATAACATGAACTCCGGTTGTCTCACCTTAACCTACGTGTAACATTTCCAATTTTGATAAATATCCATAATAAGAAATTGCTAAAGCCTACTGTGCGTGCATCTCTAATATCTATTAAAAGAACACAACTTAAAAAAATATATAACAAAGTTGTAATGCCCCTTTATTGAGTTGATTGGCGAATTAAAAGAATTGAGATTCCCATCCAAGACAATCCTCTATAATTCAACGTAATTTAACACTGACCCTTGGCCCTCTACCTATGTCAATACGGGAAGTTTTCCCGCCGTAATCTAACCTAAACCCTTAGTTCATTTCTACTTAAAGAAACTCACAAATAGAGGCAATAAATTTTCTATTTTAAACTTTTGAGCACCGTCTGTCGTCAATTTTATCTATTTTGAACCTTTGTTTGCAATATATCAATCATTCGGAGGTTCTTCATCAGAATTCTTCCCAAATGAAGGGCCCTGGAAGCTTCTAACTTTAAACAATTATTGAGGAAGAGTTTTTAAAATATTATTTTGCAAACAGCTGCATCAACTGCAATTTTCTTCTCCTGATTAGATCCTTATTTATTATAAAGTTCACAGTTTTCTAATTGTATCTCCTGCTTTAATTATTGTCACAGTTAGAGCACTTGTAGCAGTTTTGTATCCACGACACCTTTTCCGTTATTTCATTCCACGATCAGGTTTTCCTTTTAGGAATAATTTAACGTTCGTTGTACGCTGCAACTTTCTTGTTTCTTCCCCCGGGCACATCGCTATTTTAATCAGTCCACTAATCATTTCGTGCCAACCTGTTGTTCTTGTTGTATCACCAATTTATTTATGCATTTTCTATTCCGTTCTGACCGCGTGCCTTTAAGAAAGACAAACAGAGACCTTTTTCGTATCCCTACATGTACTTTATTACGTATCGTATCGTATCACTCGCTGATGGCTACTTTATCATCCCATTGTACCACGTGCGTTTAATGAAGCATATTCTTCTTGAAACGGCTGCCAACCTTCGGTGTCTTGGAAGATTTTCTGTCAGTTATTTGACGAAACACAGTGGTACAAAGTCACAAAGAAAATCATTTTGTTTCGATATTTAACACTTAAATATAATTGAATAGTCAGAAGCTCAGAAGTCGTTTATAATCCAAAAGAAACGTAGGTACATTTTGTTCTGATCATTAAGGACTGCAATGAAAACGTGCATACTGCTGCAATTCTAAGTTGTCCAAGAAAGTGATGTAAAGCATCGACGTTATTTTTTATAAGATATTTATAAATAGATAATGTTTTGCAGTTTGGTGAAATGCTGGGTAAGTTTTTCGTCAAAAGCTCCTACTTCCTATGTTTTGATTCTTGAAGTTCCAATTACATTTTAAAATCCAAAAACATTGAAGTATAAACTTTATTTAAATTAAAAGTATAGTTACTACCTATAAACCTGACACGCGCCAAAAAAATCTACAAATTATATAATACACTGACAATCTGATTTTGAACCACCGTGTGTTAAGTTAGTGGTAAAAAGATAAAGTTACGCCATCGTAAAATACTTTCCCTATCCGTTGTCTTTTGATTAATTGTCATCAATTATTGTCGTCGTGCTTGTGTATGCAAGGATAGATACGTGTGTGTCTCTAGAACTTACTTGTGTAAATAAATATGTTTAACAAACGCCCTTCTAACGCGGTACCGATCAGTCATGATTTCTCCGCAGTCTGAGGCCCAATGGGACATTTACACATTGCATTCCTGCGGGCGAGTTTTCATACACCTGCCGCTTTGGTGGCGCGTGGTGTGTGGCAAGGCAACAAACAGGCCTACGCGAAACGACTACTAAGTTAAGAAATGGTACGCACCAGCCAGAAACGGCCGAGAAAACGACTTTTTCGTGAAGGAGTTTCAAGCACAGTGAAATATTCTTAAGGTACTTTAAAAGGAGCTTGAAGCACTTCGGGGAAACTTCAAGCACTTTGTAAGGGCTTCAAGCAATTTTAAAGGGTTTGAAGCAATTCCAAAAGAAAGAACTTTAAGCAATTTGAAAGAATTTGAAAAGGTTCCTAGTACTTTTAATGGTTTTGATGCTTTTCTATGAAATATATACTTCAACCTATTTCTTTTGACAAGTCCCAACCACATCATCTAATGTTTTAAGCGCTATTGAAGTCTGGAAGCACATTTTTCATTTGTAGATGATGAATACCAAAGAAATGTCAGTATTTCGCCATCTGTAGTTTTTGTAGTTCAACATTTGATGCCTTGTCGAAGGATAATGAGAGTTTTTTTTTTCTGTTTCATAAATTGTATTTTAAATGATTGATAATTTGAAAAAAATCTAAAATTCTTTAAATTGTAATCACCACATCAAAAACAAATTTTGCTTTCTGATAACTTTAGAACGAGATATTTTACTTCAATTTATTTTAGATTGTGGTTCTAATCAGTTTTTTTTATCTTCAATGCCAATCACATTCTAATTTTCAATCAAAAATCATCAACTGTAAACTGTGAAACACTATAATTCTGTTTAGTATTAAATTGAAGATCGTTGTTCTAAAAAATAATATACAGAAGTTATTTTAAACGATTGATCATACACACAGCTTAATTTAAGTTGATTTTAGACGGCAAGAAAGCGAAAACCGCTCAGTGTTTTACACTCTTAACAGGATAATTGATTCACGTTTTTGAGAAGGTCGCACTATAAATAACACATCATCTAAATTAATAACGATCACTATTATTATGACATTTTGTTTCATAACGATTGAAAACTCTAATAAATATGTATTACACGTTCTCATTTGCCTATTATGTTTACACAGAGGCGAAGATCTCGTTTTACAAAGAATATATTCAAGAATAAGTGGTACATTTATCTAAATACATTACATTCTAATAGTTATTCAGTTTTCCATAACGGACACAATCAGAATATTAAAATAACATAAATAAAAGGCTTTGTAGTGAGATTTTAAGAAATTTAATTAAATGAAATTTGTTTAATACAGAAAAATTCTAATACAACTTGCAAATGATCATCCTCCGCCCTTATATATGATAACAACGTTTTCGATTTAATCTTATCTTAAATTACTAAAGTTTAGTGTGTAATATCGTAAAAGAAGAAATTCGTAACTGTTTTTTGAAACACCATTTTAGGTACTTATTAGAGATTCGTGGCCTAAATCCTTTGTAACAATTTTATTTTAAAGAATTTAAAAAGTTTAAAATTAATTACGTAAATCGTAAATTCTACAGGATATTATATAGATATTAATTAAAAATCTTCAATATTTATTAGATATTCATAACGAAGCCTACATAATATGTTATGTGTATATATATTTCCCATTGTGTACGTTTTATATTTGCATTTTTAATTCATATAATACGCTTACATTAGCATTATCCATTTAGTTGACAGTTTTACTAGATACTAATTACATATTACGTTAGTTTTATGTCAAAAGCAATACAACACACTACAATATACAACTGCTTTCAAGTAAATTCTTCAATGATTTAAGTCACTTTTTTACAATGTGATTCAAATAGTTGTCAATTCCTATAAATGATTTATTATTTCAAAGAGCATGTTAGACAGTGCAGTTTTATTGCATAAGGAAGAATTACACATTAGACCACACGTGTTTGAGTATAAGTGGCATGCACATAATGTTATAGAATTTAAAATTGTAATGATTCCTTCAGAGTACATAGATGATAATATACAATGTTCAAATGTACCTACCTATTTATGTAATGTTATGGATTACATATTTATAGACATAGATTGTGTTAAAAAATTAATTATGTATTTATTTAATGGTTAAGACACAACAACAAACTTCCATCAAGATTTAGATATGTATGAAATAGATAAAGTATGCGAGCCACCCCTGTAATTACGTATTATCATCAGTGGCGGATTTACCAGCAGGCTGAATAGGCTAAAGCCTAGGGCGGCAGATTTTAGGGGACGGCAAACTTTGCTCAAAAATTTTTTTGTCTCACAGAAATTAAAAAAAATATTATCTTATACACGGAAAAAATCGAGGCTCAAAAAACCAACAAAAATTACAATATTTTAGTGCTATACAGTATACTGAATACACTAACGTCTGTACATATATGAAAAATTACTAAACGCTTTTTTATAAAATATACTTTTTGTGATTTTGAATTTTTAAAATATTCCAATAGCGTTTAAGTATTACATTTTACATTTAGTATTTTTACCTTTTTTTAATTAATTATTGCCATAATTTTTACACTATTCAATTAATGTGTAATATGTTTCACCAGTTAAATATATCTATTCGAAAAGAAATGGGATCCGAAAAAAAATTGGTTAAAAATAAACATAACAAATATTATATAGATATAATTTTACTCTATATCTAAAAAATTAATACTTTTCTATTGATATTTATGATGATATTAACAACCTGTTTTGAGTGTAGAATAAAAATTTCATAAATTTACACGTAAAAAATGGCATATTGTTGCACAGAATTTCATAAATATTATACATTTCTTAGAATGATGATAATTAAAAAAAAAAAACAATAATGTAAATATTGTAATGAATAAAAGCTGTAAATATCCATTCAACGAAATTTCTTTTTAACATTCTTACATTTTTAATCCTAATGAATTCGTATCAATATTTGTTGATTAGTCTTATAAAAATATAATACAATCATAAAGTTGCAATTTCATTGACAAAAAATTGATTGTGAATTACGTTATAGAATTGCAGGTGTCAGTAGGGGCGGCAAATTTTGAATAGCCTACGGGCGGCAAATGTGTAAATCCGCCACTCATTATCACCGTTATTAAACATTCAAACCCTCATGAGATTTCACTTTGAACTCCGTCCTTCGTTATCTAAATACCCGAGCTTAAAATCTGCCTTTTTTCTCTCGCCTACGTCAGAGTGCACGTAGTATCGTCACGCCTTCTGTGCGGACGATTGATACAATAAAAGTATATAATTGCCTCAAAGATGTGATAGAATGCGGACTAAAGTGATAAACCAAAATCGTATGACTTTATTTATATATCTTAAAGAGACCGTCAGGTAGTGATTAAAGCATAAATAAAGTTGTTTTTTTAAACAGATTTTGAAATCAAAAATTTATTAAACAAAATAAAAAGAAATGATAAAAATCGGAATACTAATTTCACCTTTACAATTTAACAATTTTCTATGGTTTTCAAAAAGTTTTTGATTTACTAGAATTATCTAAATATTCACAGACCAAATAAAATCTTAGACCGTTCGACATAAAGAAGTTTTTTAAGGTACAGCTGTTATAAAAAGTTAAAAAAATCATATCAATACGCTTCTCTTTTGAATAAATTTTCATTTTGAATAAGCAACACCTCAATAATAATTAATAACATCTGACAGTAAACACCAAAGGCAATTAGATACATTGAAACTTTTTTTTAAAAGAAACTCCAAATGGCGCATAAAACAATTATTTAGCGTTTCCTGAAAAAACGCGAAGACTTAGCTTATGAACACCTTAATACCAATCGATAGGCAATTAAAAAATACATCTTCTGGTATGTTAAAAAATATGGTGTTCCATTTAAATTAATCAAGTTACAACCCCTTAAAGTTCTTACTTAAGTAGTAATAATTTTTTGACACTCTGTAAAATGTTGACGAGTTTATTATAAGTAGGATATAAAATATGATCTATTGTTACACTTCATTGTAAATTTAGCTTACATAACTTAAATACTACTTAAGTATTTGAAACGTGAAAATTAGGTTAGATTTTGAGAAAATTCAAATTATTTAAAAAACCTTAAGGTTTAGGTATTATAAAAATGTTATCAAAACAAACACTTATTTTGATCGAAGAATCCAAAAATGCAATAATTTACAGGGGGTTCCATTTAAAAAAAACATAACTGATACTTTTAGGGCATTTGGGACACCCTGTATAATATGAAAATAATTTTAAAATGTAACCGTAACAGACCCCTATATATCTCAAAAGTTAAAGTTTTTGAAATTTTCATATTTTGGCAATAATATTCCGTCCCGTATAGCGTGAATAACCCGTATAAACAATGTATCTGAAAGTGATACATAGTCTAAGTCTAAACGGTAATTTAAAAAGCTCTTGTGCTTAATGCGCTTTTAATTAGTTTTTTCTACTTCGAATTTCCATGAAACAGTCATTTGCTTTAAATTAGAATTAAATATTACGAGAAAATCAATTTACTGTTAACACACCATTTATTATCTGTAATATCATCTGACTCTTGTTGAATTGACGATCAAGACCGCTCCTAATTAATCGAGTCGACCACGACTATTTGTAGTCCATTTGAACGCTCGAAAAATTATGTAAATTGATAATAATTTTCCGTTTTGACATGAAAAACGGCCGTTGGTCTAATTTGAAGATCTAACCACGATAACCAGCCTCTTTTTCTTTTTATGGTTATGAAAAATGCGGGGAATTCTTTACATTTACTTTACCAGATTATATTATGGGTGTAGGTTATGTTATGTTGTTCATGTAATGTATCAAAGTGTAATGAAGAAGCGGAGATAAACTAACTATAGGTACATACGTATAGGCAGGTTTGCGATGTCATTTTGCAAAGGCGGTGATATATAATAATTACGTAAATCGAGAACAGGATGTGAGTAATTGCAAGTGCAATCTTTTACTTTAACAAGTACCTACTTTTACTACTTCGATAATATCATCCGTTAGTTTTTTGTCATTGACATTACGGTTGGCATTAACTGAGCGAAATTTGCTTACGATTAACATTTCTTTTACTTACTTACTTTCATGTTTACTCTCTGTGCCATTCATATTCATTGTTTAGATATAGATTGATGGTTTGCTCCTATTTTGTATGCCATTAGCTGACCCACGCACAATTGCCCAACAAAATTTTGACAAAAAGCCTAGGAATGTCGTTTTTACCTTGGATATCTATTTCTATTCTATGATTTTATCTCTTAGGAACTGAACTATCGTTTAACATATAAGAGAATTAAAGTTTTACTGAAATTAAGAAACTCAAAAGAATATTAAAAATTAATATACAGAGGGAGTCAAATTTTATAAAGCTTATTCTCAAACAGGATATTATTCTTAGTAAATATCGAAGTCTTCTTAACGTCTAGGGTTCCTTGCCCAGTATATTTTGAATTATTTAAAGCTTACTTTAGCAGCTTAGAGTATGGACGAAGAACGTCCCATCTGAGTCTAACTACATTTTTAGTAGTAGTAAGAGCCTTTATTGCAACAAAAAGTTATATATACATCTCCCCACACAAAAAGAAGAACATAATTTATTATCCAACCTATAAATTTTTAGTATTATACATATAAACTAATCACTTCCCTTCCTTCTCCCTTATAATCATTTTTCCTGTATTTTCCCTCCCCCTCTTCTCACATCTCTCCTTTTCAAAAATTGCTTCAATAGGGTCAGACCACTACCATCCGCATTTATTATCCTTCCAAGTTCCTCCCTCTCATTCTTCCCCATTACTTCTTCTAATACATGCTCCATGATTCACTCTTTTCTTCACATCCTCTACACAATCTCTTACTTTCTTCCATCCAAAACTTATTCTCATTACACTCATTCCCCATTCTGAATCTAGCTATTATCTCTATACTTTTTCCTTCTCTTAGATATCCTGGCACCTCATCCCTTTGCCATTCTACCCATATAAACTCCCTCATACCTTTCGCGTATCTTGATTCCATAAATTTTCTCAAATCCTCACCTCTTACTGTTTCATTGCATCTTTTCCCCACCATCCTACTATCATTCAATCCCTTTCCTCTCCACTCTTCCATTTGTTCTTTACTTATTGCCATTTCTGTTAAGGCCTTCTCCCTTTCCACATCATATTTATTTTTTTTCCAATCCCCAATATCTTTTTCTTCCATATCTCTTTTCTTAAATCCCCTTCTGGTAGTTCCCACAATTTTTCTTCGTAGTTTACTGCCCCCCTTCTTGTATCTTCTACCATTTTCCCACTATTTGTTTCCCTTCTTAATATGTAGTCTCGGGTACTTTTTTCTAAACGCAAAACCCATTTTATATACCTTTAACAAATATTTTCTACTATTCTGTACTCTTTCCATTCCCATATCTCGACTCTATAAAAGACTATACTTTTTACTTACGTTTTAAATAGTACCGCCCTTCTTTCCCAGTTATTTTTTTCCTTTTCCCGATATCCTCCACAGCAATGCATTTGCTTTAGCTGCTTGGTTACTTATGTGCACATCGTCTTTGTTTTTTTCTGTCAACATGTGCCCCAAGTAGTTGCATTTTTTAACCCTTTCTATCACCTTCCCCTTCCATCTCACTTCCTTACTCCCTTTTTTTTCTGCCTCTTACTTCACCAAAAACTATTATTTTGGTTTTTTCACCATTTAACTGCAAGCATTTTTTTCTCCAAGTATTTTTCCAATTTTTTTGTCATTTCCCTCATTGCACCCCAACTTGTCGCAATTAACGCTATATCATCCGCGTACGATATTGTGACGTGTTCGGTCACAGAAAACACAATTAACAAAACAAAACAACGAGTTTATTTAATTACTAAAATTAATTTGACTACACTACAGTTATGAACAAGTTCGCACAATTTATTTCACTAAAACGTTTCTTTTTAATCGCCGTTCCGGTAGACACTATTTATCGCTCTCTATGAACACTATCGCCTCTATGGTTCGCCTGTATCGCCTATCGATCGCTTTGCATCAGCTGTTACTGTAAACTGTCAACTAACTCGGTGTGAGTGTCTCGTCCGCTTTTATAGTCTTCTCAGCCTTTTTCTGGGGTATTCTACAGCCGTCTAGTAATTCAATTGTTTTCCCATTGATCTTTGCTGGTGTTTTCTAGATGTATCAGGAAAGCCGAGAATATTCCTTATGTAATCAGGGAAGATGTTCATTAATTATGCTCACACCAACTTAATTGGCAAGTACTCGTAACACTGCCCCCTTCTTAGAATTGATCGTCCCGATCAATGTCTTGACCTTTGTAAGGCGCCAAGCGGTCCAAGTGTACAACTTTCATCTTGGCCTTTGGTCCTCTCTGAATACGGTAGACCACGTCATTCAGTCTTCTGACCACGGTGTAAGGTCCTTCCCAGGCTCGCTGTAGCTTCGGTGAGCGTCCTTTCCTACGAACAGGATTGTAAAGCCACACCTGGTCCCCTTCTCTGAATCCTGTGCTGTTGGCTCTCCGGTCGTACCTGGTCTTCATGCGGTCACTCCCTACTTGGATTTTGTTACGAACGGCTCTATGGATGGTATCGAGTCGTTCCTCTAGCTGCTGTGCGTAGTCGGTAGCCGAAGGTCGCCGATCTTCTGGGTGTCCAAACCGGATGTCTATCGGTAACTTCAGCTCTCTTCCAAATAAAATGCTGGCTGGTGTTCTGCCGGTGGTCTCATGAACCGCACTTCGATAGGCCAACAGGAACAAAGGTATGTGCTGGTCCCAGTCTGTCTGGTGATCGTTGACAACCATTTTCAAATTTGTTTCCAGCGTCGCGTTAAACCGTTCGACCATTCCGTCAGATTGTGGATGTAATGGAGTGGTCCTAGTTTTCTGTACTCCTAGCAGCTCACAGACTTCCCGGAATACTGCGGATTCAAAGTTCCGTCCCTGGTCAGAGTGGATCTCCATCGGAACTCCATACCGGCTGATCCATTGGTTGACCAACATTCCAGCGACCGTAGTAGCTTCTTGGTTTGGGATTGCGTACACTTCGGGCCATTTGCTAAAATAGTCCATCACTACCAAGATGTATTTATTGCCAGCAGCTGTTGTTGGGAATGGTCCTGCTACGTCCAGAGCTATTCTCTCAAATGGGGCACCAACATTGTACTGCTTCATTCGCCCTCGGCTTCGAGTCTGAGGTCCCTTGGCTGACGCACACGTTGGACACTTCCTACACCAATTTTCGACGTCTCTTCTACACTTTAGCCAATAAAATCGCTCTCGCACCTTCTCCAACGTCTTTGTTACTCCGAAGTGTCCTCCACCAACACCTCCATGGACTTCTGTCAGCACCTCATTGACTCTGTTCTTCGGGAGAACTACTTGATGTCGAATTTTAGTTCCGTCAGGGCTTTCCCACACTCTTTTTAGTACCCCATTCTCGACGATGAGCGAATCCCATAAGGCCCAATAGCTCTTCGTGATGGTACTCGTACTACTAACATCTGCCCAGGTAGGTCGTGCTGTTCCTGCCTTTTTCCACCGCAGTATCGGTTTAATGTCTTCGTCGTTATCTTGGTCTTTCGCCAGGTCTTCGTTCTGCCAGTGTTCTTCAGGTTCCACCATCGTTTGACAGATCCTTGCCAAGTTGACTGGTTCCTTCTTTTCGGCGGCCATGCAATGTTTGCAGTTCCTCGAGGATGGTCTTCGCGAGAGGGCATCAGCGCTACCATGTTGTTTTCCAGCACGATGCTCGATGCTGAAGTCGTATACTTGTAGCCGCTGTTGATCCGCACGGCGTTCCTCGGCCGGGTAGTTTCGCTCTAGATGTCGGTGCTTTCCACTTTCCCAGTACCTTGGTCTTCCCTTGTTTTGTTCACAGTCTCGGGAAAAATGACCGACCTTCCCACATTGCCAACATCTGGCCGATTCTCTTCTGTCATCGATTGTAGTCCTTTTCACAGTTTCGACGCATTCGTGGCGTTTAGGGCAGTCTAGCTGTAAATGTCCGCGCTTTCCACATTCCCAGCACCTTGGTCTTCCTTTATTTTGGCCACAGTCTCGGGAAAAGTGACCGACCTTCCCGCATTCCCAACATTTGGCCGATTCTCTCTTGTCGTTGATGGTAGTCTTCTTGACAGTTTCGACGCATTCTTTAATCAGCCTTGTGACTTCATTCTTGTATTCGTCGTGTTCAACAGCTGTTTGGCGTACACGCACGTGGCCCTTGGAAGCTTGTTTTGCAGCTTCGAATTCTAAGGCGTGCGCCAGTGCGTCACTCGCAGTCTTATGGCGGGCCAAACGGAGAACTTGCTGTAAGTCGGTGTCCCTCACGCCATCGACGAATGTTTGGACTGTTAGCTGGTCTGCAAAGTCCTGCGGAGCGGTAGGATAGGCCAATCTAACTAGACGTTCCACATCGGCCTCGAACTCCTGTAGATTTTCTGATGTCCTCTGATTGCGACACTTTAGTTGGGTTTGGTACACTTGTTGTAAATGTTTGTCGCCATATCTCATTTCAAGTCGCTCTAGCAGCGCAGAGAAGTCTCGTTGTTGGCGCTCTGGAATACCTTGAAGGACATCCAATGCTTCTCCTCGCAGAGCTATGACCAGCGCCGTTGCTTTCTCAAAATCGTTCCAGTTGTTTGCTTCTGCCGCTGCCTCGAACTGTCGTTTGTATACAGACCAGCAAACTTTTCCGTCGAAAGTCGGTGGTTTAATTCTAATCGTCTTAGCAGTGTCTTCGGACTTTACTTCACTTGCCGGTTTTGTGTTCTCGAACTTCTGTCTCATCTTCTCTACTTCCTTTTGTACTTCTTCTTTCAACTCATCTCTTAGCTTTTCTTGTCGTATCTCCAATTCTTGTCGTACTTCCTGTAACTCTTCTTTTAATCCTTCTTGCTCAATTTTTATTGTCCTTATATCTTCGACCAATTTCTCTTGAACTGCCTTAATTTCTTCTTTGCTTGCTTTAATTTCTTCCTTCATTTCTTCTTGTGCTAATTTCATTTCGTCCTGTCCAGCTTCCATTTTATTCTTCAATTCTTCCTGTCCACATTCCATTCTTTCTTGTCCAGCTTCCATTTTATTCTTCATTTCTTCCTGGCCTGCCTTCATTGCCTTCATCATTTCCATTAAAGCCTTTATTTGTTCTTCCATTATCGCTGATTGTTTTCTTGTTACTGGCATAAGGCTTCAAAATTCTTCTTCACTTCGGATCTCTGCTACGATCTGTCGCACTAACTTTCTTCGGGAATCTTCAATTCCCTTACTATCCCACTCCTGACACCAAATGTGACGTGTTCGGTCACAGAAAGCACAATTAACAAAACAAAACAACGAGTTTATTTAATTACTAAAATTAATTTGACTACACTACAGTTATGAACAAGTTCGCACAATTTATTTCACTCAAACGTTTCTTTTTAATCGCCGTTCCGGTAGACACTATTTATCGCTCTCTATGAACACTATCGCCTCTATGGTTCGCCTGTATCGCCTATCGATCGCTTTGCATCAGCTGTTACTGTAAACTGTCAACTAACTCGGTGTGAGTGTCTCGTCCGCTTTTATAGTCTTCTCAGCCTTTTTCTGGGGTATTCTACAGCCGTCTAGTAATTCAATTGTTTTCCCATTGATCTTTGCTGGTGTTTTCTAGATGTATCAGAAAAGCCGAGAATATTCCTTATGTAATCAGGGAAGATGTTCATTAATTATGCTCACACCAACTTAATTGGCAAGTACTCGTAACAATATTGTCCATACCTTTTTCCTTCCTATCACTATCCCCCTCTACATTTTTATATTTACAAAATAATTTTGTTGAAACACTCTGTAGACAGACGCAAATGAGGTATAGTGTTAACGGAAATGTTTAAGTGTAAAGTCGACCTAATTTGATAATTGACGGCGGACTAAATGATATGTAAAACGTAACCGAATCGCATTCCCAGCGTAAAATGTCACGAGTCCATGCACCCACTTCCTTATTTTCAAGTCAGGCATGCGACCCCGGTGATGGCCCTGGATGACAATGGCACTTCTATCAGGCGCCACGTCTACTTCTAATAAAAGAATACATTGATACGTACTGGAACAGGAGACCTTTTACAGCACCCAACACTTCTTTTCTTTTCTTTCTGCTTTTATTTTTTTTTCCGGTACATTGTGACTCTGGTCTAGGGTCACGCCATCTTTTGTTCTATATTTTATCGACTGGGACCGACCAAGTTGTTGAACAGAGACACTCTTTTAAAAGTCGAGTAGGTGTCATGTCGTCGGTACGCCTTTTCCGGTACATGGACACGTTGTATGGGTATCACTGGTACCAATAGTAAGTAATATCGAACTGACGGGTGTCCCAATGCCGAATTCCAACATACAGACAAATGACAGTTTTTATTGTTGCTATTAGGACGTGGAGTAGTTTTTTAAACAATTCCGATCGGTTTGGTGTCGACAACAGATAATAATGTCATTGAGAGGATTTTTGTTATTTTATTTTATGTGGCGAAATTCTATACGATATGGGCGGTAAAAATGTTGCGGTCATGAAGTGATGGCAAAGGTCGTTTCTGGTTTGACAAGAACATTTACGCAATTACGTATAGGTATATAACAATATCAGGCGCATTTAAAAATAAATTTTTACAGCAGAAGGTCATATGACAGGGTGTATTTATACCAACAGATAACGAAACAGGTTGTCTATATAATAAGGGGATATAAAATAAGATTATGTCACCCCAAAATGGGAGGGGGGGTCTGGCGAAGTCAAATCATTGAATTTAAAATAAAAGGAGGGAGAGTCATTTAAAATCTCAAATCAACTTTTTACTTCAATTCCTCTTATTATAGGGAGAAGGAGGGAAGGGATCGCACTAAGGGAAAGGGAGGGGTCACTCGTATATAATTATAATTTTCCCATTTTAATTGCTGGTGGGAACATTACACCCAAAAGTTTTTGTATATTAAATAATCTTTAAAAAGGGTGTTTCAATAATTTTTATAAATTTGATAATGATTTTCCGGGTTAACGAGCCGGAGTTTTTATAATTTCCAAACGTTTCGTTCGAAACTGCGCCGAACATTCTCAATGGAGACGACGGTGAACTCCTGAACTTTCCAGAAGAATACTACGAAGTCACCATCGTCTCCATTGAGAATGTTCGGCGCAGTTTCGAACGAAACGTTTGGAAATTATAAAAATTCCCGTTAGCCCGGGAAATCATCATTATATAGACTCCGGGCGCGAAACCCTTCAAGTACATCATTTTTATTAACTTAAGAATTATTTTTGTGGATAATGTTTTGTTGCATGCCTAAATCCTATATTAATGTCAAAATTTAAGAATGTTTTTCTTCCTTTTTTCATTCTAATTTTCTTTGAGTCTTGGTCACCACTGAAAGTAACAAACGTAAATTCGACTTATAAATAGAGGAATTTACATAGTTCCCTTTATAATAATGTATTACTCACTCGTTTTATTAAATTATACACATCATCTTGTAATTTTTACTTCCTCGTAGGCACAACCTGCTTCAATACTTTACGTACGTTACTTAATAAACACAATAACAACATGCGTGCACGCAATTTCCTGAAAATCATCGCTAACAATAAAAGCGCGACAAAAACAACAGCAACGACCGAATAATTGAAGAACAGCCTTCAATCGTAACAACAGAAACAACAACAACAAAAGCAACAGCTACATACTATACTTACATATAGATTTATACATATATATGCAATAATGAAAGAACGAACATGTTGTATTGTTTCGGATTTTTCATTTCATGAGTGCCGTGGCGGTCGGGTATCGTCCCACACGTCTTTTTGTCTCACCAGTGAACTGATTGCGTTCCGATGTTATCGCATCAATTAATCGAATTTGCATTCGATCGAAGGCCATCGGCATCGAGTCGGACTCCTATGCAGGGACGGAGCTGACGATAGATCGACTCCTGCAACGCTAATTACACGCTCCCCAACCTAGGAGAGTACCAATTTCATTTTAACTTGTTAGAGGTATTTCAGAACATCATGCATGAGCTTTGCCATGACGTAACTATTCTTGTGCATAAACTCCGCCTCTTGACGATTTCGAAGATTTCATAAAATTTTGAAGTAATATCTCGAAAATGTATAGTCTGTATATTGATGAATTTCAAGAATACAATTAAGATTTAAAAGTTCATTATGATCTTTTCCAATTTTGAAATAAGGAAATATATGACATAAAATTCATCCAGGTAGGCACTATGAGTTTAAAAATTATCCCTTATATCAAGTAAACGATAAGATGTCCGAAATAAGGATTATAGAATCAGAAACTGATCAGGTGGTCGTATTAGGGAATATTGGTCCGGATCTGACCCTCCTCTAATGTCTAATGATCTAATTCAAATTTTGAGAAGTCAGGACTCATGCCACTGAATTTTGTGCGTTTGTAACTTCTGTGGGAGACGGGGAAGTCCTGCTCCATAAGCGATTCCAAAATAATTTGATAAAGTGCCTTTCTAATTGCAGCTAAAGGTGCGCCACTGTATCTCACACAAGCAACTCTTTATTGACCACTAGACTTTATAATGTGTATGTACATACAAAGTATTAATAATTTTCCAAAATTGGCTGTGTCGAAAAAGTAGCAGAATAATAGATAGGAACGTAACAGTAACGACTAGATATATTTCTGTCAGCTTTTCTGAATCTCATTGTACTGAAAGGTTTCCTTACATGTACTCATAAAGATAACCGACAAATTCCTACAAATCCTGTCTGATATGAAAAATTTATTCAAAAGAGTTTTGATCATAATAGACTTTCGGGAGTTCAACTTCTTTGGGGGTAGTAAATTTTAAATAACCAATAAACATACGTACATTAGGCATTCTGTAGTAGAGTTTTGCCCACTGAATTTGAACTAATTTTATTAATTAAATGTGACCTTCGACTGAAATCATAAATGATGGAGCAAGAACTTCCTGAGATTGTCGTTTAATTAATTTGCAATTTGTAAGTATGTAAAATCGTAATCCACAACATTTCATATTAAGAACTCTCTTAGCAAACTATACATATAATAAAACTAGGTATATTATGTAACGTCGAGCACTTTATTAAAAAATAAGATCAATTCCTATTGTCTTCCTTAATAATAACAACGACAACAATAACAATTATGTAACACGTCCTGTAACTGTCGGAGGAAGTCAAATATCGATACTCAATCGTGCATTACAACTTACAACTTGGTATTAATTGCAACCAATGTTGCCAGACGCTAAATTTTATTTATCTACTACCTATAATAAAGTTTCAAATAGAAAGCGGCGTGGTCTACCAAGGAAGTTGCGAGACGATATCCAAGGTTACAGGTTAAGTCGACCTAGATCCTTTAAGAGGTTGTAGTTTCCCTCATTTCTGACTGATTTGACTATGAAAAACAATATCCCAAACTTAATCGTTTTAAAATTAATGGACTTTTAAGATTTTTTATAAAAATTTCCGATTTTTTGGTGTAGTGTCCTATTTTTTTGTGTCCAAAAGTCCAATTTGGCTAATAAAGCTTGGCATTAAAGAGGAATAAAAAATTTCTTTGAGATTACTTATCCGATGACACGTTTTTTACTTCAAGCGTTAAGGGCAAGTAATGGAATGAACCAAGAATGTGAATGTAAATGAGCAAGAATTTTTTTATTAGGTACGGTGGGATAAAGTTTAAGACAGTTTCAAGTCCCCTACCCATCTGAAGTTAGATTCCATTTCTTGCTCTACCCTTGAGTTAGTATGATGATTATTCTGTATTACTTCTTCATTTTATAAGCAGTAAAATAATGTAATTCCACGTAAAATACATGCTCCTAAAAACTTTCAAAGGTTTCGCAAAAGTATTATCTACTGGGCATCAAACTTAATCACTCTCTTTCATTTTCAGTGGAATTGGAACTAGACAAATTTTATTTAATCAAATACTTCTCTTCCTTCTTACTTGTTTCCTTCTTTCCCTTTTCACAAACAATAAATATATTATTCATTAATTCCTCTTAAATCCGACATCGTCGTTCTTCAGGCTTACAGTCTTATTACAACATTATGAGACAAATGCACGATTAATACCAGTACAACGCGTATAATACGTATACATAGATACGCAATCAAGAGAGGTCATTCACAAAACAATATTTTTTTTAAATCCATCCTGGAGCGTCCTTTTGGGTCGTAGTAAAAGTTGATATCGTGGCGGGTGCGCCAACGAGGGTCTGCGGTTTGTCAAATCGTCGTCATCATCTGTCACTCACAGAAGCACGTTGCAGTTGAAGTTGATGGTTACCTTGATCGGTTCATTAACCATGACGTTACTGACGGATGGTTTGTAAACTCCCGAGGAAAATCAATTAAATGTACCTACATAGTTTGAATTTTAGCTACAAAGGGTGATGATTGCGACAAGATAATGCAATGTATTAGTTTTGATTAACGAAACATAATCAAAATCTTGCGACAAGTCTTGCTCACTCTTGCAAATACACTGAAGTCTTCCACAAATCTAGTTTTAGTTTAGCAAATAAACTCTTAAATCTTCTAAAAACCTAGTTTCAACCTCTAATGTACTCAGATAATCAGCTAACATTCGAAGTTCCAAAATAGTCTCTTCTTTTGATTATCAAAGCTAGTTAGTATCTCTCAAATAGACTCAAGTCTTCTATAAAACTAATTTCATTCCCCAAATACACTCAAGCTCCCTTCTTCACCACTCCAGTCTCATAGACAGACTGAATCATCGAGACATGACAGTCATTTGATCTTCGTAATTCCATAATAAGCTATTCTTTTGATTATCAAAACGCACTCAAAATGTTTCACTATTTTAGTCTTTAGCTCACTAGTTTCAATCTAACAACTAGATTCAATTCTTCTACAAAACTAGTTTTAGTCTAGCAAATAAACTCTTAAATCTTCTAAAAACCTAGTTCAACCTCTAATGTACTCAGATAATCAGCTAACATTCGAAGTCCAAAATAGTCTCTTCTTTTGATTATCAAAGCTAGTTAGTGTCTCTCAAATAGACTCAAGTCTTCTATAAAACTAATTTCATTCCCCAAATACACTCAAGCTCCGTTTTCATCCACTCCAGTCTCATAGACAGACTAATCATCGAGACATGACAGTCATTTGATCTTCGTAATTCCACAATAAGCTTTTCTTTTGGTTATCAAAACGCACTCAAAATGTTTCACTATTTTAGTCTTTAACTCACTAGTTTCAATCTAACAAATAGATTCAATTCTTCTACAAAACTAGTTTTAGTCTAGCAAATAGACTCTTAAGTCTTCTAAAAGACCTGTTTCAGTCTCAACTCGTTTCTACATCTACTCCAGTCTTGAAAATAGACCGATTATAATGAAAATTATAAAACATTCGTAGCTCCACAATAGACTCTTTTGATTGTAAAAGCGTAATTAAACATTTTTACATTTGAGTCTAGCAAATAAACTGAAGTCATTCACAAAGCTAGTTACAGTTTCTCAAACAGATTCAAGTATTCTACAAAACTAGTTTTAATCTCCCAAATACAGAAGAAGTTTGCTTCTTCATTTCATCCTCGTAGACAGACAGAAACATCCCGATGTGTCATCCATAACCTCTTGTTTTGATTATTATTTATTATTAACATTTGGGTCTTGCTTATAGACTAGAACTAGTTTCAGACTGCAAATAGACTCAAACCTTCTACTAGTCTCAAAAATCAACCTGAATTTTGTGATAATCATCCTACATTCGAAGCTTCATAATTGACTCTTCCTAGGACCAATTATATCTCACCTCATCCTAGTATATTGGGGCTCCTAGGAATTACATAGATGACCCTAAACATCCATAAAAGGACTCCATATATATGTTAATCTTTGTATTGTTAAATCAGACCTTCGGTTCTCTCTATCCTTAACATTTCTTGATGACTCGAATATATTACATTTTTAACTATCCAATATTTCTATATTGGACTTCCTCTTCATTCTTACTTCTTTGAATAGTTCTGCATATCTAATTCGGTCATTGTACCTATTCTTGTTTCCCATAGCTTTGCTCCTTTCAGCAGTTGCTTTATGTAAATATAAAACACATAATCCTTATTTAATTTTTTCTGATAAATTATCGCCAGTAAATATTAAAAAGTATTTCCAATCATCTGATTTCCAGATATTACATCGCAAAAACGCGTATAACAAACGATTGAATTGTTTTCTATTTGTTTTCCTCCCTATTCGTCCATTACACGACTGAACAAACTCTCTCCCTTTAGATGGTTCAGATAAGAGGAATAAGTGGGCTATACATAGAGCAAAACTGTACGACAATTGTAGGTAATAACATAAGTAATTATCTTATAAATAACGTTTAATAAGGTCGTTAAGAACACCAATAATAAGTCTCGCGTGGCTGAATGATTAAAAAAGTGTACGTAGGTATTGTGTATGTCTATTATAAGTAGGTACCTACATATAGGTACGTATTGCACAGTAGGTTTGTATTTATCTGTGAACTAGCTGTTCTCATCTTCTAGCTACAGTTCCTCATTGTTTGCAAATGGCAGATTTTATCTCAATTTATAAAATAGTATATTGTTAATGCATGTCTCGAGCTCAGAACGATCACGAATGGTAACGCTGTTGCT
The DNA here is from genome assembly GCA_029378335.1 of Agrilus mali. Classification (NCBI taxonomy): domain Eukaryota; kingdom Metazoa; phylum Arthropoda; class Insecta; order Coleoptera; family Buprestidae; genus Agrilus; species Agrilus mali. Next base: position 7,764,244 of record CM055662.1, read on the forward strand.
GCTGCACCACGATGTGGTGATTGGAGAAAGTGGACGATTTAAAAAAAAATATATAAAAAGAAAGAAACACTCAATCAGTGCCCATTGGCAAGAAATCCAATATTGTATTATTGACTGAATCCACTCTTACTCGATAAAAAAACACTTCCACAAATTAACACATGTTTCATACTCTTGCGGTTTTATCAGGAAATACAAGTTGCTTCTGAAGAAGCCACAAGGCGAAAGCCCACCTTTAAAGTGTATTTACTTATATAAACCTTAATTGGCACTTAATAGGTCTGTTGCACCCTCTCTAAGAATCATTATTAATATTGATGCCTTTATTGTTTCAAGACTAATAATCTTCTTGACATCCTCACCCTGGCTCTAATTCGTCACTCAGTAATGTTAACAAAATGGAGTCCATTGGCCGCCATATTGATTTTCACTCTTTTCGGATTCATTGTCTGCGTCACTCTCGTTATGAAGACCATCAAGGCTAAAGACTCTAACTTATTAATCACATATATAATTAACTGATATGTTAATAACTATCACGTCCTTAATTGAACGAGATTTAATGAAACTAATGTTTCACTAAGTGAAGTCGTTACTTTTCCAACCAATTATTTCACTAAATAAACGAGCGTTTCATGTATTATATCGTTATACGTATGTACCATACATACCTACGTATGGATACCAAATGATGCATAAGATATATTATGCATATAGAAATGAATGTGTAAGGGTAGGCGAGGAAGGGTATTTCAGAAAGGCGATCGGACGTGAACATTCATTTGAGATAATATACTGGAAATTGCGCTAATGACAGAAGAATAACGTTGAACGTGAAGCCGTTCGTTTGTTGCTCAATTTCATATTAATCAGTGCATTGTAGTAATGCGAGAACGACAACTGCTAATTAATTCACTTCAATCCATCCATTAATAACTCAATATTCTTCAGAATAAGAAAGAATTTAAAGAAAAGAACATATTGAAGTTGAACCTCTGGATCACCAATGAGGCATCTAAAAATAATGAATTGATTGAAAATTTCGTTTCACAGATTTTAATTGCATAATGGCTTAAAGGGTCTGTCTATTAATTTGCTATTCTTTTTACCTTACAATTTATATAAAATTTATTTCAAGATTTTTCATTTCTATTCGTCAATAAAAATAATTCAGCGTCACCAATACCACTAAAACTCCGCTTTTGACTTCAGTAGAGAAAGCACTTTTTCTCTACTAAATTGTTCGATATATTAAAAAAATGTTCTGTTCTGGGGAATTTAACTATGTTTATAAATATTCAATTTATTTTCCTATTTTTTCAATAATGGATGGGTTCCTTAATGAAAATTATGCAGTATTTTCATTAAAACAGAGTATAATTTAAACAAAAGAAATACTCACATGATGAGATTAAAACTATCATGTTTAAACAATTATTAAGAAAAAACCTGACAGGTATTTAAAACTTTGTTCCACATGAAATTATGTTCCAATTTTTTCAAACTGCTTATTAATTCGTTTTTTGAGTGATCTGCTCGTTTGCCCTACATACCTATCTACATAAAATTTATCATACGAGCAGCATTCTATTTTCTGTTAGGGAAAACAAAATAATTTATTGTTATTTACTTTTGACTCTAAAAGTGTTATCTCATTTAATATTTTTGATAAATTGTAGTCTATACTATTTTAGGGAAATTCTACTATGTCTACAAATATTTGTTAATTTAATTGCAGTGTCTAAATGAAATGCATTAAGAATTAAACAAAAAATAAGATTCATCAACGATAACTCCTACACTGTTGTGGGATTCACTTTATAAGTCGTTGAAAGGAGGAAAGGACCTTGGAGCTCATTTATTTGTAACATTTCCGTCCTTGCAGAAAGATAGTAGGTTTAGATAGATACCGAAAGTATTTCCTTAATCCACTGGATATCACAAGGTTTCGACAAAAATTGCTCTAGTTCTTTTTTATTTTTAATAACGGATATCTCCCCTTTTCTTCCTCTGTATAACACAGCTCAACTTTTACTCACAATAACAGTCAGATGTGTTATTAGTATCTTTAATTTTTACTTCAAAGTATAAAGCAAAAAGAGTAAATTTTTGCCAGTATACCTACTGTAAGGTAAAATAATTAAGACATCGCCTTTGATCATCTACTTATTGTTAGCTACAATTTGTACAAATTAATCAAAAAATAAACCTCATGAGATATTCCCAAATCTCATGAGATTTACCTTAGTGCGTAAAGACATCAAAAAGTCACAAAATAAAATTCAGAGGTATTCAAAACCTAAACAATAACTAAACATAAAAATGAATGAGTTACGTATGTGCCTACCAAGAAATTTTCTAGTTCATACTTTCATTTGACTCATTTAAACATGAGAAACAATGGATACTACTATTTTCTCCAACTTTTCACCAGAAAAATGAATACTAATAAGCGTACACATATTTTTTATGTGTCCAAGAACAATTTCGTATTGTTCTGTTAATGAATGTTGGTATTCTGTTATCGCTCTAACTATTTATTAAGAACTTTTTGCGCCTGCTGACACAAGAAATATTTTTACGCAAAAACTTTCGTCGAAATGATAAAATACCTCCTCTGTGCTGTTCTGTCACGTGTTCAGACGCAATTAGACCAATATGCATACAAAATGGTAAATGGCCGAGTTCGTGCATAAATCGTCGATCTCGTTGTGTGCCTGAATGGCCCAACTGTCTCATTACTATTATGGCATGAGGTTTGTAGTGTGTTGATTTTCTGGGCGTTCGGAAATCTAAAACGTGGGAACTGGAGTTATGTGCGAGACCAGACCAGACTTTCTGTTAAACATGGAAATTCTTGGACACATTATTATCTTCATGTATTTAGTAAAAGTTTTTAGTCAAATCAAATAGAGAAAGTCGTTATCAAAGATACCAACTACTTTGAAATAAAGGATTCGATTCTTGAAACTAAAAGGAGGACCACTTAGGCATCTATAAAAAATTTAGTGTATCTACTGCTTAAAAAACTGAGTGTAGTAAAAATAATAATTGCGTCATTAAAAAAAAGCAAATAATAATTTTTGTTCCTTTCATATCTTGACCTCTTAGTAGTTACAAGGCATTTTTAAATTTTCAAAAATTCTACTGGCCCCGTCTCAAATAAAAAGGTATACAATGGACTTAATCGAGGAGGATAAAAATATATGATATAATAGTGAATGGTGAAGTCTGATGGAGTGTGGAAGATTTCTTAAATCTTAAGATCCTTAGTAAGCTTTTTTGACGGATTCACCCTGAGAAGGGCACCTACAGGCTAGAACCTCTCCCCCTCGTGCCATTCGAATCCTCTTAAACTCTTAACTTCTGCACATATAATGAATGATATTTAGGTACCTATTGGTATAATAAAATTACTAAATTCGAAAAATATTCATAACACTCAAGGCATCATTATAAAATAAAATGTTGTGCAATCCTCTTTGTTTTGAGTAATATCTATTTTTATACAGTTTTGAATTTCTACAAAATATACATTTCAAATATATGTAAATTAGAATCAAATTTTCTTTTGCACTGTGGAGCCCCTAGACAATCTAAATCTGAAAGACTCTCGTGTACAGATAATCACTTCATAGATATGTTTGTTTTTTCCTTTTTCTCATCAACAATTTTATTTTATTAAATAGTTCAGTAGATAATGTAATCTGTAGACTGATACAAAGTTCATAATTTATCTTCTAGCTAATCAGGAACTGATTCTGACGAATACTGAATGACAAAGAATTTTATAAACCAGTAAAATTTTGCTATAACTATAAATGAAATAGTAATTTTAATTTATTTAATTGCTGTTTCAACCGTGAAACTTTATGTTAATAATTAATTTAGTGAACAGAACTTTCTTCAGATTAATCAAATGTTGGAAGAAAGAAAAAATAAAAATAAAAAAGACCGGTATTTTTTTCCCAGAGTAGAGTGATCTGTGTCAGTCGTGATAACGGCTTAACTAACAATTGTCTACCGCTTTTGTGAAAATTGATCCACAATTGCTATCCACGTTCGACATTCTCATGGTAATTTTACTTGTACCACACTTTAATTAAATGCAAATGAGTTTGGCGTTAGCTACGGTACCTCCTTTCAAAAAACTACACTGGTTTCGATTATTTTTAAAAAACTCTATAGTTTTGGTTTCAACTTTGTGACAGTCCATGATTACGGGATGAATTTCAAATAAAACACACTTTGCAATGTCACTTAATTTTATTTCTTACCACTGGACCGGTTTCGACTTACAAAGTCATTATCAACAGTGCTTGCTAATGTTACTTAGATCTAATTTATACCTACAATGCCTACCACTTAAAGAGAGGGAGGGTTAGTTGTTCCTTTTTGGATAACACATTTGAACAGTGGAGTGTATTTGATGTCAATCTGGTCATTTAATAAATTAACATTATCTAATTTATTATATTTTTTATATTATATTGGTTTCGATTAATTAATCCACAATACCATCGTTTTTATAGATTTTCTTTAATTTCGCGTTTTATCATATTTCACTAAATGAGAGGGAGAAAAACATCTTACGTTCATTTATCAATGAGATTTTAATTTCTTAGATACCACACATCAATAAATAATATTTTTTAGGCTATATTTGCTTTTATCCTCGTCATTATAACAACAATAGAAGTGGAATGAGTTTATTTGTTTTGTTATCTCATAGATCCATGTGTCCCATGTTAATTTTTTTGTCTCAATTAATTCTTGTGCAAACATAAAACACAACCACTAAAAAATGTAAACTAAAGACGCCTTAATGGTTTATCACTGTGCCCAAAAAAGTACTTCAAACAGTATGTAATTGAAATGAACCGTAACGCAAATATTAGCAAAACAGCGGATTTTACGGTTGGCTGAATAGTGATTTTGTTTAATTAACAATTAGCAGATTGTTAGGCCGTTTTTTTCTCTTGACGAAATAAATAAACTAACTAAAATTTTAACCGGAACTTGTCGAAAAAAGATAATGATTACTTGGTTCATGACAGCAATAGGTAATGAAACTTTTTGGAGTTGATATTTTGGTGGTTTATTTTTAATGGCTCTTTTTATCTCTTAAAATCGAGGTGACCCAAATGTTTTTCACATAAGTATTTACGTTACTTACAATTAAACTAGTAGATTTTAAATTGTATTTTATTTTATCACTGAACTTACTCTTCGTAACCATTTTTTAAATCTTTCTTGGTAATAATCAGTCATACGCATTTTTAACTACGAGGATGGATCAAATATAAACGAGCCTTTGTTCATAAAACATTTATTTTGAAAATTTTCACGAAAACACAAATTTCTCTATTTTTCAACATACCTTTTTCCCAACGGATTGGTAGTTTTTTCATCTCGTTTTTATAAAAAGAAGCATGACGGAAGTCTATCCAGTTGCGCACAAACGCCTCCACATGTTCATCAGTCTGAAATCGCTCGCCTCCTAGTAATTCTTTAAGGGGCCCAAACATGTTGAAATCACAAGGGGATAAGTTTGGGCTATATGGATGGTGCTCCGACTGAGTCTAGTGCATTTTACTGATTTGGGCCTGCGCTGCGTTAAAGCTGCGATGCGAACCCGAACAGCTTTTTGATCTTCACTCAGCAACTTTGGGACCCAATGAGCTGAAATTTTTCGGAATCCCCAGTTTTTCATTATGATTGTGTGGACACTCCCATAGCTGATGCCGAGTTCAACAGATATCTGAAGCACAGTGACGTGGTGGTCCCCTTCAATAAGGTTTCTAACGCGTGCAATGTTAACCGACGATATGCTGGTGCGCGGACGACGAGGATGATTTACATTTCCGATACGGTTACGCCCTTTGTTAAATTCTTTGCACCAAACTTTTACCCGTTGCCACGAAAGCGTTTCATTTCCGAACTGTGCTAGCAATCTGCGCAAAATTTCAGCTGGTTTCACGTTTTCACGTGTAAGAAACTTGATAATAATCCGTTGCTCAACGCTGCTATGCATCTCTTTCTCACTCATTGTGATACCTACTAACCAACCAAACACAGCAGCACGACGAGTCGTTTCCGTGTCACCTAATATCTCCACTTCAAGTTGCTAACGCGCGTATGCGTCTTGAACAACTATCCGGCGCTCAATTTAAAAAAGCTCGTTTATATTTGATCCGTCCTCGTAACATTGTGTGACTTTATCAGTGACCTTCTCCGTTAGGTTAGGGTAGGTTAGGTTATTTTGTATATATACTTTTACTGAAACTGGATTTAACAAGGTTAGGTTAGTTTTATTATTCACCGGCCGGGATTCGAACTCAGATGATCCGCATATAAGTCGTGCGTCTAGCCACTGGGCTCTAACTATTGTTGTCTCAGTAAGTTCAGCTTGTTTATATAAAGCATACCAAACTTTATATATGTATATATATATAAATGTATATATATTTTATATTTAAAGTGTTTTTCTAATAATTGGCATTCCTCTAAAAGCAGTGCTTCTGCAACAGCCTAACTTAATTTTAAACTACTATCTGAAAGTGTTGATAAGCCATTTCCTCTATTGAAATATCATACAAGAAACATGGCAATAACTGAGTTACTTCTTGTTGATAATTTGTTTATTGGAATTAATTATTAATATGATTGGGTGTACATGTCAAAAACAATCTATGGATGAAGATATTTGCCCATATATGTAGGCATATGTATGTATGATGTGTTATATGGGTATGTATGTAAAAGTCGTGTAGGTATTTTTCCCAGTGTAGTGGCGCTTTTTGTTCAGCCTTCCATGCAATTAGTGTTATTTTCAATAGATAGAGATACTTATCTTCGCTTTTCCGCGGTAATTAGAAACTGGTCCTTGAAGCTGCTGGAAACACATAAATAATGATCATTGCAAACTGACAGATTTATCTTAATCACAAGCACGGGTTACGAGTTCTAAACAACCGGTAAATTAAACTTTTATAACATATTTTTATAGATAATAGCTATTCTATTTTTTTACCTTTATTAGTTTTCACCCAACAGATAGAAAAAGATCTTTTTATTGTTCAATAATAATTTTATGATAAGTATAAAAAATTATGTACATGGTATAAACCCTCTCATTGTATGTACCTACTTATGATAAATATTGAAAATTTTAACTCAGTTAGTTTGTGCTAAAAAATATAACTGACCCTGGGCTTTGACGTTGAGGTGCGCAGAAACGTAACTACACCCACTGTTAACTAATTACCGGGGCATAAGCGCCGCCTCTCGCCGTCTCTCGCGCATTGTAGGAGGGTTGTCAATCATAAAAACATAGTCTTCCGTTTCCTAAAAAATTTTGAAAAAGATATTTTTTTATACAATGCATAATTACTGGTTACTTTAAAGCGAAAATGTAGAGAAAGAAAACGTTAATGCATCTCATAAAAAAAAATTAAAGACTAACTGTACATGGATACTTTTAAATTGTTGATACATTTTTTAAAACATTCGACTATGTATTACTTTTTCCTGCTTAAATAAAAATTACCGCCAATACCCTAATAGGTGTATATAATGTAAATTAGTAAGCCATACAAACCGCAAACATTTTTAACACATGAATACATGACTGTCTGTATTTACCATATATTCGTATTTTATAAGTGAACATCCATATTATGCTTAGTATGTCATAAATTTATAATTCCAGTCGTACTTTTAGCGAGAATCGAGCTAAATATGTAAATATCATTAACTTCTTCCTGGTAAAATGATAACAATACTAACGGTTACAGAAAGAGATGTTGTAATTGTAATTTTTGAAACGAAAACAAAGATTCTTGATCTCATATATGCAGTTCTTAAATAATTGTGTAAATAAATGACTAATTTATAGTGTTACGTTAGCAGAGTAAATTACTTTTATTTAGTATCAAGAAAATAACAGATTGTTATTACGTTTGTTGGTTTGTTTAATTTTTTTTGTGTATATTTATATGTTTAATTCGTTCAGTTAATCAGTTAATACAATTTTTTTAGAACTAATAGTAGTGAGAAACTCTTAGATTGGCTAGGTTAGGTCAACGAAGACGAATGTTTTAGAACGGCACGTTGTTAGCAGCTGTCAAATTTATATAATATCATCCAACCTAACCTAACTTAACCAATTTGACAACTTGTCAAATTTGACAGTTACTATATGTCGTTCTAAAAACATTTACTTTGTCTGATCTTAACTTATTAAATAATATAACGTTACAGGATTTTAAACAACTGTTGTTATAAATAATGGATCGATCACATAAGTAGGTACTTCTTGTGATTCAGTTTACTAGACTTAAAGTGCTAGGTATATTCGTGCATGTGTTAAATAATCAAGTTTTTTATCACGTCTCATATGCGGTACGCTGAACACCATTGAAACATTTAACAGTTTTTGTGCCGTTTTTCTTTAGTATAAACCGTTAGGTATTTTTTATGTGATAAGTTGGTTTTTTCACCTGGGAACAAGTGTCGAACTTCGTTCATGCCCGAAATGGGCGTATTGTTTGTTCGTATCACGATTCGCTGTCTGTCTTGGACGGAATTATAAAACAGGCACATGAATATGTATTTATATTTTTATAGGTTCAATATTTTGATGGAATTAATATTCATGATAGTTAGGTACACTCTTATGCAAGATTTTGAAAGGACGATATAAAGGACTACACGAGGTATTAATAAATTTAAAATACAATTTATAACTTCAAAGATGTTGACGTAAGTCATCAATTTTATAGTAACATATCGACATAGCTAAATATGTCATATATCAGCCCTCAAATACGCGAGAACGACAGGCGGAACCTACGACCAGGCATTTTGTCTCTGCGAACCCCATTATCAAACAAACATTTGAAATACCTCCACCATGATTGGGGAAGTATGTACCAATTATATATATATATCGAAGATTTACAGCAATTAGGCCATAGCAAGTCCATAATACCGATTTTTCAGACCAAAGGACATTCGTTTGTCCAACTGAATGTTTAGTTAGTTTGTTCACCACCTATCATAATTAATACCCTGTTTATATCATGTGGGTATTCCATTATGTCTTGTTCACACTATCGAAAGCTTTCTGTAATTTAACTTTATTTAATCTTACTTTACTGGATGGATCTATCAACAGGGCTCTGTGTGTCGTAAAGTCACACTAATATTATAAAGGCGAAAGTTTGTGAGTGTGTGAGTGTGTATGTTTGTTACTTCTTCACGTCTAAATGGCTGGAGCGATTTTAATAAAATTTGGTATGGAGTTAGCTGACACCCTCGATTAACACATAGGCTACGTTTTACTGCGGAAAAATATCTTATTCCCATGGGAAAATCGATGAATATAAATTCGCGGAATATTATAAATGCGAAAGTAACTCTGCCTGTATGCTACACAATCTCGCCTAAAATTTACTGAACCGATTTAAATGAAATTTGGTACAGAGATAGTCTAGAGCCTGAGAAAGAACATAGAGTACTTTTTAATGCGAGAAAAGGGTTGTAAGGGGTTGAAATAGGAAAGTTTGTGCGGAATTTCCGTAATTTTTAAAGGTTTTTTAGGCTTTTGATTAAATATAAATAAATACGACATTCAATGTTTGTAAAAATTTTACCCTAAAGGGGATAAAATTAGCCGATGAAGGTTTTTGTGTAATGACGTCGTCCAAAAAGCTAACGGCCCAGAAAATTAAAATATTAAGTGTAAAAAGTTATAGAGGTTTTGTTTATTTGGATCAATAAAAGTAGTTGAATACTAAGCTATATGAACTATTTTAAACTATAATTAAACTATATTAATCTGTAATACTATAAATGCAAAAGTAACTCTGTCTGTCTGTGTGTTACGCAATCACGTCCAAACTACTGAACCGATTTAAATGAGAATTTGGTACAGAGATAGATAAGTAGATATAAAGCTAGAGGCTCGAAACTTATTTTTTAGGCTTTTGATTAGATATAAATACGACATTTAAAGTTTGTAAAAATTTTACCCTAAAGGGGGCAAAAAAAAGGAATCAAAGTTTTTGTAAAATGACATCGGCAAAAAGGCTTACGGCCCAGAAAATAGAAATATAGAAGAAAAAAATTTTAAATGCTGTCGAAAGTCACTATTCCACGCGGACGAAGTCGCGGGCATAGCTAGTAAAATGTAAAAAGCAACCCATTGTCCGTTTGGCCATTCATCACACGTTGGAATGAAACTTTTAATACAAATGCACTATCGTAGAAGATTGTGGAGAGATATACGCATTTACGTACTTAGTAGGTAGGTACAATACCTATAATACGTACCTATGCATTAATCCGTTTGTAGGTACAATAATCCTGCCGTTATTCTTCAAGTTGCGTTGGATACTTTTTCCGGTGTCGTAAAGCGTTTAGCGGCGTGACCGTGGTCGTTATGACCATATTTATGGTAATGGCGCAGGTGTTCGTTCATTCATATGACCGTACGTACGCAAACTAATTATGGAATTATTCCTCGAGATCTCCAGTTGTATGTATTCTCTCGGATCACGACAAAAACTGTCCGGGACGGTTGTGGATGGCATTATATTCGTATTTTATCATTACGTAAAATACCGCTTACGAAATTTTCTCACTTTAATCATAAATTTTTTGACGTTTGAAATCGTAGAGAATGAACAGATCTAAAGGCTTTTAAAATGATTTATATATTTGTACCTATCTGTACCTAGGGTAAAAGAGATTTAGAATTCGTTACTACTCAAGTGGCTGAACCAGATTTATGTCCACAAGAATTAAGATGATTTTATTATATGTATTTTAATAATCTTTCTAGTATTACTAACAACTATTTATAAAAGTCTTGCTACCCTATTCGGGTAACATTTGGTCATTTGTTTCAAGTTTTACAAATCTTAATTGAATGATTTTTTAGTCGTCTTTAGTATCTATCAATTGTATTTAATAGACTGTATTCTACTGGATGCAAGTTATATTCTACCAAATACAGTCATGGAATATCCTTGTTTGTTTCCGGAAACTTCTCTTAAGTCTTTTATCTTTAGATCTTGTATAAATATGTTATGTTGGCGTATGATTTATAATCCTGCATTAAAAGTGATGTTTTTTAACAATGAATTATGTTATTGGTATCTGAAGAATATAATAATTTAGCTATTCTGAAGATTTCCGGAAGGGTATATGGCAGTAGCGGATTTACCAGCAGGCTGAGTGTCTATTAATTAGGCTTATATAAAAGTACTAGCTATGCCCGCGACTTCGTCCGCGTGGAATAGTGACTTTCGGCAGTATTTAAAATTTGTTTCTTCTTTATTTTTATTTTCTGGGCCGTAATCCTTTTTGCCAACATCATTACACAAAAACATTCATTCCTTATTTTTGCCCCTTTTAGGGTAAAATTTTTACAAACTTTAAATGTCGTATTTATTTAAATCTAACAAAAGCCAAAAGAATAAGTTTCAAGCTTCTAGCTTTATATCTACTTATCTATCTCTGTACCAAATTTTCATTTAAATCGGTTCAGCAGTTTGGGCGTGATTTCGCAACACACAGACAGACAGAGTTACTGTCGCATTTATAATATTATGGATATATATAGTTTAATTATAGTTTAAAATAGTTTATATAGCTTAGTATTCAACTACTTTTATTGATCAAAATAAACAAAATCTCTATAACTTTTTACACTTAATATTTTAATTTTCTGGGCCGTAAGTTTTTTGGACGACGTCATTACACAAAAACATTCATTGGCTAATTTTATCCCCTTTAGGGTAAAATTTTTACAAACATTGAATGTCGTATTTATTTATATCTAAACAAAAGCCTAAATAATAAGTTTCAAGCTTCTAGCTTTAAAAATTACGGAATTTCCGCAAAAACTTACCTATTTCAACCCCTTACAACCCTTTTTCGCAATAAAAAGTAGCCTATGTCCTTTCTCAGGCTCTAGAATATTTTTGTACAAAATTTCATTTAAATCGGTTCAGTAAATTTTAGGCGAGAATGTGTAGCATACAGACAGAGTTACTTTCGCATTTATAATATTCCGCGAATACATTTTCATCGATTTTCCCGCAGTAAAACGTAGCCTATGTGTTAATCCAGGGTGTCAGCTAACTCCATACCAAATTTTATTAAAATCGCTCCAGCCGTTTAGACGTGAAGAAGTAACAAACATACACACTCATACACTCACAAATATTCGCCTTTATAATATTAGTGTGATTATTGTTTTTTTTTTGTTAGAAAGAGACTGTAGATTGATCGTGAGGATTGTCATTTTTTCGTAGTTTAAATAAGAAACAAATGCAGATGTTAGGGGTTCAAATTAATTATTGTGTAAGTAGTAGAAAAATATAATTTCTCTTTCTGGCAAGAGATTTCCTCGAAAGCTAACCACTAAGTAAGTAGTTAATAACTTGCCACTTATTGTGCTTAGCCGGTCTCATTCTCGTTTTCCCAACAAGTGCCAACTGCGAAGTTTCTTCCTTTTTTGCACGGTGCACGTAGTGTCATTGAGATGCATCGCAAATTGCTGTCGCAGTTAAACAATACACTGGGTACGCTTTAGCTGTAATGATGACAGTAGTTCAGTGGAACAGAACACTTTTTCGTATCGGTCGATTCAGCGGGAAATCACGTACGTATCAGCTTTCTTACAAATTGCACAAACACAAAAAAGAATTAATAGAATTCTTACATTATATACGTATACGTAAATGTATATCACTTACAGAAAAAAAGGTGCTGTCGTCGTGCAACTAGCTGAACAAATTATTTTCGTTTTTTTTTCCTTTTTAAGGAAGGGTTATTTCATTTCTAAAGTTGGTATCTTCTTGTAGACTACCAGAGGGGTTACACTTTACACTAAGACAAGAGTCTTGATTTCTAAATCCAACTCTTGGCTTAAAAGTAAAGATCAGGAAAGTATTTTTTCTTGTCTTGTGTAATTTCTTGCCTTGATTCAAGAGTCTCGATATTTTTTGACACCGAGAATAATATATTTTATACTTTAAAAGGAAACTGTAAATAAAAATATTTAAACAAGCAATCCTGTCCTGTGAGGTGCATAACACTTTTAGATAATGATATGAATCCCTTAAGAGTCTAAACCTTTTAAACATACATTAGATGCTCCTATTTTGATCTTCTCTTGAATCAAAGCAAGATCAAGACAGGAACTCTTGAAAAGTTACCAACGGTTTTTCTGGATAAATTGGACTTCGTATTAGTTGCAATTAATCACGTAACATTTGAATCTGGGTGATGGAAAGTCCACTTATCGAAAAATGGTTCCTTTAACTCCTTATCAATATGTAACACCACAAGAACACAAAATTCATATTTTCGTCATAAAATTTTATTGTCACAACATTGGGACCTAAAATTAGGCTGTAGTATAATATGAAGCATTTTCTCTGGAATAATTTCTAAAGGATGTTAAACAAATTTCTTTTTCGAAATTCTCTCCAGAATGCTATCACCGTTTCATTTAGCAATTGTTTTCGTTAATTCCCTGTGAATATTTATGCTGCTAATTAAAACTTGAAGGCTGCGTGAATATGGAAAAGAACATTGTTTTTAACAGCAGTAATTGGGGTTAAATACGATAGAAAGTGTCAGAGAGGTATGTTAACGTTGACCGTGCTTCGCGCAATCAATTGTTTCGTAAAACAATAGAATAACTGTTAAAAAGCGACATGCCATTGTTTTATACATATAATCCAACTTTGCTACACAACGAACTATCATTTAAAGACATTTTTTAATAAAACTGAGGAATAATAAGTAAAACGCGAAAATACCACAAAGATTTTATGTCCTTGGTAAGTTACTTTACTTTACTGTACACTACAGACAAAATTTTAATGACCAAAGGAAAATTCTATTAGACAGTTAAAAATAGAAAATGGTCGAAAATTACTGTCTTTTGTTTTCTTAACATTTTACGTAATCAGTTACATATTTTCCTCACCTGTACCTATACAAAGAAAGCTAAGTTGCAATTGTTCTAAATCTGTTTAGATTTTTTTTACCAGTTAACCCTCTTAATAACCCGATGATTTCAATATGACAATATTTTTTATATTTACATATGTAGGTACAAACAAATATTTTTAACATATAGTTCCGTATAATATACCAAGAAAACTGAAGTTTCTCACAACGATACAATGCAAAGTAATATTTTGTTAGAACAAGATAAGCAATGTCATTTACTCACGGATACATTACATTACCTTACATTATATAAACGTTCCATTTGCAGTAATAATAATTAATAAGCAAAATCGCCGTTAGGGCCTGTTGGTTTTATAAACTTTGACCTCCGGTTAACGGGCTGGATTATTATTAAATACCGTAATGCACCATAATTATTGCTACCCGCAGGAAAACGAGGTGGACACATGGTGTAACAAGTAACAATAAAATTAAATTATTAATTGTAAGCAAAGAACTGGTTTAGCAAAGTACGGGGGTTGATTAAAAAATACACGGAATTATATTTTTTCTCACAAAATCATTAGGAACTTTTTAACGTCTCCTCAATGGCTACTAACTGGGGTGGCAAGGCTTACCGAGGTTTTGGAGGGATATGAAATATTTCCACATTTAAGGCGGGTCCGGGAAATAAAAAAAGAAGAACTAACGTTAATATAAGGTGATAGTTTTTCAAACTTCTTCAGACTGTTCAAAATTTTAGGGTGGCAAAATTTTAGTTACCCTATTGTGTAGGCACTATACATTTTGAAAACACTTCTCAAATAAGTTTTCATCGTTTATCTCTCTATCCCTAGTTTAGCAAAACGACTTCCTTCAACGGTCCTTTGGAGTTTCTGAAATAAAAAGAAACCACAAAATAGATAAGTAAAAACAAAAATACACAAAATGTTTCAACGATTTTATTAATCGAAAGCTCGACCATTGTTTCGACCAGTCGGTCTTTTTCATGAGTATTGCAGTTACTACCTGAGGAACAGTAATTCAAACCTTAAATACCTAGATGACAAATAAGTATAAAGTTACAAATGTGTATAAACCTAAATGGGGGAAAAAAACCATCATAAGTTGGTGGACAATTGTTCGATAATATTTCCGTTTGGTTATTGGTTATATTATCATTTTTAGAAATTGCTAATTTGATTTCTAAACTTTCTAAAAGGTTCAGTTTTTTACTTTTTTCTGTGTTGTGAATTAGCTGTATATTGTTGATGTCTATGTTATGATTATTTTCTATACAATGTTCTGTAAAACCTGTAGTAGCATTTTTATTTTTTATGGCTAATTCGTGTTCATAAATCCGGTTTTTTAAAGCTCGACCACATTGGCCAATATAAATAGCATCACATTTGTAGCTATTTAATTTATAAATGCCATTTTTTTGAAGTTTATCTAATTTTTGTTTGTGATTGACTAAAACGTTACTTAATTTTTGCAAATACATTCAGAAAATTGTAAGCGGTCTCTGATATCATTTAGAAATTCCTGAACAGCGTTTTTGGTTTTAGTTAAAATTTTACCATTTTGGAATAAATTCCGCTATCATACAAATATTGCCAAAAATACCGGATAAAATTATTTGAAAACCACATAGTTTCCCAACACTAACAGATACTTCTCTTGTGTGATAAGATACAATTTTATTTAATTTTTTAACATTTAGTCTTCGAAAGGTGATATGCTGGGACTTCCAAAGGCTTAGTATCGTCATTACCCTTTTGGAAACGTTTGCACAATTTTTATATACCATACTTTACATGTACATACATTTGTAGAAATCGACATTTATCATTGTAAAATCGGTGCTACGTTTTATTCCATTCTTAAACAAAATTTTAAAATGAATTTATACAGGTATAATTTAATTCTCCTTTACTCTTATTATATTCGTTATTTCCTTTATTGACTTACAATCTTCTTGTATATAAATAAAGTAACTGAAGCTTATTCTGTTAGTAGACATACACATTTCTTAGGCAGATTGATAGGACGGAAGTCGTGGCTATTTCCATTTCCGTGTGGAATGTTCCGTGATTCTCTACCATCACGTAACGCACGTATAAGACGTTCTCTTACTAGAATATTAGTACCACCTAGGCCTTGTAAGGACAATTGTTGTTAAATAAAATTATCATTTTGATTGCAAGGGAGTAACGGTATATGTGTATGATGAATTGTAAATAATATAATGGGGAAAAACCGTTTCTTCAAGAATTCTAATATCAAAAGTATGTGCGTATCAAAACAAGTCATCATTTTAATCTATTAATATTCATTGTTCTAGTCGTCTGGGTAAATTTTCATTTGTAATCATTTATAAAAAAATAATACTAAATGTACATATGTTTCTTAAATTGTCCTTTACAAATTTATATTTAAAAAAAAACTCTGTTCTGGTTTGTGGCCAATTATAATGATTTTAATAATTGTTAGGGAGGTCGCGGTTGGGAAGTTGTAAAACATTTTAATAACCAGAATAAAAACACTTGTTTGGAATTATAACAATTTAATAAGAAAAACTCTTACAATATCGTTTCGGCTTATTAGGCCATTACCAAAGAGTTAAATTGAAACTAAACTAAAAATCAGAAAGATGACAATTTATACATTATGAGTAGGTGGGGGAATTACAATTTTTGAAGTGTGGCGAGAAAGATAGAACTTTTATTTCACACTGTTCCTTGGTAACATTTTTGTTTTGAAAGAATGCCTTTTGAATTTCAAATTTTTCTAATAAATTTAACCTTCTGCTTTTATTAATACAATGTAAAATTTTTATATTATTTTCGTTAAAATTATGTTTATTTGTAATACAGTGTTGGGAAAATCCTATGTTACCTTTTTTATCAATTATAGACTTTTTATGTTCGTTACATCTAATCTTAAAGGATCTACCTGTCTGTCCTATGTAAATAGCGCTACAATCATCACAATTAAGTTCATAAACTCCTGATTTACAAAGTTTATCCTGGTTTAATATTTTATTATTAACTAACATTTTGCTTCTAATAAGAATAATTGAGTTCTTGTTCGATGAAACTTTTTAGGTATTAAAAATATTTCCGATAAAATGAGACCCTTTTAAATTTAGTTTGATATCCTCTGATTTCCTTGGGGTTCCTTTAAAGTTTTAGCTGCTCTGGCCCAAGTATTCTTGTGATTTCCTTTTTCTTCTAAGTAATTGTCATACAGTTAATTTTTTGTCTAAATATTTTTTTGTTTATTTTCAGGTGCGAGACTTGGTGGAAAAATGTACATGTCCAACACAGTTCCCAATGATCCGTGTTTCAGAAGGAAAATACAGAATTGGAGACACCAAAGTTCTAATCTTCGTCAGGGTAAGTTTTTTTTTCATTTTTCTCAATATTTGCTATCTACAATTTAAACTCTTTATAACGTCATTCATTATGGCTATAAACTCCCTATAATGTGCACTATTTGATTGATTTATCTTAAAAATCATACATTGATACACTCTTTATAATAAAATTATCCTCTAAAAGGTAGACTGTTGGAATCATAAATTAAAAAAATAATAGACAATTTTGTAGGGGTTGTACCTAATAAATTATAGAGCCTAAATACTCTCCACAAAAAAAGTGTGGCAATCAACTTTTTAATTAAATTAAAAAACTTTTTAAAAATCAGCTTGAAATTTTTAATTTGCGATCATTTTAGGTAATAATCTTGACAAATTAGTCCTAATAAAAATATTCAGCCTTAAATCTTGCCACGAGCCTTCTACAACATTTCCTGAGGATCCAATGGGCTCACGTACCCAATAATTTAAAATCATGAAACCTTCATTTCTCCATTTTAGATTTTATTAATACACACTAATTCAATTATATTAATAATAAGATAAAATGTTAAAATCATACATTTGAAGAAGAATAAGTTTCGGGTGTTGTCATAATTTAAGAGGCTGTATACGCTCTACAGAAAAAATGGTGACAATCAACTTTTTAAATAAATTAAAGGACTTTTTTGAAGAGTTTAGTCTGCGGAAATTTCATGACAATTCCCGAACTAATCACGAACTTCGACCAGGAAATTTTTAAAATCCTGTATCCCACTTTAAGAAACTCCGTTACAAAATAATACACTGATTGTACGTATAATTTGTAACAACTCCCAAAAATTGTTTCTTCGTTATACACGAGTTTGACTCTTTATCTTTACATCCTTAAGAGAAATAAAAACTAGACTTTATCCTATTACATATATTACGTATGTTTAGTACACTAATTAGTTTGTTACTTCATCATCTTAAGAAACCGAGTCAAGAATCACTACAAACGACACAGACATGTAGTCATAATTACGTTGTTATTGTCTTGTTCACGAACGAGAGGGCTTCTTGTTGTGTACATTGCATAGGCTAATGACATTTTCGTTATGTGCATTCTTGTGTCGTCCGGAGAATAAATTAAAAACGTCTTGCGGTCGTAGCCTTCAACCCTTTCGGCTCCTATTATTAGCACCATTTAAAAAATCCCAAACATGCACACACTTCGGCGGTAGGTATACTCAGTTCACGTCTGTGGAAGTCGAGTTTTGTTCAGAAAAAAGGACAAATATTCCGACCTAAGAATAATGCACTTGTTTGCTATATTTGTAAGGACTTTGTAAATACAGGGTGTCTCAGTTTCTGTTGTGATTAAATAATATTAATTTTATGCAAGTACATTTATTACATATATTTTAACAATTTTCTAAATCACTTAATTGTAATTAGTCAGTCAATTAATTGATCAATCAATCAATTTAATTAATTATCTTTAAAAACCGCATAAACAGTTATTATAAAACTAAACTATAAAAAATATAAGGTATTGAATGAATATTTTACTTTCGATTATTTGGATTTATTTAGCCTCGAGCTGATATTACTAGGCAGTTGAATAATATTTCATTTTGTTGGTCGTAAATAAATAAAAGAAGAAATATTTTATGAAAATTGTTAAATGAGTACCAAAAGACACAGACAAGTAATGCTTTAAAAGCTATTACAAAAAAGAAACTCAAGATAAACACATAAAGAGAAAGAAATACAACCAAAGAGATAAGAAACAGTCATTGGCAGAAAAATTTAAAATTTTCTAATCAGCTCTATAAATAAATTTAAAGGCCATATAAAAACTTTGAAAATCAACGCAATCAATGAACATTATTATCTTTAATACTTAGTATGAAATAAAACACAGAAGTTTCCACAAAATTAGTTTAATAAACTTAACAATCGTTTCGTCTAACTTTGGCTTCTTAAAAATGTATACCCTCATTGTAACACTACCCAAAAAACTGTGTATATAAAACTATTACATATTGAAATAACCCCTCTGAACTTTTAGGAAAATATTTAATGAAAAAATGTTAATACTGCATATAAAACACAAAATACCTTAGGCAAACATATCAAAAATAAAAAAGAGAAAGTTAATAAAGAGGGTAAGTTAGGGGTGTATAAATTAAATTGTAATTCTTGTAACTATATATACATCGGTCAAACTGGACGATCATTCAAAAAACGAATAAATGAACTTAAAAATCCTATGATAATAATAAATTAAACTCAAACTATGCCAAACACCTTATTGAAGAGGAAGACATTTTTAATGATAATTTTGAAAATAGAAATCTTAGACTATGCTTATTAAACGCCTAAAAAATAAGTTTCAAGCTTTCTCTTTAAAAGTTACGAAATTTCCGCACAAACATTCCTATTTCAACCCCTTACAACCCTTTTTTCGCATTAAAAATTTTGGTTCATTTAACAAATTTAAGTTCCTTCTCTGGATCTTCATTAAATTTACGTGCTCTCTTTTTGGCCATTATTAACTTACTAGCTAGCTATGCCCGCGACTTCGTTCGTGTGAAATAGTGACTTTCGGCAGCATTTAAAATGTTTTTCTTCTATATTTTTATTTTCTGGGCCGTAAGCTTTCTTGCCGACGTCATTACACAAAAACTTTCATTCTTTATTTTAGCCTCCTCTAGGGTAAAATTTTTACAAACTTTAAATGTCGTATTTATATCTAATCAAAAGCCTAAAAAATAAGTTTCAAGTCTCTAACTTAATATCTACTTATCTGTCTCTGTACCAAACTCTCATTTAAATCGGTTCAGTAGTTAGGGCGTGATTGCCTAACACACAGACAGACAGAGTTACTTTCGCATTTATAATAATATTATAGATTAATATAGTTTAATTATAGTTTAAAATAGTTTATAAAGCTTAGTATTCAACTACTTTTACTGATCCAAATAAACAAAACCTCTATAACTTTTTACACTTAATATTTTAATTTTCTGGGCCGTAAGCTTTTTGAACGACGTCATTACACAAAAACTTTTATCGGCTAATTTTATCCGCTTTAGGGTAAAGTTTTTACAAACATTGAATGTCGTATTTATTTATATCTAAACAAAAGCCTAAAAAATAAGTTTCAAACTTCTAGCTTTAAAAAATACGGAATTTCCGCAAAAACTTTCCTATTTCAACCCCTTACAACCCTTTTTTCGCATTAAAAAGTAGCCTATGTCCTTTCTCAGGCTCTAGACTATCTCTGTACCAAATTCTCATTTAAAACGATTCAATAAATTTTAGGCGAGATTGTGTAGCATACAGTTACTTTCGCATTTTTAATATTCCGCGAATTCGTTTTCATCGATTTTCCCATGGGAATAAGATATTTTCCCGCAGTAGAACGTAGCCTATGTGTTAATCCAGGGTGTCAGCTAACTCCATACCAAATTTTATTAAAATCGCTCCAGCCGTTTAGACGTAAAAAAGTAACAAACACACATACTCACACACTCGCAAACTTTCGCCTTTATAATATTAGTGTGATAAAAATACCAATATTCTTCTGAACGATCAAATTGATCTTAATAATTCACCACTCGGTACTTAACCTCTTTATTCACTCCCCGCCTCAATTGCTTTATTTAGTTTAAATTTAGTACTTCTGAAGTTAGGCGGAACAATTGTTAAGTTTATTAAACGAATTTTGTGGAAACTTCTGTTTATTTCTTACTAAGTATTAAAATGAGTTTCCATCAAGTGAATATAGAAAGAATTAATCATATTATTATTTTTTTCTAATGTATGAAATTTTGTTACTATGAATTTTTGAAAAATCTCTCGTCCTCTTTCAATTTAGTAATGATTTTCCAAATATTTTGCCTTTTCTTCAAAAATAAAAAAATAACATTGATGTTAAAGAGCACATTTTACTGGATGTTTATGATAGTAGGTACCTAACGATGATCGATGAGTAAAAATCTTGGTTCTGATGGAACCTCTTAAATACTGGGCTTCTTGTAATCTTATATTTCTGCGTACAAGTTAATAGGTACACATTTTTGAAAAAAAATTAAACGAGTAATTCTTTAAGCAACAACATTTGTTTATATTCATTATTTGTAAAATATTTTAATTTTTTATTTAATTCTTAATTAAGTAGATACTCTGTCAATGTTTTAAAAAACTGGTTGGGTTTTCCTTTTTGTACATAAATAGTAACTAATGTTTGATTTTCTAATTTTCTTATCCTGTTTCTAAAATTGTTGAAATAATTTGGTCAGGATTTTTTTTTAATTTCAATTTAATGTTAAAGATGATTTCATAAACATTACAAGCTATTACAGAGACTTAAAAGAAAAACATATCAGTCGTTATTTTCGAGGCTTCTTTTTTGTTAACTACTTTTTCCAGACTACTTATTTTTCCCCCTCAAACATTTACATATGTAGAACACCTCCACCCATCATTAGTTAATGATCCAATCATCCACTAGCATTCGTCAACGGTCTATTGAAAATCTTCCAATTACATTCAGACAGAAATCCAACGGTTTCAACAGAAAAATTAGGGATACCTAACTGTTTTTAACGGAAATCAAAATAATGCTAAAATATTACAACAAAATCTTTTTCGCATTTTTGCAAACCCTTTAAATATTGTATATTACGACTGGTAAATTTCGAACCCAGAAATCTCTTGAAAATTCAGGTCACCTCCCAGGTGCACACCTTTAAGTATTTATGCAGGGACCTACACACAAGTTAAAATCGACATCACTTCGATACTTACGTGTTCCGATTGTAAACAGTTTGCAAGGTGGTTGATCGTGTTTTTCCAATTGCCAATGCAATAATGGTCATTTTAACGAGAAAGAAACAGTCGCTGGAAGTCGTCGACTTCTCCGTAGACAAAACTACAATACTACTACACTAAAGAAACTTTGCCGAACCCGTTGCTATAGTAGGTTCCTACATACAATACTGCAATATCTTAAAATTCATACGAGTGTCTCGCACCATTTGAAATTTTAACACGTTAGTACCTAAGTACGTAAACCTTTTGTAAACGTGAACGTGAACATGGAATGCCAAACAATAACCAAGAAGTTTCAATAAAAAAATTCAGGTAAAAATATTTACAGGCACTAAAAAATTTTGAAAATAAAATTGGTCAAGTCTGTAGGTACATTAAAATGAAAAATTGTACGATCGCTCCTTGTGAAGAAGACTGACGTCTATGATCAATACTTGCGGAACTACACGGAGAAAAATACTAGAATGAGAATAATTTAGTAAAATTAGTGATAAGAACTGTAAAAAATGTTTTCTAATCAAGTCAATTTAACTAGAATTCAGTCTCAACACCGAACGTATAGATTGACTATACATTTTTAGTAAAATCTCCTTGAGCGTCTGGTCGTCCATATAATTGACAGATTTCATAGTCATGTTTGCTAGAATTCTAGCAATATCTTCATGATTGTTTTCTCCGTGTATTAGTAAGTTAAAACATTCAATTTAAATGAAGGTATAAGTTAAAGTTTCCAGAATATTTTAATTTTAAAAACTCCCTGAATTTTTCACCTTGCTGTCTCAAAAATTTAGAAAACCTTTTCTTTCAATATTTTTTATATTGAATTGAAAAAAAAACTAAGAAACACTTGCTAACAGCAAATGGAATACTTCATTTGATGTTCTTATAGGTAAGTATCGACTTTGACAAGTGTTACCCACATAACATTATTGATAGTAAGACAAAAGATATATGTGCCCCGCGAATCCACCATTTTTTATGGATTTTGTTAATTAATCAATTTATTATAGTAGTGACTGATATTTCGTTGAGGTTTTAGTAAAACATATTTAAATAATCGAAAGAACAAATAAATAAAAAGATCAGTTGGTTTGTTTAACAAAATTCGTTGTTAATAACTATTTAAAAATATTTATAATTAATTAAAATCGTCAAACATTTCTGCTTTTATCAGTGTATACGCACCCCTTAAGAAAGTTGGTTTAATTTATAAATTAGAATGAATCTTCTGGTATTTACTTATTACCTACCTTATTTAACAAGTTTCGTAAAAGTATATAATGCATAGCAACTTAGGTTAAATAATTTTATATCTTTGCTTACTCTTACGTTCGTCCACTATTTATATCACCTGTCTTAAATCAACTTATTGACTCGTTGAGTGCTACACACTAACTTATGGGTCGCCAAACTTTTTTGATCATCGACCCCTATATAATTTTTCGAAATCTCCATCGACCCCATAAAGGTAATTTTCTGTTAATTAAAATAAAACTTTATTAGATACTGTGTTGCACATTTATTTTATGATTTTAAACATTTATTAAATTAATGGTACATTGTGTAACAATAGTTTTATTAAAAATATAGTAATGATGAAATTTAAATACCTTAATATTTATTAAATAATAAGTAATTATAAATAAGTAGAAATAAAATTACAGATTTATTGCTTCTTAATCAATGAGATGGGTGTGCCTGGTGTTTTTTTGCAAGGTTCGCTATATTGGGTTCAAAATTGGTCAATTTTAATCTTAAATCCCCTCGAAACTCCACATTTAATTTATTTCTGTGCTGAGTTAAGATTGAATTTACGTGACTCAAACCGGCTTCGACCATATAGGAACTTGGAAATGCTAGCATAAATGGCTGAGCTATTTCGTAAAGTATTACATATTTTTGCATTATATTTATACATAGATACTTAATTAGATATGTGTGATTTGCGTATTATGAACTGTTTTGTCTTCGATCCCCAATCGACCCTTCCGATTCGGATCGACCCTCGCTTTTGTTAAATAGACCCCTGGGGGTTTATATAGACCACTTTGGCGATCTCTACACTAACTAATCCTTAATGTAATGTGTTTGATTGTCTGTAGAAACTTCCCGTAAAAAGTTTATTTAACAGTAAGGGTCTTATTTATATAAGGCGATCATTCGTCACGGATTTTCGGAATCAGTCCTGGATTAATGCCCCGTATTAATATATTTCCCGGAAAATGTCTGGAATTAGGTGATTCACTATATCATTGAATACTATAATCACACTAATATTATAAAGGCGAAAGTTTGTGAGTGTGTGAGTGTGTGTATGTTTGTTACTTCTTCACGTCTAAACGGCTGGAGCGATTTTAATAAAATTTGTTATGAAGTTAGCTGACACCCTGGATTAACACATAGGCTACGTTCTACTGCGGGAAAATATCTTATTCCCATGGAAAAATCGATGAAAATGAATTCGCGGAATATTATAAATGCGAAAGTAACTCTGTCTGTATGCTACACAATCTCGCCTAAAATTTATTGAATCGTTTTAAATGAGAATTTGGTACAGAGATAGTCTAGAGCCTGAGAAAGGACATAGGCTACTTTTTAATGCGAAAAAATGGTAAGGGGTTGAAATAGAAAAGTTTTTGCGGAAATTCCGTATTTTTTAAAGCTAGAAGCTTGAAACTTATTTTTTAGGCTTTTGTTTAGATATAAATAAATACGACATTCAATGTTTGTAAAAATTTTACCCTAAAGGGGATAAAATTAGCCGATAAAAGTTTTTGTGTAATGACGTCGTTCAAAAAGCTTACGGCCCAGAAAATTAAAATATTAAGTGTAAAAAGTTATAGAGGTTTTGTTTATTTGGATCAGTAAAAGTAGTTGAATACTACTACTACTAACTATTTTAAACTATAATTAAACTATATTAATCTATAATATTATTATAAATGCGGAAGTAACTCTGTCTGTCTGTGTGTTAGGCAATCACGCCCTAACTACTGAACCGATTTAAATGAGAGTTTGGTACAGAGACAGATAAGTAGATATTAAGTTAGAGACTTGAAACTTATTTTTTAGGCTTTTGATTAGATATAAATACGACATTTAAAGTTTGTAAAAATTTTACCCTAGAGGAGGCTAAAATAAAGAATGAAAGTTTTTGTGTAATGACGTCGGCAAAAAAGCTTACGGCCCAGAAAATAAAAATATAAAAGAAAAACATTTTAAATGCTGCCGAAAGTCACTATTTCACGCGAACGAAGTCGCGGGCATAGCTAGTAAGTTAATAATGGCCGAATGGAGAGCACGTAAATTTAATGAAGATCCTGAGAAGGAACTTAAATTTGTTAAATGAACCAAAATTGATATTGAATCACTTACAATTTGACATATTCAATCTGAGAAACATAAAAAGAATTTGTCCCGTATTATGTTATGATAAAAATGGACACCCTATATTTATTTGCTGTATTATGTACGAAGCTAGGCTTCTGGCATTGATAATAGTGCAAAAGTGCCGCCGGTATCGATCACCGCCTGCACATTCGTTCATTTTTATAACTGTATTAAGTTTACATAAATAATTTCGTTGTTTTCTATTACTTATTCATGTTTTGCACAATTACAATCGTACTTTACTGTTTAAATGATTGTTTTCGACCGATATTTCAGTCACCGTTGAAATCCGTTGTACAAAATTTTTCGTTACAATTTCTGAGACAGCTGAGTAAAACAAAAGCAATCCGAAATCGTTGACAGTCTGTGGTTCTGTTTACATTTCAAACAATCCTGCTCCATCCAGTTGCTTAGGACTTCTTTACTTCTTTTGTTCTTCATTTTCTGATTTTTGCATTTGATGTCGTGTCTCGTTTTCCTTCTTTTATTTATGCGTCGCATGAAATTTACCGCCTGTCGTGTGTAAGTAAGTAAGAATGTGTGTGTAGCCACTGCAATTTTATTGTTGTAGTCGAGTGATGCAATTGTTGTGCAATTATCTATGCACTCCAAACAACCGACGGGCGCGAGACGTTACAAACAACAACAATAGCTCTAACTATCGTACATACACATATATGTGTATGTGTTGTATAATAACACTAGTGTATAATATGAAACAGCTGTTTTAACGCAAACAAAGCCGTGATTTCCCCGCAAAACGCGAACATTTCATACGATTTTGCCCTCAAGCCTGCGAACATATGGCACAGTTGATCGCCAGCTAACACCAAGCATTATTTCAACTAGGTATTATACGTATGTTCCTATCTGTCTTTCAAAAGATATATGTGATTTGTAACTCGATATAAATACAAATGCAAATAGAAATCATCATAAAACATTAAAGTTTTGCATAAGGGCTAGAAACTAGATATTCCAATGTCCTTCTTTTAAAGTACTTATTTTGATGCAAATTTGTTCTTTGAGATCGGTCGTCTTCCATAGAAATGATAGTGTCCCTGATTACGAGGAAGTTTTTTAATCCCTTAGTTGGCTTTTCTGCCTGGGGATGTTAGAACGTTGACCAATTTTTTTTTTAATTTTTAAAAATAAATATTATTTGATGCTGACTCGAACTCTGAACCGGGAACATCATATTCTTTTTAAAACAATTTCAAGATTTTTCATTTTCGACTTTTAATCACAACTTAATTTCAAGTAGGCAATACATACTGGAAAAAAAATCATATTACTTTTAAACATTTTAGAATGTTTAGGAATCAATCGCCTCTTCAGTTGTCAAAATCGATTGAGAATTAGTCACAATGGCCAAAATCAATTTGGGCAACATTAAGATTTCAAGATCTTGATCTCGACGTTAAACTCTTGTCTTGTCTTGAAAATCAGATCAAGAAAGCAATAATTCTTGTTTTGATTCAAGAGCGTCGATAATTTTCGACATAGAGAGAAATATACTTATGTTATATTCCAGAAGAATATTGTAAACATTTATATTTAAACAAGCTGCCCTTTTAATAGCAAAAAATGTGCATAACATTTATAAATATGTATCTATTTAGATCCCAAAACATATTTTCTAGCGTTGACGTTATAACCTATAGAGGTCGATTTTTTATCATCAAAATTGATTGAGAACTAGCCACGGTAGCCAAAACCAAATTGGTCAATTCTAACACTCCGTTAGCGGAAAAACTGGTAGTGGAATGGGAAAACGCCTCCTGAAAACCTACTCAGAAATATCCCCTCTATCCACTTCTGCAACGCAATGCTTAAATGAGATCTCAAAGGACTCATTAATATACAAAAACGTGATTTTTGATGTAAAACATCTATAGCCGCGGGTAAACCGGATTGTTGACGTTGCGAGCGTGGCGAATGTGGCGAGCGTGGCGAGTTATGGCGTAGCGACACCTCGCCATGCGCAAGCGCCTGTGCGATTCTCTTTCCACTCGGTTCGACGGTGTCGTAAAACTAGAAGATGGAAGTGAATTAATTTGTGATAATTGTGTACATTTTACCAAATTAAAAAAATGAATGATATTTCATTTTTACATGAGAAATTATTTCCGTACAGACACAGAGGTTCAATAATTTTTAAAACCAATAAAGATAAACTACCATTGATTTTAGCTGGAGATTTCAATGTAAATTTTGCTAAAGATGAATCAATGCCATTAATTACGTTCCTCCAAAAATAATTTCAATTGCAAATTAACAACAATCCAAGAGAACCTACTACCAGATATGCAACAACAACAATAGATGCTGTATTTATTATATATTTTGATAATGTTATGTCCAATACTTTTGTAACATACTTCAGTTATCCTCGACCAATTATCACAGTAATGCTGTCAGAGGCAACATCGAATATAACTGTTACTGAAATCACTTATTAAAAAAATTGACTTTCACATCTGCCAGGCGTAACGTGAAGGCTCTAATTTTTTTGTTTATGATGATTTCTGTAAGAATAGTTAATTTTTGATACTCTTTTAACTTAGTTAATGAGACATCCCCTCATTTTCATCGATAATTTGAGAAGGCCCATCTCTAAGAACAACATAATATGCCTTAAAGTGATTTTTCTTCCTTTCGAATTTCTAGGGGCCAGCAGTAGCTGTATACTACATTTAGGTTCACTTTTGATATCCCTTTAGCTTAGCAAATAAGAAGAATAATAGTAAAACAGCTACTGTAATGTTTTACTTTTGGGCGTACTATCTTTTAATCTATCATTTATGAACTGTCGTTAGAATTCAATCGAACCTATTATAAATGATTGGGTAATATAGTAAATTGCATTTTTTTAATGGTAACCAAGTATTTTCCGGGTTGTTATGCCGTGGTCCTGTCTTCCCCCTTTACTATTTTTCACTAATAAAAAAACTAATAAAGTAATTACATATGTGTTATATTTGTATATTCGTTATAAACTTTACATTAAATTTCACTTTTAATGGATACATAATTCATTTTATCACTAAAACAACAGTATATTTTTGACTTACTGTATATCTCTAATATTTATGTACTTACTTAAAACGTTTTCATATACATTATTTATATACATAGGTATTATAATAATAGTTGTTGGTTGTTGTATTTTCTAATATACCACGCGTATTTCACAAATCGACCAACTACGATAATTTCCTACCGTGTTACAGCCACTAGCTCGCAGCCCTCCTCTATTATATGGGTGTGGGAAATAGCTGTACAAATTCCATATAATTTTTGACGTGCACTACACATACCTTGTATAAGTAGGTATATTGGTAGATACTTAGTTAGTTTAAATTGTTAACCAATAAAGGTACCTACCCAGTACGTATCGGCGATGTTTCAAGGCTTTTAGCAACACCAACAGGACATTTTCAATAATCATGCACAGATTTTCATCGGTTATCTGTGTATTTGTTAGTTATTTAAATTATCGGACATATTTGTAGTAAAAGCTATATGTATCTGCAACCTACTGAAGGCTTTTCACAATTGCACTTCTTCTCTAACATTGAAAACAAAAATAAAAGTACCGTATTTCAGATTGACCCTACAATTTTCTTACAAGCTAGGGGTTGCAATAAAAAAAAAAGAAGTAAATATTGCCCCATTTGCCAGCCTATGAACCATAAACTGTCCCTAGACAAATATACTCTTATAATCGAAATTGTAATATATCCATATCCACTGTTCCCTAAATCGAGGCTGCTTATTATGTCGATTTTGTAACACTACTTTAGGCCAGTGGCGTAACTACCATAGGGCTAGACGGGGCAGTGCCCCGGGGCCCCCAAGCTCAGGGGGCCCCTCGGACTCTGACTTACAAACTATAAATTATGTTAGAAATATCCACTAACTTTTATTTAAAGAAAACCTACATATATTTATTAATTTATCCAGTTATTCATTCCTAAACTCTGCGTGTAGAACCAGGACGTGCCCTGCTATGCACAATAAAAAACTAATGATAAAGTTGCAAAGCTACTTTATCATTAGTATTTAAATGTAACTACATATTTATATTTTGAGTTGTATTGATAGAATTTTGATTTGTCGTAACCCAGATTCGTCGTAAAACGTACCTATAGTCGGTCAAAAAAGTGGTGTTATTGGATTAAAAATCTCTACTTAAATAAGATCCCGTACCCAAAGGGTGCTCAACGGGACCCTATTAACGTGCCTCCTCTGTCTGTGTGTCTGTCATAAGACCGTATTTTTGAACGGTAACAGGTTGATATTTTCTTTTATTTTCATAAAATACTTTCAATTTGTTCATTAAAATAAGTTACAATTTGTATTTGGTTTTTTAATTTTATTATGGAGTCGACTGTATTACGACGAATCTGGAGTTCGACGAATCTGAATTATGACAAATCTGAAGTACGTCGAATTCGGAACACGACGAATACGGAACAAACGATTTTAAATAGTTTAGTTGGGGCCCTATTTTACTTTTTGCCTTAGAATCTTGATAATAATATGTGAGTGAAAGTATCAAAATCACTTAATTTTGAATTGGAGTTCAAAACAATTTGTTATTGTAATAATCGATTTAATGAGAGAGGGGAATCTTGAAAAATCTCATTAAATGTCTCTTGGAAATTTTACGTCAATTCAAAGCATTTTAGTATTCAGTACGATACGTAGCAAAATTCAATTAGATATTAAAAATATAAGGAAATTCTCACATTAAGGGGAGGAAGGTTATGCTGCGTGTTACCAAATCCCCCTAAAGTGGAGGAAGAGGTCTAAATTTAAAAAAAAGAAGACCTCATGCATATGGTGTTATCCCTTGAATAAATATAGATAACGATTCAAATACCTATACACTTTGCTAATCTTTCTATGAAAACGAACATTCCCAAATTTTCTGTTTATTACCCAGCTAATTTTCCATTTAAACTTTATTAATCAAGAGAAGTGCATTTTCTCACATCCCGATTAATACTTAATTTAATTAATACAGTACATTGATTTTGTTATAGTGCTTACAAATTATCGTAGTAACAATTTATTGTTGCAAAGTACCAAGCTTACAACAACTGAAGTCATCATTCGTTATCTGTGTGTCCGTTAATGTATTTGTTTATGTAAGTAGTTAGTAGGTACATATACTCAAGAATTTGTTAATTCAAACTAAACAGTAGTGCAGTATTTTTATGTTTAATACGCAAATACCTACCAGGAACGCAACGTAACAATTTTAATAAATAAATTAGATAAACCATATAAAGGGTAAACAAGAACGAATAGTATTTGAAGGTGTTACGACACGGTGCGGTACGACGCGTTCTCAAACAGGACGCCAGAAAAGAAATAACAACATTAACTGGGCAACACGGATATTCAAAAGCCATACAATTGATTTTTTTTTATTGTAGGTACCTACTAGAACACAGTAGAAATCAATTTTTTTTTTGCAAAAAATAGTATTTATCGCAACTTTTAAATGAATGGTGATGTTCAACGAAATTAACGTTAGGTATATCATCAATTACGAAACAAAGAAAATTTTTTTGAAAACAGCTAAAATTTTTTACTTCACGTAGTTGATCCTTCTTCTCTTAAGAACTTAAGACACTTTTAGTTACCTGCGTCTTGCAAACATTAGAAAATATTATAATTAGGAATGATCTCAAAATCTTCTAAATCACTTTAGGTTGGATTCTTGGATTCTCTTAATAGTATCGCAACTTTTAAAAGGATTGTCATGTTCAATACAATTAACGTTACAACTTCAACGAACTTATGAAAACTTGCAAAACGAAGAATACTTTTTTGAAAACAGATAACCTTTTCACTTACTTTACACAACTGATCTCTTCCTTTCATGATACTCTTTTAGATAGATACCTATGCGTTGGAAACCTTAGAATATATTACAATTAGCAGACTATTCTTAAAATATT
Source organism: Agrilus mali (assembly GCA_029378335.1). NCBI lineage: Eukaryota > Metazoa > Arthropoda > Insecta > Coleoptera > Buprestidae > Agrilus > Agrilus mali. Next base: position 7,795,765 of record CM055662.1, read on the forward strand.
CTAAATCATGTTAGGTTCTAAAAGAATCATTATGTTCAATACAATTAACGTTACAACATCAACGAACTTATAAAAAGTTGCAAAACAATGAATACAGATAAAACTTTTCAGTTTATACAACTGATCTCTTCCTTTTATAAAACACTTCTTGGAACCCTAAAACAATTAGAAACTATTTTGAAAATATTTTAAATATTTTAAATCATCTTAGGTTGTGTTCTTGGACCCTCAAAATAGTAACGCAACCTTTAAAAGAGTCGTCATGTTCAGTAGAATTAATGATGCAACATTTATGAACGAATAAAAGGTTGCGAAAACTATGCATTTAAAAAACAGATAAAACTTTTAACTTTACAGAATTAATATCTTTCTCTCATATATACAAATAATACAAACTATTTTTAAAATAATCCAAATCATCGTAGCTTGGATTTCTGGATTCTCAAAATAGTATTGCAACTTTTTAATTAAACATCAATAAACTTATAAGCAGTTGACATTTTTAGATATGTTTTGGAAACTTTAGAAAATATTACAAACTACTTTTAAAATATTCTAAATCAACTTACACTGAATGATACGATTCTCATAATTTTGCATTTATCAAATTTTATCCTTTCTTAGAATTGTTAATAGTTCGATTTTATTAAAACATCTGATGAAGTTGCGGGACCCAGTTTGTCTGTAAACAAAGAAAAAAATATGTTCGAAATAACCCTCTGGGTAGGCGAATCCGTTAATAATAACGTTTCATGAAAACGCAGAATTAAAACGAGCCTCCTGGGCAGAAAATAATTACTGCGATTCGAACAGAAAATTTCAGTGCTCATGGTAAAACCAATGAATAACAAATAGAAGAAAATGTCGTTGTGTCCTATCCACTGGGTAACACAACAGTTAACTTTCTATTACGGACAACGCTCGGTGCCTGTTCTTTTTGTTTTATTTTTACGTATTTATGTGGATTCCTTGAATCGGGAATTGTTAATATATGCATCATCAACTCTTAAAGTTTCTAAATTTAAACTTTCAAGTCAAAATTATTTTGTAGAAACTGTCTTGGTCAAGGGGACCGCCAAAACCAATTTATTTAAAACTTTTCAGCACATTTTGCACATTGGTTTTGTAAGTAACATTATTAAAATCTGTTCAGATTAGGTCCCGAGGGAACAAGAAATAAAGTATAGGTGCATATTGCATGTAGAAAAATAGTTATTATAATAAATATTTGACGTATTGTGCCTGACAAAAACTTATCAACACAAAACAGGAAGAGTCAACAATACGTTGTACGTAGGTAACATGCACTATCCATTATAATGTCTTCTAATTAGAGTTTATTATAAATTTCCTCTACATAATGAATGAACTGAAAGGTCCACCAAACTCATTAAGCTAATCCCATACCTTGCAGAATATTCACATATTAGAAAAAAAAGAGAGAAAAATACATGAGAACATGTTTTTCCTTTTCAGATTCTAAGAAATCACGTTATGGTACGTGTTGGTGGTGGATGGGACACCCTATCCCACTATTTGGACAAACACGACCCTTGTAGGTGCAAAACCCAGCACAGAAGCATGCAAGGAGCAAGACTTGTGAGCAAACCTGGTGCCTCCGATTTACACAGAGCGCAGGTGTACTATGACAGGTAAATATAATTAAATTATTATTCTAATTTTTCACATAGCAAAAAAACAAAAACTTTATTAAGCAAATACATACTTTCAAGAAGATACAGTTGTACGAATAGCTTACTGAATACAACAAAAAGTGAAATGTGAATGCGTTTGTGATGCTTAAACGATAGCTTCAGTTCGTTCAAATGTTGTTTAACGATAAATAATCTAAAAAACCATAGAACGTAATCAATCCTTTGTTCAGGAAACGCTATAGAATGACATTTTATAACACCTTTTACGAATAAATAGCGATAGCAGCTGCCATAAAGTTCAAACTTTACTGTCTGCTTTGAATAACTCGTAAAAATTGTTATTTCCATGCTGTGGAAGTACCTAATACCATGCGAAAGTATACATAAAAAGTAAATAGGTAAAATACACTGTTTGTACCTACCTACCGTTCTTTCTATTATTTACATGGTTGATTATTTTTTTCTATTTTATTTATTAGCCATTAGCCCTTCGAGGCAAAGTAATACAATAACAGCATATTTTACACTGTCTGTATTACCATAATAATTAAAAGAACAACTAATTATTTCTCCCATTTGTTCAGGGATTAAAAAAACGAAAAACAATTAGCAATGTTATTTATTACACATTTGTTAAGTATTATTGCAATAAATGCGTCTCTGGCTAATTTTATTTGATAAAAATAACGGCTACAATAGTAATAACTCAGCCATAGTTAACAAAAAAATAAGAAAAATAAAATTTTCTTTTCCAGATCACCGCCCAGAAATTCCCTACCAAATATACCAACAAATGGTTCAATTCCTACAAAAGATTATCTAGGCCCTCCCATGAATTCTCTAAACCGTTCCAGATCCCGTTCACCTTCCCGTCTTTCTTATACTGATTCCCGTCGTTCAGTTTCTCCCAATATGCCCCGCAAAGTCCTTGCACCTCCAATTAATCGTTCCAGAAGTCCCACACCAAATTACGTATCCACACACACCACAAAATTGTCAAGTCCAAAAAATACTCCTCAAAGAGGATTATCATCCAGTCCGTCCGGTCCCCAATCCTTACCATACATACCCACAAATTACGGCTCATCTCCAACGTACGGAACCACGAAACCAGGTGGCCGCAATGGTCAAGATTGTAACAGATTAACGTTAAAATCGGAAACCAGCTTGCAAGTTTCAGATCACTCCACAGACCACAGCGACAATGCTTCGGAAGTATCTGATGAAGGATATAGAAGCTTGGGAATGGTTCACGATAAGACGAAAAATAGAGCCTCCCTTATCAGCCAGAACTCCATTGAAGATGCAGACGAAAGTGGTAAGTTAACGCATAAAAAACACCTTATGTCCTAAAATTCTAATTAATCCTTGCTTCAGAGCATCATGATTCTCTTGATTACGAAGATGAAACAAATGATGCTGGTCTTCGCAAAACGAAGTTTTCCTTCATCTACAATAGCAGTACTCCAAAACCGGCTCAAGAAAAACCACAAATAACTAAAGAAAAATCCTTCGAACAACCCCGGAGTAAACCAGTAAGTCGATCAAACAGCAACGAAAGGAGTTCACCAGACCAACACGCCTCCCCCAAAACCACAAAGTCTACCTTTTTAACCAGCAGCCCTACTATGAAAAAATCGACCTCCAAACCAAACATCAGCACCTGGAGCGGACGTCAAAAAAGTACAAGACCATCACTCACTGCTGACACCTTTAGCTCACCCCCACCTGTCTCAGCCTTCAACAGAAACATTGCAACACGAAGAAGTCTTTGTACTCCTGCATCGTATGCAAGAAGGGCCACCCAGAGTGCAAACACGTCTCCAACGAAAGGGAAGTTGAGGGAAGAACTGCTCAAAACAGTTAAAAGTAACAAGGATGACGAAACGATTGCAGAACAGGTAAAAAAATTGCTCAGGAAATATAGCAGCGTATCGGTTCTTAACGATGATGAACTGATTCTAAATGGCGAAGAAATGACTATCCACACGAGTCCTAGAAAAGATCCGAAACCTGGATACAATAAACACTCCAGGATTCCTGCGCCTATTTCACACAAAATTTAGAGAAAATATTTCCTTTGTAATAAATTATGGGTGCAATAATCATTTTACTTTAAATTAGAAATTAAATTAAATCAAATATTATGACACGATAATATCATGACGTATACACATACATATGGTGTGGGCAGAAAAATTATGAGTGGTGTCAGAAAAACGATTTTTTTTTTAGAAAATCGAGCTTTGTGTTTATATCTTCTTGCCTTCTTTTTATTATTTAAGGTCAATTAACTTAATATCATTTTACAAGAAGAGTTGAAAACTTCATCAAATACAACCATTACCTAATTGAAGTTATTTATTTAAATATCAAAATTAAAAAATACTCATTAGTAAAAAAATTAGAAACAAGAAGTTGATCACTTATCTTGCCTTATTTTTGAGTTATTAAATGTAAGAGTATTTAGAGTTGGAACTTTTTCAAGATTAAGATATTTAAATCTATATAACTTGATTTAAAAAAATTGACGTATGAACTTTCAACTCTTTTGCTTCATAAAGAAACGTATATATAATAATTACGGGTTAATTTAAAATAGAGCAGATGCAAAATTAAGTTTTATTGACGAAAGATATTATTTTCAGACATCTAAGATCGAAAACCAGGAACGCAATTAGATACTTGACTAGATAGAAAAGACTTCAAAGGTAAAAAATCTGCACCTGAGTAATTAACATTATACTTTAAGATGCATGTATAAATAAATATTTATTAAGAGCAAAACAAAAGCAATTGCCTGCCAGTAATTTTCCAGCTTATCAAGTCAAGTCCGAAATTTTAAAAATAATTTTGCATCTTCTCTAACGATTACTATAATCATTATTAAATTGTTAAATGCGATTGTATATTTAACCATTACCTTTGATTATATTTTTTACGCACCGTTATATAAAATGGTAAAGCATTAAATAGAACTAACACATTTGGTGCTATTTTTAAGAATAGGGCAGTAGTTTAACGTGGCGTATGTACTTCAAAAAAAAACATAATTAATTATCTACCTACTGAATATCCGGTTGTAATAAATATTTAACTTTTCCGTTTTCTACTCAATGGGTGCAATATCTCTTTATTTTTTATTTAACTCGCATAATCTTCTTCAAGGTTATTATTTACCTCTTCACTTTCAGTGTCTCCGCCTATAAACACTTCTTGGTGAGCGGTGCACAATCATTCTTACTCTCTCCACAAGTTTGTTTTCTTCCAATTCGAATTTTACCTTCATCTACTCTCACCTGAAGAATTACTTTTAATATTGTACAAGATCCTCCACACATTTTATTCTCCTCCAACTCAGTGTTCACCCCATGTATCACTTTTCCTCCGTCCCCACCTAAAAATACTTTTTTGTGAGGGTTCAAGAAATCCTCTTGAACCCTGGGTCCCATATTATAAAAATTACCTAACAATCTATCAAAACAAGACTAATTTTCTTTTTCAATTTTTTTTATTAATATTGACTCCGAAAACCAGTAAGAATTACTAAAGTAACTTTCATCACATATTCAATAGATGGTTTTAAGTACTCTTTTTAATACCTTTCAATATTTAAAAACTGTGTTCTTTATCATAGATAAATCTTCTTGGAATCGCGCATTTATTTAGATATGAGCTAAAAAAAAATAGTATCTTTCTGCAATTTATCTTCATCTATTAGCTTTTGCTACTTTTTTACAGTACTTACATTGCTTTTGCTTGAAGATATAATATAGTGATTCTAGTACCCACAAAAGAATATATTAAGACGAAAACAAGTTTATGAAATAACATAGTTACAAAATTTAGCATGAATTTATATCAAACAAATAATAAACTGATCAAATATGAAATAAATGAGTAGATAATAAAAAGACAAATTATTGCAATGTTGTTTCATAAATTTGTTTGAAATTGAAATTATCGCCAATATTTTTACATACATTCCTAGGCATTTTAACGTAGTTATAGAGACAAAGTAGATTTTTTATACTTTTTATAGGAAAAAAAAGAAAAGCAAAGTAGATTAAGATTTTATACATTTTAAATTTATTATCTAAACATCAAACCTAAGTCCTTTCATAATTAACAGTGTTACCCCCTACTATACAACATGTACCATAAACATTCAAAGCAAAATTAGTTTTTCAATGTTCAGAAAAAGCAAAATGATGCACTGCTTTCTTTTCGTTTCATTTTTTTATTTGTTTTAGTAAATACTGTATTTTTATTTCTTATAATTTATAATATAATTAAGTGATTAATGTAAGATTGTTATATTTTTATTTTATTCATCAATCATTATCTAACATTTTTTTTTGTTTTTCTTATTTGAATGCAGACTTTTGCGTATGTTAACTTAGATATTATATACTATTGTTAGAAATAATTTAATAGTTTCTTTGTGCGCAGGTAGCAGAAGTAGGGCTGCAAATTTTTATTATACAATAATATAATTTTTATTTATATTGTGTTATAAAAAATAAAGACTAATATTTCTAAAATTATTATTAGGAATTACTGAACATAATTCCTACTCCTTTGTCTTCCATCCATCCATCTGAAGACAATTTCAGGGGGTTTTTAGGAGCTTCAGGGCAAAAAAACGATACTGATACTAATGGCGAAAATAATTCTCAATAGTTTTAAGTATATCATGGTGTACTGGATAGTAAATTATTTAGACACTTTGAAGTTTCTGTCATCAAATTTTAGAAAATGATTTAACTGTTTGAAAATGATTTCCCAAAATTCTTGCATTCTTTGTCAGAAGGTAGACGAAAATCTAACGAACGTGGTCCTCAAAAAGGAAGACGATACAAATTTAAAACAACAGCTTTCATTATGCGTTCCTGAGATTGTAAGTACATATTTAAAAAAAAACTAGGTACTACCTAATTGTATCAATCAATTATTCAATTAGAATTGGAATTGTTCGGATGTTTCGCCCTACGTTTGTGAATTGTGTGTGGACAAATTAAATGTAGCTGTAGATATACGACAAAAATGTTTAGAAAAATACGAAAGTCACAAAGAACTAGTAACACCTAATAAAGAAATTGTGGAGCTAAAGAAAAAACTAATGGAACTCCAAAATGAACCTTTGAAAATGGAACTTAAAGCTTCCAACAACAATCCATGCAAGTTAATAAAAACTTTTTCAAAATTTAACATTGGAATCGCTAGAGGGTGTTATTCATGTATTGATTGCCGAAACAAAAAGGGATGTTTATCAGTGAATAAAATTCTATCTGGAAGAATCGTGAGGAAACGGTCTAGGAAATCGGAAATTGTACTCCCAATGGTACAAGATCGGTCTGTAAACGTTTCAGAAGACGACTTATTGAGCTCCATCCCAAATGATTCGAATGAGAAATTGGACTTGGAACAGAAACTTATCCAATATTATAGAGATACAGCTGACGGTAGAAGTAGCATTGATTCATTTAACAGAAGCACTGTTACTTCTAGAGAGGGATACAATTATAGAAATCCATTTATAGATGATTATTCAAAATCTACTACCGAGCAAATTCTTCAAGACCTTTGTACAATAGCTTTTCCGCTGACAAGCATGAGGCACATTACAAATCACAAAAGTAAACGAGCCTTTTCCTTTGGAAGCAGCAGAAAATCCAGTTTGGAAACACTTTGTGGAAAGAATTACTGGAAATACAGTAAATATAGTAGGTATGACCGAAGTCGAACCCCATCAGTATATTCATCTCAAAGAAGTCAACATTTTAACGTGAACGAAAAAATTCTCAAATGCAACATTTGCGGAAAAGAATATAAACTTGAGAAGAAATACGAAAAACATATGCTTGATAAGCATGGAATTCAAAAAGAAAATTTATCCATCAATAGCTACAGTTGTCCTGATTGTGATCTTAATTTCTATACCCAAACTCAACTAGATAAGCATGCAAAAATACATTCTTTAGGAACGACATATAAATGTGAATATTGCGACCGATGTTTTGTTCGTCAAGCAAATTTACATAAACACATGAGAATAAAACATGATAATGATTTGTCCACTTTTGGTGATAAAAATTGTGAGAAGTCCTCTAGTTCGTCAAGTACCCCTAATAAAACTAATTCTCAATTTATTTAATTATAATTTGAAATATTTGAATATGTTTTATGAATATTCGTAATTTTTTGTTAAGTGGAATGTACTTAAATAAAGAAGTTCGTAAAAATATAAATAAATAATGAATTATTCATTTAGGGGTTGAGGAATAAAATATTGCAATAGTTTTAAACATTTTTCACAGTTCATATAAAAATTGCACGGTCTTAATTATAAGGGTCAGAGGATTAATATAGAATTTTTTAAATACTAGTCGTAGGAAAAAATATAACACACAACACAGCTTTTAAAAACGTCCTGTTAAACATTCATATAGATATGTTAATGAAAAAATTTGAAATTTGCGCTCTTACATCATTCAATTAATCTCCATTGCATTAATCAAATGCCCTTTAATGTTAAATTGCAATATAACAAGTTGAAGCGGATTATTGACGTCACAGTAGGGCAAAAACCATAGGCATGTTATTAAAGTTGCATCATTTGCAATTAAATCGATTAAAATGAAAAGTAAATTAAAATTAAATATGGTCTCCATTTATTGTTTTTACAGGGACTATAAATTCTAAACGTTACTGAGTGTAACGATATCAGTTATTTAATAATTGTGTCCTCATTTGGCTAAAAATGTACTTTGGGGTTTGGATTAGTGAAAGTTGGATGATCCGCCGCTGGTTCATTTTCTCCTATTTTCTGACGTCACTGAAGGAAAGAGAAATATCAACTTGGCCTCACATTTTTAGTGTAAGGCAGGGGTTTTTCATAATAATAAAATCACCATTCAAAAATCAAGACATAACCTTATTAGTTGTTTTCAAAATAAAAACAAAATGTTTTCTCTGAATTTGTGTAAGGTGTGTTTAATTAAAGGAGAAAATCTAACAAGTACTGCAATCGTTAATGAAGGAGAAATAAATATAAATGATTTACTGCTTTACTGTGTACCAGAAATTGTAAGTATATTATATTAGTGATTACACATAAATTACAAACGGTAACAACCTTTAGGACTGGAACAAAGACACCTTGTCATCTTTTATTTGTGCAACATGTATTGAGGAGTTGAATATATCAGTTAAATTCCGTCGAAAATGCTTAGAAAGTGATAAATTACGCCAAAATGACTTACAACAACGAACTAGTGGTCTTCAAAGTGAACCCTTGGTTAAGGAAGAAACAAATGTTGTGGATGATAAATTAGATGTTAAACTATCATTTGAAAAGGTATTTATTATGCCGTCTACAATAAATAAAGATGGGAAGCCTTTTAATTGCACACAATGTCAAAGAAATTTTCTGTCTTTTCGCAGTTATAATATACATGTAGGAAAAATACATAAAGTGAAACATAAAAAGAAAGCCGTAAAAAGAAAGGAAAATTCAGGATACACTGCACATAAAGAACAAAGTGAGCCAATTCTAAAGCATCATACCATACAAGAAAATCACTTTGCAGAAAAGTGTTTAAATATCAAAAATGAATCTGTAGTAGGCTGCGAAGTAAACATTGATGTAAAAGAGGAATTTACTTATTTATGTAGTGAAGATAGTAACGACGGAAATAATAGTGAGAATGTAAATGGAAATATTGAGAATCAAGCAAAACATAATAATGTCAAACTTGCAACTGATACTATGAAATATTTCCCAACAAAAAAGGAGAAAAAGTGTAGAATTTGTTTAAAAGAGTTCACAAAAACTGTAACATTACTTAATCATTTTAGAAGCATGCACTCATTTGAGAAATGCTTCAAGTGTACTTACTGTGATGAAGCATTTCCAAATAAAGAGCGTCTAACACGTCATGAAAATCATCATACAGGAGATCGCAAGTACGTTTGTAGCATTTGCGGCAAGAAATTCTTTACGAGTTCGGATTTGTTTCATCATACTGAAAGGCATACTGGCGAGCGAAATTTTAAATGTGATATTTGCAATATTAAAAGTTTTACTACCAGAAACAGTCTCAGAACTCACAAAAAAGTTGTCCACACTGATCCAGAAGAATGGAAGTTTTTATGCACACGGTGTGGTCGAAAATGTGTCACTCAGGGTGCTCTTAATGCACATATGAAACGCCATGGAGACCGGAAAGATTTCCCTTGTAGTCTGTGCAATAAGGGCTTCTGTACAAAGGCTGAACTTGTGAAACATCTTAAGGCTCATTCTGATCGTAGGGAATTTAGATGCCAAGTTTGTGGACAACAGTACAAACTAAAAGAAATATTAGAGAGACATTTGTTTAAGAAACATGGAGTTGGAGACAAAGTTTTTCCAGAGCGAAAGAAAAATCACCTGTGCCCTGTTTGTCCTTTAAAATTTTATTCAAAGTTACAAATCGAGAAACATTTAAGATCTCATAACGGCGAGCGACCATTTAAATGTGATTATTGTGGTCATTCATTTATTTGCAGATCTTATTTAAAAGGGCATATCAAAAGTAAACATCCTACACACTTATTTAAAAAGGAGAACAGCTCAGAAGATATCGTTTTTAACGATTTGTAAACTATTCGTGATTACTTTTTATACCGTTGTGATAATCATCATTTTAAACTAGATTTAAAATATTTACATTCATATACTTGGATTTTGTATTTTATTTAATTTTTTTAATTTATTATTTAAATTTCAAAAACGGGCTTTATGCTCTCTCAAAGTTTTTTAAACTCTTTAAATTAACTTATAATCTTCTCATCTACTCTTTTAAATGTTTTGTAATACAAGATTATATTTAAAAGCTACTTTAAAGTTTCAAAAATACATTAAATAAGGACTTTATAAACACTCAACTCTACTTATTTATACTAAATTAAATTCTAAATTTTTTTTTTCTGTTTGAGTAAGGATTCAGGATACTTTAGTTTAAGAAGTTCCGTTGCAGAAGCAAAAGCTTTTTAAAAGAAAAATAGGTTTACCTGTATGTATTATTGGTTGCCTATCTGGATTGGATTTAATATATTAAATGCGAGCACGCCTTGTTGTATACATAACCTGTAAATAAGTGGAGTCAGTAGTGTATGACTTTGTGACGTCACAAATGGGAAGAAAGCATAGGCGTCCTAAAAAACTATATTATATTCACAATGAACGTTAATATTAATCATTACTAATAATTTTGTGTAAACATAAATAGTAAGTATAAAGGTGTTAGCGGTCTTTTTGTCTTATTTTATTTGTTTTCATGTATTTTTTTGTATTCAAATCGTAATTTTTCTACAAATGTAAATCCATAATGATACGCCTATGGCTATTTTTTTCCGATTGTCTGACGTCAGTTGTGGATAAATTTAGATAATATAAATTCATTATTGTAGTACGAGGCAATATCGAAGTAATAGTGCGTCACTGAATACTGCCAACCTGCCAACGGTCCCTCAGCTGATTATTTTATGACCAATAAAAGCCGGAGTTCGTTGTATTGAACTTAACCTTCTTTTGTGAAACAATATGTACTTGTCATTAGTTTAGAAGTGATCGTTAGAAATAATTGGCTCGGTCTCAAAATATCTTTCTTAGTTCTTAGTTAAATATTTTAAAATTTGTTTCGTAATCCATTAGCTTTTCGACACGACATTCAGTTAATGTGCGCATTCTCCACTATTGGTAGTTCGTGTACTCTTAGAAATATAAGAATGAGTAGTGAATAACTTTCGTTGAATTTTTGTTGTTAAAGTGAATTGATAGTTCAAGTAAGTACTTATTTCTAGAAGTGGTAATTTTATATATATTTACCTCTAGGCATTTTACTAAACCTTTACTCATTTTCCCACATGGTTGTTTATGTATGTTTTTTATTGCCATTTGTGCTATGCATAAAACAAAAGTGTATTTATAAACTTAAGTTACCGGTAATTATTTGCTTTCTGCTTTATGCTTTTATTTTTGGCTGTAGAGTACTTATAAAGTCATAACATAAAATAGCTTCTACATAAGTATATTTTTTACTAAGATTACACAAAGAGTAGATTATTGCCAAAATTTTAATCATTTGTTTGTATTGTCAGAGGTATTTACCTTATCTTTTCTTTTCAAACAAAATAAATATTAAAAGGACATGCCTGTGTAGACATTTCATACATAATACACGTAATAACAATACTATCTTTACTGTATCAGTGTAACATTTCATTCCATTTATTATTTTTTAAACCTAACATAGGTAAATGTATGATGTAGAGGCACATATCGTTAGATGTATTACATATATTTTCTATGTTGTTTATTCCATATACTAACATAAATTTAGATTGTATTTTTAATACTAATTGCATGCAAATTACTTAGGTCATGGGTGGCAAACGAATTAGGTCTAGAAATGCTCAAAACTCGATATCGGTTTCAAATTTATCTACTAGATCTTCCATATCTGAATCACAGGATAACACAAATTTGGTTCGAAGCAAAACAACTGAGGACCTTCTTGCATATACTAAAGACCAATTAAAAGCAGAATGCAGAAAACGGGGCCAGAAGACCTCTGGCACTAAAATTGAATTGGTAGGCTTTCTTCAAACTATTTTACTTTAAAAATTCAAACATGTGATGGACCCACATTAGTTTTTATTTTCCGATTTTACGATTAGTAGCTTATTTATGTTAGTTTTTCTATGCGAATTTTATTACTTGCTACTATTTTTATTTGCTAATATAGTTCAATTGAATAGTTACTATTTGATTCCTTTAAGTTATTTTTATAGTTGTTTTAAGCACATGTTTGGATTTTCCTCTTTTTTTTGCTTTTTTGCATGAAATAGATATTTTTGAAATAATTTGCTTGAGTCACTTTGCCACATAATACCTACCTATAGAAATATCATTTGAACTTAAGTAGGTAAGCTGATTGCCATAATTTTGCTTAGCTTTTGCCTGCGACTTCCTTTACGTGGTATTTTTATCAAAATCGCTTTACAAGTATATGCTGTGGGTGAATATGAATTTTTAGTTGTTTTTGGTTGTACCTATAGAACGAACGTGAGTAGGTATACCTATAAAAAAATCGGTTTATCTTTTGTTTAGCTTTATTGTATTTTTTTTAACAAACTCTTCTTTATCTTACTTTTACTTCTGAGGGGATTGAAATTTGAAAAAATTATTAAGCTTGCATTTTAGAACAAAATTTCATATTTATAGGTCATGTGGATAATATGCATAATGTTGAGTGCTTTAATATAGTTTCACGAGCCCTTTTATTTGAAATACATGAAAATGCGAATAAAATCGTAAACATGCAAATTTTTTAGGTACTCTCTTTTAAAAAAAGATAATTGAGGGCAAAAACCACTGGGTTGTTTACCTTAAAGGGTTATTCTCTCAATAATTTTGTGTCAACCCTTCTCAAGAGATATTCTTCTATTAGTACGGGATCCGGCTGCGAAATTAGTGCATTAATAATGTAGATTGATAAGATTTAATTTTTAAGTATTTTCACAGCTAGGAGAAGTCAATTTTCATCAGGTGCCAATTAGAAAATGCCCGCCAGTATTATTAATTAAATTATTAGTAATTTACTTTAAGGAAGGCATTTCGTTTACATCATATGGAAATAAAACCTACACCACTTCACAATAGTGTATTCAAGGGATCTGAAAAGTTATAGTTGCTGCTGATCGCTTAGCCGCAACCTCCAAGCAGCCAGGTGTACACAGGTATATTTTTGTTCAATCTTTTCGTTTATACTGTACACTCATTTTATTTATACCAAATTAAAGCTAATTTTTTTTTCTTTTCAACTATATAAAGTTGCCTTTTCAAAAAAGCCCGCAAATCTCAGTTTCCTACCCTAAAAGATGCTAGGTATTAGAAATAAAGTAACAGAGAGCGAGCGTACGACGCTACTTGTTAGACAAGGATGCGAAATGCCAGCTGGATGTGTTTTTTTGAGCTATTGCGCATGCTCCGATGAATAGGGTTCTCAGTCAAGCAGCTGGGCCGAGGTTTGTTTACTGTGAATTCTAACCACGCTGTTTTGGGACTCGTAATAAGTTTTATTTAAATTGTTATATAATAATATAATATTATAAATTATAGTATTACTTTGATACATATATTTTTTTAATTCTCTTTAGAAAATGAATTCAATTTTTTCCTACCAAATAATAGTTTTGTTATCTACTTTCAGTAATAACTTTTTAAAAGTTTAATTTCTTGCAAAATATATATTTAAGTATTTTATTATTATCATTGATTGAATATTTAATATTGTATATTAATTAAATATTATTTTGTTTAATATCGATGCTTAATCCGTTGCAATTTTGGAGCATTTGAGTTCAGTCAATTGTATTATGATTTAGATCGTCGGTTGAGAACCCTATTTATCGGAGCATGCGCAATAGCTCAAAAAAACACATCCAGCTGGCATTTCGCATCCTTGTCTAACAAGTAGCGTCGTACGCTCGCTCTCTGTTACTTTATTTCTAATACCTAGCATCTTTTAGGGTAGGAAACTGAGATTTGCGGGCTTTTTTGAAAAGGCAACTTTATATAGTTGAAAAGAAAAAAAAATTAGCTTTAATTTGGTATAAATAAAATGAGTGTACAGTATAAACGAAAAGATTGAACAAAAATATACCTGTGTACACCTGGCTGCTTGGAGGTTGCGGCTAAGCGATCAGCAGCAACTATAACTTTTCAGATCCCTTGAATACACTATTGTGAAGTGGTGTAGGTTTTATTTCCATATGATGTAAACGAAATGCCTTCCTTAAAGTAAATTAATAATAATTTAATTAATAATACTGGCGGGCATTTTCTAATTGGCACCTGATGAAAATTGACTTCTCCTAGCTGTGAAAATACTCAAAAATTAAATCTTATCAATCTACATTATTAATGCACTAATTTCGCAGCCGGATCTTAGACTATATACTTTATGCATCTTACCGAATGTGACTCTGGGTTTCTAACAAAAATACTAATATTTTAAAAAAAAAATTGCTTTTGCTTAATAGCACACTTTTTTGCCTACGACTGTACACATTTTAATTGAATATTATTATTCTTTTCTTTTATTTGGTCTTTGATCATATGTTTTCGCAATAAATCGGGTAAAACGAGTTAATGTTATATACATTCAGGTATTTGACCAGTGTTCTATTGTTTGAAGTATATAGGTATTTCGTTCATTAATTATCTATTTTATTTTATTTTTTAATATATTATTGTTGCGGTGAAAAGTTGGCGGCTCTTTTTTTATTGGTTTTGTGGTAAAAAAGTCATCGTGTGCGGGGAAATAATAATTTAATTGCTACTTACGAACTCACTTAAACGAGCCAGTTATATAATTTGTCGCAAAATGTTTCGTAACTTTGGTGGTTTTGGTGGTGTAGATGCAAGGTCAAGGTAACTACATTTGTTACTTAAATTTTGTGTACTTATTATATCTCTAAAATATTATGGCGATAAAGAGATACTTGATGTAGCAATGTCGTTTAACTATGTACCTACCTTATGTAGCTACTTAATTAGAACGGTTGTTATTTCTACTAATTAACCGTTGGTTGTCAGCTTGATTTTACAAACACATGATTTATTTCAGATAATTAACTATTCTTCTTTATTTTGACTAAGTATAATAATAAGAGACTGTTTTAAAATTTAACCTCAAGTAATAGGTATTTTTTGTTTAGTTATAGGTACCTACATATTTTTAATTAAATTTAATTGGAAATCAATTTCTAGGAATTACCTTCACGTCTCACACTCGTTTTTATTACTTAGGTGCTTTAATTTTATTTAATTGACTTTAATTTTTAAGAATAGGTACTTTCTCGATTTAGATTAATTAAACAACGTAGGTAAATATAATAAATATATGAAATTATATAAGTCAAGGTAGAAACCCTTTTTCAGTTGATATACGTTTACAGTTTTAATTGATCAAAAACGATTTTAATCGTTTTTTTTTTTTTTTTAATTTCTTTAATAAGGAATAGGTAAATGATATTTTTCGATTCAGACTGTATATGTATGTTCAATTAAATGGAAAATAATGGCATACAGATTAATAAATTACAACTAAATGGTAGTATATAGGCAGTTTTTAATTTTTTTATACTCTTGATATTCGTTCAATTTCTAGAAATGAAGTTTCCAATTAATATTGCTTGGCTTTAAATTAGATAATAATACTTTATTAAATGCTCATGTTAATAAATTGCTTAATTATTTAAATTACAAGAGCAAAGAAATCATGTATAAAGTTAATGACGTGGGTACCTATTAAAAAATATTTTTTTATTATGGATTATGTTAGTATGTATATATCTATTTTTCTTTATTTCAACGAATTTTAATGAATAATGAATTAAATATCAAATTTAGGAAAATTTTTGTTTACTGCTTTCAAAGTTTATTCAGTATTTTTTAATTGCTTATTTAGACAACTCTTATTTTTTTCCATTTACAATTTTAAAATATTCCCTATGCGTTTAATATTGGCATTAGGCCAAAAGTAATATTTTTTGTTGTTTAGCAGCAATTTTTACGACCATAACTGTACAATAATTTTAATCGGGTTTGATTGTATTATTCTGACTAGAGATCGGGCATTGAACGCAGATGTATATGTGTGAAGGTTGTTGAAAATTTTGCGATTTATAAAATTTCGTTAAAAAACTGGAATTGGTGCACTTTTTTATTCGCTCAGCGTCGGTGTAAGATTTAAATAAACAATTGTGGGGTGCACTTTTAAGTTTTGCTTATTAATTAAACTGATTAACAGCAACAACGAACAATAACTAACTACCTATTGATATTGAACAATTGCCAAAATGTTTTATATTCTGAATAACAACGTTACAATTTTTTGGAGGCCAAGGTAAAATTTTATATATGCAATGTTACAAAAATTTTACCTATGTAAAGTTGAGTGGATTTTCAAATTAAATTTAAAATATTTAAATTATCAAGAATTTATTTAAGGACATTTAAAAATATTAATATCTACCTTATTACACACAATAATAAATACATAGGTACCTAATATATATTTGTTGCTTGCTGTATTATATTTACAGTATTCTTTTGGGGATGTTTATTATACGTATTAAATAAATTGAGTATAGTCAAACGTCGATAAGTCGAATTTTTGATAAGTCGAACCAAATTGGTTGGCAATGGGATCAACCATGAGAAATACATCATTTATTGTATTACTCCAATATCTTGATAACTCGAAGATAATATTTAGCATTAATTTCGATAAGTCAGTTTTTACGAATATTTGTCATCAAAACGTACTTTGTCTTTTAACCAAAAATTAAATCTTATAAAAAAGTAGGAAATGGTGCACTGAAAAAAGATATTAGGTACCTATTGTATCCATCTATCTATCTGTAACATGAAATAAAAACCTACATACAAATTCAAATTATCGAAGTTTGATTGTATTTATATGATAAGGTATACCGAGGTGGCCCATGCAGTTTCAGTTCTATCAAAATTAGAATTTAGAAGAAGTTCTAGTAGAAGTTCTTTAGAATTTAAATAAATTAAAACAAAGAAATTTTCTCAATTCACATATCAAAAATTTAGAGAAATACTCCATTGTTTTCACGCTTATTTGGCTCAAAAAACACATTAATGAAATTTATATAAAAAGTCCTTTGGAGATAACAGAAGTACATACCTTTTCAACGGCTTTTTGCTATTTATAAAATAATTAACACTTTGTAAAATTTTCAACACTTAATTTACTGTACATTGTACATTACAGTGTCTATATTTTATATTATTGTTTCCTACTTCATTTAGCTGTGACCCGCGAAGTAGGCAGATTAGTTTGGCCAACAGGGTCAACGGTCGTCATTTCGTTTTGTCATTCTTCAGTGATGGCCCGTTTTACGTACTTTCTAATGGGGAGTACATTTTAAAGAATTTTGTTTTAAAGGCACGTGTGTTATTTTTATAGATAGTATAGTAACTAAAGTTAAAACTTTCTAAATTATAGTGAGGGCAACAATAGGCAAAATAAGATTATATAGATACTCTTATAAATAGTTCCTAATAGCTACCAGAATAGAGAATAAATAAATAAATTTACGAATCAAACAATTTTAAAGACACAGCGTGTTTTTTTATTGTTTCTATTGAATTTTTACATTTTTTCGTAAATTAAAAAATTTCAAACATACATTTTCGCCTTTTACAATGTTCAAAATAATCGTTTAACAGGCTGTAAATTTGTGAGTGCTTTGAAGTTTTGGACGCTTTTCCTTTTCGTCAATTAAATATTTGTACTTTTGTTGGTCGAAATTTACGAGAGCATTTTATTTAAAAAGTTTGAGATGTTTATAACATATTTATTTCGAATCCTACAAAACTAAAATTTGTCATTTATTTTAGTCAACCTTTGATAAGCGTATTTGTAAAAGGGTAGAAAGGATTATTAGCACCCCCCTTGTCATAACTCACTCCTGTTGAAATGTAAACTTCAACACTTCTACAGATCCGCCACTGACCACTGGCTGTAAGAATTACTCCGGTAATGTACTTTTATTAAAGTTGTCCTATGTTGAAACGAAGAACTTGTTAATAAACTTGTACAAACAGTTAAAGTACTGTAGGTACTTGCGTTATTCATTTATTGAAGACGCTTTATGAAGCTTACGGTACTACAATGTAAGAAGATCTTCGCTGAAAAGTTGGTCCGGTTAATAACACGGTCGCCTACTTATCGTTTTAATCTTCGTTCGTCGTGTTCGAAGAACGGTTTTGATTTAGTCTTTAGTGCCTTTCACTAAAAAGTTGATAGCTTCACCATTAGTTCGTGTCTGTGTTTCTTTTTATGAATCAGTGCATCTAACTGAATTTTTTAATGCACTTATTAAGTTCAAAAGTTCAGGGATATATTTTTACCTTTGTGATTTTTTAATTTTCGTTTTTTAGGTAATAAGGGTGAGTTGTTGAGAATTTATTTCATGTTTATGTTATTTATTTTAAATTTGATTTAATTTCTACATTAAACTTTGCCTGTGGATGTAAGTGCTGTAGCATGAGTCAAAGTTTCAAGTCAATTGATATACTAATATCACTTTGTTTATATAATAATTCACAACCCATGAAATAAGTAAATGACAACTCTTGTTGCATTTTTAAAAATTTTAACACAAAATTCTATAATATACGTTCTTAGTCTACAGCATATTTTCGGTTTTTTATTTCTGTGTATAAATAATTATAGTCGTGTGAATAACGCGGTTGGCTAAAGACCAATTAGGTCCAACATTTTTAACATTGTATTCTTGGCATGTAATTTTTGCTACATATTTCAAATTTATGAATTTGTTTTAAAGAATCCATAAATTTTCGTATAAAAAATTACCTTTAGGTAAAGATTATTATTTAGTGCTTCTTTTTTCCAATTGTTTTGAACTTGTACGTGGTATTTACAATAAAACAGAATTTACCTATAATATAATGTAATCAATTCTATTTATGTTTTTGTATACTTAAGCCGAACAATTTCAATATTTTTGAAACATAAAAAATGATTTGGAATTTTACATATCTAAATATCCTTACGTATGCTGGAATTGTTGAATCCTTGTAATTTAATTCAATTCAATCCGTTAAGAAAACAATTTTTTGAAATTGTTCCTATATTTGGAATTTTATTTAAAGTTCAAGTTTATTATCACTGTACAATTTTGACCATTTGATGAATATTTATACTTATACATTTTTGCTTTACTTCGAAAACAGTTTCTACTGAACCACAATAAAAACTCAATTCAAATTTATAAATTAACGAATCGTTTCAATATTAAAATAATAAATACATAATTATATGAATATGCACCATATACAATACATACACGAACAAATTATTTAATGAGTATAGTTAAATTTATCCATAATGTACTATTTTGAAATAAAATCCATTGTAGTAAATATTATTCTTCTCTTTTCGTAGGTTTTTTGTTTGGAATTTTCGCAAAAGTTGTTTTTTATTTATGTTTTGTTTTATATTGTTATTTTAAACTATAAATACAGTAAGTATATAATCGTTTATTAAAGTTCCTTATATTCTTTTGTTTAGTTACAAAGGCTGGGACTCAAGATGTCGGGGAACACGAAAGTTAAAGAACCGACAGCTAATGGAAATAGCGTATTTGAAATGACATCTAATAAAAAGGCGAACTCCACTTCGAAACACAAAAGGCAGAGCGAGAAGCTGGAAAGGGAGAGCCTCGTGTTGTGGCGACGACCCTTGAAAACACTAGAATATTTTTTTAAAGAAGTTTTTGTCCTTTTATATACATATGGAGACAAGTGAGTTTTCCAAAACACTAATGATACTTAACTCCTTTTACATATACATAATTCAATATTTTTTTTTATAAAAATTAAATCAAAAACAGAACGTAAAATTTTGGTAGTATTTTTAACACTGAGGTCTTTAAAAAAAGTATTATTTTTTTATAAACAAGGTAATATCAATTACCTAAAATTTACTACTAATATTTGTATTTTTTCAGATTATTACAATTTAAGAAGACAGTCTTAGTATTAGCAATTCTACTAATTTCACTAACAGTAGTTTCTAAGGCCGCTGGTCCCCACCAGTACGTAGTACAAGAAATTTATAAGACGTTAATGTGGTGTTTCTATTGGATAGGTTTAGGTAAGAATAATTACTGTATGATTAAAATTTTATTAAATTTTAATAATTGTATTATTTTAACTGGCGACACAAGTCATTTATTTTTTGTAATATTTGTCTTTTTTTTTTTAGGAATACTTTCGTCTGTGGGACTTGGTACGGGACTACATACATTCCTGTTATATTTAGGGCCTCATATTGCTCAAGTTACTTTGGCAGCATACGAGTGTGGTTCTTTGAACTTCCCAGAGCCGCCATATCCCGATGAGTAAGTTGTTAATAGTATTTTTAACTTCTGCTTGTTAAAAACTTTACGTTAATAAAGAAAAACTTCATCAGCAGATTTGGATGTGGAATTATTTTTACTTACGTTTCATAATTTTTAAAATTTATTTTTTTGACAAGGCTTAATTTTGAAATCTATTATGTTAAAAATCAACTGATACTTTTCATATGTTAACTTCGTAAAAAATAAAAATTAACTTTTTTGTGACATAGACGAAATAAGCTGTTTCTTTAAGCGGCCATTCATTTATTACGTAAGACGATTTATGGGGGGGAGGGGGTCGACCATGTCTTATTTTTTCTTACAAGGGGGTGGGAGGGATTCTTGATATTTCTTACGTAAGATCACAAATATATCGCGCGAGTGCTGATGTGACCAAGAAGAAGCAACACCTGATATTAAAGATGTTCTAGTTCACTTTCTGAGTGGGTTTGAGCCCCTGGACTGAAAATGCTATGTAGTGATTATATCCAAACGATTAAAATGATTCCATCCGACATGATTGTAAACGTTCCTGAAAATTGTTAGTTTTAAAAATAAACATCAAGACCAACCAAGCGTATTTTCACTTTTTTCGTAAGATTCTTACGTAATAAATATTAAAAAGGGGGAGGGGTCGGCCTATTCTTATTTTTTCTTATTTAGGGGAGGGAGGGGGTCAAAAACTAGTAAAAATCGTCTTACGTAATAAATGAATGGCCCTTTATGTAAAATTCGCCCAAAAAAAAAACAAATAATCTGTAGATTTAATTTCAATTGCACAAGTGATTTTCAAAGAACGAATCGTACCTTTAACTGAATGTCATTGTACAACATAATTTTATGTTTTTAGTTTTACTCAATGTCAATACATTAATTTATTATTTATTTTTTAGTATAGTTTGTCCAAATGAGTCAGATCCTAGTCAAGTTATATCGATATGGTCGATAATGTCAAAAGTTAGATTAGAAGCAATGTGCTGGGGTGCTGGTACTGCACTGGGCGAGTTGCCTCCCTATTTCATGGCAAGGGCGGCAAGACTGTCAGGGTAAGCTCATTTACATATTTTTATTTATTATATTATAAAAATAAATATCTATTACAGTAACATTTTAAAAAAAAAAAAAAAAAATAAGTTTTATTTTAATTATCCTCATAATAATTAGTAATTTTATCTTTAGCATATATTTTTAAACTTTATAAACATTTTTAAAATTATACAGGCTAGGCAAATATAATGTGGGTATGATGGTCATAGTATCAATACGAAAAATTTTTACTGGATATTTTATCTACCCCAATTTTTTTCACCTGATAGAAAAGCTTGTTGCTTGTTTTTAGGTATGATCCTGATGATGACGATGAGTTGAGAGAATTTGAAGAGTTGCAAAGAAAAGAAATAAATCGCGAAAATTTAACCCTGATGGAAAAGGGAAAACTTTTTGTGGAACATGTTGTACAGAAAGTTGGCTTCTTGGGAATTTTGGCGTGCGCAAGTGTAGGTATTATTTTAAATAATGGAAAAAATTGGAAACTCTAGACAGATTCTTTTTTATTTATTATTTACACAGTAAAGTAAAATAATGAAATGTAAAGTTAAAGTTTATTATTTCACTATTAGTGTCAGATCTTTAATTCGATAATTTTCTTCAATTTGAAGTCTGTTGAATTTTGCAATATTTTTATTTCTATTTTAAAGATAAAAGTATAATTTTAATAACCTTTTAAATTACAGCACATAGTTTAAAGTCTTATTGAAATAATTTATTTTGTTGCAGATCCCAAATCCCCTTTTCGACCTTGCCGGCATCACGTGCGGTCATTTTCTTGTTCCATTCTGGACATTTTTCGGTGCGACGTTGATCGGCAAGGCCATAATAAAAATGCACATTCAGAAACTATTTGTAATCATCGCATTTAATGAGACATTGATAAGTGCCGCGGTTGAGTGGCTCGCAGTTGTGCCAGTGATCGGTATCAAACTTCAAGAGCCGTTCAAGGCGTTCCTTGAAAGCCAAAAATTAAAACTGCATCGACAGAAGGGTAGTCCGGAAATACGGGAAAAAGGAAGTCTTCTAAGCAGCGTGTTTGAAAAGTTCGTGGTCGCCATGATCCTTTACTTTGTCGTGTCAATCCTCAACTCCCTGGCCCAGAGCTACCACAAACGACTGCACAAGAAAAGGACGACACGATCGGATTAGCCAAAACGGTAGGACTGAATCTTTTAATTTTTCTTTTTAGATCAAAATGTTTTTTTTTTTCGGTTTGTTATTCGGTTTTCGTTATTACCCATTTTAATGAATAATTAAAGTATAGAAAAATAGTTTTCAAATGAATAAACATATTAGTGATCGTGATGATGGTCTGCGTGAATGGATTTAGATAGTGTATATTCTCGAGGGTAGGTTTCCTAAGGGCGTGCAAAGTTTTTTTAAATTAAGCAAAGTATGGGAGAAGTCGTCGTGGTTGCTCTTATAATAAAAAAATGGGTCGCATTTCCTTGCGCTTGTTTTTCTTTGTGGTGAAAGTAAGCTTAGGTAATTGTTTGTAAAATAAATCATGACATTTTTAATCTTTAATTAGTTTTAGTTGTTTTTCTTTTCTTATTTCTTTACCCAATAAGAAAATTTTTAGACAATAAGAAAATGATCATGAAAATTTATTGTTTTATTTGTTCTAAATGAATGACAATGTGTTACTTTTGGGTTTTGTTAAATTTAAATTATTTTTATTTCTACCGCAGAGACATCGCGATCGGATTTTTGCGACCCACGTTAGTTATAAGTAGGAAAGATGATGAAAACTATCGATGTTTTTCTTTTTAACGAAATATCATTCGTTGTGATTATGTTAAATGGTGATTGTGTAAACAAATTACGTTAGACGAATATTTTATTTATTTATTATCAATCAGTTTTATTTTACAGTGTTGTTATTAATTATTATAAACTATTATTATTACTATATAGTGAAGACCAAATTTGCCATTCCTGTTGTTCAGTAGAATTAATTAATAGCAGTATTTTCATGCAAACCATGTATAAGTCATGTTGATTGCTAAGCAATAAAAATGTAAATTGTCAAGTTTTTAAAGAACCAATAATAATTTGATGTGCTTTACATTTATTTTATTTTTATGACTTCCATTCCTTTTTATTTTTATTAAATTTATTTAAATAATCAAATTTTTTTAGTGGTAGTAATTACGAAAAATAAATAAAGCAAGCTTAAACATTTATTATGAAATATATATTGTACACAGTATTTACTATGTTCGTTAGATCTCTTCAATTAGAAGAAATTGATTCAGTGTCTATTATCCTCTTTCGTAAGTTTGTTTTATATATTGTATTTCTTCTCTATCTTCTCTTTATGTAAGCAGGCTAGTACATAAAATGAAGAGGGGAATATGGCCCATGTTGAAAAAAAAATGTACTTCTTATCCAAGTGGTAGAAGTATATCTGATCTTTTCGAGAGAAATTATATAAGAATACAATATATAAAAGAAACAAGGAGAAGAAATAGTCACTGCCAAAAGAAATAGAAATTTTTCACTTTTTTTTACATCTTAACGTTTTTCTTTTCTTAATAAAAACATAAGATATTATTGAAGTAAATGTAAAATAGCATGGTTGTATAAATGAAGACTACATAATAGGTAAGTATGAAGTAATTAATATTAAATATATAAGTGATTATTGTGAAAATGATTCTAATACGCTATATCGTTAATAGCAGTAGAACTAAAAAGTTTGTTGATAATTTGGTTTTACAGAAAACTGTAATTGAGTAGGATATTGTAATAGTAACTTTGGCTACTGAAACATAGATGGCGTCTCGTCGATGATTAGATTCTCTTTTACAATCTACTCCTTACGGAGTAGAAGCTAGTGTATAAAGGGAGTCGAGGGTGGGGTGTCAGTTCGGCAAAATACTACACAAATTTTATTTGAAGTTATTTTCACTTATATATGTATAATGTCGCCCGGCAAATTTATGTTGCATTGAAAATGAATTTTTATTTGTACCTTCCTTTTCTCTAAATTAAACACTACTAATAAACCTTTTGCACTTAGATAATTTATTGTTTTTGCAAACGAACATACATGAACATTCACCTTCTTATAGTACTTAATTTATAACAAATAATACAGAACTACAGGAAATTTCTTATAAGGTAATGATGAAATAAGATTTAAATAATTATCAAAACTTGAACACGACAAAAAAGGCTTTCGTTTTCATTTTGGATGAAATATATTGGAAAGACTATACAAAATTTACAAATCATAAACTAATTTAGTTATTATTTTAATGAGTACAAAAATATGTCCATACATCTAATTACGCACTACATGGAACAAAAACGCTTCTTTAAGTTGGCCTAAGAAATGTCTTTGTATAATACTAGTTTTGCTCATCAAATTAAAATTAAAAGTTTCGCTTCTTTTATGTGCAAAAATGTATTTTTCTTAAAACTAACTTAAAACAAGATTTTGTTATACATCACCAATAATTTTTATTTTAAAATTCTGGTGAGCATGCTTCAATTAAACATTGTTTAATATGCGAAATAAAGGAGAGGAGCTCCAGTGAGATATTGCCAAAAATTAATAATTCTTTTAATTCAACACTCGAACCTGAAAAAAAAAACACTACGCCCTACACAAAATTGAGGCTCTGAAAAGGTAATGTTAACTACCCTACAAAAATTGACAATTTGATATTAGAAATTCAAAACCATCGAATTCTCAATAGGAGGTATGAAGCATCCCCGTTAAAAAGTTGGCCCAATACATTTTGTTCCTATGCCCTGTAGACAAAAGTGTCTAAATTTGGAATTTAAATTTTCAATACCCTATCAGATATAACTACTGCAATTTCAACCATGAGAAACTGACAATTTTCAAGTCCTCTATAGGGGGTATGAAGCACCCCCGTGAAAGATCTGGCCCAATACATTTTGTTCCTATGCTCTGTAGACAAAAGTGTCAAAATTTGGAATTTTAATTTTAATTACCCTATGAGATATAACTCCTGAAATTTGAACCAAGACAAACTACAAATTTTCAAGTCCTTTATAGGGGGTATAAAGCACCCTCGTGAAAATGTTGGCTCAATACATTTTGTTCCTATGCCCTGTAGACAAAAGTGTCTAAATTTGGAATTTTAATTTTAAATACCCTATCAGATATAACTACTCAAATTTGAACCATGAGAAACTGACAATTTTCAAGTCCTCTATAGGGGGTATGAAGCACCCCCGTGAAAGATCTGGCCCAATACATTTTGTTCCTATGCTCTGTAGACAAGTGTCAAAATTTGGAATTTTCATTTTAATTACCCTATGAAATATAACTCCTGAAATTTGAACCAAGACAAACCACAAATTTTCAAGTCCTTTATAGGAGGTATGAAGCACCCCCGTTAAAAAGTTGGCCCAATACATTTTGTTCCTATGCTCTATAGAAAAAGTGTCAAAATTTGGAATTTAAATTTTAAATACCCTATCAGATATAACTACTGAAATTTGAACCATGAGAAACTGACAATTTTCAAGTCCTCTGTAGGGGGTATGAAGCACCCCCGTGAAAAAGTTGGCTCAATACATTTTGTTCCTATGCTCTGTAGACAAAAGTGTCAAAATTTGGAATTTTTATTTCAAATACTCTATGAGATATAACTACTGAAATTTGAACTATGACAAACAACAAATTTTAAGGTCCTCTACAGGGGGTATAAAGCACCCCCGTGAAAAAGTTAGCTCAATACATTTTGTTCCTATGCTCTGTAGACAAAAGTGTCAAATTTTGGAATTATAATTTGAATTACCCTATGAGATATAACTACTGAAATTTGAACCATGAGAAACTACAAATTTTCAAGTCCTCTATAGGGGGTATAAAGCACCCCCGTGAAAAAGGTGGCTCAATACAGTTTGTTCCTATGCTCTGTAGACAAAAGTTTTTTATTTAAATTTATATTTCAAATAACCATGAGAAACTACAATTTAACCTTGAGGGGGTATAAGCCCCCTGAAAAGTGTATAAGCACCTGTAAAAAAGTTTAAAATTTGGATTTTTATTAAATCCATTTGGAATATATAAATACCAGAGAAACTACAATTTTAAGCCCTGAGGGGGTAAACACCCCCTGAAAAAGTGGTCAAACTTTTGTTCTATGTTGCAAAATTCAAATTGGAATTTAAATTTTAAATACCCATAGAATTAAATTTAAATTACCCTGAGAAATAACAACTTAAGTCCCTGGGATAAGCACCCCCTTAAAAAGTTGGCAGTATATTTTCCTATTGTTGGCAAATCAAATTTGGAATTTTTTCAAATACCCTATGAGGCATAAACTGAAATTTAACCATGAGATAATACAAATTTTAAGTCCTTTATAGGGAGTATAAGCACCCCTTAAAGTCTGCCAAATTTGTCACTCCCTAAGATTGTCAAAATTTGAATTTCATGTTTTGAAATGACAATTGAATTTAATACTCAATATGAACCTGAAACTACAATTTTCAACCTCTGTAGGGGGTATGAACAACCCCCGTGAAAAAGTTGGTAGTATATTTTTCCCTAATGTTAGTCATAATTAAATTGTTTTATAAAGTTACAAAATTTGAATTTTATTAAATTTGAACCATGAAAATACAAATTTTGTCCTTTTAGGGGTATAAATCCCCGTGTAAAAGTTGGCTAATAAATTTTGTTCAAATGTTGTAGAAAATTTGTAAAATTTTTTAAATTAAAATCACATCAGATATAACTCTGAAATTGAACCATGACAAACAACAAATTTAATCCTCCATAGGGGGTAAATCCCCCGTGAAAGATGTGGCAATACCTTTGTTCCTAAGCTCTGTTACAAAATGTTCAAATTTGGAAAATTTAATACCCTATGAATATTACTCTAAACTATGAGAATTACTACAAATTTTAAGTCTTTATAGGAGGTATGAAGCCCCCCTGTAAAAGTTGGCTCAATACATTTTGTTCCTATGCTCTGTAGATAAAAGTGTCAAAATTTGGAATTTTTATTTTAAATACCCTATGAGATATAACTACTGAAATTTGAACCATGAGAAACTACAAATTTTCAAGTCCTTTATAGGAGGTATGAAGCACCCCCGTTAAAAAGTTGGCCCAATACATTTTGTTCCTATGCTCTGTAGACAAAAGTGTCCAAAATTTGGAATTTTTATTTCAAATACCCTTTGAGATATAACTACTGAAATTTGAACCATGAGAAACTACAAATTTTCAAGTCCTCGTTAGGGGGTATAAAGCACCCCCGGGAAAAAGTTGGTCTAATAAATTTTGTTCCTATGCTCTGTGGACAAAGGTGTTGAAATTTAAAATTTCACTTTTGAAAATTTCATATAACTAGACGTTGAAAATTTTTGAATCCTGGAATGAGGGTGTAATGCAGCTACGGAAGAAATTTGACCCCACAGTTTGTTTCCATGCTCTGTGGACAGAAGTGTTAAAATTTGGTTTGGTCTTAAGATGTGAGAACTTTATGAGTAACAACAGAGCACTAGGAATAAGTTGATCCAACAGTTTCTAGCAAACTAGTTTTCAAAACTCTACGACCTACAATTGTGACTATTACAAGTAGTCCAAAAAATATGCGAAACAGATGTTGTTCCTATGTCCTGTACTAAAAAGAATTTATAACGTAATTTTGAAAAGTCTATGAGTTGTTGCACCTAATCCTTTAGTGTTTTTAATATCTCACTGGAAATTAAAAATTTTCAAAACCCTGCATGCTTGATGTCTTAATTTGAGTTTTAACTGAATTTAACAGATTTTTGTGTTGATTAATAGAATTATTAGTTACTAATAAAACACGCAGAGTATGAATTTGAAATAAAAAATGTCTTTTGTAGAATAACCACAGTGAAGGGGTCATTTATAAAGACTTAAAATTATTTTTGTAACAATGCAAAAAATGTTTAACTTCTAATTGTGCACTTCAATTTGCGATTTCGTGTTCATTGTTTTTATTAAGAACTATTTTCTCAAAGAAACCAAGAGAATAAAACTTTCATAAACACAATGATTCCAACTATCAATAAAATTATTTTTTTTTACTATAAACACTAGATATAGGAGAAGACTCGTTTTAAGAAGCGAAACAAGAATGCTGACACTTTTCTACAAACCAAAGAAAACAATATTTACTATTTCCTACTGAAACACTTTAAAATAATTACGGCAGATCAGTGACTATATCCTTACTTTTATGATAATTAACCTAAAGAGTAACGACTTTTTACAAAAACGTTCTAAATATTTTACGAATTTGAACACATCGCTGCAAGTCTTTTATAGAAACACAGTATGAGGAGAAAAATTCACGCAATAATACGAGTACAATCAATTATTAAAAATGTATAACAATTACACGACACGAATTTACAATAAGAAAAGAGTTTCAAGCACTTCGCAAAATTTTTCAGTATTCTAGTATTCTACAAATTTTTGAATGATAATGTTTTGCAATCAGCCACACCTTAATTATTCTTTTAATATTCAAAATAATTTTGTTACAACAAGCAGATTTAAATTAACTGATACATAGCAAAATAAATGAGTATAAATTACTATTTTTTTTATTAAAAAAGATAATCTGATCACAAAACATTTTCGTTTTCTTTTGCCTAATGGAAAAAATTGTAGAAATACTTTTTTCACGACAAACCTAATCTTTGGCATTTTTATGCTAAAAATATCTTTTTTGAAAAATCTCTCGTTATTGCCTTAAGAACATAATTATTTAATGTAATTAAATAAAGTTTATGAAAAGTATCGGTCACTGAATAAAAAAAAAAATAAAAAATGTGGATATTTCAATCAGCAAAATTTAATTATGTAACAAATAACTGCAAGTTCTTATCAGTAACAATTACCAAACAAAACAATCAATGAAAACAATCTCAATTAAAGACAATAATGAAATATGAATAGTAATTAGGTAACTTTTGGTAACTACATTATTTAGATTCTAAAATAAAAATTGTAATAAGGGAATGAATACGTTATTCCATAAAATTACTACTTTGAATAAAAACAAAAATAGGGCAAGTTTGGGTCAATTACAAAGTAGTTTTTGTTTTATGTAAGAGAACAGCAAAACTGTTGCTTTAATATTTTTTGAATTATTTAAAAACGTATAGCACTTTTAAAAAAATTGAAACTTAATTTTCTTTTAGGGAAATAAATAATAGTATTCTGTAATAATTTAATGACTTATGTTACGAAATCTTCATTTGAGTACTTAAACAACTTGATCATTATTAACATCTTGAGTAAAATTACTGTTTAAAAGCACACGATTATTGGGAATAAGCAAATTTTGAAAACATCCAAAACTTAATAGTCTTTGTAACAATCTTTTTCTTGGAAATAGTTATCCTAGAAATTGGTCGATTATCTGTTTTTCTAATAATTTCATTATCCTATTATATTTACTTGCAGTTATTTTGAAAATATATATTATATTATGTACTTAATACCATCATCATGTTTTTAGAAAGATAATAAAAACTATCTAACCTATTTAACAGCCACGGTATGTTTAGTGGTGGTGGTCGTTGCGCCGGGAACTTTTCCAAGCACCTTCGACAGATCGACACCGGTTAAGGCATTAACTGCAGGCGGAATCTGGCCGACTAGACGAGAAATTTCCGCGGTCGTATTGTCCGAACCGCCAATTAGAACGATCTCTTCAGTTTTCGCAAGCGGCGCCGCCACTTCCGCAGCGATCTGTAAACACACATCATATGAATTAGGTACTTTCAGCTTTTATTTATTACAAGCTGCCTTCGGCTCGGGCGGCAACTGACACGCTGCCTGATATTAGCCACTTTCGCCCCGCGGTGCGTAATGTACTAATTTTTATAATGAAGTGAACAGTGACTAGGTATATTTTTTCTTGAGAAAATTCGACACACTAAGGCCAAAATGCACTTATTTATTAATTACGAAAAAGCATGGTTTAAGACGTTAAATTTATTACATTAGTACCTAAACGAAATTTTGTTGTTATTGAATAATAGACAATACCATAAATGCCATTGAAAAGGTACCAGAAAAAAATTGTTTTTACCTTTGGTAAAGCTTCTAAAACTAGCGACATAATGGCTGCATCACCATATTGTTTGTACACCTGAGCCTTCAGGCGCATCCCTTCGGCCTCGGCTTTACCGACCATTCCAATTGCGGTTGCCTCGGCCTCGCCGATTTTCTTTATCTTTTCGGCTTCTGCTTTGGCTACTTGAATCGTCTGCGTTCTAATAAAAAACAAAAAAAGGTTTTTGCTATAAAATAACGTGATGTGCAAAAACTAAAATTTTGGTAATGAAAATACTTGACATTTTAACTACTTTCACATGATGATGTTTTTTTTACTTTCAACTGTAGCCAATCAAAATTAATAATTCATATTTACATATTTAGAAAATTATAAGCTTCATCAATATATTTTTTCTAAATTTAATTTCAAACCAATTGCTGTATTGTTACATATCTTAAACTTACACATCAGATTAAAAATTATAATAGAAATTAAAAATAATTTGAAACTTACCGATTTCCTTCAGCCAAAGCTTGCAGTCTATAGCTTTCCGCTTCTGCTGGTAAACGTACTGTAGCATTTAATTCTTTTTCTTTTCGTTTAACTTCTTGATGTTCCACTTCTATTTGTTTCTTTCGTTCGACAATATCTATTTGTATTTCTTCGCTACGGATTTTTTGACGTATTTTCGCTGCTTGAAGTTCGTATGCTAATTGGGCTTCTGCTTTCTGTTATAAAATAAAAATAAATAAATAAGTAGCCTTTTTCGTAATAGTATCAATAAAGCAAAACATAAAATAATTGTGTTGATGAATAAAAGTTAAAATTACTTTAGATACTTTTGTGAATTCGTGTATTTATAACAAGTGAGCTTTTATCTTTAATTAAAACTTATTAAGTAATTGTCACGAATGGGGATTTTAAATTATAATGTAGTACATATTTTATGCAAAAAGGAAACAGAAAAATTTTAACCACTGCAAACGGAATCAATATAACATACCCACTATGATTCACAAATTTAAAAGCAATAAATAAAAATAAAACTTACGGCAGTGTTGATTTCTTGGTCGAAGTTAGCTTTCTGCAGCTTGAACATTCTTGTGTTATCCTCAATTTTTGTATCAGTTGCATATTTAACATCCATTGCTTGTTTCTGACATTCTGCTTCCTGCAAATTAATAAAACATTTTAATTTTAATTTATGAATCACATTATGAAATAACAAATATTTACAGGAATATTTTGTTAATTGAATACATCTTATCAATTTACTACTAACACTATACAATAAGATTTTAAACAGTTTCCTTTGGTAAGTTTTTAATTAAACTGCTTGAACCCTATCTGGAATATTTAGTATTGTCTAATAATTTTTAATGCCTTCATACAATTACATTGAAACTTTTATTAGAGTAAAGATATATGTAGGCAAGCCTATTATTAAAGTGATTAAACATGACACATACAACTTGAATGTATAAAATACTTGTTTACAAATTGAATAATTACATGGTTTTAATTAGAAATATAGAAAAATAAAATTCACCCTAATTCCTGCATCTCTGTTGGCTTCTGCAACTCCTGCATCAGCGTCTCTTTTAACCATGGCTGTTTGAGCTTTTCCGAGGGACGACAGGTATTCAACATTATCGAAGACATCTTTGATGGTAAACGACAAAATTTCAATGCCCATTCTGCCTACATCGGGGGCCGCAACTTCCCTTACAAGTGCTGCAAATTGGTCTCGATCTCGGTACACT
Organism: Agrilus mali; assembly: GCA_029378335.1. Classification (NCBI taxonomy): domain Eukaryota; kingdom Metazoa; phylum Arthropoda; class Insecta; order Coleoptera; family Buprestidae; genus Agrilus; species Agrilus mali. Next base: position 7,828,282 of record CM055662.1, read on the forward strand.
TCTTCGACTGTAAGAGTTCCTGGAAAGAAAAAATACATTAAAATAAAGAACGAGAGTACTTTATATTGAAATTAAATTACTTCAATAATTTTCTTATTTTCTTCCTATAGAAATTTTTCATGTTTTTAGAAAACATTCTATCTTCAGAAGCCGAACACAAACAAATACTTGGCATTTTCACCAGGTTGAATGACGCTTATAAATACCAAATGTACATAACGCACTATTTATAAGTATTATTTGTCTTTAAAATTAATATATTATAAACGATGTTTGGCACTTTGTAATGTTAAGAACAATTAATAATATGTAAATAACTAAACACAACACAGTAACCGCCATTACAATTTCAATTCTTTCCGTTTATTAAAGTAATGTCGTTTCCTGTAATTATGGGCCTGCTTGTCGTAATAAATACAATGTGTATAGTGCCTTCATTGCATTTTTGATGAACTGGTAAATATAACCGTTTGTGTTTTGTGACGTCAGACAAGGGCAAAACTAATGAACTCAATCGATGTGTAGATTGGAACATTGAATTTAATCAAAACATAGATTAAAAATAATCATTTGTATTGATTGCGATCTAGAATACATACATATAATTCTATTAATAACAATATTAAATAAATTTGTTTCAGAAATTTGATTATAAGTGTTTTTATTGAATTTTGCAATTAATCGAAGAATCCTATTGAATTTATAATTTTACTAAAATTAATTAATCATGTCTTGGTTCACTTGATGAAAATTAATAGTCACTTGTATAGAAAAACTCATGTTTTAATTTTCACTAATTTATTGTAACTTAACAATTGTTCCGTTACACTAGCTTCATCAGAAGTAGATAATTACTTAACTACTTACGAAAACTTATCTAATTTATACTAATTTGGGTTAGGATTGTAGGAGGGGAGGGGGAAAAAATTGAGTGATGGGGAATTATTTAAATCTAATTGATCGTTTAATAGTTAATTTGTTTTTTTGGATGTATTTATTTCCATTGTTTTCAATAATGATAACTTTTTATTGTTTGTCTCTGTATGTAAACTAACATATTTTGTATTAAAATTATTATTTTCTAAAATTAGGTGCTCTGCATAGTTGAGATCTAATTTTTTATAAATGACCTATAATGTTTGTTTACTCAAAACAAACAAAAACAAAAATAAATTTCATTTAACGAACATTATAGGTCATTTAAACTTAAAAAAACTAGATCCCAACTATGCAAAGTACCTAATTTTAGAAAATCATAATTTTAATACAAAATATGTTAGTTTACATACAGAAACAAACAATAAAAAGTTATCATTATAAAACAATGGAAATAAATAAATTTAAAAAAACAGATTTACTGTTAAACGATCAATTAGATTTAAATAATTCCCCATCACTCAATTTGTTCCCCCTCCCCTCCTACAGTCTTAACCCAAATTAGTATACATTAGATAAGTTTTCGTAAGTAGTTTAAGTAATTATCTACTTCTGATGAAGCTACTGTGTAACGAAACAATTGTTAAGTTACAATAAATAAGTGAAAATTAAAACATGTGTTTTCCTTTACAAGTGAATTTTACTAAATTAACTTTTATAATTTTTAAAAGAAATTATACAATTTCATACCATAAACAAATAGAACAAAACGCTTAATTCGTTTTTGTAAATTTAGATCTGAAATGCCTTAGGAGCAGAAATACATATTAAAACCATATATTACTTAGGAAGGGAATTTTATTTTGTTTTGAAAAACTATAAAACTGCATAATTTCCTTTAAAAATTGTCAACAATAATTCACTTTATTATTTATGTAAGCACTATAAATCACAATGAATCATTATGTTTCATAAAAAATGTTGTTTAAGACAAATACCTGATCTTTAATCTATATTGTGATTGAGATCAATGATTCAATCTACACTTTTATTGAGTTCATTAGTATTAACCCGAACTGACGTCACAAAAGGGTTGTATACGACTTCATCAAAATTGTGGTAAAGGCGCAACACTGATTGTATTTATTAGTATAAGTAGGTCCGTTGTTAATACAGGAAACTGCATTATAAGTTTCACGTTTGATTAACAGATGACAAGAAATATGCCAGCGACTGCTTGTTTAAAAATTAATTATGAATTTCTCAATAATTAATTAACACAAGCAAAATATATGATCTTGTAACAAACAATGTATTTTATTGAATACCCCATATGAAAAACTGAAAGATAGTACATTACCTTTGAATTATGCATATTACTTTTGTAACAGCATTATTAACTTGAATTTGAATTTTACCACGGTTTCTTAAAGCATCTAATTTTCATACGACAAAAATATCCAAATTGTGCAGAAATCAACGGATACAAAAAGAGAGCTTAATTGATAAAATGGTTAGCAACAAATGATAGAAAATTATATAAGCACTACCTACATTTTATAAATCTGACGTTAGAAATTCAAAAATGAATTTTAATTTCATAAAGTACTGTGGCAACATCAATAAAATATGTATTGATTTAAATAATTGATGTGTTTTATAGTATCAGCAAAAAGAATGAAAAGGGGTACTTTACGTTTGAAATACATTATTTTTGCTTATTACATTATTGGATATTATCCTGGTTTTGAAATTTTATCCTCTTTAGTGGCCAAAACCATCTAAACACTTATATTTATCATGTTCATCAACTCACATAATACTGATAAATACCTAAATAAAATCAATTTGTAATTGTTAATTATTATTTATAATATTAAAACACACAAACTATGTTTTGCACCTTGTAAAATTAATAATTTCCACAACTGGTAATATAACATTGTTACTCTTAATAAAGGAATTATTCTGCTGAAGCAATATTGTACTGTTTGCAATAAAATTTTAAAAAGTAACTAATAATAGGCGTTTAATGTAATTAGGAACTTACATGACTAAATGTAATATAATCCACTATATATAATTATTATCTACAAAAATTAATACAAACGATGTTTTACACTTTTTAATTCAATATTAAAACACAATAATGCCTATTATTTCCTGTCATTTTAAACCTAGCATAAAATTTACAATATGGTTTTCTGTATTTATGGGCATGCTCAGCATAATAAATGCAGTTGATGTTTCGCTTTTACCACGTTTTTGATGAATTCATATAAACCCTTTTGTGACGTCAATCCAGGGTAATACTAATGAATTCAGTTGAAGTGTAGATTGAATGATTGAACTCAATCAAAATATAGATTAAAGACTAATTATTTTTGGTAGTTAACGGTTTTTTAAAATTTATAGTAATTACATAGAATTTATTGAGTTATCGTTAATATTTTTTAAATAATTTTTAAATATAACTGCACCCTGCACCCTAACCATTTTAAATGCACAAAAAATAAACTAAATATTTTTAAGTTTTTGCCTGTCTCTCTGTTTGTTCATAACATTGTAATTTCTAAACGGATGAAACGATTTTAATGCGTTTTTTACTGCTTTATTTTTTTTAAAGGATTTATAATTATGTTTGATGGAAACTTATTAATTGCAATTCTATTTTTTTTAGTTTCTCATGTTTGAAGATTTATGATCTTATGAAATTGTTTTTCTCTCCTATCTTTAATAATATTCTACTGAAATATTGCAAAACTGTGTTTAAAAAAAATATTTTCTTCTTTCTGATGTTACTTATTTGACTGATCGTATGTAACGGTAAAATTACTCGGTTTCAGACAAATAAATGTATAATAATTACTAATTTAATAAGAAAGTAATCTTATATTGCTTCCTCATTAGCTAACACGATCAAAAGTAATACGTTATCAATTTTGTAATTTTATAACAATTTTCTAAAAATAGGCACTTTATTAATAACTGATTAACTTATACAAGATGTAGAAAAACTTTTATTTTGTTTATCACTGATCTTTACTGATAACGATAAGCCTTTTGACGTCTTTAAACAATATCATAGTTATTACGTGATATTAACAAACGAACTTAAGTATTTTTACAATTAGTTTATTAAAAACAAAAAAAAAGCATTTATTAAAATGTATCGCAGTATTGGAAACTTAACGTTGCGACGTTTAATGATTTTATTTAATGCCGTTTATATACTACATACTACAACGATAACAATTTTATTCCATACAATTCTGCAGTGTAATCACTGAAATCAAATTACTGACATTGACATTATTCTGTGACAAAGCGGAAGCGTAGCAAACTATGTAGTAATTGAATGAGTAAATTAAAGAAAAAAATACAGCTCACCAACAAATTATTTTTGCCTTCAATTTAATTTTTAGCTTAAAAAAATGAAGGATGACATCTGTAAGTTAAGACTAATATAAATTTTTGATATGTTTTTGATGAAAAACGAAATGTAGGTAGGAATCAAAAATGGTAGAAAAGTAAACTCAAGCCCAACAACTGATAATATTTTTATACTTTTATGTTGAATTTAAGTTTTCTTTTTGCAAAATAAAGGACACATTAAATATACTTCAACAAATTTGTAATAACTGATGAGTATTAAAAAATTCATTATTATTGAATTTGAAAAACCAAAAACAAAAGATAATAATGCAAGTATGTAATAAAATCCATCAATCATACGGTAATTATGTCTATTGCATGTATGTAGGTACCTACATATTGCAAACGCGACTAATAGCTGTAAGTAAATTAAAAGCATGGGCTATTATGTAAGTATAAAAAGCAATAAAAATTATTGATTGCATAAAAAATGTTATCTCAGTTGCATTACTTTATGGCATTAAATTGACACATTTGTAAATAAAATTTACAAAGCGTAAAAAGAAAGGTAAATTTGTTATGTTATCAAATTAAGTAAGTGGAATGTTGCAGACTACAAACATAAATGACTGAAAACTGTGAAGCTAATTAAGCAGGTATCTATTATTCTTTCATGTAGGAGTAAAACATTACATTATACTTATGTATTGCAATATGTACCTAAATAAACAATAAATAACTAATTAAGCCAATAAAATTAATGAGCTGTGAAATGAAAAAATAAATAATTTTTGTAGTAAAAGTAAAGAAAGAAAAATTGTATCATACTTAGTAACGACCGTGTAGGTTAATCCTAGGGTTAAGGCCAGGTTGAAAGCGCCCATATATACCAACGCCATTATTTAACAATTACACCTTTTAGTCTAAGCACAGAGAATCAATAAAATCGTATTTAATTGTATCTTCACTTTTTATTGTCACAATATTTACAGGGGAAAACTCATTTTGGCAAAAATCCTAGCAAGCTTCATTTGTTTGAATTTTAGCTTCCGAATATTTGCAAAAAAGTATTAATTTGAGAAGAAATGTAAATACATACTATTAGATTTATTTCATATTTACAAATAATTAAATCTTTTATTTTGCCTCAAGTTTTAATAAATATCTAAAAGTTAATCAACGTATTATGATTATTCAAATTTTTGAAAACATTCCTTCGTCTTTAACAATACTTTTTTCTTCTTAATTAATAATTTAATATAATGTAAAAAAAATATTGAAACACGTTCTTCAAAAAAAAATTAATTCACTTCTACTGTTGTTTATCACTACTCTGCACTAATTTAACTAACACAATAGAACTTTTTAAACCGTGTATTAGGTCATGCGTCCTTTGGAGGATAATTGGCTTATAAAGTTAATCTCGCGATTAGAATTAATCATTCACTAACATTTTCTTCGCATGTATATATGTACGAACGGCGGCAGTTAATAATTTAACAAAATTTTTAGAAAAAAGTTTAAAACATAACATATCGACAAATTTCTGATAAACTGTGTGAACGTTGTAATATACATAGGTGCATTAAATTCGACGATAAGAAAGATTTTATCTCAAGGATAAGGACTGTTCGCGGTGCTGTGATTGCTTTTTTCACCAAACCACTACTGTTCAGGCATTTATTTCGCCTATAAATAAATATAGATTGGATAAGGACGTGAGAAATGGATTCTTTTATTAATCACAAATAATAAAAACTGGGAGGTGTAGGTAATTACGTTTTGTAGATATACCCGACCCGAGCGACTACCGAATTACAAAAACAAAAGGATTCTATTTCATGGAAGTTTTATTTATTTTATACAGGGCGTTTACACTAAAAATGACGTTCATAAAAAAATATAACCGGAAATTAATTTAAACAAAACAATTGAAATACACTTTATTATTTCCATTATGTGCCTAATTATTATATAACAGAAAGTAGAATATCTTAGCCAGCAAAAAAATTTGCACCCAACTCGATAGGTTTTAGTTCAGTCAAATAGTAAGCGACAGTAAATAATTACGATAAAAACAATTGTCAACCGAAGGACGTGTTAAAAATCTCAGAAGCTGAAAAGATTGTCGATAAAAGAGAATTGCAGGGATTTTTGGGAATAATTAGAAATATTCCGTAACTGTATAAATTAAGTAGAAAGAAGACTACATTTTAAGAAGGGAAGCAAAATGTGGGAAAATGGTGGAAAATACAAGAAGAAGGGTTGTAAAATATGAAAAAAAATTGGGAGAATTACTGGAAGGAGACTTAAGAAAGGAGATATGGAGGAAAAAGGTATTGGGGATCGGGACAAAAAATAAATATGATGTGGAAAAGGATAAAGCTTTAACAGAAATGGCAATAAATAAAGAACAAATGGAAGAGTGGAGAGAAAAGGGATTGAATGTTAGTAGAATGGTGGAGAAAAGATGTAATGAAACAGTAAGAGGTGAGGATTTAAGAAAAATATGGGAATCAAGATACGCGATAGGTATGAGGGAGTTTATATATGCGGATGGTAGTGGTCTGGCCCTATTGAAGCAAATTTTAGAAAGGAGAGGCGTGGAAAGGGGGGGGGGAGGGAAAATACAGGAAAAATGAATATAAGGGAAAAGGAAGGGAAGTGCTTAGTTTAAATATTAAAATTTTTTGAAGGTTGGAGAATATAATACGTTTCTTTTTTTTTCCTTCTGTGTGTGGAGATGTAAACATAACATTAAGTGACTAACTTCCGACAGAAATACGAACAATACAAAAATAAAAAAAAAGAATCCTATGTATATCTATATAAAATATGTTTCTTTTAAATTCATATTAATTTCCGGTTTGCATTTGAGTCAACAATTCTTATAAGTACTTCACAAAGATATACTTATTATCCATTTCAGGAACCTAGAAGTTAGTAATGCTCTTGAGACACTTTTATTATATTAGGTGTTTACGGACACCGTTCTACCCATTCGGAGAACAGTAATAAAAATTAAATATTCTCTTAGGGAGCATCATTACAAGATCAGTGGTGCACCACAACTACGATACGACCCGCATTTCTTTGTAAGAAATCAGAAATAGTTTTAATCAATACCAATTTTGGTAAGAAGTGAAACAGCACAAAATCACCTTATAGGTATTAGGAATGTAAAACACCAATCAAAAAATCCTTTACAAGATATAAGCAATAATTATACAACGAGTGTGATGCGGATATGTGTTTTTATTTCTAGGTACTCTATGAATAAATCGTTTCACATTTATCAAGGACTACGATTCACGATCATAAATGTCTTCGACCTCTGCTTGCACTATTACAAGTTCATTATCATTACAAAAGTTTGAAGTTTGAAACACGTCCTACTTTATTAATTGTGTTTTAACAATTCATAAATGTTAATATTTTCATACATTATGTTTTAACTCTTGTTCAAATGTGGGAATTGGTGAATACATATATCAATTTTTAAGTGTTTTTAGTTGTAGGAGGAGTTATAGAGTTATAGAAGAGCAGAGTGAAGATGAAAATTAAAAATGCGGTAAACGATAAAATTGTGTATACGAAGTAGGGGTTGGGGTAGAATAGAGGAACAAGGGGAGGTGTAATTACCTGTAACCTTGTAGAAAACTAAAAAATGTTTTTAGGTGGTGTTAGGTACCCACACTTATCATTACTAAATCGCATATGAGATTAGTCGTGGTCATGTTCGTTTTTATTCCCACTCCCTGTGCCTTCACCCTTCTGCCCCTAGCCAAAAACACTTTTCTTAGTGAAAATTTTGGAATAATTTTGAATTATTACATAAAATAGGAAGTATCCATATAGATCGAAAGAGGATAAAAAAACGAATCGATTGAAAAAATAAAAAATAGTAGGTGCTATTTGAAAAAACGAGATAATTCGTGTTTGAAGTTTTTCAATTTTAGAATTTTATTTTGAACGCCCTGTATAAATTATTTAATTCAATTTTGTCAAGGCGTTAGCACTAATATTCAGCTATTAATAGTAAAAATTTCAACACTCTAAGTCGTATTTTGTGGAAGTTATGATTTTTTATAATTTGGGTTGCGGTAGCGATTTTTTTTCTATAAATTAAATTAACTCAGAAACCGATCGTCATAGGTGTACAAGTTGGTTATCAAACTTACCTTAGAATTACACGTTTTATTCGAATTCAGCGTAAAAAATATACCATTCCATTTAAAATAACAAAGTTGGTATCGACTTCCGGTATAACCGGATGTAAATCGAACTTGAAAATATTTTTAAAAGAAGCGGCATAAACAATAACCAAATGAGCCCAAGTTTCAGAATTGAATTCCTTCTACTAATTCATATACTTCTAATAGCCCATCAACTTGAAAAACCCTGTATATTTCCTTCAGGTGCAAAAGTGAATCTCCAGAATCTAATAAAAAATAAAAACATTTCCTCTGGTTTCTCTGAACACCGTGTTCTCAATAATCACAATTTAAATCAAGACAATATTAAACTTTTAAAATTGCTATCAAGAATAACGAAGATCTTATAAAACCCAGGTAGAATCGCAATCTCTAGTACACCCTTATTACTCGCAGATATTTAAATTTTTCCTACAATTAAGTTTATGTGAAAACGATGATTCGCAGGGCACTTGGTGAAACATGATTCTAAATTACAAACAATAATAATAAAAATCACTTGACTAAGTTTCACTACATTTATTAAATAACAAAGTTCTACCAATTGTTTCGGCTGTTATGCCATTATTAAAGATATTCAAAAATATAAACTAGAACTAAAAGATGTACAATATTTATAAATGGATACCCCATGCAAAGTCTAAACAGTCAGATAACATAAAATTAAGTAGTTTCTATTCCCTTATACACAGGTTATTATCTTATTAATAATATTGAATACGAAAAAGAATTGAACATTATAAAAACGTCAGCAATAAATAATGGCTACGAAATTTCACTGATCAATAAATTAATTACAAAAAAGAAACAAACTTTATTACTAATTGTAAGAAAACTTTACACCCCATTACCTCCAAATAGTAATGTAAAGTTATTGTTTAATTAATTGTGTTCCTAAGTTAAGCTATAAAATTAATAATCGACTAAAAAACATAATATTAAAATTATATGTGTTAATAAATTAAAATCACTATTAGTTAATAATAGAGAGAAAATAGATATACTTTCAAAATCGGGAGTTTATGAAATCAAATGTAAAAAAAATTGTGAAGCCATTTATATATAGGACAAACTGGTCGTTCGTTAAAAAATGGAATAGGTGATCATAAAAAATCCATAGGTACAAAATTTAAATATGTGTACGGGAATTGCCGAACACTGTATACAATACAAACATTCCCTAGATAATGATAAGAGCAAATAATTACACAACGTACCTAAAGGCAAAAGTCTCAACTTGCTAGAAATTCATGAAATTATAAATGCCCACCACAGTAACAAGTTTATCACGAATGACCAATTAGATTTTAATATTTCAACCCCACTGAATTTGATCTCTGTTAACCATTTATAAATATTGTACATCTTTTAGTTCTAGTTCATATATTTTGTAATATATTTGATAATGGCATAACAGCCGAATCAATTGTTAGAACTTTGTTATTTAAAAAATTTATTGAAAATCAGTCAAGTGTTTTTTATTATTATTGTTTGTAATTAAGTTTATGTTATATTAATGTATCCCAAACTGTTCATCCGGTAGTATTGTAGGTACCTACTCTTGATAAAGCCCGACTGGCTGAAACGAATCGTCGAGTTCTAATAAATTTAAGTTGAAACGTTTTACTTTTTGTTTTACTTGAATAATTTAAAGAAAATTTTATTTAGAATTTAAATTTCTTAAAAGAACAAAAAATTTATATCTACTGATTTTTTCCACTTAATGTAATTCTATCTTTTCATTTAACTTAATAGAAAATGATATTGTAAGACACATTCAATCAGAAAAAGAAATTGTCCACATTATCCTATGATGATAAAGTGATTAATTATCATATCGACACCCCTGACGATAAAAAGTTTCTTTGTAATTGTGATGTACTTAAACATGACAGAATAAAAAAAATGTTTTCATACCTTTTAATGACAGTAACAGTGAACCCCACAGTTAAAGCTAAACTGGCAGAGCCCATTAACACACCTGACATTGCAAATTACCAAACTGGGTAGGTGACCAAAATCCAACTCTTACAGAAAAAGGGGGACTTTTTTCCAAACTTGTTCACTATTTTCCGGTAAAAGTTTGAATTGTACTAACTAAATAAACTTTCTATTACACAATATCACCACACGACAAAAACAAGGCAAAACAATAATAAAAGCCACATACACTGCACTGCACTTTCGTTATAATACTTTTCTCTATCGCACTTGAACGGTTTGTTTTAAATTAATGGAATAAAACCGACTGAATTTTATATTGTAGGTACTTAGAAGGCTGGCTGATGTGGTTCAACTGGATCCAAAGGAATTCTTAAATAGTGAATAATGCGTGGAACTAAATAAGTACAGTTTCCTTAAAGGCTTATTATTGATAACACTTATGACGATCAATTAACATTCGAGGTAGGCACGAAAGACGTACACACGATCCATAATTATGTACAAAATTAAAATGGTTTTATGTGGGTATTTTGTACTGCGTCAGCAAATAAATTATTTTATTTTATTTTACCGTTCAATTAACACAATTTTTCTGAATGTACGATAACCGAGCTGCCTTGTGGATTTTATATTAGTTGTATGGTTGTGATTAATAATAAGGAAAATGTTGTTTCAAGGATGAGGACGACGTTATGTTCGACGTTGCTTTATTATTATACTTCCTTAATTCCCTTTTGATAAATGATAATAAAAAAAATAACTTCATAGAAAGTCTAGCATTTTCTTGTTATCATGCTAATTATAGATTATGTACTATATATGATGGCAACTGATAATAAATAATTACAAACCAGTAAGGTAAGGTTTTAGTCATTAATAACTGTTGTGATCAATATTGATGTTGACTATCATGGAAAGAGAACGTGTCTTCTCTACTATAAATAAAGTAATTAATTTAACATATGTATAGTTTTAATTTTAGGCATTACGAAAACTATCCATCTTAGACATAAAATAAAATTTGATCGATCAGGAGATGATATTGTTGCTCATTAAAATAGAGTTAGGTTATGAAAGCCCAAGTGATAATTGCTCTATGAGGTCAAAATTAGAAACCAGAATATGTGCCAAGATGTTTTAGCAAAGTGGGTGTAGTGTGGGTAACTGCTGTGATATTAAATACATGAGTTACTTTTGATTAAAAAAATACGAGAGTGGATCAAATATAAACGAGCCTTTGTTCATAAAACATTAATTTTGAAAATTTTCACAAAAACATTTATACCTATTTTTCGACATTTCCCCTTGTTTGATTATACATTTTTCCCAATGGATTGGTAGTTTTTTAATCTCGTTTTCATAAAAAGAAGCAGGACGGAAGTCTATCCAGTTGCGCACAAACGCCTCCACATGTTCATCAGTCTGAAATCGCTCGCCTCCTAGTGATTCTTTCAGGAGCCCAGACATGTGGAAATCACAAGGGTATAAGTTTGGGCTATATGGATGATGCTCCGACTGAGTCTAGTGCATTTCACTGATTTGGGCCTGCGTTAAAGCTGCGATGCGAACTCGAGCAGCTTTTTGATCTTCACTTAGCAACTTTGGGACCCAACGAGCTGAAATTTTTCGGAATCCCTAGTTTTTCGTTATGATTGTGTGGACACTCCCATAGCTGATGCCGAGTTCAACAGATATCTGAAGCACAGTGGCGTGGTGGTTATCTTCAATAAGGTTTCTAACGCGTGCAATGTTAACCGGCGACATGTTGGTGCAAGGACGATGAGGATGATTTACATTTTCGACACGATTACGCCCTTCGTTAAATTCTTTGCACAAACTTTTACCCGTTGCCACGAAAGCGTTTCATTTCCGAACTGTGCTAGCAATCTGCGCAAAATTTCAGCTGGTTTCACGTTTTCACGTGTAAGAAACTTAATAATAATCAGTTGCGCAACGCTGCTATGCATCTCTTTCTTACTCATTGTGATAGCTACTAACCAAGCAAACACAGCAATACAACGAGTCGTTTCCGTGTCACCTAATATCCCCACTTCCAGTTGCTAACGCCCGTATGCGCCTTGAACAACTATCCGGCGTTCAATTTAAAAAGACTCGTTTATATTTAATCCGCCCTCGTATAATTAATTGCTCTTACACGTAGTTTTCACAATGTTTTATGCAATCAATTAATTAAATTCCCCTTTAATGGTCATTTAATTATTAATAAAATTTAAGAAAAAAATGAATTGTTTTATAATTTTTGTGATCAAGATCTGAAGAAATAATAAATCCTACCAATTATCAGTTTTATCAATTTATGATATAATACATAGATAACATGGAGTACATATTTATGTATGTACAGCACATTGTGGATATTTCATGCACAAACACGGGATTCCCTCACGAGATGCTTTAAATTTAATCGAGGAAAAACCAGTCCTTTAACCATGAAGGAGCGAGTAGTATTATTAAATACATTACAGATTACATAAGAATATTTAATCTAAAGATAGTGGGATTTAATTACTTTTTGTTGCAATGTGTCTTCAACATTTCGCAACTTTGTATTTTAGTGAGACTGATTTTATTCAGACTTTGTTTTCAAAGTAGGATATAAAATTTGCTCTTTAAACAATTACGAAGGTAAAATTATATTAGAAAAAAGAGTACAGTTGGAAGAGACAATCCAATGAAGCGATGAATGACATTATGGTATGAAAGCGAGATTATCAATTTTAGGTAGATACTACAAACTTTCTCAATCAATAAACAAATATATGTACATGAAAGTACAATGCATCTTTTCAATGAAACATTCTAAATTTTATGATTCATTTGCAAATATTTACATATTTGGTTAAAATTCAAAATTGCACACCGTCTCACCTTGCCAGAACGGTGAATAACAGGCCGAAGGTAAGGGCCACGCTGAAAGACCCCATCAAAATCTGTGACATTGCGCGAATGAATTTGATTTGGAACAAACGATGAATGAACTTTAGATTAAGGAAAAACCTTGATGGATGTTTGCTCTAATTTTAATGTCACACCAAACACACATTAACACCTCTGCTATGTGCATTCAAATGATACTTTTGTACCTATGCACTGGGGCACGTTAATATCATTATTTACTTACACACCTCTGATGTGTACATAAATATGTATGTAGGTACACTATTTGTAACTGTCATATACTCATGGCAAACGCAAATTTACTCACGCGTAATTAATTGTTGGCAAAAAGTTTCCGGCCGGCTATCAAACTATTTTATGCATGAGAAAAATAAACTACCTACGTAAACATGCGAACATGATACCTACCAATTTCCCTAATTTAATATATTTTTCCAATTACAGGAAGAGATTATAGATAGTTATATAACTATAAATAGAATATTTTTGAAATCGTAAATGTTAATTTGAAAATTATAAAATATTATATTTATAAAATAATATTTCATTCATAACGACTTTAGTCCTTTTGGTTATAACGACATAACACGTAAGCCCCTTGAATTTAGGGAGTAATTTAAAAAGAAAATTTGGCTGTAACGACTTCGAATGTAACGTCGATTTCGGTTTTAGCGACTAATTTTAATGAACTATTAATTACAAGATGCTGGAAATCTTACACTGATATTGCGACCGACTCTAAACACAAAACTTTTTAATATTTTGTTTACATTCACAGATAGTCAGTCAGCAGTTGTACTTAGTAATTGTTTATAAATGTTAAGGTTGATAAAGTTAAATCTAAGCATCAGTTACTACTGGGTAGTACTTTTCTTGTTCAATTTCATTCTTTCATTCTTTTTCTCTTTCTTTTTATATAGCGACTTCCGGATATAGCGACGGAATTTAATGGTCCTTTCATCGTCGTTATAAACGAAATATAGTATATATTGAAAGTACATAATTAATGTTTAAAGCCCTAAGAACTTGTGAAAAAAACTTCACTTCACTTATATAGGGCTTAATTACATCAGAAGGGCTTCAAATACATCTAAAGGCTTGAAACACAATATAAGGATTTAAATTACCTAAATCAAAAGAGCTTAAAATACATCAAAGGCTTAAAGCCCTTTTTATAATTTAACTTTGCCTTGCACTTAGATAGGGTTTCCAGCACTTTTAAAGGGGTTGTAGCACCACAAAAACACTGTAAATGTTTTGACAGGGCCTTGAGCATTTTAAAAGTGTTTCATACATTTTTTATAAAGTGTTTCGATTATTAAACTCCAACTACTTTTTCGCGAAAGGGCTTGAAACCTTAGACAAGGAAAGAGAGGGGACTGGTAACGTTCGATATTACGATAACGAACGATGTGTGACCGAAATCGAAGCGAGCGCCATTGAAAAGGTGACAAACAAAGAATTGTCACCCATTTGGTTTGGTGACAGAAAGTACGTGTTTAGAGTTTTTTTATGAATTTTGTGATTAGTATAAAATGGTTGGATGTTTGACATACGGCTGCCAAAGTCGCAGTGAAAGAAAAGAGGCTGGAGTTACGTTTCACAGTTAAGAAAAAAAATTGCTTCTGTGCAATGCAGAATCATTTTAGTCCCAAATTAACAAATTTACGAAACGATGCTTCTGTCTATAAAACGACGACTACAATACATTAAGATTAACACAGAGACATTACGTATAACAAATATTATAACGATTTTCATTCATGTTTCATGCTTGATAAATTATGCATACAGTATAATCGTTAATTTATCCATAGGCGTAGTTACTGATTATGTATAAAATATTGGCGTTATATTCGTCATCAGATAGCAGGTCCGGCTGAAGCCTTTTTGGGCGTATTTATAGTTAACCCTACATACGAAAAACTTCCCTTTGTGGAATTCCACATTCGAATTATATACTATATTACATAATGTTTATATGGCGCATGCAGCATGCTCGACTTTATGCCTTCGATTGTTTTGCACTGAAAGGGTTTTTTTCTCCAAAATTCTTCCGAAGAACTGTTTTTCATAAAGATGGGGAATAAACTTGTTTTTATCATTTAAATTAAAAACAAAAAATATAAGATTACGTTGCACTGCTTATTTGAGCAGTAATTTTATGTTTCTTACGTACGCCATCAAATAAAAAATGAATTCTTATGCCTTTAAATTATAATATTTAATTTAGTTACCTATATGCAAAATTACATTTATTTAAATTTGAAGTAAATTCCTGTAAGAACTAATGTTCCACAATTTTAAATGTTAGTTTTATTGTAATTATATTATATTAATAATATCTATGAATGTATGATATAAGTAAAGTCTCCTACTCGTTTTGTTTGATATATGTTTTTGGTATTACTTATTTATTCTATTTTTTTTAAATAAATTTCGGTCACAGACGAGATTGTTGTGGGATTCCTTTTTTTCTTTATATCTGCTTTATTTTTTTTAAACAGCACGAAAGAGAGTCTATGTTCATATGTTACGCCTCTGGCGCTACCGTCCGCCATTAGTTTGGTGACATTCGGTCACACTGCCGGAGTGCCGGATGCCGCGTTATCAGTCCTCTCTCTTTCCTTGTCTAAGCTTGAAACACGGTGACTTTAGGTCTTGAAGCACATTTTCAAACATAAAGCTTTAAAGTTCTGTTCAACTCTGAAAACTGCTGATTGCCCTTTTTAGGATAAATAAAGTAAAACTCTCGAAATTAGAATATCCGCCCCTGATTTACTAACTGCTATATTTAGACAGGCACATACATATACAGTAAGAACGGATCTACGTTTTTCAGAAGGGACTTGTTCACAAAAAAAATCTGCCTTTATCCAAATGCCAGTCTTATAAAAATTTAACAAATATTGATTAAAATACGTTAATGTCGAATTTTGGTTTGTCTAATGCTGAAAAGCAGGGAGACGAGACCCGAGAACCTTCTCCTTTTGCATCTTTCACAATATTTCAGTTTCAGCTACATATCTTTAAGTTTCCACAAGAGTTATTCAGAAAAGTAGCAATGACAAACAGAGAAAAACACACGTTAGAAACTAAAATAGTTCATTATTCCTCTATTGATTAATTTTCGTTTAAAACCTCTGATGACGTCTTTTGCAAGAGGTCAGGTCCTTAACATAACATTGAGAATGCCTTCAATTGATTTAGCAACAGCAAGAAGCAGTTTCTCTTTTATTTTCTCAAATATGAGAAATTAATTCTTTACAAATTACGAAAACATTATATTTTGATTTCACTTTAAATAATTTAGGTACCTACTGGCATACAAAATTTGAATGTAATAATTCAATGTGTTACTGTAATGTAAAGTCATAATAAGTACAGTACATTTACTTTTCATGGTAAAAATATGACGCAAACAAACAATATTTATAGATAACTTAAAATATTGCCAACAGCCTTAAATTAATAATAAATTAAGCACTGCCTGTTACGAAAATTTGAAATATACCTACAGTAAAAGAAATAAAAACAAAAAAACTTACCTAAGATGGCTCTGAGATGCCCCTCCAGCGTTTGTAAAATGGTAGACTTGATTTCTTTAACTGATTTCCCCAAAAATTGTTCCGAAGCTGTGTGCAGAAGTTCATCAGCTTTCATTATTTTGCATTGTGCGACACCTGCAACCAAACAATTCGTTGCAAAGAAAACATGTGGTGAGACCAAACCAATAAAAAAATAAATACTTGGTTTAAGTTCTACGGCAAAATTTTCTTACTTCATGAAGAAAAAAAATTTGCACCACCTCTGAATCGATGATTCAGGATCTTCAGCTGAATAAAATTACATCCTTAATTACCTACGTACTTGAAAATATTTACAATAAAAGTTTATTAAAAATTTTTATATTCCTGACTGTATTCTAAACTTACACCACAAATCCAGCTTCAGTTCAAATTAGAAGAACCTGGTTCAACTAGAAGTGCTCTATGGATTTTTGGTGAAATAAAATTTTTGACAAATAGGCATAATTGATTTTATAATGGTTCAGCTTTATTCTTTTTGACGTATAGAACCTCCAAGAAAAGGACTCCATGAAGCACAAAGTCCCAAAATAATTTATCCAAACAACAAACGCAGGGAAATGTTCCAATAACCAATATCACAACGTTTTGTTAACTTCAATTGTATGGAGAAACAATGACAGTGGATATTAACAAACAGTTTGAATTTTTTTATTGAATTATATAATGGAGTTTCGATATGCAACGCTAAACTGATCATTTTACATTTTATTTCTACGACGGAATTTAATTATTTATAAAAAATATGAAATACAAGCACTTTAGCGATTGTTCGTTCATTTTCCCAAAATTCTTCCCGCTTTTTGTATTTTTTTGTGAATAAAATTTAAATTACGTGAATCTAAATACTATCCTGTTATTTCGTTTTCAAGTTGACCTCCTTCCGAGCTATAGTTTAGGGTTCCACTACTGACTTCATACTATTTATTGACAGAAATAATTTACCTGTTACAGTTAATGGAACACCTTGGGCAGTTTCTACACTTTCGCATTGGGGATTCAAAGTCATGACTTCCAAGGATAATCTTTGGACGTCTGTAACTAGCCACCACGCCCATGCCCAACCACCCACTACCGTTATCCGTTTCGTCGAACCACAACATCCTCCTGTAACAAAAAATTAATTAATTAATTAGTAAGTAAAAAAAAAATGTGGAA
Organism: Agrilus mali; assembly: GCA_029378335.1. Lineage (NCBI taxonomy): Eukaryota > Metazoa > Arthropoda > Insecta > Coleoptera > Buprestidae > Agrilus > Agrilus mali. The sequence goes on from CM055662.1 coordinate 7,846,355, forward strand.
AACAATCTTGCCCTAAATATTATAAAAATAAGACACAGTCTATAGTAAAAATTGTTGATTGTAAAGCAATAATTAGAAATTAAACAACAATAATACTTTCACAAAATTATTTAATGCACGACAATTGTTTCGCTATCATAGTAGCTTCTTCAGGCAATGGTGCAACGTTCTGAGGGTTGAGTTTATATATTTGTTACATTACAGCAGTGGGGGAAGGGAAGAATTAATATTACCTAATTTACAAGAAATTTTTTGACAATTTTGAAAAAACTATAATATATGAAATTCTCGTGTTAGGGTGTTTGTAATTAAACTTCTCCGAAATGGCTAGACCGATTTTCCTGAAATTTTGTGTGCATATCGGTTAGGTCTGCGAATCGGCCAACATTTATTTTTTATCCCCCTAAATGTTAAGGGTTGTCCACCCCTAACTATTTTTTTTTTAATTTTTTGGACAAAATTTTTTATTTCAATTTTTTTATGATTTGGCATTAAAAAATACATACAACCCTAAATTTTCACCCTTCTACCACTAATCCACAATTTTTAATAGCGATATTAGTACTGTAATAATCTTCAACTCTCAGTGGTCGATAACTGATCAATTATTATCAATCGATTAGTCATTCCCGCCAGGCGTCTACTGATGTCATTACTCACCCAGCAAACAGCACGGAGTGGGGATGAGAATGAAGCAGATTGTTTTAGAATGTTACAGGGAGTTCAAATGTTCTATGAAGTAAAAGAATGTTTTATTATAACATTTCAGAATAATTTGGCAATGTTTAAGAATGTTCCAGAATCTTGAAGATCATTCAAGAATGTTTCAGAACGTTAAAAAAAGTTGGAGAATGTTTTGAATCATTATAGGATGTTCTGGATAGTTGTAAATTCGCGAATATTCTAGAATGTTCCATCAAACGCTGGGTATTGCTGCTAGTTTTTATATATAACTAATTAATATTAACTTAAATACATATAATTCTCGATTATTTATGATTAAAAAAAATTATAATGAGTTTACAATGTATTTACAATTTTAAATTAAGTTGTTGTGATAAGTTAATGTCTACTTGATGATTTAACAGTAAAGATGATGATTTGTATTTGTTGATTTCCATCGCTTCCAGTAAATTTAATTTTAAACTTTTATCGGATACATGTAAAATTTCATAATCCGTGTTGGGTAAATGGTTAGTTTCTAATAAGTGGGTTAAATAGTTAGAATTTAGTTTTTTATCCTGATAAGATTTCAAATGTTCATTAAATTGAGTTTTGAAGTTTCTACCATAAAATTTACTGCAAAAGAGTAACTTTTTAGTTTGTATATACCATTTTTGTTTTCTTTCTTGGTCTTGTCTTTATTGTTTTTAATAAACATATCTAAATTATTATTCGTTTTCAATGCTACATTAATATTTAAATTACGTAAAAGTTTTTGAATGCATATTGCTGGGGTTCCAATAAATGTTATTAGAGTTTTAAAGGGAGTCTTTTGTTGTACAATGAAGGGATAAATTAAGTTCTTAGTTGTTTTATGGAGTTTCTGTTTTAATAATATATCTAACAATTAATTCTGCATTATAACCATTATTAACAGCGATTTGTTTTATTAAATTTAGTTCTAATTGGAAATTTTCTGAATCTAATGGAATGTTTATGAGTCTATGTAACATTGAGTGGAAAGCCGCTAATTTATGTTGAATGGGGTGTGAAGATTTAGCATGTATAGTGGGGGGTCAGTGTGTGATGGTTTAGTGTTTATGGTTATTTTTATTGATACATAAATCTAGGAAATTAATGCTATTGGAAACTTCTTCTTCTGTAGTAAACTTTTATTGAATAAATGAATTTAGTTGCCTGTTCGCACCAATCTGGGGGTATGGGAGTGCCCCCTCCAAGACGAGCCAAGCGGAGCCAAGCGGACAAGGGCACTACCTACCTTTTCTCGAAACGTTTCGTCGTTTCTTTAAACTCTCATAACTTTGGTTTGGATGATGCTAAATAGTTAAAAATTTCAAGATATAATGACACCAGTACAATCATTAAACATACAAAGTTTGAATGTCGTAACTATTATACTTTAGATATTATTAATGTCTAAAAACCCCCGAATTCGTCACTGATTCACTCACTGATCATCAAAATTCTTAAGGTACTTCCTGAAGTCCTAGAACGCTAAAATTTGGTAAGTAAGGTAATATTACTACAAAGACAACAAAAAAAATAAAAAACCAAACCTAACCTAACCTATCCCCTCGGAATAGGAGGTGCAAGTTTGTATGAGACTTGCACTACAGTGCACTAACTACATAATCATGCAGTAATAACTATTGAAAAGCTACATATATGAAAAAAATAATAAAATACTTATAACAAATAAAAAAATATGAACGTCATATGTTTTTGAAAATCATCCCCTAACTCTTGAAAATGGGGTGAAAGTTTAAACACGGTATCATAGTGACGGTGACATCAGCCGACGTCACTAGATGGCGCGACTGATTTTGAAATGCGCTATCGACATTTTTCTACTGTGAATGATGATCGATTGTTAGAAAATATTTGCATTTCATATTCGAAATTTCGTAGTCGTATCGTATCGTCATAATAATTCTATAATTCATTCGTATTATTTGTTACTTTAGTTACTGGTCCAAATTACTCAAAAAAGTCCACTAACCAACTTACAAAAATAAATTAAATCCCACCAAAAACATTTTCATGTAAAAATGTTGCCAAGACGAGTCTACATAGCTTACCCTGTGAAAAAGTTATCAGATCTCGTATAAAGCCAAGCTCTAAAGACTACACGCTCTAAACCTACAAGCTCTACACTACACCTTAATCAAAATCTATGAAAAAGTGGTCAGATCTCATGTAGAGCCAAGATTCTTGATCTATGCGCCCTTACTTTACCAAGCCTAACTTCACATACTCTACATTTTAGTCAAAACGTGTGGCTTGGCCGTTTTATTTCACACACGATGAACGAATGCCTACGAAATCTTCGTAACGGTAGCAAAACGGCCAAATATCACGTTTTGACTAAAATGTAGAGTATGTGAAGTTAGGCTTGGTAAAGTAAGGGCGCATAGATCAAGAATCCTGGCTCTACATGAGATCTGACCACTTTTTCATAGATTTTGATTAAGGTGTAGTGTAGAGCTTGTAGGTTTAGAGCGTGTAGTCTTTAGAGCTTGGCTTTATACAAGATCTGATAACTTTTTCACAGGGTAAGCTATGTAGACTCGTCTTGGCAACATTTTTACATGAAAATGTTTTTGGTGGGATAAAACATTACACCGTAAAGCAATAATACCCAAAACAACGAATTTCGTTTAATTCTGCATTCCCAAATCTAAAAAATGCTGTTTACAATTTAATTTAGCTGCCAGATAAATTAGCATTGATTTATATCAATTAAGGACTATTCTTTTTCATATCTGACATCACAAGCAGAAGAAGTAAGTACTGAGTATAAAACTTCTTTGAATAAAGTTTTTTAACCACAATATATACATTATACATATACTTATTATTAGTATCCGTTTTTAGGAAATAAACATTTTTTACCTCTACTGGCTTTAATTCTACACCACAACGAGGAAAATGGAAAATGCGTTTCCATTGTATTTTCAATGCTTACAAGACAAGTATTTAAATTGTGCCAAACATTTCTCTGTCATTTAGAAGATCTATTTTGGCATTATTGAACCATTGTTTGTTATGTTTATACATGCAATCACACTATTCATGACACTGACGATGTTATTTCTCAATTAAGTGAAAGATATAGTAACAATACCTACCTACTATAAAGTCGATTATTTCCTCAATCAACCCATTTTTCATATTATATGTAATTATAGTGGTATTTTTAATGATTATGGTGATGATATTGCTTTCATGTACGCAGCTTGCAAACTGGAGGAACAAACATTTCGCATGTTAAATCCAATCTCCACGTATTAGATTTCGGTATTTTTATTAATTAATTCAACAAGAGCGATTCTTAACCGGGTTTTACTGTTATATCACACTTTCGACTTTCTTTAAGCTACGTTCGCCGAAAATTACCTCACTTTTCTTTTACAGTCTTCTGCTTACGTGCAATGTTCCATGTGCACTGTCTACAAGAAATGTCTAACTGTCATACTGGCAGGTATTTGTGCCAAATAACAAACGTTACAATCGCAACTTTTTCTTCTCACACGATTCTGTTGATTTAAATCAATTTGAAAGAATCTGCAAACTGACAAAATAATACGTAAAAGAAAATAAAAATACAAACAGAATTCAAACACTACTAATATTTATTTACAAACTTAAAGTAAAAGTCAATATCCACTTCTAGGGGTGGACTATTTTATTCATATTTAAACCATTGAAACATTTATGGCCAAATTAATTAATAAAAAATCATTAAAATTGATTCACAAAAACTTTAAAAAGTACCTACAAAGGGTGAAATTTTAATTTTGTTCTCAACTTATTGATCCATAAATGATCCATAAATCTGTAATCAATCAATCTTTCACTTTAAAGAACAGTACATATCAAATGTTTTTGAAGTTTTGGTGCCCCAGTTCTTTTAAAAATCATATCAAAATAAGTACCTTTTTGCTAACGTTATGAACAAATGCTGAAGCCGATCGATACAACGGTACCTTTGACACATTTGAACGTTAGCATCCACGATCATAAATCATTATTTGATAAACAAAATAAAGCAAAAAAAAGAAACTTTCGAGAAGCTTCTGGAAATAATCAGGAATAAGTAGCCAGCATTAAACGGGACATAATTGTTTGTTGATAAAAGACATGTGGTATAAGTAGATATATTAGTCGAGCAACAGAAGAAATAACCATTGATATAAATGTCTACTACACACTTTACCATTGACGTTTCGCAGTTTATTGAAAACACATCATCAGTAGGCATGGACAGAAACGAATTAACTTTAGCTACTTTAAGTCAGAATTTTAGTATTAGACTATAAGATTTTTCAGATTGTAATGCATTTTCAAAATTTAAAGGTACCTCTACGTGGATAACAAAATTTATGACAGTTGGTCGATTGTTTAGTACAATTATAAATTGTTGAAGCGGTTCTTTAAATTCCACTGGAACGCCAACGATGTACTACTTTCATTGCCATTGAAAGACACTTGATTTTTAACGGTGTCTTTTGCTAGAAAGCCCGATAGGATTGGATTTGGTCTGCTGTAAAAACGGGGACCCGTTAACATACATTCGTGTCGTTATGATAAGGGAGCGGCACTAAAGAAAGCAGTGACCGTCACATTGCACCGTTCGTTCTTCAACACAGGTGATTAATTACAATGAGAAGGATTAGGAAATCGTTGTTGTTCTTGAACTTCGGAGGAGACCGAGGCCAGTCTATCTAGAAGATTCTTATCGGTCAGAGAACGAGAAAAGAAGTGACATAAAGTCAGAAGTGTTGAACGTTTTGAAGAAGTGTAATCGAGTATTGAGTGATTAAATCGTAACGTTTGTAGGAGTAATTATAAAATTAAAATTAATTAAATGTAGCTCAACTTTCCCAGTGCGGAAGTACTTTTATGTATATTTAAGAAGTCCGGAAACTGGAAGTCGCGTAATATTTAAAGATTGTAGAAGTGCAAGTGAAATTAGTTGGTTATCAGAGTGCAATTAAAGTGATCGTTTTCTAGAGGAAATCCCAGTGAGAGTCCATTTAATTAAAAACTTGGTAGGCACTTTTTTAAATTACTTAATAACAACAAAAAACTCAATTCAATTTTAATCCTGTCGATCCTGACAACATTTACGTATTTTATTTTAATTTTGTAATTGCAGAAATTTTGGTTTTCGTAGGCGAAAACTTTTACAAAATTTGTTGTTTTAGATAGTAAAATTGAATTGTAAAAAAATCTGACAAAATTATTATATATATATTATTATTACCTATCCCCAAAAATAGAATTTGTGAATTACAAAAATACATCTACTATGTATATAGTAAATAGTTTTGGCTAAATAGATGCAACTTAAATAGAATAACCAACAAATGTAAATTTATATTAACTTACCAATTAATATAATAGTTAAAGCATGGCTTTTCTATAAACATCTAACAATAAGGCTCAAAATAATTTAGGTACACTAAATAGTAAAATGACTTTAGGAGTTTGAAATTATATAAAACTTAATCCAAACTAAGTAAACAACTCTACAAAAACCTACATTTATTCCATATATTTGGTAACATAATTTAAAATTGTGTAAAAAGTAATTCTCAGAATAAATTTGGCTTTAAAAGAAATTATGTTTTTATTTTGAACGTTTTTAATAAGGATGTTTATTTATATATTTTTAGAACATATTTATTTATAAAAAAACACCACACTTAAATCTATTTTTGTCCGGATTTCATATATTCGAAAAAGTCAATAAAATCTTTATAGGTCCTCATATTTTTATTGGCTCGAAGAAAACAAACCAGCTAATAAAAACTAAATTAAAATAATGTTTCAAAAAATTGATTAAATCTTAAATTAAAGAATTAAATGCAACGAATATCTATTACGTATTTAGGATATTATTTTATTGTGATAAGGTCCTTGTAAAAATGTTTTCTGTATTTTCATCATCTCATCTAAGACCTAAAGTTGTTAAAATCTTGGGTACATACTTCTTATCTAATGGAACTACGTTAAGAATCGATCACATTTTTTAATAGACACAAATATAACATTAAAAAAAAAATTTAGACTGAATAATTTGTAAATTCTATTTAGACCCAAAATAATTACCTGGTAGTTATTCAGTTACTATGTTTGTTTTAACAATTTTTTATGTATTTTTGTATATAATGCCTTAAAACGAAACTCAACGTCTGTCGTTTAAATATATAGAACTATGTGATTAACACAGCCTCTAAAGTATATAATCTTTTCTGTAAACAGACTTTTGCAGTTTGCTGTTATCGGCAGGGAAAGTAAAGAAAGCGAAGATTCTATACTACAGTAAATAGTACGTTTACATACTTAAACATGAACGATACACATGCAAGGAATTACTACAATTATCCATTAAAGTCCCTAGTCTTATTACAGAGAACCATGAAAAAAAAAGTTTTGTTTTCCTTTAGAGTCTAGATTAAGTATTCGAAGAATTTCGTTTCGTTTTTAACATTAATTTTATTTATTTTTAAGCACACTTCAGTGGAAATTTATAGCTTTTTATAGAACTGGATATTATTATTCTTAAAACTACAGATTTTAATTGATTTTGATTATTTGTAGAGAATAAAATGTGAGTTTTTCACGTCAAATAGTTCAATTGACTTTTAAAAAATTATGAAGATCCAATAAATGGAATAACATTAAGAAATTGCAAAATTTAGATGCTGTTTTAATGAGAAAAAAAAAATTAAAACAAACAGAAAGAGCCTAAAACAAGAATAAGGGGTTAAAAATTGAATAATTCTTTTTAGAGAACCAAAATATTTAAAATAAAACACCCCAAACATTTATGCTTTTAAGGCCTTATTATAATTTTTTGTAGAGATACTTCAACAAGACATTTACTAAATAAAATTTCATCAATATATACATACAATAGAGAAAAAACCTATACATAATTGAAATGGTTAGTTCAGAAGAACGTTGGAAAGATCCACAAAGGTTCTTTAATTTGCTTGGCGAAATCGTTCAAGCTATTATTACTTTTCTTTACCCAAAAGAACTGATGAATTGTATCGACAATAGACTTGAATAAAAAAACTACGTACCACCATGAACATGATAAATTTGGCATTGACTCAAAGCATGTTGTTTTCCTTTTAATAACTTTTGGCAATAAATTTCTTAACATTATTGAAGCTAAATCAATGAACGGCAAGATTCAAATTTCTACTCTAAATGGAAAGAGGCATAGCAGTGACTTTAGTTGAGTTCCTGCAAGGGTTTAGTGCTTTGTGCTTGAAAATGTGCTATAGAACTTATAAGCGCTGAGATTTTAGTCATTTTGCTAATAAGTAGTTGTTAATTATATATTTTTATAAACATGGGTTCTAATCAGAATTTCAAAAACCTATTTAAACCGCTAGAAGCCCTCTCAAAATTCTATTAGCCTTTTCCAAGCGAAAGGACGTTAGAAAGCGCTTAATTTGAATTTAAAAAAATACTGAAGAAACTTCAAAGTTATTAAGGGGTAAATAATTTGATAATATAAAACCTGCACAAACGTTTCGCCTCCGATTTGAGGCTTTATCAAAATAATAAACCCACCTTGATATAGCCTAAAGTTTTCTATTAATAAATTATTTACCCCTTAATACCTCTGAAGTCCTTTTCCGTTAATCACCAAGGGGAGAAATGGAATATATTAAAAAAATACTAGGTGAATATCCTGGATAATATTAAAAACACGTTAACCCTTTAAAAAGTGTTAAAGCAAATTAATTTCATGTATGTATCACTTACTAGATGACTGACGATAAGTTGTAAAACTCGAACAAGAAAACTGTACGAATAATGAATGTAATTGTTGCATTGACGCCACTTGAGCAGGAAGTCTTATGTATGTAGGTATATCCACAAGCTTAATTCAATCTTGCCTTTTTCTGACCCCCTTTGTAACAACATATTAATTACGTATACGAGTACGACTACAAAGGAATATCGTTACATTTACCATACTTCTTTTTCGACGGTTTTCCTCGTTCAATAGATCACGTAGAGACCAAAATCAAAACGGGAATCCACGGCGATGTCTGCTCTATTAGAAAGTGATAAGTAAAAGCACGTGTATTAATTTTTAATTAGGTTTTTCGTTAGTGGAGGTGTAAAAAGGGGTACCTACTAATTATTATTTATTATTTGACATCACGACGCATAATATTGGCTGGTAGAATCAGAAGTGACAGTGAAATGATAACATATGTGAGTTGATTTAGCACGAAAAGAGATCTACTTGTAGTATTATGACGCTACCGATTTTTGGCGGTAAGAAAAAAATATTTTTCCTGCTATTTCATTTAAAATTATTGGTAACTGTTACCTTCTTCAAGGACATTTTCAAAAGATTTAAGGATGAAAATTATTGAGTGCCTTTTCCTTTTAATGATTTTTAATAACGATCGTTTCAAAATGTAGCAATTTTATTGAATAATAATTTTGCAATTACTTTTATGTTTTACTTGATCTGACACAACCAAGTGAGCGTGGAATTAATTAAAAGAATACATGGACTTAATTAACAAACAATCCCTCAGTGTTGTATTTTATTTTTCCACTTAATTTTTACTGACAATGAGATAACAAAGTTATGATAGTAATGACCACCTTTTGATCGCTTCTACTGCATCCACAAATTTGTAAAAGTAAAAAATATTTTTGTGAATTTTACGAGGAGTTTCTAAGCTTCTCAATCTTCCCTTTTGTCTCACATTACTTTAAGAAGTCCTATAATATGTAAATAATATAGACTACAAGTTTTAATTTAATTTTTTTTATTGTTTCAGCAATGAGTACCCTAATGGCGCCCTTGCAGGGCTTGGGCCTAGGTTTAGGAGCTACTGCAGCGTCAAATTTTGCTGTTTTCATTCCCCTTTTGTTAACTGCCATTGCCTATTATCAATACGAACTGATAGACCCTGAAGCGAGGCCAATAAACGTTGAAACAGATGAGTTACTGGAATCATACGACTTTATAGTTGTGGGGGCAGGATCAGCAGGTACAAATGGTTAATATTAGATTTTATGTAAATTATCTTGAGTGTAATTATTTTTAAAGGGGCGGTCGTGGCAAGTAGACTTAGCGAAATTGAAAACTGGAACGTACTTCTACTAGAAGCAGGTGGCGATGAAACTGAAATATCAGATGTGCCCCTGATGGCCGCTTATTTGCAGTTGTCTCAGCTTGATTGGAAATACAAAACTGAACCCCAAAAGGACGCATGTCTAGGTTAGTAGTCACCCTTTATTCTTTTACACTTATTATACACACAAAATTTAAACATTTATTTAGCCATGCAAGGAGAACGATGTAATTGGCCTAGAGGAAAAGTAATGGGTGGATCATCAGTTCTAAACTACATGTTGTACGTGAGAGGAAACAAAAAAGATTACGATATTTGGGAGGGTTTAGGAAATCCGGGTTGGGGTTCTAAGGATGCTCTTTACTACTTCAAGAAATCCGAAGATAACCAGAACCCATATTTAGCTCGTACACTCTACCATGGCGAAGGGGGATATCTCACAATTTCTGAAGCACCATATCACACACCCCTGGTAAAAAGTTTCATAGAAGGTGGCAAGCAAATGGGCTACATGAACCGGGATATTAACGGTGAATATCAGACAGGATTCATGGTTGCCCAAGGAACCATCAGGAGAGGGTCCAGATGTTCAACATCGAAAGCCTTCTTAAGACCTGTCAGGTAGAAAACCCGCTTTCAATCTATTTAATTTTTTTGAATAGAAAACTTATCTGTACAGTAATATCTTATTAATTTTTTTTTGTATAGATTAAGGAAGAACCTTCATATTGCCATGAACGCTCATGTTACAAGGGTGCTCATAGATCCTACAACAAAGGTGGCCTTTGGAGTGGAATTTATCAGAGACAGAATGGTCCACAGAATAAGGGCAAATAAAGAAGTGATTCTTTCGGCAGGAGCAGTGAACTCTCCACAAATTCTAATGCTTTCTGGAGTAGGCCCGAAAGAAGATCTCATCAATCTTAAAATCCCACTAATTCAAAACTTACGAGTTGGTCACAATCTTCAAGATCACATAGGTCTTGGTGGTCTCACTTTCATGGTTAACCAGCCGGTGTCCATTACTCTTTCAAGAATATATTCAGTTAGTTCTGTTATGGACTATGCAATACTGGGAGGAGGTCCTTTGACTATAATGGGAGGAGTGGAGGGACTTGCTTTTGTCAACACAAAATATGCGAATGCTTCTGATGACTTTCCTGATATAGAATTCCATTTCATTTCTGGATCGACTAATTCTGACGGAGGAGCTCAATTGAAAAAAGCTCATGGACTCAAGGAAGCCTTTTACAAAGCTATATTCGACCCTATCAATAGTAAAGATGTTTGGAGTGTAATCCCTGTTCTTCTCAGACCAAGAAGTAGAGGAGTAATTAAACTTCGCAGCAGAAATCCACTTGACTATCCGCTAATTTACCCCAATTACTTTTCTGACGATTTCGATATGAAAACGCTCATAGAAGGGGTGAAAATAGGGGTGGCCTTAAGTACCACGCCTGCGTTTAAAAAATACGGAAGTCAAATGGTTGTGTTCCCACAATGTATGCACCATGAGATGTACTCGGATGCATATTGGGAATGTATGATAAGACATTATTCTGTTACCATTTACCATCCTATTGGGACTTGTAAAATGGGACCTTACTGGGACGAAGAAGCTGTTGTGGATCCTCAGTTAAGAGTATATGGCATAAAGGGGCTGAGAGTTATAGATGCTTCAATTATGCCAACAATGGTTAGTGGAAATACAAATGCACCTGTGATTATGGTAGGAGAAAAGGGGGCGGATTTGATAAAGGAGTTTTGGCTAAACTCGATTCATTCGTCGAGGAGAAGAAGAAGAAGAAAGGGATCAGGGGTTTAAGATACTTCTTCTTTTGACTTCTGGGTCCATGGTCGAAGTTGATATCTTCCAAAAAATTTTACCAGCTGCTCCTGAGGGAATTCAGAGACCAACTAGAAGAACTCGTATTTTTTTATGAAGACCATAGACCTACTTTATGTATTAATTTTTACATAATTTTAAGAAGAAAATATTTATTTTATATTAAGAATTGTAAATATAGTTAAAGCACTTATGATTAGACTGATTAATTGTAACAGAATAATTTTTTTTGTGATATATGTAAAACTGCATGAATGAAGAATTATTGTAAATGGATTAGCATGAATGACCAATCGTGTATAGGTACATACATATCATTAGGTATATAAAGCCATATATATGTTTGCGGTTTACCTATTAAACAAAATTATTAAAAATTGCAGCTAATATTTATTTTGGTAGTCCTTAACGCATTACATAATTTTTAATATTTAATTGGATCGAAAGTCGACGACTTCATTCAAGAAACGTCGTTGTATATTGTTGCACATTATGTAGATGATATTTAATCTTCATAAAACCCTTACCTCATTAAAAATTATTCCAATGTAGTAGGTATCACATTTCAGTGCTAGTTTTGTAAAAATGTTTTACATGTAAAAGTTAAAACAGTTACTAGATAGGTACTGGAATTAACGCGTGTTAAATACAAAATTATTAATAAAAGATAAAATAATAAAAATAATAATAATAAAAAAAAAGATGTCGACGGCAGTGAGTAATTTAAATATGTTCTCCCTAACAAGGGTGTCGCTTACTATGGGACCAAGTTTGGGTTTTTTCTTTTTCCTCAATTCAGCTTTAATGAATCAAAGGCCGGATATTGTGGATAAGGACGGGAGGGTTATTGATGTACCGAACGCCAGAATTCGTGACAGCTACGATTTTATAGTAGTTGGGGGTGGTACTGCAGGGGCGGTGGTTGCTAATAGACTAAGTGAAAATTCTAATTGGACAGTGTTACTGTTAGAGGCTGGAGCAGACGAAATGCCAGGTACATTAAACTAATTATACCTACTACTAATATCATTTGGGGGAAATTTTGAACAAAAAATATTCTGCTTTTTTTTTTTAAGAAAATATTAATTAAGTTTATTACTTTTTAAATGATAATATTTCCTGTTTCTGGCTTGTAAGTTTTTCGAAAGTAAATGCAAAAAAATTTTTTTTCATTTAAGTTGCCAATCTAATTAAACCAAAAGTTAATAAGTGGGGTGGGAGGGGGCGGAATATAATGCCCACTAAATTCAAAATAATAATCTCGTTAGGTAATAAATCAATGAAAATGCATTCTTAAGGGAATTCTATTTCTTCCATTTTATTAGTAACGGATATGCCCTTATTGTTTCCTGCCCTGCAACTTACTCCCTTTGATTGGCAGTTCAAGAGTGAACCTGGAGAAAACTACTGTTTAGCTATGAAAGAAGGCAAATGTAATTGGCCTAGAGGCAAAGTTCTGGGTGGTAGCAGCGTTTTAAATGCAATGTTATACATAAGGGGTAATAAAAAGGATTACGACCTGTGGGAGTCGATGGGGAATCCTGGCTGGGGCTTCAAGGATGTTCTACCATATTTTAAAAAATCAGAAAATATGACCATCCCAGAATACAGAAATGATCCTTATCATGGAACTGATGGTTATCTTACTATAGAACATTTTAGGTAAATAAGTAACTACAATAAGTATTCGATTCGAGTTGACTGAAATCCAGTGTAGAGGACAACTTACTCTATCTGAGGCTCAATGGTCTAGGGGTATGATTCTCGCTTTGGGTGCGAGAGGTCCCGGGTTCAAATCCCGGTTGAGCCCATACTTTTTTTTAAGTAATTGTTGAGACTTAAAAAGCACAGAAACATTATCCTTTAAATATGTAGCAGTAAAAAAAGAAAATCAATTAACCAAATTACATCGTATTTAATTGATCAAATTCTCTTCTTTATGTATCACGTTCAAAAGTTACCAATAAACCAATAACACATAAAGTTAGTTTTGTAATAGGATCAGATACCTTTCCAGGATAATTGAACAGTACGTGTATTTATCAGTTTTTTTGTCTTTTTCAATTTATGTAGATATCATTCTCCAATGGCGCAATGGTTCTTAAAAGCAGGTGAAGATTTGGGTTACAAAACGCGAGATGTTAATGGTAAAACACAAACAGGGTTTACGCTGTCCCATGGGACTTTAAGAGATGGACTTCGCTGTAGTACTGCAAAAGCCTTCCTTCGTCCTGCGAGAAACAGGCCAAATTTACACGTTAGTCTACATTCGATGGTCGAAAAAGTTTTAATTAACGAAAAAACCAAAGAAGCTTACGGTGTACGTATAACAGTTCCTAATACTTATTGATTGAGTAACTAGAAAATTACCTAGCATTCGCCCTATAACTTATGTGCTATTTCTGTATAGGTTGTTTTTAACAAATATGGTACTCGAAGAACAGTTCACGTTAACAGAGAAGTTGTTTTAAGCGCTGGTTCGGTGCAATCACCACAATTGTTGATGTTATCGGGAGTGGGACCTGCACAACACCTTCAGGAGGTTGGCATAAATGTGATAGTCGACTCACCAGGGGTTGGTCAAAATATGCAAGACCATATAGCCATGGGGGCATGCACTTACTTGTACGATCCTCCAGAAGAATTTTTTAATAAAACCTGCGGATTTATATTGCCCAAAGTGTTTACCACAGAAGTGGTGAATGACTTTACCCAAAATAAGGAAGGACCGATTTATTGGCTACCAGAATGCGAGGTAAATTAATATTATAATATCGTAAATAATACAAAAGAATATATAAATTGGGATGAAATTTGTTAGTATTCATTCCATTCTCGTAGGGTACACGATCTAATTTTGATCAAATTATGTGCTCATGTAAGACTATTCCTTGGATTACAAATATGGGTTCGACACAAAGTCTTCAAAAATGTCTGATTGGGTAATTCCGTCGACCAATTTTGAAGTACCCAATTGATCACTTCTTGATCTCTTCTATTTCAATTTAAATCGCTTTTGTGATATCTAATTAATATATTGAGTATTTTCATACCGAGTAAACTATAATGTCCAAATTTGGTAATTAGCCGGTGAACTTCTAGTGAACAATAGTGAATTTATCACCTAGATGAAACCATCAAATAATGAAATTACGAATGCAGGTATTTATCGTCGTATTTGTGAATTAAAGAAATGATTTTTAAGGTATTTTAATTCTAAAAAGCACATTGTCTTATTGCCATAAAAGTTGAATGGCATTGAGGTAATTTAATGTATACCTTGTTGCTAAGCCTTTCGAAAATTAAACAATGAATCACGAAATTTGGTGAACTTACTTTGATCAAACACCGTATTGTTTTGATAAATAATGTTTTGCTCAATATAACTTAATATGAAAATACAAATTTCAATATTCCACGCGTTCGTTTGTGTTCAAAAGAGGTGGTTTTTGAATCTTATTTTGATTTCGAAAAAAATATCATCTATGGAAGTTTTGGAATTGAAGGAATTAGATCTAACAATGACTCTGTATCGTTAAACGTTATTTACTCAATCTCATTAATTTTGTCGAGTATTAATTTAATAACTTTCAAATCTGTTTGAAATCTTATTGAATTATCTTTTATCTATTTATAAATGCAATAACGCTTGTAAGTTCGCTTTTCGCATTTAAGATATTATAATTTGACACTCTTAGGTTGTAGAAGAACAGATAATTATAATTGATAAAGTTTGTCAAAATATCGTATTTGGCTACTAACGATCTGTTATGATGGAGTTTCCCTTTGAATCCGTACTGTTTGAAGGTTAGTACCACAAAAATTACGGATTACCTATGGATAGTTTTAGCGAACACAGAAGAAATCAAGGATTTTGAATTAGAACAGTGACTTATTTTGTTCAGAATGTCGACACTTTTTTGCAAGTTCCTGTTCTTATGCACTAGTTAATATATACCGGCTACATATGACTAAATTTACTGAATATGTATATCTAATACTCTTTATCTTGTATTATTAATTCTTAACATAAAACTTTTCTAAAACATTAATCTAGTTTTTTACAGCGTGTTTGGGACATAAATAGATAAGTTTTCAACAAATTTCGAGAAAAAAGTTTTTTGTAAAAGATAAAAATAAAAAACCAAAAAGTTGGTTATTTGAAGTTTTCACACAAATTTTGAAGTTATGTGACAAAAGTTGTAGTTCTTTTTATTACCTACAACTTTGCCATTTAACGTTTTTCCATAAGACTTGTAGTTTTTCCGGAAATCAAGGAAAACCGTTTTTTACACTTAAAAATTCACCCCCTTCCCCTTCCCGACCTCAGATCGCCCGTAAATTATTTTTCCTTTCATTTCTGTTATATTCTCTTAGGTTTCATTCTACTATAATTGTTTTTGGTTTCAAAAATTATCGACCCTGGTCTAATATTGTTTATAGTTCAAATAATTTCAACATCACTTTAAGCTTTAGATTACTTTTTTCCGACGAATTATGCAAGTATTGCAGAAATTTCACTTGTCTGAAGTGTATAGGTAATTTTGAAATTATGGAACTCCCCAGTTTATTTATATTTCATCTGTTACTTTTTATAGCATCTTACATAAAATTTTTAAATATATGACAAAAATGATATGCACAAACCGATGTGGTGGAATGTCTAATTACTAATTTAAATCTTTTTGTCCTTTAATTATACAGAGAAATGCATGTTCAATATATTTGATTTTTATGTATGTATTAATAAATAATTTAATTTTTTTAAATGCCCTACATCGTGGTAATTGTATAATGTTCTGCATCATAAATATTAATAAAAAACGTTACTTATTTTAATGCAGGTAATGGCTTTCGTAAAAACAAAGTACACTAGTCAAGTAGATGACTATCCAGATATACAACTATTTTTGGCTGCCTATGCTGACAACACTGACGGTGGAATATTCAGTAAAAGAGCAACTGGAGTTCGAGACGAAGTATTCACATCAGTTCATGAACATATTATTTATAGGGATTCTTACAGTATTTTACCACTTCTATTGAGACCTCGCAGTAAAGGATATATCAAATTAAAGGACAATAATCCTTATTCTCATCCTCTCATCTATCCCAACTATTTTTCAGACCCTCACGACTTGAAAGTTATGGTAAACATAAAATAGTGTAGAAAATAAAAAACAATACAAAATTTAGTTAATAAAATTGCAAATCAAAAATATTCTAACTTTTTAAAAAGAAATATTCTCATGTTTTATGAATAATTTCAATTTTATAAAGTAACCATTTTAATTAAAAAATTAACTTCTGAACAATATTTTTTGTATTTATATGCGATATATGTAAGAGCTAATATTTATAAACTAAAATATTCCACTTTAAATGATAGTGAAGTTAAAATTGTTTTTTATTTTACTATTCCATTCAAATGAAATTATTTTTCCAGGTCGAA
Source organism: Agrilus mali (assembly GCA_029378335.1). Lineage (NCBI taxonomy): Eukaryota > Metazoa > Arthropoda > Insecta > Coleoptera > Buprestidae > Agrilus > Agrilus mali. The sequence continues at coordinate 7,863,462 of CM055662.1, forward strand.
GGAGCTAAAATCGGCTATGCCCTTAAAGACACCCCCACCATGAAACGTCTTAATGCCCGATTCAACGATATGATGATTCCGGGGTGTAAACATTACGAATTCCTTTCAGACGAATATTGGGCTTGCCAGGCTAAACATTATACTTTTACCATTTACCACCCCGTTGGTACTACCAAGATGGGTCCCGATAACGATAAGGAAGCCGTGGTCGACCCACGGTTACGTGTTAGAGGGGTAAAAACATAAGGGTGGTTGATGGATCCATAATGCCGACAATTGTTTCGGGAAATACGAATGCCCCAATTATTATGATTGCCGAAAAAGCTTGCGATTTAATTAAAGAAGACTGGAGTAAGTAAACTATTTTACTTTAAAAATAATTAATTTCTGGTTTCCAAAAAGGAATAAAACAAAATCATTTTTTAGTACTGGAAGAAGCAAAAATGGAAAAAGGCAAAAAATCGGCAGATTATATTTTTGTACGCAGGGAACACGAACACCACATAAAAGACCCAGTACTTGGTCACACCATTGCAAAGATTCCCGTGCATTGGAAACATGAAGATTTTTGGAAGAAATAAAAAGTACATTGCAATTTTCTAGTTTACAATTACATCAAATACATATGTGTTTAATGTAGTTGAACTTTTGACATATAACTGATGTAATAACAATTTATTATAGATATATTAAATATAATTAACTCTAATAAACAATTAATATACCAGCAGTATTTTGCCTCTACGTTCACGTATATATGACTGGTCACGTAATTGTTGTGTTTAATAAATAATATTTGAATACATATAAATATATATTATTGATTGATTTCTAATATGAGAACATGTGCCACATTATCAATTTTGAAAAGAACAAAAATTTTATATAACACAAACTAACAACAAGTAAATTTAAATCTCACTTCAAACATGAAGGTCATAACAAGTACTCTGATAACTGCTTCGCTAATAAACTGTAGCTTCTTCAAGTGGAAGAATGTGTCGAAATAATTATTGTTGAATATATCAATATTAGATTTAGATTTGAGTAAAAGAAAACTTTCCAAACCGCACTATTGAACAGTAAAGAAATAACTAATTTTGTTGTTCACCACATCAAGTACTTATTACAACATACTCGAATTCAAAGGTAACCGGGGAGGTTACCCTTAAACTTAATAATTGAGTTATGTCTTCTATATAAATCCTTAATATGATGATTGATTTCTTTTATCTACGTCTAATAACCTTCCTCCACACCAATTTCTAACACCCTAAGTCACCTGCAAGTAGTCTAAACTTTTGATAAGTGAGACAGTCAGTGAAAAATAATGATTTTCGGAATAAAATACCTCACTATCATTATTGCTCAGATATTCTCATCATATATTATCAATTGAGGAAGATGGGATGTAATATGTCATAATTTTATATTTTTTACGGTCAAGAAAATGTTTTTAAAAATAAAAATAGTAACAGTCTTAGTGGCGGATTTACACATTTGCCGCCCCTAGGCTATTCAAAATTTGCCGCCCCTACTGACACCTGCAATTCTATACCCTAATTCACAATCAATTTTTTGTCAAGGAAATTGCAACTTTATGATTGTATTATATTTTTATAAGACTAATCAACAAATATTGATACGAATTCATTAGGATTAAAAATGTAAGAATATTAAGAAGAACTTTCGTTGAATGGTTATTTACAGCTTTTATTCATTACAATATTATTATTATTGTTTTTTTTAATTATCATCATTCTAAGAAATGTATAATATTTATGAAATTCTGTGCAACAATATGCAATTTTTTACGTGTAAATTTATTAAATTTTTATTCTACACTCAAACAGGTTGTTAATATCATTAGAAATATCAATAGAAAAGTATTAATTTTTCACATGTATATCTAATATAATACATATTTGCTATTGTTATTTTTTAGCAATTTGTTTTCGGATCCCATTTCTCTTCGAATAGATATATTTAAGTGTTGAAACATATTACACATTAATTGAATAGTGTGGGTGGACCTTAAGAAAAAATTATGGCAATAATTAATTTAAAAAATAGGTAACAATACTAAATTTTAAATGTAACACTTAAACGCTATTGGAATATTTTAAAAATTCAAAATCACAATAGTATCTATATTTTATAAATAAGCGTTTAGTAATTTTTAATATACAGACGGTAGTGTATTCAGTATACTGTATAGCACTAAAATATTGTAATTTTTGTTGATGTTTTTGAGCCTCGTTTTTTTCCGTGTATAAGATAATAATTTTTTTTTATTTCTGAATGAAACAAAAATTTTTTGAGCAAAGCTTGCCGCTCCCTAAAATCTGCCGCCCTAGGCTCTAGCCTATTCAGCTTGCTGGTAAATCCGCCACTGAACAGTCTTTATTTATTTTTGGGTACAGTAGTAACTAATTTTTATAATGTAAATATTATGGATTTCAGCAGCTGAATATTGAAAAAAATTGTTAGGGTTAATATTGAGTCATAAGGTATCGAATACGATTTTATTTAAGTTGTGTTTCTTGTTAAGGGGTCAAGGGTAACTTGTTATAAATTTACATCTTGTATTTCAACGAGATAATAGCTAATGAATTTAGTTTTGGTGGTCGTCGCTGTTCGCCAGCTATTCTTGCTTTGGCGCGAGACCAGAAACAATATCGTCCACAACTTTTGGCATTTACTGTACCTACACCGTATCATTTAACTTATCATAGCACAATAATGAACATTAATATTTATTTATAATAAATGAAATGATAATTATCTTAACAAAAATTGTACGCGATTATAAAATTTTACAGCGATGATTACGGTAAAAATAGGATTTACTGTTATAAAGAAATGAGGCAAATGCTTGCTGGTACGAAGTCCGCAGCATCAGTTAGTTTCAGAGTTCACGTGTCCCCGATCGGCAACAACATTAACAACATAGGTACCGTTAAGAACTTTATAAGTGTTTTAATCTATCGTCAATAAATGTGAACCAAGTTTGTTTATAAATGAAATAAAAAGGTAGGAAGAAAGAAAACTCAAATTTTTTAAAATTTTAAGGCATTGGCTGTGATCACTTGGTGAAACATATCAAATGAAGGAAAACAAAAGGTTGAAGTGTTCAATAAATTTTATTAAACTCTTTACGTATTACGTCTTATAAGGGCATCATCAGGAGTACAAACTATACTAAGTTACGAACAGTATTACAAACAATTTACACAATAAATTTTTGGTGGGAACAAGTTTGACTTAAAAAATAAATGGGCTATACTCAAAAGAATATCGCCTACTTAAAGCTACATACACGTACACTACCAAAATTTACTTTTGCGAAATAATATAAAAAAACTGTTTCGACATAATCGTTAACGACCTCAGTGCATGAAAAACATAACAAGTAGTATGTAGATAAAAGTAATTAAATCTAATAAAATAAAAACATTTTCACGTTTTCATTCTCCTAATTTGTTTAACCTTTTGTCTCTTAGTTATCAACTAGATACTACAAAATGGAAAATTTATCGACAATGATGCCCAACTGCACCCAATTCGACGGTGTACCTCAGCATCTCTTCATGACCCTCATGAATATCCTGGTTGCAGCCAAATGTTCTTTCCCAAGTCCTGAGAAAGACTACCCTCCAGATTACGGCCCTAAACTGACAGATGAAGAACAGTTTGACTTTATAGTAGTGGGTGCAGGGACTGCAGGATCTGTGGTAGCTAGTCGACTTTCGGAGATACAAGACTGGAAAGTATTGTTGTTGGAAGCAGGAGGATATCCAAGCAGTACCACTGAGGTAAGCCAATTTCATTACTACGTATGCTACTAAGTAATTCAATTAAATTTTAAGATACCATCTATGATGTTTTCACTTCAAGGGACTGAAGAAGACTGGCAGTATGTATCAGAACCATGCCCCACATGTTGTTTGGGTTTGAAAAATAAAAGATGCCTCTGGCCACGTGGCAAGACACTTGGAGGCAGTAGTGCCCTCAATGTGATGCTTTACCTCAGAGGCAATAAAAACGACTTTGATCGATGGGAGGAAATGGGTAACGAAGGCTGGAACTACGACTCGGTAGTAAAATATTTCGAAAAAATTGAAAATCTTGTTGACGAATCTTTGAAAAAGCACAAGGTTTTTGGTGAAAGCGGATATCTGACATTAAGTAAATCGGAAGTAAATTATGATCTGCACAAATCAATTAAAGAAGCTGCAAGAGAAATAGGCCTAACCACTCCTGAGTTTGAAAGTCCATTAGGATTTTTCGATACACTTCTTTCAATAGAAAATGGCACAAGATGTAGTTCAGCTAAAGCATATCTGGGAAAAGTTAAGGACCGACAAAATCTTTACGTGGCTACCAAAGCGCATGTCAAAAAAGTCTTATTTCAACCAAACACTAAAAAAGCATCTGGAATTGAAGTATTCATCAATGGTAAAACACTTAATCTCAGGGCCAAAAAAGAAGTGATATTATCCGCTGGTTCCATAAATTCGCCCCATATACTCATGAACTCAGGAGTTGGTCCCAAAGATCACCTTGAGCAAAACGGAATTCCAATAGTGCAGGAACTTCCTGTAGGAAGTAATCTTCAAGATCATATGAACATTCAGTTGCTTATAGAATTAGATGACGAAATCAATGAACAGGAAAAAATTGCTGACCATCTCTTTAATTATTTTGTTTATAGAAAAGGGCCTCTTGCTGGCGTTTCTCTAACAAATCTTATCGGATTTGTCAACACAAAAAACGACTCCATATACCCCAACGTCCAGTATATTCCACTATTTCTTCCGAAAACAGACCGGTATCTGAGAGGAGAGGTACATCGCTGCTTTGGATTGGAAGACGCTCAAATCAAAAAAGAAAACGAAATTCTTGAGCACAAAAGTCTTCTCAGAATGCTCGTTGTAATTGCATATCCTGAGTCTCGGGGAAGAATTGAACTGAAAAATAACGACCCATTCGAGAAACCCCTTATTCATCCAGGTTATTTTACTGATCCAGATGGGCGCGATCTTCAAACAATGATAGAAGGAATCAGATTATTTCAAAAAATGATTAAAGCGTCTTCTTTTAAGAAACATAATCCGAAACTCATAGAATTAGTTACACCCAACTGCAAACATCTTAAGTTCGATTCTGATGATTACTGGAAGTGCATGATAAAAGATTTAGGTTACACAACATATCATCCTTCGGGCACTTGCAAAATGGGGCCGAAAAAAGACTCAACATCCGTTGTAAGTTCCAGATTGACCGTTCATGGTGTCGATAATTTGAGAGTCATCGATGCTTCAATAATGCCAAAGATTGTCAGTGTAAATCTCAATGGACCCACATTCATGATTGCCGAAAAAGGGGCTGACCTTATCAAAGAAGATTGGCAGAAAATACGAGACGAATTGTAACTCATAATTGGGCATAGATTTTATATAAACGACTGATCTATTATTATTTATATAAAATAATGTATTTATTACGTAGTAAATCAAACCTTATATTTAATTAATATAATACATGTTTTAAATAAAGGCTTTTTAGAAAACATTATTAGTTCATGCTTTGCTAAGCATATTTTGTTAAATTAAATGTTTATTTAACACCAGTTGGTGATAATTTGTGATAATAAGACGATAGCTAATTGCAAACCAAAACAGAATAAAAATTAAAGAGGTTGAATTTAATTAAAAGGGTCATAGATAAAAGAATTTATATTCAACGTCAAATTATTTTCCAGTACGAAAATTATCCGATGTCATGTCTGTCATTTTTTATCTGAAATTCTACTTGATTTTTTGTTAGAAGTACATAAATTTTAAGCAAAAATGTCCTCTAAATTATTGTTACCTTCGGGTGAAAATATTGATGGAGCAATTGCTAGAGCATTTCTAACGCTTATCAACGTTTTGGTCATGCAAAAGACCCAACTGGTGTCATCCGGGGAAGAAGCTTATCCAAAAGATTTCGGCAAAAAATTATTGGAGGTGAATAATCTAAATCTTATGCTACAAAAAAATTAGAAATCTTGGTGAATTTATCGTTTACAGGGATCTAGAAAAGAATTTGACTTCATAATAGTTGGTGCTGGAACAGCAGGCTCCTTAATAGCAAGGAGAATGTCCGATTACTTAGATTTCAAAGTTTTACTGGTGGAAGCCGGCGCCGTACCATCAACGACTTCAATCGTACGAAGGAAAAAGATGGTTGCAATGTATGATGATCTGTTTTTAATTTGTATAGGTTCCGTATGTGTTTTATACAATACCATTTACCAATGAAGATTGGCAATTTCGTACAAATAAGCAAGCAAACGCATGCCAGGGTTATCAGGGCAAGATGTGTACTATTCATAGAGGTAAAGCAATTGGAGGAACCAGTTCCATCAATAATATGCACTACAACAGAGCAAATCCACGCGATTTCGACCGTTGGCTCATTGGAAGTGTGGAAAAATGGAACATGAACACTGTAATTCCTTTGTATAAGAATATCGAGTCCTGTCAATCGGATCACTGTAGTGACTATGGTACAGATGGACTTGTTAATCTTGAAACCATTACTGACAAGAGTCATCACATTTTGGAACTAATAAAAAACGGTAGGTAAAGGGTTCTTAATATCTTTCTTTGCAATATAATTCTGGTGCTCACGTCCTTCAATCTATATCTTTTCGACAATTATCTATTCTAAGGAGATATAAGTTTTCCAATTGTGAAAGTTATTGCCCGTTTTATATTTTCGCAGGTGTAGAAGCCATGGGAGCCGGAAATGTCTCCGATGAATATACAAACCTAGGATACTTTCATACCAAGGCTTTCGTTAAGGATGGACAACGTAACAACTTTGCCAAATCTTTCTTGTCTCCAATAAGGAATCGGAATAACCTTTACTTCCTCAGTAATGCTACAGTTCTAAAAGTACTTCAAATTCATTTTGTTTGGACCAATTTTGTTTTGTATCTTTGTTTTTAAGGTTCTCTTTAATTCAAACAACGATAATAAAGCTACAGGGGTTCAACTTTCTGTCGGCGGTAAGATTTTTAACATTAAAGCGAAAAGAGAAGTGGTTTTAACAGCTGGAACCATCAACACCCCTAAAATCCTAATGATGAGCGGCATAGGCAAGGGAAAACATCTTCGTAGCCTTGGTATTGAACCCATTGCAGATGTTCCTGTTGGGGAAAACCTCCAGATCCAAATTACATTTCCCATTTTTGTTGGCCTTAAACATGACATCGACGAGTCAACACAACAGGCTGAAATAATAGATTCTGTGTACGAATATCTGAGATATAAACGGGGAAGAGTTGCTAAGACGAACATCCACGGTCTTGTAGGATTACTGAATATGAAGACACCTCCATATGATTATCCAACCATTTTAATGTATCATTACTATTTTCGGAAGAAAGATTCTCTTTTTGAAGAATATTTGAACAAAATGAATTTACAAAAGGAAATTATCAAGTCACTGATGCGATATAATCAAGATTATAGTATACTTATATTTATGCCAACTCTTTTGAAACCGAAGTCGAGAGGAAAAGTTCTTCTCAACTGCACTAACAAAGAACGTAAGATATTAAAATTAACAATATACAAAATTAGGAATGTACCTACACGAGAAGATTCAAATTTCGATCGGAAAATTAACAAAACATGTTAAATTAGTTGAATCCTTCCAAATTTACATTTCAATCAGGAAAATATTTTCATCTATTTTACTGAACATCCTTACTTGGAAATATTTAGTTCCAGTTGTTTTTGTTCAAAACATTTGTGATTTTTAATTAAAAATTCCGACTATAACATAAACATCCTGAATATTGAAGGAAGGTGTGTTAGTTAGGTACATCCTTTAATTATTCATTTTAATTGTCAGCTTATTCCAGAAAGTCTTACCATTAAAGGGGATAGTCTCACAAATTTTTGTTTTTTTAACGCAAACATTTTCAATATTATAAGCAATTCTTTCTTGTTTATTTAAAGGAAATCCTCCGATTGTGATGGGCAATTTCTTTTCCGATCCCAACAACGAAGATTTCCAGACTTTACTGTCAGGATTTCATTACGTCCGCAAGCTTATCGACACCCAGCCATACAAAACATACAAGGCCACCCTCTTAAATATTGACATACCTCACTGCAGAAACTTCAAATTTTGTAGCGAACCCCATATGAGGTGCATGATTAAGAGTTTAGCTTACCCGTCATCGAATATTGCTGGAACTACGAAGATGGGAACGATATGTGAACCGGATTCAGTTTTAGACGATTTCATGTATGTCAGAAAAGTGAGAAACCTAAGGGTTGCTGACGCAAGTGTTTTTCCTGAAATAGTATCGGGAAATACCCAGGCTACTGAAGCTATTGTGGCTGAGAGGGCTACTGAGTATATGAGAAAGAAGTGGGTGAAGAATTATATCAGTGCGTTTCCTATTAAGGTTCACGATCCTGAAAGTTATGAAACTTTATCGTCATGTTTATCCTGTGAGAAACCATGAGACATAAACAAATCATATTATGAATACATCTTCAAATAAACGTCTAGATAAATATTTGATTATCTAACCCTTTTTATAATTTTTTATCTCTTTCCTGCTCCTATCCCTAATTTTTTAAAAATTTAGTGGAGCTCTGTACATTTAGAAAATTCATCCTCTAAAATATCATCAACAAATTTTATTTTGTAGACAAAATTTCGAGCTGCAAGTTTCTGTTAAAAATAATTGATGAATAGCTTTATTAGTGCTAAAGCAAGTTTTAAAAGTTTTTGTTCACACTATGTACATAATAGATTGATGAGAAAGAAGCATCTAATTAATAATCGGATAAAATCTCTGACGTAACGAAATAGGGTCGCGACCCTTTCCGCTCAAAGAAGAACTTTTGTAGAAAGTCGAAATGTTTTAATTGACTTCACAAATTACTATTATCGATTCTTTTGACATCTAACCAATAATTTCGTGTATTTTAGACTGATGTGAAAGTTTGATACAATGTCTCTGTTTATGCATACAATTAACTGCAAGCGCAACCACATCAGGTTTGATATAACATTACGAAATATGGGTACGTATGTACATCAAAATGCATTATTACAAAATTACTTGCGATATTACATTTTAATGACAGTGTTTTTAAATGTTTAATGGTTGACCCTCAACTGACGAAACTCGGCTGGTCAAAGAAACAAGAAAATGGAACAAAAATAATGTCAAATATAGAGAAGGCTACAATTTATAATATAAAAAAAAATCTTTCGACGCTTTCTTTAAATAATTTTGCACTAAAAATGAACGAAGTTTGTCTTACTCTGAAAAATTAAACATACAGGTTTACTAATTTAGTTTAAAAACGATAAGTAGTGCCAATAAGACAAAGAAAGACAAACATAGAAAAGAGTTAGTTGGATGCAGAAACAGGAATAAAGCGGGGCAGCTAGGTCCTAGTTTTAAGTACTACTTACTATAGATAAATGTCAAGGAAGCGGGATGATATTACTAAAAAAGCTCATAAATACTGCAAAAGCAGGTACTTAAATATTTACAAAATAAATTTCAAAAAAGGTTCTGAGAAAATAGCAAGATATAAAATCTTTGTTAATGTTGTAGGGATGTGTATTTTCCCACATTCGTAATACAAATTTTATTTTATTAATTCTATGAAAAAGAAATTGCGTTTTTCCTAAATTGCAAAAGAAACAAATGAAAGTCGTGTAGATAGGTCCCTAGAAGGAGTTCCCATTAAATATTTATTTAAGCATATAAGTATTTACGTAAATGCCATTGTGTGCATAGAGAATTGCTACAACATAAAATAAATAATTAAAGATGCATTACAATAGAAACGAGCAATTGAAATTACTTTATAATTTCAATTCTATCAATTGGTATAAATTCTTCTAATCAAACGGAAATATATAACACAATAAATTACTGACATTAATTAAGTAAATTTGTAACTTATTATAATTACATTATCCATCTAATTAATGAAAGTTTTGTGGAAAAGGTAAAGTAAAAATATTTCATTTTTGGAAAATTTGTCAAATATAAGGTATACCTCACTAACTGGAAAACTAGCAGATGTGAAACTCAATTCTTTTAATCGGTGACTTCAGTAATAGTTATAATCGATGTTGCCTCTGACAGCATTACTGTAATAATTGGTCGAGGATAACTGAAGTATGTTAAAAAAATATTGGACATAACATTATCAAGACATCTAATAAATACAGCATCTATTGTTGTTGTTGTTGCATATCTGGTAGTAGGTTCTCTTGGATTGTTGTTAATTTGCAATTGAAATTCTTTTTGGAGGAACGTAATTAATGGCATTGATTCATCTTATCATTCATTTTTTTATTAGGTGAAATGTACACAACAATCATAATTAATTCACTTCCATCTTCTAGTTTACTATAGTAAACGACATCGTTGAACCCAGTGGAAAGAGAATCGCATAGGCGCTTGCGCATGGCGAGGCGTCGCTACGGCACGACTCGCCACGCTCGCCACGTTCGCCACGCCAACAATCCGGTTTACCCGCGGCTATAGATGTTTCACATCAAAAATAAATAATTTTTTTATTATTTAAGTAATTTACATCTATCTTTAGATTTTTAAGTTGCTATAGTGTGTAAATTATCCACGTGAAGAAGACTGTTTTCTGAAGCAGGCAATTTAAAACTTTTTGACGACTATTTTGCAACCCTTTGAATTTTTAACAATTTTCTTCTCGATTTTGTCATGATTGAAAACAAGAACAAAAGTATTGATGAGATAACCGGGACACGACGATTAGGTTGAGAACATTTAAGACCAAAAAAATTTACCAAAAATCTCGTAATATTTGTATAGTTTTATAAAATCTGCCAATCCCTTTAATATTTATTAAATACGAACTGTATCTTTGAGATTTCCATCATACCTACTAGGAGTTCAAACTCAGCAGCAGTTTCAAAATTATAATTCATGAATTTTCTTGAGATAATAGATTTAATGGAATTAACGTGTTCTCTCTTACCCTTTAAAAGAATATTTTACAGCTTTCTATTAGAAACAGAATCTTCGGTAAATATCAAATTTTAAAGTATAAAACATTTACTAATCTGCTGAATTACTAAATTACACACATTTAGGGTGTTTCCCCATCTTATATCAAATACTTTTAAATGACCATAAGAAAATATGACAACAAAAAAAAAATTTCTTGATCTTGATTTGTTGTATGTCGTGATCAAGGTCTTGGCAAAATTCTAATGTAAATTTTATGTAACTACTTACAGACAAAGGCTCAATTAAAACTATCATTACTGCATTCAGTTAAATAATCTTACAAAACTCTTATACATACTCGTTTATCATAAAATATTTCTTGAGTAACATTCTTTTTTTAAAACATCGTACGACAGACTGTTAAGTCTTGACTGGCGACAGTGATTCTCAAATTACGTGCAATTTGATGCATATGTGTACGTACACAACGGTCAGATGTGAAGGGTCACTTTCACAAAACTCATCAAATTGCAATTTTTAACCACAGACACAATACACATAATAATATGTAGGTAATTATGTTGTTACCTAACAAATTTCAGTTCCTAAATCGAAATAAAATTTGCATGACGAATTTTATTGCTAAGTGTATTTTAATGTGACGGTTTGGACGGAATAGCTGTAATATTTTATTTCCGGAGTACATACTCACAATTAGTAGCTGCAATAATTAGGTTTTTACTGAATTTAAAAGCAAGATAGTTTAAGTCATCATATTTTTCGTGGTTTTATAACCCATTAGGTGATTCCAAACTGTAACCATCTGCTTTTAAAAAGTAAAAAAAGCAAAACAATCGTTACTTTAATAAATAGCATTTTTTGTTGACAATAATTAAGTTTATGTTCAGGAATATTATCTACTCATTGTTTGAATGATGAATTATAATACATTTTATTTATGAACTATTTACTCAAATTAGGGTAATGAAACCTAACATCTTATATGTTCACAAGATTCCACTACACCAAAACGCAACCCAAAAAGACATAATTGGAAACGTTTTATACAGGGTTTTTCAAGTTGATGGGCTATTACATTAGAAGTATATGAATTAGTAGAAGGAATTCAATTCTAAAAATTGGGCTCTTTTGGTTATTGTTAATGCCGCTTCTTTTAAAAATATTTTCAAGTTCGATTTACATCCGATTATACAGGAAGTCGGCACCAACTTTGTTATTTTAAATGGAATGGTATATTTTTTACGCTGAATTCGAATAAAACGTGTAATTCTAAGGTAAGTTTGATAACCAACTTGTACACCCATGACAATCGGTTTCTGAGTTAATTTAATTTATAGAAAAAAAAATCGCTACCGCAACCCAAATTATAAAAAATCATAATTTCCACAAAATACGACTCAGACTGTTGAAATTTTTACTAGTAATAGCTGAATGTTAGTGCTAACGCCTTGACAAAATTGAACTAAATAATTTATACCGGGCGTTTTAAACAAAATTCTAGTTTAAAAACTTCAAACACGAATAACTTCGTTTTTTCAAATGGCACCTACCATTTTTAATTTTTTTTATTGATTCCTTTTTGTATCCTTGTTTTGGAAGATGGTAGGTTGGTGTTAGCCATTTTTTGACCTTTTTTGTGCACTTCAAGAGCGAGGAATTATTTACACAGTTCGTCATTAGTATATGTAAAATCTGATAAGTGAAACCTGAGAAAAGTCAAAAGATGATGAAGGGACATCTAGGTGAGGAAATACATGCGATAGTTCTAACTATTTTGGAATGATGTAGGTTACAGGCCAAAAGAAATAGCTTGGCCCTTGCAATCTGAACGCCCACAGGTGCGCGATGGACACAGCTGATATTGTAGTGGGGACAGTCCATTTAGTCTTCGTACTTCGCACATAGCACATAGCGTTGTATGTAAACTCGCCCCGTATTATAAGAAAAAAACATTAAATCAGAAACTTAAACTATAGGGACAATTAATAATGATTTTCACCTAATTTTAAATTTTATTTGGTTTATAAAAGGTCGTGCAACTTTTAGCAAATACCTTTCATAATTGGTGAGACACTCTTAAAGGAAAGCGGACAAATAAAAGAAACACTTAGGAATACATATTTATTCTATAAACTTAATTAGTCAATGTTTCGTTTATTAGTTTATTATTATTATTATTATAAATATTTTAATATCAATAATAGGTAGCTGAGCTGAATACCTCGAAATATTTATTTATTATTTACAGATTGATGTGCGTTTACAACTGTAATTATTTAATTTAATTACTTACTAAAATCAGTATTCTGAGTAAGAAGTGATTGTAGAAATAACAATAATGAGTACTAAATTAACCCCATTCAAATGACATAACATATTTAAAATACAAAATGGGAATTCTGCTTCATTTAAAGTGCATTACCACTTTTCGTGTAAGTAAATATTACTAATACCATTAAGACACCTTGGGGTGAGTTTACTTGTACAATACGGGCCCGATTTGAAACACGGTAGGTACAAACACCGAGCGGTAAAATGCATCTTTTTCCTTCCGAATGCGCTTTCTTTCTATCTTTTGCGCCGTTCGCTCGAAGTCTGAGGGGCCACCTTATTTCTGTTGACCTGTACTAATTTACGTTTTTGGAACTGTTTTCACACTGCATGGATTTCATACTAGTCATCCTTCCAAAAACCGAAAAATTTTAATTTGCACCATACGTGCAATTGTAAGACTTAAGTTTTTGGAAACAATTCATCTTCGTCAGTAAAAATTAAATTAAGGAAAGTTGAGATAAATAAAAGGATAATTAAGGAAGGAATTAAGTAAGGACGAATGCACAGTAGTTCTAATTATTTTGGAAGTTAGTAGGTTGGTATCTTTCGTTTTTGGAGTTGCTTCTTTACATTTTATGAGCAGGGAGGTACTTAAACTATATCACAATCATTTTTCCAATTTGTACAAACATATGACTCGAAAAAGATCAATTTTTCAATGAAAGTTGTCTAGCAAAAACTAAGAAAAATAAAAATATACCTAATGAAGGGGTATACCTAAATAAACAAATGTATACAATGATGTTAACTACTTTGGAGTACGATAGGTTGATGTCTTCGGCTTCTAAGGCTGCTTTTTTCCATTTCATGAGCTGGGGCGTATTTATATTATAGTATACTAGCCACCCTTCCAAAAACTAAGATTTCTTTTCTTGTGCCACTTGTTCAATTATGTGCTGAATTTCTTTGGAAACAGTTCATCTTCAGTTCAGTAATAAAAACAAAAGGATGGTGATGGGGTACAGAAGTAAAGAAGCGTGCACAATGGTTATTACTATTTTGGAAGCGGTAAGTTGATGTTTTTTGGATTCTGGGGTTGTCTTTTTTTAATTTGATGAGCGATGATGTATTTATATTACATATTGGGCACTAAGAAAATTCTTCTATTGTACAACTTGTACCATTAGGTGACCGAAGTTCTTTAAAAGAGTTCATTTTCAATAGAAACGTTAACCAGTAAAAACTAAGAAAAATAAAAGGATAATGAAGGGGTACCTAACTAAAGAAGTGTGCACAATGGTTAAAAGTATTTTGGAAGACGACAAGTCCGGGGCTATTTTTCTTAAATTTCATGAGCATGGAAGGATTAATATTACGTACTAGACAACCCTTCCAAAACCCAAAAATTCTTCTACTTGTGCAATTATGTATGTATAAATGCTGTAACATGTCGAATTGCCAAGTGGATGAGTAACAACGGCTCTGGATGTTGGCAAGGTCCTATTAAGTAATTTTTACGACTATGTAAGGCTGCATATCGACGGTGCCTACTGCCTACTGCCGGTACATCACATAGGCACACCAAGGCGTTCAAAACTTTCTCCAGAGGCGAATCCCAACGTCAAAAGTTGCCAACCAGACGGTCACTCATTCGTTTTTCTAACACGGTTCGCGACACTCGAAAACGAGATGCACTTTCTTTAAGTGTTTAGATGCAGTGAAATTAAAATACACTTGACAACGGTGCTTCTACAGGTGATTTCGGTGCGTGGATGCCGCGGAAGATTAATTAAATCAACGAGACCGATAACGCGAGTGCATGTGCAACGGAATTTGTCGAACCAAAATAAGGCAAGTAAGTAAAAACAAAACTAAAAAAATACTTCAATATTATAAATATAGGTATTTACTTAGATAATGCAGTCCATTTGAAAAAAAAGGTGATTAATTTTTGTTTCATTTCTGGTAGAATGAAACGTAATTGATAAATTAATCAAAAAGTAAAATTTTGATTACTATATCTTAAGGCAATCTTGTAATTTATTTTTTATCAACCCCTGGACGCATCTAATGCTAATACTAAATATACTGGCAAAAAATGAATCAATTCGATATAAAAAGTAACAATTTATAGTAAATTTAGCCTGTTTTACAAAGTTTTCGGTCTTTTAATCCAATTTCATTCGTTATTTAGGGAAAACGGAAAAACAAGGACAACATTTCATAACACCCAGTTATCCTGAATTTTAATGATTATCTACTTATTATATTTTAATTACCGCATTAAAATATTTTAACAAGCAAAAAATGTGAAGATTTTCAAATTTGAATCAATACCACCAATAAAGGATTAAAGGGTGATAAAAAAATTATAATTAAGGATCACCTTACTCTACAGGGAAAATATATGACATATCAATTAAATTTTAACCACAATTTGGAGGGAAATGCTAATAAATAAACATGTTTTATAATAATATAAAATATCTACCCATTAGGTATATCAGTTAAGGACAATAGAAAAGAATGAGTTGTTTTTTATTACGATGTTGCGAAAAAGTAAAAGTTTATATTCTGATTTCAAAGAAAAATTAACTTTCATATAAATATTGAACCCCTTCCCATATTATATGTTATTATTAATCGATAAAAAAAGACATTTATTATTTCAAAACAGCAATGTCTGATGCAACATTTATTTAGGAATTAATAATCTTAAGAGTAAAAAGTAGTTTGATTAATCATCACAAGCTTAATTAATATAAAATTAAATATTGCCTTATCGCTATTATTGTCTGTATAAAAATTCGTATACATACATTATTAGCAAATTCTAATAATTTTGCATAATTTAATAGATACCATAATACCAATAACCTACAGGTAACAAATTGAGTGAGGCAAAAGGTCAATCTTCTGTTCAGAACTTTTAATGACTCTTGCTATTGTTGCTTCCTTTCTCTTCTAGAGAAAAAAAGGACATATTTTTTTAAGATTACGACAAAATAATACATCTATATTAACCACAGTGCATACAATACTTAATTATGAAAATTAAGTTAATTAGTGAAATGTACCCATAAAAAATGATATATACTAACACAAGTGCGTAAATATTTGGGTAGAATTACTGAGGGAATATTCTACTTTTTTTTGAGAAACTTTCTAAGAAATGATTTATTATGAGCCTATGTATTTACTTTTATTAAACAAAAGCGGTTATTTAATTAATTTAGTTACTAGAAAATTTGGAAATATCAAGTCAAAAAATTACTTTATTACAATTTACGCTGTCTGCCTGTATTTTTATTTTAAAACTAAAGGTATATTCAAAATGAGCATTCATTTCATGAGTAATGGTTCAGTGGAAGCAAATGTGGGACTAGGACTACCAAAAGGTCCTGGAATTTTATTAAGAATCAAAAAACCTTCAAAGGAATTAAATTTTAAAGGTTTCAGGGTGCACTTATTGGTGAAACATTGTAACGACGAATTAATATAGAATTAAATAAAACAATGGGCAAGTTTCACCAATTAATTTATTGTACTCGACAATATCGTTTCGATCTATGTGATCATTATCAAGAGTATCTTAATTACTAAATTTAAACTACACAAATCACAAAATTTATAATCTATTTAAGATGAGTGGGGAGAATATGTCAAAGGATTCCAAAGGTCCCTTAAAGGATTTAACGTGATAAAGATTGTCTGTTTTATTTAGGGATTTATTGTCTCAAAAGGAGGACCCTCACTGTCAAATTGCCCCTAGTAGAAGTTAAGATATATATTATGTGACTCATATTACTGAATGAAGGCTGATGAAGTACCTAACTGATAATCAATATTATAGAAACGGCTTTGTGGTGTAACAAAATTATTTTACAGTTTTTCTACTTTTACTCCTGTTTCATAATTCGTATTAAATTTAATATCTTCACTGAAGCATGGCTCACATGCTGAAGATACTTGCATGCATGTTTTATTATATCAACTATTGCCTATGTTATGAATCTATCTATTTTATGCTCAGACAGTTTCCAGTAATTTTTAAAAAGAATTTATACCGGAACGAGATGCTTAGCCAGCCGATTAGCCAGGAGAAAATTGAAGAAAGACTAACATTAACCATCATCGTTTAATTACAATTAGTTCCAGTTTTCTAGCGGCATGTTTTCAAGCTCATTGTCAGGTACGCCGATAGTTCTTATATGACCGATACCTTGGCTTACACGACGATGCCAATGAACCTCAGGCTAATTTACTTACTTTCTTAAATTTAATGAAAAATTACGAAAGTACAAATAAATTACTTACATATTAAGCACGATATATGTACATTTATAAAGCCATTTACCTAATAATATATTCAGAATGTTACAAAAACTTAAAGGAGACGTGCAAGTATTAACTCTTCCAATTTTAAAGCATAAAGATTATCAAATGGAATTTATATCGTATAAGAAGCCAAGTATTAGTTAATTTCCACTAGTAGTTCACAATAATATGAAACTTTATCGATATTATTTTATCTCGTATCGATTTTTTGAGACAATATCGAGATTATACACTTTTTGACATTTTAAGACGACACCCTTACCCAGTAATGCAAGAATATCAATATTTTTGATATGATGATGAATGAATTCCACGCTTAACCATGGTAATTGTCATTTAGTATGTTCAAGTTCAATGGCCGCAAGAGACTTCCTCTCCTGATGGAGATTTAATCTGTCGAAGGGTAGAAACGTTTCCTTTCATTGGGAACGTTCCGGAAGGGCGGATCCAGAATTTCAGAAATGGGAAAGGAATGTGCAATCAATCAACCAACTCATTTTGGTCTAATTATTTATCATCGTAGTTGCACTGACTACAAAAATGTTTTCTCACTGTACAGAAGGTGAGCGAAATAGTGCGATTAGATTTTGGACTTGATTAAATGCTTGTGGACAGTCTTCTTGGTCAGTATATCATTCAAGCCTTAGAATTAATAGCACATATTTTGCATCTACGACGACTGTGAGATCAAAATAATCTCATTACAGCAATAGTAGTTAAATCATCAGAGGAAAATTGTTCATTCAATTAGGATACAAAGACATGTAGGTATATACGAAATTGAATCTTGGCTAGGCACTTGGTGAAACATATTGAATATAAAAACGAAATTAAAACACTCGGTACACTTTTGCTTCAGAATTTTATTGAGGAAAACTCTAACAATTGTTTCAGCCGTTAAGCCATTATCAAAGAGAATAATAAATTACATAAAGGTGTGAGGGTTCTTATATACCTCGACGTTACAGTAATAAACTTAAAAGTGGGGAGGCCAAAATTCGGTTTGGTCATTTAACTTTGGACCTCCCCACTTTTAAATTTATTTGATGGGCTATTAGAAGTATATGAATTAGTAGAAGGAATTCAATTCTGAAACTTGGGCTCATTTGGTTATTGTTTATGCCGCTTCTTTTAAAAATATTTTTAAGTTCGATTTACATCCGGTTATACCGGAAGTCGATACCAACTTTGTTATTTTAAATGGAATGGTATATTTTTCACGCTGAATTCGAATAAAACGTGTAATTCTAAGGTAAGTTTGATAACAAACTTGTACACCTATGACGATCGGTTTCTGAGTTAATTTTATTTATAGAAAAAAAAATCGCTACCGCGACCCAAATTATAAAAAATCATAACTTCCACAAAATACGACTAAGAGTGCTGAAATTTTTACTAGTAATAGCTGAATATTAGTTCTAACGCCTTGACAAAATTGAATTAAATAATTTATATAGGGCGTTCAAAATAAAATTCTAAAATTGAAAAACTTCAAACACGAATTACCTCGTTTTTTCAAATGGCACCTACTATTTTTAATTTTTTTAATCGATTCCTTTTTTTATCCTCTTTCGATCTATATGGATACTTCCTATTTTAAGTAATAATTCAAAATTATTCCAAAATTTTCAAATAAAATAGGAAGTATCCATATGGATCGAAAAAGGATAAAAAAAGGAATCGATTGAAAAATTTAAAAATAGTAGGTGCCATTTGAAAAAACGATGTAATTTGTGTTTGAAGTTTTTCAATTTTAGAATTTTATTTTGAACGCCCTGTATAAATTATTTAATTCAATTTTGTCAAGGCGTTAGAACTAATATTCAGCTATTACTAGTAAAAATTTCAGCACTCTTAGTCGTATTTTGTGGAAGTTATGATTTTTTATAATTTGGGTTGCGGTAGCGATTTTTTTTCTATAAATTAATTTAACTCAGAAACCGATCGTCATAGGTGTACAAGTTGGTTATCAAACTTACCTTAGAATTACACGTTTTATTCGAATTCAGCGTAAAAAATATACCATTCCATTTAAAATAACAAAGTTGGTATCGACTTCCGGTATAACCGGATGTAAATCGAACTTGAAAATATTTTTAAAAGAAGCGGCATAAACAATAACCAAATGAGCCCAAGTTTCAGAATTTAATTCCTTCTACTTATTCATATACTTCTAATAGCCCATCAACTTGAAAAACCTTGTATAAGATCCCTCACACCATTAAGTAATTTATTATTCTATTTGATAATGGCTTAACGGCCGAAACAACTGTTAGAGTTTTCCTCAATAAAATTCTGAAACAAAAGTGTACCGAGTGTTTTAATTTCGTTTTTTTACAAAGACATGTTGTGTGGTACGATATTAGGTATTAAGTGCATTATGTTGACGAAAATTATGTTAAAAAGTGACTTAAGGTACAGACCCTCAAAAAAAAAAAGCTTCACCTAATACTTATTTTTCTATTTTAATGCGGTATCTCCTCTTCTACTAAACAAGTTCAGTATAATAATATTGACATTATTTGTGTTACACATTTCAAATGGAACGGTGTCGGTTACAAAATTAAAAATTATTGCTGCTGTTTTAAAATCGGTAATTGATTCAAATTAATTGTACCTGCGCTAAAAGGAACGACTTATTAATTGCTATTTACCTTCATATTTGAACTTAAATTTTAATAAAAATCTATTAGCAATCCGTGAAGTTACGAAAACCATACGCAATTCGATAAATCGATAATAATTAGACACATGTACCTACATATTTACTTAATGAAATTAAGTAAGTAATAATTGCAATTTTAGATTGTAACTATTTACGTATTACGAAATTAAATACACATACACACAAAATATTTTTTAGTAAATTATTGATTCTAAATTGCGAAAAGATAATGGCTTTCACAAATTGATAGCTTTTAGAAGCATTATAATGTATTAATTAAAATAAATATACCTATAAAAGAATTTTGTTAACGTTGCCGCTTGAATTAATATGCGGACAAAATGAACGCATCTTAAATACCATCCAATTGCTTAATTCGAACAAAATGCAAATTGTTAACAATAAATAATAATCTGTATTATTGGGTTATGGTTGAAAGTGCGTAACATAAACAGATAATTATACATATTAAAAGTCATTGCACATTATGAACTTCCTAGAAAATTAGTCCTAATTTTTAAACGAATATTGAGAAACATTATCCAGAGGCGTCTTCTTCTAATTAAGACGCAACTGTTGTTTGAATCTAAATTATGTCAATTATTGATAACGAATTAAATTATAATATATTTTAATACTATGTGAATTTTCGTACAGTACATTTTCGGCATTAGATATACAAAAATGGAAATGAAACCTATATCCCAAAAAGATATTCACAAATAAAAATTGTTTTTGTATGAAGTCAGATAAAAAGGTAATAATAGGTGTAGAAGATTAAATATACCTACAATGAGTTAGAGGCCTAAAAAATTTTATTCTAAAAAACTATGATGTGAGTTTTGGCGGCATAAAACTATTATCTGAAATTTGGTTTGGTCTGGAGGCTGCCGCGGTTGACGTCGTTTCAGAGTTTCAGACCTTCTGAAGAAGAGACATGACTCTCGAAACGTCAAGACAAATAAACCGACAACGTAGAAACCAACCCGGAAACCATTCGACAAATTATCTGAAATTATTAAAACAAATCCGTTGTTTTTATACATTTCGATACTTTAGCAAGTGTTTACGGATTATCAAACGGTGTAGCTAGGATATTGTCAAGGGAGGAGGGGCAAATTTGAGAACAAAGTTAAAGTGAATTGTTTCTTAAAAAGACGTATTTTAAGTTGATAAGAAACTAAAATAATACACATAGTTGAATTTTTTTATTAAAAAAAAATAAGGAAGTTATAATATCACGTAATCCTCGACGATTTTGCGAAAATGACCGAAACAATCGCTAAATTCACACAAATACTTTGTATTTGGTCTTGTGTTATAAACGTTTCAATTTCGGATTTATTTATTTATAAAAAGTAAAGTGAATAGTTGTTGTAGGTGGGGGGTACAGGGCACCCTCCTACTCCTCCTTAGCTAAGTTCGAGGGATAATGAACGCTTCTCATTAAATTTATACAACCAATGTATTTCGTGGTTATTTTCAAGTGGTTGGGAAGTTTTACTAGACTTTATTATTCTATTAGGTTTATTTCTTAAATCTAATTCTAAATTTTAATTGTTTTACGATTCTCACTCTTCCAATATCCTTAAGGATTTATTTAAGCTGAACTAAATGTTCTTTAAATTTAATCAAAATATACAGTGTGTTGCCAATACACTCACTCCCAGTTTTCTTCTGAATTTATTTAGGTAGTTTGGTTAAAATGTTCCTTAAATCTAAGGTAAATTCGTCTACGGTTTTGACTTAAATATAGTATATATATATATTGCAATTTTTACATTTGATACATTAAATTCTTGTCCTTTCTAGGACTTTTATTTTACAGATAATTTTCTTCTAAAATCAAATCATGTTGCTTTTATACATAAAATCTTTTTAAATAATTCTGGTTTTTAGTTAAGCGTGTGGGCTATGCCTCACTTCTTTCTAGGGTAATTTTCCTTTAGAGTGGAAAGTTATTTTCCCAAAACGCATTCTGTTTTCAAAAGTGACATATTGTATCGGCTTTAGTCAGTAGGTACTTCTCGACTGACCCAACCGTTTTAAATTAAAATTCCAAAGAAGTGCACCAAAATATGACGAAACCCCGAAAAGGCACATCTACGACATAAGAACTTTCGTAGACCTCAAAATCTTCGAAATCGGTGGATTCCTCCATGAGATATCCATGTAAGAAACTTCATCGATTTCGCTATTAATTTAATATATATATAAAGTTCTCGTGTCACAATGTTAGTTACCATACTCCTCCGAAACGGCTTGACCGATTTTTATGAAATTTTATATGCATATTCAGTAGGTCTGAGAATCGGCTACTATCTATTTTTCATACCCCTAAGTGATAAGGGTTGTCCACCCATAACTTATTTATTTTTTGGGCAATTTTTTTTATTTATTTTTTTATGTGGCATTAAAAAATCCATACAACCCTAAATTTTCACCCTTCTACCACCAACCCCCAATTTTTAATAGCGATATTAGTACTGTTATAATCTTCAACTCTCAGTGGTCGATAACTGATCAATTATTATCAATCGATTAGTCATCCCCGCCAGGCGTCTACTGATGTCACTACTCACCCAGCAAACAACACGGAGTGGGGATGAGAATGAAGCAGATTTTTTTAGAATGTTACAGGGAGTTCAAATATGTTCTAAGAAGTAAAAGAATGTTTTATTTCAGGATGATTTGGTAATATTCAAGAATGTTCCAGAATCTTGAAGATCATTCAAGAATGTTTCAGAATGTTTTGAATCATTATGGGATGTTCTGGATAGTTCTAAATTCGCGAATATTCTAGAATGTTCCATCAAACGTGTAATATATTCTTACCCGAGCAACACCCGGTATTGATTTTAGTAGATATGTAGGTATATAAGATGCTCTTGCGATGAATTTTCTCACACTTCAAAAGTTCACATTAATATTTAATTTGAGTAAATTATATTGTGTACATTTTTTAATTATAATCTGGGTCATATTAGACACCAAAATAATTATACGTTGGAGAATTCGGATATCAAATGTCCCTCCCAAAAAATATCAATAAACAACTTTTTATGTTATAACTATTATATTTTATCTCATAATTTAAGTGTTTGAAATGGTCTAATTAATTTGAGAAACACCTTGCCCAATTATATGATATTTTGATGATCGTTTCAGAGAATAGTTTACCAATTCAAACAACAGACTGACAGACGATAAATAAACCGTAAATATTCACGTATCCGAATTACCTACTTTTTTGTATTATATAACAACAAAAGTCAAACGAAACTCCTTTACCGGCACGTGGTTCATGCGGCATGTTATGTTAATGGTATGGTATGGTATGGCATGGTATATCCATTCCATTCGATGTGGCAACAGCATTAACACATACAGAAACGAAAGTAAAAGTGAGCCATGCTGACCACGTCCACACCACTCATTTTCCACCACCAACAAAAACACAACTGCAACTACAGTGGCAACAAAAACAATGATAATAATAATTGGAAAAAAGCACCACCTGACTTCAAGCTCTTTCATCGCGAGACAGATTTTGTTCGTTGTTCTGTCGGTTTGGTATAGAGTGCAAAAACGTGAAAAACAATTAGACGCGTCTCGCCGTGTATTTTGTTTACATAACATACTACTACCTACTACCTATCTACTATCTACCTAATAACAAAATGTTTCACGTGTTTGTTGTACGCAGCAGTAGTAGTTGTAGCATTACGCGTGAACGAGTTTACCTTGTCCCGTCTAGATCACGTACTCGAGGTTGAATGGGAAAATGTCAGATGTAGTAATAATGACTTTCTTAATTCTTAAAAACACCGGTTCCCTAAAATACTTATTATTATGGGATTATTTTTTATGTCAGTGGAAAATTTACAAAAACTGTTTAACTGAGTAACTCGATAACTAATAATAGGAAAATTAGGCGGGTATAATGAAGACAAAAGGGTAAGTAAACGCTTTTGCAGAAAAATCTCACGAATTACTTTTAAAATTACCTGCAGGACAATTTTAAATAACAATTTAATTCGAAATTAATAATTAATTTAATGAAATATTATTTAAAAAAGCATACGTACGAAACCTTTGGTAAAAGTTTACCAAAATATTTTTGCTATGGCTTGTCAGTTTTCAAATATTCAAAGTTTATGAAAATTATTTAAATATTAATAAAACAAGCATTGAGATAATAAGTAATTTTTTACTGAAAATTTTGAAAGGGTTTTTTTTAATATTTTTTACTTTAATTTCTTTTGTAAATTTTAATATTTTTTATAATTTTTTAGAAATGGCTTCATACAAAAGTTACTTGCTCAATGTTTTATTTTTTTTCTTAGTTTTATTATTAGACCACCTAAACAACAAGGTCAATTTCAGAGTTTGGGGAAGGGATTGGTTCCCCAAAATTTTAGCCATTTTATAAATTTCTGAGTTATAAATATGCTTGTCATATATCGACTGAAACAATAAAATGACCAAATATTGATTAAAGTAAGCGTTGACCCAAAAACCTCCCACCTCAGGGATCTTACATTATCAAAGAGCCAATTAAGTAACTTCAAAGTCTTTTCTGAGAGTCTAAAATTAAACAACTACCTACAATACTTACTAATTGTTTCCAATATAACTTTTGAAAGTTTTTTTATTACATTCTTATTTTTATTTTTTTATGGCCTCTTCAGAAATTAGAAATGGTTTCAAAGCAACATCATTTGTTCATGTTTTTTTTTTGTTGGGTTAGGCGAATATTTGATCAAAATTAAAACATAAGGGCAAGTTCAGGATTTAAAAAAAGGATTGATTTTCAAAATTTTTTCAAGTTCATTAAATACTGATTAAAATAAACGTTAAACTTTGAATTTTCTGATCTCAAAGGGAGGAGTGTCTTAAACCCTTTCCCCAGGAAATATTTAAGTACCTTTAATGTCTTTTCTGAAATTACTGTAAACTTTGTACATACGTATGAGACAAGACTACCTTAACATTACAATTCCTATCCTCAAAAAAAGTTTAATTGCACTTTGGGTCACTATAAGAATTCATTACGAAACTGATGATGATAATAAGTTAATAAAAACTTTAAATACTACTCATAAAAAAGCCAAATCTGCACACAACACATAACACTTACAAATTAATTAGTATATAATGTAAATGATGTTAAAGGTCTCGCCATTATAAAAAAAAGTGCGAAATGACTGGTCACACAATACAGGCACTTATTTTTGTGAAAAAAAAAATAATGAAATAAATGCTAATCTAATTAATGCCAAAACCAACAATTTTGTAACCTTCTTAAGTCAATAATTAATTCACGACAATTCCAAATTTCACAATTTGATATGAACTTTCTAATGTACCTACGTGTATGATGTCTCTCTAAAATAATCAACACTTTTAAAAAACAAGATACAAAGCTAATAATTTATACAGGATGTTCAGACCAATTTTCACGTTTTTATATAATACCCGATGACCATTTAATAAGACGAGTGTCCCACTTCAAGGCACACTAGGTCATACCTTAATTATTCTTGGATTTAACTAATCACAGCCAAATGTCCAGTGTTAAAGTGAAAGTAATTTCTGAAAACTACCTACAATTACCTTTAAAACCTCGCAGGACGGGATGTATAGTATAGAGTACTTATACGTAGATAAAATTTTACGGATAAGTATAAATAATTGGATAGAAAGTATCCAACGAAATAACGTACGTCTTCATATGAACATTACTCGTACGTACTTAGTTTATTAATTAATCGCTTTGTTTTTGTTTTTATATACATAAATACCTTCATTTAAAAGATTTTAGAGTATTAAAAAATATTTATTACAACTGCCATATTACTCACCAGATTGGTCTGTTGGTAGATGTAATTAACAAGTTACATAATAATCAATGATACATTAAGTTTTAAAAGAACCTACTTTGCTACAACGTAAGAAATTTTGCAACGTATTCATTAGAAATTATTTATTTTCTATCTCAGAGAGACATGTACTTTCAATTAACGTTTACTTCCTGAAACAAACTGTTTCTGCGTAAATTCTTACTAATAGGAGCAATTTATTAGACCAAATAGTCATAAAAATGCATTTACAATCGAACTGTCAAACTTCATACAACTTTTATTTAGAGGTGCAAGTAAAAAGTTTAATGCTCGGTCATACAGCTTAAACGATATCGAGCAAGTTGAAACAAAAACTTTTTGTGTTTTAAATTACGTATGTTGTTTCCCAAAGGAAATACATCGCCGTCTGTCTCTTTTAGAAGATTCGTTCGAAATTTTAAATTATTTGGAGCTTTTAAAAGCGAGAACTTTTATTTTTAATTGAAAAAATTGTCAAGAAAAGAAGTTTAGGTAGAACATTATGGTAACAAAGGTGTTAAGGATCATACACGTCACGTCTTCAGTATAGAGATTTATTGTCTGCAGTCGAAAGATTAGTTAGACACATCGATCCACTTCTAATACCTTCCCATTTTCCGAAAATTACAATCCACTGTTTTAACTATATATATTTGTCAACAGTAACCAGTAGGTCTTCTTCTACTCCTCCATACTTCTATTACTGCTTAATATTTGCCTCCAGTTACCTAGCTACTTCTAGCTCCAGCTAGAAGGTTTTCTATCATCATGTTTCCTTCTTTTTAATGACTTTTTGAAGCTTCGGAATCCAAGAACTTTTGTTTTTTTTGTTTTGAGTTAAAAAAATTGTCACCAACAGAGCTTATTATGCTAACAAAAACATTTAAGGATCATCGCAACACCATCAGCCTGAGGACTGGTTGTTTTCAGTCTTGAAACTGAATGGACATGTCTATCTTCTTAAAATATTCTCATTTTCCGAAAATTACAACCTACATCTGTAACTACTTGCGAAAATATCTTCTTCTATCTCTTTTTACGTCTATTTCTACTTCTGATCTGCCTCGAGCTACTCCATGCCTCAAAAGGTGCCCCACCATCATACTTCTTTTTTCATGATTTTTTGGAGCATTTGCATTCAAAGATTTTTGTTTCCAGTTAACAAATCGTCAAAAAAAGAAGTTAAGTAGGACATTATGGTAACAAAGGTGTTTTTAGATCATTACAACGTCTTCAGTATAGAGATTCATTGCCTGCAGTCGAAAGACTAGTTAGACACATCCATCCACTTCTACCTTCCCATTTCTCGAAACAAATTACAACCCACTGTTTTAACTATATATATATATATTTGTCAATAGTAACCAGTAGGTCTTCTTCTACTCCTCCATACTTCTATTACTGCTTAATATTACTTCTATTACTGCTTAGTATTTGCCTCTAGTTACCTAGCTACTTCTAGCTCTAGCTAGAAGGTTTTCTACCATCATGTTTCCATCTTTTTAATGATTTTTTGAAGCTATAGAATCCAAGAAGTTTCGTTTTCTTGTTTTGAGTTAAACAAATTGTCACAAACAGAGCTTATTATGCTAACAAAAGCATTTAAGGATCATCGAAACACCAGCAGACTGAGGACTGGTTGTTTTCAGTCTTGAAACTGAATGGACATGTCTATCTCCTTTAAATCTTCTCATTTCCCGAAAATAACTATCTACATCTGTAACTACTTGCGAAAATATCTTTTTCTACCTCTTTTTACGTCTATTTCTACTTCTGATCTGCCTTGAGTTACTCCATGCTTCAGAAGGTGCCTTGTCATCATACTTCCTTTTTAATGACTTCTTGAAGCTTTTGCATCCAAAGATTTTTGTTTCTAGTTCGTAAAAAAAAAAAAAGTTTAGTAGAACATTTTGTCAACCAAACGATTTTTAGAATTATTACAACGTCTTCAGCTTGAGGACTGGTTGGACACCTCTATCCATTTTCCAATAGTCACAACCTACGATTTAACTAAATTTGACTTCCTCTGCTCCTTTTTACTCATATTTATGCTTTAATAGATGTTCTACCATTTCATTTTCCAGTCCATTAAGACTTGTTGAAGTTTTGGGATCCGAGAACGTTTGTTTTCAGTTAAACAAATTATCACCACATGCATTCTGGTAGAATATTTTTACAAAAAATATTTTTTTTTGGATCTAAAGGATCTCACCACCAATCGAAAGCAAAAATTTGACCCAGATTGCAGATCATGTTGTCCGAAGATATACATTTCCACATCTCATCTTCTCAATCTTTGAAAATTACAAGCTACAACAATAACCAGTAGATCTTCATTACTCCTTATTTCTGCTTCTAATCTGGCCTAAACTATTTTTTCAAGTCTCAAAAGGTGTCATACCATCCCTGTATAGCTCCTTACGTTCTCCTCCTCTAGTTAACATCTCCTCTAACCTTTCAATTCCCTTATTGCTATCGTCATCAATCAACATATCTCAAATGTTTTTCTTTTTTTCCGTCCACCGTGTAAGGGGTGTTTATTAAACGTTTTTCTGGCTTCTGTCACTACCTTCAAGGAATGCGAAGAGGAAGTAAGATCCTCGGCTGAAGTTGTGCTATAGGTTTCTACTTTTTGGCTATGCCCCACGATAATATGAACCAAAGAAGTTGAAAGAATCTTGGATAAACGGTTTCATTCGTGAACCCAAAATTCAAATTTCATGCAGAAAATGACGATCATGAAGGATTATTCACATATTTGCAAAAATTTTATACCTATGACTAAGTCTAGGACTCATCGAATTTCTTACAGTCAATATTTCGATGACAAGTAATTAAAGACAAAATGCAATAAAATCCAAATTAATGGCAACCTTAAATAGCTTTACCGCGAAGTCAATGATTTATGAACATACCAACACACAACACCCGTACTAATGGAAGCTATACGCGATGTTTAATTAATAGATTGCTTCCCTTGTGCTTCTCGAATTCAATTACTTCTCAAAATTGGTTCACTCTAATGAAAACTAATGGCGGTGGATTGAATTGTGAATCATAACATAACGAATTTTCATTTCCTATCTAAAAGTAAAAGAATTATTGGCACATACGAATATACATGCATAAAAGAATTTTTTTGCTCTTAGTTTTTAAATTTAAAGCAAATAACAAAGATTCACACATATAAAGTCAAATACATCGGCCAAACTGTAACCTCTTTAAATACAGAATTAATGAACATCAATATTAAATTCCCCAATATTCATTGTAATTATTTTGTTAATTAAAACTTAATTCAATTTATAAAAAACCTCCCTCTCGTTTTTCTACAACTACTACAACCTCGTGTACGGCACTGCACGACTTCCTTACCGATAAATTAAACTTATAACATTTAAATAACTCTATTGTTCTTCGATTTCCTAAAATATAAAAATATATAACAATAACTATAAATGGTACGCCACGTTGCACACACTTTCTCGTTATTTAAAGGTGCAGCTACATAACTTACATACATATATGGGTAGATGTATTTACGACTTATCAGATCTAAACCATTTTTTACTTCATGCATCAATGTTATGAAAGAAGTTGAAATCTATACACACGTATCATATAAGAATTGAGTTTTTGAATTACTAGTCGACAAAATGATTTGGTCCTTCGAGCCGGACAAGACATGAAATTAATATGATAAGCATGACGATTGACTACATTTTTATGTCAATATGATAAAGATTCGTGACGAAGCCAGAAACGTTATTGTCTACTTTTTATTTCGGCAAGCAAAAATATTCTTGTTAAAATATTTTTGAAACGTTCTAAAGAAAGGCCAATTTACACGAATACGGAAGTTACGCCTGTAATGATTAAAATCATGATATAAATTTAAGAGTTATGCTCTAGTTGCGCTTTTACCAACCTTTCTCAAGATATCATTACCTGTGCCTATGTACGTATGTTAGTGAGAATTATAGGAATCGTCAGTAGAAAAACTAATAAAAGTGTGTCTCTGATGTGTTGTAATATCTTTACTGTAATAAGTAATACTTACGCTTAATGTATAATAAAGCATTTAGTATAGGTAATTATTAAGAAGTTGACGTAAAATAATTAAAAACAATTTTTAAAAGGATAAATAATAATAGGTATTGGTAAGTACATGAAGTGGAAGGTAAAGTTGCTTTATTAAAGGTATTTCAACATTATATTTTTGCGTCCATTAGAGTAGGGTGCATGAGAATTCCCAAATAATTATTTCCCATAAAATAATTTCTACTTCCCAGAGGGTTCAAGGATTAATTAATTACTCATATTCGCACTACCACATCTGTTATGAAAGCATCATTAGTAAACTGACTCGTTTATCAAAAGCAATTAATTCACGCATATGCATGTTTCAGATACAAATTGCTTAGGAAATATCTTGAGAATGCAATATTTAAGTGAAAATTTTAAATACTCGTAGGTAACATCTTGTAAAAAAACTCACTTGAGAATTTCTTTTAAGGCTATACAGATTTTCAATGTAGAAAGGTGAATACTTACAACTTACACAACTATTGGGCGACCCACTGGCCTTTAATCAAATCGTTGAAATTCATGATACATGTGCGCAACTTTGAGAAAGTGATTAAGTCTTACGAAAAAAAAAAACAAAGTAGTAAATGTATCCAAAAAAATATTTATTTGGACACGTTCTATTGCATAGCTGAGGAACTGATTGATTAGACAACTTAATAAGTCTCTATTATATCTTACTTCATTTTCATTTAGAATCTACAATGTTGTTAATCCTAACTAAGTAATGAATGAGTTTACAGAGGGACATTAATCTATTCTAAACAATTTTGCACTACAACTTTCATGAAAACAAAAAACATTACTACTAATTTAAAATAACCAGGACTACGAGCAGGTAATGTTATGTTAAGTAAAATTAGAGTACTAAAATCTTGCTTTTAAAACAAATAACTAATATTGAAGGTTGGACTACTTATAAATGTTACTATATTTTCAAAAAAACATTAAATACAAAAAGAATTTTAACTGCAAGTTAAACAATTTGGTCCTTCGAGCCGGATAAGATATTTAATCGTATTACTTTGATCACTTTTGACGGTCCTAAAAACCCTTCATTTAAAAACAAAGATTTAATTCTTAAATAGGGGTCGTTTACGGTCTATAATTAAATTATATAATTAACACAATTATGTAACCTGCCAATTTTTGAGCATACCATAACATATTTGTGATGTCACTTTTTTTTATTCAATTGAGAAAGAAAAATGAGTAGGTAAAGTTTTATACACTTTCTAAGTTTACATTCACCTAAACTGATCTACGTGCGTCACCTATTGAAATTTCAAATGTTACGCTACTTTATATTAACAAACTAACGCATATTATTAGATGTACAATTTTTTTTATTGCGTAAAGACAACTGAATTTAAAATCACTTACTTACTTAGTTAGGTATGTTAAACTTTGCTTTAAAAGATTATATAATAAATGTGTAACAAAAAGAATTACTGAATGTAGGTCTATATAAGATCTAATGACTGCTCTTAATGAATGGTGGGTAAAAAATGTTCTATTTAATAAGCAATGAACAATTTTAAACATTTAAAATTTTATAGGGTATCAATCCTAAGTTCTTGCAGGGATAAAAAAAATACGACCTAGATACCGTCGTAACTTAATTTTTAGTAGTAATTAACAGCGATTTGTTACTACAGAAAAACAAACCCTGATTGATAAATTATTTCGATTTTTTGTTATTAATTACTTACCTAATAATTACGCACATATTCAAAAAACTAAAGCTAAAATATTGCTTAGAATTTCACAAATACATTTCTTCATTGTTTTTGAAACGTTGTCAATTTCAAACTTTTAAAATTACCGATTAAAAAAATATATTGGACTAATATTCTCTCAATGACTTAACCCTTTTACTTAATCTTGTGCTAATCTAGTCGATTGCTAATGTATTTGGGTGAACTTTAGACCTACGTGTGCATAGGTAACCTACCTACCGCTAAACAATTGTCATACAACAATTAACAGTAGTTACTAAACACCACATAATGTACAATCATGCAGAGGAGGAAAAAAGAAACTTTCGCCATCACAACTAATTCACCGTCTCATTGAGTAATTAATAAAAACGAGAACGTGTAATTACAATGCTATGTAGCAAGGTCATCCTTTTAGTAAGTTGAGTAAGTATAATAAGATAAGCAAAGTTTGTGAATAAGTATAATAGCTACTTAATTAAATAATTTTCAAAACATCAATAATGAAGTATTGAACATAAGGAATAAAAATGAAATTGTCGTTAGAAGAAATCAAATATTTACAGTATTTAGCCTCTTGTTTATTAGATATTATAATAGAAACAGCTGTGCCCGCGACTTCGTACGTGTGGAATAATGACTTTCGGCAGCATTTTTAATTTTTGCAAATAAAACACATACATACATTAAAATACGCTATTTACAGTATTTTACTGCAAAAGCTTATTTAGGTACATTTATTTATACGAGGATGGATGAAATATAAACGAATGAAACATTTATTTTGAAAATTTTCACTAAAACACCAATTTCTCTATTTTTCGACATATCCCCCTTATTTGATTATACATTTTTCCCAACGGATTGGTAGTTTTTTCATTTCGTTTTCATAAAAAGAAGCAGGGCGGGATTTTATCCAGTTGCGCACAAACGCCTCCACATCTTCATCAGTCTGAAATCGCTCGCCTCCTAGTGATTCTTTGAGGGGCCCAAACATGTGGAAATCACAAGGGGATCAGTTTGGACTATGTGGATGGTGCTCCGACTGAGTGTAGTGCATTTCACTGATTTGGGCCTGCGTTAAAGCTGCGATGCGAACTCGAGCAGCTTTTTGATCTTCACTCAGCAACTTTGGGACCCAACGATCTGAAATTTTTCGGAATCCCCAGTTTTTCGTTATGATTGTGTGGACACTCCCATAGCTGATGCCGAGTTCAACAGATATCTGAAGCACAGTGGCGTGGTGGTCCCCTTCAATAAGGTTTCTAACTCGTGCAATGTTAACCGGCGATGTGCTGGTTCGCGGACGACGAGGATGATTTACATTTTCGACACGATTACGCCCTTCGTTAAATTCTTTGCACCAAACTTTTACCCGTTGCTACGAAAGCGTTTCATTTCCGAACTGTGCTAGCAATCTGCTCAAAATTTCAGCTGGTTTCACGTTTTCACGTGTAAGAAACTTGATAATAATCCGTTGCTCAACGCTGCTATGCATCTCTTTCTCACTCATTGTGATACCTACTAACCAACCAAACACAGCAGCACGACGAGTCGTTTCCGTGTCACCTAATATCTCCACTTCAAGTTGCTAACGCGCGTATGCGTCTTGAACAACTATCCGGCGCTCAATTTAAAAAGGCTCGTTTTTATTTGAACCGCCCTCGTATTTTATTAAAATCAACATCAAAAGATCAAAAGGTTTCTGATATTTAGGAAAAAAGAAATGGACAATCTTCTAGCTAACGTACACGAAACAAAACGTTAACCTCTTCGAATGTCTTGTTTTTATATCTTATTAAAAGCCTAAATAGTAAGTTTCAAGCTTCTAACTTTAAAAATGACGTAATTTACATACAAACTTTCATCGCCTATTTCAACCCCTACAGCCCTTTTTTCGAATTAAAATGTCCTTTCTCAGAGTCTAGACTATCTCTGTACCAAATTTTATTTAAATCGGTTCAGTAGTTTAGGCGTGAATGCGTAACATACAGACAGACAGAGTTATAATATTAATGTTTTTTTTTGTTTCAGGATCAACGCTTTACAATTACGTCTAAATCACTCACACGTTTGGCCTTTCCGGAAAAACAGGACACGAATTCTGTAACAATTTCGATCCCGTTTTGATAAATAACAAATAAGAACTCACCTTGAGGAACTGTAAACAACTAAAAATACACCGGTATGACACGATAAAAGGACAAACGACCGTTTAGAGACTAAGAAGGTTGACGAATTAATTAATCGTTGTCATAATATTGTTTTGGATACCTTGAACTTGAAATAAATTGTCGGTCATTACCTTTCGAGTACGCAAATACATAAAATAATACCAACGAAAGTAACTAAAACGCAAAAAATTGTTTGGTCCTTCGAGCCGGACTGACAATTACATTAAAGAAGATTAGAGTGATTGTGACGTAATGCAATTGCTCTTTGCATCTTCACCTGATGGGAGATTTATAATTGGATAGAATTAGTTTCTATTTGACTGCATAATAGCTATTTATTTCAAAATTAATGTTTTCCAAACGAAGTTTCGCAGTGAATGTGACATTTTGTGCGTGATACTCGCTTTCGTAAGCGTCTACATATTTATTTATCTTTTAGATGTAAGATGTGGTTTTCAATAACCAGAGTGTTCTAGTCAAAATATAGAATCTGATTTAAAATAATATTCAACTATTATTATTAGTGTCGTATAAATTTATATACCTACCTATATAACCAATATAATATTAAAAATTATAAAAATGGCAATAGATTATGCAGTGATATTAAAATCGATTAAGGTAGCCACGTGGATTGTGGGCGCGGGAAAGTTGACGATTTTACCAATGTTGTTAGCATCAATGGCCTACTTCCATTATGACATTTTCGATCCAGAAAATAGGCCTGTGTCAGTTAAACAAATTGATCCAGAATACGACTTTATTGTTGTTGGCTCAGGAACGGCAGGTTCAGTTTTGGCCAACAGGTTATCGGAAGTACCGGA
This sequence comes from Agrilus mali, assembly GCA_029378335.1. Lineage (NCBI taxonomy): Eukaryota > Metazoa > Arthropoda > Insecta > Coleoptera > Buprestidae > Agrilus > Agrilus mali. Next base: position 7,898,470 of record CM055662.1, read on the forward strand.
ATGGAAGGTGCTTTTGGTGGAGGCGGGGGGCCACGAAAATGCCATTAGTGACGTGCCAATTTTGAGTCTTTATCTACACAAGAGCGCCCTCGATTGGGGATACAGGTTAGTAACCTTAAGGGTGGAACTTATTTATTCAAATTATTAGCGATAAAAGCCCAAATTACGATAAAATATGAATTGATAAATGTTACAAGTGAACTGAAGCAGGATGCTTTTTCGAGGTTTTTACTTCTAGAATTTGGAACAAATTAGGTCAACTAGTAAAAAATATTTTTAGAAATTAGACATGTAGCTGTAACAAACTTCCCCACAAACTTTCCTATTTCAATCCCTTACAACCCTTTTTTCGCATTAAAAAGTAGCCTATGTCCTTTCTCAGGCTCTAGACTATCTCTGTACCAAATTTCATTCAAATCGGTTCAGTAAATTTTAGGCGAGATTGTGTAGCATACAGACAGAGTTACTTTCGCATTTATAATATTCCGCGAATTCATTTTCATCAATTTTCCCATGGGAATAAGATATTTTCCCGCAGTAAAACGTAGCCTATGGCTAGTCCAAGATGTCAGCTAACTCCATACCAAATTTTATTAAAATCACTCCAAGCGTTTAGACGTGAAGAAGTAACACAACAAATTTGGTTGGTTACAGCAAACCTTTTAAGCAACACTTTCAAATGTTTCTATCAATTATCACTAATTTAAAGTTTACACTGTAAGGAATAAGTTCAACTGTGGAGTATTTAAATTTACATAATTAAAAAACCAACCATTAAACAAATCGATGATTGATAAGTACCTAATTAATTAAATGATACTCTTTCAGTCTTTCGTGTTATTCATAAACAAATTACCAATGACTTGAATATTTGCAACACTTAATCCAACCAAGTACAACTTGTTGCCTATAAACAAATTAATAACAATATTCTTTAACGGACAACAGTTACTAGTATTTTTAAAATTACTTTCAGCATTCATTTGATTTTACAAAATTTATTTAGGTAATAACAAAAAAATAGTGACAGAAATTTTCCAAAGCTGCTGTTACTCCAAAACGTAACAATAATAACAGTAAAAAAATAAATTCAATAGAAATATTGTCCCTTTTTACTAAGGGTACGTCTTTAACAGCAAATGTTTAAAACAGACACTTGAAATTACAGAATTTTCACCCTAATTGAATGATACTTTTAATAATATATTAAATTCAATATTGTTACCAAAGGACACAACCCCAACCTTCCGCTTGTCAAGCCATGAGGGATAAAAGATGCAGTTGGACAAGAGGTAAAGTACTTGGTGGTTCAAGTGTCCTAAACACGATGCTTTACATTAGAGGAAACAAGCGAGATTACGACAATTGGGCTAAATTAGGGAACGAGGGGTGGAGTTTCGACGAAGTGCTACCGTATTTTTTGAAAAGCGAGGACCAACGTAATCCTTACCTTGCAAAGAGTAAATATCACGCCACAGGTACGTACGAAAATTTTAAGAAAATAATTAATAAAAACGATGTGGGGACTCACCACAACCATTCAAAAAAAGGGGACGGCGTCAAGCTGTTTACCTGAAAAGAGACAATAAAGTTAACAAAAAATAATTAACAGCAATGAAATTTTAGCAAAGTAAAAAATTTAACTTTATGGTTATTAATTTAGGTACATTAATTTATTTGTAAAAATCTTACAAATACGACGTTTACAAATTTCCCTTTTCCCCCTTCCATGAAGTAATTACGACATATCAATAAAAAAATCAGTAAATTAATTAATTTAACTTGTTTATTGCAGCCTTAGATGTATATTAACTATATTTATATCTCATGAGATGTTGCAAAAGTATTCCATTTATGGAATACTTTATTACTAATGCATTATATTAATTTATTTACTTATAAATTAAATAATAGGCAATTTTACTTTACTCTTTTAGCAAATTATTCATTAATTTATTATTAATAAATAGTACAAGAATATTATATAATGTAATCGATTATAAAAACAGAACCCTCATTCGCTTTGCTATAGAAATTAATCATTAATCAATAAACGCATTACATATTGTTATGTTAGAATATTTTTTTCTGGGAAGAGAAATAAGTAACAACAACATAAATTTATGTACAATAATGTTTTATAATAAGTTAATTAACACTTACATATTTCAAACGTGATCTATCATGCAATTTGTTTTATACAAACTGCTAATATTAAATGTGTGACGAAATAAGACATTTATTTATATTTAATTATAATTTAACATAAAATAAAAGGAAAAATGATTTTAAATGTTTCACGATTCAACTCTACATAATATGTTTCGGATTATTAGCCCTTTCTCAAGAGTAATTCATGTCAGTAATAAATTATTATTTCAAAAATTGGAAGAATCTATCTCTTCTATAATTTAACAATAGAACAATTATATCTTGGAACTACTAAGTAGTTATTTATTGATTTATAAATTCACGTATTACCTATACTGTGAATTTATCATTGGCTAAATTAATTATACAATAGGTACTATCAAAGGCCTTTGAAAGTTCAAAGACTTCTCAACCTTACAATTTCAGGTGGTTATCAAACAATACAAGACACCCCCTACCTAACCCCATTAGCGATCGCGTTCCTTCAAGCGGGTCAAGAGATGGGTTTCGAAGTGAGAGACGTCAACGGGGAAATCCAGACAGGATTTGCCCTTTTCCAATACACGATGCGTAGAGGCACGCGATGTAGCGCAGCAAAAGCGTTCTTACGCCCGATTAGACTCCGACCTAATCTCCATATTAGCCTGTGGACGCACGTCACCAAGGTTCTCATCGACCCCAATAACAGAAAAGCTTACGGTAAATATAGACGACATCCTTCGATAACGACCATGACGATGACGATGACGACATGCGACCTCCCTATTAGTCGTAAAATTAATTTGCTGAACATGTTAAAATTCAGCACGACCTACTACCTACATTTAATTAAGAAGTATCTACAAGAGGTTCGACAAAGTGAAGTACTTGTTCACAGGATGTAAAATCTACTCAAATTGGATGCTGTATTCCTGTATTCAGTTTTTAATGAGTTATCCCTTTTCAAATTATTTACATTGACTTACAATTATAGACCAGGGTCGATAATTTTTGAAACCAAAAAAAAATTATAGTAAGATGAAACCCATTGGAAAAGGAAAAGAATATAACAGAAATGAAAGGAAAAATAGTTTATGGGCGATCTGAGGTCGGGAAGGGGAAGGGGGTGAGTTTTTAAGGGTAAAAAACGGTTTTCCTTGATTTCCAGAAAAACTACAAGTCTTATGGAAAAAAGTCAAATGGCAAAGTTGTAGATAATAAAAAGATTACAACTTTTGCATTTACAATTTTTTTCACATATCCTCAAACTTTATGTGAAAATTCAAATAACCAACTTTTTTGTTTTTTATTTTTATCTTTTACAAAAAATTTTGTTTTTTGACGAAATTTGGTGAAAAATGACCTATTTATGTCCCAAACACGCTGTATTTTTTTTGATTTGAAATATTTATTTTTTCACCTTTTCACTTAATATCGAAAAAGCACCCTAATTTTCTATCGAAAATTCTCACGTCAAAATATCTGCTTTTTTAAAAACATTGGCGGGCTTTTTGTTCGTTGAAATCTCTACTTTCTGATGGTGTGAGAAAAAATATACATAACTATGGTAAGTTTTCTCAGTAAATGCAAAAAAACTAAGGGAATTTTATCTAAAAAATGTGACCGCTGCTATTTTTTTCAGTAAAAAGTTGATTTATTCAATTCTAATTACATTTATGTCATAGAAAATCTCATAATATATAAATATATAATAATATTGAATTCACATATTTTATACTGATGACGTTATTCATTATACTTTTAAAAACATTAATTTAGATTTCTTCGTTTTTGCACTTCCTGAGAAAACTTACCATAGTAATGTATATTTTTTTTCACGCCATCAGAAAGTCGAAATTTCGACGAAGAAAAAGCTCACCAACGTTTTTAAAAAAGCAGATATTTTCACGTGAGAATTTTCGATTGAAATTAAGGGTGCTTTTTCGATATTCAGTAAAAATAAGGTGAAAAAATAAATATTTCAAATAAAAAAAATTACAGCGTATTTGGGACATAAGTAGGTAAGTTTTCACCAAATTTCTTCAAAAAACAAAATTTTTTGTAAAAGATAAAAATAAAAAACCAAAAAGTTGGTTATTTGAATTTTTCACATAAAGTTTGAGGTTATGTGAAAAAAGTGTAAATACAAAAGTTGTAGATCTTTTTATTAGCTGCAACTTTTCCATTTAACTTTTTTCCATAAGACTTGTAGTTTTTCCGGAAATCAGAGAAAACCGTTTTTTACCCTTAAAAACTCACCTCCTTCCCCTTCCCGACCTCAGATCGCCCGTAAATTATTTTTCCTTTCATTTCTGTTATATTCTATTCGTTTTCCAATGGGTTTTATCCTACTATAATTGTTTTTTTACTTTTTACTCTTTTTGAAAGCTTCAGCAACTGGTCTATTAGACGAGATATGGCTTCTAAAAAAAAATTGCCTCGAAAGATTAATTTTAGCTTCAACTCATTCTAAGCTAAAAGCTGTTTCGTCTGAAATAAAATAATAGGTATAAAGTTTCTTATTATCATAAACACTTGTACCAGCACCAGCAACGCTCAAACAAAAGTTATCATTTATTCTGTTGAAGTTTAACTTCTTTAGTTATTAAGTTTCTACCTCTTTTTCTTTACATTTTAGGAATTGAGTATTATAAAGATGGTCGGTTCCAAACAGTTCGGGCTCGTAAGGAAGTTATTCTGGCAGCTGGAGCGATCAATTCTCCTCAACTGCTCATGTTGAGCGGTGTTGGTCCAGCAGATCATCTCCGCAAATTCGGCATCAATGTTCTGAAGGACTCTCCTGGTGTTGGCAAAAATCTCCAAGACCACATAGCTGCTGGTGGCATGACCTTCCTCATCGATCAACCGGTAGGAATAATAACAAATCGACTTGTCAGTATCAATGCTGCAATCAGATATGCGGTGAACGAAAACGGCCCACTAACTTCAAGTGTCGGTATTGAAACTGTGGGTTTCATATCGACCAAATACGCCAACCAAACGGACGACTGGCCTGACATGGAACTTATGATATTGAGTACATCGACAAACGCTGACGGAGGGCTTCAAGTAAGTCAAGAGGGTTCATTAGAAGTGGGAAGGAGTGATAACACGCTGTCGAAAGTTCTTAAAATTACGTATTCTTGAATCACGTTTTTGTCTTATGAGGAACGAAGTGTCTTGTTAGATAGTTGATGAGGGTCACAAAAATTGGGGGAAGTTGACAAAAATAAGGGGTCTAAATCACGATTCAGGAGGGAATAAATTATATTCATATTTAACTCCGCTTTCATTGTAATTGCTACGTCTTGGAAAATAAAAATAAATTAATTTTTATGGGGTGAGAAGTGAAAAGTAATTTAATTATGTTTTCATCAATATTCATGTCCATTTACGTTATGGATCTTCATTATTCTTTTTTACAATGCCGGATCGTTTTTTAATACAATTTTTTCTGTACAGGTCAAAAGAGCACACGGTCTTTCCGACGAGTTCTACGAAGCAGTTTATAGACCGATAGACTTCAAAGACGTTTACGGCATCTTCCCCATGATGCTTCGTCCTCACAGTACTGGAGAGATACTTCTCCAATCCAAAAACCCATTCCGGTATCCTCTACTTTACCACAACTACCTCACAGATTACCGGGACGTTGCAGTTCTTCGAGAAGGAGTCAAATTTAGCGTCGCCTTTTCGGAAACTGCCTCCTTGAAAAGATTCGGGTCAAGATTCCACAACATCCCTTTACCAAATTGTAAACACCTGCCCTTATATACTGATGATTATTGGGACTGCTACGTTCGACAATACACTCTTTCAATTTACCATTATTCTTGTACAACAAAAATGGGTCCTCCAAGTGATCCAATGGCAGTTGTTGATCCCACACTTAAAGTATATGGAATCGAAAGGATTGAGGGTTATCGATGCGTCCATATTTCCGAAAATTCCTAATGGAAATATTAACGCACCTGTTTTGATGGTCGCTGAAAAAGGGGCAGACCTTGTCAAAGCAGACTGGCTGAACAGAAGGGGTGGAAAGAGTAAAAGAGAACTGAGACACACGAACGAAACAATTTCAACGGGTTTTGGGGTAAAACAATTTGATTATTTGCCCAGCAATAGTACTGTCTTTTTGAATTCGAGTTCGACTAACAGGTAACCCTTTTGATAAAGGGTAATTCAAACTATTAGTCAATTGTTAGGGTTAGCAAACGTGTAGAGTTTTGCTTTTTAGTCAAATTGTTAGTCAATGCTGGGATTTAAGATTTATTTTATTATCAATCTGTGAAATGCATTCGTATTATACAATTAGCGAGTGATAACAGGTTTGCTCTGTTTCTTTTTGGAGATTTTTTAGTAGTCGAATTTAATAAATAATTTAATTGCTAGTCTAATATTATAGGTAGTATAAATAACAGTAATGTAATATTTTTCTATGTAAATATACAAAAAAAATAGAGGATACTCTCCGGTAAGGCTAATATAATATTTAAATTATTATTTTTAATTAGGTACATCTTAAAATTTTTAAATAGGTATCTATGTAAAACCGAAGTTACCAGGAGCATTGAAAATTAAAAAATTGTATGTTTGTGTTCATTAAATTAAAAAATAAAACAATATCTTTTTAAAAATTTGTAGTTTTAAAACTCGAAAATATTTAAGTGTGTTAAAAATAAATAATTAATTACGTCAGTAGTGCCATAAGTAAAAAACTAGTATTTTATTATGTTATAACTCTAATTAGTTACCTATTATTAACCGAAAAATGTTCTCTGCAATGTTCTTTTTGGATCCTTTATCTTTATCATTTCTAGTATTATTATCTATTGTAATTTTGGCAGAGGCAAGGGACATTGTGTGCAATTAACTTTATGCAGTATTTCTACAACTCGTATAAAACTGTATTAAATAATAATTAAACAACTATTTCTTAAGGTTCGATTCACATTACGCTATCCAATAAATTTTATTTACTGAAAGGACAACAGTAGGTAAAAGGATTATATGTAAAGAGATATTAATATTGTGTGATTTTTATCCCATATTCAATGCAACACCTCATTTGCTCAAATGTCTAGTATGTAGTAGAATTTCTAGCATGTTTTCTCCTTTTGTACATTTTTTGTATTTTTGTTAATAAAACATTGTAACTACCTAGTTTTTAATTATATTTTAAAAAATCAAAATTAAATTCATCAGTTTTGTGTAAACTTTATATTAGGAATTTTTATTTAATACAAAATTAACCTGTTCTGATGAAACATAATTAAATATGAATATAGAAAAACAGTATAAACGTTTCAACCAATTTATTAACAAACCTCAACAATCGTTTCGACTTAGCAGTCATTATCAAGAGTAGGTACATAAAAGGCAATACTAAAGTAAAAACGTACATGTATAATATAGTATTGCCTTTTTATGTACTCTTGATAATGACTGCTTAGTCGAATTTGAGGTTTGTTAATAAATTGGTTGAACCATTTACACCGTTTTTCTACATTCAAAACCTTTATTTAATGGAAAACTCCTTAAATGTAGAAATTGCTTAGGGTTGTTTAATTTACATTGTTACAGTAAACAGCAAACTTAGAAATCTAGTAGAATCCGATGAGCATTATTAATTTAAAGGTTAACAATGGTAATAGACCAAAACCACAGAATACTACTATTTATGACTTTGGTGTGTATATACCCACACTCGGGAGAATTGTCAGGTCTGAATTAAACCATAAATAAATACTATATGGAATTTATTTATGGTGAAACTAAAAGGTCTTTGAACTTTTTAATTTGTGTCCTTATTGTTCTATTGAAATAAGGTTAAAATGTGTTTTGTAAATTTTACCAGTCTAGACCTGTCGTTTCAGCCACCTATTCAACATCAAGAAATCTATAAAAGGTTCTAGTTAGAAAAGGTACTTTAACAGTCGATTATACCATATTTCTGAGCATAATGTGTCTAAACTTTAAACATTCTGCAAAGCGTAATAACAATTTTCAATAGTGAAACAATTCTTGATTGAGTGAGGCTTAAGGTGATCAAGAAAACGAAATTCATGATTTTGAGCCACCACCAAACATTGAAATAGGGTTTGTTCAAAATTATAAAAAAAATCTTTTGCATTACCAAGACGGTCATATTATAATTTTACTATGTAAGTTTTTTTCACATAATTTAGTCAAAATTAAAATCATTAATTCTAAAAAAATTATTTATAACGTAATAAATTACCCGATTCCTTCAATTTCACTATAAAGAGTTTACACTGCACTTGAAATATCAATGGCTTTATAGTTTGCGATGATGAATAAACAATACAAAACAATTAATTTTAGTTCACTTTATACACAGAATTCCATGTTGGCCAAACTCGCAATTTAATTTATAAAATTGCGACAAACTTAACTTTAACTAGCTATGCCCGCGACTTCGTCCGCGTAGAATAGTGACTTTCGGCAGCATTTAAATTTTTTTTCTTCTATATTTTTATTTTCTGGGCCGTAAGCCTTTTTGCCGACGTCATTATACAAAAACTTTCATTCCTTATTTTTGCCCCCTTTAGGGTAAAATTTTTACAAACTTTAAATGTCGTATTTATATGTAATCAAAAGCCTAAAAAATAAGTTTCAAGCCTCTAGCTTTATATCTACTTATTATTTCTGTACCTAATTCTCATTTAAATCGGTTCAGTAGTTTGGGCGTGATTGCGTAACACACAGGCAGACAGAGTTACTTTCGCATTTATAATATTATACATTAATATAGTTTAATTATAGTTTAAAATAGTTTATATAGCTTAGTATTCAACTACTTTTAGTGATCCAAATAAACAAAACTTCTATAACTTTTTACACTTAATATTTTAATTTTCTGAGCCGTAAGCTTTTTGGACGACGTCATTACACAAAAACTTTTATCGGCTAATTTTATCCCCTTTAGGGTAAAATTTTCACAAACATTGAATGTCGTATTTATTTTTATCTAATCAAAAGCCTAAAAAATAAGTTTCAAGCTTCTATATTTAAAAATTACGGAATTTCCGCATAAACTTTCCTATTTCAACCCCTTATAACCCTTTTTTCGCATTAAAAAGTAGCCTATGTCCTTTCTTAGGCTCTAGACTATCTCTGTACCAAATTTTATTTAAATCGGTTCAGTAAATTTTAGGCGAGATTGTGTAGCATACAGACAGAGTTACTTTCGCATTTATAATATTCCGCGAATTCATTTTCATCGATTTTACCATGGAAATAAGATATTTTCCCGCAGTAAAACGTAGCTTATGTGTTAATCCAGGGTGTCAGCTAACTCCATACCAAATTTTATTAAAATCGTTCCAGCCGTTTAGACGTGAAGAAGTAACAAACATACACACTCACACACTCACATACTCACACAATCACAAACTTTCGCCTTTATAATATTAGTGTGATTCCATTTATTATTTTTTTTATAGATAATATTGTAAAAGTTTACGATAAGTTTCAATGTTTACGTATTAATATTATGATATTACTTCGTAAGTAAAGACAGAGAGGAAGAAAGAAATCTATATTATCTAATATATAAAATTCTCGTGTCACGGTGTTTGTAATTAAACTCCTTCGAAATGGCTCGGCCGATTTTCCTGAAATTTTGTGTGCATATCGGTTAGGTCTGCGAATCGGCCAACATTTATTTTTTATCCCCCTAAATATTAAGGGTGGTCCACCCCTAAGTTTTTTGTTTAATTTGTTAGACAAAATTTTTTGTTTTTATTTTTTTATGATTTGTTATTAAAAAATACATATAATCCTTAATTTTCACCCCTCTACGATCAACCTCCATTTTGTAATAGCGATATTAGTACTGTAATAATCTTCAACTCTCAGTGGTCGATAACTGATCAATTATTATCAATCGATTAGTCATCCCCGCCAGGCGTCTACTGTTGTCACTACTCACCCAGCTAACAGCACGGAGTGGGGATGAGAATGAAGCAGATTATTTTAGAATGTTACAGGAAGTTCAAATATGTTCTAAGAAGTAAAAGAATGTTTTATTATAACATTTCAGAATGATTTGGCAATGTTCAAGAATGTTCCAGAATCTTGAAGATCATTGAAGAATGTTTCAGAATGTTAAAAAAAATTAGAAAATGTTTTGAATCATTATGGGATGTTCTGGATAGTTCTTAATTCGCGAATATTCTATAATGTTCCATCAAACGTGTGATATATTCTTACCCGGGCAACGTCGGGTATTGCTGCTAGTAATTAATAATTCTCAGAAACAGTGCAGGTCAATTCTTGGAACCCAAGGGTCTGTCCAGGCTTTTGCATACCTACATGAAGTGGCAATGAAACACAGTTCTTATTTTTGTTATTCATATTGGCCTATTACATACCGTCTTCAAATAATTGAATTTCGGTTTGTATTAATTAGAAAGTCTTAAAAACTCATTAAGTTCTTATTAGATGGTTATAGTCATAGCTAAAGATGCCTTTTTATCAGTTTTATTTTCACTTGGAAAAATTTGCCTCTTCAATTAACAAATAGTAGTAACAATTAACGACGAATAACACACTTAAAATCGTTTTAAATGCACGGTAAACAAATTCTAACTGCAGATTCTTAATGTGCACACTCCTTATTAAGTCCAAATTATCTTGGGTAATTAATTATAAATTGAATTGTAACTAGATTAAATATTTTGTACATATACATACATTCGATTATTAGTATCTAATGAGAATTATATGACATTCTTTAATGTAAATATTGCAAATTGCATGTAATAGATCAATAAAGAAGTTCTTAAGAAATATTCGAAAGCACAACGGGGGGATATGAGATACTGCCTCACCAAAAAGTTTGTCAGGGTTTTTTGTAATACATTATAATTTATATTATAATTATAAATTGATTTAGAAGATTTAAATGTACGTCACTGTAGATGTATGCGAAAGCCTGTACCGAATTTTACATCAACAAAGTTTGAACAGGTTTATAAACGTGCTAAATGTTGCCAAAAAGAAACTTGACATTTTCTAATTTGCAACAACCAAAATCGTGTGGTAATCATATAATTACGTAATAACACATCAATAGATTAAGCGTCACGATATTACAAACCCATATAACGTTCGTAGACTTATAAATTAGACAACAAAGAACGAAACTCGAAGAAATTTTCTTAATATTCAAATCACATTATCGTTTGCCACATAACATTTCTAGATATTGACTTTCACTTGGATGGATATCGACCGAATCTGAATTCTTTCACCGACAAGTTTGTTCGCTGTTGTAGCTTTGCAATCGACTTTCTTCAGCTCCTGAAGCAGAGCCGCGCGGAAAGTATTTGGAGGAAGGTCAATGCCAAAGTGAGGTACGTGGTCTAGGAACCCACAGTTGGAGATAGTCGCTAATAAACGGTGAAATTTAGATTTTGTTACCTATCTACCTGCCTATTTGACCGTAGGCAGTGTGCAAGTCTAAATAAAAAACAAAAAGAAATTGTTTTTCTTTTTATACAACAATATGCATGAACTAGTCAAAATTACAAAAGCCTGAAACAATATGCGTTAAATTCGAAACTGATAATTTACAATGGCATAGAGTGGTTGATATATTGATTATTATTCATAGCAATCGTTTAATATAATGTCGTTCGATAGTTTCAATTTAATGGTATTAATTCGACGACATTTGAAAAAACAAAGAGAAAACATTCATTGGATTCAAATTATCTTTTTATAATTATAAGATTGTGATGGAAGTATTTTTGCTAAGAAATTCCATTTGACTCATTTTTAGAACTGTCATTGTACGAGCACAAATATACTCGTATGTTGAGCTCCTACAACTAAACATTTACTTGAAGTGTTTCGGATTTCATGCTTCAAAACAAATATAAAATGAGAGAGTTCCAAGTACCTCGAAAAGATATCAAGCATATGAGGAACTGTTATCGTGCGAGACAGAATATTTTAAGAGCTTCAACGACGAAGTCTCTATTTACAGTGATTTGCTCCTAATAAAAACTTCATATACATTGTAAAGTCCAATTACTTCAAAAGATAAAAATGAGTGCACACAATGAAAAGGTTTCAAGCATAATAAAAAGAGTTTCAAGCACAAGAAAGAACTGTTATCAGATGATTTTTTGCATTTTCTGAGCCACAACCCTTAATAACTGTTTTAAAAGATTTGGTCTTTCAAGCTTCAAATCAAATGTAAAACGAGAGAGTTCCAACCATTTTGAAAAGATATGAAGCATATAAGGGGAACTATTATTGTGCTAGGCAGAATACTTTTAGAGCTTCAACGATGAAGTCTCTATTAACAGTGATTTGCTCCTAGAAACTTCAAATACATTGTAAAGTACAATTACTCCAAAATAGAAAAACGAGTGGACACAATGAAAAGGTTTCAAGCATAATAAAAAGAGTTTCAAGCACAAGAAAGAACTGTTATCAGATGATTTTTTGCATTTTCTGAGCCACAACCCTTAATAACTGTTTTAAAAGATTTGGTCTTTCAAGCTCCAAATCAAATGTAAAACGAGAGAGTTCCAACCACTTTGAAAAGATACGAAGCATATAAGGGGAACTATTATTGTGCTAGGCAGAATACTTTTAGAGCTTCAACGACGAAGTCTCTATTTACAGTGATTTGCTCCTAGAAACTTCAAATACATTGTAAAGTACAATTACTACAAAAGATAAAAATGAGTGGACACAATGAAAAGGTTTCAAGCATAATAAAAAGAGTTTCAAGCACAAAAAAGAACTGTTATCAGATGATTTTTTGCATTTTCTGAGCTACAACCCCCACACACTTATTTAAATTGCTTTGTTATTTCAAGCCTGAAGTCAACTCCTTCAAAAGGTAAAACGAGAGGGTTTCAAGTACTTTGGAAGCACGCTGAGAAACTACTATCGGATGAGTCAGAGTACGTTCTGAGCTCCAGTACTTAAATTCTTATTTAAAGTGTTTTGGTTGTTCAAATTTCAAATCCAACAATTGCAATTAGCAACTGCATTCAACAGTAAAATGAAAAATTTTGAAGTATTTTAAAAGGACTTCAAGCACATGACGAACTGTTATAGGACGAGTCAGAATACTTTTTGGGATTCAGTCATTACACCCTTTTTAAAGTTCCTTGATCTTTGAAGCCTCAATTACGTTGCAAAGTGAAAGGGCCTAGAATTAGCAAATACTTCAAAATGAGTTGACTTTAAACGCAAGAAAGAACTGTTATCAAATGAATCCTTGCATTTTCTGAGCTCTTACCCCTAAATCCGCATTTAAAGTACTTTGGTATTTTAAGCCTCAAAGGGTAAAATGAGAGAGTTTCAAGCACTATTGAAAGGCTTCAAGAACACTTAGGAATCTATCTGTGCTTTATAAGTCAGAATACTTAATGAAAAGGGCTTCAAGCATAAAGTGTTTCAAGTACAATGAGGAACTTTTATATTGAGCTCCAACCTTTAAATTTATATTTAATGTGCTTTCCTTCAACGATAAAATGACAGGGTAAGCAATTTGAAACAGCTTCTAGGAAGATTTGAGCCTTACCTATCCTGTGCACCACCACAAAAAGTATTTTCAAAACATAGTTGGTGTGTTGGTGAAATGTCTTCGGTAGAATAGTATTATGAATAGTGATTAAGAAACTAGCACTTGCATTTCATATTTCCAATTATTATAAAAATTAGTCAGTATAGCTTTATGAGAAATTTCCTTTTTCGAGCACTCAAAACGTTCAGCCTTTTTGTATCTATTGAATTGATTTAGAAATATTTTTAACATTCAAGAAACCTTTTACCTAATGGAATGTATGAAGTGAAATTTTGCTTTATGTGTGATCAATACAATAACTTTGCAAGAGTTTTAACAAGAACTAACATGATATAAAATACGTAATTACATCCTTAAAATATTTTTTAGACGTAAGTTGCTACCATATAATTCATAACTACTCTAAATATTGTATCAAGATAACTTTATTTAATAATGGAATAATAGATACTTAATGCCTTTCCTACAGGATGCTTATTTGAGGTTAATAATAAAAATAAAACTAATAAAACTTACAATGATACAGATTAATACAGTTAAAAGCAATCCCTACGCCAAAATATCAATATATTAAAAAATGAAGAGAGAATGGAATAACCAGCCTTTGTGCATCATATTCGTAACATCCAATTTTGCAAATCATTTAATTACAAACAAATACAATTACAAAATTTTAATCAGATCTTTGTTTAAATTGTGAAAATTAAATTTCGTTAGTTCAATTTCACAATTTCTTTTCAACATTCAAATTCTGCTGTAACAATCAATTGAAAAATGGAATCAATCAATCATTTTAAGACAACATAATTATGGATATCAACAATGGAATAATTTATGTTGTGTTGCGAAAAAGAAATATAAGTCGTACGTAACTCATGCAGTGTTATTGTATATTAATTTTATATTCTTAGAAGCCAAACCATCCAATCTGTTTTTACGTTACCTTACGTAAACTTTACAATGATATTACTTATCTCTTACTTTTTGAATTTTCTCCGTCAATCTTAGATCTGCAGTCAAATTGAAATATGACCCGCAGCCTAACCTTAGTATATATGCAATTTTGTGATTTTTCAGTCACAAGTTTAAATGGGCCGGCAATCAACCACTGAGTTATAATATCCCCCGGCGTTTACGCAGCGAACTAAAAACTAAGCTGTTTCTAAATAAAAAAAATCTACAAATATTTTTTACATAATAATAAATTTCTTCTTAACCATAAAAAATGGCCGATTACTTTCTGATAACCCTGTGTATTTGCATAATTTATGTTTATATTATTATACATCGTATAAGCGAAAGAGATGCCTTTCTCCGAACATTTCGAGCCGTTTTACCTCCTCCTCCGTAGCGTTTCTTCGGCAGCGTGGAAGAAAAAGTGCCCGAGAACCTGGTTAACACCTGTCGGTTGCATTGACGCGTTTATTTCTGCAAGATAACCTGTAGCCGTGTTGTGGCACTAAAACTAAAACTACCTAACTCTTAAAAAAGAAATAATAAACAGTTCGTTCTTCTAACGCTAAAAAATTCAGCTCGTCAGTTCTCACGTTCTCTAGTGTACACATTTGTACTAGTGTTGGTAATAAACAGCGAGAGTGAATAGAAAGTGTCCAAGAAGATTTTACACGGAAATTAAGTAGAAAGAAGTAAAGTTCAAGGGACAGTGATAACCATAACACGGGAAGAAAAGGTAATAAAAGTAAATGGGTATAGAGGGAAAAGGCAGAAAAAGAAGCACATATATATTTTCGCAATTTTTTTAATTCCAATAAGTTACTAAACTTATTTTCTTTTAACTTCTTAATTGTTCCAATATTTACAGTTGTTTATATCCGAATTATGTAATAGCAGAATTTATTTTATTCGTTGTAACCGTGCATATTTTTAAATGTCAATTTACTATTAAAACTTTTTATTAAATACCATTCACTCGAATCACATCACCAATTTTTGAATTATTCTTGTCTTCTGTTTTATTCTTGCTTTGTTCGTAAATAATCGTATCTGTATTATATGAATTTCGGTCAGTATTAACGACCCCTTGGTAGTACCCACATTTTTTTTTTTTTTTTCGATACGTTACAACCGAATTTTACTGAATTCATTCACTAATTCTTTATGGAATTTGAGAAAAGAAAAACATTTATTTCATGATTATCATTAACAGTTGTAGTGGTCTACAAAACCTTGAGATCCGTGATGATTTGGTTACGAAGCAATCAATAGCTTAATAAAATATGTATATGTACATAATATTATTATATACATATATGTATAAGACCATTTGTACACGAATAAAAAGCCTTAATAGTTTATTATGCATGCAAAATGGTGGTATGAAAGCTGAATGCGGATGAAGTGGTACGTGACAAAACATAGAATCTGATGGATTTTACATAAAACAAGCATGTAAAATAGCAAAAGACAAGTAAAATATCGCAGTAAAAATTTTATTAATGGCCAAAAAAAAATAAGAGAGATAATTAATATATTTAAACCGACCCAACCGCAAGGAACGTCGTATAATTATACAGGATATACTTAATAGCATTACCTCACCTCACCTTAGTGTTTTGTAGATGTTTTATCAAACAAGTGCTTTTGGTGAGTGTCTCTAATATGGTGAATTTTTCTTTTCTGGGTCAAGGCAATTTCAAGGAGCTTTAAACACTTTGAGAGGCTTGAAGCCTTTTAAAGGGCTTTAATTATCTTAAAAAAGCTTGTAACACAAATTACAAAAACATTTCACAAAGTTATTCGTTCATCAAGCCCTAAAAACTAGTACTTTTAAGCCCTGAAACAAAGAAGTTTAATTTAAGAACCAAATTTACATTTCACATAAATTTTCCCTCTTATTTTTATTTGAGTTGAATGTCTCTTCAACTTTCAGATCCTCCACGAATAAAAATTACAAGAATGGAACTAATTTGGAATCTAGACCAGTTTTATTTCTGCAGTTGACACATCGTCTATTCCACAACTCAATTTAAGGCAATACTATACTAGTAAAGCCATGATGTCCTAAATAGTCACCTGACAGCAAGAAAATAAGTAGAATAGAGAAGAGGTTTGACAGATGAGTTCTCAAGAAAATGTCCGGCATTTGGACGGCTGTAGGTCAAGTGGCAAATTTTGCAATTGGATTGGGCGGAAATCCTTTAGCGATAGCAGGATTGGTTCCAATATTTGCAATGGCGTTAACGTATTTACGATATTCCGCTGTTGATCCCGAAAATCATCCCATCAATGTTAAAACAGTGAGCACCAAATTAGCAATTCAGACAAAATAAAAGTTATGGTAAAATAATGGCAAGAAAATTTTCAGATTAAACCCCGTGTACGATTTCGTAGTAGTTGGGGGAGGATCAGCAGGGGCGGTGGTTGCTTCTCGACTTTCAGAAATTTCGAACTGGACTGTGCTTCTTCTGGAAGCAGGTGGTGACGAGAATGAAATTTCTGACATTCCGGCCTTGTCAGGTTATATGCAAAAGTCAGAAATGGATTGGATGTACCAGACAACACCCCCTACTGATTCCCCTTACTGTTTGGCAATGGTGGGTGATAGGTGCAACTGGCCCAGAGGAAAGGTAATCGATATTATAGAAAAAGAAACAAGAATTAAAAAATCGATTTAGGTCAATTCAAACACAACGACTTCAAAGGCAAACAACCCTAAAAAAATTCGTGGGATATAAGTTTTTACATTTGTAGGTTTTGGGTGGTTCTAGTGTCCTTAACGCCATGATATATGTTCGCGGCAATAAACTCGACTACGACCAATGGGAAGCTCAGGGTAATCCAGGCTGGGGTTGGAAAGACGTTCTTCCGTATTTTCTCAAATCAGAAGATAACAGAAACCCTTATTTAACTCGAACGAGGTATCATAGAACAGGAGGTTATTTGACAGTTCAAGAAGCTCCTTGGCGAACGCCATTGGCGCTCTCATTTCTTCAAGCTGGCAGAGAATTGGGGTGAGTTACACACCTATTATTAATGATAACTTTATGACCTACTCACTCACTCACTCATCAAAAATCTATACCGGTTTTTCATCAATTAGAAACTTAAAAATAGGCATTAATTAATTAAATTATTAAAATTTGCAAATTATGTGAGCAAAACACGAATTTTTGTATCTGAATGATTTAACATACTCCACATATTTTTTTAACCGATCATAATTTTCGTAAGAGTCGTTTTAAAGCTTTCTCCTTCTATTACCATCTCATAATTAGCTATAATTAAACTTAATGGGTCCAATAATCTAAACCATGTAGCGAAATACGTTTTAATTATACATATATTCAAGTGGGTCTAAAATAATTGCAATATTACGTATTATTGGGCAAACAAAATTAATGAAATAGTAGACCACCCCTTTTTGCAAATCATTCTAAATAAAGAGTACAGAATGATTACAAAATAATTTGTAATTAATATAATAATATCCAAAACTCATTTTCAGATATGAAGTGAGAGATATAAATGGAGAAAAACAAACAGGATTCATGATAACCCAAGGAACTGTACGAAGAGGATCACGATGTTCCACAGCCAAAGGGTTTCTAAGACCTGTCCGTCTCCGCCGAAACCTACACGTAGCCTTGGAGGCCCAAGTTCACCAAGTCATGATCGATTCCAACACTAAAACCGCGTTTGGAGTAAAATTTGAAAGATACAACCGAATGCACATGGTATTAGCAAAGAGGGAGGTCATTTTATCGGCAGGTGCCCTATCAAGTCCTCAACTCCTCATGCTCTCTGGGGTAGGACCACGAGAACACCTTGCATCGTTTGAAATCCCAGTTTTGAGCGATCTGAAAGTTGGTCACAATTTACAGGACCACGTGGGGTTAGGAGGGTTGACATTCATAATAGACGATCCTATTACTTTCACCAAAGAACGATACCAAAACTTCGGGGTTGCAATGGAATACATACTAAACGAGCGCGGGCCAATGACTTCGTTAGGGGTGGAAGGACTTGCATTCGTGAACACTAAGTATGCACCACCCCATGGGTTATGGCCCGATATGCAGTTCCATTTCGCTCCTAGCAGTGTAAATTCAGATGGTGAACAAGTAAAAAAAATTACGGGACTAAGAGACAGTGTTTACAACACTGTTTATAAACCTCTTAAGAACGCAGATACATGGACAATTCTTCCGCTTCTTCTGCGTCCAAAAAGCACTGGTTGGATCAGGTTGAGATCCCGAAACCCAAAAGTGTACCCAGACATAATTCCTAATTATTTTACTCAAAAAATCGATGTTCAAACATTAATTGAAGGAATTAGAATTGCTCTGAATGTATCAAACACTCGAGCATTTCAAAGGTTCAACTCCAGACCTCATCGAATCCCTTTTCCCGGCTGCAGACAGTATCCCTTTGACACTGACGAATATTGGGAGTGCAGTTTGCGTCACTTTACGTTTACTATATATCATCCAACATCAACTTGTAAAATGGGACCTCCTACGGATCCTGATGCTGTAGTCGATCCCCGATTAAAAGTCTATGGAATTAAAGGGTTGAGGGTTATTGATGCCTCGATTATGCCCAACATTGTTAGTGGAAATACTAACGCTCCGGTCATAATGATCGGAGAAAAAGGAGCTGATATGATAAAGGAGGATTGGCTGGGACACAGAAATGCTGGATAGAATATGAGGAAAATTAAATGAGATGATTTGCAATTTTTTAAACTTTCTTGGACCAATTAATTAAAAATAATTAAAGGCCTTGTTAATGTCCCTTAATTGACACAAGTGATATGACGACCAGTGATATTGAAATTTGTAGAATCTTTCTAGAGTATGCTTGTATATAGTGTAATATTTTCCGTTTTAAGAACTTTATTAGATTACGAAAACACAAAAAGACCAGTGTACAGTAACTTTAATTACAAAACGTAATGATTTAGGATTTGAAAAATTATTTAATTCATTGTTTATAAAAAAATTGTTCGGCTCATAAAAAAAATTCATTTAGGCATATCTAACCTGATGTTGCTCAGTAGAATTATTCAACTCATATGTTAAAAACATTAAATGTACTTACTTTTATGTGACATATGACTAGTCAGTATAAAAATAATTTTTATTTAAAAAGATGTTGTTAATATTATAATAAAAATGCACTTGTTTTAAATAAAATATAAGGAATATGAGGTCTTATTTTCTCTTAAATAAATATAAGAATATTGTGTTATATTCAGACATTGGAATCAATTTAACCAATAATTCTTGAGCGTTATATCCTTTCAAGAGGTAAAAACATTCTACAGTACCTATGCTCAAAACTTAGTACAAAAAAATACCCCATTATTTTTTTCTTTAAAAAACTTCAAGAATGATTCAAATTATAATTATTGATTGAAAGAATCTTAGGCTTGTTGATTACTTAGCATCTACTAATTTTAATAATCAACCGTTACGTGCAATTCTGTTTTTCATCTTTCAATAAAGGCTCTTTAGAGTTCAATAAATATATTTTTGGATTATAAAAACCTTCAAACTAGAGGCTAAACATTGGTAACGTTTTGACATCAATACATTTATTTACACCCTCATTTAATGTCAAGATTATCTACCAATCTTTGATTTAAATCGACTCTGAATCACGAGAAGCATCTATTCAGAAATGATTTTAAATTATGACAATTTAAAATGTAATTATAAATTTTCCATAAACATCCAGAATCTCGGACTCAAAATTATTGAATATTTTACGAATATTTAGAATATAAGGCGACCACTAATCTATTCATTATTTATTGTGCAATTCTGTAATAATCAGGTAACTAACTAAAAGTAATAGCAATCTCTATGTTGTGTGTCGTTTACTCGGACATATTATAGTGTTTTTAAAGGTGTTTCAACATAATTTTCTTGTTCTCCGAGCAACTGTGCTGTCAAGTGTCATTATATTATGGTAAACAATGGAACTGTCGTGTTCAGAATTTCAAAACTGGCACTAATTGCCCTCATTCCGACACTAAACTAGCCTGAGTGCTCTTTAGTATCATCAAATGTATGACGAGTGGTAAAAGTCGTTTATGAATGTTTACTTTCAGTTTGCTGTTAGATTCAAGACCAAAGAGTCCATTGTGGATATTTCTATACTTTTGTTTTACAATTTTTAATTTAATTTAAAGATTCACCACATTAATGATTGGACCATTTCACCAACGCTTAATTTTTATCGTCAATTGATCTTTATTCATATTAAATTAATTCATTTTACGATCCACGTGGTTGAAATTTAAAAAAAAAAAAAATATTGGTCAATTTTGAATAAAAATTTTCTCTTTAGTATGATTTAGTTATATTTATCATGCTTACATACCCGAAATCATAAAAATTCCAATAATTAATAAAATGGTACCGCTTACTTTCCTTTTTTCTACATTAGGTAATTTCTATTCAAATTACAATATCTGTAATTTAATACAACCTAAGCACCTAATAAATGTATATATTTAACCAGTTATATATGTATATAATATCGACTTTAAAAGTTATTTTTATTGACGGTGTAGGTATTATTACGAAAACATATTTTCTAATTTTACGTGTTAATTCAAAAGCCATTGATTATTACATAATTAATTATAGTTTGATATTACCTACATTACCTAACAATCAAAAAAAGTATATGTAGAAATTAAATATTTTGGATTGGGAAAATCAATGCCATAGCGTTACATAAAAATTGAATATTCAGATTTCTTATGCAGTGATTTTCCTTTCGGAATGCTGATATGACGACATTTACCAGTTACGATACAAGAATATAGCAAACACTAAAAAGGACAAAGAGTGTCTTTCAAAATTAAAACTTGTATTGACCATTCTATTCTATTGTAATTTTTTTATGCTATAGGTAACTGCGAGATTAAGAAATAAATTAAGTAAAAAAATAATAAAAGAGCTTAATACACTTACAAAAGATTATACCACCTTATAAATGAGGCCATCAATATATGTTATATAATAAAATCTACCTCGTACTATCTCTAACCCTGTGGTAAAAACTGACTTTTAAAATTTAAAATTTTTTTTAAAAGCCTTAAGGGTTTAATTGATTTGGTTGATACTTAAATGAGGTGTACTTAGTAAAGTTGTTTTACTGAAAAAACACAAATATTAAAAAATATCGCAATATTTTAAAAAAATTTATTTTTGTGTTTTGTAAAATTTTTTATAATTATCCACATTTCTTCTAGAGTTGTAATCAAAGTTATTCATTTTAGGTATCCAGACGACACTTAGTCTTGTTTCTATTTATAATGGGATTTATTTCATTTGAATGGAGTTTAAGGTCGGTTCATTGTGAAACATTTTAATTATTTAAGAAGGTAATTAATTAAATTAAATAGCATTTAAATGTTTCAGATATATATTGTCATAGGTACCTCTACATTTGTTTCGACATGTTATTCCTTTTTCAAGATTAATCTTATTACTAAAATTAAATTTATTATACAGTGTTTATATAACTAAATATTAAGGGGGAGGGATACAGCCATATATTCTTAAATCTATTAAAGGTGTATATAAAAATTGTTGTTGGTCATTAACAATATTTTCATTTTTATAAATAGCCTTTTTAATTTTTAATTGTTCCAATAAATCTAAACGTTTTCCTTTTTTGGAATTTTGTAACAATTCTACATTTTCTGAATCTATATTATGTTTATTATTAATACAATGAGATGCTAAGCCAGTTGAGTGTTTTAAGTTGGTAATTGATTTTTTGTGTTCGTCTATTCTAGTTTAGATATTACGTCCAGTCTGATCTATATAGAATGCGTTACAATTTAATTTGTATATTCCCGATTTTTGGAGTTTATCATATTTTTATTTTTTATTGTTAAAGAGTAAGGTTCTTAAATTGCATTTATTTACTAATATAGTGTCAATATCTAATTTTTTAAGATTGTTAACAATTTTTGTTGTCTTTTTTCCACAATATTTACTTGTTCTATATTTTATGGTTTTATATATTTTCCTACAATTGTTTAAACTTGTTTGATGTTTTGTAAAATCACCAAATTTTTTATTTTCTTACTATACTATTCTTTACAAATTATTTTTTAGAATTGTCATTAAAGTGAGTCATTTAAAGTATTCATAAGACATTTAGTTTTTGTTTACATTAAATTTTTTTTTATCCTAACTTTTCTTCCACAAAACTAATTACTTCAGTTCAATTTTATGTAATTTTTGATATTTCTCCGAGTGGGAGATGTTAAAGAAAGAAATAGTGGCGGTAAGAGTTCTAAAAAGAAGTATTCGAGTTTGACACAAGTAAGTTGAATGGTAGGTATATAAATCCTGATTATCTTTCTGTGACCATTTTGTCAATTTTCAATTTCATTTAAATGAAAAATTATTAACAAAAAGTTAATACATAATGTGTTATTAGGTTTAGTTGAATTTTATAGATATCCACTCAAAAAATCTCACTGACCATCAAGATCATCGGGTTTAAAATCTATAATATTTATAAATTTTTTCACTATGCATCTTCTTTAGATGATACTTTCGAAAGTTTTTTTTTTGTATGCTTCTTATTTCGGCATTTAACAACAAAAAAAATAGTGTCCAAGTACGTGCACACATTTTAACGAATTGATGGAGGTATTATCAGTCGTTCGAAGAGAAAAAAATGTTACAAAACACACCGGGCCTTCACCATTCGTTAGGCGAAACATTTTATTTTAATTTTGCTTAAGGCCGGTCAGCATCACAAGTAAAATTAAAATGTTTCGAAAGATGTGTAAGACGAATTGCTCGAAAATTGGACACGGTTAATAAACGCGTCCTACATACTAGATGTTTGCGCAAAGTACTTACATACTCTTATAATTATATATTTCGTAAAATTTTAGTTATACGAGGACATACTATTGCTATCTCCAAAATTATAATTTTTATACTGACATCAGGTTTAAAATATATCGATACGCCTGCAAGCTTGCTCAAAAGTTTTGTGGGGATCATAAATGATGACATTAGTGGGGATTAAAGACCTGTTTAGATAGGGCGAAATCAAAGCGGATACAAACGTTATAAACTTTTTTTTTTTTTTTTTTTTTTTTTTTTTTTTTTTTTTTTTTTTTTTTTTTTTTTATATTTATGTATAAAAATTTTAACGAGAATCGACTGTATTTCAAAATTTGGTTTTTAGGAATACTTGGGCCCCCCTGTACATAAAATTATTTCACTTAATGAAAGTAACTTCTTCCCCGTGAGAAAACCACGCATTATTCAGACAAAACAAGCAAAAAAAATGTTTAAACGTATTTAGTACTTAAATGTAACGAATAAAATTATAAGATGCACTTGTACTTGTTTAGCTAATAGTTCAAAATGGATAAGAAGCTACTTGTGTCTAATATGTCCACAATTATTCAAGAAACAGGTAGGTAGGTAGGTAAATATAATGGGGAAACTAATAAAGATCTTTGTACATAATATATGCCAATATTACACGCAATAGTGTAGTATATACAGGAATCCAAAGTAGCCATACGTGTTTGTATTTGTTTAACACTTTCACCGAGTATGCATAACAGTAATAAGGAGGAAGAAAGTGGCTTAAGCAATGAATGCAAGAGTCTTACATGTCCACTCTTTCGGAAAATAACTAACGAACTGGGATATCGCTATTATATTATCGTTATTATTTATTGTTGTTGAACACAATGGTGATTTATGTATAATATGTACCTACACTTATTATTATGGTGATTTAAATGGGATAAATATCTGCATACGTTCTGTAACGACCTGTAACAATAGAATTTAAAGTGGTCTCACAAATTGTGAATTAAACGGGGCGTAACTGCTCACCGGCTCTCATGAAGATTTCACCATCTTTAGTTTAGCTCAAATAGCGTCTTTGGGAGCAAAAGAAGGTAAAAGGTAAAACTGCAAGTATGAAAACATTACACTGAATCATAGGCCAAATATTAATTTGTATTTGGATTTGGATATGGATAAACGAGATCAAGAAAATGTTGATGGTTACTTTCATTTGTAACTTCTGTTATTTCTTCCTCAGTCGTAGGTAAAAGTCTTACCAACCCAAAAAAAAAATAAAACAATGAGCCCAACACCTTCACCAAAACGGCAAAGAAAAATAGAAAAGAATGCAAAGCACGTGTGTGCCATGGTTACAATAACTTTCTTTCTTTTGTTTCTCCCTTTTTTATACCATGTCCGAAATTAATTGTTATTAATTTGGCATTGTACTAGATCGTATAATCATAATAATTGATTTTAACGGTCCGATTGGTGGTTGCCGCAATGACCCGCAGCAAATAAATAAAACAGTGCGGTAGCTCGTGATAAAAAAGTCAATGGATGGATAGTTGGAATATGCAAATTCATTTCTATGCCGCAAAAATTTAGAAACACATTTAACTGTGGACCTCAAAGAAACCGAACTGGTTAAGCCAGAACAATTCAATAATGGTTGAGCTAATTCAATTAGATACCATATATAAAAAAAAAGTAGGTAATTTTTTTTAATAAATACATTGTTAACGCGTTAGTAAATTACTCTGACTGATATACTTCTGCGTCAGTTTAGGAAGACAAAGTCTACAATAACGTTACTAGTCCTCAAATAAGAAACTTATTAGCGGTTTTAAAAACACATTCAAATACTTATGGTGGCCCTTAATGAGAGCAAGTGAGCAATTGCGCCCTCGATTTGTAAAAGTTAAATGTGACGAAGAATTCATGGTTTTTGAGACACTCTGTAGACTACTACGCACTTACTGATAGCCACAGATGTTTTCAATCGTTAATATTACATTGGAAGTGAGCGAAAGTTGTATTTTGAGCGTTAACAACGCCACATAATACTGAACCACTGAGAAAGAGGTTTAGTTTGCTCAAACCATGCACTAGCATACGTACTGACATATTGCGTACAGTTACAAGCTTATTCTGTTGCATTCCATAGATATGTTAATGAGGAATATTTTTCAAGATATTCTAGCTTAATAAGAGCTTTTACAATGTTTAATTTAAGCATCGGCCTCCTTAGAGAGTTTGAATTCTAGCCCTCTGCGTTTCAACATCACGCCAAGCTTGAGATAATTAATTAGAGGAAAAACATTCAACAGTTGACCGATTGTTTACATCACGCCGAGAAGTTTTCGGATAATCTGGGTCGGTGAGGGAACAACCGATCGGAACGACGACGGACGTCTTCGACCAAGACCTACGTGACCACAAACGTCCTGACCGTTAAAAAATACCTGGCGAATTTCAACGCCCACGAAAGAAAAGCAACGAAAGAGAAAGTCGTTTTTCTAACCTTGCCAGTTTCGCTCTCGATTGCACTTAAAAGTAGTGTCAGACTACTAAACCAGTGCTGAGCCTTCAAAAATAGTAGAGTGAAAAAGAATTATAGTAGGATGAAACCCATTGAAAAAGAAAGAGAATATAACCGAAATGAAAGGAAAAATAATTTACGGGTGATCTGAGGTCGGGAAGGGGAAGGGGGTGAGTTTTACAGGGTAAACAACGGTTTTCCTTGATGTCCGGAAAAACTACAAGTCTTATGGAAAAAAAAAGATCTACAACTTTTGTACTTACACTTTTTTCATATAACCTTAAAATTTATGTGAAAAATTCAAATAACCAACTTTTTAGTTTTTTATTTTTCTTTTCAAAAAAATTTTCTTTTTCACGAAATTTAGTGAAAATTTACCTATTTATGTCCCAAACACGCTAATTTTTGAAATATTTATTTTTTCACCTTATTTTTACTTAATATCGGAAAAGCACCGTAATTTTCAATAAAAGGTTCTCATGTCAAAATATCTGCTTTTTTAAAAACGTTTGTGAGATTTTTCTTCGTTGAAACCTCTACTTTCTGATGGTGTTAAAAAAAATATACATTACTATGGTAAGTTAAAAAGCAGATATTTTGACATGAGAACCTTTGATTGAAAATTAGGATGCTTTTTTGACATTATCTAAGTAAAAATAAGGTGAAAAACTAAATATTTCAAATCAACAAAATTTTCAGCGTGTTTGGGACATAACTAGGTAATTTTTCACCAAATTTCGTGAAAAAAAAATTTTTTTGTAAACGAAAAATAAAAAACCAAAAAGTTGGTTATTTAAATTTTTCACATAAATTTTGAGGTTATATGAAAAAAGTGTAAGTACAAAAGTTGTAGATCTTTTTATTACCTACAACTTTGACATTTAACTTTTTTCCATAAGACTTTTAGTTTTTCCGGAAATCAAGGAAAACCGTTTTTTACCCTTAAAAACTCACCCCCTTTCCCATCCCGTCCTCAGATCTCCCGTGAATATATTTTTCCTTTTATTTCTGTTATATTCACTTCCTTTTCCAATGATTTTCATCCTACTATATATTTTTTTTGGTTTCAAAAAATATCGACCCTGGTCTCTACAGGCATACGAAGCGTATAATCGCTTATTGTACCGCGTGATTAATTGTGCTGAAATTGTGCAATAAAAAAAGGGGAAATGCATTTAATTTAAAGACCTTTGATTAATTATATTATCATTGGCATAGTTTGTAAAAGAGCCCCTTGTACCGTGGGCATCATCCAGGTGTGCACATGGACGCAAATTATACAAGCAATCCAACAAATGTAATCAAGACATTAACTGATTTGAATAACTCTTTATAATGTTTTAGCGAATTTTTTAGTTACTCAATCAATGCAGAGATTATAGAAAAGCAAATTAAATGAACTTAACCAAACCCAATTTTACCCAACTCTACATGTCAGGATAATAAGTGCGCAACCGATTCAGATAGCTACCTATTATTGTTTGTTGTATAGTTTAGACGTAGCATCTAAGACTTCGAGATACAAATTTCGGTTACGTAGTCAATATAAGTCTACTGATAATTTTAGCAATAGTTGCCAACTAAATGTCTGGACATAATTGTTCAGCCCGAGTCATAAATTCTACTATGAGTTCCAACCGTGAAAGACTTATACAGCAATCCTTTGTGTTCCGCGATGATCTTAAAGTCTCATTCTAGTTTGAAAAAGGCTTTAAATAATAAAGTTAAAAAAAAAAACTAATGGTAAGTGGTATTTCACTAAAAGCGAAACCGCGCGGTTAACCGCTGCATCGTCGGACATCAGTCTTACAAAAACAGTTCTTTTATTAACACAATTCGCGAAGAAAGAAAAGAGACAGTAATGAAGTCACTGCACGACCCGAATGCTATTAAAGGTGGCAGTCATGTGTTATGCGAGGAAAGGACAAGTTATATAATTACTAAACGAGAATTGTACAATAATTGTGTGAGTGAAAAATATGTCTATTTTGTATTAAACAGTTCATCGTTCCCGTGGATTCGAAAGTTAATTTTGTTATACGTGCGCTCAGATGAAATAATAGAATTTCACTCTTGTCATAAACAATTATTAAGTTATTCTAGATATGAGGAAGCTTATGAATCGAATCGAATTGCGTAACATATCAATTTTTATAGTCAATTAAAAGCTTCCTGGCAATGAGTAAGGAGGAGAGTGACCGAAGCCTAAGGACAAGTGCAAGTTTAAGCTGCAGGTTCAGAACATTCTTTATTATTTACTATCTCAATAAATACAACTTAGGTTTAACGATTGCAAACAATAACAACAAATATTGTTTGAGTTTTGTCCACCATTTGCAGATAAATGAATAAACAGTTTTCGAAAATATAGGGGAAAACAGTACTATAAAAGTCAATAAGAGTAAGAGAGACATAAAGAACTAGCCATAAATGAATTAGAAGCATAATCAGGAGTAAAATTGAGAATATTTATGAGAAATGTTTGAAATTGTCAAGTCAGTAATATTTCGGGGATGAAACATAATTTATTTACTTATTTTAAGCTGCATACTTAAAAATATCTAGTACCTGATATTGAAATTAAAATAAAACACAATTTCCACTATAATTTTTATTTAACTCTACAATAATTGTTTCAACCTACCAGGGCATCTTCAGGAGAACTATTGACATCGAGTGTTACAATTTTATCCCTTATATTTCAAGTTGATGGGCTATTAGAAGTACATGAATTAGTAGGAGGAATTCAATTCTGAAAATTGGGCTCATTTGGTTATGTTTATGCCGCTTCTTCTAAAAATTGTTTCAAGTTCGATTTACATCCGGTTATACCAGAAGTCGACACCAACTTTGTTATTTTAAATGGTATGGTATATTTTTTAGTCTAAATTCGAATAAAACGTGTAATTCTAAGAAAAGTTTGATAACCAACTTGAATGTACACCTATGACGATCGGTTTCTGAATTAATTTAATTTATAGAAAAAAAATCGTCAACGCAACTCAAACTATAAAAAATCATAAGAAATATGACAGAGTGTTGAAATATTTACTAGTAATAGCTGAATAATAGTGCTAACGCCTTGACAAAATTGAACTAAATAATTTATACAGGGCGTTCAAAATTAATTTCTAAAGTTTAAAAACTTCAAACACGAATAACTTTGTTTTTTTAAATGGCGCCTACAATATTTTATTTTTTCAATCGATTCCTTTTTTTTCCTCATTAGATTCATATAGATACTCCCTACTGTTTTATTTGAACAATTTTGAGTATATTAGAATTTTTAAAATAAAGATAATTTCAATAATGTTGGCGTAATAAGAGTGTGCCTTGGACAATTGACAACTAACGACAATCAAAGCAAAATCACAGTAAAACCATTTTTATCGCTTAATTTCTGTTGGGGAGACGTTCGAGACAAATGTTAATAATAATAACTTCAATTGAAGTTTTCGTTTTTGATTATTTTTTGTAACAAATTAATCGAAAATACGATTTTTGATTTCATTTCGCACTGATTGATGTTAGTTGTCATTTTTCCAAGGCACACCTCTTTAAGCAAAAAAAAAATAAAATTAGCTACTTTAAGTAACAATTCAAAATTACTCGGAAATTTTCAAATAAAACAATAGAAAGTATCCATATAGATCGAAAGAGGAGTCGATTAAAAAAATAAAATATGGTAGATGCCATTTGAAAAAACGACGTTATTCGTGTTTGAAGTTTGTAAACTTTAGTATTTTATTTTGAACGCCCTGTATAAATTATTTAGTTCAATTTTGTCAAGGCGTTAGCACTAATATTCAGCTATTACTAGTAAATATTTCAACACTCTAAGTCATATTTTGTGGATGTTATGATTTTTTATAGTTTGAGTTGCGTTAACGATTTTTTTTCTATAAATTAAATTAATTCAGAAACCAATCGTCATAGGTATACAAGTTGGTTATCAAATTAAATTAAATTAATTCAGAAACCAATCGTCATAGGTATACAAGTTGGTTATCAAATTTACCTTAGAATTACACGTTTTATTCGAATTCAGCATAAAAAATATACCATTCCATTTAAAATAACAAAATTGGTATCGACTTCCGGTATAACCGGATGTAAATCGAACTTGAAAATATTATTAAAAGAAGCGGCATAAACAATAACCAAATGAGCCCAAGTTTCAGAATTGAATTCCTTCTACTAATTCACATACTTCTAATAGTCCATCAACTTGAAAAACCCTGTATATTATTAGGTACAATCTTAGTATTTTCTACTAAAATTATTGAATTGTACATATTTTCAATTTTGTTTAAAATTATTGTGCTATTTTTGATTTGTTTTGTAATTTCTAAGGTTTCTAAAATGTCTAGTTTTTTACTTTTATTTTGTTTATGTAAAATTTTGAAGATTTGTTCTAAATTAAATTCATATTTTTTGTCTTTGATGTGGTTTATGAATGTTGATCTTTTATTATAGTTCTTCATATGTTCTTGAGTTCTTTCTCTGAACGATCTTCCTGTCTGTCCAATATATAGCGCATTACAAGTGTTGCAATTTACCTCAATATACTCCACACGAATTAATTTTTTCTGTTTTGCCCTTATTGTTAATTATGTATTTCGACAGATTATTATTTGCCCTGGTAGGGTGAAACAATTATAGAGTTAAATAAAAATTAAAATGAAATTGTGTTTTATTTAAATTTCAATAAGTATTTAAATTTCCATAAAGTAGAGGCTGATACAATTAATCTTAAGTAATATTTTAATTTTTTTAATAAAGCACAAAACGCTTGAACGTATTCTGTAAAATATTACAGAGAAAGTTCATAAAGCAAATACAAAAAAAATTAAACAAATTAGCGCACGCACCTGTAAGAGTTATTACCTACAAAGACTATAAATTGTAATATAATATAACCTTTCTATTACATTATATTTTAATTTAAAGATCTCTCACAAAAATATCCATTACTTAAGGATTAATTTTGTATTTATCATTTGTTAATATAGGCCAGGTGAATAGTAAAACAAATAAACCTAAATTATGCGATCTTAACAATTATATTTACTATAAAACTTACTAATAACAATTCTTAAAATCATAATTAATTTGGAATCACTCTGTACATAACCACGTCAATTACTTTCTGAAGGTTTTGCAAATTCATTCAGTAAAGAAGATTTACATTCGATTGAAATTGAAAAAGTACCCAACAGCTGAAGATTCATTAAAAGATACGAATGCTTGCGGAACAGAAATAAAATATTGGACACTTCAAAAGGAAGTAATTTAAATTTACATACAAAGTAATAAACTGCAAGATGTTTTTTACTTTGTACTTTGATGTAAAAGTGCTTATTGTATATTGTTACGAGGATTATTGATACTTATATCTAAATAGCTTGTAAATTATTACGCATTACACGAAATAGGCATGCAATACAATAAATTAAAATTGTTTTAGGTTTTAAACTATTTTCTAAAAAAGTCCTTTACCATAAATCAGAAAGCTGTCAAAAAGCTTTCATAATTTGCATACAGGGTGTCCCAAACTAAATATTTCGTAAATATTACAAAATAGTTTTGTAGTACGGGTGAGCTAGGATTTTCAGTGATGATGAAGGATTTTAAAATAAAATCAAGGTTCTCGGTAATCTTTAGATCAGATATTTTTGCTTATTCTGTAGCAAAAGGTAATGTTATAAACAAATATAAATAAATTACACCCCTTCCGGCTTTGTAGCTTAGCGAACGACTATGTTCCCTTAACTCTTGCACCCTACCCTGTTGTTTATATAACGGAAACTCCAACAAAATATGTAAATAATTTCCCAGTTACATTCAAACAGTTGTTATTATTACCTACAGTGATAAAAAAAATTATTGAAACATAACATAGAAACATCCAACGATATTGTTCAATACAATATTGAGAATGCACCAATTGGCATGTGGACCATTTGAGATTAATGTCGAAGTGAAAAGAGGGAGTGTCCCTGAGTAGGACTGGTTTTCCACCAGGGGGTATTAAAATTGACAAAAGTACAGTTTACTATTTCCATTCATTTCCGGAAATCGTGTGTCAATAGTCCGGTCAATTTAGACATTCGAAGCTACATAAATTCCCACCAAGCTGAAAATCAGTAAGATCGTTTAAAATATGACTAAAAATAAAATTTGAAAGTTACCCATCTTTCCCCTGTATGCAAAAAATTTTATTCAAGGTCAAAGGTCAAAAAACTTTTTCAAAAAAGATTTTCAGCAAAACGGTAAGTTTTATCATAAAAATACTTCAGACAAAAATTGTAGATCATAAAATTATCTATAAAATATGTATCAATATTTTTTTTCCTAAGAGCCACCGTTTCTGAGATATCAAGTTAAATGAGTCCAGTCCCTTATTTTATACGCCAGTGTAACCTCGAGACAACATCTGTCTCCTGTTCAATTGTATGCGTGGCTAGGGTCTTATACCTGCTTTATATCAGTGTGCCCAATAAATGAAATAATGTTAGTCACAGGGTTGCCAGATTAGGGGATTTTCCCCACAAAATAGGGGATTATTTTTCCTTTGGGTTTTTTTTGGGGATATAAATTTTCAGGGGAATTCATCTGGGGGAAAATTTTCCTCTACAATCTTTTTTCTATTTGCACTAAATGTTTTCTAGTTCTTGGGGATTTATTTGTCACATAGCTTATTTTGGGGTATTTTAGAGATACATATTTTATAGATAATTTTATGATCTACAATTTGTGTCTGGGGTAATTTTATGATAAAACTTACCGTTTTGCTGAAAATCGCGAAAAACTCATTTTTTTGACCTTTAACTTTGAATAAAATTTTTTCCATACAGGGGAAAGATGGGGAACTTTCAAATTTTATTTTTAATCGTATTTTAAACAATCTCACTGATTTTCAGCTTGGTGGGAATTTATGTAGCTTTTCTTTTATTTTTTGGTCTAATTTGACCGGACTACAAGTGATAACTCTACTATTATAATTAACAACTGACAGAAGAGAAAACTATTGGAAGAAACTAACTTTCTTATTTACTTTTTCTCAATTAGTATGTGAGCTTTTTGGAATTACTATGGTAGAAATTAAAAAAGGGGAGATTATTCCTGAATAGAGTTGGTTTTCCATCAGGAGATATTAAAATTGACAAATGTACAGTTTCCTATTTCCATTCATTTAACAACTAACAGAAGAGAAACTTTAAGGCAAACTAATTTTCATATTTACTTTTTCTCAATTGGCATGTGACCTCTTTGGGGTTCTTATGGTAAAAATAGGAAAACAAGGGAATATCCCCTGAATAGGGCTAATTTTTCACCAGAGAGCATTTATTAAAATTGCCCGATTTACAGTTTACTATTTCCATTTATTCCTAGAAACGGCCCATCAAGTGAAAACTCAAACCGAACCAACATGTTACAAAAAATTAATTAGTTAATTGTAAAAAAAATCAAAGTAAGTGAAATGTAAGGAATATGCAACGTAACACACCGGAAGTTTCCGATCCGGCACGTATGTAGGTGCCAAAGTGGCTGCTCAAGGAACCGTTAAGTGGTAAGTAACTTTCAAAGAAGCTTTTCTTGACTGTGTCGTCGAGGTACCTACCATTGCAACAGCAACAGAATAATAACAACAACAACAACAACAACAACGACCATCACTAACTTCGACCCCACCCGCCAGAAGTTTGTTTTAGTTAGTTACTAGACTTCTTGCGGACCACGATTACAGTTCCGCTGTTTGAAATCAGTTACCGCGCCAACCCGCCAACTGGTTGTTCACTTACTCAAACTAATCCAATCACACAGTTAATAAATTACAAATTACATACTTACATAGTGTATGATATCATTCGATTCATTTGGATTTCAAAATGTGGTGTATCAAAAAGTCCACCCAATATTTTAATTAATTGTGTCTTTTGTTTTTTTTTTTAAAGAATCTGAACAGTTACATAAACGCTTCACTAGGTGATTATGAAGTTTGTTTGAAATTAACGAATTAATAAATTGGTGTTAAGTGTTGTGTTTATTCATTGTAACTTCTGTTGGTGACAGATTAAAAATCCAAGAAAATTTGGACAACCATGGGCATCTTTATTATCATCGAAAAAGGGTAAATTGTCACTAAGGGATACAAATATTTATATTTTATTGTTAATAAATAACTGGTAAAATTTAGGTATTAATTTTTCACACGACAATTTTCAAAGAATTTTTGGACAAAACATTTTAGAGCATACACCAACTGTTTTTATGAATCCATGTATAATTGTAGATATATTAAAACATTTCCTTTAAAAGTGAAATGTTACATGATTTGTGTAACAACTACTACGGTAATGAAAGCATTTTACGGTTAATGTTTTTCCTAATTCAATTTTAGTATTACAGAAATCATTCATTCGCTTTGAATGGCACAGGAACTTTTTTTGGAAAATTAATTTAAGTTTTGTTCGCTAACA
The DNA here is from genome assembly GCA_029378335.1 of Agrilus mali. NCBI lineage: Eukaryota > Metazoa > Arthropoda > Insecta > Coleoptera > Buprestidae > Agrilus > Agrilus mali. The sequence continues at coordinate 7,933,012 of CM055662.1, forward strand.
TGATCAAGGGTAATGTTGATCCAAAATTAGTTTCAAACTGTCACATTACAAATTTATCTGATACGTTTAATGAAATAGTAATAAGGCTTTTGTCTGTAGATAGAAAAGCTAGAATGCATCTAAAACTTTGTTGATCCATCAATATTAGGGATGAAACTTTTTAACAATTTTGGTTGGCTACTATCCAAAAAGTTTACTCGGGAAGGAGTAAATACATGTGCTGATATCTACTTTTTAATACAATTTAGGTTTTTGGGCAAGGGATTCGACATTTAAAAGGATATTTTATACTGTTAGAAGGGGAGCCGACTAACAGACAAATTTAACCAGAAAAAAATAAAAAGTTTTTTTTGAAAACACTACAACAATATTTTTTTATCGAAAACTAACTTATTGATTGGGTCGATATTGTGGAGTTTTCTGAGAAAATCATAGTTTTTTGGTGAGACAATACTAGATTTGTTTGTAAACTTATTATCTTGAACATTCATTAAGATGAAGAAGTGTTGAACGAATTCTCATCTATTTTCATATTTTTTCGTTTTTTATTTTCTGAATCCCAGCAGATCAGTGAAGTTTCTGTTGAGATAGAAGAGATGATCTTGAGCAACGTTCTACTGATTTGACTTGATTTCTCTCCAGGCAAAAGTAATTGTGGAATACTTTTAAATACTGACAATCTTTTTTTTTTATTGACCCGAAGAATTTGGCAAACCAAGATAGCGAAACGCTGCATAAGAAGTAGACACATCATCATCTTGTATCTATTTATTAATTTTCAGTGATCAGATGAAAATTCATTCAAGAAGTTTCCTAAACGATGCACATGAAACATTTCAAGTTACTTAAACGATCGTAGGTATATTCTTGGAGAAACATTTAAATATACTTTAAAAAGAAAACACACAAACGTTTCTGCAGGTAGTTTATTACTCGGCAATTGTTTTTAGTAACCTGTTGCAGGTACACTTGAAAATGGCCGTTTATGTTCGAAACAATTGTCGAGTAATAAATTACGTGCAGAAACGTTTGTGTGTTTTCTTTTTAAAGTATATTTAAAGTTAAATTAAATTTCCATACGGATTTGTGGCCCTATACTATAATATACTAACAACAACACACAGGCAGACATAGTTACTTTCGCATTTATAATATTATAGATTAATATAGTTTAATTATTGTTTAAAATAGTTTATATAGCTTAGTATTCAACTACTTTTATTTTTGAACCAAATAAACAAAACCTCTATAACTTTTTACACTTAATATTTTAATTTTCGGAACCGTAAGCTTTTTGGACGACGTCATTACACAAAAACTTTCATCGTCTAATTTTATCCCCTTTAGGGTAAAATTTTTACAAACTTTGAATGTCGTATTTATTTATAAATCTAATCAAAAGCCTAAAAAATAAGTTTCAAGCTTCTATCTTTAAAAATTACGGATTTACCGCACAAAATTTCCTATTTCAACCCCTTACAACTCTTTTATCGCATTAAAAAGTAGCCTATGTCCTTTCTCAGGCTCTAGACTATCTCTGTACCAAATTTCATTAAAATCGGTTCAGTAAATTTTCGGCGAGATTGTGTAGCATACAGACAGAGTTACTTTCGCATTTATAATATTCCGCGAATTCATTTTCATCGGTTTTCCCATGGGAATAAGATATTTTCCCGCAGTAAAACGTAGCCTGTGCTAATCCAGGGTGTCAGCTAACTCCATACAAAATTTTATTAAAATCGCTCAAGCCCTTTAGACGTGAAGAAGTAACATACACATTCACACACTCACAAACTTTCGCCTTTATAATATTAGTGTGATTCTAAAAAAAAGGACAATTTGTTCTTTAATAATTGGTAAGAAAGTATCACTACCAACCATTATTTACACGGCTCGAAATTAATTAAAACCTAAATGCCACCGCATACAACAGAAAAAATCAGGCCAAAAGAATTTTTTCCAGCCGTGTTTAAGTGCCGTTGCATAATCGAATATGAAGTCCAAGATTACGTACAATCTTTCACTGACGCCATCAATAAGTCATGGCAACTTTCTTACATAACGACGGATGGACGGATGGATGGATGGATGGACGCACGCATGCAAACTTTACAAACTTTCACGAACCATACGATCAATGTTACCATCAGTCAGTCGCTTGCTTATAAAAAGTAGTAGAGGGGCGGAATGGGTTATGATATGGTAATTAATAAATGCCACTTTAAACGAACTCAGAATATACCTGTACACAAAAGATGTTACGAATCGGAAACAGCGGAACATTAGTCTAAATTAAATCGCTATTACTCGCAGCAATAGCATGAAAGTTTCTCTCATGACCTAAAGTTACAAATCTTTTAATGGGAATAACGTTTTAATAATAGACAGAAAAAGTGGTTAATAAAGAACTTTTGTACAGAAGAATTGGTCCTTCCAGAAGAGGAATTAGCGAGTAAGGCTAAATGTGTTTTAATCTAACCTAACCTCCAGATTTGTAATCCACGATTTTTGAGTCATTCAGGCATTCGAGAACCTTCACGTGGACATATTGTACTTAAGTATGCATTCATAAACTCATACGATCGCGCCCCGCATTTTTATTGGTCGCGCGTGATATAACAATCGAATAAATTCACTTTCTACACGAGCTTATTTGATTACGAACGAACAAGATGTAAGGTTCAGAGACTTTAATCTTCTTCCGGCAAACTGGGAAGTAATTCCGGGAAAACGCGGAACCCAGAACGACGTAATCTACTACACAACGACGTACACTTACTTGCTTTTAATATACCATACGTATAATTGAACTAGCACCTGAAGGCTAGGCTGGGATCTATCACGAAATATCAAAAAGTAGTAAGCAAAGCAATGCTTCTCATGGAAAATAACATGTTGGCGCAGCTCACAAACTTGTAATCAATTGTGGAAGTACCGAATACAAACTTATTATTAATTTTGCATTAACAGAATTTTCTCATACCTCAAGAGTAGTAGAGTAGTAGTAGAGTTCACTTCAGTCTTTAAAAAAGGTAACTTTGTTACCGAAAAGTGCTTCGGACAACTAAAGTGTTGTGTTTTGGCGTTGGGGTTTGAGCTATTTTGTTCGTTCTACCTCAAGAGTAAAAAAAATTGGGTCCTTCCCTTCTTTCTAGTGAGATTTACTAGGACGTTGTAGGACTCACCAATGCCCATCATTAAAAAAGTAAAGGTACTGTTGGTTTAAAAATTAATTTTTAACGATCTCAATGGCTATGTGAAAGAACGAATTATCAGAATGAATCAAGAACTTTTGGAAAAAATATTTTACCAACTTTGATTTAAGGATAAACCAGCTTTTCCTGGGAAGTGCTTGCTTATCCGAAGAGCTTGAGAAATAAACTACTTTTGCCTAGGGCAAAACGGTGTAACCATAAATAGGTCAAAATTAGATCTCAATCCTTGATAACCTAAACTAATTATTATCTAATCTACAAAGGAAGAATACTTAACACTTAAAATAAAGAAAATAAAAATATATCGTGAAAATAAATAAATAAAAAATAGGCTGCTTTAAGTTGCCCTGAACTGAAATTTAAAAAATAGTTTGACCTAGGCAATAGTAGTTTATGCTGAAATTGGACTTGGATGGTAGTATTTATGTCCAAAAAGTTGACTCGACAATTTTGGAATTTAAAAACAAAATGTGCCAAAATGTGTCCGAAATGTGCTGTTATGTGCTAATGTGAAAAAAAAATATTTGAATAAAAAGTTAAGATTTTTCGTTAATGCTGTCTTCATTAATACTTTCTCTACTAGTAATGTTATTACGAAGAAAAATGGAAATTTTACTTTGACGAGATTAGGAAAATGACTTGACTTCATTCTAGTGCTTTATAAGAATATATTTATTAGTTAATAATTACTAATTTTCTATTCTAAGATATATATACAGAAATGAGCAAAAATTTCAGTCTCTTTGTCTATGTGTTGTGATAACACTAAAACGGTATCATATGAAAAGTTTATTCCATACACTAATAGAAAACTATCATTAAAAATAAAAAGTTACTATTAACAATAAAAAAAGGTTTAATAACACTTTGTTTTGATAATATTAATAATAATACGAATTTTATAGTGTAAAATACATTTTAAACAATTGTAAACTAATGAAAAGTATAGGTACTTTCCTAATACAAGATGTGTTGCATAACATGTAAAAGAATGTATGATGATGTTTCATGAACAATATGCGAATACTATGGTAAGCATATTATTATGCTATTTCATCGTACCACATTTATCGATGCCTATAGAAAGTATTAATGAAGACTTAACATTTTACGAAAAATCTAAACTTTTTATTCAAATTTTTTTTTCCACATTGGCACATAACAGCACATTGCGGGCTCATTACAGTACTATAAGTTTCATTTTGATAAAGTGATTTTGCGGAGCTAACTAAATATCACAAAAAGGATCTCTCAATAAAAATTCAATTTTTCAAGTAAATATTTTTTTTAATGGCACATGATAGCACATCTTGAGCACATTACAACACAATTGGTTTGGTTTTAATGAATTGATGTTGTGGAGCTAACTAAACATCATAAAAAAGACCTAGTCATAAAAGTTAGGTTTTTTGAACATTTTTTTTACGTAGCAAATAATAGCACATTTTGGCACAAATTTTTTTTTTTTTTAAATTCTAAAATTGTTGATGCAACTTTTTGGACATGTAGTATTTCAGGTAAAACTAATTTGGACATTGTCAAACTGGTTCATCTTTATCGTTCTTCTAATAATTTATTTTATCTCAGACAAAATTAGTTTAACCTGAAGACGGGTTTGGCCAGTTACATACACATATACATAATCGAAATTCCTCATTCCTAAAGAAGTTAAAAACTGTTAACATTTCAATTAACCCGAAGGGTGATTTCGGCCATAAAGGTGCATCCATTAATTTCTCAAACTATGGATAGGACAAAAAGAAGTTTATACAATTCTTATTTATACGAAAATTATACAAAATTTTTTACGTTTAATCGTTTTTTTTCAAACTTTTCTATCACATTTTACACTTCGATTTTCTGAATGGACCCTAGTCCGAAATTAATTTCTAATCAACTATTTGTATTCTGAAACAAATCATAAAACACTTTCTAAATAACAAATTAGGCACTGACTAATTGATTATGTGACACTCAAAAACAGCATTTAAATCAGTTAATTTATTTTCTACGCATTAACTACCTCACTAAATTATTTACTAATTATTTATGCACTGACTACTTACTTAATTTTTGATTTGAATTGAAAAATTGTACTGACTACGAAATATTTGCAATATTCTAAAACATTAGGTACCTTAACTTACAACTAACTGTAACTTAATAGATAGTAGATAGTAAAGTACCTAAATTTTAAACAAATATCACAAGAATGAGTAAATCGCTAATTTTTGTTTCCAAAGAACTTCTTAAAAACGAATACTTTCTCAAAACTAAAATTTTAATTTATAATTGTATTCGATTATCAACAAATGCTAAATAATTAAGTATAATATAGGTATTCCTACAAAAATTCGGTTTTTCATTTTAATAGTTATCGCAACTATACGTTTACGTTTTAAAAATTCGAGGGAACGGAGACATTTGGTGACAAAAAGTCCTTTAATAAGTTAATGAGCTTTTAAAACAAAAGAATACCTACTTTCTACTCATTGAATCTGGGCAAAGTTAAATTAAAAACAGCTAAAAACCACTGACCATGACGTTCTTGACAGTAACCTTTTTTACAAATCCACCTGCTTCTTGGTCATGGTCAGGATCGAAGGCAACAAATCAATCACAACACCACAATCATTGCAGTAACAAAGATAAAAAAGGGGGAAAATTAAGTACCAGCTGCAAAATGGTTTCCCTTTTTAAATTTATATTTTAATTGTTTCAACTTAGAATAATAACTTGTTCTTTTAAAACAGTCGTTTTTCTGTCTTCAAATTGAAAATATTTTTGGTTTGGACTATTTTGAAGTAATATTTACAATTTTTGGATTTTTTTGGAATTATTACGTTAGATGAGCTACTGTGTTTTTTAAAATCACAAACATATCAATATCAATACCCATACGACTGCAAGTACACAAAATAAAGGTATCATTGCTTTTTAATAGAAATGATTTCGGAATTTCTGAAGGGTAAATAATTTATTAGTAGAAAACCGACATCAACATTTCGCCTCTGGTTTGATATTTTTTCATGGTGGTTTTTTTTTTAGTCACAAAATATTATTTTCAAATCAGCGTGGTATAAGGTACATTAATCCCCAAAAATTCTATTGGCAAGACACATTCATATGTATAAGTAAAATAATAAACATTAAAAATAATGTAAAACAGTGTAAATATAAAATAATAAGCAGTTAGTTAATTAAAGTTCCAAAACACGTATTAACAAAGATAAAAGACGACCCAAAATAAACCCCAAACCAGAGACGAAACGTTAGTGTAGGTTTACTACTGCCAGAGGTAGAGCTTCTACTTGAGCATCTAGCTAACAATAGGTGGAGTTACGTTTTTATGCAATTCAAGGTTAAAGCTCATCTGATTTTGAGAGATCTGGATATTCGCAGTGTATGCATTTTGCTTATTCTTGAGCCTTAAAATTCCTTCTGCAGTCCAGTTTATTATGCAGTATATTCATTTCTGATTGTATTGCTGTTAGATATACAGAGTGATCGTTTTCAGCCTAGACTTACTTCCACATTGAATTGGAATATTGTTTTGAAATGTTGGTCGAAAGGGTTTAAAGGAAGAGGTCCACCGTTTTAAAGTATTTTCGATTTTTATTACTTCGGGTTATATCGCAAGTCAACGTCAACTTTGTTATTTTTAACGGAACACCCTTTTTTTTACATTTTTCGGATTGCTCACCAATATTAATGGTACATAATGTTGATAATACAAAATTACCTTGATTTTCAATAGTTTTTGAATTATATCTATCTTTTTTTTTTTCGTTTGCGACATCTTCCAACTCAAAAACTGTTGTGAGTCAAGGTAAAAGATCGAAAATATTTTGAAACAATAGACCTCTCCTCAAAACCTATTCGACCAAAATTTCAAAACGTAATAAATACTAAATCAATACGATGATTCGTTTAGGGGTTAGGCTGAATACAATTACCTACCCAGTATGTATTCTTAATTTAATGCCAAGAAAAGAAATTGTTTTACTTCTAGTAATTAAATTAAATTAATTAAGCAATAACAAAAAAATCCGAATTTGTTTGATCCATATAATTAAAGTGTGCTGTGCATAACCAGTGGTGGATCTACCTGAGATTTAGGGATAGGACCGCTTTCCCCAAAAAATTAATATTAATTTATTGCAATTAACATTCAAAAAGTACATAAGTCTGAAATTTGGAAAAGAACTTTTATTATTTGGACAACATTTTTTATTTTTATTTTGTTATCATTTGGCATTAAAAAATACATATAACCCTTAATTCTCACCCTTCTACCACCAACCCCCATTTTTTAATAGCGATATTAGTACTGTAATAATCTTCAACTCTCAGTAATCGATAACTGATCAATTATTATCAATCGATTAGTCATCCCCGCCAGGCGTCTACTGATGTCACTACTCACCCAGCAAACAGCACGGAGTGGGGATGAGAATGAAGCAGATTTTTTTAGAATGTTACAGGGAGTTAAAATATGTTCTAAGAAGTAAAAGAATGTTTTATTATAACATTTCAGAATGATTTGGCAATGTTCAAGAATGTTCCAGAATCTTGAAGATCATTCAAGAATGTTTCAGAATCTTAAAAAAAGTTTTGAATCATTATGAGATGTTCTGGATAGTTCTAAATTCGCGAATATTCTAGAATGTTCCATCAATTCTTACCCGGCCAACGGCGGGTATTATTGCTGCTAGTATATATATATATTTACATATATTATATTTCTACATATATTATATTTTAACAAATAAATTAAGAAAGTGGGTACTTACAATTTTGTATTTTAATACGTCCTAAATTATTTCTCTACATCAGAATTTACAACTTCCGCATTTTCCATATGAATAAGCAAACAATGCTATTCCCTATTTAAATGAAGGTTGTAAAATTTCAGTTGTAGATGCAACGAATGCCCAGTAAAGTGATTTAACGAGTTGGAAATTGATCATATACCATATGTATAGATTTATTGTTTCCTTATACGTACTTACTATTATTCTCCGTGGCGTTAAGTACCTGTCAATTGGTGCTTACGTTAAACACGCATTCATGTTATTCATACAATATTAAAACGGTTACTTTAATAAGTAATACCGGAAGTTTGTATCTGCTTCTTTACTTTTGATGTATAGGTACAATCAATAATATAAATAGCTACTGTACATAATCTGTAATAATAGTATCTACTTAATGAAATTCATTTGTTAACTAGTTTTTACAACCTGATTGGTCTGTTTTACAACTTTGCTATTATTTATTATAATTTTTTTTTGTTAAATTAAATCCAATTCCAATTTACTATGCCATAAATAAGTTTTAATAACCTACATTAAGTGCCTACTTACTTATATACGAACCCGAAGATTGCTTGAAAAACTTGTAATAGTGAAAGTGTGTTTTTTAAGTTCATAATTGGATGCAGTTCTTTAATATTTAACAATTTTATGTGTAGGCACAAACAAATAATAATTTCTATAGGTAATTTCGCAATTTTATACATCGCACTGTTAGGAAAAACTAATGTAGATGACTCATGAGTCATATCATACCGTTTCAGGATAAAATCTAAAAAGTATTGAAAATCTCATATATAAATAGGGAAAAACGTAGAGAATGAACTAGTTTGTAATAAAATTAAAATTCTTTGTGATAAACTTTCGTGATTGCGACATGGTACTCGTTATTAATAAAGAGGTGTAAATAAGCAAAAAGTATCTCGAAAGGTTTGTCAGAGACTTCCTTCTTAGTATAAATCAAGTAAATGTTACGTAACAAAATTCTTTGAAAGAAATTAAAATTCGAAATGCCAACGTGCCAAGGCACACGTTCGTCTTACCTACTCGCTTTCAGCTCACTGAGGCTGCAGTTATCACGCCAGTCTATCGTTTCGCATTTCGACTCGGCTTCATTTCAATTAACGAGATACAGCGATTTCTATTATTTGTCAGTTTTACTTTAAGAGTTTCCGGTAGGCTACGTCTTACTTATCGTGATAATCGGATTAATTTTCAAAAGAAAAACTACGTAACTAAATAAACACTTCGGGCAACTTGGTTTGCCTTTGTATAGGCAACAGTGTTGCCAATAACAACAATTTGCAATAAATAAGCAACCATATAAAATTTACTCTTTGGTACCTACAGATTCTCATTTTATTAAAAACTTGGGGAAGGAAAATATGTAGATTTAGGGATTCTCGTTCATAAGTTCATATATGGGAGATGGAGGAGGAAAATGGATACACAGAGGTGCAAAGGGTGATGTTGAAAATTAAAGGATAATTGTGGCGTTTGAGGTGATCCTTAGATCTGACAGGATGATCTAGTAAAACTCTAAAAACGTGCTTTTAGGGAGAAGCAGAGAAGTGGAGACACACGATGGGATATGAGTAAGGACATGACCACTTCGTTGATGTTGTCATTTCCTGTATAACCTTAAAATCTAAAGTAATCAAATTAAAGAATTAAAAGTTGAAATTTGGTTGGGTTGTGTTTCTTTAAGTGACTTTAACAAAAAAAGCTTTATTGAATAGGGTAATTGACTGATATTAAATATATATTTATCTAGATAATATGCCAAGGGGCTGTTCATAAAATACGTCACACTAAAATTAGCTTTTTTTGACCCACTCCCCCCGGTTGTCACGCTGTGTCACATTTTCTGTGACCCCCTGTAAATATTACGTCATAAAAACTAAACCCCCCCCCTGAACATGATAAATTTTGATTGATAATACACAAATTTTGATAGTCAAAAGTATTTATTTTATTTTCATAATAAAATTTAAATAAATTAATAAATATCTTTTGTAACGAACAAATAAATAATATTTCTATTTATCAGAAGTCCAAGGATTCTGTAAAAATTCAGTAAAATTTTTTGATGAACGGCGAACGTCACGTTGCCGTAGACCCCCTGTCCCCCCTTGTCACACTCAGCAAGACCCCTTCCCCTTGTATGCGAACGTATTTTATGAACGGCCCCCAATATATGTAATACGATACCAGAATTCGGAATCAAATTTTAAATTGATCAAAAAATAAAAAAGTTATAGCCTATTAAAGTTTTTAGTCTCTTTCTTGCAAAACTAAATGTAATTTATATGGCAGTACAAAACTGTCATGTCACAATTCAATATTTGCTTTTCTGTTTATTTGTGATTTTTAGACGTTCATATTTTTTTGTTTTTGAATTATTAAAAAAAACAATTTATACTAGTTTATTTGTGAGATAAAAATGGTTCAAATTAAATAATTTAAAAAAATTAGTCAAGTAGCCAATTACTTAGAATGACAACGTTACAATAGGAAAAGACAACATGAACGAGGTATCCAAATAATGTCGTTATCAAATCCTTCTTTGTTTCCATCCCTTGAATTTCCACTTCTCCATTCTCAGTTGAAAATTATTTTTCAATATTCTATAAGTTTTCCTTAACTTCCACCCTTCACTCCAGGTGTACCGAGACCTCATCGATATTCTGTTCAACAAGAAACAACCCTAGACAACAGATATTAAGCCCAAATTAAAATTCCCTGTGTATTTCCCAGTTTTCCTGGACAAAAATTGACGAAATTCCCGTATATTTTTAAGTTATTGTGGAGGTTAATTTTGCCATTACAAATCTATAGCGAAGCGCCTTCCTTCCGTATGAATGTTTGCTTTATTTTAGAAAGAACAAAATGACTAACTAGCAAACTAGGATTACAGAAGTTTTTATTTATAGGTAACAAAGGATCGTAAGGAAATAAATTTCAAAAAGTAAACTTAAACATATCAGTTCTGTTTTAATAAAATCAGATTCATGACTAGGATAGGACACTGGCCTTATGTCAAACAATTCGACATGGTAGCCCTCCTATGCTAATGCTTCTCCACGTGGTGTATGCCCTCGTCGATCTTGGAGCTCTCTTAATGAGCGTCTTCCATCATCTTGAGAGCCAATTCTTTTCGATTTCGAATCGATTTCTCTTATCAGTTCCCGGATATTCCCCGAAATTGCCGTCAATTCCCCGTATCTTTCGACAGTTAATTGTATTCCAAGTCTACCAATTCATAAAATGCAGAAAACATACGAAATAGGGCAACACCGTAAAGTTACAATCTCCTCCTTCCATCAGACCGCAGTCCCGCTGCTCATTAGATCGCGGAATGTGAATAAGAAGTTGAGTGCTTTTTACTTCCTCCACGTCCACTTCCGTACGCCGCTACTTCCTGGCCTGCTGACTGCGATCCGAAGAAAGTGGCACGCAACGCTACCCACTGACTATCCTTCAATGTATACGGTACAATAATAGTATAATTTATTATTGTGTTGTAGGCCGTTGGCACTGGCACTGACAGTGTGCCGCCGTTGTTCTTGTTACCATTATTATCATTATTATTGCTGTTGTGATGTAACGAAACCGATTGCCAATTACGACTATGTAAGATCTAAATACACAAGAATAGAGTAACGTCGTATCCATGTCTTCGATTATGCTAATATTAATAATGATAGACGTGGAGGAAACGTCTGAAACTTTCGATTCCATTTGACTGATTTAATCTCCTGCGTTATCTAAAGATTTAATCATGATTTCGAATGACAACCTTTTGAATTGAAAGTTTCTTAATTTAAATATGTTAGAAAACTTTAATGAGAGAGACTATGAAAATACAACGGATAGAAGTTTAAAGATGAGTAGGTTTTAAGAAAAGTAGAACAAACAGCACTATGGATGTAAACCAGGAATAAGTGAGGTTTGATGGTAGGATATTTCGTTAGACATATGGGGTTAGTTAAAGTCATATTAGAGAGAAAAACTAGAGTAAAGGGTATTACAAAATTTAATAATCGAAATAGCATTGTTATCTGTTTATCTATTTCCATTTTTTAAAATTCCATAATACAATGGGTTTGTTTTGCAGATATCCCTTGGGATAGCCACTGACGGTTTGGTAAAAATATGTTGTTCCAAAAATCAAAAGAATTAAAATATAAGGCATTCCTTCGACGAGAAATGAACAATCGACCTCCAGATTAGCCAAGCTGTAGTTGGAGAAGAAAAACCAGTCTAGTCAATAGTGAGAATAGTCAAAATAGCGAACGAACTCATTTGAAGTTTTCTTACTTCGACTGCTTTAATAATTGTACAGCTCTAAAAACATAAAATTAATCTTATAATTCGTAAAACGTATCGAAAATGGTGTTGGAGACTTTGGTTGTATCAACTGCTTTGAAAACAGTAAGCATCGTTGGAAACAGCCTTTGGGTCATACCGTTACTTCTGGCAGGGTTGGTGTATCACAATTATAACAAATTCGACCCCGAAGCTTATCCCATTGACCAAAAGAATCTTTACAAAGAATATGACTTCATCGTTATAGGTAAATAATTTAAAAGCTGACTTAAGTCAATTGCTCATTTTCTCCCTTCTGTGGTGCACCATTATCCAAATCCTACACCAATACAATAATATAAACATTAACTAAGATTAAAAAACTACTAACGATGTTATCCTGAATTTTTTTTAAGGTGGAGGATCAGCAGGAGCAGTGGTAGCTGCAAGATTGTCTGAGGTACCTCACTGGAGGGTTCTGTTACTTGAAGCAGGGCCGGACGAGAATGAAATAACCGATGTTCCTTCCTTAGCGGCCTATCTACAGTTATCAGAGTTGGACTGGGCTTATAAGACAGAACCTACTGGACGAGCGTGTCTGGGTATGAAAAATGGAAGATGCAATTGGCCCAGGGGGAAAGTTCTAGGAGGATCATCAGTATTGAATTATATGCTTTACGTGAGAGGTAATCAACTTTATTTAATTGACAATAGATAATTTCACTTTCTAAGGCAAACAAAAAACTTCATTTCGTTAGTGAACCTGGCTGTGAGGTCGCTATTTGGACATTAAAAAAATTTAGGAAGTAATTTGAAAAGAGTTGGCCTTCGGTTTTTGAAGTTCATTAAAAGAAACGTTATGAAAGTCAAATGCATTGTTAATTAAATAACACGTCAATAATTACTCGTCTATTTGGCTAAGCAACTTTCTATAGGTAATTGTAATTATGGTTCTCGGTTTTGTTGCGTAATATTTTAGGTACAATTAACATCCATAAAAACTCAACAATGGCAAACACGATCGTTAATTAGAATAAAATACACATAAAAATACAGGCACCGAATGAAATTTTAGAAAGACTTTCACTATCGTCTTTAAAAATTAATATAAACGTAAAGAAAAACTGCTTTTAAATGTTTCCATGTATATTATTAATACTCTACAATTGTTTCGGGTGTTTAGCCCTTTCTCAAGAGTAACTGCCTTACAGTAAGGCAATTACTCTTGAGAAAGGGCTAAACACCCGAAACAATTGTAGAGTATTAATAATATACATGGAAACATTTAAAAGCAGTTTTTATTTACGTTTATATTTCAATAATGTTTCATAATAACATCACCGAAGATTCAATTTCCTTTATTAAAAATTAATATTGTGCAATCGGACAAATGTATTCGTGCTGCATTGATTAAACTACTTTTTAAATAAGTAAACTCGAATAAGACTCGGGAATCCCAAATACTATAATGCGAACTATAGAACCACAGAATTAATATCCTTTAAAATTTTAGGTAACAAAAATGACTATGAATTGTGGGAAAATTTAGGAAATCCAGGTTGGAATTACGAAAATGTCCTGTACTATTTCAAAAAATCGGAAGACAACAGAAACCCATACCTCCAGAAGACTCCATACCACGGTACAGGGGGTTATCTAACAGTCCAGGAGTCTCCCTGGAGAACTCCATTGGTAGTAGCATTTGTACAAGCAGGGAATGAAATGGGATATCCAATTCGTGATATCAATGGAGCTGAGCAAGCAGGATTCATGATCGCCCAAGGTACTATTAGGAGAGGACAACGGTGTTCCACGGCAAAAGGATTTCTTCGACCAGCTCGTCTCAGAAGGAACCTTCATATAGCTTTAAACGCTCATGTGACACGATTATTAATTAGTCCACATACTAAAAGAGCATTTGGGGTGGAATTTTACAGACATGGTAGACGTCATGTAATTACTGCTAGAAGAGAAATCGTCCTATCTGCTGGATCGATCAATTCACCCCAAATACTAATGCTTTCTGGAATAGGCCCCAAAGAACACCTTTATAAACTTGGAATTCCGGTAATAAACGATTTAAGAGTAGGGGATAATCTCCAAGATCATGTGGGGATGGGCGGACTTACTTTTCTTGTTGATAAACCCATTTCTATAGTCCAGGACCGTTTTGAAGCTTTTCCGATGACCATGCAATATGTTTTGAACGAAAAAGGTCCAATGACAACACTTGGTGGAGTGGAAGGATTAGGATTTATCAACACAATTTACGGAAATCGATCATGGCCGGATATACAATTCCATATGGCTCCAGCAAGTATAAATTCTGACGGTGGACGAAAAGTACGAACAGTGCTGGGCATTACTGACCATTTATACAACACAGTCTACAAACCTATCGCAAATAGGGATGCTTGGACAATTATGCCTTTACTTTTACGTCCAAGATCAAGGGGAACTGTCAGACTTCGTACCAAAAACCCATTCCATTACCCCATAATCGATGCTAATTATTTCGCCGATTCGTTCGACATCAAAACTTTGGTAGAAGGTGCAAAATTTGCGATAAAGTTGTCACAATCTCGAGTTTTCAAACAATTTGGTTCCCGCATTCATACAATTCCATTTCCGAACTGCAGAAATCACACATTTGGAAGCGACAAATATTGGGAATGTCACATAAGAACAATCTCAATGACAATCTACCATCCGGTTGGCACGTGTAAGATGGGTCCTGAAACCGATCCAACCGCAGTGGTTGATCCCAGATTAAGGGTTTACGGTGTGGGAGGTCTAAGAGTGATTGACGCTTCTATTATGCCTACCATTCCAAGCGGAAATACCAACGCGCCAGCTATTATGGTAGGGGAAAAAGGAGCAGACTTAATTAAAGAGGATTGGCTGGGAGAAAATTATCGGGGCCCAAAAACCCCAAAAAACGTGACAACAGTACAACAAATAGGGGATGAAGTTTTTATTGAAACCACTTCATTAAAAAAAATTTCATGTAGAAAAATTTCAATTTTAATGCAAAACTGAAAAGCCCACCACTGTTTTCTCATTCTATACCATATATTAAACCATACTGTATATTAGAACGCATACGTAAAGAATGGCAGAAAGAATATTTATGGAGGCAAATAGTCAGGCAAACGCTTAAAACCTGGAGAAACCGAAAAAAATGTTTACAGACGTACGCTAAAAGCTTCGCAATAAAATATAGTGACACATAATGAATAATTTTAGCAATAAATAAATAAATTCGCCATTTATTAATAAAAAAGTTATTTACGAGTGTTCTCGAAATTTCAAGCCTAATCTTTCCTTAACTATTATGTAGACACTCTCATATCTCATATCTTTTTATTATCTGCAAATAAAAATAGAACTGAAGTGTCCGTAATTTCGAAATTACTGACCTTTTTAAGTTCGTATGAGTAGCGTTATTAGGTCATTAAGAAATCATAAAATAAATGTTATGTATCTGTCTGTCTTCATCAGCTCAATTTGACGAAAAGAGTTCTATGGCAGTTTAATGATATGGTGAGGAGATTATCAGAAATGACTTATAATAATCGCTTTTAGTTTAATTAAAAACATTAGAATTATTTATGTTCAAAAAGTTGACTCGACAATTTTGGAATTAAAAAAAAAATATGTGCCAAAATGTGCTAGGTCCTCTTTATGATGTTTAGTTAGCTCCACAACATCACTTTATTAAAACCAAACCAATTGTGTTGTAATGTGCTCAAGATGTGCTATCATGTGCCATTAAAAAAAAATTTACTTGAAAAATTGAATTTTTATTGAGACATCTTTTTTGTGATATTAAGTTAGCTCTGCAAAATCACTTTATCAAAACTAAACCTATAATGCTGTAATGTACCCGCAATGTGCAGTTATGTGCCAATGTGAAAAAAAAAATATTTGAATAAAAAGTTAAGATTTTTCGTAAAATGGTGTCTTCATGAATACTTTCTCTACTAGTAATGTTGTTACGAAGAAAAATGGAAATTTTACTTTAACGAGAATAGGGAAATGACTTGTCTACATAAGTATTTTCATATTGTTTTATAAGAATATATATTTATTACTTAATAATTACTAATCTTCTATTCTATGATATATGTATATATACATAAATGAGCAAAAATTTCAGTCTCTTTGTCTATGTGTTGTGATAACACTAAAACGGTACCATATGAAAAGTTTATTCCCTACACTAATAGAAAACTATCATTAAATATAAAAAGTTACTATTAACAATAACAAAAGGTTTAATAACACTTTTTATTGATAATATTAATAATAATACGAATTTTATAGTGAACAATACATTCTATACAATCGTAAACTAATGAAAAGTACAGGTACCTACTTACCTAATACAAGATGTGTTGCATAACATGTAAAAGAATGTATAGTGATGTTTCATGAACAATATGCGAATACTATGTTAAGGGTATTATTATGCTATTTCATCGTACCACATTTATCGATGCGTATAGAAAGTATTAATGAAGACTTAATATTTTACGAAAAATCTAAACTTTTTATTCAAATATTTTTTTTCACATTGGCACATAACAGCACATTGCGGGCACATTACAGTACTATAAGTTTAGTTATGATAAAGTGATTTTGCGTAGCTAACTAAACATCATAAAAAGGACCTAGTCATAAAAGTTAAGTTTTTTGAATAATTTTTTTTTTTTCGTAGCACATCATAGCACATTTCGGGCACATTTTAGCACATATTTTTTTTTTAAATTCCAAAATTGTTGAGTCAACTTTTTGGACTGAATCATTCAATAAAAAAAACTGCCAAATTAAGTTGCAATTATGGGACCCACAAAAACTACGGCAAATAAAATAATTATACTACAAATCCATTGTTGTTGTAAATTATTGAAACTGCATGGAAAACTATCTGAACCTAAACATTAAAAAATTGTGAAGCGTTATGTAGACCAAAATTGTTATTATTTGTTATAACGTTTAGCTATTACTTATTACGTTGTATATATACATTATTAGATAGATAGAAAATTGTATAATATAAATTGAATTAGAGATATTGTAGTGATATAGTGACGTTTACCATATTCCATTAAGTGCCATACTTCCTTATAGGAAGCATGTCTAAAATAACGTACTTATTTGTTGTTTAAATACATACATGTTATATGATTTAATAAAAAATTAGAGTTAGAAATTTGTAGATATACTTGTACATAGAATTGTTCAATTTAAAAGAAGTACACTTTTGATCTTTAAAATAACTTAATCTTTCAATTATTTATTGAGGAAAGAGTGCGATGACACTTTTTTAATTTTCTCTTTGGTGGTGATCTAAAATCAGCACAAATCTGCTTGAATGCTCTATTTAATAATTATTTTAAAGTCAAAACGGTTTGATAAACAATCTAAATATACTACAGAATGGTCTAATATACAAAAATGAAAAACAGATAAAAAATAGATAAACCAAATATAGTAATCCACAATTATATAAAAAATATTTTATTACAAAATTTACTAACGGCTTTCTTTTGGGTAAATATGCAGTGATTCATTTTGGTTCTCCTAACCAGTAAAGTTGATATAGGTACTTCAAATATTTAGATATTCACATCATTTAATGGAATAAATCATGCTTTTGGCTAATTTTGTTCCAAGTTACATTTTGTTTATCAAAAACAAATCTTTTAATTTGCGATTACCAAAATTAAAAACACTTCAAGTGCATATTTTTTTTCCGGAAAACACTTAGGTGTTTTGTTTGTTGTATGCAACATATGTTTTTATTTTTTTCCAGGAAATTAAATATTATCCCTGTATGATGATGAACAATATTTGTTTTGTCGGATACCTAATTGTTTACCACACTTCACGAGGCTCGATGATCCGTGTGAACCAATCATACACTAATATTTTTAAATTTATTTTTGCATTTATAACGTAACAATCGGCTAAATGTACGTATATTGCAGGACAACTGTTGATTATTGCGATTAATCGATATTATCGATTGGCCGAACAATAACCAACAAATGGAAAATAATAAAAAGCTTATTGGAATTGTCAATTTAACGCAAAAATATATCAGTCTAAATAATAGATCATTCACACTATTAGCAATATAAAATCCAATTGTTCATTAGCAAAATAACCACTTTCTAGATTTAGTTAACCGCAAATCTTATACGAGTATTTCAAAACAATCTCATCTACCTACACGGAGAAAAATAATTATAATTTTATTACTTGATGAGTCAAGCAAAATTTTTCTAGTAAATAATACTAGAATTGTCATAAAATGTACTTGGTGGTATAAAACAATTTTTCATTCTTTCTAATAATTAGTATTAGAATAATCAAGCTAAATAAGTCTAGACTTTTTTCTCTACCTCTCGATTATTTTATCGTGTCGTAAAGAAAAAACTACTAGAATGAGAATAGTTTAGTAAAATTAGTCATAAGAACTAGAATTCAGTCTCAACACCGAACGTAGATTGACTAGACATTTCTAGTAAAATCTCCTTGAGCGTCTGGTCGTCCATACAATTGTCGGATTTTTTAGTCATGTTTGCTAGAATTCTAGTAATATATTCATGATTGTTTTCTCTGTGTACTACAGATTGAAAGCATTGAAAGATTAAGGTAAACAAATAATAATAACACTCTTTATAAATAAACCCCTCCCATCCCTTTAATTTCATTAAAATAAAATTGCTTACCAATAAATGTTCTTGCTTATGGGGAATTGAAACTTAAATAAAACTGTTATACCTGAAAAAAGAAGATAACATTTCAGTACACTTTTTAAAGCTAATAATATTAAAAATATATAAATTATTAGAATAAATAACATAATGAATGGATTTACGGTCAACAACTTGACGACAAATTAGTATTTTTTTGATAAAAAGACAATATCAGATTATTATATCACGATACTATAAATAATAATAACAAAAATATAATTCTCACGCCAGTCTGTAGTGTTTATTTATTAATATGACTTTTTATATTATTTCTATAAATAATTAGTTAAATAAGGTTAGGTAAGATAAACAAGCCAAACGCTAGGTACGTACGTAATTTAAATTGTACTGGACTCTAGATTATTTCAAGGGGCCTTTATTAACTATTTATAATTTATTCAAAGACATAAAAACAATTATACCTGTAACCTAACCCTTTACATCATCTGCTATAACTAATAACATAAGTAATATAAATTAAATCCTACGTAGTTTTTCATTAATTAAATCAACAAGTGGTTGAAATGAGAATAGATCAATCATTCAGTCACTGACAAAATAGCAAAGTAATAAGGCGAAGTTGAGAGTTTCGAAACCTCTATTATTTTTTTAAAACCTTTTCTTTTTTTTAGTTAAAATGTGGAAGTTTAAAAAATAATCCTTTAAATGCTCTCTACAAATATATAAAATTGCCTAAGCAATAATAAGTTCTTAATTGTTTAAACATTTTCTCAAAAAGAACAATTTAAACAAGAAGTCATCAACATATTTTTTTGCAGGGTAACTTTTCTTTAATTTAATTTTACATAGATACAATTATTAGAAAGAACCAGACAAGTTTTGAATTAAAAAAAAGAATGTAAACAGCTGAGAATGCGTTGCATTAATTAGAAAGCTTGTCACCAAAAACTGATTGGCATTGACAATTTATTAAATCGAAGAATAACACAAACGTTTGGAAAAAACGATCCATTAATTAGGTAATTTCTATCAATTAGGGAAAGCGTCATCGAATAATTTTTATGATGATTCATTGTTAAATTTAATTGTGTAAAAATTTAAAAACAAACATTTCAGATTTACTTGAGGATGTTACTGTTAATCAAAAAAAACAAAAACGAAAATCCGTTTTATTTAAGATTTATTGTGTCCGTCTAAATAAAAAAATTGCCATATATTTCTCATGATCTTTTTTTAATCAATATATCAATACTTGATCGTCCTGATAACATTCTTCATTACCATATTTTTTTGCGGAAAAAAATATTTATGATTCGTTCAAATGGTTTTTTGGCTAGACTAGACAGTGCTAAACGAAATGTTATTAATCACTCTTTAATTATGAAATTAGCATAAGTACTTGCTAAATTAATTTTTGGCTCCGGTTTAGTATTAGGAATAAAGCCCACCAGGGGGTGTGATACCTCGATGGAAAGCTCTTGAACAGAGGAACATTTTGGAGTGGGTCTGGGGGCGAGGAAACCTACCATTCAAAAGTTCTGAGTTACGCCCTTTCACCATAGACTTTGAATGGTAGAAGGGCCTATCTCATGTAACCTAACCTAACCTAATTAAATGAAAAAGATTTAAACCAAAATGCTTTTAGATGTTTCAAATATGTTTATTAACACACTCTACATATGTTTCGACTTGTGAAGTCTTTTTCAAGAGTAATAGATATTTACTAAATTTAAATTGTACCTTAATGCTATTTATAGTTAGGTATTTCAAGTATAATAAGATGTACAGGTAGATGAGAGGCAGTTGTACAGAGTTATTTAGGGAAAAACCCTTGGCGGGTTGTAATTCTTCAGAAATTGGTCGATCACCGGTGTATCTTTGAACTCGGATTTGTCATTTGTTATGTTGTAATTATTTCTAAAGGCTTTTTTAATTTCAAACTGCTCTAAAATATTGAGACGTTGACCTTTGTTTTCTATATGTAATATGTTTAAATTATCTCTGTCAATTTTATGGCCATTTTCTAAGCAATGTAGGCTCATGCCTGTAGATATCTTTCTATTTTTTATGTCTTTTTCATGTTCTTTTAAACGTATGTTGAAATTACGACCGGTTTGCCCAATGTAAAGCATTTTGGTTTAAATCTTTTTCATTTAATTTCAACGATGTTTCATAATTATTCAACAGCCAGTTCAGTTGAAATTAACCTAACCTAACCTAACCCATGTACACCTTCCCATATCATATCTGTATTGTATAGTATTGGTAAGTATGTATGGTAAATAGTCAGTTAGCACTCGGAATCGAACTCGCAACCTACAGCTCTGCTAGCTTGGCACTATCCACTGCGCCATTGAGCTGAGGTGAAAACATAGAGCTTGCCATTTAAGACTACATATGCCCTATTCCATATAAAGTCAACGGAAGAAGGGCGTAACACAATTTTTAAACGGTATTAGGTTTCCTCGCCTCCGGATCTCCTCCAAAATGTTCCACTACTCTTGGGGGTTATCCCTAATACTAAACTCCTGCCTAATTTTTAATATAGTCTTTTCAGAAAACACCTACATAACTAGAACTTAACTATAATTTTTTAATTATCTATATTTACTAACAGAATATTATTTCATTAATAACGAGGTAAGTTTAAGTATTATCAAATTTAATTTACTGAGTAAAAGTGGGATTTGATTTGGTTAAGTTAAACGAAATTACTGAGCTAATAAATACTTAAACTATTCGATATAAATTCATTATGCTCCTCAAAAAAAAATTTTTTTAAAAAAATGAGGCTGATAATGCCTAAAAAAGGAGTGGCCAAAATACATACCTACACATGTTCGTTAAGAAATGTTTGTTGTGGTAAATTAGAATGAAACTGTCTTCTTTTTCTTTCATATTGTTATTTGCAGCGTTAATCTCACGAAAAAGATCTCTCGACTGCTGGCCTCCTCAGTAGATTTCTGCTGCTTCTTCTGCTGAGACTCATTCTCAGCAGAAGAAGTAGTAAAGGAGGAAGACAAGACCACCGCATAACAACCCGGAAAATACTTGGTTACCATATGGATAGATATTTGAGCAGTATCAAGACGCTTTCGCTAATGAAACGGGGCTATCGAATAATCCGTCACGACAATTTAAGCCCCTTCCACAATGGGTTCTGCAAACGATTCCTTCTTAATGGGGAGGATGGAGTTGGGGATAGAACCTTCAGGAATGGGTATGCAACATAATGAGTTCAGCAACATAAGAAGTACCTACCAGAGATAGGACCCTATCATACTGACTGTTAATTGATGTGGTTCTTTGAGAAACGTCATACTATGTCCACATACAAGAGTTTTGAGTAAAAGAATAAAAACATAACTGACGTTTTCTCATATGTTTTTCTTTAATTTCGAATATAATTATGTTTTGTATAAGGCTTTAGTAAATTATATACGAGGATGGAGCCTTTGTTCATAAAATATTTATTTTGAAAATTTTCACAAAAACCCAAATTTCTCTATTTTTCGACATACCTATGCCCCTTGTTTGATTACACATTTTTCCCAACGGATTGGTATTTTTTTCATCTCGTTTTCATAAAAAAAAGCAGGGCGGGAGTCTATCCAGTTGCGCACAAACGCCTCCACATGTTCATCAGTCTGAAATCGCTCGCCTCCTAGTGATTCTTTGAGGGGCCCAAACATTTGGAAATCACAAGGGGATAAGTTTGGGCTATATGGATGGTGCTCCGACTGGGTCTAGTGCATTTCAACGGTTTGGGCCTGCGTTAAAGCTGCGATGCGAACTCGAGCAGCTTTTTGATCTTCACTCACCAACTTTGGGCCCAACGAGCTGAAATTGTTCGGAATCCCTAGTTTTTCGTTATGATTGTATGGACACTCCCATAGCTGATGCCGAGTTCAACAGATATCTGAAGCACAGTGGCGTGGTGGTCCCTTTCAATAAGGTTTCTAACGCGTGCAATGTTAACCGGCGATATGCTGGTGCGCGGACGACGAGGATGATTTGCATTTTCGACACGATTACGCCCTTCGTTAAATTCTTTGCACCAAACTTTTACCCGTTGCTACGAAAGCGTTTCATTTCCGAACTGTGCTAGCAATCTGCTCAAAATTTCAGCTGGTTTCACGTTTTCACGTGAGAAACTTAATAATAATCCGTTGCGCAACGCTGCTATGCATCTCTTTCTCACTCATTGTGATAGCTACTAACCAAGCAAACACAGCAATACGACGAGTCGTTTCCGTGTCACCTAATATCCCCACTTCAAGTTGCTAACGTCCGCATGCCCATTGAACATTTATCCGGCGCTCAATTTAAAAAGGCTCGTTTATATTTGATCCGTCCTCGTATTTTATTAAAATCAACATCAAAACGTTTCTGAAATTTAGAAAAAAAAAAAATGGACAACTGTTGTTTTTCCTCAAACTAGGATTTTATTCAGGCAAGTATTACAAAAAAAAATAATTAAAAAAAAAACGTTATTATTGAATAGTAAACATAAAAAAACATTTCAGTCGTCTGTGACGTTACCGGTCACTGTTGGCCACTTAAAATTTTCTTCGTAAAATTCCTCTCCACACCCTCGACTTGCACGCCTTCTAGGTAAGGTACAAATTTTTTGAGGTGTAAAATTTTTTTTTTTAATAGGAACTGCTACGTCTGAATAAGAAACATTTTTTGGAAAACCTTTAGCACGGTTTGTAGTTGATAACCGAAATTCATGACTAACTAAGCCACATATAAATTCTCGAGCTACTACGCATCGCCTTTTGTTCTTGTCGTAACTAAAATGGTTAAACTTTGATATTGTAAAGTGCTGTTTATCACTTCGTGCGATTTATTTGCTGGATGTGTTAAAAGAAATGCAGTTTTTTTTTATAAAATTTGGGCCACCACTTTTTTAAGTTTTATGTTAAGCTATTGTCGTTATCAATGAAATACACTGAGAAATTCTTTTTTGGAATTGTTGCCGTATCTTTCTTTTTGCCACTGAAAAATTCCTGTCGCAGGGCAGGAATGAATGGCTTCTTATGGGAAAGTATTGCTCAATAGTTTCAAACCGTCCTAATTCCTCCAAAGCACAAAATAGTCTGATTACCGAGTGGTTCTTATTCTGACCACCACAGCCATCAGAAAAAAAACATGCAAGTGTTGTACACTTTTGGGTACCTCTCTATTAATATAGTCGAGCAAAAATGAGCAGACTTCATTTGGGCCTTTTTCCCCTTAATGATAAAGGTAAAAACTGTGTATATTGAATACGTTGACTGTTAGCTGGTGAAGGTAAAATGTTTCTTGAATAGGAATTGAACGCAAACTTAGATTTTGCATAAAATCGAAGCATATGCCAAACACAGTATTATCATTTTGACAAATTTCTGTAACTTCTTGCATCTTTGTGTAGATTTTTTTTGCCTACGATTATGTATGATAGTTTCGCCATTAGCAACACGTTTAGTATTTTCATTCAAATCTTTTGATTGTATTTTTAAATTCAGTTGCTCATGTGTCCACCTGGGGTCTCCCAAAGGTAAAATCGAAAGTTCCTTGAAGATTTTTAAATAAAATGCGTAAAACTGGTAATTCTGGGTATTTTTCTAAAAACATGGAGTGCAGTTTTTATATCCAATTTTTCACTCTTTTTTCACTTTTTACAGGTAACGACTTAATGTGCTCTTTTATGGCATCTACAAGTGGTCAGGTTTTTTTATTACCAGGGGTGCATAAACCACGTAAATATAATGGCGAAGTTCCAAGTACAGCAAGGTGGGTTAGTCGGCGTATTCGGCCGGTTGTAATGCCATGAATATTTTCAAAAGCAGTTTTGCAGATATTAACTTTTCCTTCACTTGACGAAATGAAGTATTTAAATGAATAAGAATGAGGTCTTTTGTTTTGAGAATTACTCCAAGCAACAGGTACCAAATCTATTCGGGCTTGCAAATATGCATCTTGCTCATTTTTTGTTTGAAAACTTCTGAATTTGTTATAAATTTCAGTCATTTCATTCTTGAGAAAGTTTTTCCAAACATTTATTTTTGCAGCTAAATCAAACAATCATTACTACTAATAGCTTAAATTCCGTTATTCAAACTAGAAAGTAAATTTACTTACTTGCATGGTTCACCCCATTTAACTGCCGGCACACGATCTCCTTTATAGTTCGTATACTCCTCTCCCTTCACACGAATTCTTTATATTTTCTCACATGTGTAAATAACAGATTTACGGCCTTTTTTACGTTTGGTTATTTGGATAGAGGTACACGGTTTATCTATCGTGGCATCCATTTCAAAGGGACCGTTAAGTCTTAATATTGGCGCATGCGCGTACTAATATGTTATAGAGTAAAATCGGTAAGTGTGGAATACCATTTTTGTTATAAAAAATAATTTCAAATATGTACTTAGACTATTTCTAAAGCAGACATATTATTAGTAGTTCAGCTCAATAAAAAAAATGTACAGCGATCTTTATAAAATTACTACGTTTTTGAAAGTCGAATTTTTGGTATCCTAATGTGGAATACCTTGGTACCTTTAAGTGGTATAGCATATACATTTATGTTTCAAGGAACAAAACAGGATATTTTATTTTAATTTAAAGGCAGAATTGCTAGGGAACTAGCTTAATTTTACTAATCTTATTCTCTGCAAAAATCGCAAACATAAACCTCAGCCTCGGCTCCCGCGCATTCTCCATGAGCCCAGCATTGGCACAAGACACACATAACCTAAATTTCCCCTCGCCTGTCGTTCGAAAACTTTCCGTCGCAAAAAATGCAAGTAGCATCAGTTATGGGGTTCTGTAGGGAGAATATTTCTTCGTCTGTAGAATCATGGACGCTAAAAGAAAAAGCTTCAGAGCTGCAGAAGAACGGCCTCTTTGGTCTTCTTGTAATTTTTTAGCATCACGATTAGACCGAACATTATTTTGACCAGCCTCGTCTGTTATTTTTCGCTTAAAAATACAATACCCCTCTAGTAAAAGAATGTAATATACTCTATGGAGTTCCCTAAAGTAGAATATTTGCACACGCACTTCTATTCCACAATAGGTCACCTCAAAAATATAAAAAAATCTAGTCACAAAACTAACAAGAGAGATTCCAGCTAACGAAATGACTTCAGAATACAATAAAATAATCCTTATGCTACCTTACCTGATATTTGGCACACCTAAATGGTTTTCAGCAAATGCTAAACTAAAACTTTTGTACTCGCCCGTAAAAATTTCATGGACACACAACCATGCTTTCGACACGTTTTTGGGGTTATGATTCGAATTCTGTTATATATCACACCAATTCTTAATTCTTAACGACTTTACTCTACAGATCTGTAGTAGTTTGAAACTCTTTATTAATAAATCGGGATTTAACAATTGCATTAAAACATCTTCTTCCTACAAAAGTTGAATTGGTACTTAACTTATTATAATATGAATCAAAAAAGGCATTGTCTTTCTGGCGGCTTTACAATACCGCTACTTATGTACTATATTAGACTAAACAACTGTATCTATCACTGATGTCATTCTTATTATCTACACCTCGCACTCACGACGCGAAGGACCCTCGCAGTGCCGTACTGTTATATTTTCCACATAATCCTCGGGCCCCGAAGTACGGAGTACTTTACTTTCATTTAATTCTAGCGGATATAATAGTCTGATTGGTCGTTTCAATAATTTTCCGTTCGGAAGTCTAATCTCGCAGGCCCGCACTTTGCCGTCCCGCCCGTGGTAAATGTTTGTTACGCGAACCATCTTCCATAACGATCGCGGAACGCTCTGGTCGTGTAATAAGACAATATTTCCGGTTTCAAATAAAGTAGATTTTTTCGGATCTGAATGATGGGCCGTTCTTAACTGTTGTAAATAGTCCGTGGACCACCTTCTCCAAAATTTACTTAAATTCATCTCGCGCGCTTTCCATTTTTGCAAAAGGTCGTTGCGTTTAATTGTGGAGTCGCGAATGTCTTTTGTTATGTCGGCTACAGCCTCACCAATTAAAAACTTTTCAGGCGTTAATATAGATATGTTATTTGGATCGTCGTCAATGTACGTCAATGGCCTAGAGTTCACGATCGCCTCTACCTCGATAAGGATTGTTTGTAGTTCGTCAAATTCAAGTACAGCTTTTCCAATAGCAAATTTCAGAGAGTCTTTTACAGTTTTTACAAGGCGTTCCCAGAATCCGCCCCACCATGCAGCTCTTTCGACAATAAATTTCCAAGTTATACGCTTTTTCAATGCAAAGGACTGGACAACTGTACTTGTTAAAAGTGAATTAAGTTCTTCCAACTCTAGCGCTGCTCTTTTGAAAGTTTTCGCGTTGTCAGAATAAATAACACTCGGTACTCCTCGTCTTGACATGAATCTGCGTAAACCTCTGATACAATATTCCGTAGATAAGTTCGGTACTAACTCTAAGTGTACTGCGCGTGTTACGGCACACGTAATCAGCATAATATAAACCTTCTTTGATTGTTCGTTTTCTCTTATATAAAGAGGTCCAGCAAAATCAGTACCTATAAATTCAAATGCTCTACTTGCTAGAATTCGATCTCTCGGTAGTGGAGCAAATTGCGTATCCCCAGGTTTTCCCCTAAGTTTTTTACAAATCACACATCTTGCTAGAATCGATTTTATTTTTTGTCTACCCCTTATAATCCAAAATCTTTTTCGGACATTAGTCAAGACAATATTTACACCCCCATGATGTAACTTTTCATGCGTTTCACAGACAAGTTTTGTTACCCAAGGACTTGACTTTGGTAATATAATAGGATGTTGTGTTTCATAGGGCAATTCACTTTGTTGTAGCCTCCCTCCGAGTCTCATTACCCCATCGTGATCAATAAATGGTGATAATGATAAGATCTTAGAAGATTTGGGTAAAGGTTCGTTATTTTTTAGCGACTTGGTTTCCGTTGGAAACTCCGTGCTCTGAATATATTTTAGCC
The DNA here is from genome assembly GCA_029378335.1 of Agrilus mali. NCBI lineage: Eukaryota > Metazoa > Arthropoda > Insecta > Coleoptera > Buprestidae > Agrilus > Agrilus mali. Next base: position 7,961,055 of record CM055662.1, read on the forward strand.
AGTATAACTCGGACTTTTCCAGTTCTTCTACATTTATGTTGCCAAAGGTTCGTTGTTTAAATTTCATGTTATTGATAAATCGCAGAATGTAACTAGTTATTCTTAAAATTTTATCAGTGTTACTAAATCGGTTCAAATCAAACAAAGGTTCGGATATTTCTTTAACGGTTTGTGTGTTCAATACAAAACCTTCTCGATAGTCATCCACCGTTTGTTCAACTTCAGGCCAATTGTCTTCCGATTTTAGTAAAAAGCTAGGACCATATTTCCACAATTCTGACGTTATTAATTTGTTTGCTTTAATCCCCCTCGTGACTAAATCAGCAGGATTTTCCTGTCCTGGGCAATGTCTCCACACGGAATCTTTTGTCAACGATTGTATCTCTCGGACTCTATTAGCTACAAATGGTTTCCATCTTTCTGGTTTCTCGCTGATCCAATGCAGCGTGATCTTAGAGTCCGTCCATAAGTATGTGGATTTTACGTTTAGTTTGACATTTTTGATTATATAGTTTTTTAATCTTGCCGCACAAACTGCAGCGGTTAACTCCAGTCTAGGCAGAGAAAGTTCATTTTCACTTTGCTTAATCGGCGCAACTCTGGATTTTGACATAAAAATATTGCAATGACTAACATCTTCCCCATGTCTTCTTATGTATGCAACAGCTCCATACGCTTTTGGGCTTGCGTCCGCAAAAATGTGTAGCTGTACCGGCGTTTGTCGGTTCTGTGCTACGCATCTTGAAACAGCGAGTTCGTCTAAGGCCTTTATATCTTTAATCCAAACTTTCCACTCTCTTTGAATATCTTCCGACAGTATGGTATCCCATTCATATGTTCCCTTCCAGATGGTTTGTAACAATATTCTCGGTATTATTGTACATGGGCCCAGAAACCCTAAAGGATCGTATATTTTTGAAATCGTTCTTAAAATGTTTCGTTTTGTAATGTCGTGATCTTCATTGACACAATCAATTACCGAGTCTAAGCTTACTCCCAGTTCGTCTTGTAAAGTATACCAGAAGATACCTAGTATTTTGGGGCAAGTGCTTGGGTGATGTACGTTTTGCCTTTTGAAAATGTCTCTTAAAAATTCATTATTACTTATCCACTTTCTTAAATTCATTTGTGCGATACGCATAATCTTGATAGATTCGTCAAATATTTTTAAAGCTTGACCCGTACCTTCTGCAGCAAAAACAAAATCATCTACGTAGAAAGACTCTTTCAGAATCTCGCACGTTTCACTATATTCTGCCGGTTGTTCGTTTAAATGTTTAAACATTGTAGATGTAAGAAGAAATGGACTTGTAGTAACCCCAAATGTTACACGCTTCATTCTATAACCAATTATGTCGGGTAAATTCTCTTCGTCTTTAATTTCTGTTTTGTACCATAAAAAACTGTGGGAATCTCTATCTTTCTCCGATAATGAAATCTGTAAAAATGCTTTCTCTATATCTGCACATAATCCAATACTTCCGATTCTAAAATTCAACAATACTTTTACTAGATCAGGAATCAGGTTGTCACCACAAAGTAAACTTTCGTTTAAGGATGCAAAACCTGGTGCATGCGCTGAAGCATCAAACACAACTCTGACTTTCGTGGTGTCTTTATCCTCTCTATAAACTGGTCTATGGGGCATAAAGTATGTTCTACCCTCAATTTGAGTTTCTGGTGCCTTTTCAGCACATCCTGAATATAAATAGTCTCTAACAGCTTTATCATATTCAATTAACTTGGAATCCTTAGCTAGTTTTCTAGTCAAAGTCTTTACTCTTATCAGTGCTTGATTGTAATTATCGTTTAATTTGAAATCATCTGATTTCCAAGGTAATTCCACTTCATATATATTGTCTTTAAATTTAATATTTGTTTCACAAAACGTTTTTGTAAACTTTTCATTCAGTTTGCTATTTGAATTATCAGGGTTATCTATTCCTATCGTTTCTAACTCCCAAAAATATTTTAAATTGAAAGGTTCTTCTCGGTCTGAGTCTTGAACATTCGCGTGCAAAACAGTAATTATATTAGTACTTGCGTTATAACTATCTACAGGAGTAGGCCCGTGCAATGTCCATCCAAAGAGAGTGTTTACAGCCGTTAGGTCCGTCGTTATTTTTTCGGTTTCACCGGTTACTAATTTCCAATTGATATTCCTTTAACAGGTTCCCTACCTTCTTGCCTAGCGTCGGCTAATTCGAATTCTTTTAGTTTTCTGATATTGGTAGGCGGGGTACTTAAAGCATCAAAGCATATTTCAGGGACTTCAATTGCATGCAATTTAACATATTGTTTTGTATATTGACTTCGCAAATAAAATTCAACTTTATTACAGTTTTGCGGTGGACCTCTGTCGCTTGAACCAAATGGGATAATAGATAATTTGTGTGCACCCACTATCTTTAATTTTAATTTCTTGGAAATGTTTTCCCTGATGAACGTTAGCTGACTTCCTCCGTCGAGTACCATGCGTAAGAATATTTCATTTCGTTTTTGTTCATTCGTTGGAGAAATAAATGCACACGCCGTTTGTAATAATACATCGTTATAACAACCGTTTGCAATTAATGTTGCCGATTGATCATTATTTCTTGTATCGCCTGCGTCACTATTTGGGTGGATTGATGAATCTTGCGATTCTTTTCGCCCATTTTTGTTTTTGTCCAAACGTTTTTTGTAGTCTGGATCGCACATTACTGTACAATGTGTACCTTTACAATTTTGACATGTTAACTTATTACTTTTACAATCGCGAGCTCTATGATTCTGTTTAGTACACTTGTAACATCTCGAATTTCGTTTCAAAATGTCCCGCTTTTGCTCAATTGTTAATGTTTTATTGCGACAGTTAAATGTATTATGCGTATTAGAGTTGCAAAATACGCATTCATTATTCGTAACTCCTGTAAAAAGTTCTGAAACCGTTCGCGGACAATTTGATCTATCAATCCTATTTCGTCCGATACTGTTTCGTTCTTCTCTGGATACGCCACTGGTCGTACTTGATGTAGCTTGAGCAGATTCGATGGAGTCTACCTCGCGTTTTATAAATTTTAAAAGCTTTTCAATTTGTTTTTCACATTTTGTTATATTTGAATCTGTACTTTCTTGACTTTCTTGACATTCTTCTGAATCTGAATCGATTTCGGACATTTTATTGAATTCTACTTTTAATTGAAATGGCAAGGATTTCATTAAAATGGTTTTTACCATTAACCCGTAGTTATCTGCTGAAATGCCTAAAGTCTTTAGTGAACGTGTTACAGCTGATGTAATATTGTACAATTTTCGCAACCCTATGACGTCATTTTTGCCTTTTACTGTATTTAGGTTTATTAGTTGCTGTATATAACTATCAACAATTCGTTCTTTATTACCGTATTCGTCTTTTATCATTTCAACTGCATCGTTATAGCACGCTTCGGATGGTGTTAAACCGTTAATCGTTTCGAGGGCCCTTCCCGTTAGTACCGATTTTAAATAATTAAATTTCGCGGCACTATCTAGTGAATTATTTTCATGGACGGCACTCCGAAATTGTTCCCAAAACGGAATAAAGTCATGCAAGTTCCCGTTGAAAGTTTTTAAATTTAATTTGGGTAGTCTCACCATATTTAAAGTTGCGTTCGTTCCACCATTACCACCTGCTCCCCGTTCCTGTTGAGTCACTGGTTGCTGATGTGGGTCATAACCATTCCTAGGCTGGAAATCCTCCATCGAAGTTGAATCTTGGCGAGTTCCTTGTTGCGGTTGCTTATTTACCCTCTGCTTCAATCTAGAAGTCGCAATGGCCACCCTGTCCTCGTAGTCCAGAACTTGTTCGAATTCTTCCTCATATTTTTCTTCTTTCACATGTGGTAACACTTTTTCATTTGCTTGTTTTAAATTGTTATTAGCCACTGTTAGTCTGTCTAACATCACACTTAACTCTTCAATCGACGTTTCGTCATTTAGTAATTCTTCTGCTTCGTTTATTATCCTTGTGACTTTCGCACGGCACGTTTTTCTAAATTGTATATCCATTTTCGTTATTTTCGTTTACTGTTTTAAAGCACTCGTTTCTTTTTTGTTAAACACCCGCTCGTTACGTTAAAGGTCACTCGTTATTTCCCGGGTTTCGGCACCAAAATGTAGTAGTTTGAAACTCTTTATTAATAAATCGGGATTTAACAATTGCATTAAAACATCTTCTTCCTACAAAAGTTGAATTGGTACTTAACTTATTATAATATGAATTCTCGCGTCTTTAAAGTTAATATTAATAAAAATATTAACAAACAGAAGAAAACACTAACAATAAAAAATAACAATTTATGTACAGAAATGAACAAAACATGAAATGCAGATATATACAATAACAAAGATGAAAGATGCAAAAGATATAGAAAAACCAGTAACAAAATTTCAATCACAACAATAATAACAAAGACAACAAAATAAACATAAACAATGTAGGCAACTTACTAATACTGGAGCGAAGCGTAGACTGTCTCGAGAAAGGAAATTTAGAGGGTATTTATACAAAAGGGTTGTTAGTAAAATAGATGTGATAGAAAGAAAAGTAGTATGAGTAAGGATGATGACACTGGTTGTATAAATACGTAGAAATGAATAGATAGGAAAGTACAGAATTCAGAAGAAAGCAATTAAGGGCAAAACCAGCTATTAGTAAGGGGTGCATGCAGATACAGGTGAGTGTGAAATTCTAGGTAAAAGTAGTAATAGCGATAGTGGAACAATAGAAAGGAAACAAAGGCATGCACAAGACAAGAAGTTCATTGAAGTGATATTTACAAAAGAAAGAAATATAAATTTGAAATAAAATGTACACTATTTACAAAAAATTAAAAATATTGCTTTGCCACAGTACCCCCCTGCTAGTAACAGGACGTTACGGAAATCCTGCTTGCAGACGATCCGGGAAACGAACTCGCCTTCCAGCCCTTGTTGTTGAATTTTTTATGATCGGCGGCTCGTTGGAGGGCAACTGTTGTGGCAATGGCGTGCTTCCAGGGACAATTTGTTGGTTTATCGATGCAGCGGGTGGTTCTGCCATGACGTAGGCCGGTTTAAGGCGGTCTACTGATACCGTCACGTCTCGACCTTTGACATGGACGACGAAGGTTTTGTCCGCACGTTGAACAACTGTATACGGGCCTTCGTACGGTTGTAGAAGCGTCTCCTTCGGCCCTCCGCGGCGAATAAAGACCTGACTCGTTGTGCTGAGGTCCTTGAAGATAAAAGTTTTTTTATCTCCATGGCGGCGTTCTGGAGTGGGTCGCAGTGTTTGTTGTATTGTACGGAGTTCCTTGACGAATTCTGATGCATCTTCGTGAGTAGGAGAATCTGGATGTGATCCTAAAAACTCACCAGGAAGTCGCAGCGTTTCTCCGTACAATAGTTCTGCTGTGGTAGCTTGAAGATCATCTTTCCAGGCAGATCGTATTCCCAATAGCACTGTTGGTAGAGCTCGCGTCCAGGAATTGGTCTGGTGAGACATTAAAGCTGCCTTAAGCTGTCGGTGCAGACGTTCTACCATACCATTAGCTGAAGGATGATAGGCGGTCGTTCGGAGATGAGACGTACCTAATAAACGGCTTAACTGTTTAAAAAGGTACGACTCGAATTGTCGGCCTTGGTCGGAAGTAATTCTTAAAGGAGTCCCAAATCTGGCGATCCAGTTGTCGTATAGGGCACGAGCAATGGTCGATGCTTCCTGGTCGGGAATAGGGACAGCTTCGGGCCACCTGGAATATCTGTCTACCATCGTTAGGCAGTACCTATATCCTTCGGACGGCGGCATTATGACGATATCAATGTGTATATGGTCAAATCTCGATGACGTAGGCGGAAATGAACCTACGGGAGCTGACACATGTCGCGTTATCTTGGAACGCTGGCAAGCGATACAGGAACGGGCCCACTGACGAACGTCTTTCTTTACGGACGGCCAAATGTAACGTTGCGTCACAAGTTTGACAGTCGCGTTGATTCCTGGATGGGACAAGTCGTGCACGGAGTGAAAAGCAGCTTTTCGGAACCCTTTTGTGATGAATGGACGAACGGTACGCATGGAAACGTCACAAAAAACTGATGATGTGGTACCTGGTAATTGCAGGAGCTTCATCTTGAGTGAGGAATCGCTGTTGAGGTGTTCCTTCAATTCTGGGTCCGTTTTTTGTTCTTCTGCGAGTGCCTCGTAGTCCAGGGTATCGTGCAGCTCCTCTACCCGGGATAGAGTATCGGCAACGATGTTTTCAGACCCGGAAATGTGCCTGACGTCGCTGGAGAATTGGGCTATAAAATCGAGATGTCGGACTTGACGTGGGGAACATTGGTCGTGCTTCTTCCGAAAGGCGTAGATTATTGGTTTATGGTCGGTATAAATGGTAAAAGTTCGACCTTCCACCATATATCGGAAATGTTTTACCGCAAGGTAAATTGCCAACAACTCCCGATCGTAGGCGGCGTAGTTCACTTCGGCAGGACTTAGTTTCTTAGAAAAGAAATCTAAGGGCTGCCAATGATTGTCCACTAGCTGTTGCAAGACGGCACCCACGGCGTAGTCTGATGCATCGGTAAATATTGCCAGGGTTGCATTCGTTTTGGGATGTGCCAACAGCGTAGCCTGCGAAAGGGCTTCTTTACAAGCTTCGAATGCCTGCGTAGCTTCCGGTGTCCAAGAAACGGGGTGATTGCCTTTCACGTTGCCTTGCAGAAGGTCGTTGAGTGGCGCCTGGATCTTCGCGGCCTTCGGGATGAATCGTCGGTAGAAATTGACCATTCCCAGAAATTGGCGGAGTTTCTTTACCGTCTGCGGAAGCGGGAAGGATCGGATGGCGTCCACTTTTTCAGGCAACGGATGTGTGCCGGAACCGGAAACAAGGTAGCCAAGAAATTTTACTTCCGGTTGGCCAAATACGCATTTGGATGGATTGACAATTACACCATATTGTTGTAATCTACCAAATAATGTCCGCAGGTGGTCCAGATGTTCTTCCATCGACACCGAAGCAACTAGAATGTCATCAATGTAGGAGTAGCAAAATTCTAAGCCTTGCAGAACTTCATCGATAAACCGCTGGAAGGTTTGTGCGGCATTGCGTAACCCAAAACTCATGTGTGTGAATTCGAACAAGCCGAACGGTGTCGTGATGGCTGTTTTGGGGACATCTTCGTCAGCGACAGGAATCTGGTTAAACGCCCGTACCAAATCGATCGTGGAAAATATGGTTTTCCCACTGAGCGATTGGGAAAAGTCCTGTATGTGTTTGACAGGATACCGGTCGGGACATGTCCTAGCGTTTAGGGCGCGATAATCGCCACAGGGTCTCCATTCATCGCCTGTTTTCGGGACCATATGTAGCGGTGATGCCCAGGGACTCTTGGAAGGACGAGCGATGCCCAATTTGACCATGGCCTCGAATTCCTTTTTTGCGGCACGCAACTTGTCTGGCGCGAGTCGTCGTGGTCGTTGCGCGACAGGTGGTCCGGGAGCGGTGATTATATGATGCCTAGTCGAGTGAGAAGTATACGTGGGAGTTCCTCCTGGCCGGGTCGTTCCCGGAAATTGTTGTAATAGGCCGTGAAATGGTGACGAACCTGAAACTGTCTTAACAGATGGTGACTTACACTCAATCACTCTCCCATGTGATGCAAGATGAGTGGTTACGTCCAGGAGACGCTTGTTTTTCATGTCCACGAGCAGTCCAAAATGCGATAAGAAGTCGGCGCCGATGATGGGCTTTGAAACGTCAGCCACGACAAAACGCCACGTGAACTGTCGTCGAAGTCCGAGGTCCAGAGTCAGCGTAAGTGTCCCATATGTGAATATCGTAGTACCATTTGCAGCGGAGAGCTCGTAATTCGACTTCTCTCTTGGTTCCGGAAGTTGGGAACGTGGGAACACACAAAGGTCAGCACCAGTGTCGATCAGGAACTTTAGTTTCGCAGACTTGTCGGTGATGAATAATCGGCGGGATAGTAGTGTAGGGCTGCTGTCGTCGGTCGCCATCAACGACTGCCCATGTCGTTTCCCGGAGAATTGGCTTCGTATTTACAGGGCTTGGTACATCTTTTTGCTGCTTGGCCGAAACGAAGATGGTACCAACAAATTTCGCTCTTTGGTTGCGAATGCGAACGCGAACGTGAACGGGAGCGTGATCTCGTTGGGAAACGTCTAGACTGGTGTTGTGGTCCTTGGTTAATTTTTATGGCCGCTAACTCGTGAAGCGCCGTTGTCAGGGCGTTTTCCAAGAAATCTAACCTGCTGTTTACAGTAGACGTGGAGGTTTCTGAGACGTTGTTACACTGGCCATATGCTTCGACGATGGTGTCCGCGATTTCAGCTCTTTTATCCAACGGTAGATCCTGGTGCGCAGCTAAGAGGGCCTGGATATGTTTTGGTAAACGGGTTAACCAAAGCGTTTGAAGAACCTGTTCCGGGAATTCACTGCCGGCGAGGTTGCGCAAATGTCGTAGGAACTGCGAAGGTTTGCGATCTCCCAGGGGTTCGTTTTCCAGTAGACGTCTGGTATTTTGTTCTTGCGATGCACCCATACGTTTGATTAACTCGTTTTTTAAGAGCTCGTAGGTTCGTTCACTACGCGGTTTTAAAATTATATCGCGAACTTCGAGAGCGTATTTTTGCTCGAGACCACTTAACGCGTAACCGAATTTAGTGTTGTCTTGCACTATACCCGCGGTGTCAAAACTGCTTTCCAACATAGAAAACCAAAGTTCTGGATCTGACGGGATAAAAGCTGGCACTTTTACGGCAACGCGGTCAATTGATGTCGCAACTTCTGCATTTTGCGACGCGCACTTATCAGTAGCCATACTATTGTTTATGTGAATGTATTTGAAATTAAAATGAAACTGTTAATTTTACATACACGGGGTCACCACTCTCGCGTCTTTAAAGTTAATATTAATAAAAATATTAACAAACAGAAGAAAACACTAACAATAAAAAATAACAATTTATGTACAGAAATGAACAAAACATGAAATGCAGATATATACAATAACAAAGATGAAAGATGCAAAAGATATAGAAAAACCAGTAACAAAATTTCAATCACAACAATAATAACAAAGACAACAAAATAAACATAAACAATGTAGGCAACTTACTAATACTGGAGCGAAGCGTAGACTGTCCTGAGAAAGGAAATTTAGAGAGTATTTATACAAAAGGGTTGTTAGTAAAATAGATGTGATAGAAAGAAAAGTACTGAGAGTAAGGCTGATGACACTAGTTGTATAAATACGTAGAATTGAATAGATAGGAAAGTACAGAATTCAGAAGAAAGCAATTAAGGGCAAAACCAGCTATTAGTAAGGGGTGCATGCAGATACAGGTGAGTGTGAAATTCTAGGTAAAAGTAGTAATAGCGATAGTGGAACAATAGAAAGGAAACAAAGGCATGCACAAGACAAGAAGTTCATTGAAGTGATATTTACAAAAGAAAGAAATATAAATTTGAAATAAAATGTACACTATTTACAAAAAATTAAAAATATTGCTTTGCCACAGAATCAAAAAAGGCATTGTCTTTCTGGCGGCTTTACAATACCGCTACTTATGTACTATATTAGACTAAACAACTGTATCTATCACTGATGTCATTCTTATTATCTACACCTCGCACTCACGACGCGAAGGACCCTCGCAGTGCCGTACTGTTATATTTTCCACAAGATCAACACTTGTCCTGGACATAGCACCTTTCTCAAATAACTGAAAATTGTCAGTCTAGTTTACATGACCACAAACTGCAGGACAAGTGCTGTTTCTTAATAAAACGGTACATCCATATAATAGAAGTACAATTCACCCTAAAAGTGAAAACGGCTACAGGTAATATGGACTTGTGTGGTTTCTCAAATGACCGATTATGGACAAGTTAAAATAATTAATCTTTATACTTTCCAGCATTTGATCTAAGTTTATTCAAAGCAATACATTCTATATAATAATTAATAACTATTATTGTAGTAAACTTGAGTGATAATGGCTAAAATCTACTTAAAGGTTCTAAATTGTTCAAGTTACGAAACTTTTTTGTTCTGTTCTGTAGTTCTGTTCCGTACGAGATATGCAAAAGCAGCCCACTAACTCTTAGAAATACTGGCCGTGCACTTTTCAGGGTAGAAGAAAACAGAAAACCTGGGCAGGGTTCCAGAAGAATTAGTGTGCGTATTTCCCCCTCGTTAAGTTGAATGCAATATGTGCATAAACACTGACGATCTTTTTATTTTTGTTTATTGTGAAATATGTAATTAATAAAGGTACTTAATTATTAACAGTGATACTGGTGGATAGGCTATTCTTCCAACCTACATTCAAATCTCTAAAATATACCTAGTGCAAAGCCGGAAAGTACGGCGGAAGGCTCTTCACTCTACCCCATTTTTAATATTTTCCGGATTAATGATAAAATAACTGTACTTACTTATAAATGTTTGTTTACAATAAGTTGTTTTTTCTTAAATTATTTACATGGAAATGTTATTAATTGTAAAATGTAACAAAAAATAAATACATAACAGCGTGACGTACAAATTAGAAGAAATATTTTATAAAAACAAACATTATTTTAAAACTGATGATAATTTTGCTCTAAAATTTTGACTTAACTGTCTGGAGCCAATTCACACGACGAAAGGCTTAATTAATTAATATCCTCAGTAAGTTCAATACTTATGTAATTATTTGTTACTAAGAAATAAAACAATCAATCAAAATTGTATATTGATGCAAATATACGCGTCTACGCCGTTACCGCTAAGTGCATTGAACTTATGCAAATTATATTACAAACGTTTCTCGCAAATTATTTTGAAAAGTGGACGTATTAATAAAATGATGACAACTTTATCATATCATAATTCAAATAAATATTTCTTATAGATATGAATTATGGAAGTAAAAAAAAAACTGATGCGACTTCTAAAAACTTTTCCGCTGTTGTTAAAACAGTGTTGGGTTGTCTAACGTTTTTCCCAAAAAAAAATCTATACAAAACAACAGCAAGCTTTATTATAAAAAGTGTCGTTGTATGTCAATTATAATTTAATACGTAATAGCACGTATTTTGGTTGCCACATTCAATACACAAAGTAAAGGTACAATACAAGAAAACGGGTTTTTATTAGAAAAGAAAACGAAGATGAGTCGTTTGGTATTTATGATACTGACATTATAATTGTTTTTGGGAAATGGTTGTAAAAACATATAAAGCAATAAATAGGTAGGTACGATTGGTAGTTTTCCTAATAAAAAAAGTCAAAGTACATAAAAATTATTGTATCTAAGATTAATAAAATTATATACGTCGATAAAAAGTTGAAAATTTAAAGTCGATGAATTCGCATGTGTTCTTGTTGAACCACTTTTGGGTGATGACTGAACCTTATTTTACGCGAATAAAAATTAATCTGAATATGATGATGATAAACAAAATAATATATTTTACACCCAGATGCCAATAAAAATTTATTACAATATAATTTCTTAAGATCAATCAAACCCTGATTGTAAAGCTGTGTAACTTAAAAAACGTTAATATTATTATATTATCGTTAAAAAAAATTCTGACTATCTTAAAAGCGTATAGATACTGTAAGTTATTTATTGTAAAATCACAGAAACTAAACAATACCTGATAAAATATTATCAAATGAACACCTTTGAAAATTTTCCACATAACAACAGACATCAAAACTGTTTTTGTGTACTGGGTGATTCTTTATAATGTCGCCCCCCTTTAATTTTGTTATTTCAAATGTCCCAAAAAATTACAAGTATGGTTATGTAGGTGCTAAAAAATACTTTTTTTTACTTATATAACAAAAATTTGAAAAATGATCAGTATACAGGGAAAACCAAAAAGTCCAATTTTTTTCAGTGGATCACCCTAGGTATTTATGAATTTATTTTTCGATTCCTCATAAAATTCTAAGCATAATTTATATAACATACCGTATACTTAAATTCAACAGTTTCTGAAATATTTGCTTTGAAACGTTATCATCAAATATTTCATTAAACAACTGTTACAAATCAAGAAATCTAACAAAAACAATTTCTAGTTAAATATAAAGATGCTCTACTCTACTAAACACTACAACTACAATAATATTGACATAATATTTGTTTTCAATAAAAAGCGTGGTATTCTAGAACTTTTTGATTTGTAACAGTTGTTTAATAAAATATTTGATGATAACGTTTCAAATGTGAATATTTCAGAAACTATTGAATTTAGTTATACGGTATGTTATATAAATTATAGGTACTTAGAATTTTACGAGGAATCGAAAATTAAATTCATATATATAGACCAGGGTCGATAATTTTTAAAACCAAAAAAAAAAATATAGTAGGATGATATCCATTGGAAAAGCAAGAGAATATAACAGAAATTAAAGGAAAAATAATTTACGGGCGATATGAGGTCGGGAAGGGGAAGGGGGTGAGTTTTTAAGGGTAAAAAACTGTTTTCCTTGATTTCCGGAAAAACTACAAGTCTTGGAAAAAAGTTAAATGGTAATGTTGTTGGTAATAAAAAGATCTGCAACTTTTGTATTTACACTTTTGTCACATAACCTCAACGTTTGTGTGAAAAATTCAAATAACCAACTTTTTGGTTTTATTTTTCTTTTACAAAAAAATTTTTTTTTTCACGAAATTTAGTGAAAACGTACCTTTTTATGTTCCAAACACGCTGTATTTTTTTTTTTTTGAAATATTTATTTTTTCACCTTATTTTTACTTAATATCGGAAAAGCACCCTAATTTTCAATCGAAAATTACCACGTCAAAATATCTGCTTTTTTGAAAACGTTGGTGGGCTTTTTCTTCGTTGAAATCTCTACTTTCTGATGGTGTGAAAAAGAATATACATAACTATGATAAGTTTTCTCAGGAAATGCAAAAAAATGAAGGGAATTTTATCTAAAAAATGTGACCGCTGCTATTTTTTTCAGTAAAAAAGTTGATGTTAGTACATTCTAATTACATTTATGTCATAGAAAATCTCATTATATATAAATATAGATTTTTAAAATTTACAAAAGTTGTAGATCTTTTTATTACTCACAACTTTGCCATTTAACTTTTTTCCATAAGACTTTTACTTTTTTTACCCTTAAAAACTCACCCTTCCCCTTCCCGACTTCAGATCGTAAATTATTTTTCTTTTCATTTCTGTTATATTCTGTTCCTTTTCCAATGGGTTTCTTCATCCTACTTAAACAGGCTTTAGCACTGGTGTAATAGGGTGATCCATTGAAAAAAATGAACTTTTTGGTTTTCTCTGTATACTGATCATTTTTTGAATTTTTGTTATAAGTAAAAAAAAGTATTTTTTAGCACCAATATAACCATATTTTTTATTTTTTTGGGACACACTTGAAATAATAAAGTCAAAGGGGGGCGACATTATAAAGAATCACCAAGTACAATGGGTCTTTTTGTTAATTGTCCTTTATTAAAAAGTCATAAGTAGTAAAAATAAGAATAAGTGAATTTCGTTAACATTTTTTTGTTCCCTATTTATGTGATTTGGTCTGCCCAAAATAACTTCGACTTCTAGTACCGATATTACATTAATTTGTGCCAGCATGTCGCCTGTTGCCAACTGAAATCTAATATATAAAATTCTCGTGTCACAATGTTAGTTACCATACTTCTCCTAAACGACTTGATCGATTTTTATGAAATTTTATATGCATATTCAGTAGGTCTGAGAATCGGCTACTATCTTTTTTTCATACCCCCTAAGTGATAAAGGTTGTCAACCCCTAACTTTTTTCTTTTGTGGACAAAATTTTTAATTTTTATTTTTTTATGATTTGGCATTAAAAAATACATATAACCTTTAATTTTCACCCTTCTACCACCAACCCCAATTATTTAATAGCGACATTAGTGCTTTAATAATCTTCAACTCTCAGTGGTCGATAACTGATCAATTATTATCAATCGATTAGTCATCCCCGCCAGGCGTCTACTGATGTCACTTCTCACCCAGCAAACAGCACAGAGTGGGGATGAGAATGAAGCAGATTTTTTTAGAATGTTACAGAGAGTTCAAATATGTTCTAAGAAGAAAAAGAATGTTTTAATATAACATTTCAGAATGATTTGGCAATGTTCAAGAATGTTCCAGAATCTTGAAGATCATTCAAGAATATTCCAGAGTGTTAAAAAAAGTTAGAGAATGTTTTGAATCATTATGGGATGTTCTGGATAGTTCTAAATTCGCGAATATTCTAGAATGTTCCATCAGACGTGTGATATATTTTTACCCGAACAACGCTGGATATTGCTGCTAGTATGTTATATTTTAAACAACGGCTTTACAAAGATATCCATCAAAATTCATACAAATGAGAGCAATGGCCTGTATACAAAAAATATCGAAAAATAAATAATAATATGCTAAATAAATGTAACAAAATAGTATTTACATGTACATATTTGTTTGTAAAAAATCGAACCTCTTTCCCAAAAACTTGCGTACGTACATAATATGTAATAATTCGTAAATGAACCCTTTGAAGACATTGAAGATACAATAAATAAGTCGTTCGCCTTGTGATGTAAAACTTGCAAAAAAACTAAACCAGCAAGAAACGAAACAGGTCATTTGTAAGAAACGTTTGACTTTATAGCCTACAACGTGTATTTAAATAGATATTAATGAAGGAAATATTAAAGAAAAAAAGACGGTTTTCATTAATATTTTACAGTAGCTTCGCATAAAATTAATAAATTCCAAAACGGCAGTTAGTTTATATCAACAAGGAAGGAACAAGAGATTTTAGTATCATTGCTGATAAGTCATAGTTTTAGTTATCTTTAAGAAAAAGATAAAGGGGAAAACACTGAAGTACCTTGGTATATGAGTAATACAAGTTGCTAATTTTTTTATTTATATAAATAAACAGTAGAGACAGTGTTTACTGATAAGTAACTATTGCGCTGTGTCTCATTGGAAATCTTAGTGTGGGATCTTCTAAATATCTACTTTAAAAAAAACGTTAGATAGGTAAGTTTTATGGACATTTAATTTTTATTGAGGTTTTTAAGTAATTTGGCATTTAATGTGGACACTTATTTATAATTTAATTTTGTCTAATAGAATCTTACGGTTAAAAAACATATATTAAAGAGATTTGGCTTCTGGTAATGTTTCCATAAACAATAATTATTAAATTACCAGATTCTTTTTATTTTAAGGTAATAGAACCAAAATAAATTCATTTAAAAAATATTTTAATCTGCTGTGGATCATTTTAGCAACTTATACTATTTTTTAAAGATATAACGTCATAAATATTACTATATGCTACAACTCTTTCTTTAAAAAGTAACAACTTTTATTCAACATTATCGTTTTATTTACTATTTTTTGTAGCTAATGCTTTCGACATGAAAATTCTGGGAAGTTTCCTTATTTTATATTTCATCGCTCCAATTCACGCTGGACTTTTCAGATCCTTCCTGCATTTTATAAAAGAGTCAAAGGAACATTACTCAAACGAACCAGATGATACGTTAGAGATACTTTCAGAATATGATTTCATTGTAGTTGGTGCTGGAACAGCAGGAAGCGTAATAACAAACCGTTTGACTGAGAACCCTGATTGGAATGTACTTCTATTAGAAGCTGGTAAAACAACAAATACTTTTATATAATTTTGAATATTTTTCTTAAGATGCAGTGGAAGATTTCACTTTTTTTTTATTGAAATAATCGAGTTTAAGGAAAAATTGAATCCTGACAATTTAAAAGGGTTGCATAGAATATCACTGGGCCATTAAAAAAAAAAGGGGAGAAAAACTTAATCGATACCAAATACGCCTCATTCATGGTAATGCTTTTAGCACGTTCTCGTATACATTGTTCAAACCTTCCAATCCTAGAAACTTCTCTGCACACTTATTGGATAACCACTGCAATTAATCAATGCAATGCCTTTCTCATTTCAGGAGGTACCGAAAAATTCATAATGGACATTCCTGTTATGGCTAACTTCCTCCAACTGGGCAAGGCTAATTGGGATTACAAAACAGTACCAAATGCTAATTATTGCCTAGGTATGGAGAATCAACAGTGTAATATTCCTAGAGGAAAAGTACTAGGAGGGTCCAGTGTTTTGAATTTCATGATTTATACCCGAGGAAATAGAAGAGATTATGACAACTGGGAAGAACTGGGAAACACGGGTTGGTCTTACGAAGACGTTCTACCATATTTTAAGAAAGTTGAAAATTTTGTCGTTCCTGAATATCAAAATGATACCAAATATCATTCCCAAGACGGTCACGTAACTGTTAGCAATTCCTACCGTTCGACTATAGGAAATGCAGCAGTTGAAGCTGAAATTGAGTACGGGTCTGCGTACGTTGACTACAATGGTCCAACATCTATAGGCGTGTCTTTTATTCAAGCATCGATGAAAGATGGAGTAAGGGCCAGCGCTAGCCGATCTTATCTCCATCCTATTAAAAATAGAAATAATTTCCACCTTAAGAAGTCAGCTACAGTATCAAAAATTCTTATCGATCCTACTACAATGGTTGCATATGGTGTAGAATTTATAGTAGATAATGGTAGAAGGTACGTTGTAAATGCAAGCAAAGAAATAATTGTTTGTGCTGGAGCTGTAAACTCTCCTCAGCTGTTGATGCTGTCTGGAATTGGACCTAAAGAACATCTTGAAGAAGTAGGCGTACCTGCTTTAAAAGATTTGAAAGTTGGTTACAATTTCATGGACCATGTTGCAATTGGAGGTGTGACCTTTTTGGTCAACACCACTGATGCTCACGGTCTTGCAATATTACTAAATCCGAAGAATTTCGCAGACTATTTTCCTAATCATAAAGGAGTTTATACGCTAGCCGGAGGCTGCGAAACCCTTAGTTATCACGACACTGAAAATCCTCTTGACCCAAACGGTTATCCCAACATAGAGCTTTTATATGCAACCGGTTCACTCAGTTCTACAAGACTATTTAGAAATATTTTCGGTATTGATTGTAATATTTATAACGAAGTATATGAACCTATAATTGAAGGATCCAACTTTATGGTGTTTCCAATGCTCCTGCGTCCGAAAAGTAGAGGAAGGATTTCTCTTAGTGATAACAACTACTTGTCAAAACCTCTAATAGAACCAAATTATTTTTCTGAAAAAGAAGACATGGGCGTTATCATCGAAGGCCTTAAAATCCTTTTGAATATCACAAAACAACCCGCAATGCAGACTATAGCAACTGAACTATACACAAAACCCATCCCTAATTGTAAATCTAAAATTTTTGGGACTGACGAGTACTGGGAATGCATGGCACGTCATTTCACCTTCACAATTTACCACCAATGTGGTACTTGTAAAATGGGTCCTGAAGAAGACAAAGGCGCTGTAGTAGATCCAAGATTAAGAGTTTATGGAGTGAGCAGATTACGAGTTATAGATGCTTCTATTATGCCTGTTATACCTATTGGTCATATAAATGCTCCAACGTATATGATTGCCGAGAAGGGGGCAGATATGATTAAGGAAGACTGGAACTGGGCAAGTTCAAATTGATAACGTGTTTATTAGAGACGAAGTTTTCTAAGCGTCATGGGTGTAATAATAAGAAAAATGTATAAACTACCTGTAATATATGATTATTTTTATGTGTTAGTACTGATATAATATGTATCTCTGAAATACTCAATATGTATAGGGAATAACTGTTTTACAAAATACCTTGATTGATTGCGTTGGCTGTTACTTGGTGAAAGTTTAAATCCGTATTAAGTAAAACACAATTAAACTTTTCACAATTTTTTTATTTTTCACGACTATAGTTTCGCTACACTGTAGCCTTTTCAAGTGAGTAAATTATGTAACTAGGTACTTAAATTTACAAAAACACCTTATTTATAATCTACCTTAACCTAAGGGGTTGGGGGTTTTTTATTTTGAATAAATTCAATAGTGGTGAATTAGGTATTCAAGTCTAATTGGTCGTTTAGTAACAGGTCTAGGTTATGATTTTTTATTTTATTGATTTCTAAAGATTCTAAAACATTTAATTCTGTGCTTTTTCCTAAAACATGTAGAATTTTGAAATCATTATTGAAGCTATGATTTTCTGTTAGCAAGTAGTTTGCATAATGAGAATTTTGTTTTTTATTTTCATAACATGTTAAATGTTCATTGATCCTAGTATTGAACACTTCTCCTGTTTGTCCTATGTAACATTTTTCACAAAATCCACAGTTTAATTTGTACACACCTGATACAGACAAAGGAAAACAATCAAAATTCTACATGTTTTAGGAAAAAGCATCAAATTAAATGTTTTAGAATCTTTAGAAAGCAATAAAATAAAAATCATAGCCTAGACCTGTTACTAAACGACCAATTAGACTTGAATACCTAATTCACCACTATTGAATTTATTCAAAATAAAAACCCCCATCCCTTAGGTTAATGTAGATTATAAATACGGTGTTTTTGTAAATTTAAGTAGTTACATAATTTACTCACTTGAAAAAGCTACAGTGTAGCAAAACTATAGTTGTGAAAAGTAAAAGTTTAATTGTGTTTTACTAAATATGAAAATACCTTGAATTAAATTAATGTCCCTATTAAATAAACGAACTCAAGATGAGGGAAAAATGTACAGAAAAATCTCCTTAAATTTTATTTGAAGGGAGGGGAATTATTGAAAATGTCAAGTTAACTTTTTAATACAATGAGTTGTTGTAATCTTCTTTCCCGTTTTACTGAAGAACTCATTACAGAATAAACTTCATTTAGGGGGATGGAAGGTTCTTACAGAATCTTATTAAGGTTAATGTGATCTAAATTAAAAAGAAAACGCAAATACTGGAAGACACTACATATAAAATTTGTTTCAATTCAGTGTGGTAACATAAAACGATGTCCAAAAAAATGCGAAAAAATTTTTTCATTATCAAGATTCGATCCAATTACATTCCTTGTAATGTACATCTTGATTATCAACGCATTAGAATACATTTTCCACAAAATTTTCAACCATCACTTTCTTCAGAATACTATTTCTTAAAAATTTACCACCCTAGTGACAATAAAATCCACTGATCATATACATGGTATTTAATTTAAATATATATATGATATCTGTTGGGGTTTGTCAGATGGAAATGCGTCAAAAAAATATACAGTCTGGGGTTGTACCGGTTCCTAGTTAAAAAAATGGAATTAATAAATAATTACTTGAATATAATAACAGCCTAAATAGAGAAATAATTAACTACCGTCTCATAAAATTTTTCTAATTAGTATCAAAGGGAGAACTGTTTTAAACTTTGTAATGGTGGTATCATTAACCATTTAGGTACCTACTAATTCTGTGTAAAAGACGATAAACATAAGCGATAAATCGAACAAGTTTGTGAACTAAAATAGTATATATATTAATTAATGATAATTGATTAATTAAATCAGACCCACTATATATAACCTATAGATAATGAGGAAAAATATACGTATAGTGGGTCTGATATAATTACTCAATTATTATAAATTAATATATTTTATTTTACGACTATTAAAAGAAACTTTTTTCAATTTGCATTGGTTAGTTTTTGATTGACTAAACTGAAATATAGAAGGTTTTTTGTTAATAAATAGAGTGAAATTTTTGGAACTTTTTTATTTCGTAGTCCCAATTTGTGGGCAATGTAGAGAGAATCAGTTTTGTGCTTCCATTAGTGAATAAAGTGAGCACCCAGCAGAATAGTTTGATAACATACTACAATTACCTCCTTTTATCGGAACAAGCACTGGAATCTCTAAAAGCAACATACTTTTATTAGTATAAGGTAAACAACTTGGTAAAATAATTACTACTGTTACAAGAAAAATACCAGACACATGTTCTATTCCATTGTACTATAGGTATTAATTTCTGGATTATGTACTACAAGTTTTCAACATAAATTTTTAATTTACATACTACGTTACAGATAATTCGAAACAAGATTCTAAAGGTTGGTCATTGTGTTTTGGATAATTGTAAGAAACAGAAACTGAAGGCTGTCTCTGGTGAAATAATTAACATATCTAGTTTTAATAATCAGGGCAAAATGTTTTTCAATAAAATATTCCTCATTTTCATCATTTTTGCTGATCCAATTTACGGACACTCTTTCGTCGAATCGCTTTTGAGTTTCTGTATGGAATCTCAACAGCAATCAGAAACCGAACCTGATGACACCACAAGTACTTCCAGAATATGATTTTATCGTAATAGGCGCTGGCACTGCTGGAAGTGTGATGGCTAACCGTTTAACCGAAAATCCAAACTGGAATGTACTTTTAATAGAAGCAGGTAAAATAAAATATAAACATTTTTATGAAAAGAACCTACAGCGTAAAAGACTAACAATCACATCATATTTTTGATGAAGAAGTGACCTTTTAATTAGTTTGATTGTGATGAATATCTTTCTTTATGGACGTTCCTTTAATCGCAAACTTCCTTCAATTGACGACTGCAAATTGGGATTACAAAACAGTATCGAGTGACAGTTACTGTTTAGGAATGGAGAACCACCAATGCAACATTGCGAAAGGAAAAGTACTTGGGGGCAGCAGCGTCCTCTATTTCATGATTTATACTCGTGGAAACCGACTAGATTACGATAATTGGGCAAAATTGGGAAATTTTGGATGGTCGTACGAAGAAGTATTACCGTATTTTAAGAAAATTGAAAATTTTACTATTACCGATTCTAAAGATCCTCAATATCATTCTAATAAAGGTTACGTAACGGTTAGCTATGCACCATATCGAACAAATATAGCAAAGGCTGCAATAGAAGCAGAAATTCAGTACAAATCAAACTATACTGACTACAACGGGTCAAATCAAATGGGAGTATCGTACGTTCAAGCTTCAATGAATGATGGTGTTAGAGATAGCGCCAGTCGAGCGTACCTACATCCCATCAAAAATCGGCCAAATTTTCATTTGAAAACGAAGTCTACTGTATCTAAAATCCTCATAAATCCTAACACAATGACAGCATATGGAGTAGAATACGTATACAGTAATGGTAAAGCATATGTTGTAAATGCAACTAAAGAAGTTATTCTGTCCGCTGGATCAATAAATTCTCCACAATTGTTGATGTTGTCTGGAATAGGCCCTAAAGAACATCTTCAAGATATTGGAATACCTGTCCTGAAAGACTTGAAAGTGGGTTACAACCTGATGGACCATATTGCCATTGGAGGTTTAGTCTTTTTTACCAATAGTTCAGACGCTATTACCCCTGAGCAAATTGTGGATATCGATATATTTTCCCTGTCATAAAGGGCTTTACACATTACCAGGAACCAGTGAAGTAATCAGTTTCCATGATACAAATAACAATAACATAAGATCAAATAATGGCAACCCCAACATAGAACTTTTATATTTCCCTGCTTCTTTTAGCACAACACAACTCTTTCAACCAATTTATGGAATCAAAATACGCACTTACGAGGAAATGTATGCCCCTATAAAAGAAAAAAAGGCTTTTATGATTTTCCCCTTACTTATTCGTCCAAAAAGTAGAGGTAGATTATATCTTAGTGACAATAATTATTTATCAAAACCTTTAATTGATCAAAATTACCTTTCTGAAAGTGAAGATATGGACACCCTTATCAAAGGTATTAAAATAATTCTGAATATCACCCAACAGCCTGCAATGCAGTCCATAGACGCTAAACTGTATGAAAAACCATTACCCGACTGTGACGTTGACGGTTTTGGGACAGACGCTTACTGGAAATGTTTAATACGACATTTCACAATATCAATATACCATCAGAGTGGAACGTGTAAAATGGGCCCTGAAAGTGATACAGATGCTGTAGTAGATATAAGGTTAAAGACTCATGGAGTGATTGGATTGAGGGTTGTAGATGCATCCATTATACCTGTCATTCCTGCTGCCCATACGAACGCTCCAACATTAATGATCGCTGAGAAAGGTGCAGACATTATCAAAAAACATTGGAATTGGTCAAATTGATAACTGATACAGCTGCTATTTATAATACTTTTATTAACCACGAATCAATTAATATAGATTCACAACAAATATTTTTCTATATGTTGTTATTTGCACCTTCTTATTCAATAAGCACCCGAAAATCGTGTAGGTACGTGCTATCTGAGAGATTCTCATTTTTATTTCTTACGTGATTTATTTATCTATACAAATAAAATTTGGAGTGTCTGTTTATAATATTCACTAAATGTATATACGGTACATATACCAAAATAACATTTTTTACAATTTTAGTCTATCTGTCTGTCTGTTTGTTCTGGCTAATCTCTGAAACGGCTGGACCGATTGTGACGGGACTTTGACTGGCAGATAGCTAATGTAAAAAAATAGGGTACAACGAAAAAAAAATTAAAACCAATGAAATATAGAATCACACTAATATTATAAAGGCAAAAGTTTGTGAGTGTGTATGTTTGTTACTTCTTCACATCTAAACGGTTGGAGCGATTTTAATAAAATTTGGTATGGAGTTAGCTGACACCCTGGATTAACACATACGCTGCGTTTTATTGCGGGAAAATATTTTATTCCCATGAGAAAATCGATGAAAATGAATTCGCGGAATATTATAAACGGGAAAGTAACTCTATCTGTATGCTACACAATCTCGCCTAAAATACTGAACCGATTTAAATGAAATTTGGTACAGAGATAGTCTAGAGCCTGAGAAAGGACATAGGCTACTTTTAAATGCAAAAAAGGGTTGTAAGAGGTTGCAATAGGAAAATTTTAAGCGGAAATTCCGTAATTTTTAAATATTTTTTAGACTTTTGATTAGATATAAATAAATACGACATTCAATGTTTGTCAAAATTTTACCCTAAAGGGGATAAAACTAGCCGATGTAAATTTTTGTCTAATGATGTCGTCCAAAAAGCTTACGGCCCAGAAAATTAAATTATTAAGTGTAAAAAGTTATAGAGGTTTTGTTTATTTAGATCAATAAAAATAGTTGAATACTCAGATATATAAACAATTTTAAACTATTATTATCTATAATATTATAAATGCGAAAGTAACTCTGTCTGTCTGTGTGTTACGCAATCACACCCAAACTACTCAACCGATTTAAATGAAAATTTGGTACAGAAATAAATAAGTAGATATAAAGCTAGAGGCTTGAAACTTATTTTTTATGCTTTTGATTAGATATAAATACGACATTTAAAGTTTGTAAAAATTTTACCCTAAAGGGGGCAAAAATAAGGAATGAAAGTTTTTGTGTAATGACGTCGGCAAAAATAAGGCTTACGGCCCAGAAAATGAAAATATAGAAGAAAAAAAATTTAAATGATGCCGAAAGTCACTATTCCACGCGGACAAAGTCGCGGGCATAGCTAGTACCTAATTAATAAATAAATTTTGTCTTCACTACATACAACGTACGCTTAATGGTATAAAGATTTTTAAATGAGATGCTCTTTAACCCGGTCAACGCCGGGTTAACGCAAAAAAGGCTTTGTCAAAAAATAAAACTTGGGTTTTGTTATTTTCCTTTTTTAAGAAAAATTTAAAAAAAAATTTTTTTTTTGAAATAAAAAAAATTACTAATTTTATTTGTTTAAACAAAAATTTTTTTTTAAAGCCAAAAGAGTGAATTTCGTGAATTCTACATTTTTGTAATTTATCTCAACCATTGATAAATTGGGAATTTGCAAATAACAGCAACTCTTTGATAAGCGCTACCTGAATAGGTATGCAGATATTCAGTAATGGTTTTTCAATTTTCGGGTGAGTATGGAAACTTGCCTTATTTATATATTTCTAATTTTATGTCGGCTAATTTTTAATTTTTCAAAAACCAATAGTAATAACACAAAAATTGTAGTTGTCAATTAGAAATTAGAATTTTAAGAATTATGTTAAGATAAGGATTCCAGTATCAAACTATCCAAGGTTTAAAGAAATAGTTGCTACAGAAATAATCAATTTCTATAATTTCAGACAGACAATGAAGTTTAAACTACAACTCATATTTGTTGGCGTAATGTACCTTACCACAACAAAGTCCTTTGAAGATTCAATTTACAAAGCAATAGAATCATTTATTAATGCACCGCATGATGATTTTCTATTTGATATACACAAATATCATTTCGTAGTGGTAGGGGCTGGTGCAGCTGGATCTGTGTTAGCCAATCGTTTAACACAAAACCCCGACTGGAACGTGAAGCTGGTAAAATTTATATCCATTGTATCACCACTGTATAATATATATTCAACCGACTTTTTATAATTTTTAGGAGGCTTAGAACAACCTTACATGAACATTCCATTAGTTGCTCCAGCTCTTCAAGCAACCAGGGACAACTGGGACTATAAAACTGTTCCTAGTAATAAAGTTTGCCAAGCAATGAGGAATAATCAATGTAAAATTCCCCAGGGAAAGGTAGTCGGAGGGTCAACTGTTATAAATAACATGGTGTACACTCGTAGATCCCATCAAGACTATGACCATTGGGCGGAACTGGGTAACACAGGCTGGTCATTCAACGACGTTCTTTTCTACTTCAAGAAATGTGAAAATTTTAATATTTCTGAGTACAATGATCCTCAGATGGTCCTGTGCCAGTAACTTTTCCTACATATCACACTCCTATAGCGGATGCTGCCTTGAATGCGGAAATTCAATTTAGAACCAAAGAGGGTGATCATAATGGAGAGAGTCAGGCGAGGGTGTCACTTTTTCAAACAAGAATCAGTAATGGAACAAGGGTGAGTGCACGGACAGCGTACATAAATCCCATTGTACATCGAGCTAACTTTCACTTAAAAATGGAATCAGTTGTTTCAAAAATATTAATTAACCCAAATACAATGACAGCCTACGGAGTGGAATTTATACAGTATGGTTTAAAATACACTGTAAATGCGATTAAAGAAGTGATTATTAGCGCTGGAGCTATCAACTCCCTAAAATTACTAATGTTATCCGGAATTGGGCCGAGGGAACACTTGATGGATATCGGCATACCAGTAAAAAAGGACCTGGGCTGTAATTTAATGGATCATATTACAGCCGCTATTATGTTTTTTTTTGTATAACAACTCAAATTCTTCAACCGTACAAGCCATAACCAACCAGATGAACATCTCTCTATTGCGGGAGGCTGTGAAATTGTAAGTTTCCACGACACTAAAGATCCTATCAATCTCAATGCACGTTGCAATATAGAATACGAGTACATTCCGGCATCTTTTGCTTCAGCTACAAAATTGTCCGATATTTACAATATCGACGAAAATTTACAATGAATTATATGCCCCATATTAACAGAAAATCCTTTATGGTGTTTATTATCCTTCTCCTTCCGAAAAGCAAAGGATGGGTAAGACTTAGAGACAAAAACTACCTATCGGACCCATTAATTGATCCAAATTATTTGGGTTCGGAAGAGGACGTGAAAAGTCTTGTTGATGGCATTAAATTATCCCTGATGGAGATTATGAAACAGCCAGCAATGAAAACATTGGGAGCAGAACTGTACAATAAATCCATACCAAACTGCAATAGAAATGAGTTTGGCACAGATGCGTTTTAGGAGTGTATGATACGTCATTTGAGTTTGCCTGCGTATCATCCCTGTGGAACGTGCAAAATGGGACCAGAAGAGGACCCAGACGCTGAGGTAAACTCAAGACTGCAAGTGTATGGAGTCAAAAACTTAAGGGTAATTGATTTATCTATTATGCCTACCATCCCTGGTTGTCATACGATGGCTCCTACATACATGATTGCAGAAAAAGGTGCGGACTTGGTCAAAGAAGACTGGGGTTGTATAAAAAAATTAACATAAATAATTCATTGTAAATTAAATTATTTGTGGTTTGTAATAAATGTACCATAATGGTGGTTTTAAATTAAATTCCCATTTATATTATATTTTTTAAGAAGAATGGCGTTAAAAGGCTTGTTTGTGGTATACAGTTCTGGTAATCTACAAACCGAACATAGAATTTTACACATTTATTTGTCAGCATTTTTTATTCGTATTTATCAAAAACGATGACGTACGTTGTGATTGTAAGTAGCAGACTTTCCCTATGTTCGATTCGTAAGTCACCAAAAGTATGTATGAGACAGGGTTATAGTTAGTTCATGTTAGATAACGCTATTTATCAAATTTTTGATTTCTTAGCTTCACATTCTGTGCCTCAATGTCTCAAAATGGGCGAGACTTAGAGACGACACTGACCTATCGGAACCAGTATTTGATCCAAATTATTTGAAATCGTTAAGTCTTGTCGATGGCATTAAATTGTTTCTAGAGATTATCAAATAACCAACAATTTAACACTAGAAGTACAACTTGACAATAAATCCATACCAAATTGCAATACAAATGAGTTTATTAAATATGCGTATTGGGAGTGTATGATACGTCATTTGTGGGGCGTGCAACATGCGACCAGAAGATGACCCAGACGCGGAGTAAACTCAAGACTACAACTGTATAGAGTCAAGAAGTTATGCCTACCATCTTTGGTTGTCTTATATGGTGGCTTCTACGAAGATAGATCAAATATAAACGAGCCTTTGTTCATAAAACATTTATTTTGAAAATTTTCACAAAAACACAAATTTCTCTATTTTCGACATATCCCCCTTGTTTGATTATACATTTTTCCTAACGGATTGGTAGTTTTTTAATCTCGTTTTCATAAAAAGAAGCAGGGCGGGAGTCTATCCAGTTGCGCACAAACTCATCCACATGTTCATCAGTCTGAAATCGCTCGCCTCCTAGTTATTCTTTAATGGACCCAAACATGTAGAAATCACAAGGGGATAAGTTTTGGCTATATGGATGGTGTTCCGACTGAGTCTAGTGCATTTCAACGGTTTGGGCCTGCGTTAAAGCTGCGATGCGAACTCGAGCAGCTTTTTGATCTTCACTCACCAACAACGAGCTGAAATTTTTCGGAATTCTCAGTCTTTCGTTATGATTGTGTGGACACTCCCATAGATGATGCCGAGTACAACAGATATCTGAAGCAAAGTGGCGTGGTGGTCCCCTTCAATAAGGTTTCTAACGCGTGCAATGTTAACCGGTGATATGCTGGTGCGCGGACGACGAGGATGATTTACATTTTCGACACGATTACGCCCTTCGTTAAATTCTTTGCACCAAACTTTTACCCGTTGCCACGACAGCGTTTCATTTCCAAACTATGCTAGCAATCTTCGCAAAATTTTAGCTGGTTTCACGTTTTCACGTGTAAGAAACTTAATAATAATCCGTTGCGCAACGCTGCTGTGCATCTCTTTCTCACTCATTGTGATAGCTACTAACCAAGCAAACACAGCAATACGACGAGTCGTTTCCGTGTCACCTAATATCCCCACTTCAAGTTGCTAACGCCCGTATGCACCTTGAACAACTATCCGGCGCTCAATTTAAAAAGGCGCGTTTATATTTGATCCGCCCTCGTACATACATGATTGTCGAGAAAAGTGTAGACTTAATCTATAAAAGACTGGGGTTATATATAAAAAAAGTGATATAAATAATCAATTGTAAATTAAATTATATGTGAATTAAGGAATACGTACTCTAAATGTAATATCCAAGCGGTTTCAAATTACATTTCCATTTACATATTTTTTGAGAGGAATTACTTCAAAAGGTTTGTTTTTTACTTTTACTGTAAAGTTCCTGTCGATATTCATTTCTAATACCTATCAAAAAACTGTTGACTGCTTAATTATCTACTAATGCCACGAACAAGAATTTGCCTGGTCATTGAGTGATTTAATAACATCGACAGCCTCTTTACCCATTACCATCACAACCAGAAGAGAGCAAAGACAATATTTTAATTACTGTCTGTTATAAAACTTCACTAGGTTAATAACTGTTAGTCTGACGCAAATACGTTACCTTTTTTTGTAGCTTTTAAAACTGTAATTGACGATTTAAGCGTAAGTACATGAACATGACACACTTTCTTAAATACTTCTTACGTTACTACACAAAATAAGATGAACATAACAACAAAAAAGAGCTAATTTTCGCGGAAACTACGATCAAAATTCAGAAATTACAAAAAATTGCTTCTGTTATAAAAAATCATAATTAACCATCTAATCGGTTGCTCTAGGTGGCAATATAATTTAATCATGAGTAAAAAAAAATTGGTATCTATGCAATGTTTACGACTTATTCAATAAAAAGTATTAATCTAACAATTCACTGTTCCTTTGAATCAGTTTACCAATAAAATTCCTGTGCCACTCGAACTTTTTTGACTGTGCCTACCCTCTGCCCCCAATTTGCCCATAAAGCAGCAAATTGGGGTGGGTAATTGAGCTGCATTCAATGCAGATAAACAAATGTGAAATAGAGCAAAACCCGTTTCATTTCAACACGAGTTGTGTGTCACTCAATATACGCTCATAGGTTAATTAAAAACAGCCAAACTAACAATAAGTTATGTATTGGACTAAAAGAAATGCATTTTGCTACATTATTCATTTACATATACATTGTTAAGGCTCATAAAAATACTGAAGTTCCCCATTTGCGTCAAATTAATAATAGCATAAAAATTATTATTAATATAACAGACGTCATAAAGCATACTCTAAGGACATACTCAATGTAATAACTCCTGTAACATAAAAGACCAATTACATGTTTACTCATACATTATAATAGATGTTGATTTTAAACTGTGCGTTTATGGATTAAACGATTAAATTTTTGATAATTATTATTTTAGATAAACGAAAGTAAAAAAAAAAACAAATTTAAAGACATAAGATTAATTAATAATTCTATTTTGTTATCAAAGCTTTAACTGGCTCAATTACTCGCCTAGCTACTTTTGTTTTTAATTATTCAAATCGGAAGAGATCAAGTCCTTTATGTTAGCAGATGACGTAGTAATTCGTGTGTTAATTATAGTCTTTGCATGTGCAATTGTTATTAAAACAATCAAAAACTTTTCCTTTCAGAAAAAAAAACTTGAATATTACATGCGTCAAAACAAATCGGTATAAAAACTCTAGATACCTAAATACTTACTAATTAAGTATCATTTCATGTCAGTAAACTATTATTTTTAAAAAACCTAGAAGAAAATAAAATTGTTTTTCCACGGATTTAAAATTATTCCATCGCATCTTCTGTTACGTAAGGATTAATATGGATACTTGTTGTTCGGCGCTTTTTTTTCTGGTCATGACAAAGTAATATATTCAAAGACTGTGTTTAGTTTGCAAAATTCACTTATCTTCTTTTATTTTATCCGATGATAAACAAATTATAATTATGCATCTTTTAGCATCTCATACATAAAATAGAAAACAAGTCAGAACACAATAAAAATGTACAATTTTGGGAGCTCAGGATACGTAGATATACAGGGTTGCTCATTAATGCGTCAAAGGTCAATATGGCCTTTATTAAATCAGATTGGAGAATTTTTTTTATGAGAATGATACAGTATCAAAAGACGCATATTTTAAAAATAGTTTGACATATACAGGGTGAATCACTAAATCGGAGCACGTTCCAACATATTTTTTTAAATGAAACACCCTGTATATTATTTGTTTTTCATAATCTACTTAAAATTGTCTTTTCAATGATACAAAGATTTTTGGGTTTGGATGTTGCATTGTTGAATTAATAATGAAAATGTAAAAAAATTGGTTGCAACAGGGTTTGGCTTTGGATTAGTTGAGATGAAATATTTAGTAGTTATGCTGCCAACGGATGTACTAAACCTAAAAAATAATAGTCATAATTTTATTATACAGGGTGTTTTTTACGGTGCAGTCAATTGAGCAACCTTCAAAGAGCGATTTCTCCATTTTTTCAAATGGAACACCCTGTATATTATTGAATTTTTGGAATGGTGCATTAATTCTGCTTAATGTTTCTTTATAATATTTTATACCTAAACATCGTAATTTCAGAGATATTTCACTTTTTTCATTATTACCAACTAATTATTTGATCTAGTGTGCTTATCGGTCAGATTTGGTAAGTTGAGACAATTAAAACGTAAATAAATAAATAGATGGTCAAGGTTTAATATCGTTTACTATTTAAAGTAAATGTTCAAAGTGTCCTCCATTGTGATTGGAACACATTTGCACCCTTGACAGAAAGGATTTATGCACTCTTTGTAACATCTCAACGGAAACTATTTCAAAGGCATAGATTATACGTTGCCTCATGTCATCTGCTGTAGTTGGAGGAGTCTTGTATACAATATTTTTTATGTGGCTCCATAGAAAAAAATCGAGTTTCGTCAAATCTGGCGATCTAGGTGGCCAACTGATAGGACCCACGCGACCTATCCATCTATCTCCGAACTGTTGATTCATGAACCCTCTGACAGTTAACGCAAAATGTGCCGGAGCACCATCGTGTTGGAACCACATATTTTCCCTTAAAACAGGAGGAACGTTTTGCAGAAGCTGAAGTAAATCATGTTGCAAGAAATACAAATATTGTGCACCATTTAAACGTTCATGAAAGAAATGTGGTCCAATTAAAAAGTTTCCCATAATACCACCCCAAACATTTACTGTCCATTGTCTCTGCTTATCAACCGATCTCAGTATTTTTGGATTTTCAGTTGCATAATGATGAAGTTTATGACGGTTCGGGATACCACTCTGAGTAAATGTAGATTCGTCGGTAAATAACACTTTTTGGAAAAAGTTAGGTGTTATCCTTTCAGTTTCCAATCTCCATTCGCAACATATCCTTCTAGTCTCGAAATCGGGCTCCAACAGTTCTTGATGAAAGGAGATACTGTAGTCATGATGTTTATTATTTTTCAATATCTTGCTTACAGTAGATCGTGGTACATTCATTTCTTTTGATATTTTTGTCGAACTAGTAGATGGCTCTTCAATTACTGATAATAGTACATTCAAATTTTCTTCGTCACTTGTTCTCTTTTTCCTTTCACATTTCTCATAACTGACATTTCCCGTCCTAGTGAACCTTTCCTTAAGTTTTTCCAAACTGCTAACTGAAGGTTGTCTTCTATTAGGATATCTCTGTGCATACATTCGCTGAGTTAACAAACAATTTTGTTCAGCTGATCCCATAATGAAAATCATGTCAACGAGTTCGTTTTTCTCAACTGCATAATACCGACACTAAAACCCCTAGTAATATGTGACAAGCAAAAATTGTTCAGGAAAACTAGAAACCGAATCAAACTGGTATGATACGACAATGACAATAATGCAAAAATAATTGTAATAGTCACTAATACAACACGCTTAACGTATTAAATTATTAGATGTATTAGACGCATTACGTATTCATTTATTATTTGCTTGTGCCAACTTGTCAAATCTGACCGATCAGCACACTAGATCAAATCAAAAACAAATAATCAGCTGGAAATAATGAAAAAAGTGAAATATCTCTGAAATTAGGAGGTTTAGGTATAAAATATTATAAAGAAACATTAAGCAGAATTAATGCACCATTCCAAAAATTCAATAATATACAGGTGTTCCATTTGAAAAAATGGAGAAATCGCTCTTTGAAGGTTGCTCAATTGACTGCACCGTAAAAAACACCCTGTATAATAAAATTATGATTTTATTATTTTTTAGGTTTAGTACATCCGTTGGCAGCATAACTACTAAATATCTCATCTCAACTAATCGTAAGACTCGTGCATTAAACTAAAAAGCCAACCCCTGTTGCAACCAATTTTTTTACATTTTCATTATTAACTCAACAATGCAACATCCAAACCCAAAAATCTTTGTATCATTGAAAAGACAATTTTAAGTAGATTATGAAAAACAAATAATATACAGGGTGTTTCATTTAAAAAAATATGTTGGAACGTGCTCCGATTTAGTGATTCACCCTGTATATGTCAAACTATTTTTAAAATATGCGTCTTTGGATACTATATCATTTTAATAAAACAAATTCTCCAATCTGATTTAATAAAGACCTTTGACGCACTAATGAGCAACTCTGATACCTGATGACTAATTGAACAAAATTTAGCCAAAAGCTCATCCAAATCTTTCTCTGCTTCTCTTCTTTCTGTTTCTAATACATAAATCTTACCAGTGGCGTAGCTAGGTAACAGAAGGCCCTGGAGCAAAAAATAAAATAGGGCCCCAACTACACTATTTAAAATCGTTTGTTCCGTTTTCGTCGTGTTCCGAATTCCACGTACTTCAGATTTGTCATAATTCAGATTCGTCGTAATACAGTCGACTCCATAATAAAATTCAAAAATCAAATACAAATTGTAACTTATTATAATGAATAAATTAAAAGTATTTTATGAAAATAAAAGAAAATATCTATCTGTTACCGTTCAAAAATACGGTCCTGTGACAGACACACAGACAGCGGAGGCACGTTAATAGGGTCCCGTTGAGCACCCTTTGGGTACGGAATCCTAATTAAGTAGAGATTTTTAATCTAATAACACCACTTTCTTGACCGACTATAGGTACGTTTTACGACGAATCTGGGTTACAACAAATAAAACTTTTATCAATACAATTCAAAATATAAATATGTAGTTACATTTAAATACTTTAAAGTTGCAAAGCTACTTTATCATTAGTTTATCATTATTGTGCATAGCAGGGCACTTCCTGGTTCTACACGCAGAGTTGAGGGATGAATAACTGAATAAATTAATTAATATAGTTTTTTTTTTAAATAAAAGTTAGTGGATATTTCTAATACAATTTATAGTTTGTAAGTCAGAGTCCGAAGGGCCCCCTGGGCGTGGAGGCCCCGGGGCACTGCCCCGTCTAGCCCTATGGTAGTTACGCCACTATCTCTTACGTAATCCTTTATATCTGAGAAGGTGACCTAATATCTTATCGTCATTTTCCTTTTTAGATTCTACTCTCAACTGACATTGCCTCCCATTTTTTCTTTTTTTTTTACAGGTACCTACTTCTTCGTTTCTAAATTTTACATTGGCGGTATTGTAGCAAAGTTCATATAGGTATGTGATGAAATTAATGAATAATACAATTGTCGATGACCCATTTGTA
This sequence comes from Agrilus mali, assembly GCA_029378335.1. Lineage (NCBI taxonomy): Eukaryota > Metazoa > Arthropoda > Insecta > Coleoptera > Buprestidae > Agrilus > Agrilus mali. The sequence continues at coordinate 7,994,199 of CM055662.1, forward strand.
TAGTTCGCTGCTTAAGTGCCGCGGGTAAATCAATAATATATTTATGGGCTAGTTTGTACTTGTAGCCGAGGAGTCATAAAATCAGCATACACGAAAAGATTCAGGATTGACACGGTCAAGAACCTTCGATAGCAAACTAAATAGAAGACAAGTACGAGATGACAATATTGTATTGTAACCTCAGAAATATAGTAAAATTCGGAAGATATTATGAATTTAAAAGTTAACAATGGTAATAGCCCAAAACCATAGAACATTATTTATGACCTGGCTATGTACCTCAGAAAGTTCGACCAAATAACAGCCCAAAGCACTTTTCGACATTCAAGACATCTCCTGTGGTGCAGTTACCATAAAAGGTTGTAAAATATTATAAAATTAGGAAAGGCACATCAACAAAGGTCAATTCTGAGGTTAGTATACGTCAATTTTATCTTTTTTGTTTTTTTTTGTATATTATAAATTTAATTTTTCATTCCAAATACGAACAGATCTTTTTTTTGTTGTACCTACTGTTTTTAATTCCCAACAATCTCAGTATCGCTTGTGTTTAGATATACATATGTAGTTCTTTGGTTACCCGGATCATTTAAAAAAAATAGTTTTCATATTTACGGAGAATCTCAAACTAATCGCGTTGACGAATCGAAGGTTCCTAAACATTCCCTTTTTGACTGTTAAATAGTATAAAGAACGTGCGTATTTATACATCAACCGACTTCTTCCGTTTTATATTACGAAATTAATAAATTAAAAAAAAAAACTGACGTAAATGTGGAATATCCGAAGTTTGTTGTTGCTCTCGTTACCTCGGACAATCAAAGTTCATTTTTTTATTTATTTTGTCCACGTAGTTACATATGCAGCTATGAATTTACTACATATTTCAATAAGTAGGTAATTGGTTTTTCGACACGCCGTGCGCGAGGCTCGATTTTAACGCCTTCCAAAGCGTGCGCGGGGACTGCGATTTACGCACGACCTCGCAGAGTGCGCGAGGCATCGTTGCTTAGCAACTACATTAATATCGTAGTACGCGAGGCATCGTTGCTTAGCAACTACATTTATATCGTAAATAATATTTATTTTTTTCAATGAGTAAACCATTCTTCGTACGTCAGACATTCGTTTTTTTCTATTTACGTGTAATGTGAAACTTATAATTTATAATATGCTTGCTTAATCATCGAGCCTCGCAACACTAAAATCGAGCCTCGCGACACTCGTGTCGAAAAGTAATATACGCAACACGTGCGCGGGTAACGCGATTTACGCACTCGTGGTTTCTCGCGTCCTCGCTTCGCTCGGGCCGCGAACCACTCGTGCGTAAATCGCGTTACCCGCGCACTAGTTGCGTAATGTACTATTTTGTATCCTATCAATAATTCGGTACCAATATAATTGTAAAAGTGTAATAAATTATGTGCGTGTTAATTAAGAAATAAATAAATAATTAATTCACAAAAATAATATTAAAAATTGATTAATATTGAATTATTGCAATCATTACGATAGTACATAATTACTTACGTTCTCTTTTGCAAATGAAAAAAATGCCTTCTTTTAGTTTAATGTTAAAATTTAAATACCGTCTGTTTCGTTATAAAAATTATTTGACTTTGACATAAAGGAATTAAATTTTTAGCTTCACTTTACCTATACACACGCCAGCTTTATTATAGTTCCAATTAGTAGCAACTACATATTAATTACAACAATTGTAGCAATAATATAGTCACATTCCATAGTAATAAATTGCGATGAAAAGGCCCTGTGTGTTATCAATATCTCATTACTAACAAAGTAATGAAGACATTAAACGAGTATGTTTTTTTAGTATTAATTTGTTTTACTAATAAAGAATTTGCTTATGGTTAAATTCGCATTTTAAGTTAAAATGAAAACTATACTGTAATAAAAATTAAAATACAATTTTTAAAATAAATTTAAGTACATAAAGTGCAGACTTATGGTTCTGTCTTATGAAGAATCCTAAGATGATCAGAAATTACTTTTTTTCATGTTAATATAGGAACATCAAAATGAGTTGTATAATATTAGAATTGATAACAAGAAAAGTCAATTACTTATATGCCTGTATTTCAAAATAAAATGTAAGGGGTGAAAATTATCAAAAATGTCCCACAATCAGTCAAAACTAAACTTATAAATAAAGATTTTCTTTTGCTTAGGATGCGCAGACATAACTCCGCTCATTAATAACTATAAATGCCGGGACGTGAGCTCCGCCTCTAGCCGTTCTCGCGCATTTAACGTCTCAAAATTAATCTAAAAAATTGCTATACACATCCTAAATAGTTACATTCTAGATTTAAAAACTATTATTACAAACGTTTAACAAGAATATGCCTAATTATGAGTGTACGATAATTGAATGTTCAGTCTAAATATATAGATACATTAAATAAATTAAAATTGACGTAATACACACGATTAATTACGATATTTGTTTAAAAACCAATAAACCAAACTAAATCAAATAAGAATTAGTTAAATGTCGCAGACGTCAGTGCCAGGATAAAAAGAATCATTTCTGAAAAAAAGTATTTTTTAATGCAATAGTAACTGTTCGCAGCTTCATACACAAATTTAGAAGAATATAGTGTTCATCGGTTATAAACTAATTAAAATAACATTAGAAGTACTGACTATAAAAGTAAGAATGTTCTATAAATAGAGGTTAGATATATTTGAGAAAAATTAGATTGATACAAGTACCTAGTAATAAAATTACTAATGATGACATTGTAACGAAAGACTTTTGATTGAATATCCCAGACTATTATGAAGATCATCTCATTCTAATTTAGTAATTTTTTTATTTTTTATTTTTTTGATTATTTATTCATTGCCAGAGAACAGATCATTAATTGATATGTGTTCAAATGTGACCTTTTAGACCAGGGTCGATAATTTTTGAAACCAAAAAAATTATAGTAGGATGAAACCCATTGGAAAAGGAAGAGAATATAATAGAAATGAAAGAAAAAATAATTTACGGGAGATCTGAGGTCGGGAAGGGGAAGGGGGTGAGTTTTAAGGGTAAAAAACGGTTTTCCTTGATTTCCGGAAAAACTACAAGCCTTATGAAAAAAATTAAAATGGCAAAGTTGTAGGTAATATAAAGATCTACAACTTTTGTATTTACACTTTTTTTATATAACTTCAAAATTTATGTGAAAAATTAAAATTACCAATTTTTTAGTTTTTTATTTTTCTTTAACAAAAAAATTTTCTTTTTCACGAAATTTAGTGAAAATTTACCTATTTATGTCCCAAACACGCTGTAATTTTCTTGATTTGAAATATTTATTTTTTCACTTTATTTTTACTTAATATCGGAAAAGCACCCTAATTTTCAATCGAAAATTCTCACGTCAAAATATCTGCTTTTTTAAAAACGTTGGTGGGCTTTTTCTTCGTTGAAATCTCTCCTTTCTGATATGAAAAAAAATATACATTACTATGGTAAGTTTTCTCAGGAAATGCAAAAAAACGAGGGGAATTTTATCTAAAAAATGTGACCGCTGCTATTTTTTTCAGTAAAAAAGTTTATTTATTAAATTCTAATTACATTTATGTCATAGACAATCTCATAATATATAAATATACATGTTAATCGTACTATTGAATTCATATAGATTACGTTATTCATTATAATATTTTTAAAAACATTAATCTAGTTTTTTTTTCGTTTTTCGCATTTCCTGAGAAAACATACCATAGTAATGTATATTTTTCTTCACACTATCAGAAAGTAGAGATTTCAACGAAGAAAAAGCCCACCAACGTTTTTAAAAAAGCAGATATTTTGACGTGAAAATTTTCGATTGAAAATTAGGGTGCTTTTCCGATATTAAGTAAAAATAAGGTGAAAAAATAAATATTTCAAATCAAAAAAATTACAGCGTGTTTGGGACATAAATAAGTAAGTTTTCACCAAATTTCGTGAAAAAGAAAATTTTTTTGTAAAAAAAAAAATAAAAAACTAAAAAGTTGGTAATTTGAATTTTTCACATAAATTTTGAGGTTATATGAAAAAAGTGTAAATACAATAGTTGTAGATCTTTTTATTACCTACAACTTTGCCATTTAACTTTTTTCCATAAAACTTGTAGTTTTTCCGGAAATCAATCAATCACCCCCTTCCCCTTCCCGACTTCAGACCACCGGTAAATTATTTTTCGTTTCATTTCTAATATATTCTCTTCCTTTTTCAATGGGTTTCATCCTACTATAATATTTTTTTACTTTTTAGTATTTTTGAAGGCTTCAGCATTGGTCTAATTCACTTTTATCCATAACTATTAAACTACTCCCCCACTAGTAGTTACAGTTATGGAGGTAGATAGCCCTGGGATCTCATATTGATAATAAGAGAGTTGGGTATAACTATTTATTTATTGATGGGTGGGAGTATGTGGTATAATATATTTCGAGTAACCTAGTTCGTGATAAAAAAAGGGGGAAGATTTGAGGGACGCTCCACATAAGCGGAGTTTATATTATATTTAAATACTGCCGGTAGAGCATCAAATTAAGTGCGCCTGCATTAGCTACCTATGTGAACGTTACTTTGAGTGCGTCTGCTTGGTGCACCAGGTAAGAAATATGCGTGTAAGGGTGCGTGTATGAGACATGACCGTGTGTACATAATTTTAAAAATAAATTTAAATATCGAATATTAAATTTCTCCCCTTTTCAATAATCACATGAATATTGTAAAGTGTCAACTATTGCAAAATATGTGGGTCAGTTAATATGACACGAATTTCAAGTTTTTGTTACACGCCTTCCGAGAAAGTCGATTGTGACAGATGAACAGACAGATACCTGATTGATCTTTTATAGGGTTCTGTTTCCTTTTGAGGAACGGAACCTTATAATAACTGGGTGACTTCTCCATGCACGGAATGCTTGATGTGATGTATGTACAAGACTAATTTTACTCTTACCACTTCGCACATTCTGGTCCAGTAGATGTATACATTTATTAACATTTTTAAGAGTAGAAGAATTTATTTTTAGATAGTTACTAATAACCATGAATCGAAAACAATTGCTTAATTTGATCTAAAGAAAAACTTGACCGACTAATTTGAAGCAAAAGGTAGTTAGTAGTTAATCTTTTCACTTCATAAAATTGCCAATCTAAAAATTACTTTAATCTATTAAACCTTAATTTAAGGTTAACCTTCGTAAATACGTAAGCACTAAATTTTGGTACCAATTTATTTCTGTTATTAGTTCGGTAATAACCTACAATTTTGTTCTTCCGTAAGGTTAAACTTTCTCAGCGAGTTTGAACTTCATTCTGTAATTTATTTAAAAGTATTTAACAATAAACATCCTTGGAAAATACTTTTGTGCGTTATCATAGACGTTTTTATGATATATAATGTCAAATGCGATATTAAAGTTCCTTAACCGTACAAACATGACTCTCAATAAAACCTTTTATATAAGTACTATAATATACAACAGGAAGCGGATGTGGATCCAATAACCAATATAAAACATTTAACGATGATCACAAAACTGTTTTCACTGAAAACAGGACAGCTTAGGTAAATATTAATAAAATGAAGAAGGAGCAAACAATGAAACTTGAACAATGTTGAACTTCAGCCCCCCCTCCCTACCAAATTATTACGTCTATAAAAAGATTTGGATCCATTTTTAAATTATATATGACAAAAAAATAAGTATAACCGTTTCTTCCTGGCTTTTGGGTTCCACAGGTTCCGAATCGGTTTCTTCTGAATGCTTTCAGCAAAAAACTATTGAAGTTGTCAGAACTAATAGCCGGAAAAAACCCCCACCACAGTAGAACCCAGAAGTCAGGAGAAAGAAGTTTTAAACTCTAAAGAAACTACTGGGTGATATGCCAATTAGGGACATAAGTCTAACCATCTTTCTAGGAATTCAAGGTGAATCAAAATTAAAACAAAAAATACATAATGTAACAATATTTCCATATTCTTTAAGTTGAATCAAAATAAGACAACTTAGATAAAATGATGTCATGTAATGACATTGTTCTACTTTTGTTGTTAGACTCGTAATGCACGTCAATCTTTTTTATTGAATATATGCCTTAAAAAAGTTGTCCATCCCTGCCTTAGATGCCGGTATCTAACAAGTTTAATTGTATTTTGCCAAAAAGTGAGATTGCAAAACATATTTTGCTTCTTAAATAATTAGCAAAACAATAAACGATTAAATTAGCATATAAATTCTATTTTTGTAGGTACTGATATTTACGATTTATGTACTGCCAGTTGCAAGTTTAGGTACCTGAAAGATTCTTCAGGGATTTTCAAGTGCTTGTGTAAATATTTTTGTCAAAACATCATAACGCAAAAACTACTAACAATTAGTCAACGAACTTCTATTCAAATGATGCTTGACACGCACATTAAAATTGAGATTAACTTTTAATTCAAAATTAAATGTTTCCTAAACTTGTTGGTAGTATGTATCTATTCAGGAGGAAAATCTAAGAAAACCAATTTGAAAATAAGCCTTAAGTTACTATTACAAATACCAATTTGGCGGTTTATTTTGTATTTGGGACCGAAGAGTCGTAAAATCAGCACACACATACACGTAGGTACACGACCGCGTAATATAAAAAATATACGAAAATTTCGGAAAGAGTGTTCTGGTGGAGGTCGACACCCTTCGATAACAATATGTTATATGGAAGATGGGGGCGATATGAACAGGTCATAGACTTAGTCTCTTAATCTATTTAGGGAACAGACCATCATGACGTAACATTACGGAATACGAAGTTATACAGAGTGGGATAAATAAGTAGGTACTCCAATAATTTACTTTTATTTTAACAAATACCAAAAATTTAATGTGGTTAATATTTTGTGTGATCCGCCTACATATTCTCTCAATTAATGTATAATTTTCGATTTTTTTTTAAATATCGAAAATACAGTGTTCCGTGCAGTGGCGGATTTACACATTTGCCGCCCGTAAGCTATTCGAAATTTGCCGCCCCTACTGACACCTGCAATTCTATACCCTAATTCACAATCAATTTTTTGTCAATGAAATTGCAACTTTATGATTGTATTACGTATATTTTCATAAGACTAATCAACAAATATTGATACGAATTCATTAGGATTAAAAATGTAAGAATGTTAAGAAGAACTTTGGTTGAATGGATATTTATAGCTTTTATTTATTACAATATTATCATTATTGTTTTTTTAGTTATCATCATTCTAAGAAATGTATAATATTTATGAAATTCTGTGCAACAATATGAAATTTTTTACGTGTAAATTTATTAAATTTTTATTCTACACTCAAACAGGTTGTTAATATCATCAGAAATCAATAAAAAATAGGTATTAATTTTTCACATATATATCTATATAATATTTGTTATTGTTATTTTTAAGCAATTTTTTTTCGGATCCCATTTCTCTTCGAATAGATATATTTATGTGATGAAACATATTACACATCAATTGAATTGTGTGGGTGGACCTAAAGAAAAAATTATGGCAATAATTAATTAAGAAAAATAGGTAAAAATACTAAATTTAAAATGTAATACTTAAACGCTATTGGAATATTTTAAAAATTCAAAATCACAATAGTATATTTTATAAATAAGCGTTTAGTAATTTTTCATATATAGACGTTAGTGTATTCAGTATACTGTATAGCACTAAAATATTGTAATTTTTGTTGATTTTTTGTGCCTCGTTTTCTTCCGTGTATAAGATAATAATTTTTTTATGTCTGTAAGACAAAAAAATTTTTGAGCAAAGTTTGCCGCCCCCTAAAAACTGCCGCCCTAGGCTCCAGCCTATTCAGCCTGCTGGTAAATCCGCCAATGGTTCCGTGTATATAAACACAGGTATTACGGATTACAACTTCTTGAGCGATAGTTTTCTCATTTACAAGGAAATACAACACAAATTTTAACGTAGATAAAAATCAGGAAAAGTTTGAGTAATATAAAAGAAAATTTATGATACTTTATAATAGAGTTTTGCTAATAAATAATTTACTGAATACACAATACCTAATTACTTTATCACACCCTGACCTCTTAAGGTCTTATTTCTTCACCTGAAGAAACGATTAAGTACTCTAAATAAAATCATTTGTAATTAAAACTTGTATTGCTTTTTCATTATTTCGATTGAGTTGAAAACCCTTTTAATTAATTTTTGAAAATATTGTTTATAGAACAGAAAAATGTAATACTCAGTTAGTGCTTCTAAGTGAGAATTACATCTTGGGTGTCAAACCGCGATTTAGATCATTAAAAGTTTTTGTTAGATTTCGTATTTTTAGTGTTCTATTCAGTATTTCTTCAAGAATTTTAAATTATGTTTGTTTATGTTAAAATTTTCTAATTCCAATTTAATAGATTCCAAATTCATTATAGGAAACGACGTTCTCAGAAAAAAAATTATAATTTTTTAAAAACCATAAGACAGATGTTACTTTCGAAGTACTGATACGTCACTGTAGAAGTCCGGTGACAAGGTCGCCCTGAAAGAGATCTGGCATAAAAAAATCGCCACTACCAACCAAGGCAACGGTGTCCGCGATCTTCAACTGTACAAGTACCGAAGTACCATACACATACGATACAAATATGTATTAAATAAAAACGTTCGAGTAATGTAAAGTATCAGTCTGATTTTATTTTCTAGTCGTGTTCTAGCGGCCGGGTTTCCCCCAACGTGAACCAATGACCGCTTGCGTTCCGTGGTGTTTTCCTTCTTTTTCACCCATTTATTGATTAGTTACTTCTATCAAAAAAAAAAAAGAAACAAAAAGACTATGTCTCTCATCTTTTTCTGACGGTATACCCGGTAGGGACCAGACGGCTTACGTGCAAGTGGATATGTACATACATAGATGTACTTACACCAAGGTTGGAGCGAACCTTTATAAACCGTTTGACCGAAACTTGCAGTCCTGAGTTTGTTTCGAGCTTTTCGAGTAATTCGTTCAATATTTTGTCAACTTTTTGAGTACCCAACTGTCAAAAAGACGCATCGACTTTCGCTATAACTGCTATTGGTTTTAACTGCGGTGACTTGGAAATTGCATATTTTGTGAAATAAAGTTCTTTTTTTGGAATTCGCGAGGTAAGTCCTTTCTTCTTTTGTTATCTGTAGATACCCAAGGGGTGGTTTTCGGTAACATTTTCTTATTTAATAAAAATAATTATGCAGTTATGTTGAAATTAAGAAATTCAAAAACTAAAGAAAATCAATTTTTTAATAAATAAAAAATACATTTTGTATATTTTTGTTTTGAGTCAGCAAACAATTAAGAAGTATTACGTGAACCGCACCATCGAAAGCAAAAATTATGATACGAGTTTACCTTTGTTGAATGAGTAAACATTATCAGAACAACATTATTAGAAGTAAACGTTTCTTATTTGAAATGTTATCATTAAAACTCCATATGGAGTTTAAAAGTGAAAATTCAAAATTATATTCCCACAAACTATAATAACCAGTCCTTTAAAATTAATTATAATTTTTCAGTCCCTTTTCACGCCAAGTTAACTATTGATAGGAATAAATTTTATTTCTGTCATCATTATCTTTAATTTTCTTTATAAGATCGTGCTAATCAGTAAAATAGGTTAGAATTACTAATTTACTGCTAATTAGTAATAAATTAATACATAAACAACATGATTCTCTGAAAATATAAATAAAAAATAAAGCGTATATTATATAACCGTGAATTATAAAATATTTTAGTTTTGGTCAAATTCTAATAAAATTATTAACTACATGAAATACATTACATTAATTAAAAATGGAAATATTATAGACTAATTCCTAAATTTGATACACAAATAACTGTAAACAGGGTTCAATGCAACTTTATTTTATTTTATATTCACAATTTAATTAATCAAAAATATTAGGTGATTATAATTAGCGACTAAAGTTTGTTCTAGTTACCGTTTCTTTGCTACCTCTTTTTAGAGCATTTTCTGAAATGTTTAAGCACGTGTTAAAATTTACCCAAACTAAGTATGAAAGAACAAAGAACTCCTTTTAAAAAAATTACATAACAATTATTGAATTATTGTTGTTTATTATAAGTTTTTTTTTAATATTGCTAATAATTACTTTACAAATTCACACCTCTGATTGCTTAAGAGCACTTGGCTCACAAAAAGGTGTATCTTAATAACCTACTGTAAATATTTGAATAACTGCCTTTCCATGTAGGTAATATTTGATCCTTAAAATAACATAAAAATCCATGCCGCAAAATAAATTTCTGTTATGTAATAGGCAACTACTTTCTTTATCCTTTAACTGGAAGGTCAAGTTTAATAAACTTGTAAGCACATTAGCACTTTCAATGTTTAGATTTAAAAAACTTATTTAATTCAATTATTTTATGAATAATTATGAATGTAAAAACTAAAATCACCAAATATGGACAAAAAGATCAATAAAATTATACATGGTGATTATTAATTATTGTGTTAAAAGAAACGTGTTTCTGTGTTCGCAACCTGAACGGAGTGTTTGCGGAAAATTAAGTGTATTTTTTTCATTTTAATAGTTTAAAAATATAACGTAATTTAATTACATTTAGGTATTTCAATATAATAACAAAAATACTAAATTGGATAAATTGGTCAATTTTTTAACGAGAAAAACTGTCCATTTTACTAAAATACAATTACAATAATAAACTGGTTTCTATCAATGCACTTCTGTCATAACATTGAAATTATAATCGTTATATTATCGTTAACTGCTTGGTAAAAATGCACACCTTTCACACAGGATTACACTTAATATTGTAAAAGTTGAAACTTTACAATTTTGAAAAAACCTTTTCAAGGTTTTCTCTACATTTTTGCCAAACGCCAGGTGCAGACAATGTTATAATTTATTATTAACATTTATTAACACAAAAACTCTCCGGATAGATACGACATACCACGGAAACATTTAAAAATACCTAACCTCGTTATAAATAGAATGACCGATCAAAATAAACAAATGATTTTTTACTGCGGTTTGTTTACTTTGTTATAAAATCTCTTTAATTCATAACCATAGTATACTTAAATAAAATAAGTACTTATGTAATTATTACTTTAATGGACCTTAACTGATGACGTAGAAAAGATAATGAATGATTAATTATTACAATGTAAAAACGTTTAGCAGATGTTGCTTTTTCACCAGGGTTTAACTGCTTAAGAACGTAACTATTATGGTTTCACATAAATGTTAGAAAACTAAGTAACAATACAAACATTCGAGTATTCCTTTGGCAACCACCTTGGCATTTGACATTAATACGAAAGGAACAGTTTGTGTAAATTATTTAGATATTAATTTTCTGTTGAAATGGAACAATGGAACAAGTAACAAAAATTATTATTAAAAGAAAGTAGTATATAGAAAATTGTAAATTCCCTCACATACCCAAATTGGTCACAGCATTAAAATAAGCGGTCCCGCACATTTATTAGTGTGATGAACTAAATAATTCAAGCTACCTGCTGCAATACTGAACTCGATCCCAACTTGCGGATTAAAATATTAATAAATTGTAATTGTCTTTCAATATGTGGGCAAGGTTATGGTATGTGAAGGTTCCCTCCTTTCCCCCTTCTGCTAATTGACGTTGCTTAGAAAAATGTTTTCTTCCATTGAATATAAGCAAAATGGAGTTTCGGTTTAGCCCATACTCTCGAACTTCTTTTTTTTAAGTCGTTTTTATTCTTAATGTAAAATTTATTTATCGATCCAAAATTTCGGAAATTCCAATTGTAAGATCCGATTTTTGGTTATTAGTCAGCAAAACTTGTTTACAAAAACTTCCAAATTCAATTTTCCTCCTTCTGCCATTTCTAAACAAGAAAAATTTATAAAGAGAAAAAAATACAAGCACTTACTATCCATTTAAGATCTTTAAAATCTTCATAATTATTCGTTATTTGTAATACTTTTTAATTTTTGTACGAATAAATATATATATTATTTTTTCTTGAAATAACACAATGTCATCTTGTTTTCAAATAAGACCCTCTTCTCAACAAAGTCCTTGTAGGTTTTGATTTATTATTGAAACGATGTTGACAATGCTGTTTAAATTTATCCAAATTATGAACAATCGCTTATCCTGTTAATGTGCGTTGTATACTATTTTAATTTTTTGTAATTACTAGTAGCTAATAGTAGATGACATATTGTTGAAATATATATATTACTGTACATTTCCTATCATATATTTTTAAATTTATAGCAATTTTTTTATATTACTGTTAAACAAATAGAAAGAAAATACCAGACCTTCATTTTCGATGAAGTTTTTACGTAATACCTAATTGCGTTTATTAGTTTTTTGTTAGATGACATTCTTTTGTTTCCATTACCATCCTCATTGTCGTTAAAATGTTATTAAAATGTACGAACATTTACAACTATTTCGTCAAGCAAATTGAACGACGAGTAAATTGGTTACTATGTGCTATATAGTACCTACCTATGGGCTTATTACTAACAGTAAGTTTATAAAACATTATACGTGTCGAAACAATACGTTTATATGTTAGAAGAAATAATAAGGATGAACCGTTGAGTCATTTCATTATTAAAAAAAATATATAAACAAATATTATGTCCATTTTTTCTCAAGTTAAACATGAACAGGTAAAAAAAAATAATTACATCATAACCGATAAATTTGGGCAATACCAGAAAAAAATAATTGAATCAGCCTTTTAAAAAATGAAAGTAAAAAATACTGTTACTAATCATGGTAACAGAAAAAAGTGTTTACATTTATCTTTAGGGTCAACGGTCCAAATTTTTGAATGGCGGTTAAAATTTCACGGTCAACACTCAATTATAATTAGCAAACACATAATTATAACTCTTTTTTATTGTTAGGAGCTCTTGATTCCTTTATAACAAAAAATTATTTGCCAAAACAATTTAAATGTCTATTCGTAATTAAACAATGTACAAAAAACGCGGTCAGTGGCGATAAACGCCGTTTTATAGAAAGAAAACAATAAAATAAATGTCGACGCTTGCTTTTAACTAATTGTGTTACGTTAGGTCACAAAGTTATACCTTACAAATAAGATTTGTACGAGTCCTGCTTTAAGTTGGTCAAATTTTGACATGGGGTGTACTGAGATACAACTCAGCCCCGCTCGTTGCTAATTAAATGCACAAACATAACCCCCAACCCCCACTGCACTGCTCACGGGGCGAACAATAGACACGCCTTCCATGCGGACGCTTGACGGCACGAACTACAAATGGCAAAAGAGCCTGTTAAGTAAAGGGATACTTTACAGGAATGTTCCTTTGGAGTGCAAATAAATTCCAGTATTATTTTATCGTTTGTTCGTGAGTAAAACTTATGTATCTCCGTAGTTATAATGCACCCTATGGATGATGTTAAATTGGTGTATTATGGCATAAATGCATTTATATGGATTAAGAAACTGTCAATTTAAAAATCCAATGTAGAAATAGAAATCTACAAAAACCGGCCTAAGTATGCCCATAATAGTCGAGGAATTGGTAAACGCATCAATGACCGAGTTTTTTTAATCCTAAGAGGGTCAAAAAAGACTCGGTCCTACATAATCATCGTCGGAGTTTCATAACTTTTTTGAATTTTCATAGCAGTATAGTCATGGGTTAATGCTTTAAGTATAATTAATAGCATTACTTCTACGTAATTCAAAAATAAATGTCACAATAATATATTAAATGAATTATTAATTTATTTATCTATACGCATGCATGATAAAATGCAGTCCTTCGCGACATTGAACCTACCACATCATAGGTACGTGTACCTACATAACGGACAATAGAACAAATTATTATTTAATGTCATTAGTTCTAACAACAAATAAAGTGTTAAATTATAATAATAAATACAGTATTCTCGCGGTACTACTACAAAACTGAAGTTTCAAAGGGTATGTAATCACAATTTCTTTTTGCAAAATTTATTTTTTTGATAAATTATTGTAAATCTTCCCGTGGAAAACCCCGTTAAAAAAAATATATCATATTTATTACATATATGTTACAGTTAAAACAAGTTTTTAGTTAGAACTCGTTTTTCCTAGTTAAATCCAGTTTTTACTTAATGCCTTTGTTAAAACTAGAAATACCCAGTTAAAACTAGAATTTACCACTGATATATTTGATTTTCAGATAAAACTAGTTGTCACATCGAGCTGTAGTTAAAACTAGCACTAGAAAAACTAATTTGGTATTGAAAACAAGATATAGTTTTAAAAATATTTATTAAAAAGATCTAAGACACTGAGAACCAAATAATAATCTAACACTAAAGGAACATTTTAGGGAACATCGAATTAAATTAGTTGCCAATATGACAAAATTAATTATAAGTAGGTAAATAAAATAATCAAATAAATTAACAGAATACAACCTTAAAATTTCAAAAAGAAACATTGTTAAAGAACATTGATTAAAACACAATAAAATCTAATCAGTCAAACTTAAATTTAAAAAAGGATGAGGATCTACTACGCGAACAGTTTTAACTGACTCGCTTCGGAAAAACGCGGTTTGTCTAGTAAGAACTAGTTTTAACTGATATTCGGTTTGAGCATTAGTTAATTCTAGTATTAACAAATGCATACATTAAAAACCAGTTCTAACTAGGAAGAACGCGTTCTATCTAAAAATTAGTTTTAACTGCAACATTTACATAAATAAATACTTTACTGCTAAAATTAATTACTCAGGTAGTACTTTTGGTCACATATTTCTACTCACATAACTCGAAAAGTAATATTTAAAAATTAACCTAGATATTGTTGTTGCTAAAACTAATTACAAAAACCAAATTAAAACAAAACGAAAGCAGTAGCAATAATAATTGATAAAGTGATTGTACAGGTACTGATTTAAAAATCCTTCACAGATTCCCTTTCACGAGCTAAAAACATTAATGTAATAAAAAGTATTTAAAATACTCTATCGGCTAATTTAAGAATAAATCTACTAGAAAATTATATTCGAATGCATTATTGTAGTGATAATATAGTGGGTGTTTTAAATATTACTTTTTTTAATGCAAATTAAAATTTGAATTAGCATTCCTCGAACAGACAAACACTTTCACTGTGTTTGTTGGGTACTAAAATTTATTATTCAATTTTTTAAGTGTTTGATTATAATTTGGTTATTATAAAAAAATTATAAAACACATATCTCACAAATATTTTTTAATTTTATGCATGCAACTAATTAATTATGTTAATCAATGCATATCTCATTGTTGTGTTAATAAAAACTAATTACTTTTTGTGCAATTTGAACTAATAATTAGATTTATTTTCTACTTATAATAAAGATATTGTTCCTACTAAATTCTAATGAAACAACAACAACAGTTAAAATTGACATTATATAACCGTGTGGGCCAAGTCAAACAAAAAAAATTTTTTTTCGTTCGTGTCGCCGGAAGAAACTGCAAAAAAATCGTGGTGTCGACAATAATTTCCGAAATTTTAAAATTCACCAGTTCTGTATTTTAGTTCTCGGCCTTTTCAAACAGTTTCTCCATAAGAATAATGAGATTGCAGTGTCAATCTGAAGTTCCCGACGAAAAATTTGTTTAGATATTGCGGAGTAGGATCAGATCCGGGTCAGATACACCCCAATACGACCATCTGATAAATTCCTGACTTAGTGTTATACGGAATAATTATTAGGGTCATTGACCAAATAATGTAAGAAATAGCAATCACAGACATTTGTATTTACAAGAATTAGATTTGTTTTTTTTTTTTTTAATTAGGTACTATTTTTAAAGTAGAAAATTGAGACTGTGTGACTGAATAATAGAATGCGAAAACCCTTCAATTATTACTAATAAAATCACTCCTGACAACTTCGTCTTCATGTCCACAGTGTTCCATCGAAATAGGTCCTGTTGCTTCAAGAGTTGTTTATGCCTTAATAACATACAAAGAGCTTAAGAAAAAGCAATTTTTAAATATAACAATTTTATAGGTGGTTTATGTCTTCAAAAAATAATAATAATAATAACAATAAAAACCTAAAACAACAGGGACTTCTTGTTTATTATTTTTTTTTTTATTGAACTCTGTTAATTATTTTAGAGTAATTATTAGAAGTAATTTTCCATTAGAATAAACTATTCGGTTGGAAAGGTCTAAAAAGTGACCATCAACTTTGTCAACAACATCTGGGTTGTTTTCCACGCACTACGGACATTTCCGCAGTTTAATAACCGATAATGGATAAAAGACTTGGTCAATCCCCAATCGAAAAAGAAAAACAAAACAAAATTTATGAACATGATGAATTTTTAAATACAAGAAAATTTTGATGTCATATATACTTTCAAATAATACTTTATAAGTATAGCTATCACGATAACACCAAGGAGTTAAGTAACTGACCCTTTTTATCGATATTCGTTAAAACCAAGAAATGAAAAATGTCCAGTTTAAAAATGACATTCTTTTAGAAATTGTTTAAACAAAAAGAGATTAAATTTATGTAATATTTGGCATACCTATTTATAAAAAGGATTCTGACAAAAAGTGCATTCTAATAATTGGGAATTCTATACAAAAGTGAAAGTATAGCTGTAAAAAATCAGTATAATGTTGTTGTTATTTGTGCGCAAACTGCAATAGGCAGAGACTCACAATGCCAAATCCCTGACCATGGCGTGACAAGGCTGCAGGTTGTAAAGTTGAAGTTCACGGAAATTAATGACCATTTATCTACATTAATAAAGAGTTCTACTGTAGTAGAAGGTTGTACGCGAGACAATAAACGACCGAGCGAATATGCGTCATAAAACATGGTCCAAGAAGATGATCTTGAAACAAGCCATCGACTCATATCATTTATTATGTTCCTTTGGGTAGAGACGTGACACGAATATTATACCTACTACGGTTCTGTACTTGGGCTGGGTTATTGGCATTAGATTATTTAAAAATACGGAAATTTCATCGGATAATTCGTTGACCGTGACTGTTACTTTAAATGGGGCTCATAATTCATATTAATGAGGCTTTTGACAGTTCGCTAATAAAATTCGGACCTGTTCACTCCATCTTATCAATGAGTATCATGTCTAAAGGAATTGCGTACTAGAGGAAAATAATTTGGTAAAAGAAAATTACCTATTATCATGTTTTTTATTCAGAGTGCAATATAAAAACGATTATAAATAAATTAATTTTATTCGATTTCTAATTTGTTTATAAAAAATTCCCTAAAGCAATTCCGGCTTGAGAAAAACACAAAGTATTACTTAATAAAATATATACATACAGGGTTTTTCAAGTTGATGGGCTATTAGAAATATATGAATTAGTAGAAGGAATTCAATTCTGAAACTTGGGCTCATTTGGTTATTGTTTATGTCGCTTCTTTTAAAAATATTTTCAAGTTCGATTTACATCCGGTTATACCGGAAGTCGATACCAACTTTGTTATTTTAAACGGAATGGTATATTTTTTACGCTGAATTCGAATAAAACGTGTAATTCTAAGGTAAGTTTGATAACCAACTTGTACCCCCCTATGACGATTGGTTTCTGAGTTAATTTAATTCATAGAAAAAAAATCGTTACCGCAACCCAAATTGTAAAAAATCATAACTTCCACAAAATACGACATAGGGTGTTGAAATTTTTACTAGTAATAGCTGAATATTAATGCTAACGCCTTGACAAAATTGAATTAAATAATTTATACAGGGCGTTCAAAATAAAATTCTAAAATTGAAAAACTTCAAACACTAATTACTTCGTTTTTTCAAATGGCACCTACTATTTTTTATGTTTTCAATCGATTCCTTTTTTTATCCTCTTCCGATCCATATGGATACTTCCTATTTTATTTGAAAATTTTGGAATAATTTTGAATTATTACTTAAAATAGGAAGTATCCAAAAAAAAAAAATAAAATCCGATAAGAGGATAAAAAAAGGAATCGATTTAAAAATAAAAAATAGTAGGTGCCATTTGAAAAAACGAAGTAATTCGTGTTTGAAGTTTTTCAATTTTAGAATTTTATTTTGAACGCCCTGTATAAATTATTTAATTCAATTTTGTCAAGGCGTTAGCACTAATATTCAGCTATTAATAGTAAAAATTTCAACACTCTAAGTCGTATTTTGTGGAAGTTTGGATTTTTTATAATTTGGGTTGCGGTAGCGATTTTTTTTCTATAAATTAAATTAACTCAGAAACCGATCGTCATAGGTGTACAAGTTGGTTATCAAACTTACCTTAGAATTACACGTTTTATTCGAATTCAGCGTAAAAAATATACCATTCCATTTAAAATAACAAAGTTGGTATCGACTTCCGGTATAACCGGATGTAAATCGAACTTGAAAATATTTTTAAAAGAAGCGGCATAAACAATAACCAAATGAGCCCAAGTTTCAGAATTGAATTCGTTCTACTAATTCATATACTTCTAATAGCCCATCAACTTGAAAAACCCTGTATATATAAAAAAAAACGTAGCGATGAAGCTTTCTCTGGTTTTTGAACAGAAATGAAATTTTTTATAATTTGGTTTTGATAATATGTTTCTAAAAGAACTGATTGCCGCCAACTAATAATAAATACAATAATATTTGTTTAGGGGTAGTCAGATGTGGCCGACATTGTAGAAATCAAATCGTCATAATGAAGACAGATTTGATTTTTATTCTGCGTCAGGGTTTCTGACAGTCACACATAATTAATAACATACACTTGTACTTATCATCTTTTACATTCATAAATAAAATGTCTAGCATAATGTATAAATTAGTCGTCTTTTCTTAATTTGACATCATTTTGGAGGATAGTATTCATTCGTAACACGTCATCAAACTACGTCATATGCAATGTCAAGACGAAACTAACCTCGCCCATCAAAATTGGTACCGTCATTTAAAATTAGAACGGCCTTTGGTAATGTAATAACTGAAATTAACATTATAAATTAATTATCCATACAATACTGACTTTGCCTTGTATTACATGACATCAAATGGAACCTAACAAAAAAAATCGTTTTTACATATTAGGGTCAGGTGGGGTAATTGTGAACGACTTTGGAAGTTTGACTTTTGAAGCTCGATGTATCTTAGATGAAGATTAAATTTAGACGACTATATGATTAATTTAGGTCCTTGTTTGTTTTTAAGTGAATTTCTGTTGTTAAATATGCAAATTCGGATTTTTTTTGCAAAATAACTTAAATTTACAATTATATACCCCTTCACTTATTAACGCAGTCGAAAACTTAGGGGTAAATGTGAACAATCATCTTGTTTGTACTGGCTTTATAAAGGTTTTTAATGGAGCAAAAGTGAACAATTCACTTTCAAACGTAAATTCCAATAAAAATATTTTCACTGTTTAACATAAAATATTGCGACACTCTTCCTTTGCTGTTTAGCGCGCTAAAGCATCCAACCGTCAAAAGTCAACACCACAGTCTATAATTCCCATTAGTTGGAATAATCAAGAGTCCTATTTCATCGAAATAAAGAGCCTGTTTACAATTACCCCACCTGACCCTCAGTAAATTGACTTAAGGTTTTTAACATTTTTGTCTAATGTTTCGAATAAAAGTATTCAAAAACCTAATTAAAAAACACTTGACATTGCAAAATCTGGAAAATAATAATAGTAACGCCATTAAAAAATAAACACTATCTACCAATATTAAAGGGAATACCAACTTTTTAAACTTCAAGAATACTGTTAATTGGATTTAGATTAGGTACAAAAATTTGTACACCTAAAAATATATGTATGTATATGAACATATTTCCAATCTAACACCAACGCCCATCAAGCATTAATTATTTTTTTATTATAATGTTAATGTGTATAAACACTAATTACGTTGTTGGATCTAAAAAGTGCTACAATGGACAACAATGAAATTACAATTAGCCTAACAGTATCTATTAAAAACGTAATTTGAGAAAACCGTAAAAAATTATCGCTATTAATACGTCCATTTTGTATTTTATGATTCAATTATGATTATACTAAGTATTTATAAATATATATTACTAATGATTGATAGAAACAATCATGTGAAATTTTAAGTTTTCTGTGACTGACTAACAATAAGCTACTTTTGAATTTGATTTTCTGCTGTGATATTTTTACAATTGGAGATGATACCTCAACGATCGAATTGCGTTTTTTCAACGAAAGTTCTGTTTTCATTTTTTATTTTTTACTAGCTGCAATACCCGGGGTTGCCCGGGTAAGAATATATTACACGTTTAGTGAAACATTCTAGAATATTCGTGAATTTAGAACTATCCAGAACATCCCATAATCATTCAAAACATTTTCTAAGATTCTGGAACATTGCCAAATTATTCTGAAATGTTATAATAAAACATTATTTTACATCTTAGAACATATTTGAACTGCAGCTGTAACATTCTAAAAAAAATCTGCTTCATTCTCATCCCCACTCCGTGCTGTTTGCTGGGTAAGTAGTGACATCGGTAGACACTTGGCGGGGATGACTAATCGATTGATAATAATTGATCAGTTATCGACCACTGAGAGCTGAAGATTATTATAGTACTAATATCACTATTAAAAAATGGGGGTTGGTGGTAGAAGGATGAAAATTAAGGGTTATATGTATTTTTTAATGCCAAATCATAAAAAAATAAAAATAAAAAAATTTGTCCAAAAAGTAAAAAAGGTTAGGGGTGTACAACCCTTATCATTTAGGGGAATGAAAAATATATAGTTCGCGATTCTCAGACCTACTGAATATGCATAAAAAAATTCATAAAAATCGGTCAAACGTAGATGTACACTTTTTGAAACTTTCTAGATCATTCAAGAAATTTTTTAGAACTTTCTCGAACATTCAGTCGATAATAACAGTTTGCGCTCATTTTAGAATTTTTTAGATCATTTCAGAAATTTTGAGATCTTTCCGGAAGTCCTTATGACTTAAAAAAGGACAGAAATATTTCTTTTCACCTTTCTGCCACCTACAACCACCCACTTCCACCCATCGCGACCAAACTCCCTTACTCCCACTTGGAGACCAAGGGGTATTTACCACCCCAACAGGAAGTTGATTGGATTAGGTAGAGATAGAGAAAACCCTGTCTTTACGTACGAACATTAGCATTTTATATATGTATTTAGAAGATTTAGATTTATATTAGATTTAATTCAGTTCCACGGCTCGTTTGAAATAAACTTATATAATAGCAATTGATTAATTAATCACCTCATAATGACGTCATTTCTCCAATCAAATCATCAGCACTTCTTCTTCCTCTTACGTATGTTTAGACATTCACCCAAAACGCTAATGACAATAAATTGTTTATTGGTATTGTTATTAAGAATCGTGAAAGTGTTTTGTACTTGTAATAAGTTGGAGATATTTTGTTGTTTTATTAACCTTCATTTTCATCAGAGTTAACACTTTAACTGTAGGTAGGTACGGTGCAACCTCACTTCGGGTTATTTTCAAGATGGTTAAAATAAAAGGTCAAGCAAGCCTACAATAATGGTACTAACTGGTCTTTTTTACACATACGTACACACACATACATATATATGTGACCAGAAACCTTGAAAAAGGTCTTAAGTAGGGCTCAATACCACAAAAATGTTTACTCTAAAACACGTAACCTAATAGCTCTGCAAATATAAATATTATCCACCGTAATTGTTGAAAATTCTGTTAAGAAATCTCTTAGCTACCCACCTATGATATCATCATTATCTTCAGTGTCTTCCTGTATTCAAGTTTTATTCATGAGCACATACTTTCTTTATTTTTATTGTAATTGATTTTAGTAATTTATTGCTGTTTTATTTCATAGTTTGTTCTGTTTAACACGCATTTATCAGAGAATAATTATTATTACATTATATTCACAATAAAAAATTACTGCTATCGGTTTAATAACAAATAATTGCTTGAATGAAATATGAAAAATTTACTGGAAACGTGCGGTTTCAAATAAAATATTTATGCTTATGTTAAATACATACTGCAATATAACGAACATAAAAACTTAATAGTAATTCTTATTGTTGAATTAATTACTTTACTGCTCATTCGAGAACATTCTTGCAATACAGGGCGAAGACAAAAAAAGTCCTTTCTCAAATTCACCAACAACTTTTTCTCTGTAGGTATCTATTGTTAGTTCTTCAATGAAATATTTTTTTCTGAGAAATTTCGAGACTTTTTTGACGACCTAGCAGATAATGAATTGCTTTTTAATTTAAATGTATTTTATTCATTAATTACAATTAATTATGATATGCGTGAACTGCATTGACGAAGGTCAACGAGTAAAGAACCTGTTTTTTATCTAGAAATATACAGGTAAAAATTTAGATAGTGTATAATCAAATTTTTTTAAGTAAACGAATATTTATTGGATTTTTCAACCACTATGTTTAGTAAAAGAAAAAACAATGCGTTGGAATGAAGAAATTTATAATCCACACGCATACAATTCAATTCAAATGAGGTTGAACGTTCTATACTTCGGCCGTAGCATTCCTATCTGAAACAGTGGCGGATTTACCAGCAGGCTGAATAGGCTAGAGCCTAGGGCGGCAGATTTTAAGGGGCGGCAACTTTTCTCAAAAAATTTTTTTGTCTTAAAGAAATAAAAAAAATTATTATCTTATAGGTACACGGAAAAAAAAACGAGGCTCAAAAAATCAACAAAAATTACAATATTTTAGTGCTATACAGTATACTGAATACACTAACGTCTGTATATGAAAAATTACTAAACGCTTATTTATAAAATATACTATTGTGGTTTTGAATTTTTAAAATATTCCAATAGCGTTTAAGTATTACATTTTAAATTTAGTTTTTTTACCTAGTTTTTAAATTAATTATTGCCATAATATTTTCTTTAGGTCCACCGACACTATTCAATTAATGTGTGATATGTTTCACCACTTAAATATATCTATCCGAAGAGAAATGGGATCCGAAAAAAAATTGCTTAAAAATAACAATAACAAATATTATATAGATATATATGTGGAAAATTAATACTTTTCTATTGATATTTCTGATGATATTAACAACCTGTTTGAGTGTAGAATAAAAATTTAATAAATTTACACGTAAAAAATTGCATATTGTTGCACAGAATTTCATAAATATTATACATTTCTTAGAATGATGATAATTAAAAAAAAAACCCGTAATGATAATATTGTAATGAATAAAAGCTGTAAATATCTATTCAATCAAAGTTCTTCTCAACATTCTTACATTTTTAATCCTAATCAATTCGTATCAATATTTGTTGATTAGTCTTATAAAAAATAATACAATCATAAAGTTGCAATTTCATTGACAAAAAATTGATTGTGAATTAGGGTATAGAATTGCAGGTGTCAGTAGGGGCGGCAAATGTGTAAATCCGCCACTAATCCGAAATTAACACTTCACAATTCTTTTTTGCTAAATATTTTGACAAATAAAAACATTAATGAAGATAATAAACAGATGTGGATCGCGATTTCGAGCTTATTAGTTCTCATCAGTACACTATGGGTCACTTTTAAAGACCCATAACGAGAGCAAGCGAGCAATTGCACTACCCTAATTTTTTTAAAAGAAATCAATAAATAAGTAGTAAACCATAGTGTAAAATTCTGAACATTTACTTTATTAATTTGGTGTACAACTGTACATGACTCTAGGCTAAGCTGTATAGGTCACTTCAACACCATTTCGATGGCGATATATTGGCATTAACTTGATAAAAAAATAAATAAAAGATAGTCGGTAATTTTTAAGTTGAAATGATAATCCTTGCGAAACAAATCGATATTACAAAAGACCATTATCTATTGCAATTTTGTTCTGATTATTAGATTAGACGCCTAAATAGCTTATCAACGAAATCAACATATTGGCATTGTTTTTAATTATTTAAAATTCGATGTATGTAATAATGTGTAAGTGAACGGGAACAACTCTGTTTCAAAAAGTCACTAAAAACCTTTCGTTGACCCAAAACGGGCATTCACTTCTCTTAAAATTAACTACACGGCTCATTTAAATTCTTAATAGGTAC
Organism: Agrilus mali; assembly: GCA_029378335.1. Lineage (NCBI taxonomy): Eukaryota > Metazoa > Arthropoda > Insecta > Coleoptera > Buprestidae > Agrilus > Agrilus mali. The sequence continues at coordinate 8,018,385 of CM055662.1, forward strand.
TGCGTACTGCAAAATTCGACAATACACAGAATACCTAAGCCACGTGACAGCATGCCAAGAGACAATCAGTAATCATAAAACAAAAACATAGAAAAACAATGCACGCTATAAAACCTCCGTAAATATTAGGCATCTGTCAATTTTACTTAAAAACAAAAACTTTTGTTTATTTTAGTGATCTTTTTTGGCGCAAAAAAGTTTCAGTTTTCAAACTGAAAAACATTATTAGTAGTTAAGGGAAAAACAGAAAGGCAAATGATAAATTACGAGGCATTACGTAGATAAGATTTTAAAGAGTTACTATTCAAGTTTTGATTTAGATGATTATCCGGGAGATAGGTAGATAGTAAAGGTGGCGGCACATGCGTAGAATTTTAAATGAGTGTCAGTATCAAAAATGAGTGGTACACATACACACGTACATAAAACACAAGTGGGCTTTGTAAAGGAATATTTTTATTTCTTTATTAATTTCATGGGAATAATAATAGTGTTGGATGGTTACTACCGGATAAACTCTTATAAGTAATTTATTATGAGCCGTAAAACTAAAAATGTCAAACACGATGAAAAGATTTATTGTTGATTATTATCAACCGTGGGTTCCGCGTTAATCTGAATAGTCACTTGTCTACGACTAAAGAACAATAAGCCTAGTGGTGAATGTTAATTTTCGTAAAAAATGCAAAACAATCAAGTGATTATCCACCCACGTCTATTATCAATAATAATAACTAATTCGGGAGGATGTTCTAAGTTAGATTTAGAAATTTGAAAACGCATATAAATATGTGATGCCTCTATTCGAGAACATTCAATTTTCTTCTTCTAAAAAATTGTAATGAAAAACAATTTAGTATGGAATGTATGATTAATTTATATTCAGGGTAAGAATTATCAACAACATAAAACACTATCTATATGTTAAAACAGTAGCCTTAATATAAGTTAAATTAGTGCCTAATTGTATAACTCAGCCCTCAATAACAATTTTTTTTATTTTAGTGCAAACTTCAGAGATGAGAGTTCTGCAAAGAATTGTAATACTTGTCTTCTTCACGCCCCTTTACGCACAATCCCTTTTTGGGTCATTGCTAAATTACATTCTGGAAGGGGAGCAACAAGACACTGCTGAACCACCCGATGTTCGAAATCTACTACCCGAATATGATTTTATTGTTGTTGGATCGGGAACAGCTGGGTGTGTGGTGGCAAATCGCTTAAGTGAAAATCCAGACTGGAAAGTTTTACTTATTGAAGCAGGTGAGAATAAACTCTTTTTCTGAACAAACAATTCTTCACTAATTTTTCCGGATTCATTGATTCATGAATATCATTTCCACAGGACGATCCGAAAATTACATTATGGATCTGCCCCTTCTTGCCAATTACCTTCAATTCACGGACTCGAACTGGAAGTACAAAACAGCACCAAGTGGTAACTACTGTATGGGCATGGAAAACTACCAATGCAATTGGCCCCGAGGCAAGGTTATTGGGGGTTCAAGTGTTCTCAATTACATGATCTACACCCGTGGTAATTATCGAGACTACGACAACTGGGCGGAGTTGGGAAATACCGGTTGGTCCTTCAAGGATGTTCTGCCCTATTTCAAAAAAATCGAAGACTTTACCATCCCAGAGTTTAACGACCCCAAATATCATTCCAAAGACGGCTATCTCACAGTTGGTTATGCGCCATATCGTACTAAAATAGCTGAAGCCGTAGTACAAGCTGAAATCCAAAATGGTGCTAAATATGTGGACTATAATGGACCTACCCAGATTGGAACCTCATTTCTTCAAGTGTCGATGAAAAATGGAACAAGAGCTAGTGCCAGCAGAGCCTATCTTCATCCTATCAAAGACCGAAGAAATTTCCACGTGAGGAAAATGGCAATGGTCACTAAGGTTCTTATAGATCCCAAATCCATGCGTGCGTATGGGGTTGAGTTTGTACGAAACGGTGTAAAACAAATTGTTAAGGCACGCAAAGAGGTTGTTTTATCAGCTGGTGCAATAAATACTCCTCAATTGTTAATGTTGTCGGGTATTGGGCCAAAAAGACATTTAAGACAATTGGGTATTCCTGTTCTTAAGAACTTAAAAGTTGGGTATAATCTTATGGACCATATCGCAGTAGGAGGACTGACGTTTATGATTAACAAACCATATTCCATAACAACTAACAAGATGATAGAGCGAGATACCCTGATGAAGTACTTCTATTACCATGATGGTCCTCTATCATTACCTGGAGGTTGCGAAGTTTTAAGTTTCCATGACACTAAGGATCCTACTAACCCGGATGGATATCCTGATATTGAGTTGTTATACCAAGCAGGATCTTTAGTGTCAGACCCCCTTCTGAGAAGAGATTTCGGCATAGATGAAGACATTTATAACGAAGTATATAGACCTATAGTCGGAAGTGAATCGTTCATGGTATTCCCCATGCTTCTACGTCCAAAAAGTAGAGGACGAATAATCCTTAAGGACAAAAACTATTTATCAAAACCATTAATATTTCCCAATTACTTTTCTGAAAAGGAGGACATGGACACGATAGTCGAAGGAGTAAAACTCATTTTGAACGTCACTAAACAGCCGGCCTTACAAGCCATGGGTACACGTGTACACTCAAAACCCATACCAAAGTGTGAAAAAATGGGTTTCGGTACAGATGCTTACTGGGATTGTATGGCACGTCATTTCACTTTCACCATTTATCATCAAAGTGGAACGTGTAAAATGGGACCTGCGAGTGATAAGAGTGCCGTGGTCGATCCCAGATTAAGGGTCTATGGGGTAAAAGGACTTAGGGTGATGGATGCGTCAGTTATGCCGGTTATTCCTGCCGCCCACACGAATGCACCAACATTCATGATAGCAGAAAAGGGTGCAGATATGATCAAGGAAGACTGGAAGAGCAAGTGAACAACCACTTTAACATGATCTGTGATACATATTTAATAGAAGCTAGTTAGGTCGGTGTGCAATAAAGATCCTAATTGTTGTATAAAAGTAGTTTTTAAGGACAAATGTTATTTATGTTTTTTTTTTATTAAACAGTATAATAAAGCAAAACGACTTCCTAGATTAAGTATTAAATAATATCAAACTCATCACTGTTGCAAAACTGTAAAAGCAGTGAAAAATAAAAAAAAAAGAATAAAAATCAAATAAATTATTAAAATACGATGTTATTAATTTTTTTAATTATTTAGCTACCTCACTTTTTTTTATTGTGTCGAACAGTATAATAACAACAGGAGAAATATATGAAAACTGAAATTGGAAGTCAAACAAAATTATTTTTTTTTAATTGAAGCATAGTATAATGACATAAAAATTTATAATACAATAGATTAAATATATACTTATATAATATTAAAAGAAAGAAATAGGTCAAATTTAGCTTGGTCTGCAACCTGAATTAAAACATAATGCACGTCTGAAAAAATTATTAATTTTAGGAAAAGTTATTTTGGCAAATTTGGAATGAGGTTTGTAAGAAATATATATATATAAAATATGTATAATATACTGATTTTGAACAAGATATTCCTACTTTAACAAAATTTTGAACATTTTTTGATACACCCCTGTAACTGGAATTTTTATTTCATTCAAAACGCTTAAAAACATAGTACTTACCACACCATTGAACATTATTAACAAAAACTGGTATGGAATTGTTCCTTTTTCGATCCATTTAAACTTTTTCAAAGAATTCAAAATTGTGAAGTAGGGGGTGTATAAAAAAATATTAAAAATTAAAATTCTAAGAATATCTTGTTCAAAATGGGTATGTAAACCTAACATATCATTATAAACAAGTTTTTTAGACATACTGTATATAAAGAAAAAATAATAGAGAGTGTCATAAATGTGCATAACAAAATAGAACACCTTGCCGCATTAGGTATAAACGAGTGCTGAAGGTGGTACCTACTTTTGATGAAGACAGACGAAAATCATAAATTATAGGTAATAAGATACACATACACACACAAGACTATTGAGACCAAAGGAATTTACGGGAAGTTTCTGGAAGCATTAAAGTGCATTCCATATTATAAACGTCAGCACTCGACGGTGAAGGTACTCGATAAACGACAGTGCAGAAATGAAAGAAGCAAATAGTGATATCAATTTGGATTACAAAAATGCAAATATGTATATAATTATTAGTATAAACGGATTTAACTTCCAAAATCCAAAAATAGATCCATGTCTAGAAATTTACACATCATAACCATTGTTACAAAACTATTACCTAAACCACACCCTTACATACTACCTCCCCTCTTAGTTCTTATTCCCTCCTTTTTTTGTATTTTATCCTCCCTATCTTTTCTCTCTTTTTCAAAATTTGGTTTAATAAGGTCTTCTGCATTTATTGCTTTTCCATGCTCATCGATTTCCTTCCTCTAAAAGTCTAAAATATCTGCCATTGTTTCACTCAACTTTCGGCATACTCTACACCCTCTCTCCCCTTCTTTCAACCAAAACCTATTCTCATTACATTCATTCGCCGTTCTAAATCTGCATAGCTATTATTTCTATACTTTTCCCTTCTCTTAGAAATCCTTGAACGCCATCCTTCTGCCAATTTTATCATTTATCATAGAAACACCCTCTTCCCTTTCGTGTACCCTAATACCCATTTTTTTCTCAAGTCCTCACCTCTTACACTTTCTTTTCGTATTTTCCCTACCATTTTATTAACATTCAATCGCCTTCTCTTTGTTCTTTATTTTTTGCCCAGTTCCGTTAAAGCCTTGTCCCTCTTCACGTCATATTTGATATTTATTCCAATTCCCAATACCTATTTCCGCCATACCTGCTTTCTTAAGTAACCTTCTAGTAATCCTTCCAATTTTTCTTCATACATTACTACCCTACTTCTTGTTTTCTCCACAATTTTCCTACATTTCGTATCCCTACTAAGAATTTAATAAGCGCATCACCCACTTTATATACTTCACATAAATATTTTCTAGTTGCCTATGCTCCTTCCATCCCCATATCTTCACAGCATAAAAAACTATATTTTTAGCTAACGTTTTGAATCCGACGATAAAATTCAGCTATTTTTATTTAGTCAATACTCTGAATCCAAACGATGTGAAATATTGTTCTTTTGCGATTACCACATTTTATATTTTGAAATAAACTTTTTAATTTATTTCTAAATAGCATTTTCAGAAAAAGGAATCTGTCACCAACTTTTTTGTGTTAATTACTTTAAGATCAATATCTACGAAAATTTGCATAATTAATTGAAATTTTATAAAGTTAAAAAAGTTAAAAGTTACATTAATTAGGACAAAGTGGAACTTTTTTGAATAGTATTTACTTAACACGAGTATAATAAATTAGTATAAATTTAGCATTCCGGTATTTGGAATAAATGAAAACTTTTTTCTTATCATTTCATTCATTAAAAGGTTTCATTTTTTTTACCCGGAATTCGATGAAATATTTATTTTAGGTTTAATATTTTTCGCTTATTAGATTTTGCCTACGTAATGGTTAGACAGTTCTTATTTATGAAATAATTTTTTCGGAATTTCTTATTTTTTTTTTGTTTCTTACGCATAACAAATACAACACGATTTATTTAAACTACCTTTTAGAAATGCCACGGCCATACTTTGAAAATGCCACGTGCCATTAGAGGTGTTTGTCCAATGTAAGTAATTCGCCCGCGAAATGCAAGTGACCCCTACTAGACTTCATTTTGAAAGTTGATTTTCGCAAAAAAAAAACTATTATAAACCACTTAGTTTCATAATAATTGTAAAATATTTAATATTTATGTTCCCGGAAAACTTTTTCATATTTGTCTGGCCGATAAATCGAATTGTAATCAATTTGAATCCCCGTTCAGGTTTGTGAGGTTTTCCAATAAATTTATAAAACTCCAATTTTGGATTCTAATACATATTCTACCTAGCCCTTCGAAATATACCTTAAAATTAAATTTTAACCACGTAGTCTACCTAAACTTCGAAAGCTATTTAGTAAAAAAGAAATATGTGAATAGGATGATTCGCAGGGCACTTACTGAAACATGATTCTATACAGTGGCGTAACTACCATAGGGCTAGACGGGGCAGTGTCCCGGGGCCCCCGAGCTCAGGGGCGCCTTGGACTCTGACTTACAAACTATATATTGTGTTAGAAATATCCACTAACTTTTATTTTAAAAAATCTATATTAATTAATTTATCCAGTTATTCATTCGTAAACTCTGCGTGTAGAACCAGGACGTGCCCTGCTATGCACAATAATGATAAACTAATGATAAAGTAGCTTTGCAACTTTAAAGTATTTAAATGTAACTACATATTTATATTTTGAGTTTTATTGATAAAATTTTGATTTGTCGTAACCCAGATTCGTCGTAAAACGTACCTATAGTCGGCCAAGAAAGTAGTGTTATTGGATTAAAAATCTCTACTTAATTATGATTCCGTACCCAAAGGGTGCACAACGGGACCCTATTAACGTGCCTCCGCTGTCTGTGTCTGTCACAGGACCGTATTTTTGAACGGTAACAGGTAGATATTTTCTTTTATTTTCATAAAATACTTTTAATTTGTTCATTAAAAAAGGAATCATTGTTATGGTAAATTTAAGATTCTCTTCATTTCCAAAGCCATAAATTTCTCAATATGCCCAAAATTTTTGAATAAATCTACTGTTTTTAATAGAAAGTGTTATAAACTGGAGGCGATCAATACCGGTGGCAACTTTGAAGGAAATCAAAAAGGAAGGTTCCAGAAAACAATAGTTTTATTCAATGATTCAATTAACCAATTTTCAAATTAACTGTATGTAGTGTGTCCGAAAACAAATATTGTGATGACGTTCATTAGTAACAATTCTACTCTTCCCGGAAATACTTTACCACAATACATATAAGATACAAATGACATTGAGGACATCCGGATCAAATTTCTTAATTAATTACATATTTATATTATAATACGATGAGGGCATTGTTGTTTCTTTTTACATGTTCTTAGACCCTATTAGATATTAATTGCGGTCCCTCAGCTTTGAAAATTGCTTCCTCAATTTAATACAGTAATTAGCACTTTTAATAAAAACAAACGCTACAAAAAGTTAGGATTAAATTAAATTATAACTAAACAATATGACAGCGTATCAATAGCTGATTGGAAGTGTACTAAATATTTATAATGAAATAAAAGAAAAGGGATACAGTCTGCAAAGTATTTATGTTTAGAATTAAGTTTCATTAGTTAATTTTATTGATATTTAGATATATGTATAACCATAGAAAATTTTAGTAGAAAATATTTTTTGTAAAATTTATTGAATTGTATACGCACAATAAATTAAACATATTGACAATGTTGCATTTATTTATAATTTTAGCATACAAATGCCTTTATTATTAAGAGTAAATTAATTAATTAGTGGCAGATATGATAATATACGGCTACTCTATAATCAGTGTGAATTATTACGTGATGACAAATTGGCAATATTAATATTGGGCATATTTTAATTTTTATTATGGGTTTTTCGACGTTATCTAATTAATTACTCATGGCATTGGGATTATTTTTAATTATACAAAAAAATTAGTAAGTAGATATATTAAGACCTATATCCAATGCATAAAACAAATAAAGAGGAAGACATTTTCATAATCGAAATGATTTCCTTATTGGGGTTAATTAGTTGAACCAATTAAGTCAACCGTATAAAATTTTTATTGAACTTCCTTAGATGTATGTACCTAATACGATACTGAATACAATATATTTTACAATGTCGAATCTGCAATATTTGTTAGACGAAATTTGTAAAAATGTATTTTAGTAAAGCAAACTTACCCAAACCTTCTAGTAATACATTGTATGAAAGAAAGGGGACTCACCTGAAAATAAAAGACATCGTTAATACAGTAGATTTTCTACATGTACCTATATTATAAAGTTACCAAGTACATACATACAATTATAATGTTAAAAATATTACTACAAATTATTTTAATTAATCGAACAGTAATTCAAGAAAGAAAATAATAGTTTAAAAAACAGACAAAAATAATTTTCATTTCAAACAATTAAATAAATTATCCGCTTTCTTCATAGGCAACTTCGTATCTAACAAACACTGCTGCTTAACGAGTTGCCGAACTATTGTGTTAGAGTACTTTAAAAATGCAATATAAATACTTTCCACATTTTTTTTGAACTTTATTTAAGATATTTAAACAATTAGACAACTGCACTAACAAAAGCTATTTTCAAGGAAAACGTCATATTTAGGTTTTTAAATGATTTAAAAATTGTAAGAATTTTCTTCAATTATATAAATCAATGTTTGATTTGGAAAAAACTTCAGAAGTAACATATACTTAAGGAACATTACATATCATTTAACTAACATTTAAGTAAGATATAAAAATTAACTAATTAAGGTATAAAAATTTGATTTTGTAATTTAAATCATATTTTTGAATATTTGCGTATTCTTAAAAATACAGGGTGTTCTGAAAGTGTATGATACAGTTGAATTTACAATTGGATAAATATAGAAGGCTTCATAATGCAAGTACATAAAAAAATTATTGGGTCAATCTGAAATATGGTCGTAAATATGTAAAAAAATTATCACCTTCATTTATGAAATACATATTTAAAAACTAAGTACTTAAAGTACAAAAATTTGGTCTTTTTGTTAAAATATACCTAATATGTTGTTTAATTCTTGCTCATTTTTAAAAACACTGAATTTAGGAAACAATTTTACTAATGAAAAGAGGCCAAAGGTACTCCAAAAAAAAAAAAACGTTACACTTACGAAGATTGTTAGGTCAATCTCAAATAGAACTACAAAAAGCATAATATCTCCCTTAACACGTTTTGTGGTTAAAATATACCTAATATGTTTTTCAATTGTTGCTCATTTTTAAAAACACAGGGTGTTTCGAAAGAGCGTGAAACAGCTGAATTTAAAAAACAGTTTTACTAATGAAAGAAATACTAAAGGCCTTGTAATGCAAATAACGAAAGTCATAAAAATATTTTTGGGCCAATCTAAAATACAACAAAAAATGTGTATGAAAATAATTACATATATTTGTGAAAAAATTTTTGGGAAAACGTAGAATACCCCTTAACTGCGTACTTTAGGTATAAAAATATGGTTTTGTAGTAAAATATACCTAAAAGTGTAATTTTTACTCATTTTTAGGGTTCCGTAGCCAAATGGCAAAAAAAACGGAACCCTTATAGAAGAACCCTCATAGATTCATGTCTGTCTGTCTGTCTGTCTGTCTGTCTGTCTGTCTGTCTGTCTGTCCGTCCGTCCGTCCGTCCGTCCGTATGTCACAGCCACTTTTTCCGAAACTATAAGAACTATACTGTTGAAACTTGGTGTGTAGATGTATTCTATGAACCGCATTAAGATTTTCACACAAAAAAATAGAAAAAAAAACAATAAATTTTGGGGGTTCCCATACTTGGAACTGAAACTCAAAATCTTTTTTCAACAAACCCATACGTGTGGGGTGGGTGGTATCTTTGGATAGGTCTTCAAAAATTATATTGAGGTTTCTAATATAATTTATTTCTAAACTGTATAGTTTACGCGAGAGACACTTCCAAAGTGGTAAAATGTGTGCCCCCCCCTGTAACTTCTAAAATAAGAGAATGATAAAACTAAAAAAAATATATGATGTACATTACCATGCAAACTTCCACCAAAAATTGGTTTGAACGAGATCTAGTAAGTAGTTTTTTTTTTTTTTAATACGTCATAAATCATAAACCGCAATTTACCTTTCATTCAATCAACTCAAATATAAAAATAATTTTAAAAAACATTTAATTTCATCAATATAAACCTTATGCATAAACCGTGAACCATTATTTTCTAATAATAAATCTGTAATAGGTGCCTAGGTAAATAAGAATTATAATTCGCGCGGGGCGTGGCTTGATCGGGCGGATGCGGAGCGCGCAGGGGGCAGGTTCCCGGCTGCGCTTACCCGAGCACACAAATTGTTAATATTTTTGGAAATATTTCTTGTCAAACTGGAATATATATTAGCTTGTTTAGCTATCACAAGCCTATATGAGGATTGGGCTCGCATATAGTTAGATGTAAATCCCATCATTTATAAATGATACCAAATTATAATGTTTACTTATCAATACCTTTGGGGCCATTCATTTATTACGTAAAACGATTTTTTTCTTATTTTTTCTTACAAGGGGGTGGGAGGGATTCTTGATAATTCTTACGTAAGATCACAAATATAGGCAAAGTTAAGATTTGAAAAAGCGCGAGTGTCGATGTGACCAAAAGAAGCAACACCTGATATTAGAGATGTTCCAGTGGCAGATTCGCTTTATGAGTGGGTTTTGAGCCCCTGGACTGAAAATTTTATGTAGTGATTATGTCCAAACGATTAAAATGATTCCATCCAACGATTGTAAAATTGTTACTTAAAAATAAACATCAAAACCAACCAAGCGTCTATTCAATTTTTCCTTTAGATTTTTACGTAATAAATATTAAACAGGAGGGAGGGGTCGGCCTATTCTAATTTTTTTCTTATTTAGGGGAGGGAGGGGGTCAAAAACTAGTAAAAATCGTCTTACGTAATAAATGAATGACCCCTTAATAAGAAAAATACACTATTATTAAAAACATCGTTCAAAGTTACAACGAACTACAAAAATGTTTATATTTTGTTACTTGCTGCTACGGAACCCTTCATGGGCGAGTCCAACTCGCACTTGGCCGCTGTTTATTAAAAGCACAGGTTGTTTCGAATGTGTATGAAACAGCTGAATTAAAAAAACTGATTTACCAATAAGAGAAAAAACGATAGCCATAGGAAGATTGTTGGGTCAATTTGAAATACGGCCACAAAAAGGTAAAAAAATATCTGCATTTTGTTGGTGACATATAATTACGTTAATGTATTAGAAAACCTCTGTTGCAATGTTACAGAGCAAATATCGGGAATCATTGACCAAATGGCCATAAAAAAACACAACCAAGTAATAATAACATCGACTGCATAATGTCTGAAGAACTGTAAAAGATGCTCTCTAATATGTAGCAATCTGTATTAATTTATGGATTTCGTAAATATGTACGGACGATTTCAAACAACAATTCAAATGCTAAGAACTAAACGAAACGTAACCAGCCAAATTAAGTTCACTTGGGCAAGTTCAGAGATATTTACTTTCATTTTTATCAGTGATTGGACCCACTCAAATATTCTGTATACTATGTAACTTGGCATATCATTATCTATCAGGGAAAGCAGAAAAGAAAAGAAAATTTAAGCTGTTTGATTAGGTACCTACCACAAAAAAAAAATTATACCTACATATAACACGAGAACCCATCGATCGTTACAAAATTGATAATTAATTAAATTTAATAATAATGCAAATCGTAATAAATTATATTGTCGCCTTAAACTCTGTATGCATCGTAAAATTATGATTCACTTGTCAAATAGACTAAAAATATGTCAAGGACGCCAGCATCTACTTTCTCTAAAAAAATAATCTCTTAATTAGTGTAAGGAAGTAACTGGCACATTATTTCGTCGTTAAATATGCAATTAAAAGTTTCATCTTTCTATTTTTTCATTTGTCATCTTTTCTTAATTATTCACGCTACGAAAAAAATATACAAACCTACAAATTAAACTGAAAAGAGTTTAACAGTTTTCGATGGAAGATTTAGTCTCAATATACAGCATCCCTTGCTTTCTATCGTCCATTGTGCCATATTAGACCAGTGCTGAAGCCTTCAAGAATAGTAAAAAGTGAAAAAAAATATAGTAGTAGTAGTTTTCCTTGATTTCCGGAAAAACTACAAGTCTTATGGAAAAAAGTTAAATGGCAAAGTTGTAGGTAATAAAAAGATCTACAACTTTTGTATTTACACTTTTTCCACATAACCTCAAAATTTATGTGAAAAATTCAAATAACCAAGTTTTTGGTTTTTTATTTTTATCTTTTACAAAAAAAAATTATTTTTCACGAAATTTGGTGAAAACCTACCAATTTATATCTCAAACACGCCGTAATTTTTATGATTTGAAATATTTATTTTTTTACCTTATTTTTACTTAATATCGGAAAAGCACCCTAATTTTCAATCGAAAATTCTCACGTCAAAATATCTGCTTTTTTAAAAACGTTGGTGGACTTTTTCTTCGTTGGAATCCCTACTTTCTGATGGTGTGAAAAAAAATTTTCATTACTATGGTAAGTTTTCTCAGTAAATGCAAAAAAACGAAGGGAATTTTATCAACATTTTTTTTGGATTCAAAAATTATCGACCCTGGTCTACATAGTAAGAGTAAAGTTAGCATAATAAAAAAGAAACATATACCTAGACAATTAAATTCCAGTATTCCGGACATTTTTTTCAGAAACTACTGTTCTGCTAGGTTAAAATTAATTGTACACGTCTCTGTTTTTGGTGCTGCTTACTTTGCTCTTCCTACTTAATGTGCGTGACTCCACTAGCATTTTCACTGAAGGAGAATCAGCCCTTGACCACGGCCGGCCATCAAGCCCAAAAGATATATCGAGCACCGACAAGGCGAGCTGAAAAAACCTTAAGCTTTCCTCTTAGAAATACCCTAAAGCCTTTTTTAAAGCAAATTCACGGTACACACTGTGTATCGGTAAATAAAAACATTTATCATTTGATAAGGGAAACTGAAAATCACGGAGCAAACTACTGTACTAGAATTCTATGCAAATGAATTCGCGAGGCGAACAAAACAAAATTCTGCAACAACTCCCTCAGGTAATTCAGCTTATTTACTGAAAATAACTATTTTATTAAATTGTTTATTTTTAAAGGCCACTGTTTATGAAAATCACCTGAAGATTACATTCCTGTCCCCGCCTTTCAAAGATTTCATTCTTTATGTACATACATTGTTAAGATATCCAGCAAGCACACACCAAGTATTTTCCATTGACACGACAAAACAAGCAAAATGATCCAGTTTTCCTTGAAATAAAATTATCCAACTTCGAGTTAATTCAAAAATTTTCACCGGCAACTCGACATTAACATCAAAGGTATAAGCGAACAGAAAAATAGCGTAGCCGAGCAATCCTTGTCATTCTTTTGTGGTTAGTTAACGAAAACATTTAATATGTTAAATGCATCGGAAACGACACGTGCCCTTGTATTCTCACCCCACGCGTCATTGTCTTCGGTCGAATATAATAATTTTATTCTAGTCATTTACACACTTTCGCTTTCGCAGAACAAATTTGACTCTTGATTTCGCATTATATTAAAATATTTAGAGCACGATTACATAATGTACTAAATTTTATTATCTACAAATTTTCAAGAAACGGAAGTTATTAAAAAAATCGTTAAAATTTTGATAAATCAATTCGGAGTGTATTATTTTAATTCTTATTCTTACCAATGATTCCCAATATAATTTATTTTTTAAGTAACGACCACTAGGATTTTTTTTGTTCAATGCAGAGACTCCAAGGATCAAAAAAGATTCATAACATTAAAATAATACCCGAATAATTTTGTTTTAAATTGAGAAATTTTATTTGAAACAAAAATATCACTGTTGAGTTTACATTCTTTTTAAAATTGGATAATTCTGGAACAAATACTTTTGTGGTTTTGTTAAACAAAAACTTTGCTTGCTTGCATACATGAATTGTAGAAATAATATTATATAGAACCCAAAATTTGACAAAAACCTTTAGAAATTATGTTAATGACTATAATGAGCTGAGGATGACACCTTGGGTGCAGAAACGCTTATTAGATCTCTAAATGTTTTTATAGAACCTCAGGGTTTTTAACGTTTTGTGTATTTTAGTTTAACACTTCTCTAATATTCTTGTACTGTAGAGAAAAGTTTTGGACATTGTACCTAGAACGAATCCTTGCACTACATGATATAAAATTGCCTTTACCATGAGAAGTATTAAAAATAACTCCCTCAAACGCATTCTTACAGTAGATATCTTTGAATTAGGAATTCTATGAGCTTCTCATTGTTTTTAACAAATTCGTCAATAATAAAAATAAAGTTTTTATGTTCTTTTTAAAGTTGGGCAATTTTGGAAGAAATGCTTTTGCTAGTTTTGTTTTAAATAAATTCAAAGTTAAAAATCCATTGCTAGCATACACAAATTATGGACAAAATAAATAAAAAACCTAAGGAGTCGAGATTCGACAAAAACGTTAAGAGATGGCCTTAAAGACTCAATCTTGCTGGGAATGACACTTGGGGTCGAAACACATATTGAATCTCTAAATGTTTTTATAGAATCCCATACTTTTAACATTTTGTGTGTTTTAGTTTAACACTACAATAATATTCTTGTATTGAAAGGAAAAGATCTAAATATTGTAGCAATACAGGATAAAAAATTGTCCTTTCCATGAGAACTATTCAAAAGAACTGACTCAAACGCATTCTTACGGTAGGTTTTTGTAAATAAAAGCAGAGTTTAAACCCCTTTGGTTGCATACAAAAATTATGGAGGAAATAAAAAAACTAAGAGCTCGAGATTCGACAAAAACGTTAAGAATCGATCAGGATGTTTTATTAGAATCTCATATTTTTAATGTTTTGTTTATTTTAGTTTCTAGTAGTAGTAGACCTTTATTAAAACAAAAAGTTATGTTACCATTTCTACATACACAAGGAAAAAAAAGAAGCATATTAGATTCTCCAACTTACAAAAGTTTAAATATTTAAACTAAGCACTTCCTTTCCTTTTCCCTTATATTCATTTTTCCTGTATTTTCCTTCCCCCATTTCCACACCTCTTCTTTTCAAAATTTGCTTCAATAGGGCCAGACCACTACCATCCGCATTTATTATCCTTCCAAATTCCTCCCTCTCATTCTTCCCCGTTACTTCTTGCTATACATGCTCCATTGATTCATTATTCTCTCCACATACTCTACACAATCTCTTACTTTCTTCTATCCAAAACTTATTCTCATTACGCTCATTCCCCATTCAGAATCTAGTTATTATCTCTTTACTTTTTTCTTCTCTTAGATACACCGGCACCCCATCCCCTTGCCATTCTTCCCATATAAACTCCCTCATACCTTTCGCGTATCTGGATTCCCAAATTTTTCTCAAATCCTCGCCTCTTACTATTTCATTACATCTTTTCCCCACCATCCTACTAACATTCAATCCCTTTTCTCTCCACTCTTCCATTTGTTCTTTACTTATTGCCATTTCCGTTAAAGCTTTATCCCTTTCCACATCATATTTATTTTTTGTCCCGATCCCCAATACCTTTTTCCTCCATATCTCCTTTCTTAAGTCCCCTTCCGGTAATTCTCTCAATTTTTCTTCATATTTTACAACCCTTCTTCTTGTATCTTCCACTATTTTCCCACATTTTGTTTCCCTTCTTAAAATGTAGTCTGGGGTACTTCTTTCTAAGCGCAACACCCATTTTATAAATATTTTCTACTATTCTATACATTTTCCATCCCCATATCTCGACTCCATAAAGGACCATACTTTTTACCAACGTTTTAAATAGTACCACCCTTCTTTCCCAGTTATTTCTGCACAATTTTTGTCCTATTCCCCATATTCTCCCCAGCAACGCATTTGCTTTAGCTAACTTGGTTACTTATGTGCACATCGTCTTTGTTGTTTTCTGTCAGCATGTACACCAAATAGTTGCATTTTGTAACCCTTTCTATTACCTTCCTCTTCCACCTCAATTCCTCTTTCTCTTTTTTTTTCCTACCTCTTACTTCACCGAAAACTATTATTTTGGTTTTTTCACCATTCTACTTCAAGCATTTTTTCTCCAAGTATTTTTCCAATTTTAGTTTCTTATTACTGTAATATTTTTATATTACAAAGAAAAGTTTTTGAAATTGTAGAACGAATCCTTGTAAGTACTACATGATACAAAATTGGTATCTCCATCAAAACTGTTCAATAGAACTTATTGACATGCATTCTTCCTATATCTATCAATTTGGAATTATATGAGCTCCCTTTGAACTTTTTCAACAGTAAAAATATATATAATAATTTTCAAATTCAATGTGTAAGGGTGATAGTTCTTTTATAGCATGAAATTATACGTTAATATACAGTACGTCCCAATATCATCTAAAAATAAACCGAAACGCAGCCGTTGTTTTGTAATGGCAACAAGATGCATTAAAAATTCATAAAAATAGAACGTGAATGGACGAGAGAACGTTTTGCTCTTATAATGCACCCAAAAACTTGCCAGAAGGTCAAACAAGTTCAACAATTTGTCTAAAAGAATTCGAGAAAACGAAGGCTTTCAGCAATACTGACGCTGACGACGACACTACGGACGATCGCGTTAAGAAAAGAAAGAAAAAAAGGAGGAAGCAAACCGAACTTCTTGATGGTGGTAGCACTGCGATGCAGTCCTTCGCGGGCGCGTCCCTATAAAAGACACGAAAGTGACTTTTTGTTATTACTATTATTATTTCGAACGTGCCGAGCGAAGACACAAAAACAATCATCATCATGATCCGAAACGTAAGTACCTACCTGCCTAATACATGCATCTCTGCTATTTATCCTAATTACATACATACATTTAAAGTAGTGTTTTGTAATTTGAGTGACGCAACTAGGTGTGTTGTGTGCCGGTATGTGTGTGTCTGTGTGGGTACTAATATGGTACAAATATGTTGGTACTCAAGTGAACGCCTTTATTACTTAAGAGTAACATGTCGCATGATGCATACTAACGAAGACAAGGCGATTGGTAATGCATTTATGTACTCGAATATTCCAATGCAATCGTCCATCTACATAATCACCAACTACAAGTTTACGTTAAAATGTGACACACTGTAAATACCTGATGAAGAATCACTTTTTAATTTTTGTGTATTTAGTTGCTTATTGCAAATAAAATTAATACTTTTATTCTGTTATTATAGGTAATAGGTAGGTGTGTCATATTTTAAATAAAGTATTCAAATGTGTGACATACTGTATAACATTTCTCAATACAAATAGTAATCGTAGGTATATAAGGCTAATTCTGTCCTAGCAAATTAAAAACCTAAGGATTTAAACGTTTAAATTAAAATACTGAGTAAGTGGATAAATTATAACTACAAATTCTTTTTTAGATTTTAGTATGCTGTCTTCTTTTCGTACTTGTTGCCTGCAAACCGCAAAACAGGATTGATCCTTTACTATATGAAAGAGAATTGGAACAAAACAGAAATGCTAAGTAAGATACTTTTTTTATATATAATCAAATTTAAAAAAATAAAGTTTGCATCATTACAAGTAACTATCTAAAAGTGACAACAGAAGATACAGGTACTAAATATTAGTTTATGAATTTTAAAAGCCAGTTTCTTGCCCATCAGTCTGTTTGGCACAGTAATTTTTCCAAAAAATATCAGTATACATACGGAATGTAACAAAAAACAAGCCACTTTAAATAATTCATTTTGTCGAAACAGTTCACACTCCACGACATTTAAATGAAAATTTTAGGAAGCACAAATTAAATGTGGCTCGTTACAAAAACATTCTTTTTATACAGGGTTTTTCAAGTTGATGGACTATTAGAAGTATATGAATTAGTAGAATGAATTCGATTCTGAAACTTGGGCTCATTTGGTAATTGTTTATGCCGCTTCTTTTAAAAATATTTTCAAGTTCGATTTACATCGGGTTATACCGGAAGTCGATACCAACTTTGTTATTTTAAATGGAATGGTATATTTTTTACGTTGAATTCGAATAAAACGTGTAATTCTAAGGTAAGTTTGATAACCAACTTGTACACCTATGACGATCGGTTTCTGAGTTAATTTAATTTATAGAAAACCAATCGCTACCACAACCTAAATTATAAAAAGTCATAACTTCCACAAAATACGACTCAGACTGTTGAAATTTTTACTAGTAATAGCTGAATATTAGTGCTAACGCCTTGACAAAGTTGAATTAAATAATTTATACAGGGCGTTCTTAAGTTTAAAAACTTCAAACACGAATAACTGCTTTTTCAAATGGCGCCTACAATATTTTATTTTTTCAATCGATTCCTTTTTCATCCTTATTCTATTCATATAGATGCCCTCTACTGTTTTATTTGTACAATTTTGAGTAATTTCGAATTTTTAAAATATAGATAATTTCATTAATTTTGGCGTAATAAGAGTGTGCCTTGGACAATAGACAACTAACGGCAATCAATGCAAAATGAAGCCAAAAATCGCATTCTCGATTAATTTCTATTACAAAAAAATATCAAAAACGAAAACTTTCATTGAAGTATTTATTTTAAACATTTGTCTCGAACATCTCCCCAACAGAAATTAAGCGATAAAAAAGGTTTTAATGTGATTTTGCTTTGATTGTCGTTAGTTGTCAATTTTCCAAGGCACAGCACACTCTTATTACGCCAAAATTAATGAAATTATCTATATTTTAAAAATTCTAAATTGCTCAAAATTTTTCAAATGAAACCATAGAAAGTATCCATATAGATCGAAAGAGGATAAAATAAGGAATCGATTGAAAAAATAAAAAATGGTAGGTGCCATTCGGAAAAACGAAGTTATTCGTGTTTGAAGTTCTTAAACTTTAGAATTTTATTTTGAACGCCCTGTATAAATTATTTAGTTCAATTTTGTCAAGGCGTTAGCACTAATATTCAGCTATTACTAGTAAAAATTTCAACAGTCTGAGTCGTATTTTGTGGAAGTTATGATTTTTTATAATTCGGGTTGCGGTAGCGATTTTTTTTCTATAAATTAAATTAACTCAAAAACCGATCCTCATACGTGTACAAGTTTGTTATCAAACTTACCTTAGAATTACACGTTTTGTTCGAATTCAGCGTAAAAAAATATACCACTCCATTTAAAATAACAAAGTTGGTGTCGACTTCCGATATAACCGGATGTAAATCGAACTTGAAAATATTTTTAAAAGAAGCGGCATAAACAATAACCAAAAAAGCCCAAGTTTCAGAATTGAATTCTTTTTACTAATAAATTCATATACTTCTAATAGCCCATCAGCTTGAAAAACCCTGTATACCTATGTACTTTTAAATAACACCAAACACAAGTTTATTGTTGGTTAAAATGAGAAATACGCCAGTCTTAGAGGCTGAATTTGTCATTGTGAAGGTGCGGACAAACAATAAATTGTCTCCTTAGGCAGAATTTAATGATAAAATTATCGCCATCAGTTATTTCTAAAATAATGAATAGGTACAAGTAATAAAACTAAAATTCAATAATCAAGTTCCTCCTATGTATGAAAAGTCTAAATATGAGATCTACAGTCGCACTTCGATAACTTGAAACCCATATGCAAAAAAAAAACTTCGACTAACTGAATAGTAATAATTACATATAACACATGTATGTGTTTATTTTTTGTAAAGAAGCATTTGTAAGTATTTACTTCATGTTACAGATAGATAGATAGATAGATGGACAGATATAGGTTAAGTGCACAACTTTCAAATTTTTGAACGAAGGTCAGAAGTTATTAAAATACGTTTTGATGACAATAAATAATTGTAGAAACTGAACTGCCACACTGCCTAATTGCATATAGTATCTACCGCTATTAAAAAGAAATGTTAAAATCTTACATTATTAGGGCATTACTCCAGAAAATTCGACTTATCGAAGCTAGCGTCAAATATTACCTTCGACCTGTCAAGATATTCGAGTAATAAAAGTTCGAGTTATTAAGTAAAAATTAAACGTATTTCTCGTAGTTGCTGCATTGCCAACCAGTTTGGTTAGACTTATCGACGTTCGAGTTATCGAAGTTTAATTGTATTTCATTTATTACCTATCCCTACAGTAAAATATTTATAAAATCGGTACAAATTTAATTTTCCTGATATATTTATTAAATATTATTTCCAATTGTATATAAATTACACAGAATATCTCTTGTATTAATCGAAATCACGTAATAATTGTCTTCTTTTTATAAATACGTCGTTAAATTTATCGCTTATTATTTTACTTATTACCTATAACAATTTACAAAATAATCAAATATCATTAAAATATTTTCAATATGTAGACAACAAGCAAGAAAAAGAAATCGAAATTTGTTATATAAACCAGCAAGATATGTTCGTTTTTATTTTTATTTTTTAATCATTATACAATACTTATTTAAAACCTATTAATGTGTTTTTAAAGATCAGTTTAGATATGGGTACGAAAACAAAAAATATCAAAATACAGAAGATATTTGATAAAGGTAATTAAATAAAAAATAATTACTAATTTATTTTTATTTAAAAAAAATATTTCTGTTAATTAAATATTCATTGTTTTTATGACTTTAAAACAAAAAAAATATGCAACAATAAAAATAATAACGCTAAATATTCGTTTTATTTATCAAATTCTGATAATGATGAATAATGAATTATCATTCAATTAATAAAATATCTATTTTTATAAAAAATAAATCATTACATAATAGCATTTAAACTTAAACAATCACATTTTTTTAGATATCAGTTTAATAATGATGTTGATGACCAAATTCAGGATTTGACACAATCTCGCCAAGAAACCCGCGAAGGCCTAAAAGTAACTGGAAAATACTCGTACAGCGATGGGTTTGTTAAAAGGACGGTATTTTATGAAGCTGATGACAAAGGATATCGTGTAACCGCGTAAGTAATTAAATTAATTGGTATCTGCAGGGTAGGAACTGCACGCACAAAAAGAAAAGTTTTTTTTTACTTTACTAATTGTATAATCCAAACGAAAATGAATCAAGAAAGGAAATTCTTAACTTTACATATATTTAAATTTTTTACTATTTCAATTAGGTATCACAGGTCAACAAGTTGAGTATATTTTTTAATAAATATTTTCTAATTGTCTACATCGAAAAATAACTTAAAACTAAATTTATAATAAATAAAGTTTACCTTTGTACTTAATACAATAATACATAAATATATTGTTTTTTGGGAGGTTCTTTAAGAGGTAACGGCTTTTAGTAGCCTAGTAAGTGAGGGGGGGGGTTGTTTTTTTGATAAATGGGCCTAATTTAAGTAACACGCCAGACATTTTTGACATTCATTCGTTAACGGCAATAAAAATGCTTTCCCTTCTAAAATTCGAAATTTCGTTAGTCGTTACAAAACCAAACTTTATTAGATAGAAATATTTTTTCTTTCGTTTGTTAGCCATAAGAAATCAAAATCAGACATACAGAACCCAGTCTTAATTTTTTTGTCTTACATTTTGTTATCTATATTAAATTTTCTCATTAATAATAATTTTGTGGCTTCAACAATTGTAAGTTTTAAACAAGCAGAGTTGAAAGAAGGTGCGTTGATAAGCTAAAAAAAGTGGTCCCAATATGACAAAAACTTTTATCTTTTTTTACATTCCTCATTATTTTAGTAATATACTTAACTAGCAGCAATACCCGGCGTTGCTCGGGTAAGAATATATCACACGCTTGATGGAACATTCTAGAATATTCGCGAATTTAGAACTATCCAGAACATCCCATAATAATTCAAAACATTTTCTAACTTTTTTTAACATTCTGAAACATTCTTGAATAATCTTCAAGATTCTGGAACATTCTTGAACATTGCCAAATCATTCTGAAATGTTATAATAAAACATTCTTTTACCTCTTAGAACATATTTGAACTCTCTGTAACATTCTAAAAAAATCTGCTTCATTCTCATCCCCACTCCGTGCTGTTTGCTGGGTGAGTAGTGACATCAGTAGACGCCTGGCGGGGATGACTAATCGATTGATAATAATTGATCAGTTATCGAGCACTGAGAGTTGAAGATTATTACAGTACTAATATTGCTATTAAAAATTGGGGGTTGGTGTTAGAAGGGTGAAAATTAAGGGTTATATGTATTTTTTAATGCCAAATCATAAAAAAAATTTAAAAAATGCCCAAAAAAGAAAACAAAGTTAGGAATGAACAACCCTTATCACTTAGGGGTATGAAAAATAGATAGTTCCCGATTCTCAGACCTACTGAATATGCATATAAAATTTCATAAAAATCGGTCAAGCCGTTTAGGAGGAGTATGGTAACTAACATTGTGACACGAAAATTTTATATATTAAATAAACACTTTATTAATTAACACAACGATAAATTAAAAGTGAAAATCGACCAAATAAAGTCAAAATGGCTCATTTTTTAGACAAAGTGAATTTTTAAACGGTTTCTTTTATTTTTAAAGTTATTAACGCCTAAAGAACAAAACGTAAAAAATAATCTCAGTTCGTCAATTTTTCTCGTAAAGAAAACATGGACACTTTTACTCATTATGTTAGTGTTCGTATTTTACTAAAACAATGACATAATATATAGGTAGTTAATTTTTTAGGCACATTGATGTCCCTTTTTTAGATTATTCATATTCCATGTTTATGCTTTTCGTTATTCCCTTAAAATAAAATAAAAAGTTTTTACAATTTTGAAATTATCAACAGACTTCCTCCCATTTATTGTACTTTTCTTAATTTGCTTTAAATAATTTAACAAGTTATTACTATATTTTTTTTAGAACTGAATCGGTACCAGTAGGCAACGGTCCCCAATTCAATCCATCTGGTACAGCCTCAGTAAATTTAGCTCAGCACGGAAAGACCTTAAGCTATAGGGTGGTTGGTGTACCTCACGAAGGACCCGTAGTAATGCATGTCGACAGCGAAAAAGTGTACAGAAACAAAAACAACAATTAGCTAGCGACTGATTAATTTTAAGTTAATTTAGGTTCATAATTGTAGTTTTTAGTAAATATTAATTAAAAACATTTATAATTAGTTAATTGAGTGCTTATTATTTAATGACTACCTTAATACTTCTTTTCGCATTCAAAAATATAATTATTTGCAAAATTGTAACGTTGGTTTTCAGTCGTATCAACGTTTCGCCGACACGAGTGGTTGGCATTTTCGGGAGTTCTGTTCTGTTTTGTGATTCAGCACAAACTGTCTGCACGAAAACCAACATTACATTGGACATTGGCCGCGCAAGCCTTAGTCAATTTATTTGCAAAATTGTTTCAATGTTATCCAAAAGAATTATAGGAACAAAAGAAAAAAAAATGAAATTTTTAATTTTGAATATGCAATCAAGCAAATATCTTTTTAGGTTTTACTGTTTTAATTATTTGTTTGAAATTTTCTTTTGTTTGTTGTTATATATATAATAAGTTCATTTCGTAAAGTATTATAAGTACTATATACTTAAAGTTATTTCGAAAAACAATATAAATGAAAATAATTACATTGCATTTATGGATTGATAATATCAAAATTTCAAGCAGCTATTCCTACGTAATTATGCAAAAAGCTATTAAATTTACCTGATTTGTATCTAAACGACAATACATTAGTAAGTGCTGCTTTGGTAAAGTCCAAATCAATATTAGCAAAAAACATGATTTACACAAAGGTTTTTGCAATCATCAATTTGAGTTTTATTTTGTGTAATTCTAAAAAAAGTAATCCAGAAGGTAAGTAGAATTTAAATAATATAAAAGCAATCGCAATCACCATTTATAAATAATCATAATAATATGATATAAAACACACTTTCTGAAAAATAATACATATTTTAATATGTTTACGAGATCACAATATAAAAAAAAATAATAGTACCTAGTTGTTTATTTGCAAACTGGTTTCTGTATTTAATAATAAATCTAATATAAAACTGAATTCATTTTTCACAGCAATTCCATCACAATTTGTTAAGTGCTACTTGCGTTATATTGAAAACACTATTGTCACAAAAATCATTATGTTTATCTAACATCCTATAATAACCTACAAAAGGGATAACAACCTCCCTAAGGAAATGCATTTCATTTGTACGTAATTATGTAAAAAGGTACCACTTTACTGACCTGGTTTGTATTTAAACAATAATTTATTTATTAAGTATTGTTTTGGAAAAATCTAAATCAATATTAGCAAGAAACGTAAATCATACGAATGTTTTTGTTATCATCAGTTTGAGTTTTATTTAATATAACTCTGAATAAAGGGTAAATAGAATTTAAATAATCCAAATGCAGTCGCAATCATCATTTTTAAAATATAAAGAAAAATGACAATAATTGTTTAGGGGTCGTTCATAAAATATGTCACGCTAAAATTAAATTAAATTTTTGACCCCCTTCCCCCGGTTGTCACACTTTCTGTGACCCCCCTTGTAAATATTTCGTCACAAAAACTAAAACTCCTCCCCCCCGAACACGACAAATTTTGTTAGTCAAAAATGTTTATTTTATTCTCATAATGAAATTTCAATAAATTAATAAATATCTTTTGTAATTCCTGTCTGTATATTTACTAATACGAAATGAATGACTTATATCATGACAACAATTTAAAGAAAAACCCAAGAAAATAAATACTTCAGTAAAATTTTTTGATGAACTGCGAACATCACGATGCCGTAGACCCTCTGTCCCCCTTTGTCACATCTTCTCACATTCAGCAAGACCCCTGCCCCCATGAATGCGAACGTATTTTATGAACGGCCCCTTATCTGCAACCTGAGCTTCTGTATTCAATAATAAATCTGTGAAACTAAATTCGATTTTCACGATAATTCTGTTATTAACTCTGCTCCAGTAAAAAAAAATCATTAGATGCATCTAATAACATCTCAAAGTAACATAAGGGAAAACAACCTCGCTAAGAAAATGCATTTCATTTGTACATAATTATGTAAAAACCTCTAAATCTGAATAGATCAACGATAAAGAATTTCGGTAATTATATGCAATTAGATACTCATACTATATTAAACCAACTACAGTATATTTCGTTTATAACGACGATGAAAGGACCATTAAATTCCGTTGCTATATCCGGAAGTCGCTGTATAAAAAGAAAGAATGAAAGAAGGAAATTAGGCAAGAAAAGTACCCAGTAACTGATTCTTAGATTTAACTTTATCAACCTTAACATTTATAAACAATTACTAAGTACAACTGCTGACTATCTGTGAATGTAATGAAAAGATAAAAAAGTTTTGTGTTTAGACTCGGTCGCAATATCAGTATAAGATTTCTAGCATCTTGTAATTAATAGTTCATTAAAATTAGTCGCTAAAACCAAAATCGACGGACGTTACATCCGAAGTCGTTACAGCCAAATTTTCTTCTTAAATTACTCCTTAAATTCAAGGGACTTACGTATTATGTCGTTATAACTAAAAGGTCGTTACAACCGAAATCGTTATAAATAAAATCCACTGTACCTAAAAACATATTTCATAATGATATTAATTGAAGATTTTATTTGGGTACCTAAATATAAAGTTTCTCGTATTGTTTTTAGATGTAATCGTCGATTTTGTAATTATTGGAGGAGGAACAGCTGGTTGTGTTATTGCTAACAGATTATCTGAAAATCCAAATTGGAATATTTTGTTATTAGAAGCTGGCAATCGATCAAGAAATGTCTTAATGGATATTCCCGCTTTAGTTCCCATCACCCACTTTACAACGTTCAATTGGGGTTATTTGATGGAAAAACAAGACAATATGGGCTTAGGTACCAGACATACATATATGTATTTAGTACACAACGACAGGGCTTTGTGACCTTTACTAATTTTGATCAACTTCTTCAAAAATAGAAAGTGGGGAGGGTATATTCAAAATATTAGGTTTTAAATTGAAATGTTTTTCTTTTATAAAGTAAGAACGATTAACTCTTTTTGGAAAATACGCCCTAAAATCACATATTTTTCGTTGAAGTTCTTTATATCAATAGACATTTAAATTCAGAAATCAAAATTAAAAAGATTCTATAATAAAAAATACGGAACACCTCCTGGTAATGATGGTTGCATAATATTTCAGCCAGCCAGCGGTTATTTATGACGATATTTAAGTGTAGACTTGTAATAACGTAAACTTCAAAAGTTTCCTAAGCTTCAAATGCATTTTCAGGCACGTTTTAAAAATAAATATGTATTAAAATGCACTCTCACGTCTCACTCGACGATAGTGAATTTATTTTGCAACTACTACTAACGTATCAGACAATTTTAATTACATAATCGCATAAATCTGTTTGAAGGAATTATCATGAAAAATGTGAGCAACTACAGGCATATGTGCCTATAAGTAATCGAAAAACTTACATGGCAATTTGTTAACATTTAATCTATTTTAATTTAATTAAAAATACTAGTTCCCTCTGGGTTGAAGTATATACATGATCTGTTACCAAATCATTTCTAAATTTTTAACTCTAATTAATTAATTGATTTGTATCTTAAAGTTCAACAGATAAACGTTCTTATAAGCAAGAAAACAAATTACAAATGAAAAATAAAAAATGTAGTGACAATTTCAACTTGACATGACAATCAGTCCTACAAAGTTTGGTGGACCTTGTTCACACTTTATTGATGTAAAATTCTCAGAAACGAGGCAAGTGTCTGTTCCGGCATTAGTATACATATAGTGGCGTACATTTAAATTCTCGCAGTAATTGAAAGTTCACTGGGTACACTACATTTTTAGATCAATGAATAATTAAAACGCGTAAATGTATTATACAAACCTCCCACAATTTTTTCAGTGAGGCAGTATCTTATATCAAATCCCCTTTGGTGTCTTCGGATTTGCCATATTTACTTTTCGGTTTACTTTAAAGAATCTCATATAATTCCCATTAGATGCTAATAATCGAATATATGCACAAATCTTTAATCTACTTACAATTAAAGGGTTTAGCCGGATTAATATGGGAAATCTGCCCCCGCGGCTTTTTCGACTCGTACTCAGGGAATCGATTTGGTGTCGAATAAAAATAATTCACCTCAATTTTTAGCTCTTTAAAATCTCGGACGGTTTTCGAGATTTTCAAAAAAAACTGTTTTTTGGATTTTATTTTTATTTTTATGATAAAATTCAAAATTAATTGGTAATGATTTTTTTTTTCTAATTCTTATGAGTCTAAGACATGAAAAAATAATATGATCATGATTCTTAAACGAAAAGCCGATTTTTAGCAGGGGAAATAAAATTAAACTCTTTATTTTTTTAGCCTTTTTAGCAAAAAAATGTTTTATTTAGGTACAACAACTTTAACCATTTTTTTAGCCTTTGTGAAATATTTCACTCACTAAAATTCGTCAGAAAATGTATTTTACACTCCTTTTTTTTTTAATTTTGTGGTGATGGAACAATATGAAAAAAATTAAAAACACCTATTTTTTTTTTAATCTCGCGTTTTAACTAACATATTTTTTTTTAGTTTAAAAAAATGTATAGAAAATATTTTTTTACTTAAAATTCACAATGACATTGCTTATCAAACATTTCGGTTAAAAAGGCTAAAAAAATAAAGATTTTTAATTTTCTTTCCTCCCCTAAAACTCGGGTTTTCGTTTAAGAATCATGATCATATTATTTTTTCATGTCTTACTCATAAGAATTAAAAAAAAAAATTACCAATTAATTTTGAATTTTACTATAAAAATAAAAATAAAATCGAAAAAACAGGTTTTTTTTTAAATCTTGAAAACCGTTCGAGTTATACGGCCCTTAACAAATTGCCCACATTCACTCTTTTTCCATAATAAAAAAGAAACCCTCGTTTGACATTTACATCCTACAACAATTCAGATTATAATTTATCTGTTTTGGATTTCGTCTAAAAGAGCTAAAAATTGAGGTGAATTATTTTTATTCGACACCAAATGGATCCCCTGAGTGCGAGTCGAAAAAGCCGGGGGGGGGGGGCAGATGTGCACATTAAAAATATGCAGTTAAAATTTGTTTACCCCGTTTTCCAGACGGTTTTTTGATGTGTTGTTCATCGTTAATTATTACTGATGTGTGTTAATTATTATCTGATCATAATAATCCTAGACCACGGCCATCAAGTCCAGATTTCACAATTTCTTCTAAAAACCCTAATGGGGTTTTTATTACCAGGTACCGTCTGTAACTTGTCATACAATAGATTGTAACTTGTAAGATGAAAATTAAGAATAACAATAATTTAAATAGTATATATATATATATATATATATATATATATATATATATATATATATATATAAAACTAAAATTGTTTCGCCGAAAAGCGACGGAACATACGAGTTTCGTTCCTTAACCTTGCCCGTATGTGAATTTACTCGAATCTAAAAGCAATTTTCCCCATTGAAATTAATTGAAATGTCATTAATCCGTTCCAGCTCCAAAAATGCTACCCCCAGTTGTTTTTGTTACGTGTTTTTGAATAAGAAAAACATCAGCAATTTTTCCATCTTTTCATGGAGAGAGCTCCGGAGCTTAGAAATTATTGTAACGCTCTTAGCTGGCGTTATACCTTTCATCGACTACTGCTGTTTAAGCACAGTGCATATCGTTGAAGTACCTACTACGCCCGTACTGCCTCGACAAATCAGCTACTCTCACACCTTGCTCATTTTTTTCAGGCTTTAATTCAATAGACATCATCTTCTTCTGAGCACTGACCTTTCCACTCACTTTCTTCGGACCCATGGTTATAGAAAGAAATGTGATAAAGTATGTAAATGCACAAAAAGCGCATAGCCATAGAAAAACTTAGCAAAGATGCTTCGACAGCGTATCCTCGTATCTCAAAAGTCGCTCGTATGTCAAAACAAAACTTCGCTCGCTCGACAGCTCGTATCTCAAATAACTCGCATGTTAGGGCACTCGTACCTCGAGGTACCACTGTATATTCTAATACAGATTAGGGTTGCAATTATTTACCTATTTAAATAGTTAAAAATGTGTATTTCACCATGGGCGTACCCAGGTAGGGGCAGGGGGGGGCAGCTGCCCCCCCTGGATATCCCGCAGAACATGTATGAGTACCAGTGACGGATTTACCAGCAGGCTGAATAGACTAGAGCCTAGGGTGGCAGATTTTGGGGGGCGGCAAACATTGCTTAAACATTCTTTTGTCTTACAGAAATAAAAAAAATTATTATCTTATACACGGAAAAAAACGAGGCTCAAAAAATCAACAAAAATTACAATATTTTAGAGCTATACAGTATACTGAATACACTAACGTCTGTTTATGAAAAATTACTAAACGCTTATTTATAAAATATACAATTGTGATTTTGAATTTTTAAAATATTCCAATAGCGTTTAAGTATTACATTTTACATTTAGTATTTTTACCTATTTTTTAAATTAATTATTTCCATAATTTTTTCTTTAGGTCCACCCACACAATATTCAATTAATGTGTAATATGTTTCACCATTTAAATATGTATATCTATTCGTAGAGAAATGGGATCCGAAAAAAAATTGCTTAAAAATAACAATAGCAAATATTATATAGATATATATGTGGAAAATTAATACTTTTCTATTGATATTTCTGATGATATTAACAAGCTGTTTGAGTGTAGAATAAAAATTTTATAAATTTACTCGTAAAAAATTGCATATTGTTGCATAGTAGAATTTCATAAATATTATACATTTCTTAGAATGATGATAATTAAAAAAAAAACAATAATGATAATATTGTAATGAATAAAAGCTGTAAATATCCATTCAACATAAGTTCTTCTTAACATTCTTACATTTTTAATCCTAATGAATTCGTATCAATATTTGTTGATTAGTCTTATAAAAATATAATACAATCATAAAGTTGCAATTTCATTTACAAAAAATTGATTGTGAATTAGGGTATAGAATTGCAGGTGTCAGTAGGGGCGGCAAATGTGTAAATCCACCACTGTTGAG
Organism: Agrilus mali; assembly: GCA_029378335.1. Lineage (NCBI taxonomy): Eukaryota > Metazoa > Arthropoda > Insecta > Coleoptera > Buprestidae > Agrilus > Agrilus mali. The sequence goes on from CM055662.1 coordinate 8,048,228, forward strand.
TACCCAATGAACTTTCATTTATTACGAACATTTAAATGTACGCCACTTCATGTGCCTATATAAAAGCTTGGGTTCCGAGAACTGACCTGCATTGTTTCTGAGTATTTCACATCAACAAAGTTTGAACAGAGTCTATCTTACTAATTATTATCAGTAAAAGTAAATTGCTATACCTAATGCATTTTTTAAAATTACGAATTTGAAAGTTTCAGATGCTCGAATTTTCTTTTTTTACATAAAAAATACCTGTGCAACAAAAACTTTAAAAAAATAATTCAGTTAATGGTCACAAGTAAGGAAATGTAATTAGATGCTTGTTTGATAAAAAATAATAATAACTTTCATAACCAATAAACAGTCAATTTCGTAAAAATGTACTTAGAATATAATAAATTTCCGTCATGTGAAGGTTGAAAATTTCTCAATTCAGTAATTGGATTACATACATATGTACACAAATAATTTTACAAGAAAATACCAATTAATTCACAAGTAATAGTAATGTAAACGAAAGAGGCTCTTAATGTAAAAGTAGATGACTCTGTTTCATTAATTTCATTAAATGAAATTACTCGCTAATGCAGACCTTCACTCTCATCAACTAATCGGATTAACACATCAAGTTTGCGTAGTTCATAAGTTGAAATTGCGTAAAACCCTTATGAATGAGTTTCTTTTCTGTTCAAACACATTCGAAATTGTTAATAATAGGCTAGAGGTCTGCGAAGACATGAATTTTGATGTAAAGTATTGAGGATGTTGACACAAGTTTAAAAATGTCAACGGATTTAATTAATCAACTTTACAATTGTTTCGCCAAACTTTGGCTTCATCAGAAGTTTATTATTAACTTAAACCTAAAGTGATAATATATTTCCTTATATACTATTTTGTTAAGGGAGGGGGAGCAGGAAACATATTCAGTAATGGAGATTGGCTTAATTCAGTTTGTTCGTTAATTAATAGACTACTATTTTTAAATATGTTAATTTCCTAAATTTCCTAAGCCGACAATTTATACTAAATAAAAATAATTTAAGTAAATACATTAAAAATAATAAGCACAAAACGGACAAATTACAAATTATATATATATAATAATAATTATTATTATATTGGAAAAACTAGTAGAAATTTAGGCATATGAATTAAAGAACATAAAAGAATAACAAAACGGACTCAAATTATGCTAACCATTTAATAACAAATATTATAGACCAGGGTTGATAATTTTTGAAACAAAAAAAAATTATAGCAAGATGAAAGCTTTAGGTTTAAGTTAATAATAAACTTCTGATGAAGCCAAAGCTTGGCGAAACAATTGTAAAGTTGATTAATTAAATCTGTTGAAATTTTTAAAGTTGTGTGTTTTTATTCGTTAAAATTAATATGAATTTCAATCAAGTATCGATAGAATCAATTAAATATATTGCGGATGTTTATAGACAATCATGAAACACCAACAAGCTTCGCTAGTCAAGGAAAAGGTCGATGTTTATTGTTCAAAAGTACATATTCTTTGTCAAAATTTCTAACAATGCCACAATGTAAGGTACGTTTCAAGGAATAAAATATTGAAAATGGCTGCAACAAAAGTTGTTCGATTTTTTTTGTCGATGTTAAAAATTTTTGTATTAATCTAATGTTCCAATGATACTAATTTAATTTTTATTATCTATCTGCAATTTCTGTAAGTACATGTAGATACGTTATAAATTATGAAAGAAATCCTTCTATCGACAGTTAAAGATTATTAAAAAGAGGTGGGAATAAATTATTGAATTTAGTTTTATGTAAATCTTATATAAGTACAGATTTAATAATATTACTTGTTTAAGTTTATAAATACTTTTAAAAAATCGATCTGTTTCTTGATTTTAATTGGAATATGGTGTCTGCTACTATCAATTATTTATTATTGCAATTTTATGCAATTAATACAACTTGAAACATTATTTGAACACTTCTGGAAAATAAATAGTTACAAAACTACTACGAGCCCTAATAACAACTAAATGTTTGGCTCTTTAAATATTATGTAATCTTTACATTCATCACTTCGTCCGCGTAGAATAGTGACTTTCGGCAGCATTTACAATTTTTTTCTTCTATATTTTTATTTTATGGGCCGTAAGCCTTTTTGTCGGCGTCATTACACAAAAACTTTCATTCCTTATTTTTGCCCCCTTTAGGGTAAAATTTTTACAAACTTTAAATGTCGTATTTATATCTTATCAAAAGCCTAAAAAATAAGTTTCGAGCGTCTAGCTTTATATCTACTTATCTATCTCTGTACCAAATTCTCATTTAAATCGGTTCAGTAATTTGGGCGTGATTTCGTAACACACAGACAGACAGAGTTACTTTCGCATTTATAAATATTAAATAAATTAATATAATTTAATTGTAGTTTAAAATAGTTTATAAAGCTTAGTATTCAACTACTTTTATTGATCCAAATAAACAAAACCTCTGTAACTTTTTACACTTAATATTTTAATTTTTGGGGCCGTAAGCTTTTTGGAAGACGTCATTATACAAATACTTTCATCGGCTAATTTCGTCCCCTTTAGGGGAAATTTTTTATAAACATTGAATGTTTGTATTTATGTCTAATCAAAAACCTAAAAAATAAGTTTCAAGCTTTTATCTTTAAAAATTACGAAATTTCCGCACAAACTTTCCTATTTCAACCCCTTACAATCCTTTTTTGGCATTAAAAAGTAGCCTATGTCCTTTCTCAGGCTCTAGACTATCTCCGTACCAAATTTTATTTAAATCGGTTCAGTATTTTAGGCGAGATTGTGTAGCATACAAACAGACTTACTTTCGCATTTATAATATTCCGCGAATTCATTTTCATCAGTTTTCCCATGGGAATAAGATATTTTCCCGCAGTAAAACGTAGCCTATGTGTTAATCCAGGTTGTCAGCTAACTCCATACCAAATTTTATTAAAATCGCTCCACCCTGTTTAGACGTGAAGAAGTAACAAACATGCACACTCACACACTCACAAACTTTCACCTTCATAATATTAGTGTGATGTAGAGAATTACAAGAGCTTTAAAATAAAATTTGAATTTAAAATTTGAATCGTCACTATTTTCACCGAGAAACACGAAAAAACCCTCTTGAAAAAAAATATTTTTTTAAACAATCGTAACTTTGTTAGCATCGGTCTTCGGGGAAAAGGTTGTGATTACAGTACATAATAAAGGAGCAGATTCGGGATTTTTCACAATTGCAAATAACAATATTTTACTAAATAATTTTGCAAAGGTCGCCCAATTAACGTATGTCAAATTTTGGAAAAGTTAAATAATGAATGAACAAAATGTTTATCTTGCTTTTTATTGAAATTGTCATTTTTCGATTAATTCGATATGTTTCAAATTATTTCAAATATCAAAATCTAGTTTCAAATACCATCGGCACACTCCTCATTTTTGTGTCACATTCTAGGACTAACTGATCAACGAATAGCCTGTCCTAGAGGTAAGGGACTCGGCGGTTCATCCCTTATTGATTTCTTAATCTACACCCGCGGAAACAAAAGAGATTATGACTTGTGGGAAGAAATGGGAAATCCTGGTTGGAATTACGAAAGCATGTTACAATATTTCATCAGATCCGAAAATGCAACAAGTCCAAACCCTAATCTAGATTGCCATGGATATGATGAATCAACACCACTACAAACTTCAGCAGATGATGCGTTTATAAAAGCAGTTAATAGAGCTCGTTATAATTACGAACAATTGTTTCGAAATTTCTTCAAATCCGAATATACAAGTCCAAACCCTAATCTAGATTATCATGGATACGATGGTCCCATAAATGTGGAATCAACACCACTACGAACTCCAGCAGGTGATGCGTTTATAAAAGCAATTAATAGACTTGGATATAATTGCACTGACATTAATGGCAGAAATCAAGAGGGAGTATCCTACCTACAAACAACAACGAGAATGGGTTTAAGACTCAATACCGATAAGGCATATCTTCTTCCAGTCCAAAACAGGTCAAACTTAATAGTTGCTGAGAATATGCTTGCCACAAAAATTTTAATTTCCAAAAACAGAGCATATCAGGTTGAATTTTATAGAAACGGTATATTGAGAAAAGTAAGGGTCCGTAAGGAAGTCATTTTATCAGCGGGTGCCATAAATTCTCCACAACTTTTAATGTTGTCAGGTATTGGACCTAAAGAAGACTTGAAAGCTCTTAATATCACAGTTCATAAAGACCTACCAGTTGGGAAGAAACTAATTGACCGCATAATGTTCCCGGGATTAATTTACACCGTGAACGAAAAATATAATTTCAACCCCTACCAAATTCTTAACCTCACAAATTATCTAAAACTTTTTGCAAACAAACAAAACATTCTGTCAAGCCCAGCATTTCTAGAAGCGATATCGTTTTTAAATTTAAACGTTTCAACTTCTGAACGTCCCAACATGGAACTATTATTTGCGAGTAGTGGTCTCCAAACAGATTTTGGAATTTTCACACGACGAATGATAAGAATAAGTGACGAAACGTATAATAACTATTGGCAACCGTTGGAGACAAAACGTACTGTACAAATTTACGTTATACTGCTGCATCCAAAATCTTCGGGAAAACTAACACTCAAAACCACGGACCCCAATGACTCTCCAAGTATTTTCGGAAATTATTTTACTGATCCTGACGGACTCGATGTCAAAACATTTATAAAGGGAATCAGATTTGCGCAGAAAATTATGGCAAGTGAAGAGTTTAAAAAATTTGACGCACGCCTGGTTAATAGTTCTTTACCTGGTTGCAAGAATTTAACTTTTGATAGCGATTCGTATTGGGAGTGCGCTTTGAGACATGTGGGAGTATCCATATTTCATCCCATGACAACGTGTAAAATGGGTCCTTCGAGTGACAAGGAGGCAGTTGTCGATAATTCTTTAAAAGTACATGGATTGGAAAACGTAAGGGTGGCTGATGCTAGTGTAATACCTCTTTCTATTACTGGCCATCCTAAAGCCACTGTAATAGCCATAGGCGAGAAAGTTTCAGATATAATAAAAAAACATTTCGAAGATTTAGCGATGAATAAAACTGCATATTAAAAGACACGATTGATACAAAATTAGTAGCCAAACAGAAAAAAATAAGAAAATTTCTCTTTAAAGGTTCAACACAAGAATTTCTATATCAAAAGTATTTATAAATAGACCCCTCTTTGAAGTTTATAGTCATTACAGAAAAAAAAACATTTGGTCGTATACGGAAGTGTTCTTTCACAAAAGAATTTGTCTTAAAAGATAAGGTTGACCATGAAACACGTTACAGACCAGTAAACGATGGTTGGATATTATATTTTTGCATTACCGTCTTTATTGTTTTATTAATTAATCTATTACTTCCTTATTGTAACTCTTAGTCTTTGTTCCAAATATTAATTCCTGGTTCTTTTAAATTTATAGCCTGCACCTTTATATAAATAGTTATATGTAAGTACATCTTTAATTTAGTTAGTGTTGCACTGTTGTTCATAAAAATATAATTTGATATAAATTAAACTTTTCGATCAATTTTTTGTAGAAGCACTTATCTCCTCATTAAATCCCTTATTTCCCTAAGCCCGGAATTTGGTGTACGTGACTTTTTGGTCAAATAATTACTGAACAATACGCACTTGTTGCCAATAATCGTTAACAGCTTTTTAATTAGCTTTGACCAATAAACATATATGTTAACAATCAATTACTAAAATGCAAAAAGAATCAGGTTGTTGAACTTGGGAACAGGCTTTGGGATCGTAATTTGACCATTCAATTTCTCTGAGACTATAAGTACATGTGCGTCCTGCATTTCGGTTAAGTGTAGTAGTGGTCACTTTTTGTTTACAATCCGAATGTAAATAATCAAAATGCGCGCGTGAGTTAAACACCCACATTTTGCATAGGCATAGGTACAACGTCCGAAAATGTGGCGGTCACTGGGTCTACTGTTTATTATCGTAATTCTGACCCAGACATGCGAAAGTGAAGTCAATGTAACTAGAAGCAGCAGCAGAAGATCCAAATTTATCTTTTATAATCCAGATTACAACGGTAAGTTTGGTAATGTGCACATTGCATAATCGATGAAACATAATAATTATTAAGTGTAAGTCACGTTTTTTCTTGTAATATCAATTTAGAGAGTGATTGTTATTATATACAATAATGTGAATATAATCAAAGTAACAACCATGAAAATTAAAAACAATTGAATAATTAAATAATAGTCTTGAACTCATGTAATTAAATGTACGAATAAATTTTAGAATTTGCATTTTTTGAAACTCACTTAAAAAAATGGAATGAAAAATTTCATTAATTAACATTTCACTTTGAATTAACCTATTTTTGTTGAACTGGTTTAAAAATAGATTCTTATGAATATGTTTTAGTAAAATGAAATTTAATTTTTTTTTTAATTTGGCTCATAAAATACTTCACTTTTTAACGATTTTTTATTAGAAATGTATAGGCAGGCATCTGGCTCTATAAATGTGTAGCAATTATATAAGTATTTTTAACCGGTTAATTGGGGTAATAAATTTTACTAACAAATACCTATACATATTTTCCTTTTTATCCAAAAACTCAAACAATTTTTTTTGTTATTTAATGTCTATTTTTCAAAATTTAGGGTATTTACTTTCACTTAAAAATTATATTCATTTTGATTAAAGTGTTCATCAACTTCATTAATATTCTTTTTTTTTTCAAATATCCCTTTACGATTCCTCTTTCAATTATCATTCTATTTTTGGGATATAATAATTTATTAAAAATCCCTAATTTTTATAGACAAATTCATATTTACTTTTATCATTTTATGTTTGACTGGCTATGCCCGCGACTTTGTCTGCGTGAAATAGTCACTTTCGGCAGCATTTAAATTTTTTTTCTTAAATATTTTTATTTTCTGGGCCGTAAGCTTTTTGCCGACGTCATTACACAAAAACTTTCATTCGTTATTTTTTCCCCCTTTAGGGTAAAATTTTTACAAACTTTAAATGTCGTATTTTTATCTAATCAAAAGCCTAAAAAATAAGTTTCAAGTCTCTAGTTTTATATCTACTTATCTATCTCTGTACCAAATTCTCATTTAAATCGGTTCAGTAGTTTGGGAGTGATTTCGTAACACACAGACAGACAGAGTTACTTTCGCATTTATAATATTATAGATTAATATAGTTTAATTATAGTTTAAAATAGTTTATGGTATATAGCTTAGTATTCAACTACTTTTATTGATCCAAATAAACAAAACCTCTTTAACTTTTTACACTTAATATTTAATTTTCTCGGCTAATTTTATCCCCTTTAGGGTAAAATTTTTACAAACATTGAATGTCGTATTTATTTATATCTAATCAAAAGCCTAAATAATAAGTTTCAATCTTCTATCTTTAAAAATTATGGAATTTCCCCACAAACTTTCCTATTTCAACCCCTTACAACCCTTTTTAAAAAGTAGCCTAGGTCCTTTCTCAGGCTTTAGACTATCTCTGTACCAAATTTCATTTAAATCGGTTCAGTAAATTTTGGGGGAGATTGTGTAGCATACAGACAGAGTTACTTTCGCATTTATAATATTCCGCGAATTCATTTTCATCGATTTTCCCATAGGAATAAGATATTTTCCCGCAGTAAAACGTAGCCATGTGTTAATCCAGGGTGTCAACTAACTCCATACCAAATTTTATTAAAATCGCTCCAGCCGTTTAGACGTGAAGAAGTAACAAACACACACACTCACAAACTTTCGCCTTTATAATATTAGTGTGATTAGCTGCGAAACCCGGCGTTGCCCCGGTTAAAAAAAATCGCACGTACAAATCTCTGTACCATTTAACGTACGTTGTTTGTAACGATGTCGAAATTTATTTATTAGTTATTCAATATTTCATACGTAGAGTTACAAACAGGCCCAGGTCAACTCTTACAATTGTACATTTTATCCCAGAACTATTTACTTATTTCGTGGCAATAACACAACACACAAGGTAAAAGAACTTTTTTTACAGATACCTTCACACTTCTTTTTTTATTACATTATTGAGATGTAATGACCTGACTGTAGTAAAAACTCTTTTTATTTGCTTGGAATGTAATTATCAACTTTATTACGTATATAATTTTGATTGAAAATTTCTAGGAGTGTAAAATAAAAAATTACATTTTTATAACATCCAGTTAATTATTATTAACAGGAAAGGCACTGTAATTTAATAAGTATGAGTGAGTTTCGTCCTAACAGTTTCAAGGTTCAACCAGTTAACGCATCGGAAATATTTGAGGCAGTTAATTAATAGTGTGAATCTGTTACGTTCAACGATTTCATAAATAATTCATGTTATAATTACATACATATCTATAGGCATTCACAACGAAATCAGTTAACTATTACTTATGCCTTTTTAATGCTGATGTTAATGCCATTTATAATAAATTGACTATAAGGCCTATTTGGCCTTCCATACTACAGCTATTAACACCCTTTAAATTATACTTCTAATGTTATGCATTTATTCCTTCAACTTTCATTAATCCACAGCTATCGGTCTGTATATTCTTAAAGGTAGAACGAAATGTGTACCTAAGTAGATTCCAATAATTAATTTACATTTTAATAATCACGTATTTCCTGAATCAACATATTTATTTACTTTAATGAAGTATTATAGTAGTATGAGGTTCCCAAGGGCATTATTATTTCATTATTATTTATTTACTAGGTGTCTAATTGAATATTTTTAAATGAATTCTTCAGTGAGTAGGTAGAAAGGTTGCAGCTTCCTCCCATAACTCCTAGTTTTATTTCTAATTTCTTTAATGAGCCTATCGTGTTTGAATTATTATGTATCATTAAGTAAAGTATTGTAGGTACTTTATAAATTTATCATATTATGTGTTGAGAACAATCTCGAAAAGTGAGATGTTTGCATTTGGCCCACATGGACTTGTATCTATTTGTATTTGCAACAACCCTCTAGTCCGGTCAAATTAGACCAAAAAATGAGAGTAAAGCTACATAAATTCCCACCAAGCTGAAAATCTGAGATTGTTTAAAATATGATTAAAAATAAAATTTGAAAGTTCCCCATCTTTCCCCTGTATGGAAAAAATTTTATTCAAAGTTAAAGGTCAAAAAAATGAGTTTTTCGCGATTTTCAGCAAAACGGTAAGTTTTATCATAAAATTACCCCAGACACAAATTGTAGATCATAAAATTATCTATAAAATATGTATCTCTAAAATACCCCAAAATAAGCTATGTGACAAATAAATCCCCAAGAACTAGAAAATATTTAGTGCAAATAGAAAAAAATTGTAGAGGAAAATTTTTCCCCAGAAGAATTCCCCTGAAAAATATAACCCCAAAAAATCCCCAATTTTTTGGGGAAAATCCCCTAATCTGGCAACCCTGAGACTAACAGTATTTCATTTATTGGGCACACTGACATAAAGCAGGTATAAGACCCTAGCCACGCATACAATTGAACAGGAAACAGATGTTATCTCGAGGTTACACTGGCGTATAAAATAAGGGACTGGGTTTCATTTTACCTGATATCTCAGTGGTGGCTCTTAGAAAAAAAATATTGATACATATTTTAGAGATAATTTTATGATCTACAATTTTTGTCTGAGGTATTTTTATGATGAAACTTACCGTTTTGCTGAAAATCGCGAAAAACTCATTTTTTTGACCTTTGGCCTTGAATAAATTTTTTTCCATACAGGGAAAAGATGGAAAACTTTCAAATTTTATTTCTAATCATATTTTAAACAATCTTACTGATTTTCAGCTTGATGCGAATTTATGTAACTTCGAATGTCTAAATTGACCGGACTACCTCAGTTATCTTTGTCTATTATTTGTAACAACCCTTAGTTTTCCTTATTCTTTTGTAATGTCTGTGCTATGTTGATTTTAACTTCAGAATCGCTTATTATTTCAAATTCACTTTTAGCTTACTTTTACAAATTCTAAAATCGCAAATAAAATTTCTAGTAAGTATATTATTCTAAGCTAGGCTTTTAGCACCAAATGTTCAGCAACGCGTTTATTTGTTATGATACAAACTGTTGCATCTGCTTTTGAGTATACAAAAGGGCGTAACTTGTTCTTGCCAACGGAGCATCCTACGTCCACACGTTAAGACATAGAAAGACAGGGATGTTACCACCCTCTCTACTTCTTATTGCTTTAATAGTGTAAACATATTTCACTCTTATAATTCATTGGTCATGTCAAATGTAGAATTAACACAGATAATCTTCCTAATTAATGAAAGGGCATTGTTAAAACAATTCTCTAGGTAATTCCGAGTCGAATAGACGTTTAGGGGAGAGTGTAACTTTTAAGTACCCAATAAAAAGTGTAACCACACTGTTATCTATTATAACTTGATGTATTTTACTCCCTCAACCATCACACTAATTTAGTTCATCCTGACGTAACGAAACCGTGTCGGAATACACGTATAAAGTACTTCTTGGTGTCACAACAGAAATCTTATCTATATATTGATTTTCCAATACATTTATAATTTATTCTCACATTTTAAAGTGCTTTTAACATATTCGTTCATTAAACACTATCGAAACCATTCCCTAGATCAATCAAACTTTCTTTTTCGTTTTATTTACTACTAGCCAAGTTAAATTCGCTTCGCTCACAATTTCTATTAGGTTATGCCCTTAAATATTTATGAGAACATTCTCGAAGCTTCTGGAAATTTCTAGAATATGCTCAAATCATTAAAAAATCCTAGAATATTCCCGAATCCTTTTGGAACACCATATAGCCCTCATGGATGTGAGGAATGCGATTGCGGACCCTTACTTTTATTACATTGTTTAGCCCTAAAACATTAAGCTAAAATAGCCTCACGTGATCTCACATTTATTCTAAACATCAAGCAGTCATTCCCTTATATTATATTTATAAAAGAAAAACTAAACTTTTTTCCGCTTATTACTAAAATTGCATTTTCTTTTTCCTTATTCCGGGCTCTTTATTCATCTCCCTTAGTTTCAACCCTGCGGTGGAATTACTTATTAAAATGAAAGTAAACGTATAAGTATTACGTATATGAGTATTACAACAACTAATTTAATAGAAAAATTCCTTCATATGATTTTACAGTTTTACATAAACTGGATGTAAATAATGTAATAACAACACAATAAAATCTGAAACTGTACCATATGTAACCTAGAAGATTTATGAAAGTGGTTATAAAAAATTATTACAATCAGTTCACCAAAAACATTCTTTCAGCGTAATATACTTGCAATCATGTGGGTATTGTAAGGTTATTGTATCTATTAAACCTCAAAAAGGAAAATTCTCTGATCGTGTTATAATTTACTTCAAGGTAACTAAATATATGAAATTGGTGGACCTCAAGAAATATTTGTAATCAGTGCTCTTTAAAGTACTTACTTACATAATGAACGTTTATTATAAATCTTTCAATAAGAGCACTTAATATTCAATTTAGCTTAAGTATTACACTTTTATAAAAATAAAATAAAATCACCAGAACCTCTGTTTAAGTTCAAATATTTATTATCAGCGCAATATCACACTAATATTATAAAGGCGAAAGTTTGTGAGTGTGTGAGTGTGTATGTTTGTTACTTCTTCACGTCTAAACGTCTGAAGCGATTTTATTAAAATTTGGTATGGAGTTAGCTGACACCCTGGATTAACACATAGGCTACGTTTTACTGCGGGAAAATATCTTTTTCCCATGGGAAAATCGATAAAATGAATTCGCGGAATATTATAAATGCGAAAGTAACTCTGCCTGTATGCTACACAATCTCCCCCAAAATTTACTGAACCGATTTAAATGAAATTTGGTACAGAGATAGTCTAAAGCCTGAGAAAGGACCTAGGCTACTTTTTAAAAAGGGTTGTAAGGGGTTGAAATAGGAAAGTTTGTGCGGAAATTCCATAATTTTTAAAGATAGAAGATTGAAACTTATTATTTAGGCTTTTGATTAGATATAAATAAATACGACATTCAATGTTTGTAAAAATTTTACCCTAAAGGGGATAAAATTAGCCGAGAAAATTAAATATTAAGTGTAAAAAGTTAAAGAGGTTTTGTTTATTTGGATCAATAAAAGTAGTTGAATACTAAGCTATATACCATAAACTATTTTAAACTATAATTAAACTATATTAATCTATAATATTATAAATGCGAAAGTAACTCTGTCTGTCTGTGTGTTACGCAATCACGCCCAAACTACTGAACCGATTTAAATGATAATTTGGTAGAGAAATAGATAAGTAGATATAAAGCTAGAGGCTTGAAACTTATTTTTTAGGCTTTTGATTAGATATAAATACGACATTTAAAGTTTGTAAAAATTTTACCCTGAAGGGGGCAAAAATAAGCAATGAATGTTTTTGTGTAATGACGTCGGCAAAAGGGCTTACGGCCTAGAAAATAAAAATATAGAAGAAAAAAAATTTAAATGCTGCTGAAAGTCACTACTCCACGAGGGCGAAGTCGCGGGCATAGCTAGTGTCATTATAATATTATTAATTAATCAGTAAAGTAATTAAAACGATATTATCATCTTACATGATTTGTAAAGTTGTAAAAAAAAGAAAATTAATTATTGCAAATATGCAGGAATGATAATTAACTAATAGACTATTAATAAGCCATTTTCTTACTGATCTGCGATAGTAAAACATACATAATAGGTAACTTAAAAGATCATTAATAACATTTTTTAAAACAATTATGCAAAATAAGTTTCATTTCTAACTATAAACGATAATTATTAGTAAAAAATAAGTAGATCACAACATTGTGCAGAAGAAGGCACATGTCAAATATCTAAATCAATATCTGTTTATGGATCGTAAAAAACATCAACCATTTGACCCATTTTTTGACAGCTTTTTTATTGTTAAAAATGGAAATATAACGGCACTCATATGTTTCATTTTCTATCCTATTAAATAATTTTATGCACTTTCATCTCGATTATTATTTTATTCAATAAATATTTTAGATAAACCAATAAATGGCGAAGAGTTCGACTTTATCATTGTTGGCGCAGGATCAGCAGGATCCACAATTGCAAATAGACTGTCTGAAATTTCACAATGGAAAATATTATTGCTAGAAGCGGGCTATCCACCTGTGGAAGTTATCGATATGCCCGTTTTTGCTCCAGCTTTCCAGTTTACACCATACAACTGGAAAAACCTCATGGAAAAACAGGAGTACATGAGCTTAGGTAACCATAATATAATTGATACAATTAAACAGAAACAATAACAACAACTTCAAATATAAACGCAGTGCATATTTGTAATTTTTTTTGAGATATTTTCTACAAAAACTGAAACACACTTTTGACCCTTTTAGGCCTCCAAGATAAGAAGATGGCTTGGCCTAGAGGAAAAGGACTCGGTGGAAGTTCTTTGATTAATTACATGATACATGTCCGAGGTAACAGATTAGACTACGACAAATGGGCAGCAATGGGGAATCCGGGGTGGTCCTACAAAGATGTACTTCCATATTTTATGAAATTGGAAGAAACCAGCCTCCAGTTCCAAGATTCGCAATATCGGGGTCACGAAGGATACGTTAAGGTAGAAGATGTTCCTCTACGAACCCGATCCGCAAAGGCTTTCATAGACGCTCTTCAACAAATGGGATACGGTTACGTGGATTATAACGGTTACCAGCAAATAGGTGTGTCATACGTTCAGGGAACCCTGCAGGACAGTAGAAGATGCAGTGCAGAAAAGGCGTACCTCAGAACCGCACAAGAAAGGGATAATTTGAAGATTATTAAAAAAGCCCTTGTTACAAAGATAATAATAAATCCAGTTACATTAGAAGCTGAAGGTGTAAAATATGAACGAAACGGGATTTATTACACCGCTCAAGCCAGAAAGGAAGTAATTCTTTCTGCTGGAGCGTTCCATTCACCACAACTGCTTATGCTCTCTGGAATCGGTCCAAAAAAACATCTGAATGAAATCGGCATCCCTGTTCTTAAAGATCTTCCTGTGGGTCAAAAAATGTACGACCATCTAACATTCCCAGCACTGACAATTACTTTAAACGAGTCAATAGTATTCAAAGGCAGCTTTTTTGACATCGGTGAATACAAAAAGTACTTCACAAATCAAGCCAGTTTGATAAACATTCTTGGAGGTGTAGAAGCTCTGGCCTATCTAAATCTAAACCTGACTAACCGTAATCCTACTTATCCAGACATAGAACTAATTTTTGTAGGTGGCGGATTACACTCGGATCAAGGATTAATTACAAGAAGAGTATTCAGAATTACGGACAAAGTATACAACAGAGTTTGGAAACCACTTGAAAACAAAAATGCCTGCCAAATATGGCCAATGTTGGTACATCCTCAATCTTATGGTTATATCAAACTCAAATCCAAAGATGCTCACATCCAACCTAAACTTTATGGAAATTATTTCACAGACGCGTACAACGAAGATGTAAAAACATTTATAGCTTCAATTAGGACCATTGAAAAGATTATTAAAACTCCAGCATTTCAACGTTATAATGCGAAATTGTGGGACGTACCTATTCCAGGGTGCGAATCGTTTTATTTTGATTCTGATCCTTATTGGGAATGTGCACTTCGTCACTTAGCAGCAACTTTACATCATCAAGTAGCAACATGCAAAATGGGTCCTAAACAAGACCCGGAAGCAATAGTAGACAGTTCGCTTAGAGTTTACGGAATCAAAGGGTTGAGAGTTGCAGATATAAGCGTCATCCCCCTTCCCTTAACGGCCCACACTAATGTACCTGCTTTTATGGTTGGAGAGAAAGCGTCAGATATAATAAAACAAAACTATAGGTACAGCTCATACCAAAGTTATCGATAAAAAAAATTAATACGTAACACAATTCTATACCAAACAGCTAGGAACTTTTTTAATAAATGTACCTAATATATTTTAATATTAAGGAAAACCCAAAAGTATAAATGAAGTGATATTACATATGTAAAGTTATAGGTTTGTAGAATTTTTAAATAAACTATAATTTATAGTTGAAAAATATTAATAATCGCAAATACATTTTATGAAACGAAACAAAATAGAGGTAGTGATGAGCTTAAGAAATTGTAAAATCCGGGCTTGATGGCCGTGGTCTAGGATTGTTTCTCCTTCGGTGAGAACGCCGAAGAATTTTCATATCCGACGTTTCGCCAACAACTGTGGTTGGCTCAGTCTCAGTACAACCGCAGCGATGGACATTTCGCCCACGCTACGTTCCCTGAGGATGGCAATCACAGTTGTTGGAGAAACGTCAGATAGTAAACTTCTTCGGTGTTCTCACCGAAGGAGAAACAATCCTAGACCACGGCCATCAAGCCCGGATTTCACAATTTCTTCTAATAACGCCGGCTGTGAAAGATTAAGTTTTTTCATCAATAAGATTATATTAATTTTTTCTTTTATTACCTACTATTTTAGAAAAATATAGGACACCAACTAAATAAAAGTGATTACGTTTTCTTTAAGAGAAAATTCTATAAACTGTCTTTTTTTAAAACATTGTACCCTTATTTGACTATATAGAATATTTTTAGACATGAGCACATTTTTGGCCATTGTGCTCTTAGTTTGTAGATTTTTTTTCGTGAAGAAAACCTAGTTACTTTTAATTTTTTAATTTATTGTAGCATGTGTCCTGTATTTTACTAAAATAATGAGAAATATAAAAAAACAGTTAGTATTTTTTTTTTTCTAATATTATAAGGGTCATTTATCTCAGCTTATCAACACTTTTTCTTTGATATTTAAAATTTTTACACCATTGACAATTTGACAAATCACTTGTACTTTTTTCTAAAACAAAATAGTGTTTCAACATTTTTCTCTCCTTTAAAGCCCATCTTCTAAGCCGGGAAGTTAGTAACTTTTCTGACAAATAATTAATTCCAGACGTATATCAAACTAGCACGACAAAGTTATTTTTCCGATTTCTGACTTACACTATAATTTGTCGCCAATTTGTTGCTAATTTCTTACCAAATCCAAAAATTTGTCGCTTGTGCCGTTTAGCCATAATCAGCTGGTATGCTAACTTGATATCAAGCTAGCACTACACATAGCGTATCACGAAAAGGAAATGTCGTAGGATATTACTGTAAAGGCCATAATTTGTCGCTAATTTGTCGCTTAAGAATGTCACATTCAACGAATTTGTCGCTAGTCTTATCTCCAACTGATAAGCAATAAATGCTGGGAAACCATCAAACAATTAATCAAGTTCTTTGTTACATTTGTTTTAAGAAATCGGATTTATTTACAATTTTTTTTAAATTAGGTTTTCCCTGTTTCTCCCAAGTTAGGCAACACGTTACCTTTCGAGAGTTTGATGGCTTTCCAACAATTTTTTGCTTTGCAGTTGAAGATAAGACTAGCGACAAATTCGTTGAATGTGACATCCTTAAGCGACAAATTATGGCCTTTACAGTAATATCCTACGACATTTCCTTTTCGTGATACGCTATGTGTAGTGCTAGCTTGATATCAAGTTAGCATACCAGCTGATTATGGCTAAACGGCACAAGCGACAAATTTTTGGATTTGGTAAGAAATTAGCAACAAATTGGCGACAAATTATAGTGCAAGTCAGAAATCGGAAAAATATCTTTGTCGTGCTAGCTTAATATACATTAATTCCAGATTACAAAGTCTGATTAGTATCTGTATCTGTTCATACATAAGGAAAACTTGAACTATCTAAAATTAAATCTGAGCAAATTTCCAGTTGAAAAGGGTTAGGTTAGGTTAGGTTAGTCCCAAATGGATATAAATATCAAATATTTTGGCAGTTCTGCATCTGTGCATCATGTATAGGTACATCAACCGCCTTTGACAAAGGAAATTTCCCAATACACATTAAATAACGGCCTTTAAATTAATTTTGACCGATAAACAAATTCGTTTATCCTTAATTACAAAAACTGAAGAAATAAAAATAATTAGGTTGTTGAACCTGGGGACAGGTTTTGAGATCGTAATTTGAACATTAAAATCAATTCCTCCGACACTATAAGTATAAGTGCATCCCGCATTTCGTTCAGGTGTAGTAGTGGTCACTTTTTGTTTACAATCCGAATATAAATAATAACCAAAGACGCGTGACAGTTACTAAGCATCCACTCTTAATAACTAAGGTACAACGCAACGTCCGAAAATGTGGCGGTCATTGGGTTTGTTCTTTTTGATCGCCTTTATAACCCAGACATGCAAGGGTGATGTTAATGTAACAGAAAGTAGTAGCCGAGAACCCAAATTATTTTTGTATGATTCTGATTATAATGGTAAGTTTGGTATACAAACATTGCAAATTGGGTGAAACATCTGTACCTCATATTATGTTGAAGCTACATTAAACCAACCCCTTCTCTACACAATGTCGCCTACTAAATAGAAAATTTCTAAATCATTTGATTTGGTGTTTAAATCAAGCAAGTATATTGTAGTATAAGTTGAGGTTGATTTAACGTGGGTTTTTAAATTTCTACAGCCATTCGAGGCACGGCAGCCTTTCTTTCCAAAAAGCAGATATTATTCAAGCATTAAATTGGGTAAAAGTTACCCTAGTATTTTATAAAATATGTTGAGAATAATATAATGTTGATTTATAGATTTCTTTAATAATTAAAAAGTTAATTTTGTTAAGACTAACACTCTGTAGTTTATTAAGCAGGTTAGGCTTAATATGTTATGGATTTTCAGATTTTTATAGTCATTTGAGGTATATATCCCATTTTTTTTTCTTGAAAGTACATTTTATTTAAACTTTCTTTTTCATAGTTGAGGTATGGCAGATCCATTTTTCCGAAAAATATATTTTCTTGTTTTTATTTTCTAATAAACTCATCCTAATGTTTTATAAACTACGTTGGGGTTAATTTAATGCAGGTCTACAGATTTCCTAACCATTTAAGGCATGGCAACCTCATTTTTTCCTAAATAAAAATATTTTTTAAGTTTTTATTTAATGTTAAAATCACTCTAGTTTGTTATAAAATAGGTTAGGAATATTTCGTTGTGGGATTAACAGATTTCTATAACCATTCTTTATTAAACTAGATTCTCTTCCAATGTTTAGTTGGTGTTACAATAACAAACGTATTTTATAAAAAATATCTATTGGGATTGATCTAATATGGGTTTCTGGATTTCTATAAGGGGCCGTTCATAAAATGCGTTCGCATACAAGGGGGTGAGTGTGACAAGGGAGGACAGGGGGGCAACGTGACGTTCGCTGCTCATCAAAAAATTTTACTAAATTTTTACAGAATCCTTGGACTTCTGATAAACAGAAATATTATTTATTTTTTTGTTACAAAATATATTTATTAATTTATTTAAATTTTATTATGAAAATGAAATAAATATTTTTGACTATCAAAATTTGTGTATTATCTATCAAAATTTATCAAGTTCAAGGGTGGGGTTTAGTTTTTGCGACGACAGGGGGGTCACAGAAAGTGTGACACAGGGCGACAACCGGGGGGAAGCTAATTTTAGCGTGACATATTTTATTAACAGCCCCTAACTGTTTGAGATATTATAGCAACCCCATTTTTCAAACTAATACATTGTTTTGCTTTGATTTTGTAATAAACTCATCCTAATGTTTTATGAATTACGTTGGGGTTAATTTAATGCAGGTTTACTGTTTTCTCTAAGTATTTGAAGTATGGCAACCCTTAACTGTAGATATCTTTCAAGGTTTTTCATTTGGTGTTAAAATCACCTTGGTATCTTAAATAATAAAAGTTAAAGGTTGGTTTAGTGTAAATTTCTACAACTGCGGAAGTAAAAATAAGTAGTAATGATTATTATATAGAATTTTATTCATGTAATCAATAAGTTTATCAATGTTCAAACAATTTATCACACAACAAAATTTTAAAAGTTAGTAAAACAAATTCTTCCAAATTGTGGTAATTAGGTATCAGTCAATTTACGATAAAAGGTATTAGGTATATAATTGTATAAAATCCATTAACATTTTCTTTAGAAATATTGTGGAAAGTTACATTAGTTTTTAATTGAAAACGTTAATTATGTGTAAAATAAATAAAGAAAAAAGATAATTTATACCGCGACCATAGAATAGAATATTGGAAGAAAAGGACACAATTAGTACTAAAATAAATAAAATATACACTATTTTTGGTACAATTTTTGTGAAACTGCATGGTAAATTCAAGAATAAATAAACAACAACGGAAAATGTTTCACAGTATATAAAATTTGTTTCGGCCCTAGCGGCCATTAACTAGAGAAATACAGATGATTACTAAAATCTAGGAGGTGTACAATCATTTTATACTATTACAATTTATAAAATAAGAGAGGGGAGTTATAGGTAGTGAGTTCTATTTGATTATTTACTAGATTGATGTTATTGAAAAGGGCTTTTTTAATTTCAAAATTCTGTAAGAGTGATAATTTTCTACATTTAGGGATATTAGCATGTAGAAGTCTACTATATACTGTGAAATTTTTTCCGTTGTTGTTTATTTATTCTTGAATCTAAAATAAATAGTCAAGCCCGGTTATAATTTTAAGTTAAAACAAACAGGGATTATAACGAATAATTTGTTTTAAAGAACAAAATTTTACGATCAACACAAAAATTACATTCTTATCTGTTAGAACGAAGTACATAATATTTGTATTTATATTTTTAAAAGAACCTTTTGAAACAACAAACCACATTTATCTGGAACCACTCACCTACTTTTTTGGATACGTTCTCAGTTGTATAGTAATAATAAAACTCGTGGTTGTATTTTAAGGATGTAGTAGCGACAAAATCGATAAGTAAGGCGCCATAACAAGGGCCTAAAAGCTTATTGCTAGCAGGGTAGGATTCACCCTTACTTTAGCACAACTAATAGAATTGTAAATAACACGATACGACGAACGGAAAAATAATGAAATACATCGACTACCTTTAGATATGTGTTAAAATCGCCAAATTCATTATATATAAGAGCTTTATTGAAACATAATGTTATATCTACATCTCCACACTCTTTAATACAAAAATAAAAAGTAAAAAACAGTTTTATCAATATATAAATAAGTACTTCCCTCCCTTCTCCCTTTTTTTCCTGTGTTTACCCTTCCCCCTTTCCGCACCTCTCATATCTAGTATTTGTTTCACTAGTGTCAGACCATTACCATCCGCATTTATTATCCCTCTAAGTTCCTCCCTCTCATTCTTCCCCAATAGTTCTTCTAAAAGATACTCCATTGATTCATTCTTTTCATTCTTTTTTCCACATGCTCTGCACACTCTCTTTCTTCCTACCATCCAAAAAATTCTCATTAAATTCATTCCCCATTCTGCATCTAGCTATTATTCATTTTTTTTTCCTTGTGTCCTGTATTTATTCTCCTCCCCTTTCCGCCCGTCTTCTTTCTAATATTTGTTTCAATATTGCCAGACCACTTCCATCCACCTCTAATATCCTTTCCGTCTCTTCCCTCTCATTCTTCCCCAATACTTATTCTACTATATGTTCCATTGATTCATTCTTTTCTCCACATACTCTACACATTCTCTTTTTCTTTTCCATCCAAAACTTATTCTCATTACATTCATTCCCCATTCTGAATCTAGCTATTGTTTCTATATTTATTCCTTCTCTTAGATATCCCGAGACCTCTTCCCCTTGCCAATCTTCCCATGTAAACTCCCTCATTCCTTTCGCGTATCTTGATTCCCATATTTTTCTCAAATCCTCACCTCTAAGTATTTCATTGCATCTTTTCCCCACCATCTTACTTACATTCAATCCCTCTCCTCTCCATTCCTCCATTTGCTCTTTGTTTATTTTCATTTCTGTTAATGCTTTTTCCCTTTCCACATCATATTTATTTTTTGTCCCTATCCCCAAAACCTTTTTCTTCCATAACTCTTTTCTTACGTCCCCTTCCGGTAGTTCTCCCAATTTTTCCTCATATTTTACCGCCCTCCTTCTTGAATCTTCTACCATTTTCCCACATTTTGTTTCCCTTCTTAAAATGTAATCTGGGGTACTTCTTTCTAACAAATTCATTATATGAACTAAATATTTATTTTTAATCAGCTATAATAATTGTACTAACTAAATCTTTCAGATAAACCGATACACGAAGAAGAATTCGATTTTATAATAGTTGGCGCAGGTTCAGCGGGATCTGCAATTGCAAACAGACTTTCTGAAATATCACGGTGGAAAATATTATTGTTAGAAGCAGGTTATCCACCTGTAGAAGTTAACGATATGCCCGTCCTTGGTCCAGCCTTTCAGTTTACACCATACAACTGGAAGAACCTCATGGAAAGACAAGAGCACATGAGCTTAGGTAAAAATATTGAAACAATTATTTAAATTAACGTAATAATCAAAACAAAGAGTTATAGTAGTAGATGATGTCAATTTAATTTAGGTTTCGATGATCAAAAGATGGCTTGGCCTAGAGGAAAAGGGCTCGGTGGAAGTTCTTTGATTAATTACATGATACATGTCCGAGGTAACAGATTAGACTACGACAAATGGGCAGCAATGGGGAATCCGGGATGGTCCTACAAAGATGTACTTCCATATTTTATGAAATTAGAAGAAACCCGTGTAAAGTTCCAAGACCCAGAATACCGAGGCCACAAGGGATACGTCAAAGTAGAAGATGTTCCAGTACGATCCCAATCTGCAGTAACTTTCGTAGATGCTCTCCAACAAATGGGATACGATTACGTTGATTACAACGGTCACCAGCAAATAGGTGTGTCATACGTTCAGGGAACCCTACAGGATAGTAGAAGATGCAGTGCAGAAAAGGCATACCTCAGAACAGCTCAGCAAAGGAAGAACCTAAAGATTATTAAAAAATCCTTTGTTACAAAAGTCATTATAAATCCAATTACATTAGAAGCTGAAGGAGTGGAATATGAACGAAATGGAATACATTACACAGCTAAAGCCACGAAGGAAGTAATTCTTTCTGCTGGAGCTTTCCATTCACCGCAACTGCTTATGCTCTCTGGAATCGGTCCAAAGAAACACCTGAAAGAAATCGGTATCCCTGTCCTTACGGATCTCCCTGTGGGTCAAAAACTATACGATCATTTAACATTCTTAGGACTGGTAGTCACTCTTAACGAGTCAATAGTATTCAAGCCCAGTTCTTTTACTATTGATGAATTTATAAAATACTTTGCACATCAACCAAGTGTAATAAGCACCCTTGGGGGTGTAGAAGCTTTGGCATATTTAAATCTAAACCTTACTAATCCCGATCCTACTTATCCAGACATCGAAATAATCTTTATGGGAGGCGGACTACACACGGATCTAGGGTTAATTACAAGAAAGACTTTTAGAGTTACAGACAAAACATATAACAGAATTTGGAAACCTCTTGAGGACAAAAATGCCTGCCAAATGTTTCCCATGTTAGTACATCCTCGATCGTATGGTTATATTGAACTCAAATCCAGGAATTCTTACGATGAACCCAAATTTCATGGAAATTATTTCACAGACATTCACAATGAAGACGTACGAACATTTATAGCCTCAATAAGGGCTATAGAAAAAATTATTCAAACCCCAGCATTTCAACGTTACAATGCCAAATTGTGGGATGTGCCTATTCCAGGATGTGAAGCGTTTCCTTTCGATTCTGATAATTACTGGGAATGTGGACTACGTCACTTATCTGGTACTCTACATCATCAGGTAGCAACGTGCAAAATGGGCCCTAAAGAAGACCCCGAAGCGGTAGTGGACAATTCCCTTAAAGTTTATGGAATTAAGAGGCTGAGGGTTGCGGATATAAGTATCATCCCCCTACCCTTAACGGCTCACACCAATGTACCAGCTTTTATGATTGGAGAAAAAGTGTCTGATATGATTAAAGAAGAATACTTGTAGGTTTTAGGTATCGCTCATAAGAAAATTACTTATGGAAAAAACTAAAAATAAATGTGAATGGGATCTATGTACTAAATGATAAGAAATTGTTTTGAAATACAGGCTGCCTAATAATATAATTGTAATGTATAGTAACATTAAAGTCAATACTTCATATACGAGGATGGGTCAAATATAAACGAGCCTTTGTTCATAAAATACTTATTTTGAAAATTTTCACGAAAACACAAATTTCTCTATTTTTCGACATATCCCCCTTGTTTGATTATACATTTTCCCCAACGGATTGGTAGTTTTCATAAAAAGAAGCAGGGCGGGAGTCTATCCAGTTGCGCACAAACGCCTCCACCTGTTCATCAGTCTAAAATCGCTCGCCTCCTAGTGATTCTTTGAGGGGCCCAAACATGTGAAAATCACAAGGGGGTAAGTTTGGGCTATATGGATGGTGCTCCAACTAAGTCTAATGCATTTCACTGATTTGGGCCTGCGTTAAAGCTTCGATGCGAACTCGAGCTGCTTTTTGATCTTCACTCAGCAACTTTGGGACCCAACGAGCTGAAATTTTTCGGAATCCCCAGTTTTTCGTTATGATTGTGTGGACACACCCATAGCTGATGCCGAGTTCAACAGATATCTGAAGCACAGTGGCGTGGTGGTCCCATTCAATAAAGTTTCTAACGCGTGCAATGTTAACCGGCGATGTGCTGGTGCGCGGACGACGAAGATGATTTACATTTTCGACACGATTACGCCCTTCGTTAAATTCTTTGCACCAAACTTTTACCCGTTGCCACGAAAGCGTTTCATTTCCGAACTGTGATAGCAATCTGCGCAAAATTTCAGCTGGTTTCACGTTTTCATCTCTTTCTCACTCATTGTGATAGCTACTAACCAAGCAAACACAGCAATACGACGAGTCGTTTCCGTGTCACCTAATATCCCCACTTCAAGTTGCTAACGCCCGTATGCACCTTGAACAACTATCCGGCGCTCTATTTAAAAAGGCTCGTTTATATTTGATCGGCCCTCGTAAAAGTAAATTTAGGTTAATTTATATAAAATAAAATAAACACCCCTATTAACGAATTACACAATAAAGGGAACAATTTAATAATAACTTTGGTTGGTGGTGATGTGTATGGTCCTAAAGGAATCAACAAAACTTGTCAATTTAAAGTCTAAATTAGTCGAAAAGCACAGGATGTTTATTAAATATTTAAATTTCAATTTTCGGAATAACCTTAAGATGGCCATTTATAGGACACCCTGTGTATGATGCGAGTGTACTACACTTCGGAACAAGAGGCTGTAAATTCCCGATAAAACCTTTCCGTTTACGGAAAAAGCGGAGTTGACGTCCATACGAATTGGCGCCTAAAGTATTGATTTTACAAAACGATGTCAATAAGCAGAGAAATGCTTTTGACTGTCTCAAAAGAGATATGTAGGAGTCCCTAATGATATTTTAACAAGTATTAAATTTATAACATACACTAAGTCTTATCCTATGGAACCTGCACATTTTCTTATACATATGTGTAGTAGAATATTAAGCCTTTTATGATTTAAATCCATAAGTTAAAAGCATCATTGATTGATTGTAGTTCTGTTCTGTCAATCCCTCCCAAATAGTTGTTTCAGTGAATGGTGAAAACAGTGCCAAAATGGTTTTTGAGTTATAGGTAAAAAAACAAACATTATATTTGATTGAGTGATGTAGACCTTCATGGCCGGAGATAATATGGAGGTTTGATCTTTCCGGGTTCGTTGGCCATGGTCTAGATTGGTAGGTTTTACCAGACGTTTTGTCATCAGCTGCGGATAACATCTTCAGTGGTTTGCTGTCTGCGCGGTCGTAGTACTCTTGATCGCAGCAGCAGTAAAACCTACCAATCTAGACCATGACCAACGAACCCGGAAAGACCAAACCTCCATATTATATTTGATGATAATGTGGTTCAAGGAATTTATATGATTACCAATACATAATATGGACAAATGATGCTTCCTGATGGCTTAAGTTGTTTATGAACTTATGATCCAGACTAATTTCGACGTTTTTTGTGAAAAATGTAGACTAGGTTAGTTTTTTGCAAAAATGGGTTCAAATGAATATGAACAATAAGATCGTTTACGTGCACAGTTTAAAAAAGATTTTTTTTTATAATAAAACGTATGTAGGTTGAAGTTTTATCTCTAACACTTTGTTACCTACAAATTAATAAAAAAAAATCTGAATAAAAGCTGTTTTGAACCATAGCACCAAATAGATGCGAGACGATTTTTAAAAATTTTTCATAATTCATAAAGTAAAACTATGGAGCAAAAATTAATCAAGTAAAAAGGAAAGATAGATTTTTGATGCAATTCCATCTCCTCTCAGGCCCAATTTGTGTGCAACAAGAGTCACCATTAATTTGTCGCTTAAAAAAATAGAAAATTCAAATGCTCGTCAAATCTGAAATAATCCTTGAAATTTCTGAGACATGTAAGGAAAGAATATAAAGAAACCTCAGTTTTAGTAAATGTGTGAAAATTTTTCATACAATATTCAAAAATAGTTTTTCAAAATTCACAGACAGTAGTTATAGAAATAAACCTGAAAAAAAGACGATTTTTCAACCTTATAAACAATTTTCCATATTTTTTCATTTATGTTCTTTAGAATCAATTTTTGCAAAAAAATAACCAAGCCCACATCTTTCACAAAAATATTCTAATTCGACTATAATATAATTAATATTTGTTCATAAGATGGATTTAAATTTTTTTAGTTCACAAATTACAATTCATTGCCACAATTTAGTACTTTACAGTATACCTACAAACGTACTTACGTGATCTTTAAAAATTCAATATTTACAATATAAAAATAAAAAATAACTAGCTAACCTTGTATCAATGAAATAACTATAGTACTATGTTATTTTTCGGTTAAAAATTCAGTTTCGTCACGTGTAAGTGGTAATATCTTATAATAAAACAAATTCACAAAACAAAGATTATGCGGGTATCTACTAAATTTGGCAATGCTAAAAAGTTTAATTAGTATTCTATAATTAAGAGTCTAAAATTTGGAGTCTAAGGTCTAGGGTCCAGATTATCTATACGAAGAAAAAAAATTGGAGCGTCTGTTTGTGATATTAAAATAACCGTTTTTTACTAAATGCATATGGATGTATGCACGCTGCATATACCAAAATAACATTTTTTACAAGTTTTGTCTGTGTGTCTGTCTGTTTGTTCGGGCTAATCTCTGAAACGGCTGGACCGATATTGACAGGACTTTCACTGGCAGATAGCTGATGTAATAAGGAGTAACTTAGGCTGCTTTTATTTTAGATTTTTTTTTAAATAGGGTCCCACAAAAAAAATTAAAACCAATGAAATATAGAATCAGTTAATCCGCCTTTATTTCTTAAATAGCCTAATTACAGTCTCAGAAAAAGAGGCAATAATTTTCACACATTTAAAAGACGATGTAACATAAATATCTCACAACAATCAAAATAACTTAAGTTGAATTAACTTAAGAAAAATCAAATTGTTGATATCTTTGTGTTACTTTCCACGTCAACCACTTGACGATTTGATGGTAATCCATACGTATTTGTCCAAAAATTAAATGAAAACCTTAATTCTTAATCTTATTGTTAATGTTAAAATTAGTAGCTGAAAGAGTAGGGTGCAAAGTGCCCGCCTATTTTATGACAAAACATCAAAGTTACGATTACATTATTTTTCTTCGAACAGTGAGTGATAATAATTAACCAGAACGCTTTGTGGATTAACTGTAAACACCTAAATGGGAAAGAAGGGGAAGAACGTTTACACACCGTAACCTAACCCGCACATCAAAAAGGGGAAAATCGTAGAAATTTGCATAGCAAAAACTGATAAAAATGGTTTTTAAGGTATGCAAGAAAACAAATGCCCGTGTCCAGCAGACAAAGCATTGGGAGGCTCGACAGCAATTAATTTGATGAAGTACACCAGAGATAACAAGAGATATTACGACCTTTGGACTGGTAATGGAAATTCAGGCTGGTCCTATGACGATGTGCTACCATATTTAAAATAAATGGAAAACATTGATTTGGTTCATTTTGATCCTAAATATCACAATCAAGGACCAATATACGTGGAAGAACCCCAAAACCTTTCAGAATACGACGAAGACTTTATAAAAGCTGGAAAAGAACTTGGAATAAAAATAGTCGACTACAATGGAGCCAGCCAAGTAAAAATTAACAATTTATTTGTTCTTTCAGAATCTTTGATTCTTCATTATTTTCTTATTTCGTAGATATTCTCCAAGTATCTACAAAAGCTTATCTGGCACTCATGTTACACATGTCCACTCCTTTGATATTCGATTTTGGTCCGATTCTTCCAAATAAATAATGATTTTTTTTTCTGCCACTATCTCCTCTGTACATAGCCATGCTTCCCCTGGAATTCCGTCCATCTCTACAGTTTTTTTTTTCTTGGCCATTATTCTATTCCCTTCATAACATCCTCCATGTCTATTCCCTTCAACTTTCCATTTCTACCCTCATTGTACCTTTTTATCTCATCTTCCACACCTGTAAAACTTCTATTTCCCCTTTCACCTTTTCTATCATAAATTGCTGCTACTATTGCTATTTCTTTTTTCGTTGAGTTGAGTTTTATATTCGTCCATGTCATTTCTTTTTTCATTTTCTTAATCTAACTTGTCTTCGATTTTTCTTATGCTTTTATTCATTTCCCTGTTATCGTCATGATTGTTTCTGTCCAATAATTTTTCTTCTATATTTATCTGGTCTGTTTTTCCAGTTCTTTCTTTTCGTGCTAAGGGCTCGCTTTGGCTTTCCTCTTCTTATCTTGTCTTAACCAATCCAGGAGTCCTTTTCGTAGAACTTCTATTTCTGATTTTTTCTATTATTGTCTTATTAGCTTCCCCTTTATCTGATGACATTTCTTGTTGTTTTTCTTCTCTTCAGTTTTCCATGCCCTTTTTCGTCGTCAGAGAAGATTTCAGATTAAAAGGGGATTAAAGAAAAGTTTCCGACAGTAACATAGGTACATTTTATGATATATTTATTTCTAATTCCGTTAGTTATGTCTTTCTCCGAGAATTGTCCTTGTCTCAAAGAGATTGTTGTGTAGAGGAGAAGGCGTGTCATAGGCAGGGTCAGGGGTTCACAATAAAGCTTTCGCACTACAACGTCCAAGTACAATACTTTCATATCTATTTATTATTTATTTATTTATGCAACACTGGTGACGAAGAATCGCCATTCTGCAAACTACAGTTGTGGTGAAAAGAAGTGACCCGTTAGAAAAATAGAGAAAAAGCATTTTATGGTAATTGGGATCTTTAGGTAAGTAAAGAGTTTTTTTATATTATGTTTGCTAACTATAGTTTTAAGTAATTCTTAAACATTAAAGTGAAGAAAATCCTATTCAAAACAATAATAAAAATTGTTTTTAAAATAAATAAATAAGGATGCTGAATCTTGAATATTTTTTTCACAATTTTCTTTAGAATTTGCGTACTTTTGTTCATTTATAGATGCATATTTTATTATAGTATTGAATAAATTAAATCTCAGCTTAATAATAACTTAGGACATGTCTTGTAAACTACTATTTAATGTTTATAATTTTTTATATACTTTCCTTGATGATAAGAATCACAAAATGCGCGATTCTTATCTCTCTCTTAATATATACAAAATCCCAACGAAACAAGGTAGAAGCTATATATTGAAGAAGAATACATAAATAAAAATTTACAAATAAAAAATATACGTTGCAGTTAAAACTAGTTTTTAGATAGAACGCGTTCTTCCTAGTTAGAACTAGTTTTTAATGTATGCATTTGTTAATACTAGCATTAACTAATGCTCAAATCGAATATCAGTTAAAACTAGTTCTTACTAGACAAAACGCGTTTTTCCGAAGCGAGTCAGTTAAAACTGTTCGCGTAGTAGATCCTCATCCTTTTTTAAATTTAAGTTTGACTGATTAGATTTTATTGTGTGTTAATCAATGTTCATTAACAATGATTCTTTTTGAAATTTTATGGTTGTGTTTTGTGTTGATTTATTTGATTATTTTATTTGCCTACTTATAATTAATATTGTCATCTTGGCAACTAATTTAAGTCGATGTTCCCTAAAATGTTCCTTTAGTGTTAGATTATTATTTGGTTCTCATTGTCTTAGATCTTTTCAATAAATATTTTTAAAACTATATCTTGTTTTCAATACCAAATTAGTTTTTCTAGTGCTAGTTTTAACTGAAGCTCGATGTGACAACTTGTTTTATCTGAAAATCACATATATCACTGGTAAATTCTAGTTTTAACTGGGCATTTCTAGTTTTAACAAAGGCATTAAGTAAAAACTAGTTTTAACTAGGGAAAACTAGTTCTAACTGAAAACTTGTTTTAACTGTAACATATATAAGATATGAAAAAAGAATATACCGCGACCGAAGCGCGAACCCTCATCAACGCCCGAATTGTATTAATAGTTTTACATAAATAACTACAGCTCCTTCGTTTTTACTCCCATCTTCAGTAACGTAGGTAATCTCGCGGTTTTATATAAAAATTTTCAACTATCTTAGTAGAACCTACATACTCTTTTATTTAGATTCTAATAAGATATATATTGCATAAAGTAACGAACCTCTTTTTTAAATAATATATACTCATGAAAAATTCCAAATAAAGAAAAACATTTAAATCATTACATCAAACGCTTCATTGATAATAAAAGTGTCTAAAATATAATATAATCAATTACGAATTAAAGTTAAAATTAATAGGTCTGCTAAAAATTTGAAATCATTGCTTGAAGACTTCAAATGACGATAATTATAGTCTAAAAATGCAAATAACGTAATTCACATTCATAATAGGTTAGTTAAATGTCACAATTACATTATTGGCTTTTGTTTACACAGAAACAAATACAAGTGCACTCAAATAATTTTCTAAAGAGGTAATTTATTAATTAAGAATGCAATTAGGTAACTAGTTGTAGATAATGACTTATAGATTACATCTGACTTTCTATTAACTCTTTTGTTGACACACTTGAACTTTTCTTGAAATCTTTACAAACATTCGTAGACTTGCTAATAGTGAATGTTTTATAATGAGGGGCAATTTGGGATTTGAAGACCAATTACGATATAGAATTTTAATGGAAATAATTAATCACAATCAATTAAATAGTAAGAAAAAAAAAAACAATATGACGTATTTACTTTTATTATTAGGTACTTTTTCGAAACTTATCGTAAGAGTTAGTATTTTCGTAAAGAATTTTGTGTTTTAATTATCTAGGTAGGTACATAATACATAAAATTCTCGTGTCACAATGTTAGTAACCATACTCCTCCGAAACGGCTTGACCGATTTTTATGAACTTTTATATGCATATTCAGTAGGTCTCAGAATCGGCTACTATCTATTTTTCATACCCCTAGGTGATAAGGGTTGTCCACCCCTAACTTTTTTATTTTTTGGACAATTTTTTTTAATTTTTTTATAATGTGGCATTAAAAAATACATACAACCCTAAATTTTCACCATTCTACCACCAACCCCCATTTTTTAATAGCGATATTAGTACTGTAATAATCTTCAACTCTCAGTGGTCGATAAATGATCAATTATTATCAATCGATTAGTCATCCCCGCCAGGCGTCTACTGATGTCACTACTCACCCAGCAAACAGCACGGAGTGGGGATGAGAATGAAGCAGATTTTTTAAGAATGTTACAGGGAGTTCAAATATGTTCTAAGAAGTAAAATAATGTTTTATTATAACATTTCAGAATTATTTGGCAATGTTCAAGAATGTTTCAGAATCTTGAAGATCATTCAAGAATGTTCTAGAGTGTTAAAAAAAGTTAGAGAATGTTTTGAATCGTTATGGGATGTTCTGGATAGTTCTAAATTCGCGAATATTCTATAATGTTCCATCAAACGTGTGATATATTCTTACCCGAACAACGCCGGGTATTGCTGCTAGTTATCAATAAATTTTAAATTCAATTCGGTCAATTTTCCTATCTTAGTTTTTTAAATTTTACCGAATTATTAACTAAGATAAAAGGACGGAAAAACAATGACCATTTACAACTTTATACATCATCTTTTATTACAGTTAATTACGTTTAATTACATGATGACAAAGAATCTTCATTCTTGTAAGGCAGCAAAATTTTAAACATCTAAAAAATGACAAAGCGTCAATTTTCAGGACGAATTATAAATATTATTTCAAATCTCTTACAGTCATAATTCTAAACTGTATCAATCAATTAACAATTAACAACTTTGGAGTAAAATTGAGATTCATTTCAGTTTCTACAAAATTTAAATTCCATTGATAATACTGCAATTACAAATCACCTGATCAAAATAATTTATTAACAAGTGTAATTATAATCTTGCAGCCTAACCTAACCTAACCTAACAAACCGACATTATTTGCATGTCAATTTGAAAACGTTGACTAAACGATCTACTTAATTTTACCCTGATTTAGCCTCATTATTTTTTCTTTATTATTAAACTCAAGTTTCACTTATATTGTTTTTTTTTTTTACAAATATGACGAACATGTTTTTATTATTATTGGACTATGTACATTAGTAAATACGTACTATTGAATGAAAAAAGAAGTTTCGAACATTGTTCTTGCTTTAATCGTATCGTAAGGCCATCGCAGGTTAATTGATTATGGTAAAAAACTGCTTCATAATAATGTAAATCTACTGACAAAGAATACCGTTTATTATCTATATAATATTGCATATATAGGTACGTCAATAATATTCATACAATCGGAATAAAGTATGTTTCAAGGATATTTTCGCAATATATTAGTAACGCTTTATTCAATTTATCAATGTGTATTAGCAGATCAGTAGATCTACAACACGGAAAAGATATTTTATTAATTCCCTTACATTTATCTATTCTACCTTTATATAATGTATGTATATTGTGTGTACATGTATGCATTAATTCCATTTAGTATTGATCATAATAGATACCTACTATAGCCATTATGGATTGCTTTGGAAAATAACAGGGTGTGTTAGTGCTTTCTAACAGACAGAAAATCACGCACCTAACATTATTATGGCTTGTAAAATACGACTTAAATATTTGATGCTTTTAATCAATAAAAACACACCTAGCGACACCTTCCCTTGCCATTAAACTAATTATAATTGATAAACAAAGAGACTTATAGGAGTTACAATTATTAAACATTATTATAACGTTTTCCTATTATACACATTAATTTTCTAAATATGCACCCCCATGTTAATCACCGTGGGTATTGCGGTGAATTTTACGCTTATCCTTTAAAGCAACCAGTGGCGGATTTACCAGCAGGCTGAATAGGCTAGAGCCTAGGGCGGCAGATTTTAGGGCGCGGCAAACTTTGCTCAAAAATTTTTGTCTTACAGAAATAAAAAAAAATTATTATCTTATACACGGAAAAAAACGAGGCTCGAAAAATCAACAAAAATTACAATACTTTAGTGCTATACAGTATATTGAATAAACTAACGTCTATATATGAAAAATTACTAAACGCTTATTTATAAAATATACTATTGTGATTTTGAATTTTTTAAATATTCCAATAGCGTTTAAGTATTACATTTTAAATTTAGTATTTTTACCTATTTTTTAAATTAATTATTGCCATCAGTTTTTCTTTAGGTCCACCCACACAATATTCAATTAATGTGTAATATGTTTCACCACTTAAATATATCTATTCGAAGAGAAATGGGATCCGAAAACAAATTGCTTAAAAATAATATCAAATATGATATAGATATATATGTGGAAAATTAATACTTTTCTATTGATATTTCTGATGATATTAACAACCTGTTTGAGTGTAGAATAAAAATTTAATAAATTTACACGTAAAAAATTGCATATTGTTGCACAGAATTTCATAAATATTATACATTTCTTAGAATGATGATAATTAAAAAAAAACAATAATGATAATATTGTAATGTATAAAAGCTGTAAATATCTATTCAACGAAATTTCTTCTTAACATTCTTACATTTTTAATCCTAACGAATTCGTATCAATATTTGTTGATTAGTCTTATAAAAATATACGTAATACAATCATAAAGTTGCAATTTCATTGACAAAAAATTGATTGTGAATTAGGGTATAGAATTGCAGGTGTCAGTAGGGACGGCAAATTTTGAATAGCCTATGGGCGGCAAATGTGTAAATCCGCCACTGGATGCAACAGTTTTGGTATACCGCCTTTATAGTAAAGCCATTACTAACGTGATGTTTAAACTTTATCTTATACATGCGGTGTACCAAATTTGAGTTATCAATCTCTTAAAGTTTCAAAGATATACGTTTCCAAAGTTGTCTAATAATCTGAATATGAGACACTACCTATACGTACTTCCTTCCCTGCGCATTAATTACCCCAATTGCAAGCTAGGTAATTAAACTTAAAGGTATAATTTACGTGCCAAAGATATTTGATCGATTGATTACATGTATACACTCATAAAATAGATAATCCCTATAATAAACTGTCTATTTATCTCAATACACACACGTAAAGAATTGCATGAGAAAAATTACCTACAAATTGTAGGTAAACGAGTGAAAGTCTCAGAATATAGAAAAAATAATAGCATTTATGGCAAGTTCAAGTATACTTCCCATTTGCAAGCTTAAGCAAACAACTCATAATCTTGATAAATAAAAGAAAAACTAAAAACAAGTTCGTTTCAGATTAACACCATGAAAAAACTTCCAATTACACTGGTAGGATTCTGTTTAGTAATTTCCACGGTTTATGCATCTCCTTTTGAATTAACTGAAAATTATGTAGCCGAATTCGAGAAAGGAATGGAAGAACTGAAACACATAGCTCAGGAACGCCGGTTTGATCATGAAGATATTCATCACGACCCTGACCATTACAACATATCTGAAGCACTCACAGGTAAATGAAAAAGTTAACTTATCAATTATAAATATTTTTCAAAAAAAAAAATACTTTGTATAGTAAAAATGTAATTTACTTTTCAGAAGCAGACAAATATGATTTCATTGTAATTGGATCAGGATCCTCTGGAGGAGTAATAGCTGCCCGACTCTCCGAAATACCAGAATGGAAAATCCTTCTTTTAGAAGCTGGTGCTCCCGAAACACCTTATACTCAAGTTCCAGGAATGGCTCATTACTTACAAAACACTCCGTATAGCTGGGGTTACACTACAACACCCCAAGAATCGTTTTGCTTAGGTAGTTTTATATAAAAAATTGAATAGTCACAATTATTAAATTTAATGGTTTTATAAGGTATGGAAGAAAATAAATGCCCATGTGCAGCGGGCAAAGCTTTAGGAGGTTCGACAGCAATTAATTCGATGTTGTACACGAGAGGCAACAAGAGAGATTATGACCTTTGGGCTGATAACGGAAACTTGGGCTGGTGCTACGATGATGTGCTACCATATTTCAAAAAAATGGAAAACATCGACTTGCCTCATTTTGATCGTAAATATCATCATCAAGGAGGTCCAGTACATGTGGAAGCACCTCAATACCTTTCAGAATACGCTGAAGATTTTCTAGAAGCTGGAAAGGAACTTGGAATAAAAACAGTCGACTACAATGGAGCCGACCAGGTAAAACTTAAAAATTAATTTCCTTTTTCATTAATCTCTGATCCTTTTTTATCCTCTTATTTCGTAGATGGGCTTCGGTACTCCCCAAGTAACCACAAAACATGGAAAAAGAAATAGCGTTGCTCAAGCTTATCTCGAACCAGCGAAAAAACGCCACAACTTGATGATCAAACCCCTTAGCCATGTCATCGAAATTCTCATTAATCCACACACTAAAGAAGCCAGTGGGGTGAAATACATCCACGACGGAAAACTATATATTGCTAAAGCTGATAAGGAAGTGATTTTATCAGCTGGTTCATACAACTCACCACAACTACTGATGCTGTCAGGAATTGGACCCAAGGAAGGTTTAGAACATCTAGAAATACCAGTCGTAGCAGACCTACCAGTTGGAAAACATCTTAAAGACCACCTTTCGTTCATTGGTATGGATTTCATCCTTAATAAAGAAAAAGACGAACCCACTAATCCTCACGATGATCTTGTACAATGGCTTAAGGACGGTAAAGGACCGCTAGCTGCAATAAGGTCTGAAGGATTAGGCTACATCAGGACTGAAGCTTCAAAAGACCCAGAAGATTATCCTGACATTGAAATAATCTTTTCTCCAAAATCTCGAAAACTTGGAGAAAAACTAATGAAAAACCTCCGAGTTAAAAAAGAGATCTACGAAAACTTTTGGAAACCTATAGAAGACAAAGAAACATTTTCTTTAGAAGTAATGTTAATACATCCAAAATCCACCGGAACTCTTAAATTGAAATCCAAAAATCCCTTCGATCCACCACTTTTGGACGCCCGTCAACTAACAGATCCTGACAACCAAGATCTCGAAACGATATTGAAAGGTGTCAAAAAAGCTTTAGAGATTCCAAAAACGCACGCGTTCCAAAAATACGGTGCGCATTTGAACGAACACCCTGTACCCGGTTGTGAAGCTTTAGAGTTCGGGTCGGAAAATTATTGGAAATGCGCAATAAGGCACTTATCGGTCACTCTCAGACATGCGACAGGCACCTGTAGAATGGGACCAAAACACGATAAAGACGCCGTTGTTGACAACAAACTTAAAGTGCACGGAATTCATAAATTACGAGTTGCAGACGCAAGTGTGATACCTGTTAGCATTTCTGGGCACACTAATGCTGCAGCCATCATGGTGGGAGAAAAAGCTGCAGATATTATTAAACATGATTGGTTGTAAAAATAAGTTACCAAGTTTGTCTAAAAATACATAATTTATGTACAAATGGATGCAAAATCAATTATTTTGGAATTTTCAGGTGCCTATTATACTTACAATACAATGCACGTGTATTATAATTACAGATACTATTACACATAAGATATGTAGTAGACAGTTAATTTAGAATGACGATTTTTAATTCGCCAAACGGAAAGGGGTAGCTTATCTTTTAACCCTAATAAACAAAGTATTACACACTCATCTGTAACATTTACGATTAGTGAGTGTAACATGAAATGTGAGATTAATTTGTACTTTTCTACAAAATAAAATTTCTAAAAACACCAAGAATTTTTTACGTGGGTACAATTAAATTGTGCAGCCCCCTTTTGAAATCTTGTAAATTATATGGATGAGCGTTTGTGGGATTTCATATTTTTGACTTATTTATTCGTACTTATGGTAAATAGACACCAGAAACTACCCCTTCATAAAGTTTTGTAGATTTACAAAAAAAAAGGCCGACAGCAACAAAAACCCAACCCATCTATAAATTATTCAAATAAAAATAAGACTTTCTGAGCGTAAATAAGCTTACGCAATATTATGATTATGATACATTACTTGTAATATGATTAGTAAGGAAAATTCACACAAAAGTATTAAGTAAGTATATAAGTGATAAGGTAGAGATGCAAATATTTAAAAGTTGATATCATTATAAGAATTCTTACTAACTAGAAATATAAACTGTGTCTGTGGCTTATACGGAAGGAAAACAGAAACACCCTGTACATAATGTTGAGTTATAGGCTGAAATAGGGTTGAAAAAGTGGGTCAAAGGGTAACTAACTATGTATCACCATTACCATTAAGGGGCAGATCTAAAGTACATATATACTTATGGACTTTTTGGGCTGCAGCCCAGGGCTCCGTGTATATACAGAGCCCCAGCCCCCATGGAATATAATAAAGAGTAGGTATTGTAAATTTATCAAATAAAAAATAACTACACTAAAATTTAAAAAATACTTTTTTGTCCTCGATTTAAATCATTAAATAAAAGCCCCCAACCAGTGTTAGCCAAGGACCCCCAAATTCACGGTACAATTGGAAATATCTTAACCTGAGCTTTCCAAAAAGGTATCAATCAATCCCCATTTTAATTTCAAAAGGTTTACAATAGAATAATTCATATTCTCTGTTTAAGAATATCTTGTTTATTAGTTAGGAACTTTTTTGCAGAAGATCCAAGGACAAACTAAACATAAAAATTACAACGTAGATTGTATAGACTGTTTCGTTATAAATACCAACGTTTCGTACTCTACAATAATAGATAAACTATTTCAGATAAAACGCATTGGATGCAATAGTAACACGTTTTACCAATGCAATTTTTAAAGAGCTTTTACTTTTCCTACATATCCACCTATTCCCTCGTATAAATATTTACATTATCGTATTTTACAAATATATAAAAATATTTTAATAATTGTAAAATATTAGGAAAAAATAGTTAAAAAAATTATTTATAGGTACCTAATAGGTAATTACAACTCGTGTGTGTGTTCAATGATAATAGTGTGTGGTTTTGTTTGTATTGTCCAAAATTTGGCGGTACTCTTTTAATTATTAAAAAAGTCTTTCAGTTCCTTTTACCAATAATTATTAAATGTGAACATCTTAAGTACTATTTTGAAAATATTCCCTCTTCCTGAGAACAACCTAAACTTGTGTTAACATAGTAGGTAGGTAAGTAAATGCTAAAAAAATTTACCTGAAACAATTAGAGCCTCGTTAGGTCCTACCGTGTGTATGTTGCCCATCGCTAATAAGATTATTCACACCGCACAAAACTACTTCGACAGATTAAAAAACGATCAAAACACGTCCCAAAAAAAAACTAAAACACTGTCAGAACAGCCCTTTAACTGTCTGCAACACCGGCCATGCTAGAACCATTTGCTAATCAAGACGGGCGCATGCGTTTATTTTCATATTACTGCGAAATTCAGAATAATATAGAGCATTGCAAATTTTTCAACACTAGTTATCATTGGGATATTAAATGTCAGTTTCGAGTTTAGCGGCCTTAGCGTCTTTTAAATTTCAGTGAAAACAAAAACAAAACGAGTGAAATGTGACCAGTCCCAAACAGTGAGTAAGTGTCGCAGTACAGGTCTAGCTGCGACGTACGTGATTCTTAACTTAATAAATTAGAAAAAAACAGGTATAGACGACATTGTCTGAACTAATAGGGTACTACTTTACACAATTTTTGTGATGCTGGTGTTGCAACTAAACGGTGGTAAATAGTTTTAACGAATTATTACAAAATAATAAGTAATAAATCGGTTGTGCAATTCAAAAACAAGACAATTACAGGTATTTAGTTATAACGAAATTTACAGCTCTCCAATATTTAACCTGCAGTATTTTTACCACGATTCTTACAAAGTCTAGGTAATCCTAACCTAAATTTGTAACCAACTATTAAACTAAATTTTACATTTACGATATTGTAATTAAAGTTTTCCATATATTTTGTAAGTTTTTAAGCATTTTTGAAGACTTGTCATATGCTGTTAGTTGTAGATTTAATTCAGGATGTCAGATACAAGTGATTTAGATCGCCAAATAGAACAGCTAAAAAGATGTGAAATTATTAAAGAAGCAGAAGTAAAGGCCCTTTGTGCCAAGGCAAGAGAAATTTTAGTAGAAGAAAGTAATGTTCAAAGAGTAGACTCGCCAGTAACGGTAATATTAATTATTAAACATGACCCACAATCATACTTACATTATTAATTAAATTCAAGGTTTGTGGAGATATTCATGGTCAATTTTACGATCTAAAGGAGTTATTTAAAGTCGGAGGAGACGTACCTGAGACCAATTATTTATTTATGGGAGATTTTGTTGATCGTGGTTTTTATAGTGTTGAGACCTTTCTTTTACTACTTGCATTAAAAGTAAGTCCTCAAATACCTGATTAGATTACTTACTAATTGAACATATGTTAAAAATAGGTTCGATATCCAGATCGTATAACTTTAATTCGAGGCAATCACGAATCTAGACAAATTACTCAAGTATATGGTTTCTATGATGAATGTTTAAGAAAATATGGGTCAATAACGGTTTGGAGATACTGCACTGAAATATTTGATTATTTGTCTCTCTCTGCAATAATTGATGGAAAAATATTTTGTGTCCATGGTGGTCTTTCGCCATCCATTCAAACATTAGATCAAATCAGGACTATTGATCGTAAACAAGAAGTTCCTCATGATGGGCCCATGTGTGATTTATTATGGAGTGACCCAGAAGGTTAATATATTATTTGTTATATAATGGATTCATAAAAAAATATGTTTCTTTACAGATACCCAAGGTTGGGGTGTTTCCCCTAGAGGCGCTGGTTATCTATTTGGTTCAGATGTAGTTGCTCAGTTTAATGCAGCTAATGACATCGATATGATATGTCGTGCACACCAACTAGTTATGGAAGGTTACAAATGGCACTTTAATGAGACTGTTCTAACAGTTTGGTCAGCACCCAATTACTGTTATAGGTAAATATCAATTTGCTCTCAATTTACATAAAGCAGACACTTGTGTACCTTTTTACCTGAACAATTTTTAGTTATCCATTTATTCTAAAATCTTTATTGAAGCCATAACAAAGTAATTAAGAACCATATTTCATTCCCAAGTTATTGGCTAAATATTAATCATCACAATTTATTGCTAAAACTTCGAATATGATCCCCATTCATCTATTAATATTTTTTTCGCCATTACTCTAATCAAATAATAAAGATACCCCAAACATACGTATTAACTAGTTTTGTTTTTATGAGAAATGAGTGCTGGTCAAAGCTATAGTGTTTTATGTCTTAAAATTTACTTCCAGACTGATCAGGATAAATTACTTGATTTAAAAAGTATATTTCCAGAAAGGCTTTACGTTCTTTCAAGGTTCTTGAAGTTATCTTCTTTTATTTTCAAAGTGGCTTTTATGTCATTAGATTTTGAAATACAATTGAGTTTTATACACTTAGAAAGAGCTTGGAATTCTTTTGAAAATGCTTTGCTCTGTTTTCGTATAGAGTATAAACTTATTTAAGATATACTAATTCAAATTACTATTTTTTTTTTCTAAGATGTGGAAACGTAGCAGCAATATTAGAACTGAATGAGCATCTTCAACGAGATTTTACAATATTCGAAGCTGCCCCTCAAGAAACTCGCGGAATACCGTCGAAAAAGCCGCAAGCAGATTACTTCCTTTAGGATTTCCCCCCAATTATCTCAGGTCAGCATCGTTTCGATCGTCTGCTATTAAATACTACCTTAGTAGTTTTCGACTGAAACATCAGAGCTTATTTATAGGTCATAAAATAATTAACAAAAAAAAGAACATAACGGACTGCCTGTAATTACTGTAGTTAATTTTTTTCTTTTTATAATTTATGCCCATAGACTGTAAGATTAGATGTTAATATAAAAAATTATATTTGTAAAGTACCCAGTAAATTTCATCGTTTTATTAAATAATTCGTGTTTTTTCCTTAGGTATCACATAGAACACTTTTTTAACTGTTCGATTCGTATTTGCAATTTGTAAAAGTATAATAAAATTTTGTAAGTATTAAAATGTTTATCTTTCACTATATTCGAATAATACCAATAAGGAAATGCTGTATTAGCCGGGAATAGAACCTATAGGCTAAACCAAAACAAGCTAAAATGAAACAAATACCGCAGGCAACCAACTTTCCACGGTTAAGGCAAAAGATTCCTAATTTCCATTTAAAAACCATTGAACGACGAAGAATTGATAATAGTAATAAAATTATAAACAGGAATGGTTTTGATCATCACTAATACACACTATTTTTACAGATCTCAAAAAAATACAAGTGATACTACAAACATTTTCGAACCTTGAACCTAATTTGTGCTGGGTATTTGTCAACAGAATTATTTGAAATAGAATGATCGTTATTTATTTGTGAAATAAAATCTGAAATTATTTGACTAAATACTTTTTAATTATTATGTATAT
This sequence comes from Agrilus mali, assembly GCA_029378335.1. Classification (NCBI taxonomy): domain Eukaryota; kingdom Metazoa; phylum Arthropoda; class Insecta; order Coleoptera; family Buprestidae; genus Agrilus; species Agrilus mali. The sequence continues at coordinate 8,089,233 of CM055662.1, forward strand.
CACAAAAACTTGCTTTTTTCGCATTACCCTGTAAATTCTGCTTCAATTTTGTATGATGGGTTGCCTGCCGCATTTAGTTTATATCATGTTTATATACATGTCTCTGGTTTCTACCTATATGTTTATCTATGGTAAGTCAAGGACAGTAATGTCAAAGAAAAAATTAATATAACCAAATATAACCCACAAATTTATCAATAAACATTCAGGAAGTTTTAATCATTTTAATATAATACAATGACTCAAAATAGCCATCTGTTTCTAAAATTTCTCGTATATTTACAACGAAGATATAGTTCAAACGTATATCAATTCGTTCCTAAACACCCTCCCTTAGAAGAATGTGATATTAAACGTTTAGAAGATTTCATAGTAAATTCTAGCAAACTACTCGTATTAACAGGAGCTGGTATTTCAACAGAATCTGGTAATGTACTACCAAAAATAATTGTATTGCCTTATAAAAAATGTTGTTTACAATTAGGAATTCCGGATTACAGATCAGAAGAAGTGGGACTCTATGCCAGATCAAACCACAAACCTATGACTTATCAGGAATTTTTGAACTCTGCTTATGGTCGAAAACGATATTGGGCAAGGAGCTACATAGGATGGGATAGATTCTCTTATTGTCAACCGAATACTACACATATTTCATTGCGTAATCTAGAACTTGATCATTATAAAATAAACTTTGTAGTCACCCAAAATGTTGATAGGCTTCACACCAAAGCTGGCAGCATTAATGTTATAGAACTTCATGGGACTCTTTATGAAGTAATATGTTTAAATTGCTCTAAAAAGTACTGCCGTTTTAAAATTCAAGAGCAAATGAAGAAATTAAATCCCAACATCAGAGATTTTGCAACTATGGTGAGGCCTGATGGAGATGTTGATATCTCAGAGGTAAGCTATTGTTTTCTTCGGCACATTTACAGCCTAATTATCCTTTGTACCTTATTATATTTTTAAAGGATCAAATAAAAGAATTTACAACACCTCAGTGTGAAGAATGTGGTGGCATTTTAAAACCAGATGTGGTTTATTTTGGTGATAATGTTCCTAAAAAAAGAGTTATTAAAGTAACAGAAGCTGTAACAAGCTCTGACTCTTTGTTAGTATTGGGCTCTAGTTTGTCAGTATATTCATCATATAGAATAGTTCTACAGGCTGCTGAAGAAAAGAAAAACATTGCCATTGTTAATATTGGCCCAACTAGGGCAGATCATTGTGCCCATCTAAGAATATCAGCGAAATGCGGGGATATATTACCTAAAATATGTTGATATAAAAGTACAAATATTTAGACCTTGTTATTTACATTTATTTTTAATATTATATGTATATTTTATTTTCGTACCAAATCCTGGTCATCCTGTTGGTTAATAAAACAATTCAAGAAAACAATGTTAATATTACTATCCATTATGGAAACGTGTTTTCAAGATTTTGTTCAAAATTTTAAAAAGAAGCTTTTGTGGCAAATTTTCATTGTTAAACGGTTCTATGGTAAATTGAGTTTAACTTTGATTAAATTATTCAATAAATTAAATCTGTGGTTTAGGGGTTGCATTCTGGTGAAACGACATTACATTTATGTAACTAAACGTATTTGAACAAATAGGAAGCCCTGGCTAAGTGATAAAAATTCACACCTGTTCGGTTTTTTTAACAGAAAATTATTCTAAATTTTTAATTCGCTTTTATTTTAGAAATTTCGTATTTACAGACTGATGTAATATTTTATATTCGGAAAATATTCAATTCACCTACTTTAGTTCAACAACTATTATAAGTATATAGTACACAGTACATTATTATTACCCGGTTGAATTTCAATTCTTTCATTCTCAAAGTCAACAGTAAAAGAAATTTTGAAAATTGCTTACCAAATCGTTTGAATTCTGATACAATTTATTATACATGCCTATATATAAATACTTTCTGAATGTTAAAATAGCGAACGAACACATTAAACGTCTATGAAAAAAATAATAATTAGAAAAATATTTTATATTCCAGATATAATACTGATAAATAGTTTTTAATGTTATTAAAAACGAAACAAAAATAACATTAACAAAAAAACAACAAATATACATATTTGACTTCTAACACTTTTATATTTAAAGTAAATCTCTAGTGGTTCTGACTCATTCTATTATAGATTATTTTTACTGATCAGACAGTAGCTAGTTAAAAAATAAACTGTAAGTTATAGTTGATGAATTGCAAACGAGAAGAATATAATCATCATACTAATAAAAACTGTTATTAATAATTTCTTTGGTTTATACTTTATAGTTAAAATAAAAAGATATTACAGTTTAAACTTTAACCAGCTAATAGTGTGAATGGACTAATTCAGTTCAATAAAACCGAAATATCTATAAGATATATAAAACCTATTAATCGTATAATCAATTTCAGTCATTTACAGGAAAACTTATTGAGAATGCTATGTTTAACACTCCATAATAAATTAACATAAACGTAGAACTGATCAAATTTTTGAAATTATTCTTACCTGATTGCTTGTCTAAAATATGTTTACAGTTTCCAATCTTTCTCAAATTGTTTAATATAAATATATGTATGCAAGTGTATATAAACAGTTAAATGATATTATCTAAGGTAAAACAAAATTTGTTAAAATGTAATACTTAGTACGAAAACACTAGGTACGATTCTGAATAGTAATCTAAAATAGACAATAAATAAATAAAATAAACACAACCGTTATGCTTAAAAAAATACTTTGGGGTTGTAACTGCTACGGAACTTGTGTGATACTTCAAAAATTAAGCTTTTAGCGCGCCCCATAACTGGTTCAAACTACATCTGTCCGTTTCATGGGTGAGTTTATGGGCTAAATAATAATGTTTCATTACAAAATGTTTCTGGCAAACTTGACACGTAAATTTTGACTGTTTTTCATGAGTTTTTTTATGTTTAAGTAAATTGTCATTTCTGGAAAAGCTTTTGTCGCATATATCGCATATGAAATTTTTTGCGCCACTATGTGCGGTCATGTGTCGTAGCAGGTGCTCTTTTCTCATAAAGCATTTATTACAACTATCGCATCGAAAAGGTCGAAAACCTGTATGCAATTTTACGTGCTGAAACAAATGTTCTTTCCTTTTAAATGCTTTCTTACAAATTTCACAAGTGTGACTTTTTACTAAATTATCATTCTGTGCTGTGATCATGACTGATGTTGATGTGGGCGAAGGTCCATTTAAATTTGACTGGTTGTTCATAGTTGTCACCACACCATTTGTACCTAAGTCTAATGAATTGTTAACATTTTCTGTGGAACTGTTTACTGTTTGATTACTCATATGCATGACATTTGGGGATGAAATGTTGTTCACTTTAGAATGGTTCATACCCAAATTTTGATTTTTTATGTTTGATGTAGTATTATGGATAATCGATGGTAGACTATTGGCAATATTAAGCACAGTTGAATTATTGGTACTGGTATGAATTTCTTCTTCTGACTTAACATTTAAACTTGTATTTGATATGTTTGAGAGTCCATTCATGCTTAAGCTATTCAATAGGTTCGCGTTGGCTGATGTTAAATTCATATTGAGAATGTTCATGGCAGGTGCAAAGGCACCCTTTTCCAAACTTGCAGAATCCATATGTGTATTGAGATCCAAATTATTGATTAAACCATTACTGTTTGGTGTTGTTGAATTCATACTATAACTTTTGCGATGAATAACATTTTGAACCTTAGAAATACCATTTTGGTGTGAGTTAACGGAAGTATTTGTGAGGTTTTGTCCTAAATTATTGGTGGAAGATTGCTGATTAATATTGTGGTTGTAACTTGTATTTGTGTTTGAATTCATGTTTGTAAGATTAGAGTTAAAGTTTAAATTATTCGAGTTCAAACTTGAAGGAATGTTGATGGCATTTAAATTTATATTTTGCAAACTGATGTTTGACATTACATTAATACTGCTAGAGTTGATATGAGTAGGATAACCAATGTTTGAATTGGTTGAGAAAACTTGTTGATTAGATTCATTTTCGGCCAGCTTTGTTGCCTGAGGTATATGATTAGAATTGATGAACTTCTGAACAAGTTGTGTATGATTTAAGTCAGGTACAGAGATTACTGCATTTGTAGAATTTTTGTAACTATCATTAGCCTTATATGCATAGGTAATTTTATTTGGCTGTGTACTTGATTTGGTTTCTCCACATGTACCAGTTCCTAAATGTTGAGGTTCACTTTCAGTTAAGTCTATTTTAATTATAGGATCTTCTAAATAATTGTTATCAGGTTTCTTATGATGTGAATCTGAATTTTTTGGTCTCTTTCTTCCTTGAATTATTGGCTTATTTGATGATTCTAGATTCCTTTGAAGTTTTTGAGAGTTGCCTTGTGATAGAAGAGTATTACTTTGTGCTAAAAGTGCATCAAAGTTTACTATTGGCCCAATACCTATTATTTCACCATTTGCATTGACAGTCACATTAGCTACTGTGTCATTCTTTGCAGAATTTTGAAGAAAACTTTTTAGTACCTCCATATTGACAGCATTCAAATTATATGCAACTTGTGGTTGACTAGTGGCTGCTTGAATGACTTTTGAATGTAACATATCTGATTTAAGGGTAGTTTTTGAATTAACATTTGATGGGACACTATTTGGAATATGCACATAAGAAACATCCTGGGGTGAATTGTCAACAACATTCACAAAATTTGAATTTCCATAGGGTGATTCACTTTGTGTAGTAGATGTAATAGAATTAGTAGGAATAGTTGTTACTAATATGGTTGGTGCTGTTGTGACAGGACTAGGTTTTGAACTTATATCTTTGATATAAACCTAAAATCAAATATCAACTCAATATTTTCTTATTAACTATCGCTAATGTATTTGAGTACCTTTCCAGATCTCTTAAAATCTTCTGTATATCTAAAGTTATTAAAGTAACTTGAAAGCATAGTTTCTGAACCCTGGCATTCCTTTCTAAATGTGTAACACTCTTCCAAAGTATTTAAACACTGCGAACATACTACTTTTGGTAAGAAATCGTTTTCACAGACCTACAAACGCGCAAAAACGTTTAATTTGAAGTAAACAACCACCTCTGTCAACAAACCTTTAAAGAGAGGCAACTTTGTATTTTATTTTGTAATTGTATTTTTCTCCCCTCTTCGTGAAATATATGAGTCTTTTCTTTCTGTTGGTTTGTAGCACATAGCCGGCATAATTCATAAAAATTTACTCTTTTATAACCTGACATTTTTAAACATTTATTATTATCTTTTAACAAAATCGACCTTCGGAATTTGGTGTGTTCTATGTCACAAATTCCATAATGTGCTTATGGAAACGAATCCACATAAAAGAAATCAAATTAAGTTTTAAATAATCCATAAGCACACATTTTTCCATTTATATTATCACGACAAATACTTATTAATTCCAAATTTTATAGAAAACTTTGTACCCTTATTAAAAATCAGTTAGTAGTGATTACAATATCTAAAGAAATAACAGAAAATATCATGATTGCTTTCAGACCGTAAACATTAATTTATTTAAATTTATTAACAATAGAAAAGACAAAACAGAATTATTTCTAAAACGTGGAGTATATAAATTATGTTGCAATATATGTAATTCTATTTACATAGGCCAAACGAGGAGGACGTTTAAAGATAGAATCAACGAACATTGCAAAAATTATACATACGTCTAGTTTCATGAATCACAAAATATAAAAATATTACATATAAAGGACAAAAGTACGATTCTATAGTGAATAGAGATAAGATCGTATTTAAATTCAAACTGAAAAATCACAACAATTGAAATAGAGAATGATTACGACTCTCCTATTGTCAGGACGTGTGTAAAGTAACTAGTTATTAATTCTTCTTCTGAAGATTGCCTTGTAGGTCGAAACAAAAAATAAGTAAAAGTTTTCAGTGTTTTCTTTACATAAATATCAGTACACTTTAAAAAGCCAACAAAAGATATCAATACAATAATAAACAAGTACGTACATAATTAGTTAAAGAGTTATTTTGAAACCATGAGTCTGTAAGCAAAAAATTGTTAAAAAAATAAGAAAGGCCAGGATAAAAAAGTTATAGGTAGTTATAGTTTTAGTCAGTTTTTAGTTGTATATTGTAGTTTTGTTTTTTGTTATACATGTTATAATAATCTCTGACCATAAGAATATTGTCCACACCCAAATGGGCATTTCATTTTAATTTACGTTCGAACCTTAACACTAATCTAATAGTTAAAAATGATTATAACATAAATAACAAATTTAAACAAAGAAATATACAGCTAAAAACTAACCAAAAATTTACTATAACTATTATTATATTATTCTTACCTTGCTTATTTTTTTTAACAGTTTTTATTTATAGATTTATAGTTTGATATTAAGTTTATTTATGTCTCTCGATGTAGTCACGTTCTTTTAACTATTTATTTGTTTTATTAAAGTTATGTTAGTAACTCCAAGTGAAATTTCAGATATAGATTTTTTAGTAATAAACTTTTTTTGACCTCTAAAAGCTTTGATTTTACATCTTTATTAGTAATTGGGGGGAGAACCAGTAATTATTTATTACATATCGCCAAATTGTCTTTTTATAAAAATGTTAAAAGCAATATACAGAATTATTTCATTCATTTTATTATTGAAACTTGCCGGTTGGCGTTTATAGCGCCACTATATTTTTGAATTTAACTTATACATTTTTCTATGATTATCTAACCCATTTTCTAGTCTGTGATCATTTTTGAGTCATATTTTTAAGTTAAGTATATGGATGGTATATGGTTAAGTACATAGACTAGGATAGATGCACGACTCGCGGTATTTTTGGGATGGACACTCAGCGCCATCCGTTGTTTGCCCCACATTAATAAGACGTTACTTGGAATATATATAAATGGAAATGACAAAGAAAACTTTCTAAACTATTGCGCCATCTATACATAAAACTATGAAGCATCATTTAAGGCGCGGGAATTTCAAATTAAACCAAATTTTAATTGTTTTATTGGAAATTGAAAAAAAAACAAATATTATATAAACAAATTTATTAACAAAGTAAAAATGCAGTAATAAGTACAATTAGTACAATATACGAGTAAATAGCAAAACACCAAATTAAAATACTTAATAAATACTAAAAAAGTAATTATGTTATTATCAAATAAAACCCAATTTAAACGTTTTAACGTATTTAGTCATATATTTTTTGTTCAGAATATTATATATATATAATTTCAATTTGTTATAAAAAATAGGAGCCAAACGTTAAAACGTCAATAACATGTTATAAAAATAACAAAGTTCTGTACGATAAAGTGTTGGGTCAAACAAAAAATTGGGCAACATGCGAAATAATACATAAATACAATAATAAGGATAAATATAACTAATAAATAAACAAATTACCTATAATTGCTGCATTTAGCAGCAGCCAGATTAATGAGTGGATCCGTGTAAGGCTTCTGGATTTTCACCCCACAGTGGTGTAAACTTAAGTAAAATTTTTTTTTCTTTACATAAAACAGTCCTTTCCAACAAAAAAATAAAAAAACGTACGCAAATTAGGGTTGTTTGGAAACCATGAGTTTTAACAAAAATTTTTACAAAAAAAAAAACCTAAAATTTATTAGTTTGTATATAACTCATTTTTATTGTTATTGGGGTTTTTTTAAATTTATAATAACCCTTCGCCCAAAAGCATATTGTTGTGTATTTCCCATTTTTTTATTAACCCTTAACACAAATCAATGGGTTAAAAATGATTAAAACCATTTTTTAACTAGCTTTGATTCAAAGAAATATCCCTAACAAGCAAAATTTCATGATTTTTTAATTACTTATTGTTAAACATTTATTTATATTTTATATTTAATTTTAATTATTTATGTTTCATGTACAGGTTCTTAACAAAGTTTTATAAAGTTATTTTAAAACCCCAAAAATTTCTTAGTTTTTTAAAAAATTGTTTACCCAAAACGTTTTAAAATCTTTTTAGAAATTTGGGGAAAATTTTTTTTCTTCCCCTTGATAAAAATTTAAAACAACCGTCGAATTATTTTTCGTTTCATTAAAACTTCCGGGTTGGGGTTTATGCGGCCAATATTTAAATTTTTAAAATTTTTTAAAAAATTTTTATCTGTGTTTCATTTTTGAGTCATTTTTTAAGGTGGCGTGTCGGGAAATGGTATATGGTTAAGTACTTATCTATGGTTAAGTATTGGTATTGTAGACAGAATTTTAACGTTATCTTATTTTTTATTTTATTTTGGGTGCGTCTTTTAATATTAAATTATATATTTTATTTATTTAATAATGTACTTAATGCGTTTTTTTATTTCTACAGATTGGTTGACGAATGAGAGAGAATTTAGTTCATTTGGTGATAATTCTGAAGACGGGTCAACTACAAGACTAATGGTTCTGTTTCTTTTGGATTTGATTTGCTGTGGAGTCTTTACCTTGCAATATCATGCAGTTAAAAGAAAGAAAATTCGAAAGATAAGTGGTAAAAAGGTGAAAAATCCTGCATATACCATAATATTTAGCTGGAAAGAGGTCATGATAGTGACTTTTTCCCCTGGCAAAAAGAACAACAAACAGAACCTGAAGGGAGAGGCTAAAGATTAAGACACGGAACTGTTCACTTTTTGTGTGCATGAGAAGTGTGCAAAGCAAAATAGATGGTAAGAAAAATAATTTAAAAATATAATTTTCGTTTTTGCAGTTGTGTAGATAAGGACAAGTAAATAATTAATCTGATCCTTTATAATTATGTTTTTGAGAAATTAAAGTTGTAATTTTTTCTTTTCCATTTAGGTCAAAAATGGGTTATGACGGTGGCTTGGGTTTCTTCCCTGGACAGAAGGATAAATATTACAACATGAAATATATTGCTAAATAAGAACTTTGAGACATGAAACTGTTCCCTTTTTGTACACATGAGGAGTTCACAGAGGAATATACATGGTAAGGAAAATCATTTAAGAATGTATTTCTAGTGTTAGGTTTGTCTGTTGAATGTTATTACATATTTATATAAAAATATGAATATAATTAAAACACTGTTTTGTATGTTTCCGTAATTTTAACAAAGTGTTTTATTTGCAATCATATTTTTTAAAAATAAATTCAATAGCCTTTTGTGCATCGATTGTGAAACATTTTAAATAACAGAGAAATGTTTCACTAAGAGATAAGCCTAACCGTAATCTTAATTATTGATATTTATATATTTTTTCGTTCATAAATTGCTTGAAATGGATATTTATTTGTGATTGTTTGGCCTTTTGAAAATTGCTTAAAAGGATAAAATTATACTTGGATATCCCTGAAGAATAATTTTGTAATGTTTAAGAATGTTGTTTAAGAGTTTTGTTTTAAACAAACTGTTTTCTTTTAAATGTCATGTATGTATTTGGTTGGTTGCTTTATTAAGATTCATTCAAAATTTAATCAAAGAAAATTTTTCCATAATTTTTATATTCACTTCCATAATATAAAGTGCTGTTAAATTTTTGAACTACAAACGTACATATATAAAGTGTTGTATGCAAGTATTCTATTTTTAACATAATAAAATAAAAGAGTATTTGGAAAGTTTCAACTGGTTTATTATTTGCCTTGACCGCTGTTTACGTATTAGTAATAATTTTCGTATTTCTTTACCTTTGAATTAAAATAATTAAAAATTGAAATATTGGTTATCACTTTCATAATTTAATTATATCTGTTAAGAGACACATTCCTCATTTGTATTATTATTTTATAACCTGGCCGCTTATAAGAAATATTTCTCATTTTATATTATCAACATTTGCTGTCTATTGGTATTGTGTTACAAAGCATCAGCAGTAATTGAAGCAATCAGAAAGAAGTACATCATTTCCACTGGAATCTGAACCCTGGTATGTTTCTGTTATAACAAGAAGAACTTATAGCAATACAACATGTAAGTTGACATATTTCCTTAATTTATTTAACATTTGTACATTAAAAAACACACATAAACTTAATTTGAAACTATGAACCTATTAACAAAAAATTGTTAAAAAACTAAGTAAGGTCAGGATAAAAAGTTGTAATTATAGTTTTAGTCAGTTTTTAGTTGTATAATGTTGTTTTGTTTAAATTTGTTGTTATAATAGCCTTTGACTATAAGAATATTGTTCAGACTCAAACGTAAATTAATAGCCAAATTCTCATGAATTAAAATAAAAGAAGTTTCCAGAAATAAGCCTCTATACAAAGGATATTTTTATTTTAATTTACGTGCGGATCTAAATAGTAATTTAATAGTAAAAAATGATTATAACATAAATAACAAATTTAAACAAAGCAATATACAATGAAAAACTAAATAATCGCTACAAAATTTTTTGTTTATAGATTTATAGTTTGAAATTAATTTGAAAGTAGCGACGTGTTTTTTAACTATTAATTTATACCACGTGTTGTCTTTTTAAAGTGTGTTTTTGCTAATTTGCTGTAATGTATTTAAGACTCTTTTACTATTTACAATTCTATTTTTTTTATTTGATTGATTTATGGAAAATCATGATTTAAACAATTAAATAAAACTACGAAGTTCAATTTTCCACTAATTTATTTACACACTTAACACTTATTTCACCCAACATAGGCATCTTCAGAAGACATAATAAGTTATTTCTTTTTTTTATTATTATTTACAATTATATCTATACCAAGACTTACTTGTACTTGAGACAAGTTTTTTATCTGTAGTTAATTAATAACTGAATTTTAAACCTATCTTAGTACCATCAATAGTTGATATTAGAAGAACTTATCATTTATTGTATAATTAATCGATTTCCAATTTTTGAAAATTGCCCTGTAAACCGCCATAAATCTCGTCATTCATCGATGGTCCGCTACGTAGTCGCTCATCCAGTTTAATGTTGTGTAAATAGTCGAAATACTTTTTATATTCCGTGAATTTTTCTTTTATGATGTCTGGAAATTTACATTTAGTTTTTATTAACTTACACACTTAAATAAATATCTAATTATAATTTAAAAGAAATATCAAAATCAAACGTGGAAACTAAATTCGAGTGTTTTATAAGGGCAATATTTCTTGTTAGCATTTAAATATCACGTGTCACAAGGTCAGTTGCTTGGTGTTTGAACACTGACCATCAAATTAATAATGCTAATCCTTACCTTGCATCTCTTCTAAAGATATACCATCTCCTCCTGCCTCGACAGGGAGCTTTTTTTTCGAAAATAACTTAAAACAAATCGATGAATCAGGATCAACAACAATCTAAAAAGTCAAACAACAACAGTTTTATGTAATACTATTTTTTAAATCATTTTTACCTTTACTTTCTTACTAATGATAGGATAGATTATTTTAAAAAAGGCATCCCATCCAGTTGGTGTATTTATAATGTATGCACGTTGAAACTTTTTGCGAAAAACATTCTGGAAATAATATTTTTTATATTAAGAGTTTATTAATAAGTATTGAATTAATTCTTTGATATTAAATTTATTTTACTACACTACATCTGTAACTCGTCTACGAAAAAAGGAAAAAAGAAATTGGTTCCCCTTTCAATAAAGCGTGACAAATGATATATGTATCATGTTTTATATAAGGCAGTGGTTTAAACAAGTTTTTCAGATGAATAATATCCTAGTATATCCACGTGCTTCACTTGCCTCCAACAAAATTTGTGATTTTTTTAAAAAGGATATATCTACTCGAGATAAGTGGGCCGTTTTTATGCCAGATAAGTCGTATATTGCAATTGCAGAAGAGAGAAATCCTTCGGCAATCATGAGCTCATAAACGTTTAACACGTGAGCGATGATACACTTCCAGTCAAAACGATCGGGATCGGTATCTTTTAATCTTGCATAAAAGATGGTTTGCGATTCTTCTGTCTGATAAGGCAATGGTGTAAAATAACTGTTAAAATAAATAATATCGAGCTAGATGCTAGAGGGAAAATTTCTGAAAGTTATTACAACTTACAATACGTCAGTTACTCTTTTCATTTCGTTGCTCAAGGGGTGTTTAAAGACGGTGGGAAAAGTTGAACGAAACGTGTAATAAAAGTCTACTATTCCTTTGGTTTCCTCGACACTGAACTTGGCATACGACAAGAAACTTTTGATAATGTTATAGTCTATAAAAATTTGAATATGTAATTAAATTTTAAATCTGATAGTGTTTAGTAAAAATGTAACTGACCATTAATTTCCGGTAGATATTCATGCTTTTTGAGCCATTCTTTAATTGCCTGGATGTTATTTTCTAACATTTGTGATGTTTTTCCAAATTCGACCAACACTTTTTCTTCATCATTTTTTTCAAATAACACACGTTTATTTGACATTATCAAGCCAGATAGATGCATTTACGAGTGCAACTGTTCACGAAACCCGTTTTTATGTTTTATAAATGTTTATCAACAGTATCTTAACATTAAAACTGCATTAACTTACACCTCTGATTATTGTAAAAAGTGCTTAACTACTTTTTGTAATTCTTGTAGTATTATAATTGTTTAATTAATCCTACATTGTCTCTACAAAAGGCGTTTTTATTTTATTTTATTACGAATTGATTCGGTGTTTTTTAGTTTTTACCTTGAAAAAAAATATAGCTTACTGATTAAATATATTTATTTTTCGACATATTATGTATTAATCATAAAAGCATTTTGATAACTTTCAGAATCCTTTTTTATAGTAATAATTAACTCCATATAATAAAAACTTCGTTCATTAGTTGTTGGTTGGCATAAATACGTATTTACTAATAAAAAATTGTATTATTTTTCAGATATAACACAATACAACATGATAATTTATGGAACAAATATACCATTTATGGTCCAAATGGGAACTTATCCAGAGTTCATGCTTTTTTTAGGCTCATGAGGACTTTATAACTGGGTGAGATTCTAATACTTTGAATATTAATTAATTGTAGATATTTATAGTTTATGCATCTAGAGAAAGCAAGGCGATTTTTTTTCAAAATTTAGGTATTTATTTTCTGCCTATTATAAAGTTCAAAATAATTTTATATATAACATTTCAAGAATTGAAGAAAACCTTTTTGTAAAGGTATAAATTTTTCATGCAGCAGTTATACAACATGAATTTTGCGGTGTATAATGGGTTACATATGCATATTTGTCAGTTTTATTATTAAAAAAATACATTAGTAGTTCTTTTTCTTTTTTGTTTAGTGAATTTTATTTATATATGTTAGCTGTTTTTTCTTCTGTCAAATGCAAATAATACTAAAAGTTAGGAATGGCGGTTGCTGTGATGTATGTTCGCTTTTATTATAAAATAATACATAAAAACAATTTAAATATATATACATAAATGAATTAATTGAAATAAAAGGTATAATTTTATATTAAGGATGCAGTAAATAATGTGCTTTAGAAAGTTATTCAAAATTTTTAGATTCATTTACACTTTTAACTCATGGCTGTTATTTATTTTTCAATTTGTCCTGATAACTTAACCTAAGTGAATTTAAGTATTATTGAATAATAAAAACTAAAGTAGTTATGCATATAGTTTTCTACTGTTTAATTTGAAGTAATATAACTTATTATTCCCATAGGTCTAGAATTATTAAATCTGGGTTATCTTACAGTACTGAGTATTGAAGGTTGGAGTTTTTGTTTCAACGTAGGTACAGTTCAGCAGTATGGCTTAAGTCCTATGTAAACAATGACAATATAGGGGTAAGTGATAATTTCTTTTATACTTTTTGATATTCTCATTCTCTGAGAACAAAATAATTTTCTTATTTTAAGCCTTTCACAAAAACAGTCGTCACTATTTTTTTTAATTGTATTACAAATTGATTCTGTATTTTCTAGTTTTTTATTTAACGTGAGAAAAAAGTATAGCTAACCCATTAAATGTATTTATTTTTTGGACATATGATATATCTTTTATATATATATTAATTATAAGAGAATTCTGATAACTTTCAGAATCGTTTTTTATAGCAATACTTTATAAAATTCGTTCTTTAGTTAGTAATTAGCATAAAAACATATAAAGTACTTAATAAAAGATTGTATCACTTCAGGTATAACAGAACATGATACATTATGGAACAAATATACCATTTATGGTCCTAATTGGAACTTATCCAGAGTTCGTGCTTTTCTTAGGCTCACAACATTTTCACATACCAACTTTTCATCCCAGTTTTGAATAATTATTTAGCAAGACGATTTTTTTAAACTTTAAGTATGTATTTATTATTTTTGGTTTATTATAAAGTTCAAAATAATTACATAGGTATTTAACGTTTCGAAAATTTTGGAAATCGTTTTTGTATAGGCTATAAGGGATTGTCAGTTTTATTAATGTTTTATTGTTTTAAAAAATTACGTTCGTGTACGATTCTATTCCCCCTTTGCTTTATGATAAGACAATATATTAGGTATATATTTAAGTTTTTTGTTTTATTTTATTTTTTAATATTGTCGCAAAGCGTTGCGACCTGGTGACAATAAAATGACAATTTAGTAAACTTTTTTCGGTGCACTGTTGATGAAACATAATTAATCAAAGACGAGAATAAAGGCAAAATAATGTTTCAACGGATTTATTTCGAAAAACTCGACATTTGTTTCGACCAGGCGGTCTTTATCAAGAGTAGATTAGTACTGTATTTATCTATTCTTGATAAAGACCGCCTGGTCGAAACATGTCGAGTTTTTCGAAATAAATCCGTTGAAACATTATTTTGTCTTTATTCTTTTCTTTATAAATGACAATTATTTGAAATTAACACTAGATTTACAACACTGTACCAAAAGGAGAAATCTTAACATTTACTATGTAAATTTAATATAAATTTGATAGAGTCTAAATCGCATTCTTTGTGAAACATGGTTAACTAATAAAAAAGGAAAGAATGAGAAACAGAAAACACTGGGCATGTCTCACTAAATATATATTGAACCTCTACAATATTATTTCGACCTTCAGGTCATTCTCAAGAGAGAAATTCTGTAACTAATAGTTCAGGTTGAATATATATTTAGTGAAACATACCCAGTGTTTTTTGTTTCTCATCCTTTCCTTTTTTATTCTTAATTGATAGCTTTCTTATCAAATACGCCGAGAAATTATAAAAGCAAATGATTAAAAACTTGGAGCATATTTGATAATGAAATTATTGGTTAGTAATTAAAGAAATTTAGGACGTTATGAATCTTGATGTTTGATTTCTTTGCATTTTCTTTAGGTAATGTACATATTTACGTATTCACAATATTAACTGAAGATAATACAATAACTACTTAATTTTTTTTAGTTAATTGTATAAATATTTGATTTTTAGATAATTAAGAGCAAAACTATTTTATCTAATTACTTTCCAATAGTACCGATTGTCTTTTATAGCACCACTAACACTATATTAAAAAGAAAACACTGCTTCACCTTATTACGAATTCATCAAAAGCATAAATCACTGAATCATTATTTTAAATTTAATGTCAAGCTTTTTATTAACTATTTGCAAATTCTAAATTTCTTTAATTACTAACTTATAATTTCGTATGGTTAATCATATCTAAATTCACTAGCAACTAAATTACAAAAATTTTTGAAATTGATACATTATCTGTAATTTTGTAACATTTGTCATATAAAGAATTTTATAATATACCTACTTTGCAAATAAATAAATAAATAAATTGCAATATGTATATTAACTAGTTAAAATTCAAGGAAATTGAAAGCCATTGCTCATTTTGTTAAATTATTATGCGTATGATTCCAAATTTTCTTTAGTTACAAACTAATAATTTCCTATGATTTACTTGATGTAAAGTCATAGTAGAATAAATAAAATAAAACTAACTATTGGTTTCCACAAAATATATTAAAAAAGCACTTGACAATTGTTACGTGTTTCTTCAATATATTTTGTGAAAATCAACTGTTGATTTTGTTTTATTTATTAAATTATCAATTTTCATCAAGTAAATTTAAGTCATAGGAAATTATTAGTTTATAATTAAAGAAATTTTGGAGTGTTGTTTATAATATTTATTTATTTATTTATTTATTTACAAAGTAGGTATATATTAAACAATGCTTCATACGAGGAAATATCACATATAAACGAGCCTTTGTAAATTTCGCGCTAGTTGGCGGCGTGAGGAGTCCGCAAAGTTGTGGACGTAGGAGGGTAGTAATGTAGAAGGGGTGGCGCGCCACGTGCTGTGAAACCAGTAGAAAGCACGATTAGCGAGAGAGAGGTACACGACGCGGTTGCACAACGTGCGATTATAAAATTTCTCGTCAATGAAAATGTTAATGCTGCTGAATTTTTGGCGTCGTTTACACCCACAGTTCGGGGAAAGAACCCTTTCATGGGCCCGGGTGAAGCACTGGTGTAAGGAGTTTCAGGGTGGACATACTCGCGTTGAAAACATGTCGCATGCGCGCCGTTCCCGTACCAGCATCACAGCGCAGAACACGGAAGCTATTCGTGAACTCTTCGAAGGTGATCGGCGTGTAACTGTGCTGGAAATCTCATAGCAACTGCAGACAAGCTATGGCAGTGTACAGTCCAGCATTCAGAATGAGTTGGGGTTCCAAAAGGTATCCGCCCGATGGGTTCCAAAGTTGCTGACGGATGAGCAAAAAGCCAAGCGGTTTGACATTGCTCAGCGGCCCCTAACGAGGTACGAGAAGAAAGGTAATGGTTTTTTGGAAAAGATCGTTACATGCTACGAGATGTGGGTCCACCATTATACCCAGGAATCGAAGAGAGCCAATATGGAGTGGCGAAAACGGGGCGAGGGAGCCTCGGTATAAGCGAAGACGCGGTTGTCTGCGGGAAAGGTCTTGGCGACGGTGTTCTGGGGCTACAAAGGGGTTCTACTACTCGATTTTCTGCAGGAACGACATACAGTTAATGCGGCCAACTATTGTGCACTTCTGAGCCGAGTTCGAGCTATGTACAGGTCCAAAAGGCGAGGCATTCCCATCCGAAGTGTATTGCTCCTCCATGATAATGCCAGGCCCCACACTGTGGCCATCACACACAAAAATTAGCCGAGATGCACTGGATTATACTAGAACATCCACCCTACAGCCTAGACTTTTCACCATGTGACTTTCATATGTTTGGGCCACTCAAAGAAGCTCTTGGAGGACATCGCTCCCAAACGAACGCGCAGGTTCAACAGTTCGTGTGCAATTGGCTTGATACCCGTCCTCGTGTTTTTTATGATACCGGCATTAAAAAATTATGTTCTTTGGAGGAAGTGCGTAGATAAGATGGGAAACTATGTCGAAAAATAAGAAGCATGTTATTTTGAACTTATTTTGAACAATATATTTGTTATAGGCTCGTTTATATTTGATTCTTACTAGTATAAAAAAGAATTTTTAGGATTAATTAAAGATAACAACAAGTTAGTTACAAAAGTTAAAATATTAAGAGTAAAATTGTTTAATCTAATTTCCTTCAAGCAGTACCTGTTGTCGTTCCAGCGCCACTACATTCTATAGATATTGTTAGATTTATCTCTGGTTATCTGTCATTTAAAAAATGATCGGTGATGCCTTCTCGCCGTCTTAATTTTTCCAATTTTAATTGTATTTTCGGTGTGTACTTTTATTATATCTTGTGAACAATTTATTTAATGTTGTAGTTAATTTGTTTCTGTTGTCCATTTCTTCAGATTGACAGAAGAATGATAGAAAATTGAAGCACATTTTTGACATGTTGCTGTTGGAACAAAAATAGCACAAACCCCAACCTCAAAAAACAACACTAAACGTCCGAAGCACTTATCGGTGGCATATTTACCTTCTACAGAGACTGAATAGAACTTCTTTTGTTCTGCTAGACGGCTAAAGTTTTCAGTGTGTTGGAATCACAGTGCTGCTGGTATAATTTCTGCATTTGAATTGATGTCGACATCTTCAGATTGCCGTCATTAACCAGCAAATTCATAGTCTGCATTAAGGTAAGAATATATAAAAATTGATTAAAAACGACTCATTTTTTTTATTACCGCCACTTAGTAAAGACTGCTATAAGAGTAAAACAACGACACTAAATATTATCTATGCTAGGTAAGTATTTAAGAACTATTAATCACACTCCACTTATTTATTTATTTGATAACAGACAAAAAGAAACCCAATAGATGTGAGGTACAGAAAAACAATCACAGTTCGTGTAAATCCAATGTGTAGTGTGTGTATTTTATAGTTTTAGAAATTACGAATGATTAGTTTGTATATTTATTCCTTACAAATTCATTTGAATTTCAAACGTTTCGCGCGGGTGACCCTTACTTTAATTTCATTGATTATTAACTAAAAATTCTGTTGATTAAAATATTCAAATACTCTTGATAATAAAATCATTAGTAATTGAAGACATTCAGATAGTTATGTGTATATATTTTGCAAAGTGAACTTTGTCATCATTTTTCTTATGTGCCTTTTTATTATTACTTCTTTTATAATGTAACCTTTTTCTACAAAAACCGTTAGTTTGCTACTTTTTGAGCACTTTAGGAGTTTCTGGGAAATGATGATAGCAGGAACATTAACAATATTTGCGAGACTTAAATTGGTTTATTAAATAATTTTAAATACTTTATGAAAGTAAAATATGTACATGTTTCTTTATTTATAGCAATAAGTATACGTAAGTTTTATTTAAAGTAATCAAGATGTTTGTTGCTTTTCTAGAGGCTTAATGGGACGACGACTGATGGATATCATGAAAATCTTCTGTGCAGAAATGGTTACATTCTGAGAATATTTCCTGAAATATATAGTTCCTTTCGGCGAGACACCTTTTGGGCTACGCTTGGGATTGCTTTGGTAAGATTTTAAAATAAGTTCTACATTACAGACTATTATAGGTGCCTACTGAAGTTTTTAAATATCCTTAATTATTAATTAATAGCTTTCTTATCAAATACGCCGAAATCTTTTAGCAATTATAAAAGCAAATTATTGAAAACTTGGAGCATATTTGATAATGAAATTATTGGTTAGTAATTAAAGAAATTTAGGACGTTATGAATCTTGATGTTTGATTTCTTTGCATTTTCTTTAGGTAATGTACATATTTACGTATTCACAATATTAACTGAAGATAATACAATAACTACTTAACTTTTTTTAGTTAATTGTATAAATATTTGATTTTTAGATAATTAAGAGCAAAACTATTTTATCTAAGTACTTTACAATAGTGCCGATTGTCTTTTATACCACCACTAACACTATATTAAAAAGAAAACACTGCTTCACCTTATTACGAATTCATCAAAAGCATAAATCACTGAATCATGATTTTAAATGTAATGTCAAGCTTTTTATTAACTATTTGCAAATTCTAAATTTCTTTAATTACTAACTTATAATTTCGTATGGTTAATCATATCTAAATTCACTAGCAACTGAATTACAAATATTTTTGAAATTGATACATTATCTGTCATCAATTTTGTAAGATTTGTCATTATACTTTGCAAATAAATAAATAGTAATATGTATATTATCTTATTAAGATTCAAGGAAATTAAAACGTCTAAGGCCCATTTTGTTAATTTACTATGCATATAATTCCAAATTTTCTTTAGTTACAAACTGATAATTTTTTATGATTCACTTGATGTAAAGTCATAGTTAAATAAAATAAAACTAACTATTGATTTCAACAAAATATAATAAAATAACACTTGACAATTGTTTTGTCTGAATGAATAGTTCGTATTATAAAGAAACGTGTGAAAAGTGTTTCTTCGCCATATTTTGTGGAAATCAACTGTTGGTTTTGTTTTATTTATTAAATAATCAATTTTCATCAAATGAATTAAGATCATAGGAAATTATTAGTTTATAATTAAAGAAAATATGAAGTGTTATTTATGATGTTTATGTATTCATCTGCAAAGTAGGTGTATATTATACAATTCTTTATATAAAAAGAATTTCAGTGTTAAATAAAGATAATGCATTAACTTCAAAAACATTTGTAAGTTAGTTACAAAAGTTTAAATATTGAGTAATGGTAAAATACTTCATCTATTCTCCTTCAAGTAGTACCGGTTGTCGTTTATAGCGCCACTACATTCTATAGATATTGTTAGGGTTATACATTTATCTATGCTTATATGTCAATGGTAAGTAAAATGGCAGGCAGCTAACGCCCAAGTGTAAGTTTTCTGTTTTTAGTCGATTTTTTAAGCGTTTTTCAATTTTGTTTCGTGTTTTAATTGTTCAATGGTGTAGTTAATGTGTTTCTGTTGTCTATTTGTACAGATTGATGGACGGATTAAGGAGTTATAAAGTAAATTTTGAACCTTGTGGAACGCGTTCACATCAATGGAAATTGTTCGTGGATTTCACTTTTTTGGACCATTCTGCAGCTAATTTTGGATCTGCAAATAACAGAATACAACCAGAACCCTATTTGGATTTCAGTACAATAAGGAATTGCCCACACTGCAACAACAATGTATTGGCTGGATGACTTTACTGCTGCCACAGGAACATCATATTCTGGAATAAATTAAAGGTAAGAATACATAAAATAATTAATGTTGTTTGCTCATTATTAATCTGTTACCACCGTATTTGTTTCAGGTCAACGCTGGAGAAGACAAAGAAGATCCATTCTGTAGTTAGCAATCTTTTAATATTAAGTATTTTTCTTTTTTTTTTTTTGAATTAGTCATTTGATTTTGCATGTTTGTTTTATTAGAATTCATTTTAGTTTGTTTTTATTATTTTGCATGTTCTCTTGCTTACCTCTTCGCTTTGCTTACTGCAATTCTTACTATCACGCTTCGCATTTACCCTATATGATCTGCAGGATTCAACGTTTCGTTATCTTGCTTGTTCCTTCTCATCTATGGTTCGAAACGGAGGCCTCCCCGAGTGACTTGCCATAGACTTAGCTTTATAGTTGTTCTTTGAAGTGTCTTATACACTTCTCGCGGTCTACTCGAACGTCACTTCCTTTCAGACTGATTGGTGTGGGTTATCTGGAATAGAAGCAATAGGCGACTGCCCAGCTCTCTCAGACGACATCTGTCCAATCTTTTCTACCAATTCTATTAGTTTTTGCCGTTAGTCCTTTGTAGTTTAGTTGGTTAATGCACTGCACTATTCGCTTACAGGTAAAGGACATCAATCGAAGATTGAAGACATCATACTTTATTCTTTTTCATTTGTTTTCTTGTATTTTTCTCTTACAGGTATTTATTTGTATTAATAAACTATTATGTTAATATTTAAACGATATATTTGTAACATAAAGTTCCTCTGATACTCAAAACTTTTCTAAATTGTCTTTTTGGTAAAATTATTAAAGCTAAATTGTATTTTAATAATTAGAAATATATTGGCGGATAAGGGTTGGCTATAAGGGGTGATTGTGGAGGCCACGGAGTATTAGAGTGGCTTTAAGCCCTAAATATAACGTTTAAATGTGAATATAAGCCTATAAGGTTTTTGTGTTGTAGTAAATACTAGAAAAGAGCGGAAATTATAGGCAGTCGTACTGAATTAACTTTATCGTATTGTTGTACATGTAGTAGTATTAATTTAACTCATTTTAATATACCTATAAATACAATAATATGAAAAAATCAATTAAGTCCCTACAAACAACTACTTGTTCTCTTTTTTTTTTTGTAAGCACTTATTACATCATGAACAACATATACACATTTATAATGATGTAATTGTATTTTAATTTGTTGTGTATTTTCTCTTTCAGGTATTTTGTTTTGTACTGTTATATTAATATAATAATCGTAACTTAATTTGTACATTTTCTATTGTTATTACTTTTGCGTTATTTTATATATGTATTATATGAACCTAAAGTTTAATGTGTTATATGTGTAATTATATAAGGATTATAAATACATATTCCTGTAGTAAAATGTAAATAACTGATTTAATTAATAAATCAATTAAAATTATATGAGTGTTTTCGTTAACTATACAAAAGTGTAGTAGACATTTCATGAGTAAAAGATCTTCGAAACCATAAATTCGACCAATATATGTTTCTAGAAAAAAAGCTTTCCGTTTTTATGCTCTTCTGATACAAATGGTCAAAATTTAAGCTAATTTTTAATTTCTGAGCGTATACGAGGGTCGATCAAAAAAGTTCCGAAAATACCTCCTGCGATTTATGCTCTCCTGATACAAATGGTCCAAATTTAAACAAATTTTTAATTTCTGAGCGTATACGAGGGTCGATCAATAATTTTCCGAAAATACCTCCTGCGACTTATGCTCTCTTGATACAAATGGTCAGAATTTAAGCAAATTTTTAATTTCTGAACGTATACGGGGGTCGATCAATAATTTTCCAAAAATACCTCCTGCGACTTATGCTCTCCTAATACAAATGGTCAAAATTTAAGCAAATTTTTAATTTCTGAGCGTATACGAGGGTCGATCAATAATTTTCCGAAAATACCTCCTGCGACATGCTCTCCTGATACAAATGGTCAAAATTTAAGCAAATTTTAAATTTCTGAGCGTATACGGGGGTTGATCAAATATTTTCCAAAAATTCCTCCTGCGAATTATGCTCTCCTGATACAAATAGTCAAAATTTAAAATTCATGAGCGTATACGAGGGTCAATCAATAAATAATTTGATAATCTACTTTTTTCGAAAATACTTCTTGCGACTTATGGTCTCCTGATACAAATCATCGAAATTTCAGTAAATTTTTAAATTCTGGACCATTATGAGGTGTGATCAACAAGCAACTTTACAAGCACACTTTTTATTTTTAAATTCATTTTCTTTATGAGGGATAAATTAAAACAATTTTTAACCTCTCTAAACTTATTAATAGTCAATTACGATGTTACATTATTTAATAAGTAAGATCTATACTAACAACAATCAAATACAAGTACAATACATTTCATTATTTATCTGTATATTTTTACAAGTTCGATATTATAACAATATTAATATTTAATTACAATATAATAAAATACCTGAATGAGAAAATACACAACATATTAAAGTACAATTACATCATTATAAAAGTTTTTGTCGTTCATGTAACTAATGCTTACAAAAAAAAAGAGAACAAGGTGTTTGTGGCACTTAATTGATTTTCTCATATTATTGTACTTGTAGATAAATTAAAATGTTGCAGCAGGCAGCAGTAGTCATCCAGCCAATAAGTTGTTGCAGAGTGTGGACAATTCCTTGAAGCAGTGAAGTCCAAATAAGGTTATGGTTTTTTACACTGAATTGTATATCCAAAATTAGCTGCACAATGGTCCAAAAAAGTGAAATCCACGAACAATTTCCATTGAGCTGAATGCGCTCCACAAGGTTCAAAATTTACTTTATATCTCCTGAATCCGTCCATCAATCTTTAAATATACACAACACAAACACATTAACTACACCACTAAATAATAAAAACGAAACAAAATTGAAAAACGTTTAAAAAAAAATACGATAATCGGAAAACTTACAAAGGGTGTTAGCTGTCTGCCACTTTACTTGCAATTGACATATAATTCAAATAAATAAGTATCTAACTACTCTTCTTTGTCTTCTCTAACGAAGATTTGAAACAGACAAGGTGACAATATATCAATAGCGACCAATTTTTATTTAACTTATTTATTCTTACCTTAATTATGTGCAGGCTGTGAATTTGCTGGTTAATAATGGTAAGCTGAAGATGACATCAACTCAATTGCAGAAATTTTACCATTATAGTTGTAACAAATTGATTGGCAGCACTGTGATTTCAACAGAATGGAAACTTTGGCAGGCTAGCAGAGCAAAAAAAATTCTCTTCAGTCCCTGTAGAAGGTAAATTTGCTACCGAAATTCCTTCGGACGTTTAGTGTCGTCTTTTGGAGTTGGGGTTTGAGCTATTTTCGTTCGAACTGCAACATGTCAAAAATGAGCTTCAATTTCCCTTCATTCATCTGCCAATCTGAAAAAATGGATAACAGAAATAATTAAATACAGTATTAAATAAATTAATCACCAGATATAATAAAAGCACAAACCGAAAAAACAATTAAAATTGGAAAAATTAAGTGCCAGAAGGCGTCACTCATCTGACACCTTTTAAATGACATGAATAATCATTAATAGTAATATTTATTCCTATTTAACTATATATAAATGTATAACCCTAAAAATATCTAATAGTTAATAGAATCGGCTGTTACTTGATGAAAAGTGGTATAATCCATGGAAAATGATACACAAATAACTTTTCACAGTTTTATTATTAAATCACGACTATAGTTTCGCTACACTGTAGCTTTATCAAGTGAGATTTGTACCAATATTACCGGACACTGTATATATATATAACTAAAATTGTCTTACCTACTGGGTGGGGAAAGAAGTTATTAGAATAGATTAAGAAGGGGTGAATTGTTGAGATCTGTTTGATCATTAAGTAATAACTGCGGATTGACATTTTTAATTTTGTTTATTTCCAACGATTCTAATAAGTTTAATTTTTGACTTTTACCTACAACATGTAATATTTTGTAATTATCGTTGAATAAATGATTTTCAAGTAACAAGTGATTAGAAAAATTAGAAATTTCTTTACTGTTTTCAAAGCTTTTTAAATGTTCATTTATTCGGGTTTTAAACGCTCTTCCTGTCTGTCCTATATAACTTCTTTCACATGAACCACAACTTAATTTGTAAACACAAATCTCACTTGATAAAGCTACAGTGTAGCGAAACTATAGTCGTGATTTAATAATAAAACTGTGAAAAGTTATTTGTGTATCATTTTCCATGGACCTAAAAATATCTATAGAATGTAGTAGCGCTATAAACGACAACCGATACTTTTGGAAAGATATTACATAAATTAAATAATTTTACTCTTTTACTTTTGTAATTAACTTATAAATGTTTTTGAAGTTGATGCATTATCTTTAATTAAACCTGAAAATTCTTTTTTATATGAAGAATTGTATAATATACACCTACTTTGTAAATAAATAATAAATATTTACATTACTACCTAAGCAAAATGCAACGAAATTAAAACCAAGGCTCATTCTGTTAAATTATTAACACTCCAAAATTTCTTCAATTATAATCTTATATTTTCCTATGACCTAAAATTGATAATTTAATAAATAAAATAAAACCAACAGTTGATTTCCACAAAATATGTACATTGAAGAAACACGTAACAATTGTTTCCCTTTAATACGACTTCATCAGAATTACAAACTATTCATTCAGGCAAAACAATTGTCAAGTGCTTTTTTAATATATTTTGTGGAAATCAATAGTTACTTTTATTTTATTTATTTAACTATGAGTTTACATCAAGTGAATCATAGGAAATTATTAGTTTGTAACTAATGAAAATTTGGAATCACATGCATAATAATTTAATAATATATCCTTGGGTTTCAACTTCCTTGAATTTTAACTAGTTAATATACATCATAATTAATTTATTTATTTGCAATAGTCGTGCTATAAAAGACAATCGGTACTATTGGAAAGTAATTAGATAAAATAGTTTTGCTCTTAATTATCTAAAATTCAAATATTTATACAATTAACTAAAAAAAATTAAGTAGTTATTGTATTATCTTTAGTAAATATTGTGAATACATAAATATGTACATTGCCTAAAGAAAATGCAAAGAAATCAAACATCATAACGTCCTAAATTTCTTTAATTACCAACCAATAATTTCATTATCAAATATACTCTTAAGTTTTCAATCGTTTGCTTTTAAAATTTCTAAAAGATCTCGGCGTATTTATTAAGAAAGCTATTAATTAATAATTAAACAAATTTAAAAACTTCCGTAGGCATCTATAATATTCTGTTTGTAATGTATAACTTATTTTAAAATATTACCAAGGCAATCCCAAGTGTAGTCCAAAAGATGTCTCATAGGAACTATATTTAAGGAAATATCCTCAGAATGTAACCATTTCTGCATAGAAGATTTTCATGATATCCATCAGTCGTCGTCCCATTAGCCTTTAGAAAAGCAACAAACGTCTCAATTACTTTAAATAAAACTTACTTATACTTATTATTTTAAATAAATAAATATTTACATATTTTACTTTGATAAAGTATTTAAAATTATTTAATAAACCAATTTAAGTCTCGCAAATATTGTTAATGTTCCTCTTGTCTTCATTTCCCAGAAACTCCTAAAGTGCACAAGAAGTAGTCAACTACTTCACGTTACGGTTTTTGTAAAAAAAGTTACAGTTTAAAAGAAGTAATACTAAAAAGGCACATAAGCAAAACGAAGATAAAGTTCACTTTGCAAAATACACAACTATCTGAATGTCTTCAATTACTAATGATTTCGTGGACACCGGTCGCGAAAGCCTCACTCAATTTATTACTAATGATTTTATTATTAGGAGTATTTTTGAATCTTTCAATCAACAGCTTTATTAGTTAATAATCAATGAAATTAAAATACTTGACTAGGTATTTATAATATTTGACTGTTTTATTTTGTATTTACTATTTATATCTATTTAATGGAGAGCTTGTTTTAAAATCTTACCAAAATAATTCCAGGAAGGGACTAAATAGTATCTTGTCAAAAGAAATGTCCTTAGAATGCCATCATTTCTACATAGAAGATCTCCATTCCATCGCCTCTTTGTGTAGCCTCTCGAAAAACAACAAACGCTTTAATTACCTTACAACTATCACATACTTAAAACTATTACTTAAATAAACCTTGCATATACTTATAATAATCTTCAAGTGTGTCAAAAAGTTACTACCTATTAATCTCAATATCATAAATTTCTTAATTAGCGAAAGTTTGATGAATGGTTATGAATAATTACTTTATTCCCAGATGGGAATATCACATACTTTACCTGTACAAAAAATAAATACAATAACGAATTAGACACGATAGCAAAACACTTAAAATATTTTTGTTATAGTGAATTACCTTTAACACATCGCAATGCACATCACATTGTGGTTCTTATCCTTATTTCGTGGGAAGAGAAGAGCATTCTTCAAGATATCAGTAACAAATGTTGTTTGTACAAGTGAAAGGCAATCACTTATATCCTATACCAAAACGATTTCCAAAATTTTCGAAACGTTAAGTTCGCAATTATTATGAACTTTATAACAAACTAAAAGTAATAAATACACAAAATTTGAAAAAAATGGTTTTGTTAAATAATTATTCAAAACTGGGATGAAAAGTTGGTAAGTGAAAATGCATGTATAATTTAGTTGTAAGAAATACAACAAACAATTATTTAAATAGTTATCACGATTAAGTTTATAAACTATAGTATCTACAATTAATTAATATTAAAAGTTTTAAAATCTCACCCCAATTATAAAGTACTTATGAGCCTAAGAAAAGCATGATGAACTCTAGATAAGTTCCCATTTGGACCATAAATGGTATATTTTTCCATAAATTATCATGTTGTATTGTGTTATATCTGAAAAATAATACAATTTTTTATTAGTAAATATGTATTTATGCCAACCATCAACTAATGAACGAATTTTTTATTATATGGAGTTAATTATTATTACAAAAAAGGATTCTGAAAGTTATCAAAATGCTTTTATGATTAATACATAATATGTCGAAAAATAAATATATTTTCAGTAAGCTATACTTTTTTTTCCAAGTAAAAACTAAAAAACACCGAATCAATTCGTAGTAAAATAAAATAAAAACGCCTTTTGTAGACAATGTAGGATTAATTAAACAATTATAATACTACAAGAATTACAAAAAGTAGTTAAGTACTTTTTACAATAGTCAGACGTGTAAGTTAATGCAGTTTTAATGTTAAGATACTGTTGATAAACATTTATAAAACATAAAAACGGGTTTCGTGAACAGTTGCACTCGTAAATGTATCTATCTGGCTTGATAATGTCAAATAAACGTGTGTTATTTGAAAAAAATGATGAAGAAAAAGTATTGGCTGAATTTGGAAAAACATCACAAATGTTAGAAAATAACATCCAGGCAATTAAAGAATGGCTCAAAAAGCATGAATATCTACCGGAGATTAATGGTCAGTTACATTTTTACTAAACACATTATTAGATTTAAAATATAATTACATATTCAAATTTTTATAGACTATAACATTATCAAAAGTTTCTTGTCGTATGCCAAGTTCAGTGTCGAGGAAGCCAAAGGAATAGTAGACTTTTATTACACGTTTCGTTCAACTTTTCCCACCGTCTTTAAACACCCCTTGAGCAACGAAATGAAAAGAGTAACTGACGTATTGTAAGTTGTAATAACTTTCAGAAATTTTCCCTCTAGCATCTAGCTCGATAATATTATTTATTTTAACAGTTATTTTACACCATTGCCTTATCAGACAGAAGAATCGCAAACCATCTTTTATGCAAGATTAAAAGATACCGATCCCGATCGTTTTGACTGGAAGTGTATCATCGCTCACGTGTTAAACGTTTATGAGCTCATGATTGCCGAAGGATTTCTCTCTTCTGCAATTGCAATATACGACTTATCTGGCATAAACACGGCCCACTTATCTCGAGTAGATATATCCTTTTTAAAAAAATCACAAATTTTGTTGGAGGCAAGTGAAGCACGTGGATATACTAGGATATTATTCATCTGAAAAACTTGTTTAAACCACTGCCTTATATAAAACATGATACTTATATCATTTGTCACGCTTTATTGAAAGGGGAACCAATTTCTTTTTTCCTTTTTTCGTAGACGAGTTAGAGATGTAGTGTAGTAAAATAAATTTAATATCAAAGAATTAATTCTATTTCGTCCTGTTATACAATACTTATTAATAAACTCTTAATATAAAATATATTATTTCCAGAATGTTTTTCGCAAAAAGTTTCAACGTGCATACATTATAAATACACCAACTGGATGGGATGCCTTTTTTAAAATAATCTATCCTATCATTAGTAAGAAAGTAAAGGTAAAAATGATTTAAAAAGTAGTATTACAGAAAACTGTTGTTGTTTGACTTTTTAGATTGTTGTTGATCCTGATTCATCGATTTGTTTTAAGTTATTTTCGAAAAAAAAGCTCCCTGTCGAGGCAGGAGGAGATGGTATATCTTTAGAAGAGATGCAAGGTAAGGATTAGCATTATTAATTTGATGGTCAGTGTTCAAACACCAAGCAACTGACCTTGTGACACGTGATATTTAAATGCTAACAAGAAATATTGCCCTTATAAAACACTCAAATTTAGTTTCCACGTTTGATTTTGATATTTCTTTTAAATTATAATTAGATATTTATTTAAGTGTGTAAGTTAATAAAAACTAAATGTAAATTTCCAGACATCATAAAAGAAAAATTCACGGAATATAAAAAGTATTTCGACTATTTACACAGCATAAAACTGGATGAGCGACTACGTAGCAGGCCATCGATGGATGACGAGGTTTTGGCGGTTTACAGGGTAATTTTCAAAAATTGGAAATCGATTAATTATACAATAAATGATAAGTTCTTCTAATATCAACTATTGATGGTACTAAGATAGGTTTAAAATTCAGTTATTAATTAACTACAGATAAAAAACTTGTCTCAAGTACAAGTAAGTCTTGGTATAGATATAATTGTAAATAATTATAAAAAAAATAAATAACTTATTATGTCTTCTGAAGATTCCTATGTTGGGTGAAATAAGTGTTGTGTGTAAATAAAGTAGTGGAAAATTGAACTTCGTAGTTTTATTTAATTGTTTAAATCATGATTTTCCATAAAGTAATGACCGAATCAATCAATCAACAAAAAAATAATAAGAATTGTAAATAGTAGTTTAAATTTGTTATTTATTTAAATTACTATTTAGATCCGAACGTAAATAAAAACAAAATATCCTTTGTATAGAGGCTTATTTCTGGAAGTTTCTTTTATTTTAATTCATTAGAATTTGGTCAAAGGTTGTTATAGCATATATAACAAATTTAAACAAAACAACAAAATACAACTAAAAACTGACTAAAGCTATAATTACAACTTTTTATCCTGGCCTTGCTTAGTTTTTTAACAATTTTTTGTTAATAGGTTCATAGTTTAAAATTAAGTTTATGTATATTTTTTAATGCAGCCATGTGCTCTTTAACTAATTATTTACCCATTCATTTATTATTTTATTAATATCTTATGTTGTCCTTTTAAAGTGTGTTTTTAACTACTGTATTGGGGTGTATTTAGGACTCTTTTTACATATTTACAATTAGGTATTATTATATCTTTCTATGAGCAACATGTACCTGAGACAACTTTTTTTTATCAACAATTTAATAATAACCAACTTTTAAATCTATGTTGGAACCACCAATGATTGACAATTTATCATTAAATGTATTTTTCCTTTAAAAAAGACTTACCCTACAAAACCAAATGTTGGATGTTGGTTTTATAATATGGTAATTAAAAAAAAAAATACAAATGTTAAATAAATTAAGAAAATATGTTGACTTACATGTTGCATTACTATAAATCCTTAGTGTTATAACAGGAACATAACCAGGGTTCAGATCCCAGTGGAAATGATGTACTTCTTTGTGGTTGCTTCAATTACTGCTGATGTTTTGTAACATAATTATGATATCCACAATCCAAACAGAGTTCCTGTAAAACAAAACATTATGAAAATTTATTCAGATATTGTTTATACGTCCGATGTTATTTAACTTTCGAACTTTTTTGTACAAATGTACCACATAAACTCGAAGGACCAGTACGTAATAACACGCGCTGTAAAAATAATTAATTTATTTTTTTAAGCTTCTTTTATTTTAATTCATGATAATTTGGCTATTAATTCACGATTGAATCTGGACAATATTCTTGTAGTCAAAGGTTAATATAACATATAGGTATAACAAATTTAAACAAAACTGCAACATACAACTAAAAGTAGAACGAACAAAATAGCTCAAATCCCAACGCCAAAACACGACAATTTAGTGGTCGGAAGCACTTTTCGGTAACAGATTACCTTCTTCAGGGACTGATTAAACTTTTTTTTATACAACTAAAAACTGACTAAAACTATAATTACAACTTTTTATCCTGGCCTTGCTTAGTTTTTAACAATTTATTGTTTATAGGTTCATAATTTCAAATTAAGTTTATGTATGTTTTTTAATGTACAAATGTTAAATAAATTAAGGAAATATGTCGACTTACATGTTACATTACTATAAATCCTTCGTGTTATAACAGGAACATAACCAGGGTTCAGATCCCAGTGGAAATGATGTACATCTTTCTGGTTGCTTGAATTACTGCTGATGTTTTATAACATAATTTAGATATCCACAATCCAAATAGAGTTCCTGTAATATAAAACATTACGAAAATGTATTCATATATGGTTTATACGTTTGATATGTTATTTAACTTTCGAACTTTTTTGTACAAATGTACCATATAAACTCGAAGGACCAGTAAGTAATAAGACGCGTTGTTAAAATAATTAATTTACTTTTACACTTACAACTAACGAAACTTGAATAGTAATTTTAAATAACTTTGTTTAAGAATATAACTAGTAGAAAAAATACAAGTTATCTCCAGCGAGACTATATTGAATCTGATTTAAAAATTTTTAAAGTATTCGAGAACACCTATCATTGGTTATTGATTTTACCTACATTAAGAATTATTATGGGAAAGACCAATTATGCCAGTTACTACCCCAACGGCATATTCCAAGAAGGGAATCAGTGGAAGTAATACAATACTAATAGATAGCAAATGTTGATAATATAAAATGAAAAATATTTCTTATAAGCGGCAGTAGTTATATAGAGCGATACTGCCTTTTGGTTTTAAAAAAAAGAAATTATTTTATTTAGTTTAAACAATATGTATTCAAAACTTTATGATTAAATTTTAACCAAAGGGCAGGAGTTACTATTTAAATCGCCATTGTATAAACTTAATTGTTGACCGTGTTAAGTTTTTAGGTCCGAAAGTTTTGATAGTAATACTTTAGTACTTAACTGATTTAATAAAGTAACAATTGAAATAAAGAACAGTTACGAATCTGCTTGCATTTAAAGGTAAAGAAATACGAAAATTATTACTAATACGTAAACACTGTAAACAGCTGTCAGACCAAATAATAAATAATAAACCCGGTTGAAACTTTCCAAGAACTATTATGTGTTCTTCTTTGGGTAGTCCTGGGTCCTGGGCAGTGTTGCCAGAGGTCTACGAACAATTGTACCAACTCACATATTGAAATTGTACCAGATTTTAAACTTTTGTACAAAAACAAAAAATTACTTATTTTTACCTTATAGTACGAGATCTGGATCTTAGATTATTATGACTACAATTAAAACTTGAAAAAATTCTAAGATTAGTGTTTATTTATGTTACAAGTACATATGTGTGTTTTACAATCAAAAGATTTATATATAAATAATATTCTTTTTTAATAATGATTGGGAAGGTTTCCACTCGAAACAAGGAGTTTTGCCCAATAAAGATTTCGCCAT
The DNA here is from genome assembly GCA_029378335.1 of Agrilus mali. Taxonomy (NCBI): domain Eukaryota; kingdom Metazoa; phylum Arthropoda; class Insecta; order Coleoptera; family Buprestidae; genus Agrilus; species Agrilus mali. The sequence continues at coordinate 8,121,847 of CM055662.1, forward strand.
TAACAACGAATTGCACGTTTCTGGCAATAACCTATTTCTGCTTTTTGTTTTAATTAAATTTAAGTGTGAGAAAATTCTCTCGGCGGATGCGCTGCTGTGTGGCAATGACAAGATATTAAACGCAAATTCACATAAATTGCCAAAAGTTTTTTCGTTGGCTGCATTTTTAAAAGTATTTAATTGAAACCAAAAGTCTGAAAATTCAAATTCCCTTAATTTTAGCTTAACCTTTTCTGGTAGATTACATAATTCCCTTGCCTCACTGGCAATTTCCTCTTCTTTAAAATTTAATATTAAATTAGGAAACTGTTGGATTAATGGAGAAAGAGATATTGGTTTTTGCAGTAATAGGTCTGGATTGAGTAGTTGTAAATGTTCAAACTGTGATAAATTTTTAAATCTATTTTTAATTTGGAAACTAAGCTCTACGTAGAAGTGAATACAATTATTATAGAAGCTGGTTAAACTTCCATTTCTACTATTATATTTTTTTATTAGTAGCTCGGTTTTTTGACCTAAGTAAATTTCATTATTTGAAAGATATTCATACACATTTTGTGGATTGATTTTAAAAATATCAACAGAATTAACATAATCATTTTTTAAATTATTTTTTAGAATGGTTTTGAATAGCGAAGAAACTCTTTCATACAATATGTGAATTTTTGGTTTTTCAGATTGAAATTCTATGTTCAGTTTGTTCACTAAGGGTAAAATGTAACATAAAAACGTAAGGTATAATTCGATTTCTGGATTGTTAAATTTGTCTAAAATAAGTTTTGGTCGTGACAGATCTTTCTCCTCTGCGACTTCGCCAGTAAAATACAATTTTAGGGCTTGCCATTGTTCCAAGATTCGTCTGACTACCATCTGAAAATTGTTGCAATTTAAATTTAGAAAAGAAAAATATGTTTGCATATTACCTCTAACGATAGCCATCTCGTTTGACTTGGCCTCAATAGTTTGTGAGGTTTCAAGTCAACAAACTCTTGAAATTGTTGATACACTGCAAGCCTTTTTGGACTTCTAGATATATAATTGTAAATGTCCTGAACAAATTCTTCTACCCAAGAGGGAATTTTTTTAGTTGCTTCTGATGCACACAAATGCAGCGAATGACATATACAACCAAACACAAAAATGTTTTCATTTATCTTTTCTTTTAGTTTTGCTTGTACACCCCCTATCTGACCCATCATAACAGACGCGTTGTCTGCACCAAAACCAATTACATTATTGTGGTCAATTTCAAATTTCTCTAGTAGATCCAGAATGGCTTTCGTAAGACAATTTGCCGAGCAATCCTCTACCTCCACAAGTGAAAACAACTGGTCTTTAATGGAACTTTGGTTTGTATCCACAAAACGGCAAAGAACTGCTAAACATTTTTTTGTAGAGATGTCTGTAGTTTCATCTACTATTATGGAAAATTTTTTTAACTTCAAATGTTGCACAAGTTCAGATTCAGCCTCGGCTCTCAACATATTAATTATTTGAGTAGTCTTGGTTCTTCCACAATTCATATTTTTTGTTATTTGAGAATCTGGAATGCTGGATATTAAAAGTTTAGGAACATGATCCATCAGTATCATTGGACAATTGTGTTCTGCGATAAGTCCCATACATAATTTATACTCGGCTTCTTTAACTGCAACTCTCAGTCTATTTTGTTCTGAAGGTTCTTTAAGTAATTCTTCAATGTTTCCGCTAATTGTAACTTTTTTGGTATTTTTTTTGTGAACGTGGTTTTGTTCATGCCTTAATAAATGAGCTGCCCCTCCTTCAATTGATTTGTTACATACAGCACGTATTTTATCTCCTGTTTTAAGTAATTTTACCCATGGAAACTGTTTCAACCATTCTTGTCTAAATTTGTGAGCATAAATGGTTTTCTTAGCCTGTATAAATAATATAAATAAATAAAAAACTTTAGCATATGTCTTTTTAATATTATACATATATAGACTTACATGTGGAGATCGAGATCTGTCCCTATATTTTCGACTAGATAACTCAGCCTCGGATTCAGATTCTGATGAATCATTACTTTGTCTTGGAATCTCATCGGAAATTACTTCATCGGACGGAGGCAGCCTACTAATTTCCTTCGAACCTTTTTCTTTTCGCTTTGTTATTACAAATCTGTTTATAAGTTTCCTTAATAATCAATACCTACATATTAATATTATAGAAATACGTACTTATCCATTTCTTCCTTTACAACGTTTCAAAAAGCAACACACTTATTTTTGTTACTTAAAAACATAGATTAGCTTAAAAAGATCACACATTACACGTGATTACAGTGTCCCAAAAGCACAAACGTTGGGAGTTCCCCGAAATAAATAACGGTAATATCAATATTAGTAACTTAAGATAAATTAAGATTCACGGTTGAAATCACGGTATCTGTTTTGCTTAGCTAAGCCAGATTTCCTGAATAGTTTGGTTTTGACATTCCAGAGCTTCGTCTATTAAATTGTAGGGGGCGGGATATATATATATTTGCGTATATGGATTTTTTATTGTACTAGCAGACGAAATGTACCAGAAATATGAAAAATGTACTTTTGTACAAACGGTTTGAAAATGTACCAGATTCGTACAATTGTACCAACTCTGGCAACGCTGGTCCTGGGCAGTTGATATCTAGATAATGAGTTCATATCGTTGATATGTCCCACTGTTTGGATAAGTTGGTGTTGCATTTTGTACATTGTGAGGAAGTTCTTTTTCATTAGGTGTACAATGTACATACATGCGTTAAATAAGTATGGCCAATTTTGAGTCTTTTGTATTGTAAATTGTAACTTCTTTAATTGATTTTTTCGGTATTAATTGTTATCGAACTGTTAAGGAGAGGTATATCAAATAACGGTATGGTAGACACTTCCCTGTTAACCTTAAAATATTTTGACATTTCTCTGACGTTTAGTCGATAAATAAAAACAAAAATCGCTGTTCCCTTTAAATTTATATGAAAACGATTGTAAATGACCAATTATGCTAGTAATATTAAAACCAAATAGGTAGTTTTTAAATTTTATACTAACTCGATCGTAAATGTAAGGCTGTGTTATTTATATACAAATTTTCAATCAAAAAACAGTGCTTTGAAAAAAAGGGTGTGTTGTTTTTTTCTGAAAAACTTGTACTTTCTTAAAATAATAAGTGCAAAATGGGCTTCTCCGCTTCACCTTGGAATATTTCTCACCAAGAAAACTTGGAAAACTTAAAAATGGATTCCAATTTTGCTTGGTTACTGTGCAGTTTAGTTTCTGCAATATCATGGGTTATATACATAACATACTATAACTCAAGAGTAGCAGGGTATATTATTACAAAAATAATGAATAAATTTTTTATTCGAGATGGGTCTTTTAATATAGGTATATAGTGCATCTAATTAATTTACACACATGTCCTGTATCTTTAATACCTACTGTATTACAGGATCATTTACGTTAAATGCACTTTCTGGCAAAATTATGTTTCGAGACATTTTCTATATAACACATGATTATGCTATCAGAATTCAGGATGGTTATTTAATATTTAGATGGTGGAGATCATATGTTCCTAAAGATGTTAGTGAAGGTGAGATTCTAATAATAATTTCTAGCAAATTGTAGTTTATACAAGTAATATTTGTTCTTATAGATTTATCACATTCTGATACACGTTTATCAGTGGTTTTAAATGGATTTGAACTGCATGTATACAATAGATCAGATATTTATGCACGTTTAGAAAAAATATTTGGCCTGGAACCGGGTATATTTCCTGACTATGGTGGACCTGACAAAGATACTTCTCCAGGAAATACAAAGTATATTTTTTGTATATAACTTTGATATTTTTGCTTGTATTTCAGATTAATTGGCTATATTTTGAATCATACATGCCTTACTATAAATGTATATGTTATACTAATTAATTAGTTTTTATATGAAAAACAGAGCTGGGAATGAATCAGAACGACAAATTGCTTCAAGAAAACAAAGATCTGAAGCTGCAATGGCTAGAACTTGGAGAGATTTAATACCTGTTATTAAAATGGATGTTTCGTCTGTAAGTTTTTACATGTTTAACTATTTTTAAATCCCTATTTAATTTAATATAGGTGTACTATTACTACCTCGTGTTTTGGAAATATTGGATGCTTTTGTAAAGACTCATCTAAAGTAGAAATTACCACACAACAGCTACAAATACAAATAAAATTGAAACCATCACTTTCAAATTTCAAATACAAATTAAAAATATATTTGGTAGAGTTATTATCGCAACTGTTGTGAAACAGTTTTAAAAATTTATTTATTAAAGGTTTGAGTAACAAAAACAATGGGTTACCATAACAATTGTTACTGTAACAATTTAGCTCTTTATAATGACCCGAAAGGGTTGAAACAATATTGTGGAGTACAATAAATATTTTAGCGAAACAATCCCTTTGTTTTTATTACTCAAACCTTTAATAAATAAATACACATTTACTACAAATTCAAATTTGAAATACCTAGAGATTGTCGGTAATTTAAAAAGGTTATTATACTAATTTTAGTAAATATAAATTTTTAAAATATTACTTGCCTAAATTATACTCAATTCTTACTTTGTATCAGGTTGAAATAGCAAAAATTCGCTCCCTTTAATTTAATTCAATTAAATAAAACAGGCGTTATCTATTTCTGGTTAATTACTGGTAAATGATATTTTGTTGTAATTAACGCATATATACCCAAAAAGTTTGCAAATATACCTACTACCTAATTAACGAAAAATTTTAAGTGGAGATTATTAACAGGAGAAATTTTTCAATATTTAATAAAATATAAAAACTACAATATAGGGGCCGAATTTCCAAATCTGTACAACACTGTTTACTTTACGTCTCATGATATTTTTTAACAAGTAGATGCCTATTTCAATTGACGATTCTCTGTCCTATAGAATAGAACAGTCTTATTCTAATTTTTCTTTGTAAAATTTTACACTTGAAAGTTCAAAGGTAAAAACTGCGAAAAAAGAGAAACAAAAAACATGGCAACACTGCTACACGTTCGCGGTACAGTCCTGAGCAAAATTCAATTCAACATTTATAAAAACCGAATAAATGCCTTGATATTTTTAAAAATAATTACATTATCAATACTTAATTATTTTAAAAGATATTCTGTAAAGAATGTAATTGCTTTCATTGGGTCAAATAACGTTAAAAAAATTACGGGCTTGACACAAATCGCAAGTAGAAAATAAGTAGTTAACAAACTACATGAAACAAACTAAACATACTAGATTGTTAATGTATAGGTATTTAATAACTGTTTAATAATAAATTAAAAGGTTTAATGGCAGTTGATCGATTTTTATGGTAGAAAACTTAACACAGTGTGCCTTCATGGGGGTTAACATGTAAATTTTTGGCTGGCAATCAAACGAAAGCAGAAAAACACTTACATAAATATCCGCAAAGGTACGATCCTTGATCCTTAAAATTTCATTAAAAAAGGAAACACTTGTTGATGTTTACACACTTGTTGAAATTTATACACTTGTTGAAATTTATACACTTGAATCATAATCACCACCCACAAATATTTTAAGAAATTGCAACGTAAATCCTTCCAATACCCATTTCGTTGTGAGATTTCTTTCTCCATCATAATTATCCTTTTTTTTTAATAAACCGTAATAAGGACGATGCACACAACACCAAAAAACGACTTGCTTGACAGATAAGTTCACAGCTATGTGTAGGTACACTTACGCGAAAAAAGATGGTAGGGGAATTTTTAACGAATTTCCACTTCCCCGTGTTCGATGATTGTATGTAGGTAGTTAGGTTACAAATTAAAAAAAAAAACAGAAACAATTATGAAACCATTCAAATATATAAAAAAATGACTTGTGTAGATATGCAAAATTTAGGAAATACAATTTATGTTCTAGGTTTACATTAATAATACTATACTACTAGGGCAAGACATTGAAAATTTCGCTTGAAACTAGAATAAAAGTTACTTGAAACTCTCAATTGATCCAGAAATCATAAGATTTGCTTATACAAATAGTTTAAAATTGAATAATAATAGTAAAAGTTCATAATTCTTACTAAAGAAAATAAAACTCGCGGCCATTTTTCCGTCCCTCACCACCTACTAAGATCTCCGCCAAAACTTTTTTACGTACTTTCGCGGTACAGTCTGCGACAAAAGAAAACCGTTCATGATATACAGGGTGCTCGAAAATATATATAATAATGTATAGACTTTACTTAAAAATATAAATAAATGTTTGATACAATTAAACGTTTTACTTTAAGTACAATGAATGGTTAGCTGTTGAAGCATATACAAAAAATTAAAAAAAGCCACGCAAAATAGTTTAAAAAGGAAATATATACTTAGTGGTATTGTCAAGATAATGCAACAAAAGCAAGTTTTATAAAGCTTTTTAATTCGTTAATTAAAATAAAAGAATCAGTAAAGAATGAATGATTTTTTAATAGCATAGTAGAGAATTGTTTGTTTGCTTAATTAACCGTTAAAGAAGTAAAAATAAAAAAATAGAAAATAATACTAATAGTAATAAATAATTTTTGTATTTATCTAAGGGGCTAATCATAAGAAAATGAGTTTGCAATCTGGGAACGAGAAAGATATTTCCATAGTTTATTTAATTTAATTTGGTTTATTGCAATAGATTATTGTTAATCACAACGAATCGCTAATAGGGGGCTAGTTCTTGTAACAAAGCTGGGTAAATCTTTAATGCATTGTTCTCGAAAATATGCATCAAGCTATTTCGGGACTTAGAAGGTCTGTATTGCAAGTTCTTTTGCGAACGAGTATCAAGTTGGGGCTTAATAATAATTCAATTTCAAAAAAGAGTTTCAAGCACTGTCAAACCTTTCAAGAGTTTGAAGTCCTATTAAAGTGTTTGGAACACTTTAAATAAGCTTGACACGTTTTTAAAGTGCGAGGAAAAACAAAAGCAACCTAAGCCTTTCGATTTATTTGCAGCCCTTTTGATGTAATTCAAGTGCTTAGAGCTTTGAACATGATTACTTCTCAGTGTAATTGATAATTAGATTTTGAAATATAATTGGGTCTTCATTAACTTTTAAGTAAAGTCTTTTGATGAGGGTTTTGCTTAGCGTTGTTGGGGAGCGGGTGTAAAAGACATGTGTTGCAGAATTTCCAAGAGGGAGAAGGGATACAAGCTGAATTCTTAAATAAAACGACATCTATTCGGTTAATGCAACGGGGAAAATCCCAAATATATTGGGAATATATAACCGAAGGTTTAGTTTAGTTTAAAATGGTTTCAAGATCCAAGCCCCATAGTCTTTACTTAAAGTACTTTATACGTATATATATTCTAAAAGCAAAGAACTTCGAAGTACTAATTACATTGAAGAATAATTAAATTCAAAGCATTGATGAGCACTTGTGAAAAAGATTTCGCATATACCATATAAAGGCTTCAAATAAACCAAAAGTCATCAAAAAACTTGAAGCATATTTTAAAGCACATAGCACTAAAGTTCTGTCTAGGTCTGATTAAGAACCACTTCTAATTCTAATTAAAAATAACAGTGTACTTGTAATTTAACTAACTTTAAAATTATTGGAAAAAAATATACATTTCAAAATTTTTTAGAGCCGGGTTGTATTCGGTAACAGACTAATTCCAACCACGATGAGTATTGCCCTGGAAGAATCACATTTTGTATATTCTACGAAACCTGCTGTTTGTACACTTGATCGTTTTATGCATTTTGTCAAATGCAAGGCCGAAAATGTTAGAGTAATGTTAGCCCCAAGTCCAAAATATACAGGTAATAACGACCTCAAAACTGCTGTTCTCTTTCCACCTTTACAATTTTCATTTTATTTTTCCAAAAAAAGGTATGCTGGATGAACCACCCAGATTTATGGGTGAAGGATTTGTGATGATGTCGTCAAATGATATGGAACTCTACTTTTACATGGATGAGCCAGGTAAATGTTCTCAAGTTTTATGAATTCAATAAAGAAATAGATATATTACAAAAGTCTCAATCGTAATCAATTTAAGTGTTGCAGTTCATTTTATGCATGAAATGTAGGAAGACTTGTTTTTGGTAAACTGGGTTAAAAACTACATTTTTGAAAATATTTTCTTTTGATTTAATTTCTTCTTTATATTAATATAATTTTATTTTTGGTAATGACCGACCTAGTTGGTGGAGAAGGGCAAATCCTTTATCAAAAAAGCTTATCCAACAAACCTAAAGTCTTTAACTACTTGAAGTATTTTATTGTTCCTTGAAACGTCAGTTCTATTGTAAAATCGAATCACTTCTAATCTCTAAAAGGATTGGAGGTACAACCACATGAATGTTTGTCCAGCTCTACCAGACAAGTCAGAATAATATTGTCGAGGTTTGAAACATTGTTCTCGTATCCAGTTTTTCATGAAATTCGTTTTTATAAAGAAGAAGGAATCAAATTTTGAGGATTTTTAAAAGTACACTTGACAAAAATTAATTTTAGGTCTAGTACCTCAGGAACCTGTTCATATCGTGTTAGCAAATGGAGATGTTGTGGAATCTAGTCCACCCATGTGGGGGGTTGATATTAAATGTGGCAAAGGTATTTTAATCATTCAGTTCTTAAATATCCCATAAATTATTTTTAGTTTATGATTTGATAACACGCCTGAAGTGTTGAAATTTGCACACAGAAATATCAAAGGTAATTCAGTAGGACCAAGAAAGGGTAACTGTTTTTATCTTCCAGGTACCGATTTCAGTTATGGTCCTTGGGCAGATCGTCAAAGGGAACACTTGTACAAGTTCTTTTATCCTACAGACTATCTGCCCATGGAGGTAACTAAAACTCCAAGGCCTGGTGAAAAGCGTCAAATGCAATCTTTCGACATCCGGCTATCGCTTCAAAATGAGTCAACCATCGACGTACTTTTTACCAAAAATAAAGAAACTAACGCGATACATATTAACGTGGGGGCTGGTAGCTACTTAGAAATTACAATCCCATGGGTTGTCCACGAAGATGGGTAATTTATTAAATTATTGTGGAAATAGAATAGGTTCATTTTGAAATGAAATCGCTTTTTCGTTTAAGTTTTACAACTAAAATAAATGGGCAATTACTCCACCTTGAGTCTACAACAAGTTTACAATTTAGAGATTTATTGTCAAGTGAAACTTTGGAATTTTGTGTTTTATGTCATTATCCCCTCATTTGGAATGAGCATCAGCTTTGGGAATTAAATTTAACTGGTTGTAAAGCAACTCTAAGTTTGATTTTCGCCCACAAATGGTTCTTTCAAGGTAGGAACATATAAAATGGATCTTGTAAAAAGTGAATGAAAACTATTTTTGATTTTGTTTGTGTACTAGATTTGATAAACGATTGGGCATCGAAACAGAGACCTGACATTTTACATTTCCTTCCTTACACTTGGCGTTTGGGATTGACATTAAAACATTGCGAATTGATAACATTAATCAATCAGTACAATTGGATAGACTGTAGCAGCGTTGGTCAAAGGCAAAGACTGGAACATACTCAGCTAGCTCTTTGTGCTCACTTCTTACATCTATCGTTTGATCTTCCCTTTGATGAATTTTTACCCGAAACTATTCCACTCAATTTCAGCATTCAAGTAAGTTAGTAATAATAAAAGGGAAAATTTCGTGTGGATATAATTCCTGAATCTGATTATTTATTGTTACTGTAATGCTATTGCAAATCTTTTTCTCCAAAGTATTTGTAACATATTTTATTTAGGGTGAAAGTATAGATTTGAGTCTCTTCATTCCCGAATTCCACACCAGTCGTAATGTTATGTTATCCTTACAAAAGAATGCTAAGGTCCTTTCGAAAGATGGGTCAATGACTAAAAAGACTGAGATAATACCAAAATGGAGAAACGTTTGTCATCAAAGGTAAATACAGTAGTTTGCTGTTAATTAGGTATGTCAAAATAAATTGATTGTATTATAATCATAGCTCTGGATGGGTTGATTTTTGGTGGGTACCAATTGGGGCGATTAATATTTCTTACGTGTACCACCCATGTCCTCCACTTGGTCCCATGCCTCAAGCTGACATTTCAACACCAGTGAAAGAAGAACTTTTACTGTCTCCAATTCGGTTTCCACATAATATGAGAGTCCAAAGGCCATCAGGGGTAAAAATATTTAATTTATTCAGAACCATCAAAGAAAATAATAATAATAATCGATTATTTATTAAGGATGGGGCTCATCATTTCGATCCTACTGTTCTAAAGGCAGATAAAGTAGGGGTAGAACTAGAGATAGGCCCTTCAGTTTTCTTGCTATACGGTACCGCCATAAGAAACTTTTTGAATTTCAAAGTGAGTAATAGTACAGTTTCCTTTTTGGGGATTCATTCTAAAAATTATGCAAATGTCTATTTATTTTGAAAGGAAAACGTATTTGGGGAAGACCAAATGTTTAAAGATATGCAGCGTAGCAACTCTCCTCCCGAAGAAAAAGATTCTGAGTCAGCCGATTTTGTTCCATTGGAACTTAGAGAAGATTTCGATCATCGTTACTACAGACCTTTTGATGTTGACGTATCAATAATTATGCACGATATACAGGCACATTTGCTGAAGGTATTCAATCTCAAAACTAGAATAGATGTGGTGAATTAATTGCTCATTTTAGAATTGTACAGAAAATGATCCTCCATGTCCAGTAATTTTGATCGAACGTTTTGGATTCGAAATGAAAAAACGTTACGATCAAACAGAGTTACAATTATTGGTCAGTCCATCAGTACTACTTGTTTCGGACAACGTCAATCGTCCATCAAGAGAAAAACAACTGAGTCAAGGAAAAGTCACATTATCTGCCTTACAGGTAAGTTTTTCGAAAGAGGAAACCAGAAACCACATGTTCAACAAATTTAGGTCAGAGGTCACGCCATGTTCTCGGACATAGGATGCCAATTGGATGAAGACACTATTGAGTATGCTTGGCTTCTTGAAGCCCAAATGGGAAAACTAACAGGAAAATTAACTGCTCCCCAACTCTATTCTCTCTTAGTGAGCATAGAAACATTGATACTCCTGATAGAAGATGATGAAAATGAGTTAAATTCACCCAAAAACATATCTGCCTTGAGTCAATGTCAGAATCCAACGAAACCCAAAGCAACTCCTCAGAATATATCCCAGAATGTCCAGCAAACCATTCAGCAGTTTCTGCAGAATAAAGGAAGTGTAGTTGGGTCTACCAGTAAATCAAATACGAGTCATGGCGCGTCAGCAATAGGAACAACGTCGATCAAAGGAGATTTTGCTGAAAGAATTAACAGAAGTATGAGGAAAAGTGATTCGGAAAAACTGAAGCGCAGTGAAAGTATTAATAAAGAAAAGAGTGGCGTCAAGGCTGCTAGTGCTAGTGGAGATAAAGCTGATAAGGAAGAAGAAGAAGTTACGTATGATCCTCATACATTGAAGTACAAATTTTGTCGGCTGGCTGTCGACTCAGTAGATATTTGGCTGGTTGAATGCGGCACTGCTTTGGAATTATGGGTAAGCAAAAAAAAAATTAGTTTAATTAAGAAGAACTGTTTTAAGTGATTCACGACCATATTTACTAATTTAGAGCTGGACAGAGCTTTATTTAGTATGTTATGCTTGAAAATGTGTTTTAAGTCCTTTAAGTGCTTTGATAAAGCTCTTTCAAAGTACTCGAAGCCCTGTTAAAGGGCTTGAAGCCTTTATAAGGTTCTTGAAGCCTCTGCAAAGTGCTTCAATGTAAGGCAAAACCATTATAAGTTTTTAAACTTTTTAAGCGTTTGAAGCTCTTTTGGGTTAATTAAAACCTTTGTGGTGTGCCCGAAACCCTTTTTACAAGTATTTGAAGCCCCTTTAATGCAGTTCAAGTCCGTATGGTGTGTGCGAAGTTTTTAAAAGCTTCGAATTTAAGTTAATTTAAAAGTCCTTGGGTTTTAAAATATATTTGGACCTTCAAGATCCAAAACACTTTAAGTAAGGGCTTAGGGCTTAAAGTTTGAAGTCGTTTAAGTGACGATTTTGCTCAGCTCTGTATTAATCATACCAAAACTTGAAAGTTTGTGTTGTTATTTATAGGTATCCCCTATTCGTTTATCGACATGTAATTTGCATGGAAAACAAGTAGGATCAGGACTCAGCTGTGTCATATACAGCATGTCCTTAAGACAACTTATGTGGCAGCAAAATAAATACAGTCATTCTAAGTAAGTTTTTCCAAATCAAAAGTATTTTCTGATTTTTTCTGTTATTTAAATACCGTCCCTTTGTCGTTTCACTCAAACAAAACAAATATTTTTAATCTTGCCAATTTCCTCAAGGCGATTTGAAGAAATTGTCATGATTAAAAGTTTCACTATTATCCTTGAAAGAAAACTTTCAATATATTCAATATCAAATATTTAAAAAATCTAAGGGCTTTTAATTCATCCTTCAGACAAAATTCCGATGTTTCCGATTTATGGTTTGAAGTGGGTGCAGTCAATTTTGGACCATTGATCGTAGAGTCTGCGATATCGTCGGATGCAAAGAATCAAAATTTGCACATGGTGCAACAAAAATTCTTAAAAATGCACGACGAACGTTACAAAAGGCTCTGGTTTCTTTGGCCCGAACTTAATAAAGTTGTTGATAAGTGCGGGTGTATAGGGGGTTGTACTTTCTTTGGAAATAACAGAAATGGTGAACGATTTTTCAAACCGAGTAGGAAGGATTTGGAAGAGGGATATAACGTTGCAGCATTCTGGTAATTTCTTATTTTTAAAAATGAGATGGGTACAAGAGAGATAGAAGGGTAAAATTTGGTGAAGAAAGAGATATGTGGCTATCTTTAAAAAAAAAAAAATTGAAAGAAAAGTTTTGCGTAATCTTTTTAGTATTGGTAATTTTCACTACTACTGCTAACATTACTCTGTAGTGTCTAGAAATTTTCTATTTCTTCAACATTTCGTGCATCAATTTCAATTTCCTCCTGGCAATTGACTATTTTTAAGTCATTAATGCGACATTACTATTTGTTCCTTTTTACATGTATAACTTCTCGGTTATCATAAATTTTCAAATATTACCAATTCTACTAATTTCCGTGACTATTCCACAGTTTTACTTTTGAACAATACTTTTGTACTCATCTGCTTTAAGAAGGATAATACTTTATAGTGTCAACATTACCTTTTCAGTATAAATGACCCTGGAGTAGATTTTGGTTTTGGCCAGAGTATCCTTCATCCAGAATCTTTTATATTTAGAACACCTCCGTATATCGTAAATCAAATTACATTACAAGATGTTTCATCCAACAACCAAAAACCGTTTCCTTCTTCTAATATAAGAAGTTCCAGTAGTCCTACTAATTCCTTCTTAAAGCAAAGAAAAAAGGAAGAAATTGAAGCAGAGGGATCATCATCCGTTGATCGGAAAGTGAACAGGCGATTCTCATCTGTTTCCATAAGGTACATATACCCTTATGTTATTAGAGGGTTTTTGTCCATGTATTCCTTCACTGAAAAATGATACTTTTTAACAACAACTTTGGAGCATAGATATCTAAAACAAATATTTACTCCGAATTGTTAATTCAAACGGAAGAAAGTTTGGTTGGAGAAAATTTAATTCTTGATGAAGTTATTTTTATTGTAAGATATACGGCTATAAAGAGATATTTAGCAAAATGTGAGTTTGAATATGGCGGCCGTACCATAACCAACAATAATTTGACGCCATATTGAATTTACACATTTAAATTTGTTGCTTTTCAAAAATAATCACATATCCTGTGTTAATATATGTATAATACATGAATATCAACGTTTAAAGGATAAAGTAGAACGGATAACAAAAATTAAAAACTTTTAGGAGCAAAGACGTTCCTTATTCCCGATTAGTAGAAGCCTATTGTACCGTTTTACCTGTTAAACTTGATAGTGATTCAAAATTACATTCAGAAAGGGGAAAGTTGAATGTTCCAGAAAACAAAAAGTTACCCAAAAGCAGTATATCAGACTCTAAATTAGCCGTTGACTATTTTAATGCCCCTCATGCGGAAGAATACGATGACGTATTGAGCACAGTAAGTTTTTAATTCTAATAAACATATACTTTTTGATAACAAATAATACCTACAGAGTTGTTTGGCATGTAATTATTATTTATAGGAAGCTAATAGTGATAGAATTGTGACTGCGAAGTCAAAATCAGTTAATATTTCCGAGTCTCAGCATTCCTTGAATAACCAGAAGGCTCTTTCTGACGAAGAAGTGCAGAAACAGGTACATATTTATAAATTGATTATTATTTTTGTTTGGTTTATTAATTATAAATCATAAATTTTCTGACATTTAATGACTAACAATAAATCATTAGGAGGGCTGATTTCTTTAAGGATTTAAATACAAATATTTTCTTAATAAAAAAAAAAAGATTTTCTTCATTTTCTTTTTTCTTGGCGAGTACAATTTTTCATCTTTTCTGAAAAACTATAACAAATGTTTTGTTTTAATGTATTATTATAACTTGATTATTTTGGTTATATATATTTTTTCTTTACCGTTATTTATAAATATAAGTATTTTTTATTTCCATACTACATGCATGTTTCGTATAGGTAATGATGACAAAAATAAAATTATAAGGTATATACCTACTGTGAAAAATGAAATAATAAGTAATAGTTATTTCATGGTTGGGCTTCTCTGGAAAGTTGAAAAATTACATGATTTCATTGTGCTTGATGAAAATAATTCATACTCAGAAATACGTTCGTTTTTTCTTTTAATTTATGTAGGTATTTTGTAAAACTGAAAATTACATGATCGATAGTTACCATTTCTTCCCCTAAATTTCTAATATAGAACAGCAAAAAATCTAATCGAAACGAGGGTTTAATATTTTTAACTGAAGTTCCAGTTTTACTTCAATAAAGACTATTACAACCACTTTAAATAATTTGATTTTTTTGTTTTCTTGAGATCAATGTTTTAATTAGTCTCTCACGATTTAGTAGATAAGTGTTGAGGATTAAGTGAAGCTCTTCATTTATTTGTATCCATTTGACTATATTTCTTTTACAACTTTTTTGTAAGTTAGTGAGAAAAAGAATTTAAACTATGTAGATGTAAAAAATATTATCGTAAAAAATAATAAAAACAGGTTCAAAGGACGATATCGATATGTAGCGAAAATCAGTCGGAAGCATTTTTCTCTGCGGATGAAGAATTTCACATCAATTCAGGAAGTTCGAGTTTGAGAAACTCGATACTGGGTTCAAGAGCAACTCTTACAAAGCAAGACAGTATGAATACTCCACCTTCAAGGTACAAAAATTTAATTGTTGATCACAAAATATTAATTAATTTTTTTAAATTTTCATCTGGTAGTTTTATGTTTCTAAACGATAAGCCAAAATTTTCTTTTTTACTGAAAATGTTAACTTTTGTTACGTTAATAAGTTGAAATATTCAATTAAAGGAATATGACTATAAACAAAGTTTAATTGGGAAGGTTTTGGAAATAGAAGTATTTTTATGTTTTCAAAAAGTTTTAAATTTCATTTTCAAAATATGGTTTGCAGTCATACGTTTCTTTTTCTTATTTTTCTCAATTCATATTCAATAAAATTACGTTCTCTGATGTCAAGTGACAATTATTATTCTTGTTTGGTAGTAATAAGAAATATTCGAGTGAATTAAGTATAACCGAACGGCCGCCTATACATGAAAAAAGTCAACAAAGTTCAAGCGTTCCTTCATCAATTGTCCCTAAAAGTAAACTGATCTTGCCAAGTCACAGGAGTGATCACGAAATTCATACTCCTGAACATCGAATCATTTCTCATTACAAACAGGTTCGTTAACAAAAAAAATTAGGCAAACATTATACAGATATAATGAAGGGTAGTTCTAGAGCATGCTGGTTCTTTACAATAAACAGGGTATTAATTTTATTTTAATATTAGTTGAAATGGTGCCTGTTTTGCAAAACTTGCATTTAAGGAAATTCCAACCCATTATTACGTACTTTGACTATGAAATACTATGCCGAATACAAAATTATTGAATAAGCACGAACAAGTTTATAAAGATTAAAATAAAATTGACACCCTGTGGTAAACATTAATGCATGGATAGGGATCATTCTGATTGTAGTTTTTTTAATTATTTTTATATATATTTAATATACAGATTTCCCGATTATTTTAGAATAAAAATATGTCTAGAATTATTTTTGTTATTGACGAATTAGATGCCTTTATAGCATTTTAGAACATTTGGTAGATACTGTTAGTTTGATCCTTGTTCTTTCTAGTTTCTTTTTTATTACCGCACTGTACAAACTGGACTAATTTTTGGATGGACTCTACAATTATAACGGAAATAAATAATAATGTAATTAGAAAGTAATAAATAGTAAAGCAATTACAGTAGAAATTGCATGTTGCGAACTATTAGCACTTTTACACCAAAATAATCAAGTGCTTTTTGTTTGGCTTCACAGGCTGACTAAATATTTTGCTTGAACATATTTTACGATGAGGGGTAAAACCACTGTTAGAATGATGTATAGCACATGATACCACTACCTACTCAAAAAATATTCCTGAATTTCCTATGATTTAGTTTTATTTCCATTGATATCCCTTTTCGATCCCCTGATATTCTCGTAATATTCCCAATGTCGATTTCCTGCTGATAATCTACAGATATAATTAAGGGTCTACACTCTACACACGATATAACTTCCAAAAGAGATAATCTCGGATTTCCCAGGTTTTTATTTTAGTGTTTTCATATCTAGTCTCTTATTGCTTCCTTTGATATCTCTCTGCTGCCCTTTGATACTCTCACGATTATTCTAATTTCCTACTGTTATCCTAGATACCATAAGGGGCATGTATCTGATAACACCTTTAAAAAATACATTCTTATTTTTTAGTTGAAATATTTTCTATATTTCCAAAGTGTTGCATTAACTGAAAGGTTAGAACCGTTTTCGTATTTGAACTTTTATGGCTTCCTTTGATATTCCTTTGCTTTCATGATATATCCAATATCTTAAGATGTCCTCCCATTTCCTTCTGTTACCTTAGATATCATCAGATGTATATTCATGATGATTTCGTGTTCTAGATATCATCAGGAGTGTGTATGTGATATGACATCATAAAAAATATTCTTGGATATCCCAAGATTTTCTTGTGAGGTTCTAATTCCCTTTATTTCTTTTAAGATCCTTTCTATTTCCACAGCATTGCATTCACTGAATGACCAGGGTTCGTTTTCATATATAAACTCCTATAGCATCCACTGATTTCCATTTTCTACCCTCTTATGTTTCATTATAGTGTCTTATGATGCCCTACAATTTCTTACTGCTGTCCTTGATATCAATTGGGGATGTACACATGACATTACTTTTTAAAAAAATATCCCTATATTTCTCATGATTCACTTTTGGTATTGTTACCTATACTTGACCTCCTATTGCTTTTATTAATATCCCTTTGTTATCCTCTGATAATCTCCAATGTCTTACGATGTCCTTCGACTGTTAAGCTAAATACCATCAGGCGTGTGTGTGATATCATTTTTTTAAAATATTTCCAGGATTTTCTTATGGGGTTCTAATTTCCTGTATTTCTTTTTTGAAATTATTCCTCTTTTTCTACAGTGTTACATCCTCTGAATATGCGGAGCCGTTTTCTTATTGAAAATCCTATGGTTTCTTTTTATATCCCTCAGCTTTTCTCTGCTACTTTCATGTAATAATTAGTATCTGAAGAAGCTGTACGTTTTCCTACTGCTCCCCTTCGATACCATCACAGGGAGGTATACATGTAATTTCAACCCCTAAAAGGAAATTCCTTGAATGATTTCCTCTTTCCCTTCTTATTTTTTCTTGACAGTGATTCATGCACTGAATGCTCAAAACCATTTCGGTATTTAAACTCCTTTCTCTTCCTTTATATACGTATAATATCCTTTTGCTAAACAACAGGACATTTTAAAGATATTTCAAATACCTTGTGATACCTTGCGAACAATTGAAATTTCCATATCGTCCATTAGTGACGAGCCTACAATAATTTTGTGGTTTTTCCCTTAACGTATCTTTACACAATTACTTCATCTGTAGATAATGCATCTAATTATTACGAATTGTGTGGCGCTAAACAATTTTTGCTATGCTAATTACACATACTAAATATTTAATAAAATGAGTTAAGTATATTGTTATTTTAAACGCATTCTTCAATTTAGCTTGACGATTCCAATCGGACGGTAATAGGTCTAGTGACACCTCAAAGATATCCCAGTAGTAACAGGTCGGTGAGTCCCCGAATATCGGATCGGGAATGTCCCAGTGGTAGTACGAGTGTTCATACTTCGTTTTTCGAAAATGGTTTGAGCGACACATCCTCTAGCGAAAGCTTAAGTAATGCTTCGTACGCATCTGCAGTAGGAAGTCAAGAGGATTTGACTTTGATAGATCTGCACATGCAGGTTAACAGGCAAATTATGGACTCGCCAATGCTCATGTCCAGTTATGTCAGCTGCCTTACACAGGTAAACATGTCAAATTAATCAACAATTGTCCTTGATTCCTGTTTGCGTTACACCTTTAGATTAATTGAATCAGCATTTTGGTTTGAACTGTATTTGAGTCATAATTATCTAAAAATTAAATTGTAGAACTCCCAGGATGTCTTATGAAACGAGCGATGCTGTAAACTTTTGAAGGAGTTAAAACTTATTCTTATTCTCGTTTCAAATATAATTTTGGTATATTTTGGTATGTTTTGGTTAAAGTTTTATTTAACACCTGGATTTTGGACCATAATTTTATAAACTTGTTGTTTCACAATGTTTTATTAACCTTCGTGGTCTTATCTTCAGGGGTTTTTTTGATAAAAATGGATGGTTCAATTCAGTCTTCATCAAAGAAACTCTTGAAGTGTCCAAAAACTATAAACCTTCAATCTCAATTTCCATATGAAGAAATACAATGAAACAAAATAAATATTTCTTAGGTTCGTTGTCCCAATTGGACTCAACCAAAAGGCAGTGAGTCGTTTTCAGTCCCCTTGTTTCAGAAGAACGCAAGTGGTAAATTGGTTTATACTGGTAAGTAGGAGGTACTTATATGAAGGGACTAAAAGAAAACCCAAAATTTCGTGTTTAACAGGAGGAAAATTTGTGCCAGTTACCGAAGTAATCTCTGAAGGTTTGACTTCGTTCAAAATGGTCACCAGATCAGATTACGTAGAGTCTCCTTTAGTTACTGGGCGTACTCCCACATTTCCTTATGGATTTGTATGGGACCAAAACATTGAAGAAATACAATCAGAAATAGATGCCAGTAAATTAATCTCATATCATTCGTAAATAATGTACCTAACGATAAAATATCTTTAAGGTAATCTACAAGAAGAAGAACTTTTGGGTTCCCAAAACGACGTTGACTCGAGAATTTCTATTATCATTAAGTTAAAAGGTGATTTAGATGTGGCGGTTAGTCCGTTATTGTTGGAATCTTTACAGAGGTTTGAAAAAGTACATTACTTTTTAGGTGGACCCAAATAAAAGTTAATATATTTTTTAGATTCGTAGATTCTTTGAGTCCCATTCTAGCAAATTTACATCCATCCAGTGTTATCGATCATTTACACGTGTCTTGCATAGGTCAGGTCAAAAAATGTAACATTTTGAAAACAACCGAAAATATTTTGAAATTACGCCAAGCCG
This sequence comes from Agrilus mali, assembly GCA_029378335.1. Lineage (NCBI taxonomy): Eukaryota > Metazoa > Arthropoda > Insecta > Coleoptera > Buprestidae > Agrilus > Agrilus mali. The sequence goes on from CM055662.1 coordinate 8,141,649, forward strand.
AAAAAGAGGGTCGCGCAGAATCTGGAGACTACGAAGAGACCATTACGTCACAACTTCAAGCAGCAATATTTTTACCAAAAGTAGGTAGCAAAGTTTTCGAGAAAAGTGTATTAAATTAATTTAATTAATTTTAGATTAATGTCACGTTTTTACAAGTGTCCATTGTGGAAGAAATAATTTCCTTTTCGGCACTTGATAACATAAAGGACCTAACATGTGTCTCCCTATTTTCTATTTGTTTCGATGAAATTGTCACTAAATTTCACTTTGATAAACAGGTCAGTAAAATAATACGGACAAAAAAAATTATGTACCAAAGGGAAAGTTTCTCAATTGTCTTTCAGATTCGCGAAGTACTTCAAACATTTCACAGACCTGCAGTGGTCCAAATGGGCAACAAAAAGGGCTTGACTAAAGCAAAAGCATTTCTTTTGGGGCAACACACTCACACTATAGGGGACATAGTTCGTGGTGAACCAGTTTCCATAGAAAGTTGCGAAAAGCAGCAAGAGCAGCTGGTGGTTTGCCTGAATATAGGAAAAGTTCATACTCAACTGAGACGTTTGAAAAACGAAAGTTCTATTTTGGACGATGCTGTTATTACAGCTATTCCAAATTATTATTCGAAAGTCTTATTTACATCCATGAAAATTGGGCCTATGCATAGGGGTGTGGATTATTATATGCAACCAGTTAAAAATGAACAAACGGTTTGTAATTATAATTTTAAAAATAGTAACACTTTAAAGACTTTTAAAGATCATTGGAATCTGAAATTGCTTTTATTGACTTTTGAAACGATTCTTTACAGTCTCAACAACCTGAGATTGACGACGAAGAAAAACTGGGATTCATAATGTTTGAATGTGGATTTGAAGGCATCAACTTAAGGGTAAGAAATTAAATTTTTATCTGTAAGAATCAAATGAAATCAATTAAAAGGCCAATAACACTAATTGTAAAACATGTACATAGGTGGTGAACAAATCAACAACAGAACAAGGCCCAATAAATGGGGATCTTAATCCCGACCCTTCCGAAGATACTAACAGTGCAACTGTTGTTGATCCTCCATTAAATGAGACTCCCAGAATTTCTAAACCAGCAGCAAAAGCTGGGGAACAGCCTAAAACCGTCCCAGTCCAAGATCAGAAAACAAAGGGTGAGAAAAATCCACAAAGTGCCAAAACTGCTGCGAAAACTGAGCCGAATGTGGATGGAAATACATCAGACACTGGAAATACAAGAGAAAAGCCGGAAAATGTCGAAGAACTCAAGTTGAAAGGGGTTCAGTGCGCTCCCAAAGACAGTGGCAACATTTCGTCGTGTATTATAGAACTAAAAACTGTTTGGTTTAATTTTGCTGCACCCCCAAGGACACCAATTACTAAGAAAATTGATTATACAAGGTAAAGTAAGATATTTTATTCTAATCTAATATACAAATAAGTTTTTGTTTTAATAATTTCATTACATGTATAGGGAGGAAGTTCCTAATGGAATAAATTCGGTAATACATAAACGATGAATATTTTATCAAAATCCTAGGTCGAAAAAATCAAAGGGTATTATAGTCACGTGACTATTAAAGGCGTAAAGTGCTCATTTAAAATTAAAAATTCACATTGTACTGCCCTCTCCTCTATAATAATAGAGATCTAGTTTGGTTTGATTCCTGTGGCTGTAAATGTATGAAAAGAGGACAGAAAGATGCGATGACGGGGTAGTTCGGGACAGTGGCTCAACCAGAAATTAAGGGCGGGTCAATATTACCTACTTATGTTTGAGAGGAGGGAGGAATACCTAAATGTTTATTAAAAATTAAGTATTTATATTCAGCGTTCAGCTTTTCAATAAAAGAAGATTGATTGCTAATTACTTCCTCAATGTCATTAAATGTATCCAAAGTTTTCCTTATTTAATTATTTTTTTTTCAAATTTAGATTAGATTGGAATTTATTAAGTACCGCATCTCCAGCTATTAATGCTTGGTTAAATCCAAGTAATCGTTTTGCAATAAGATTAGTTAATTTACTAAGAAATTCCTCCAGAAGATCAACTGCTGTTGTAGCCTGTTTGATGGCAGAAGCACTGGACGTGCAAGGAATTCACATACCAACGAGGGTATGATAATTATTGAAATACATAGTACGTAGGTTTTTAATGCTTTTGATATTTTTAGAGTCGATATAATATTCTAACACCTCTTGCTAAAACGTTGCAAGAAGACCCTAGTTGTCAGCTTTGCGTTATTTTGCAAAAGTACATTTTGCAGACTGATATGTCGGCCATAGAGACCAATTTGAAAGAAACAGACTTACCACATTTGTCTACCCTTCGACAGGTACCTATCTATTAATTTAGCTCATAAAAAATAAAATAAATATTGCTTTCCTGCTCGAAATTTAGGGCGTAATTGTGCTGAGTCGTCAATGGAAAAATATTTTACACACACCACTTTTGTTGGAACCTAATCACAAGTCTAAAGTGAAGCCTTTAAATGTTACAATTGCTGTACCGGAAGTAGAAGAGGTAAGAACTTTTGTTTTTATGTTTTAACAAAATTTGGATTAGATAATGTATACGGCGGTCACTATAATTAAATTGTACCAACAGCAGCAAATTTCATCAAAAAATCTCCTAGTTTCAAATAATTAAAAAAATTTATACGAAAGAAGTGGCTGAATATTTATAAAAACAACAAGTCTCAAAAATATGCAAGCTGAAGGCAGTGGTAAATTATAACAAACAAAATTCAATAATCAAGAAATCAATCATTAGCATACTCACAATTATTTATACTTAAAAAAGAAAAATATTTATTTATTTAATTATTTTAAAAACATAATAAAAGTTTGTGCTGTTTGGCATAGAAAAAAAAGACTCGTTGCTGCTAGTAAATCTACAGGGTGTCTCAGAATTCCTTGGACATTTGTTTATGAAAATACTAATTTCTCGTACGTGTTTCATTTTTTTTTAAGGTGAAAACTACCCCTACCGTCGGATACAATTGTTCAGAACGTTTTTGGAGGGTTGGGGATACGTATTTTTTTAAAGGCATATATCCTTGCTTCATTTCTTGTCCGTTATAAATAAATCATACTTGCAACAGAGAGAGAGAGAGAAAAAAAAAAAAAAACGTTTTTGGCAAATATTCTTGAAATATAGAAATTTTTGAAATTACTCGATGATGGTTAGTGCGATTTGTATAAAATTTAATATGTAGATATTTCTAGAGAGGTACCAAGTTCAAATGTGTTTTTGAAATTTACCAAGATGCTACAAGGATAAAAACTACCCACCCCAACCCTTAAATAAATTTGATAGCAATTTATTGTAGGGTCGATTATTATTTTTTTCCTGAAAGGGTACTTTATTACCTAATTTTTTGTCATTTAGTAAGAACCCGTATCTATAGCAGTTTTTAGTGAAAAGGAAGGTGTTTTGGTATCCAATAATTTTTTTATTTGTTTTGAATGTCACTAAAACTGCTATTCAGATTACCATTTTCACAAGAGATAAATTTTAAATAGAGCCACACTCACTGTACAAAATCTAATAAATACTACAAACTAAAATTATCCCGCTTTCAAAATAATCTAATAAAAATTCTGTAGCGTTCTGATTTTGCTGGACAACCATTTTTAATTTAGTGGGCAATGATTTTTATTGTCCTAAGATCAGAACTTTACAAGGTATGCAATCTAATGAGCGATGTTACTAAAAAAACTGGACGTATTCTTTTGGGACACCCTGTATGTCTACTTATAAAATTAGTTGACAAACTGGCCTGAAATTTAAGTCAACTGAAAAAAGCCCTACGTAATAATACCGTCAATAACACAATTTATGAAATAATTTTTGTTTTATAATTAGGAACAACATTTTTGTTTGTCGTGTAGTATACCATAAATAAGGATAAAATAGATGAGTAATATTATAAACGTATGTATATGGAAATATCGTAATAAGAAAATACACTCACCACACTCAGACCTATTTAAATTCATCATTTTCTATTTTTGGTATCTGAAATAAAAATAAATTGCTAATATAATTTGTGTAATGGTTTATAAGATGAATTAATTAACTAGTCAAAAATTATAGTAATCAAAGAGTTAAATAGTTAAGAGATGGTAAATGAAACTAAAACCAAAATATATAATTATTATAGTTAAGGGGTAAAAGGAACTGAAGGTAGACTATGTACTCAAATAAAAATAAAATTAATTATTTTTAACAGATTAGCGAGAACATTGCGAATGAACTGAAATATCAAACAAGGGAAAACATTAAAAGTAAGAATCAAAATTGCCTGGTTGGCGGTGGCTTATAGAGCGAAAAGCACGTTTTCATTTCATATGTTATTGTTATTACTGTAATGTTAATGACAAAAAAGACTTTTGTCACTAATAACGAAGGGATTTGGAGCATAGGCTTAAAAATACAATTTTTTTTGCACAGTTTCTCCAGGAAAAAGTGCTTTATAGTTGTGTTTGTTTACTAATTTTTATTTAAAAAAAAAAAAATTCTCGTATACAGGGTGATATTAACTGGCATTGAAATTTAATTTTAAGAAGAATTAATTTTATCATAATGAAACAATATAGGGACATTATTCTTATTCCTCATTCTTCATTAATTGTTTTCTGTTTCGTTATATTACATTTGTTCTAATTTCAATGTGCAACGTGTTGAATTTACGAAACACGGAATCGCCACACGGAACTTAGTTGCATGGTAAAGTTCTGTTTGGGGGTAACTGAAAGAGCACTATGTCGGTAAATATAAGATAATCAGTTTTTGTAGGTAGTGAGTGAAAAGTGAAGCGGTAAATAAACAATTAGAAGGGTAAGGATGGTGTAGCGGGTGACTCACCCTAAATATCTATTAGTTCCTGCAATTTTCAAAGCCCCAGATAGTGTTAATAAGGCAAGCAATATTTTATGAGTAAGTAATAAGTTTAAGCGTTATTTATTGTGTAAACTCTTATCAAATTATTTAAAATTCCATATAAAATTCGCACTCCTTTATGACATGGTATAAGACGCCGGCCAATGCCATAACGAAGTGCGAATTTTATAGGATGTTTTAAAAAATATTTAATTAAATTGAAATAGCGGAGGCATCGGGAAATGTTATAAAGATGTGCAAATTTTGTATGGTGTTTTGAAAAATATTTAAAATGGTGGAGGCGCCGGAAAATGTCATAGACATATGCGAATTTTGTATGGTGTTTTGAAAAATGTTTAATTTAATTTAAATGGTGGAAGCGCCGGAAAATGTCATAGACATATGCGAATTTTGTATGGTGTTTTTGAAAAATGTTTAATTTATTTGAAATGGTGGAGGCACCGGAAAATGTCATAGACATATGCGAATTTTGTATGGTGTTTTTGAAAAATGTTTAATTCATTTGAAATGGTGGAGGCGCCGGAAAATGTTATAAAGATGTGCGAATTTTGTATGGTGTTTTGAAAAATATTTAATTTATTTGAAATTGTGGAGGCGCCGAAAAATGTCATAGACATATGCGAATTTTGTATGGTGTTTTGAAAAATATTAATTTTTTTTGAAATGGTGGAGGCGCCGGAAAATGTCATAGACATATGCGAATTTTGTATGGTGTTTTGAAAAAAATTCATTTTTTTTGAAATGGTGGAGGCGCCGGAAAATGTTATAAAGGTGTGCGAATTTTGTATGGTGTTTTGAAAAATATTTAATTTATTTGAAATGGTGGAGGCGCCGGAATGTGCGAATTTTATATGGGGGCTTTGAAAATTGTAGATACTAAAAAGGTATTTAGGGTGAGTGACGGTTGTTACCCGTTACACCATCCTAACTCTTCTGACTCACTTATTTACTGTTTCACTTCTCACCCAGTACATACCAAAACCGATTATTTTATTCTGACCCAAATAGGGCTCTTTTAGTTACCCCCAAGCGGAACTCTGGAAGTTTCTCTACTCTCTATGTATATATTTTTATATCATATAACATAATCTATTCTGATAAATCATTAACACTACAAACCTTAATTAAATTTAAACTATCAAGGGTGCACTTTTTGTGAAACATGGTTTTACTAAGACTTAAAGAAATAAAACACTATGGTTTTGTTTCACCAACTTTTTATTGTACTCGACAATTGTTTCGATCAGTGTGATCATTCTCAAAAGTAAACAGTTCTACTGATAATACTTGGCGTACCGATCTTCCATACATGAAACCACTGGACAAACACCAGCCAGGGTACTGTTCGGTCGAGAGTTACGACTACCATGCGACTTAAAGTTCGGATGCAAACCTGGCGAAGACGTGGCTGGAGAAGATTACTTCAGTGAACTCCGAAGATGATTGGACGACATCTATGACGAGATACGTTCCCATATGCAGATAGCTAGTGACCGGATGAAGGACGCATATGACATTAAGGCCACTGATGGAGGATTCCATGAAGAAGATTTGGTATGGCTTTATAATCCGAAGCGTCAAAGGGGTCTTTCGCCGAAGCTGCAACAAGATTGGGAAGGCCCGTACAAAGTTATCAAACGAATCAATGACGTAATCTACCGAATTAGACGTACTCCCAATGAAAACCAAGAGTAGTCCACTTCAACCGACTGGCTCCATATGCTGGGGACAACCACGAGGAAGCTCGAGTTAGGGTTGTGCAGGCTCGATCGCCAGAGCCCCAGTACGAAGAATTTATGGCCGAACAGAGCTTACACCGTAAAGCCCGATTTGGAGTCACCACCGAAGTTCAGCAGGACTTATTCGCCGTCCCGAAGAAATACTCGCTGGCCCATTGTGTGACAAGGGATTTGGACATGGGCCGTGGGATTGCCGCGGTCTTTCGGAAGAAGTTTGGGCGACTACCGATGTTACTCGACCAGGTCAAAGATGGAAGAAAAGTATTGCAGTTACTTGATGGGACCCAATCCATCTTCTATCTAGTCACCAAAAACAAGTCGTCGGAGAAGCCTACCTACCACTCCTTATGGGACTCCCTGATAGAACTAAGAGAGCAATTGCTGCACGCTAACATCCTGAAGCTAGCAATACCGAGGATCGGATGTGGACTCGATGGGCTGGATTGGAGGGTGGTCAGAAACATGCTGGAGGTTTTGTTCCGATACACTGGTATAGAAATCCTGGTGTGCGCCGGAAATCCACGACGAGGACCGTCACCATTGAAGACCGTTGACTGCCATTTCCACCTGACAACCGGATGCCGAAGCGGATCCACCTGCAAGTACCGGCATGATCCTCTGAAGGAACGGCAGAATGTGATCCGGGACGAATCACCCTTAAGGAGGGGGTAGTGTAGCGACCAGTGACACAGTACGTGTGTGCGATAACAATTTGTGGCATGTACTTGTTATCGCTAACATGCTTTTCGTGTTATCAACTTACAAGATGTAAATCATTCTCCGGCGACAAGTAACAAGCTCAATTCTGGAATAATCGAGGACTTTCTAATTATTACTCATCATTCGAGAATCGTCAGGATTTCCTTTTCGAATTGTCTAGAAAGTTCGAAAGGCGTATATAAAGTGATCATCTTTGGACCAAAGAACAGTTAGTCGTAAGAAAGTATCAGTGCGCGAATTAAAACCGATAATAGACAAAGTGATATAAATAAATTGTTATATAAATAAGTGAATTGTTGTGATATAAATGGTAGTTCTAAGTTAGTGTTTAAGTGTTTTAAATAGTGTTAAATAAATAATTGTTTAAATAAATAGTTTAACTAGAAAATTCGTAACAATATAAAAAAAAATTGGGTATTTCATTTCTACCAATATTGTTGGGCGGGCTGTCCCCCCCGGCCTACACTCTTGTGCAAAGTCGGGGGGGTAGGGCGGAAGGCCCTCTTCAGTCTCCTTGAGGAATCGTGGGAATGGGTGGGTGGTGGTTTGGGGGAAGAAAGATGAGACGGACGAAATGAAGACAGAAGAGAAGTGAAAGACTATCTGTGGAATATAATTACCCCAGCATTTGCCTAAATGATCCAAGGAAACCACAGAAAAACTTGGGCCAGGGTAGTCGACCCCGGAATCGAACCGGTGACCTCCCGAATGCTAAGCAATGATCTAGACCACTAGACCATGCCGCTCGGTTGATAATTCAAAAATTCTTCTTACAATTTATAGGTAACAGAATAAGTGGGGATGCAAAACTACCTAGTTCAACCTGGTTGTTTACAATATTTTCAGAGTTTCTGATGAATCTGTTTATTTCTAAACATTCTAACATAGATAGTTTCTTACTTTTAGATATGTTAACATGTAGATATTTCGTATTCCCCAAATTTAAACTATGATTTAACTTAATACAATGTTCACTAGTACCAGATTTGATGTCTTTTTTATTGATAAATTTTACATGTTTGCCTATTCTTAGTATCAAATGCTCGACCTGTCTGTCCTACATAAATAGCGTTCCAATCTTTACAATACAACTTATATGTTCCATTCTAACATTTGTCTTGTTATTAACTAAAGTTAAAGTCAAATCATAGTTTAAATTTGGGAAATACGAAATATCTGCATGTTAACATATCTAAAAGTAACAAACTATCTATGTTAGAATGTTTAGAAATAAACAGATCCATAAGAAACTCTGAAAATATTGTAAAGAACCAGGTTGAACTAGATAGTTTTGCATCCCCACTTATTCTGTTACCTATAAATTGTAAGAAGAATTTTTGTATTATCAGTAGAACTATTTACTCTTGAGAATGATCACACTGACCGAAACAATTGTCGAGTACAATAAAAAGTTGGTGAAACAAACCAGTGTTTTATTTCTTTAAGTCTTACTACAAACCTTGATTAGAAAACAACAAAAAAGTTTTTACCCCTTGAGCTGTTTGATTAGAAGGTACGTATTAAAATTTAGAAATCGTAAAAAATTTTTAGTAAGACACGTTTCATATTTCATATAATGAGCTCCTTATCCTGATTAAAATTACCTAAATATAATATTTAATATAAATATAAAATATATTATAAAGACGTAAGTAACTGGTATAGTTTTTTTCGAATTTGAATTTTATAATGCGAGTTCTAATGGTATAATCACCCTGTATATCAGAGAACTACATGTTATTAGAATAGTTAAACATATACTTGATGTATTACTTCATTCTTCCTAAAAATTTCTTTGACAAGTGCTCCAAAGGGCGAAAAGCACTCATTTTAATGTTTTTACAGCTACGAAATTGATTTATTGTACGAGAAAAAGTGAAAGCAATACTGTACTTTACTTTTTGCTTTAATGTTTTACTTATGGCTTTGTTTTATGTTTTTGGGAATGTAGGATATTTGTCTAACTGACGGGGAGGCAAGCGGGAATGACGAAGGTGATATTACTGACGAACACGCTATGCTGTTGCACACTGGCATCATTCTTAAACCACACTCGCAAAAAAATGTTGGTAGGTCTAACTTGATTTCTGTTTTGTGTACCTACACGTTTTACACTTTTCTTTTTAATTTTGCCGAATACTTATTCTTCTTTTTTTGGTCAGTATACTCGAACACAATTTCCAATTTCATTTATTTATTAAAAATTAAGTGTATTTTTTAAAAAGACTGACGTATTATCATCAAAAGAATTGTTAAAAGTTTCGGTATTTTTTATATTTTCATTACGATTTTCTACAAAGTAAAGAAATGCAGTTTTTTAAAGGGTACCATCATAAGAGAAAATTTGAGGAAAGGACCTTTAAACACATTTTCTTTATTATGTTAGAAGTTGTTCAAATATAATAGATAAAGGGATATTTGTATGCAAAACATATTAATGCGAATTTATCTATTTTTCCATTAGAATTATTTTTAAAAAACAGAATGAAAAAGCTATCTTTATAAGCATGTACTTTCTCTTTCTAAAAAGGGAAAACGATTTTTTAATTTTTTTGACTCATTAAAGTCGTCTATAGTGCTACAAGAGAAACCCACAAAATATTTTTAATGAACTTAAATTTAAAACTTTAATAAACTCGAACCCGTTGATTTTTTACAACCTTACACTATTTGCTTTCCTTTTTTGTTATTATGTTTTTACTTGTGTTTTTGTACACATTGATATTGGTTTTAATGCATTTGGTGCTATTCTGCGTGTGCTGTAATTAACACTTTTATTTAAACAATAAATAAAGATAGCGCCTTATCAATTATCTATAACTAGGTTTATCAGCGAAAGATTTCAAACTTCCTTCGACATCTCCAAGGATCAGTGGACCAGAATCTTTGCTTTCTCCACAAGTTGCAGTCGTTTCGACTGGTATAGAAAGTATTCTAACTTCTCCCAGTCCACCAGGTTAGTTCCAATATTTTACTATTTATTGTCCTTAATTAAACATTGTACAGGGTGGTTACTCTTACAGTACATACCATTGTATATCCGAAACGGAAAGAGATACCTACAGCTAGGGTTCAATTAGAAAATAGTTGCGTTTTTGTATGTCTTTCAAGAATCTGAAAAGAAACCTAAGATAATTCAACTCGTTTTCGAGTTATCGCAAAAATACTAATTTTTTTTCCTTTCTTTCATAACAATTTTTATGTAGTTCGAAAGAATTTATTTTGAAACTTACTACGTACATTTACGTCATTGACAATGGGTTTTCTTAAATTCTCTTTCTGATATTCCAATGGATGCACTGTAAAAATGATCACCCTGTATACGTATCTCAATAAAAATCGTGTAAGGGATGTTAATGAAGAAGTAGAAATTAGTCTATTGACAGATTAGACCATAACAAAAACCCAAAAGTTTGGAGTAGAAACTTCAAGAGATTTTTTTGAATATTTTTTCCAATACTTTAGCAATTAAAACTGATCAGAAACAATTTTATCAACAGCATTAATTTTGTAGGAGTGCATGGGTTTGAGGAAATATTTTCTTTAATTGTACTTGTTCAGAAATAATCTTTAAATAATACTATAATTGTAATTACTAATATAAAAGTTGTGTAAATTGTTTGCTTTAGATAGATAACTGTCTTAATTTGTCTAACAGTACCCCAGCGTAGACGTAACAAAACTTTACAAGCAACAACATTACCTTCCAGCGCTAGAGCAAGCGTGGTCTTTCCCATATTAACCAACGCTAATCTGTTTTCTCAACGAAGAGCTAATGACGACCTTTGTAAGTTTACTACTAAAATACACCTTGCATAATATTACACATACATACTTATAGTCAATATCTCATTATACAATTATAAAACTTGACTATCATGTTTAAGTATACAATATTCGTCTGAAAATTTAGTTTTTCCATTTCTTCTCCTCGTCTTTAAGGATATGTATAGTGTCGAAACCAAAATCAAATTCAATTTATTTATTAAACCAATACTAACGTTTGGCATTCGGTACATTTTAAATTATTTATGCCGATAAGGAATTATCAAAAATGTTATGAATAAATCCTTCCACATTGTCAACGATTGAGTCCTTTATGCAATTGTGGATTTCCTTGAATGAGAATAATATCCGTTCAGGGTTGGACTGGCCATATAGTCAGGGTGGCGTTTGTCAGTCGGGCCTCTGGCCTGTGCGGGCACCTTACCCTACCTACCTCAAAACTATCTACGAGGATGGATCAAATATAAACGAACCTTTGTTCATAAAACATTTATTTTGAAAATTTTCACAAAAACACAAATTTTTTGACATTTTTCCCAACGAATTAGTAGTTTTTTCATCTCAATTTCATTAAAAGAAGCAGGGCGGGAGTCTATCCAGTTGCGCACAAACGCCTCCACATGTTCATCAGTCTGAAATCGCTCGCCTCCTAGTGATTCTTTGAGGGTCCCAAACATGTGGAAATCACAAGGGGATAAGTTTGGGCTATATGGATGGTGCTCCGACTGAGTCTAGTGCATTTCACTGATTTGGGCCTGCGTTAAAGCTGCGATGCGAACTCGAGCAGCTTTTTGATCTTCACTCAGCAACTTTGGGACCCAACGAGCTGAAATTTTTCGGAATCTCCAGTTTTTCTTTATGATTGTGTGGACACTCCCATAGCTGATGCCGAGTTCAACAGATATCTGAAGCACAGTGGCGTAGTGGTCCCATTCAATAAGGTTTCTAACACGTGCAATGTTAACCGGCGATATGCTGGCGCGCGGACGACGAGGATGATTAACATTTTCGACACGATTACGCCCTTCGTTAAATTCCTTGCACCAAACTTTTACCTGTTGCCACGAAAGCGTTTCATTTCCGAACTGTGCTAGCAATGTGCGCAAAATTTCAGCTGGTTTCACGTTTTCACGTGTAAGAAACTTAATAATAATCCGTTGCGCAACGCTGCTATGCATCTCTTTCTCACTCATTGCGATAGCTACTAACCAAGCAAACACAGCAATACGACGAGTCGTTTCCGTGTCACCTAATATCCCCACTTCAAGTTCCTAACGCCCGTATGTGCCTTGAACAACTATCCGGCGCTCAATTTAAAAAGGCTCGTTTATATTTAATCCGCCCTCGTATCTAGATGAAAAAAAAATCGCTTTTTTCATTTTTAACTTAACTCCCAGTCTGAGATTTCTTTTGTAGATTTGAACCTAAAACGTGGCTGAATACGGCCCTATAATGAAAGTAACCCATCTATTGTGGTTTGTTGGAAATCGATATATTGATTATTTCTAGTTCAAAGCTCAACTATTTCCAGATCGCCAGGATCAGCTTCAAAACTATACATATTATAACTTTATAAAAATTTTTGCTTTTGAGGTGAAAAATGGTATAACATAACATTGTATGTTAAAAATGCCACTAGGAACATTGATCATAAATCCTTCATCATGTATAGATGTAAGGGATGGTACATGGTACTGTGCAGCCCTTATTTCTCATTTAGGTTCAGACGTTTCTCCTTGTAATTTAGATGAGCTCCATATAAAAATAGTCTAAGTGACAAGCATTGTTTCATTTTAAATTTTTATAAAAGCCCTTGTCGAGAGTGGGACATTATTTGACCCATCTTTTGGTTTATTAGACAAATCCTGGTTTTGATTTTGACATTATACTACCAATTCACTATCAGATTTCAGCGTATATAATATATAGTCGTTACACCTTGTGTACAGAATTATCAAAGAGTGGAATGTTGTGTTTTCTTAATTTAACTCATTTTATCAACACCATGTATATATATACACCCGCCTTTCTTTTTGAAATAGTAATTATGCTAAAATCGTATATAATTTTTCAATAATTAGCGAATTCATTTTACATTATTTTATGATGGAGTGAATATACAAAAATTAATTTAATCTTTGAGTGTTTTTGAACGATAAGTTTAAATATTTAATTATGAAAGACTAAATTTTTTTATTATCATTCATTATTTTTTACTTCCTTCCTTCTTCCTCAAATATTTGACTGTTTAAACGGCATTACTGGCTTTCCCCAAAGAATTTTTTGTACAAAAACAAAAACCACACTGAGCTTTCAGATACAGAATTGTAACGCTTTATTCTTCAAAGTCTGCATGAATAGCTAATAACTACCTGACAAATACAATCAGCACAATGTTCTGTATAATAAATAATGGTCCCAAAATGGACATATACATTTGTAGTTTGATGATTTTACTTTTGAGTCTTTTACCGTCAATCATGTGGATATTGAGTCAATGAGAGTAAGTTTTGACGAATCCTAATCCTCACGTAAAGTACTGGGCGTGGTAGATTCCATCTCTTGTTATAGATATTAGATTTCTTTCATAGTAGCACAAAGAAAAGCTAAAATGCGATTTAGTTTTTAGAATCACAACATTAAATAGAAATTATCATTTTTATTATTTGTAACGTTAAATCAGTAGGTTATGGTACATTGAAGGAGGACAGAACTATAGTAAATTTAGGTTCAGACCAGAGTGTCTTTACTCATTCAAGTCCCGATTTGCCATCGAGTCCTTTACACAGGAATATCAATCATACACGTTCCACTGAAGATCTTTACAGCTGGATGGCCAAACAGGACAAATTAGGAAAACAGTTAGAGAATATTGGTTCTCTCAAAGGTATTAATTATACTTGGAAAGTCCAAATTGTATGTACCTACTTATAAATAATAGAAGCTATTGTTTACTTTATTTAAAACGCTTGAGCACACAGGTTGAAGGAAGATTAAGAAATTTATTATAAAAACTTTCATTATAATATAACTTAACGTCTCATAAAAGAAACAAAAAACGTTTTTGACCAAAATCTTTAAAAAAACATTAAATTTAAAATAAAACTACATTAGATCAGTCCAATTGCTGATACTGTCTTTATATAAATAATTTGTTGCTTTTGTTGTTAAACATCAAAAAAATAGAAATTAAAAAAAATTTCGTTTTTATTAAATCAGGCTTTATGGAATCAAAAATTGACACCTTACAAACTGACTCATCTGGTGAAGTACCTGGAGAAGAAGACGGATGCGTAGCTCTGTACCCTATGCAAGACTCTTTACAATTATTAGATGCCCATTTTATATTTCAACCCCTTCTATCTAGTTTGGGAGTGATGTCTAAACAGTTAGTAACTACATTAACCGGTTCATCCAGTGAGTTGTCCAAAATTCATAAAGTTTACAATCGATTGGACGAATTCAAAATGTTTATAGGTGCTGGAAGCAATCCAACCTCTCTGGATGCTTTGGGATCCAATTTATCATTGGTGGGTCATATGGACACAATGAGAATAGATATTGTAGTATCCGAACATGGAAAGGGCGATAAAAAGAAAGGAAAGGGGAAGTCCAGGACGCGATTGACTGTTGAAATAAACAATGGTAAAATACTGTTACAATTTTTCTTCAAATAATTTTCCTTTGATGTTCACCTAAATTATTTTCTTATTTTAACTCCTGTTCATCGTATAAGGGATCTTCGGCTTCCGCACGTTTTTTTCTTTGAATATCTATCAACTAGGAACCATTTGTTAATTTTCAGACGAATCATCTGCTTTCATGTGTGAAAAAGTTTCAGTAGGAGTCGAAATGGATAGAAAAGCTGACGTAACAGTAAACGACATGATAAAAGCAAGAAACGTGCTTTACATATCGCGTGGGCAGTTGAAGAAACACACAAGCACAGTCCTCAATTTCAACATCGAAGTTAAATTTATTACTCAAAGGGTGAACATGCCCCTCCTTCGACTTCTCCATCAGATCAGCAACATGTATCAAAACGTAAAGGACACTCAGAATGAGCTACGCAATCAGCAACCGGTCGAAATTCGACCCCCAAAGTCCAGTGTGAGCGATCACACTGATTTGAAACACCAATCAAGCACTTCAGATATTCAGGAGCTGAATGCCATCGGTGGTGGTAAATCTAAGACTTCTGATGTCGGTTCAGTGACGTCACAGATAAAGCCGGCGGTCTCACCATCTCCTAGTGTCAGGTCAAGACCTCAGACGTTCACTCAAAAATTAAGATCTACTGGAAAAAGTGTGAAAGGATACGTTAATTTAAATGAAGGGGTTGGAACTCCGGCATTCACAAGCAGCCCTTCTGGATCAGCCATCGACCATATATCCCATGTGTCCTCAGAAAGAGGAAACACTGGTACAGGAAAATGCTGGAAAACTATTTACCACCTATTAGATTTATATGCAGCTATGCCCGACACTAAAACGATTACTCACAGGTAAAATGAAAATTGAATTTCTTTGAAACACCAACGGAGGTCTATACGAAACAATTTTCTAGATTTTCCATGGCTACAGGAGATATTTCTGAATATTACAAAGGTAACAGGAAGTACGACATCTTGGCCGAAGTAAAATCATCCGATGAATTCGATAAACAAGGTCAAACTACGCCTTTGCCCATCAAAGAAGCAAACGAAAGAACCAAACTCATGGTGTTTGGAGTTGCACGAATAAATAAGACAAAACTTCTGGCCACCCTTTCAGGATTAAAACTTGACGCCGAAATTACTGGATTGCATTCAAGTGTAACATGTCGAAATAAGTCGAAACCTGTCTCTTTAGAATGTTCAGTAACTGGTCAAGTTGGAAGAACGTACATAAAATTATTGGAAGGGGTGGCTCCTAATCAACTGCAGTAAGATTTCACTGTAATCATTTCAGAAGTACTTAATTAAAATTGTTTGCTTTTAAAGGACTGTGGTCAAAACAACGGTTGGAAAATCCCAAGCACTATATTCAAGTGTTAGCAAGAAGGGTAAAGATAAAAATTCAGCGCTTTTTACAATTGGAGCTGTAATCATAGAAATTCCTCAACATCCTGTAGCCTTACATGGCATGGTTACCAGGAGCAGTAAACAATTAAGTTCTACATTACAGGTACTCAAAACAAAAAATAATGATTTTAGGATTGCTAATGTTAAAATGGTTTCTATTTTCTTTAGGAATTAAGAGTAACCCGTACCTCCAGCAGACTTTCTAGAGGTCAGCAACCTGATGACGATCAAACTCAACAAGATTCCCCTAGTCAGCAAACTAAAACGATACCTAAAAAGTCCATCAGTCGACATCACGTCAATGAAACTAGTCTTATTCAACCTCTGGTTGTTCAGTTTTCAATAATGTTACAGGTACAAATCTTTTTTGACACATCTGCAAACGTTTCATAAATCCTCATTGTAAATTTTCAGAGTTTAAGTATCACTGCTGCTCTTCTTCCATCTCTTCAATCCCAGTACAAAATGGATCAAGTGAAGAGTATGGGAACGACTGGTAACAAGGCTAAGTTCACCATTGATTTGCCCCATCACTCTCTTAGTTTCACAACAAAGTTACCAGTGAGTGGAATAAACATTGATTCCATTTAAACCATTTATTTTATCCGATGACATCTCTTGCAGGTAAATCAAGTGGCAGAAGTAAATCTTCCTCCTGAAGCGTGTATCTCATTACCAGCAGTTCACGTTTCCGCAGAGTATGTGCCAGAAGGAACAACTGGAGCACTCAGAACAGACGGCCATAAAGGCACTGAAGGGGTGGTTTTTAGACAAGGTAGTTACTTAAGTGCCCAAGCTGAGATTGGAGTTTTTGAACATAGTTTGACCACAGATCTCTTGAATCATTTGGTCTTTGTACAAAATATATTCATGAAAGTAAGCTGTTTTTATAATTTGGAGTTTAACAAAAGTTCAATTATTGTTTTTTTACTTTTAGGAAGTGAATGAGGTTATCCAGAAAGTGTACGGTGGTGAACAACCTGTTCCCATATGGTTAGAAGATTCAGAAGAGCCATCTTATTTGGATCGTCTCCTCTTCTCACTGATAATTATTGTTCAGAGAATACAATTAACAGCAACTACAGCTGGAAGCAGTGCAGTGAGACTCGAAACAGGTATTTTACAGCACATTTTAATCTTTGATAGGCATTTTGTCACACACTTCTTAATTTCAGGAGCTGTAACTTTGGAACTTTCCAACAGAGTTCAGAATATTTCTGGTAGCAACCAAAGTAATTCTTCAGCACGTCTTTTTGGAAGAGCACAAGTGGATTTGAACTTATCTTTAGGGCAGCTTCTGAGAAACGCACTATTTGAAGAAGCTGAAGCTGAACTCCAACAATTTGCTTTCTTTAACACCAGGATCGTTTTGAGGAATGCTTTCCAGGTAAAACAATAAAATTAAAGTCTTCTGAAGATTTTCTTGTTCTAATGGAGAGGCTTCTTTAGGACGAAATTGTTGATGGAAAAGATAAGGAAGTGGTCCTTATTACATTGAAAAGGCCTCTTATTTATGTCCAACCAGTAGCTGTGGATAAAGCCATTCTTGTTTGGCTTAATTACAAAAATGCTTACGATTATTGGAATGAAAAACGGGCAACACTCAATTCTGATGTTCAAAATGCCACTCAACAGGTAAAAAGTACTATATTTTTCCAAGGGCCTCATTACATTTCTTTTTCTGTGTTAAGGTTTATGAGAAACTGCAATTTGGACAAATAACAAGCCAGTTAAGTGCCCAGCATCTTGGAACATTATTTTTACAACTCACTGTGGAAGACATGGGCATTTGTTTGCCTCTGAATTCTCTTCCGTTGTCTTCCTGGGGGCAAAGAAGCATTTATGAGGATAGCAGAGGAGCGGTTGTGGTAACACTGGAGAATACAAGCATTTCTGGTAAATTGAAAGACATGAACATTGATTTTGACACGATACATCATATTACTTGTAGCTTGCAGTTCTGGCTCCTTGGTAAGTAAAGGAAAATTTTCAAACTTGTGTCTGCGTTTCGCTGACGATTTTGAAACGTCATTGGACGATTGGAAACCGGATATGACCGACACCAGCATCATGAACTTGTGTGTTGTTAGCGAAGGAACCTATGAAGTTTGCAGCCGAACCATAGCAGCTAAACATACAAATGGTAAGAAAATCTAGGAACTTAAAAATATAAAAGTAAACTTTTCATTTTCCTTATTTTAGAAAACGCCAAATGGTTTTTAAATGTCCAATGGCAAATGGAAGGTGTTGATATACATTTGGACATAAACGTTGGTAAACAACTGTCTGCTTTGGGCTATACTTTGACTTCCCTGACAGGAGCTGAAGATCCATCTACTTCAATTCACGTGGATTATGATAGTGATGATAATGAGCCCACCAGTGGATTAAGAACTTCTCAAGTAAGCAATGGAAGTTAATGTACAAAGAAATTATTTTAACTTAATATTGTTGTTTTTTTTTTCAAGGAAAGTATATTACCATCTTTCCTTTTTGATCCAACATTAGACAATAAGCAGAGATCCAAACTGATAGAAAGGGAAATGAACGAGCAAGCGAAAATCATAAATGACCTAAGATCTCTTGGTGCCTCCCATGGTACTATTGAACTGGAGTTGAAGAGGCTTCATGAACTGGAAGCGATGGTTTACAAGGATTTTAGAAGGTAATTTTAAAATGCATATATATTATATATATTAAGTTAACCTGTTTATGATTATATAAATAGGGACATGATTCAAAAACTGAGGAGACAAAGTGTAAAAGCATCGTCGATAACCAAAGGTAAATTGGGACTTGGATCCAACGCCTACAGATCAAAATCATTTATAGTTCCAAGTCCAATGGCTGATATTCATCCTGAAAGCATAGAACGATACAGATACAGGTAAGTTTTATAAACTCATTCAGTTCGTTACTTAACACCCGACTACGTTTTACACTCGTTGATAACATGTTAAACTTCTTTTTTTGTTGTTTTCAATTTTTGTTTAACAACGCACAACTAAATGTTTGCAGAAAGTTTAGAATCTAAAAATAAATATGTTTTGGATTTTTGCTTGTTCTGCAAACAGTTCGAGAACACAATTTTTTTACACCTTACTCACAAAATAATCGTTAAAGCATGTGACACAAAACCCTTGACCGATTGATTTTAGTCCCGAAGACGGTCATGTAGGGTCAAGTAGCATCAATTCAGGTAGCTATGAAAGCTCACCAAAGTCTGGTCCATCAAGATCTGCTTCGCTTAGGGTTAAAAATACCACAGGACAAAGGGTTACCTTTAGTGACGCACAAAATATATGCAGGTGAGTAATCAGTCCTGGTAATGATTTTTATTAGCGTGGAGTTAAATCATTGAAGTTGTATTGGATCAGTTTGTTTTTATTGAGAAGATCGTAACATAAAGGATTTCCCAATGTAATTAGTTTAGGTAGATTTATGCACATAGGTAGTTTATTTCCACCCCAAAAAATTGTACAAATAATATTCTATGTTTAAAATTAAAATTATTTAGAAATTGTACTTTATAATAGAGCATGATAGACTTTGCACTCCTCTTTCCTCTAAAAGGTAGGACATTGCTATAGTATAATAACTAACTGGTTGTTTGATGTATGATTGATCTTTTCCAAACTTTAAACCTTAGTGGTCTCCTCAATTGAAAAGTTTATTTTAAATGTCTAGACAATCATCTCTTCCAACCGCTAGTTCTGAACTCAGTCTTCCTGAAGGAAACTTAGATTGGGTAAGCCACTTAAATGTGGATGGAGAAAAGGTGGAGCTTCGTAAAAAATTGCCGACTTCTCATGAGTTTGATGAAGGATCATCTTTTGTTGGATCGTTCACTAGAGATCAACACTCAACGTCCAATATCACCCAAGGTGGTTTGAGTCAAACTTCAACTAGCCAGAAGCAGCAAGAACCTAATATTGACTTGGAACTTGACGTCAAAGTGTTTATTAATAGCGGTAAATGTGTTCTTCACACAAAAGACACCGCAAAAGAAGAAGAAATAAAGATGTGAGATTTAATTAAAAGAAATATTCAGTTTCTGATTAACTGTTATTTTATTCTTCAGGAGTCGGATGAGGAAGGATAGAAGTTGTTCAGCTGGGCTTTTGGAGTTTACGGTTCCCGTTGGGAGTCCTGATACTTCTAGAAGAAATAAGGAAAAGCTCACCACAACTGCTAGTTCTTCCAGATTACGAAATACCCCACATACCTCACTCGTTGACCTAACAATTTTCCATATACCAGGGATGGATGTTAAGCTCCATTATCAGTCGAAAGTAAGATATATAAATCACAAAATCTTCTTTAGTTTTTTGGATATTTATTTATAATCACACTAGGTTATTGTGGAAGAGGTGGAAAATGGGAATCAAATTGCACCTGAGACATATTCACCGCAAAGTCCCGATTATTCTCGATCATTTCCTTCAAGAGGCTTTGGTGACTCATTTTCTCCAAAAATCACCCAATCTGAAGAGGAAAGAATTGAAAACGCATTCAGAAGGCATGATTTCAGAAGCTCCCCAGTGGAAACCACTAGTGAAACTAATGTAGGTACTTTTTTATAATAGAAAAACTTTTGTTTAATTTAATTTCTTGAAAATTTTTAGGATGAACCCCATTCGTCTGGTGATTATAAAGTGGCGGATCTGAAAGGTTCTACGTCTTCCCATGGTATTTCTAACCCAAATTATGCTTGCACTCCATCATCTTCTAGCAGAAGTAGCGAAGACAGCGTTCCCCAATTTCAAATGAGTGTGACGCCACCCCATGGAATGTACATGGTATCGGGTGCAGGAGGACTGGGTTTCAAGAAATCGGGGGTGAAAAAAGCCAGTTTATTTGCCTGGATGACATTACAAAGCATTCCGGAGGAAACCATTATAAGTCCACACATTTTAGAGTTTCTAGAACAAACCCTTGAACCTATACCAACTAAAACGAACTTTAATACAACAAGTAAGTTTTCATCTCTTTCACATACATGTTTTTAATGTCTTTCTTTTTATTTCAGCCGATACGTCTTTGTTATCTGACCAGGACGCCATAAATTATGGTCAGTACGTCTACGCCAGCTTTCCTGTGGATGTTATCGTCTACTTCCATATGCAGCCCAGCACGTTTCGATTCAGTTGCCTTCCCGTTTCCAGAGTGGAGTGCATGTTACAACTTCCTTCTCTCGATATTATTTTCAGTTCTAAAAGAGCCGAAGATGAACTTTTACAAAGGTAGGTGCTTAGTAATAAATAATTTATTAGGTTTATCTGAGAGTATAAAAAAAATTCTCAGCGAATTTGGTGACGATACTCCGAACACTGCAGCATCTGCCGTGGGTGGTCTTAGTGTTACTGGTTGTATGTCTGATTTTTCGGTTTATATTTTCCATCCCTACGGTGGTAAAAAGTCCGCTTTGAAGGAAGCGCAGTGGTCACCGTTATCAGACAGCGAAAGAAAAGATTCGTTATCAATAAATGTCGAGTTCGTCAAGTTCCATTTGTCGAGATCGAGGATGTTGAATTTCCAGCAAGAAAATTTCAAAGGAAAACCAGGATCGGATCAAAGCAGAGCAGTCATACGCTTTTCAAGTAAGTAAACGTGTAAATTTAAAACGTAAATTTTAGTAATGTGTAGACAATGGCATTATAATGTATAGGGTATCTCAAAACTTTGTGTACATAAAACAATTGCAGGTTTCAGGGATTAAAATATTATTCAACTTCATTAATCTGTATTTATATCAAATTGTTTCGTTTACTCGTGAGAGAGTGGAAAAAGTGAAAAAGAAAACTTTTTTCCGATTCACCAGAAATTCTTACGTACAATTTTAATAAAATGTGGAACATTAACATGGTATTATATATAAAGGTATTAAATACTCTCTGAAGTATTAATCAGTTTTTTTTTAATACAAGAAAGGTGTGAATTATCCCTACCCTTATATATACCTGTTCTAAACTTTTTAGGAGGAGGATTGAACAATAACATTAATTTTTTGCGTCGATGGTTAAGTTATTATTTAACCTTCTTAAAAAGTTTGGAACAATATTTTCTAAGGATAGGGGTAGTCTACACCCTTGTTGTACGAGAATTGATTGGCACTTTAAATAGGAGCACTTTTATAAACATTTCTATGTACGAAATTTTATTAAAATTGTACAAAGCATTTTGGTCAATCGAAGCAAAACTACCTATTTTGTTTTTCTTCTTTGACACCCTCTCAGGGGGTAAACGAGTCGATTTGGATAAATGCAACTTATTATAATCCCAGAAACCTGTGAAAGCTCTAAGTACGCGGAATTTGAGACACCCTGTATATGGAAATCGTGTCATAATCCGGTAGGGTTTGCTATGACTTGGCTGTGGATCTTGGTATGTCCTGATTATGGATTTTTATACTTCGAAATTCGTATATTTTGTGAGTTGCTTGTTTTCAAAACTCAATTTAAGAGGCTAATACTGTTATTGGGGAGTGCTCTTCAAATCTTCGAAGATTGGTATTGTAGTCTTCGTTTTTGTAAGATCTTTTGAGTTTGAACTGTATTCGACCTTCCCCTGAATAAAATCGTGGTCACTCTAACCCAATCTAACTATACTTTGATTTTTTATTATTGCTTGTTTTTCAAATCGCCCCAAATAGTGGCTACGCTCTTGCGGGGGGAGATTCTTTTATTTCTTTATAATAACCTGATGAGAGTTAAAAAAAAAGAAAACAAATGATACCGCAGTATGTCCTTACTCCCTTTAGAAATATTCGTTACTACCTGTTTTTCATCTCAAACGTAAAAAGTGCGAATATGTAATTGACTTTAGTTGATCATCTTGCAAGTAATGTAATAATAATAATTTAATTTCCGCCTTTTCAATTTTTTAAACGATATGCAAGTAAAAGTACCAACAACTATAAACGTTGTTTACTTTTAAAGATAAAAGTAACCATTATGTAAGTGAACAGCTTTATCTGTGAGATGAATATTGATTAGATAAATGAATGATTAACATTACGTGATGACAGAAACGTTCATGCTAAATGCATTTAATTTCTATATGTAGTGTAATATTTTAATGTATATTCATTCTTTTAATTTGCTTATCAGGGTTTTTCGTGATAAGTACATAGAGGGTTTCGTCTGAAAAATTCTTGACATAACATCGTTTTGAAATTATTATTATATACCTACTGCATCAAAGTGAATTACTTTTATTAAAAACACCTTCCGCACAAATATACATGCCTGATATAATTTCACAATCTTAAAATGTAATTTTGCTTTAAATGTTTTTAAAAATTAATTTATTTCTGTTATTTAAAAGTCTATATTTAGATATACACGAGAAGGCGTAGAGTCGGCCAATGCACCTTTGAAAAGTCAAAGTGTGAAGTAACATAAACATAATTAATAAAACCACAAGAAGTTGTGTATCAATAAAAAAATATATTTTTTTAATTACCTATATTAATAATTTTTTTGAGTGGGGGAACATTTTTACGGTATAAAAATCATAGTTAAGGTTAAGGGTAGGATCAAAAGAATACGTAAATCAGGGTACTATTATTTACTTAATTTAAAAGTACAAATAAATTAACAAAGATATTAAAATAAATAATTAAAACACTTGAAAAATGGTCACAATCATTAATAACAAAACTCGATGCTCATTTCGCCCTGTTAAGGCATTTTTCAAGAGTATTACAAGTATTAGTACACTTACCAGTACTAACAGGGCGAAATGCACATCGAGTTTTGTTATTAAAATTTGTGACCATTTTCCAAGTGTTTTATTTATTTATTTTATTATTCATAAAGGTTCACCAAGAGCTAAAGGCAGATACCTTTAGTTTTATAAAGATAATGGACTTTTTTTTTTGCTAGATCGAGAAATGGTTAGGTCTGCTAGCCATTTCCCGAAATAGTAAAAAAAGCGACTATTTTGCGGAACTAACATGGAAGTAGACATGTTGGTGGATAGGAACGAGGAGGTACTCAAAGTAGTAGGAGACCATAAAGGCCTGAAGATTTTAACATTAAAAAGTAATATTTGTTGGGAAGGCAATGCCGCTATTAAATAAAAGAAAAACCTAAAGTCATTGCTGCATCGTTCATGTAGTTATGTAGTTAAAGAAAATTTTCAGAAACTTCACCCTCTTTAGGTAAAGTCAAAAATTCGGAATGACAAAAATGTGTTCTTTACTGTTCCGGAAATTATATTATACTAGCAGCAATACCCGGCGTTGCCCGGGTAAGAATATATTACACATTTGATGGAACATTCTAGAATATTCGCGAATTTAGAACTATCCAGAACATCCCATAATGATTCAAAACATTTTATAACTTTTTTAACACTCTGAAACATTCTTGAATGATCTTCAAGATTCTGGAACATTTTTGAACATTGCCAAATCATTAAATTAATCTCTTGATTGTTATGATGATAACACTGACAAAAAGTCACTGAATTTCGGTTTATATACCATCAGACATCGAAATTTCTAGTACTAGAACACTCTAGAACATTCAAATAGTCTGTTCTTTTTCATTTGTCAAAATCACTTAAATTTTTTGGTCAGTGTTCGCTCTTGTTTCTAATTGATCTTCACTCGACTGCAAACACAATTTAACTGACGAAAAGTCACTGAATTTTGGTTTATATACCATCAGACATCGAAATTTCTAGTATTAGAACACTTTAGAACATTCAAATAGTCTGTTCTTTTTAATTTGTCAAAATCACATAAATTTTTTTGGTCACTATTCGCTCTTGTTTCTGATTGATCTTCACTCGACTGCAAACACAATTTAACTGACAAAAGGTCACTGAATGTTGATTTATATATTATCGAACATCGAAATTCCTAGTACCAGAACACTCTAGAATATTTAGATGTACATCACTTTGAAACGTAGATGTACACTTTTTGAAACTTTCTAGATCATTCAAAAAATTTTTAGAACTTTCTCGAACATTCTAAGTCGATAATAACAGTTTGCGCTCATATTAGAATTTTTTAGATCATTTCAGAAATTTTGAGATCTTTTGATTGATTTCTGTGTCAAAAGATATTCGAATCAAAACGGCTGTAATAGGCAGATATGGTAAGTCGCAGACGCGTGAGTGATTTCATGTGTTCCATTTTTCCCTATGATTTAATAGGCTATTTTGATGAATAACTAAGTAAGTAATTCGTTTGGATCGTACCTCGTATATAATATTTTTTAAATGTTCGCGCAAGGCCGCATAAATCGACGCGTGGTTTATGCTCTCTCTCTGAAATGAGCGAACATCGTTTTTCAACAATTTCGGCTTCACCTTCGGGCCTATTTCAAGTTCAAGATTGCTTTTATTATATCGGGACCCTCGTTCGCGCGTACCGATCTCGCGACATTGGGCCAAGGCTTTGGCATTGATTTTTTTTTCGCGTGTTAGCGAGACCTTGCTTCAAGAGCACGGCCTCGACTATGGAGGTTGCCTGATGAACTTCACCCAGATATATCCCCGGACTTCCCGGCCAAGGCTGCCGTCCGTTTACGGCTGGGCAAGGTCGGAGAGGCTCGACCGACGACGGTTCATCTGTACTTACTATTTTGGATTTTTTTTATTAGCCTAACGTAATGGGTAACGTAATCAGACGACGTTGCCTTCAGGTTCGGTGCTGTACACGTTACTCATACGTCACCCTATGTTACCGTTACTACGTATGAGATAAGTCGTTACGTTTCACTTTATGACCTCCAAAATACGATTAAATGGAAGATAAATTGCTCATATAACTTCCCCCAACTAGTTACTTTACTGTATCGTCTATTTAGCAAACTACTAAATGAGATGTCATTATTGCTTTATTGTTGTAGCTACAATTACAATAATTTAAAGATAAATAAAAATTCTTATTCTTGAATCAGGAAAAATGTTTCGTACCTATTGGTCTTAAAATGAAACAAGATCTGGATTTCAATAATCTACTTGTAAAATTTCATCTAAATGTAGGTACAGCTACAGGAACAACGAGGATGTATTAGTGATGTCCTAGTACTTATATATGTAAATTTAATAATAGAGGAACCCTCTAAATAGGTATATAAATAAAAATAAAGTCAACACAAATTTTCATTATACCTAATACCCATCCCTGATTCGTTTTGACCAGTCGGTTATTATTTTTGGCATCGACTGATAAAAGAAAACGTCGAGAGATAGGTACCCAACAAATTTTTTATTGGAAAACTTTTTCTTTTTAGGGTTCCGTACCCAAAGGGCAAAACGGAACACTCTGTTGTCTGTCAGTATTTCGCAGGTTTCTAACTTCTAAACGAAACGAGTTATAGACCTGATAATTGGATATATTATGTTTGTAGAATGTTGATTTACTTAAAAATTTAATTTAATTATTTTTTATATGGGACCTACACGTCAAAAAATGCAAAAAGAAATTTTTTTATTTTGGATGTGGGGCATCATTGTTAAGAATTCATCGAGTAGAGTACAAAAAATTTTTATTATTTTTTATCTGTAAAAATTACGGAATCGTGGGCAGCCAAAGTTGGCACTTTTGGGGTATATCTCAAAAACTAAACTAGTTAGGAGTTTTATACAGGGTTTTTCAAGTGGATGGGCTATTAGAAGTATAATATGAATTAGTAGAAGGAATTCAATTCTGAAACTTGGGCTCATTTGGTTATTGTTTATGCCGCTTCTTTTAAAAATATTTTCAAGTTCGATTTATATCCGGTTATACCGGAAGTCGACACCAACTTTATTATTTTAAATGGAATGGTATACTTTTTTACGCTGAATTCTAATAAAACCTGTAATTCTAAGGTAAGTTTGATAACCAACTTGTACACCTATGACGATCGGTTTCTGAGTTAATTGAATTTATAGAAAAAAAATCGCGACCGCAACCCAAACTATAGAAAATCATAACTTCCACAAAATACGACTCAGACTGTAGAAATTTTTACCAGCAATAGCTGAATATTAGTGCTAACGCCTTGACAAAATTGGACTAAATAATTTGTACAGGGCGTTTAAAATAAAATTCGAAAGTTGACGAACTTCAAATACCAATAACTTCGTTTTTTCAAATGGCAGCTACCATATTTTATTTTTTTAATCGATTCCTTTTTTATCCCCTTTCGACTCATATAGATACTCCCTATTGTTTTATCTAAAAATTTTGGAGTAATTTTGAATTATTATTAATTAAAAATAGCCAATTTTAATATTTTTCACATAAAAAGGTGAGCCTTGGAAAAATGACAACTAACGGCAATCAATTCAAAATGAAGCCAAAAATCGCCTTTTTGATTAATTTCTATTACAAAAAATAATCAAAAACGAAAACTTCAATTGAAGTATTTGTATATAAAGCTTTTTTTAGCTATCTTTACCCCCATATGGTTTCAGTTTAGTACTATCTAAGAACTAAGATAGAAAAAGCATTATATAATTAAATATTTAGTATTAAAAAAAGTTATTTAGTCACATGAAGGGAACCTTAATAAAGCGAGGCCCAACTCTCGCTTGACTGGTTTTATTCTTATTATTTTATATTATACTTTAAGGCAGTCACAACTTGACCTTTTACCTAAATACCCTCATCATTAATAATAATAATACACAAACAACAGCTGCCACATCTTTTTTTGACGGTAATATGCCCAAAAAAAATATATTTGCATACCATACTGCTATTGTGCAAAAAGTAATATCTAATGACAAACAATAAAACATCTTAATTCTACATACCTATTATTATGTATTACCTATTTTAACTAATTTATATTCAAAATGTAAGTACATTCTATTTCCGGTGCCAAGGTAAAACAAAGATTTAATTGTATGATTGTATATTATTACATACTTACGCATTCACTTGAATACTTATGCAATACGCAGTATGTATTATTAGGGGACCTTATGTGAACCCTTTGAATCTCATATGAAGGATATGGAAAATTTTAGTTAAATAAATCAATAACTAATGTTTGTTTCCTCTGATTTTAGTAATATGTACCTAGTTTTTTTTTCAAACGTAACTTAACATTGTCTTTAACTGAGGATAACACCATAGGAATAAAAACCCGTTTTAGGTTATCAAAAAGTTTTATTTATGCATTAGAACAGCTTCTTAACTTAGAAAAAAGGACCTTTTTCGTCATGGGTAAATGAAAATACGTACTACTTTGTATCTATACGTCAAATAATTTCGATGGACCTATATAAATATGAACGACCTCCATATTTCGCATAATATTTTCAAAGGAACAAAATAATCTGTTGATCTACATATAATAAACGCAGGCACGTGAATTTGGCGCGTGTAATGTTGATAACAATTTAGAAGGTTCTATAACAAGGAAATACTTATATTTTTCTGATATGCTTTTATCTTTTTTTATTAGTTATTACGCTACCTACATATTGCGATTGCAAAAGCTACTAACATAGGTAGAAAAAGTATTAAAATTGTATCTACACGGTTAATTTTGCTAGATATATCCGAAAAGTAAAAGTTCTATCCTAATATTCGAAAAAAAAAAGGAAAAAATTTTTTGGAAAAACTTTAAAAAACCAAAAAGGAAAAAACCAAAAAAGCCTTAAGGCCCACCTTTTAAGTTCCAAATAAAAAAAAAAAAAAAAAAGGCCTTGAAAAAAAAAAAGTAAACATCCTACCCAAGGGCTAGGCTATGATTAATAAATTAAAAGCAAAAAAACCTTTTTTAAAAAGAGCTTTTATTTAAATGCTCTAAAAAGAAGAAAATAAAATTTTAGAGCATATCTATAAATAAAAGCTTTTTTTTAAAAAGGTTTTTTTCTTTTAATTTATTTTATACTTTTAAGTTATCGCTGGCTAGGTTTCTGAGTCTGTTCATCTCATTCAACGCAACATTGTTTGATTTTGGAGTTGTCCTCCTAGACAGGTTGCAGACCAATGCTGATGACGCCCATCTCGCCAAATCACACAAGTCAAAGTTAATCAACCGATGTTACAGGCTCAAAAAATTCTACCTCATGAACAATCGAGGTCTACACCAAATTTCAGGTGGATTAGAGCAACGGAGCTTAAAATCACCATCTTTTTTTTAACCTGCCTTTTAATTCTCAGCGAACCCTTTCATTTAATACCCATACTATAAGAAAGCATAAAAAACTCTAAAAGTCCGCCATGTTGGATTAAGAGTGATGTCGTCAGAATATTTTTCGAGTTACTTTCAACAAGCCCTTTCATTTGATATCCATATTGTAGAAATGCATTAAAAATAACTTTTTTTTTTTTTAACAATTGAAAAACACAAAAAGTTTCAAGAAATATATTTGTATTCACTACATATGTTTCGCTTAACATTCTTTAACTTTTCCGCCATCTTGGATGGTCCGACATATTGGATTTAGAATGACGTCACACAGCTTATCGTATATTGTCATCCAAACTAAACGTGTATACAAAATTTCAGCTCAATCGGTTGAAGATATCTGCTTCAAAATTGAGTAGCAAGAACAAACATACATTGCAAGTTAAATAAAAGCTTTTAAAAATAGGTTGCATTATTGGCTCTTTATGAAGGCTATGGAATCAGGAGGTCAAGTACCATGAAAAACAAAAAAGGATCACAGCTCATGAGACTTTAAGACTACATATAGATTTATCCAAAATATTCTTCCATCTGTCTTGTTTTTGTTTTATATACATACATTTAAGTTAAAAAAATAGCTTCTTAAATAAGCAAATATTAGAAATAAAGGAAATAAATGTTAGGATTTTTGATGAAATCCCCATGGTAGATCATGGAGCATGAAAAGCGTTTTGCTTCCTATCAAAAGGAAAATCTTTAGGAACTTCACTTTATGGATGCACGATTTTAAACATTAGTGCTGAACATATTATTATGCTTTCACTTTCTGTTGAGCAGATGAGCGGCCTACGTGCTTCAGTTAGGA
This sequence comes from Agrilus mali, assembly GCA_029378335.1. Classification (NCBI taxonomy): domain Eukaryota; kingdom Metazoa; phylum Arthropoda; class Insecta; order Coleoptera; family Buprestidae; genus Agrilus; species Agrilus mali. Next base: position 8,171,827 of record CM055662.1, read on the forward strand.
TCGTGTATCACATTAAAGCCCTTTCGTTTTGTTGTTTTAGTATTCTGTTACAAAAAATTATTGAGGACGAAGAAAGTTTTGAGATAATGCACTAAACACCCAAAATTAGACAACAATTCATAATTACCATTTTTGGTCTCCACTCTCCACGCAGTTATTTACTTTTGTCTCTACACTTCATTTTAACTTTTATGGTTTTAAAAAGCATCCATTTATTTTTGTATTTCTAATAAAATATCGCTTGATTTTCCTTTTTACGTTTGCAGTTATCACCGATATAGGGTCAGCATCCTTCAAGTATGATATGAGACGTCTTACCGAAATTTTAGCTTTCCCAAAAGCTTGGTACCGTAGATCCATAGTCCGCAGATTATTTTTAGGTGATCTAAGCATGTCAGCAGCGTATAATGATGATGACTCCATGTTACATTCCTCAGGAGTGTCTTCCCAAAAACATGAACCAAGGTAGGGGTTTAATAACACCATTGACGTTTTGTTTTATATGTATACTTAATAATTTATTTTTTTTTAATCAGAACACCAAAATCATCTGAAAAGTCACCACTATTGGGAAAGGATAAAACAAAACCCTCTGTAGATACCGATTTAACCAGACAATCCAAATTTAGAGAAAGTGGAAGAACATTCAGTATGGATTCAGGAACACTTCCCAGTCCAGAACACAAGAATTCAGCAGCCTGGGAAACTCTTGTGTTGTTTGCACTTAATTTTAAGAAATTAAATGTTCACATGAATATGGGAAATGTAATGGGAAACGTTTGGTAAGTTTAGAGTTTACGAACCAATACAATACATGGAAGAAAAAAATACATTAATTACATTGGCTGGAAAAGAAACACTAGTACTTGTTAACAAATCTATTAATTATGTTGTACCATATGTCATTATTTTTCTAGCTGGTTAACGAAAGACTTTAGAAGTGAAGGACGCCTTAGTATAGGTTCAACTGGTCACAAAAATATGTACATTGCTTTGGGACTGGGTGGATCTGGATTGGACGCAAAAGGGGGCATTGTTGGTGGTAACATTGAAATTGCCAATATTGATACTTACAGTAAGTTTATCTTTATTCGCTTTGAACTAAAAAAATAATAACAAAGAGCACCAAACCCTAATCTTTCATAATTCAAAACCTACGATATTAAAAAGAAAAAAGGTGAAATAGAAATTGGAAAAATTTATTTCAGCTCATATAAAAGAAGAACCCGATCTGGAACCCGATCACACAATAGGATTAAGATTGAAGGCATTGGAATTAAGGCTGGATTACATGGCTACGTCTGTTCTTATGACCAGAGTGAGTGATCTAAGTGTCAACTTAAGGGATGAATGGAAACTGAACAAACCTACTGGTACAGGATCATTTATACCAACAAGAAGGTACCTATTGCAGGAAAGATACAGTTTTAGACAATTAAAATACATGTGTATTTTTTAGGCCTGCCAGTATTTTTGTTCATGGAGACATGAGCTGGGATCAATTACAAATAATGATTTCAAAATCATCAACAGCCGATTTATTAAAAATGTTCAACAAACTCGAAGAATTCTTCTCGCAGCAATTCAACAGCAGTAAGAGGGCATTCAGTGGGTTTTCTCAGGCTGCCAAGCCTCCTAAAGTAACTCCTCAAAAAAGTAAAGACAGTCAAAAAACACATCCAAAGTCAGTATTTATGTTCTCTTTATTTTAGACCGAGAATGTTATCCCAATCAACAACAACAGCAACACATGTTAAACGATGCAAAACATCATAGGCATTGGCAAAAAGTTTTGTCCAAAGTTGCTGGCTTGAAATTGAGTACCATGCACATACCATTACCGCAATATGGAACTGTATTAGGAGGCACGATGGAATTGCATGGCAATAATATCTCCTTGGCATGTTTCCATGGAATTAACTTCAAAAGCAAATCCTGGGCTTTATTCAGTCTCAAGGAGCCTTGTATAACATTCAATACTGAAGCCCAGGAAATACCATCTGCTTCAGGTAATATTTATTAAATTAATTTTTACATTTAATCATCAAATGAGGTAAAAAGTATTGTTATTACTTTCTTCATGATGTTAAAATCTATTAGGTCCATGACTAATTGTATTTGTTACCCTTTATTGTAGAGGATCCACCAGCTCAAGATATCCATATAGTGCAAACATTGACCTGCAGTTTAGGCCTGAGCACTTACAAGACACACCATTCGATGGCCACTGTCTGTAAGGTATCACGAAGTGTGATCTTCCCTCCACAATTCAAGAGTTTGCAGGAATGGTTCCATTATGCCTTCGCCAGTAGCCAAATCGATGGTAAATATTCTAGATTCATAATTTTAAATCATTTATTTTTCATGTTATTTTTATAATGTTATGTAGAAGTGGATAGATTTCCATCACTGGAGAAGGAGAAGATGGATGGCAATAATTCAATGGAAAGGAATCGGGGAGGACAAAAGTTGGTTGATCCAAATGATAATCGGGAAGTGATATTTGCACTTCCCAGTCTTCAAATACACCTAAAGACTGAACATTTGCAAGGATTTAGCATTCCTGACTTATCAGGTACTAGGAAATAATTAATAATGTGGATTTTTGGGGGTAAAAGGGAAGATAAAGTGGATTAACCTAATGAGTTATTTTGCAGGAGAAAAACCGATGGTAGAATGCAGCTTTATAACAGAATTCGAAGATCATATTTTCGTCACAGTGGATGCTGAGGCTTTCTTTTTCCTTCACGATCTAATTACGTCATATTTGCAAGGAAGAGAAAAATTGGTAACTAATCTTACTTTTTTTTATATACTTATTACTCTTTCCATTTCTGTTATACCTTTTAATGGTTCAATTTTTTCATGATTTTGACATTAATGCAACCCCACCATTTGGTAATTTATTTTAATTTCCAGACGAGTTCTTATATGGAAAAACGTGTAAGTATAGACGGTGACAAATCGACTCAAGCCACGTCCTCGTCTTCCCCGTCGAGTAGCCAGTCATCCCAAGTCAAAAGAATTTACGACGATCCATTCACAAAAGATTGGCGAAATTTTAGTTGCAAAACATGGCACCTCGAACCCACAGTACGTCTACTGAGCGTTGCTGGGAAATACATCGAACCATATGGTATCGATTACATTCTGCAGAAGTTGGGATTTTCGCACGCGCGAGTTACCATTCCAAAATGGCTGCAGAGAGGCTTCATGGACCCGCTTGACGCCATATTGGCCGTTCTAACTCTCAATATGGTTGTCATTATCAAAGGAGATGGACATGGACACAAGATTAAGGAGAGAGAAGATAGGAATGAAACTAATAAGAATAAATAAGGTGTGCCTATAGGACAGTAAGGAACAAGCAAGAAGAACCAAAGCTAAGAAAGACTGTCTTAAAGTATTTATCCAATGGATTATAATAATAGTATAATAATTTATTATCAATTGGTGTTATAATGTAATGTTAAAATGTGGTCGCTTACATTTATATGTGTGTGATAATGATAAATTGAGAATAATTGTATTTATTCCTTTAAAATGGTATTTAAATTTAGATAGGTAGATATACATTTAAACGATATCGTAATTTCTGGAAGGTAGTATGTAGAAAAATAGCTGTTAGTAGTTTCTTTTTGTTATAATTTGTTTAATGGTTCAATAAAATGTTTCTAGGAACCTACGACGGTACAAAAATGCCCTTCATTAATTAAAAATTAATAGTGATAGTGATTTTCTGAATTGTACCGCAAGATGTTTCATCACATCAGTTTAAATTTAAAATTTCACGGAGTCCCAAAAATATGAAATTTTAATTCGAATTAAAAAAACTGGATTTCATTCAGGAATAGGTAAAATAGGGTATTTACTTTTTTATGGACCCAAAACATTAGTCGTTAAAAAAACTAATTCATGCGGTCTTGATGATATTTGTCCAGGATTGATTCTCATTCATAGGCGAGTCCGAGGATGGCGTTGCACTCCTTATGTTTCGTTACCAGCCAATATAGTTGGAATCTTCAAAGAAAAAGTTCTGAGACTCCATTTTTGTCACGTTCGTTGATGATTCCAACCACAGCAACTAGTGAAACGTCATATGAACGACTCCATCCATGCACTCATCCAACGAGGAGAATTCTCATCAGAGACAATGCACGTTGACTTCGCCTTTTCATGGACTGAGTTTGCAAACAGGACTTTAAAAAGTAAAGGGTTTGAGGAATTTGAAATTTTAACATTATCTATAATCAAGAAAAAATTTTCAATAGTTTGAAATCCTCAACTGACTTTTATTTATGACTAAAGTAAACATTTTTATTTTTTAATCTTTTAATAAAATTTGCCTCTAGTTCCACTTTGGAAATTGTGGTAAGTATAAGCAAATATGTACTTTTAAAAGTTAACAAGCCAACTTTCAAACAGTGGTCTGTGTAAGAGGAAAATATTTAAATTCAATAAAATAAAGTTGAATGTATCTTTACTTAAGAAGTCTCCTTTCCCTACTTTATTTACTTTTTAAACATTCTTCTACTTATTGCAATCCATGATGTCAAAAACATAAAAATGAGGAAAATTGGATGAATTGTTGTATATAATTGAGGAATCAAAGTGTGTTTTGGGAAATTTAAATTACATATTCCTTACTATATCCAAAAAAATCACAATTTACTCTATCACTTCTTAACAAGTTTTTTTTTTCTAAAGTAAATAAAATCGACAAGTTATAAATAATTTAATTGATATAACGAGTAACCTTATTACCTACGAATATGTTACGCCACTGTTTTGTAGATAAATGCGTCACTAGGCGCGTCATGTTTCTTGGTAAAAGCAGTGGCGGAACTTACACCAGAATTGAATAAATAAAATAATTTTAATTTACATTGAATTTTGGTTTACTTTTGAAGAAACTGGGGAATTACTGAATTTACTCTAATATAAATAGTTACTTGAAAGATAAATTTAAGTAGATTTTGAATTTTAAAAACAAACACCGTACAGAAAAAAGAAACATGGGGAGATTTTATTGACTCAAAATTGAATAATAAAGAATAAGTGTATTAGGTTATTGATGTAATTTTGTAACATGAAACTTTAAAAGATCTTGATTGGAAACATTGAAAGGAAATGATACAACGGAGAAAGGGGGTGAATTAATTCATTTAAATATTATTTATAGAGAGGTATTGTATAAAATCAAATTAGAAAGAACTAAAAAAATATTTTTCAAGGATAAAAGACTGTTTCACCAACAGTCAGATATCTAGGTATTCGTATTTTTCGTCATATACTGCTTCTTTAATAGCTCTAGAACGTTACTATTGATTGTTCTTATTATAATAAAATAAAAATAATGATGAGGCAGTATGTGTATTATTTTAATTTAGAAAAACTGACGACCCGACACTGGTATTTGTCATTCTTTTAATTACATTGCTTACTTGTTTCGTGTGAGAGTGGGGGTATATACGACCTTCAGAATATCACAACCGAATCTTGCTCGATAATTCCATCATTATTCTTACAAAATGGCCGAAAGTGAAATAGTTGTAAATGTGTAAAGTGATTTATCAGTGAAAAGCGTAATAATGGCGGTAATATGTGAAAATAGTCAAAGTCCCATAATTATTTCAAGTGCTGTGTCAGTTTGTGAAAATAACGACAAAAATATTTCGAACCTTTCACTCGCAATTTGTGCAAAAGTGGACTTTCAAGGGCTGGAATTCAAAGGCGGGACAAAAGACTTAATGTTTTGTAAAGCTGCTGCGTATATCGATAGATTTTGTACAACAAGAAGATTGTTTTGCTGAAAAAGGAGATAGTTATAAAGGGGATGATGTTTGCAAATAAATTTTCAAACAACAGACGCTTTATGGCCCCACGAGGCGAGTTCTGCAAACCGTGTAATATTCACTCTTATTCGGAATACGCGGAAATGGACAGTCACAACATTATTACATTCAATTTCACGAACAAAATGAATTTGACAGGCAATATTTTGACAAACAAATATTTCAGTCAAAAAGCATGTAACCAAAATTTCGGCGAAGGCCTGAAAGATTTTGTAGTAGGGCCTTCATTAGACGCTACAAATGCGTATACCAATTTTTCCGATGTCAAAGTTGCTCATTTCCATCCAACAAACATGCAGTCTGATAGTGAAAATGTACATACAATATCAGATATGTACACTTACCTAATTGACCTTATTAAAAGATTTTTCTCATCATGGAAAGGTCCTGAACAACAACAAAATGTAAGAATGATTGAATGTTTTAAACCTGAACCTGATTACTCTAATCACAAAAGTGATAACATTGACAAAAACATCCATTTAAGAGAAGACTGTGATTTGGTAACTAATGAATCCCAATGTATTCTAACAAATAAAGTTGAAGAAAATTTAGAAAATAGTACAAAAAATAGAAAAACCTGCTGTGATACTGTTAACAAATGCACAATTAAGTCTTGTCTCAAAATGAAAACTACAGAAAAATACAAAACAATAGATGATTATGATCTGGGCAGTTCTAAATATTCTAGAGAAGTTAACAGACTGAAAACATTGAAAAAGAAAAAACAAAAAAGGATGGCTGCCCAGGAAAGGAAAAAACATTACAATAGGGACACAGATAGGAGATGGCAACATAATAAAGACTGGAACAAAAATAAAATTGACATAAAACATGATTTAGATGAGGACACAATAAAAAATTGTAAATGTAAAAATAGAGACTGCTATGACCATGATAATGATGATGATGATGTTTTAAAATCAAAAAAATTGGTATTTTTGGAAAACTGTAAAAATATTGTCCCTTCACCACCTATTCATAAAGTCAACATACCATTAGTCATAAACACAAATTCCCTAGTAGTCACAACTGATCCAACTGTAAGTTCTTTACTTGAACAAAATGATTCAAATCCAATCAGATCTAGAAATGTATCAGAATGTGAAAGTGAAGACAGTTTTATTGTCTTTGCTAAGGATGATAATGTTTGTGATGATGAGCAAAGCGAATTTGATGATGCAGAATCTTTAAGCAGCTGCTTTGAAGATGAAACTTCTGAAGATGATGAGGAAATTCAAAAAACCCAAACTAGTCATACGAAAAAAGTAAGAACAAAAAATAAAAAAAAAGTTGCTACACAAAAAAAAAATAAAAGACAATTGGTACAGTAATTGAACTCTCAATTATCAGTCAAAGATAAAACATTATTATCAGAAAATTACCTACAATGACAATGATAAAATAATCAGTCGTTTTGTTGAAAAAATACTTCTTACATATGCTTTATTGTATCAGCTGATATCATAAGCTGCATTTAAGGTATACCTTCTTAAAAGCGTTTTTATCAAAAGGATTGTCTCACGTACCTATTATAGTTACTTAAGGTTTTCTAGAATGTCAGGAATATCTTATCTTTATTATGGAAAAACATTCACAATTTTAATTAAACTTATTATTTTTAAGAAACAAGATAACCCATTAAAAAAATGATCAAAGAAGATAAATATAATTTTTGCTTTAATTCACCTATCTAATTTAATTTAAGTACCGTATCAGGTACTTAGCTTGCATTTTATATTATTTATCATTACAAATTATTAGGAGAGCGAATAACGGTGGTTTTTTATGGTAAAAGTATTCTTATTAGATACAACGATTATTCGTAATTCACTAATTACGTAAGGACGACTTTCGTCTTTGTTTATCCCTCTCGCCGCCCCCTGTAGGGATACATATTTTTTTTAGATCTCCCTCATTTTACGTACGATTTTACAAATAAATAACAATAGATAATTAAAAATAAAAAGAGGAAATAAATTAACTTTAAAATAAAGAAGTAATTCGCCAAAAACTGTTGATGAAACATTTTTAATACGAAAATAAGTAAATAAAACACTTGGAGGAGTTTCATTATATTTTATTATTGCTCGATGTACATTCGCCTTATTAGGGCATCATCAGGAGTATTAAGTTTAAGTGTACTGAAGAATTTACAATAATTTTGGTTTAAATACACAGATAGGATCTAAGAGGGGGTTAATACCGAAATGTAGTTGATCGTTAGATAATATTTTATTAGGCAAAACTGCTTTGTTGATTTCTTAAATTTTACATTCGTAACGCTAAATACAATAAACATGCATCTGGACTTTCCTCCCATTTAATAAACAACAAACACACATGCAATAAAAACAACATTAAACTATTACACCACTTACAGGGTGGAAAAATATTAGATCGATTTGAAATTTTAGAAATCAACAAAGCAGTTTTGTCTAGTAAAATATTATGTAACGATCAACTACATTTCGGTATTAACCCCCTCTTAGAACCTATGTTGGTAGATTAATCTGTGTATTTAAACCAAAATTATTGTAAATTTTGCAGTACACTTAATACTCCTGATGATGCCCTAATAAGGCGAAATGTACATCGAGCAATAATAAATATAGTGAAACTACTCCAAGTGTTTTATTTACTTATTTTCGTATTAAAATAAAGAATGGATTATACATGCTTTCATTTCAAATTTTCATCCCTATATGTTATGTTGTAAAATGCACTTTCTATGTTAAGTTTGATTCGTATTAAAATATAAAAAATTGTTTTTTACAGCTACAGTTTATCAAGTTGTGGTTAGGATTTTAAAATTATCACTGTAAATACATAAATACTTCTTCCAACATTCATAATAAATAATCACCGGTTTCTCGCTCTATGATAATTATAAAGAGCTTGATAAAAACATTTCCCCTTGTTTTGAAATGATGCAATTTGTTGCTATTATTACAATAAAACGACAAATCAGAAATATAAGCAATGTAACCGATTTATGGCTTTCAATCTAGTATCTTCATACCTAAAATGGATTTTGCAAAATGTTAATGCTAAAGAGAACCTACCATAAATAAAAAAAAGATTAATTTCGTTAAAATAATTTTTTAAATTATTTTTCTTGTTCATGCTAAATTAATCAAAGCAGTTTGAACACGACTGTCGATCCATTGATAATATTGATTAGTGTCATCATTCTCATGGTTGCTTCATTCATATATTAAGTAATTACAATTACTTATTTTATTTATATATAATTTACTACCTTAATGATTATAATAGTGTGTATTGTGATTTTTATTCCTGGCATTCTTTTATGAATACATGAACGTACTTAATTGTAATATGGAGTTAAAAACAAAATTTCCATAGCTATTAATTACTAATTACAGAGATTATTTAATAATTGTCTAATGGTAATGTGTCTTTCTTTGATTGCAAGTGACATCTTCAGGGATCAATTAGAACATTTCATTATTTAGTTAAGACCCAACTTCTTTAATAACTTCTACTAATATTTGTTATTTTTTTTATTATACGTGTAATGTGAAAATTCTCCTTTTTCAGGTTAGTTTTGCCAATGGTAAACATTTATGTAAAGTTCATCATCTGGTAAAATGGTCTTACGCGTACCAAGCGGCGCGCAGAGGACCTTGGGAAGAATGCGCAAGGGACAGGGAAAGGTTCATGTTAAGAATAAGGAATTTAGAGCCCCAATTGACTAAAGTGTTCGACCTGAAGTTGAGAAAACGAATTTATAAGGAAAGATTTGCCCCTGAAACTTTTAATAAAAGTAAAAGTGTGGCGTCGAAAGTGAAATGTAGAAAGTCCCTTAAATAAAGTAAAAATATTGTGCATTTAGGGGGTTCTGTTTTCTTCAAAAGATGGTCTTTAAGTACAATTATATAAAAACGCTGGTAATTGTGCCGAAAAAGTTTTAACATAAAGGCCACAAAAAATAACAGATATGCCTCAAAAATTTTATCTCGAATAATGACCATCATTTGATTAATTTGCAAACGAAGACATAAATTTCACTATTTTGGCTTCATACGAAAAATAAACTACTCACATAAATATACAGTGTACCTAATTATTGTAAGTGAACTTGTATGCACTTATTCTTAATCGTCACTGATTGTGACCCAAATGATATTTTTCAAATAAACAACCAACAAATGTGGGTTAGTTTAAAGCCTTTTTCCGACACAATTGCCAACCATTTACGTGATATCCTTAATGTACTTTCTCGTAATTTTATGGTGCTTTAAAACTCGTTAATGTTTTTCTGTGGTCTACGGAAGGAAATAAATCTTTCTTTTCTAAAGGTTTTAACAAAATTTTGTCCTGGCTCGTTTACCACGGGTACATATTTTCTTGCCTCGTTAAGTTATTGAACGGTGTAAATAGGTACACATAATGAAGTAAATACCTAGCAAAATATGTTACCAACAATTAGTGTACATATATTGTTAATTATAATGAAATAGATAAGGGAAATAAATCCCTATTGGCTGTGTTAAGATGGGTAGATAACATAAAGTACCGGATAAGTGAAATTTACCAAATATATTTTTATATTTAAGTTTGGTTGCTGTGCAAGATGGTAAACTGATTACGAAGTATTTTGATTTTTATACTATTATATTTTGAAAAAACACCTATTTTTTTAGTGAAGTTCCTTCTATCAGTAGAACATCATTTTTTTTACATTAAATGCAATAAAGAGAACAAACAAATAAATAAATTGTTATCAGCTGTGGTGTGTCCACAGGGAGGGGGAGATCCAGATTTGGGACCTTAAACCTTAAGGATCTGAAAAAAGACAACTAGACATTTTTTACACAATATTTGATACCTTTATAACTCTGGTATTTGAAAAAGGGCTAAAAATTATGTGAACTCCATTCTCACAATCCTGGATCCGCCCTTAGTTATAAGTCTATAATTATATTCCGTACCTATATTTTCCATATGTTAAGTAACGAGAACCTATTTGAATAACCATTTTATGTGACAGTGGTATGAAGCTTTTATAAGACCGAAATCTAGTCTTTAATAAAATTTTTTTAGTTAAGTAGTTTATTAATGAATAATAATATATTATACTTAAGTTTACAAAAAGGGAATATTATTAATTATGTGGGTACATGGTACAAGGTAATTTTATAATAATAATTAGATTGCTAATGCTTTTTATAAAATAACCTAATTTTTGGTTAATTTTATTGTATTAAACACCATATGGTAATAAAAATATTTTTTAATCAGCTATTAACTTAATTACGGCGATCTCTATGTAAGTTTATTTGAAAAATGTCACTTGAAATTGGTAAATATTCTAAATGATTCTAAAATTATTATCTACTATGCATTATTTAGTTCAAATATGTAAATATTTTGAATAAAAACAATGTCTTCATAATAATGCGTTTTATTTTGCTGGAGAAGAGAGATAGCAATGGTAATACAAAAAATAATTAAAAAACATATTATGTTTACTTAATTTGAAAAGCTTTTTTAATGATTATAGTAGCCCAGAAGAAAATGTAAAATTAATTATTTTTGTGTTGCATTTCGTTCGTATGTAAATTGATTGTGATAATGTTCGAATAAGGTTTGGTATCTTTAAAAGGGAACCCCAAAAACAGCATTTGTACAAATGTAACATTGGCATTTTTTGCATGGTGTGTAACAAAGATACAGGCATGTGCCTTTTATTTAAGTGCAAAAAATATACGTATCATCTTCAGTCATAGTTTTAAGTACCAAAAGTTTTGTGAAAAAAAGTATTTTTATTTTCTTAATAAATAATAAATAAATAACTCAAATATAACGATTTTATTTTAGCCTAACCACAATAAAATTAATTTTTTTTTGCATTTCGTTCTTGTAAAATAAATCATGATCACGCCTTCAAATTAAGCGATTTTGATACATTTAAAATTGAACCTCACAATAAAATGTACAATAATATTTTATTACAAATTTATACAAGTTGGCATAAATTAATTCTGATCACAAGAACAATTACAAGAAAGGTACAAATATTTCAATAATTTTTTAATATTCAGTACCAAGTAGTTAAGTACTGCACCTTCGAACGTTATAATTAGTAAGTAGGTACCAAGAATTTTGTCGAAATGCATATTTGTTTTTTTATAACATTTTTTTAATAAAGTATCTATATTATCATAAATAAATAATTAGACAGGAATCTTTTTAAAATTCAAGTATATCGATTTTATTTTAGCTTTTAACCAACAGATGTAGTTAGGCCAACGTATGTAAGATTAATTAGAAAACTCAAGCACATTAAACAGAAATAATAAGATTATCATAATTATTTACCTCCTATAACATTTTATATTTACAAAATTACTATATACCAATAAAATATGAATTATTAATTAATATTAGAGTCACGAATTTAAGTTGCTTACCTATCACTTATTTTCTAATTAAAAGTCAATTAACTGATTTGCATACGCAATTAAAATAAAATATTCAATTTTTATACTTTAATTTACAGTTACTCTATTTTTTATGATTCACCATATTTGAATTAACTCAAAGTTCACTTTACCAAATAAGAAAAAATATAATTTATAAATAGTTATTAGTAAAATTATAGCATTTTTTGCTTTTTATTATTTCTTTTAATTCTTTTTATTTTCCGCATGCGTACCTACATTAGGTCTGCTTATGACGCCAGTTGTCTTGTTATAGGTTTTTAGTATGCCATATAGGTACATAATATAATAGCATAATTTAAAAAAATTAAATTATCTATAAATATATATGGAATATTATTGAATTAGAGGGTTCTTTTGAACAAAAGTCCAATGCCCCACCAATTATAATACTTAACGAATATTTACATGTGAAGAAAGTAACCGGATGCCTTTATCATATTTAATGTGAAGCAAAGAATAATTTGTTAATGATATCATGAATCAGAGGAGGATAAAAGAATATGGGAAGTGAAAAAAGTTATAGGAATAGAAAGGTAAGTTTATTAAATGTTTACTAAAATAAATTTCAAATTTTAGATTTTCTGATCCCGCAGAAAGGAGGGTGGATCTGAAACCTTCCCTTGTGATTTTGCCATTGATCTGTCAAAAAAATATTTTATCTGAAATTGTATTTATACACTTGACAATATTTTTGCCAACAGTGAGATTAGTGATAAGCTAGAATCCAACCAAGACATGAGTCAAATTATTATCTTGGTTTTGATGGTCTCGTGAGAGTGATTGTTGTTTTTGCAAAACATGGGTATTAAAAAAAAATACACACGTTTATGACCCTGTAATTTCAAGCTATTCTAAGCACTAAGGTAATTATTCTCCAAAAGATTCTCCAATGAAATAATGTAGCAATTGTATGGGTTTAACTAATTTATTTCAAGGCATTTGGGGGTTCAATCCAAAAACAATGGCTACCAAAAATGGGATTACGCATTGAAATAAATTATTTGAACCCTTACAATTTAGAACGTACTAAATAGCTCGAATCCCAACGCCAAAACATAAAATTGAAGCGTCCGAAGAATTTTTTGGTAACAAAATATTGTTCACTTCTGGCCCTGAAGAAGGTAACTTTGTTACCGAAAAGGATATTTCTTTAGGAACTGAAGTGAACAATATTTTGTCACCGAAAAGTACTTCGGACATTTCAAAGTTTTGCAGATATTACCATAGATCCTACAAATTACTACTTCAATTGTGAAATCTTGACTTCTTTAAACTTGATATTTGAATGGCTAGGCAGTGGGTGAATCACGTCGGAATATTTGATAAAGTTTGATGAAAAGAAAACACTTAGGGATTATAGTTTTACAAAGGGTTTTATTAAAAACTTTCAAAGAGTAACGACAGTGTTGTAATAAAATATTTAACCGTCTTTTCATCAAACTATATCAAATATTTGACTTCTTTGGTTAGGGGCCGTTCATAAAATACGTTCGCATACAAGGGGGGGGAGGGGTATTGCAGAGTGTGACAAGATGTGACAAGGGGGGCGGGGGGGTCTACGGCAACGTGACGTTTACTGAATTTTTATAGAATCCTTGGACTTCTGATAAATTTTAGAAATATTTATTTATTATTTAGTTAGAAAAGATATTAATTAATTTATTTTTAAAATTTTTTTATGAAAATGAAATATATATTTTTGACTATCAAAAATTTAAACATGTTTCATGTTCAGGGGGGGGGTTTAGTTTTTGTACGTAATATCTACAGGGGAGTCACAGAAAGTGTGACACAGGGAACAACCGGGGTGGGGGGTAAAAAAAAGCTAATTTAAGTGTGACGCATTTTATGAACAGCCCCTAAGATAAAATACGACACCAAGACTATTTCTTTCACACAAAGGGAAACGCCAAATGGGAATTTTCAGAAAAACTTTTCCATGATTGAATGTTTCATACAAAACTATTGAAAGTAGGTACTTAGCTAGAATTATGACAATTGTCGAGTTTAATAATATAATTTTATGTAAAATTATTAAAAATTGATGCATTATTATTACTCATGAGGAATAATTTCACGTAACAATGCATTCTCGATTGGGTACTTCATTAGACATACATTTTTAAAATTTTCAGATTACTGAAAATGATTATATTTTTCTCTAAGAAAAACTATCAGGACTTTTATATGATTAAATTGATTTGGTATGGTATCAAAAAATAATAAGCCCCACTTTTCTATATTTATACAAATTTTTAGAATCTTATTGGTACTTAATAATCAAATTAGTTTATGAAAAGCAGATTTGAAGATATTGAACTTTGGTTAATAATGTCTATTAGGTACTAATTCAATTCGCGTAGTATCAAAACTTTTCAAAAACCCTATAAAACTTTTTTCTTTAATTGATAAGAGAAAAGGTTTCTTTTAGTAAACTAATCACTGAAAGTTTCACGATTAACACCCATGGTTTTATATTACAGTTTACGATCCAATTACGCATTAAATTAAGAAAACAGGATAAATCCTTTAATTTCCGGGATAACTCGCAAGGAAAGTAGGTTACGTTTGCCTTTATCGATTAACAGTGACGTCACATTTTTACGCCATTGCGTCATACCTGACATCAGTCTCTATTGATTTTATACTTATTAGGTAGTTTAGGACGTCGATTCTGTAAAATTCTTATAGATAAACATATTTAATGACTTAAGGAATAAAAAGCATCACTGGTAAATCAGGAAACTAATTTAAAAATGAACAAACATTAATTTTGAAGAAATGGATGAAGATAGTATCATACTTAGGGTTTCGCACCTCCAAATAAAAAAAGGCAACTTTAAAGGATCACTTTGATGTTTCGCCAGTTGTCTGTCTGTTTACTCAAAACACAATACTTTCATCAATGTTTTATTTTTTCAAATTTTAAAATTAACCATTCATATAGTCCTGTCTTATCTAATTGACTTTTTATTTATAAAGGAAAGTAAATTTTTAATTCTATGTAAAATGACTCACTGGAAAAAATTAATTTGCAAGATTTTTGCATAAAGTGTACAACAAGAATTAAAAGAAAACAAACCCTTACGAAAGTTTTCCATTATTTAAAGTTAAGGGTATTTGCGTTTATCTTCCAACTGCCCTGCTGTATTCATATTTAAATGAAAACCTTTTTAGTTTTTAGAAAAGAATATAAAATCGAGTGAAAAAATACATTTATTCCACCCTCCACCCTTACAAATTATTTTTCTATTCGTTTACTCTCGGAAAACGTGTAGAGCCGTAAAGAAAAAATCCTAAACGTACTGAAAATATATATTTCAGTTGATTTAATTTCTTCTTTATTTCGTTTAAGGAGGCGTTCATAAAATACGTTCGCATACAAGGGGGGGGGGTTGCTGAGTGTGACAAGATGTGACAAGGGGGGACGGGGGGTCTACGGAAACGTGACGTTCGTTGTTCATCAAAAAATTTACTGAATTTTTACAGAATCCTTGGACTTCTAATAAATAGAAATATTATTTATTTGTTCGTTACAAAAGATATTAATTAATTTATTTAAATTGCATTATGAAAATTAAATAATTATATTATTTATGACTATCAAAATTTGTGTATTATCAATCAAAATTTATCATGTTCAGGGGAGGGGGTTAGTTTTTGTGACGTAATATTTACAGGGGGGCACAGAAAGTGTGATACAGCGTGACAACCGGGGCGAAGGGGGTCAAAAAAGCTAATTTTAGCGTGACGTATTTTATGAACAGCCCCTAAAATATGTATTTATTTTTTTTTTTAAGATTATATTTAGATAAGGCAGGTAGGGCGGAGGTAAGTTTCTGCGCACCCTAAAGACAAGGCTCGCGATATTCTAAAATACCTTTACAAGGATTACATACAATTTTATATATATGTATAAGTAAGGAAATATTTGATAAATTTAGTACCTACCTATTGCTCTCATTTTATTCCTAAAAAGCGGTATTAAATAAAGATGACAATACCAATTTATTTATCTGTAGGTTTCATTTTCATTCCTCAAGAATAAAGCCAAAAAAGAGATTATTTATTGATAGTTGTTTTTGACATTGGTCAATAATCTTACAATTCCATTTTTTATTTGACTTTTTTCCATAATCGATTTGTTTTTTTTATAACTTAATAAATAAGATTACAGTCTACGAAAACTGATCAATTTATTTCTGAAATTAAATAAAATAAAACCAAATCGTATAAAATTGTAAAAATAAATTAATCGAATGATAAATAAACTTATTGTAGCTTCCATTCTTACAAAGTATCTCAATGTTTCATTTTCTGAGGGAAAACCTGTACATTGAAGGTAAATATTTTAAATGTTTTAGGGATTAGATTTATAGAGCCATAAAGTGTGAGAAAATGCAGCCAGCTTTCTTTTGCATCCCAAGGACAAGGCTCATAAAACCTCTACAATTTTAAATAGGTATTTAATAAAATTTGTATTGCTGTCCCTTCTTTTCTGAAAAATTTATTTATAGTTTCTACGTCTTCCTCTAATTAGTAAGATAATTTACATAATATGATGGTTGGGTTTGACATGGATAAATAATTTAAGAACCCTTATTTTGGCTTAAAATTTTTGTTCAATAATTTATTTGCTATTGCTATATATGACCTAATTCATTTCATAGTTCAAAAAATTTTGCAATATTCACTTTTAGGCTGTATCCTTCATGTACTTCTTTAGGAAAACATGTTGAGTTTAAGGAAAAAATGCTAAACGTTAACTTTGTTTAGTTTCCCCTTTATTTTATTGAAGTTAAGTATTTTATAAGTTTTAAGAATTTGATTTGTAGAGGCATCAGTTAAGTTTATGCGCATATCAAGAACAAGACTCATGAGATTCTAAGATCCCTTCACAATTTTAAATAGATATCTCATAAATTTAATACATCTCTCATTTTATTCCTGGAAAATGTTATTAAATTAAAGTTTGTATTCTTTACCCTAAAAAAAGTTGTAAAATTATTTATTAATAGTTAGCACTTAAATAGGTAAATAATCTTACAACCCCTTATTTGACTAAATTTTTCATTTCATGATTTATTTATTACGATCCAAAATAATAATTTATATTTAAATATTAATTATTTTAAAATATTAATCATTACTTACATATTATAAGAATATAGCTAATAGTTAAAAATGAAAATAATTCCAACCCGTTGCCCGGGTAAGAATATATTACATGTTTGATGGAACATTCTAGAATATTCGCAAATTAAGAACTATACAGAACATCCCATAATGATTCAAAACATTCTCTTACTTCTTAGAACATATTTGAACTCCCTGTAACATTCTAAAAAAATCTGCTTCATCTCATCCCCACTCCGGCTGTTTGCTGGGTGAGTAGTGACATCAGTAGACGCCTGGCGGGGATGACTAATCGATTGATAATAATTGATCAGTTATCGATACTGAGAGTTGAAGATTATTACAGTACTAATATCGCTATTAAAAAATGGGGGTTGGTGGTAGAAGGGTGAGAATTAAGAGTTTTATGTATTTTTTAATGCCAAATCATAAAAACATAAAAATAAAAAATTTTGTCCAAAAAATAAAAAAGTTAGGGATGGACAACCCTTATCACTTTCTCGACCTACTGAATATGCATATAAAATTTCATAAAAAATCGGTCAAGCCGTTTCGGAGGAGTATGGTAACCAACATTGTGACACGAGAATTTTATATATCTATTAGATTAACCTGTTTCATCCTCTGTGTTTGGTTAGATTTATTTAATTCTGAGTGATAGTAAATTAACTTCTTAATACTCTGTATGTAGGTAACAATGCAGGAAGCGTATACATAAAAAGTATAAAATCATAATGAGAAGCATAACTAATCATAAGTTATGACGGTGACTTAAAATTCACCATTTCTAATGCATTTGTGACTCATAAACAGCTTTTCTTTTTTATTAGAATTAATTAATCTAAAATTAGTTTAATGGAACTCCGAACCTTAAATATTTGTGGATTAAAAAACCACTTCGAAACAGCCTAAGTAGATATTATAAACTAGACTACAGAAACTGCATCAGTTGTAGTAATTTTAACGTCAACTTAATAACTTTTGAGTCATTATTCTATCCATAACCTATATATGAATGTAATTTATTGCTGTGTAATTATAAGAGATTGATGATGGATTCCTAAAGAATTTCGGTTTCGAAAGGAAGTTTTCCGTTTGGTTTTACTACGCTTTCTATTTTTTTTAGCCGGAGTTTGACAAGCAAGAAAAAAAGGAGATACGGCCTGTGAAGAACATAACAAGAATATGTTGCCTAACAAATATCTGATTGCGGTAACGTCACGTTGTTGATTTTTTTTTCTGCCGAATTTGTTGGTTACAAATCGGTCACGTTTTTGGTCACTGCGGTTTCATGTTGATTATTACACTGCAGCAGAGGCTTGTCTTGTTTTGCTACAGTCAGCAAGAAATAAAGTAGGTATAACGTAAAATAATACCTGTGCTCGCCTCGAAGAAATTTGCCAATTGCTTAAAACTTTTCCTGATGATTATGTAGTTTGTCTACCTACTTTCTTCGACGTTTCTAGAAGGAATTAGTTTTGGCTAAACTGAACGAAAAGGTCATGGTCGCAATCTAAATTAATTTAGAGACCTAGAAACTTTTAATGAATTTACCAATTCAATTTTATTTTATGTATTCCAAAAGTAGGTTTAACTTCTCAGACATTCACATATTCGAAAATTTGATTCGATTCGAAATTGTAATCAACTATTCCAATTTTCGAATAATTTTGCAAAATGACAAAAATGATTTTAAATTTTTGAAATAGATTCATCATTCTTTTGTACAGTAAGCTCAGATTCTATCACAAGCACTCAGAACTGGGCAAAATGCTCATCCTTAGAGGGCCTTCCAGCCTAAAACCGCAAACCTTAACGATCAAAGCCAAAAAGTTTCAAATATTTCAATGTGCTTGAAGCGGTTCAATTGGCGATATGTGTATTTGGGATACGTTTGTAATATCTGGAGATTAATTTGGGTTTCTGTAAATGAAATTTAAGGTCCTCTAACTTTAAAAGGACACTAAACACTGACGGAGTTTGTAGCCCCTTTTTGAAATATTTACAAATTACAATGCAAATATAACTCAAGGAAGTCGAGTTAAAACAGTTAAAGCAAATAATTACATATAATTATTTCTTTGCTGTGAACTTCTGTCCTTTTAAATTGTTTTTGGTGCAAGGAAGGTCTAGGATGTAGGAAGAATAATTTAATAGTTAACATACAGAGGTCGCCAAAGTGGTCTTTATAGACCTTCAGGGGTCTATCTAACAAAAGCGAGGGTCGATCCGAATCGGAAGGGTCGATTGGGGGTCGAAGAAAAAAAGTTCTTAATACGCAAATCACACATATCTAATTGAGTATCTATGTATAAATATAATGCAAAAATATGTAAAACTTTACGAAATAGCTCAGCCATTTATGCTAACATTTCCAAGTTCCTATATGATTGAAGCTGGTTTCAGTCACGTAAATTCAATCTTAACTAATTACAGAAATAAATTAAGTATGGAGTTTCGAGGGGATTTAAGATTAAAATTGACCAATTTTTAACCCAATATAGCGAACCTTGCAAAAAAACACCAGGCACACTCACCTCATTTGCTAAGAAGCAATAAATCTGTAGTTACTTTACTTATTATTTCTACTTATTTATAATTACTTATTATTTAATAAATATTAAAGTATCTCAATTTCATCATTAATATATTTTTTATAAAACTATTGTAACACAATGTACCATTAATTTAATAAATGTTTACAATGAAAATTGATTATTAAGCCCCAACTACTTGTTTGTAGAAAGGTTTTAACTATGGTCTTGAAGCACATTTTTAAGCACAAAGTACTAAAGCTCTGTTCAGGTCTGTAGATTGCTAATAATATAATTCTCCCATAGTTGTGAACTTTTGTCCTTTAATTGACTTTTGGTAACAAGAAACAGTGCAATGAGTGTCCGGGATGTGGGTTAAGGACAATTTAATAGTGTTAGTGTTATTTATTTCATACACTTTTTACTTCAGTTTGTTTAGTTTTGGTGTAGATAGCATTACTAACTCTCCAATTTAACTAAAATTGATAAATTTGATGATAATTATAATAATTATTTTTCTGAAATTTCCAGCTGATCAGCAGAGAACCAGATGTGATAATAAAAATTAAGTGTTAACGGATATAATTAGATACACAATACTTTTCACAAATTTTTATTGTTATCACAACTATAGTTTCGCTACACTGTAGCTTTTTCAAGTGATTTAGGAATATTATAAACGCGAAAATAACTCTGTCTGACCAAGTAACAGCCAATTCAGTTAATCATTTAAAAATTAAGTGATTTGGCAAATAAGTTGTGCGTTGAGTTTGAGTGCAGAAACTACTGAGAGTATGGATGAGAATTTGTTCAGCCCCAACCTTTTTTTTTTCAAAAATTTGTAAAAACTGTTTATATTAATAATGTCTTGCATTAATGTTTGAATTGAGCAGTGAAAGTATTCCAATGTTCGCAAACAATCTGTTGTTAAGATGCATTTTATACTTACTAGACTGTTTTTTTTATAATAAAAAAAACAAATTAACTATTTTCTATTATCGTAATTGTGGACTACACTTTGAAAAGAAATATTTATTAATGCTAATTTACGATTAGTGAATCGTAACAGATGCTAATGGTGAAAGTATACAAGTATAAACTACTAGCTATGCCCGCGACTTCGTCCGCGTGGAATAGTAACTTTCGGCAGCATTTAAAATTTTTTCTTCCATATTTTTATTTTCTGCGGGCGACGTCATTACACAAAAACTGTCATTCATTATTTTTGCCCCCTTTAGGGTAAAATTTTTACAAACTTTAAATGTCGTATTTATATCTAATCAAAAGCCTAAAAAATAAGTTTTAAGCCTCTAGCTTTATATGTACTTATCTATCTCTGTACCAAATTCTCATTTAATTCGGTTCAGTAGGTTGAGCGTGATTGCGTAATACTTACACAGACAGACAGAGTTACTTTCGCATTTTTAATATTATAGATTAATGTAGTTTAATTATAGTTTAAAATAGTTTATATAGCTTAAAAGTCAAATACTTTTATTGATCCAAATAAACAAAACCTCTATAACTTTTTACACTTAATATTTTAATTTTCTGGGCCGTAAGCTTTTTGGACGACGTCTTTACACAAAAACTTTCATCGGCTAATTGTATCCTCTTTAAGGTAAAATTTTTACAAACATTGGATGTCGTATTTATTAATACAGGGTTTTTCAAGTTGATGGGCTATTAGAAGTATATGAATTAGTAGAAGGAATTCAATTCTGAAACTTGGGCTCATTTGGTTATTGTTTATGCCGCTTCTTTTAAAAATATTTTCAAGTTCGATTTACATCCGGTTATACCGGAAGTCGATACCAACTTTGTTATTTTAAATGGAATGGTATATTTTTTACGCTGAATTCGAATAAAACGTGTAATTCTAAGGTAAGTTTGATAACCAACTTGTACACCTATGTCGATCGGTTTCTGAGTTAATTTAATTTATAGAAAAAAAATCGCTACCGCAACCCAAATTATAAAAAATCATAACTTCCACAAAATACGACTTAGAGTGTTGAAATTTTTACTAGTAATAGCTGAATATTAATGCTAACGCCTTGACAAAATTGAATTAAATAATTTATACAGGGCGTTCAAAATAAAATTCTAAAATTGAAAAACTTCAAACACGAATTACCTCGTTTTTTCAAATGGCACCTACTATTTTTTATTTTTTCAATCGATTCCTTTTTTTATCTTATAGATCTATATAGGGTAAAAAAAGGAATCGATTGAAAAAATAAAAAATAGTAGGTGCCATTTGAAAAAACGAGGTAATTCGTGTTTGAAGTTTTTCAATTTTAGAATTTTATTTTGAACGCCCTGTATAAATTATTTAATTCAATTTTGTCAAGGCGTTAGCATTAATATTCAGCTATTACTAGTAAAAATTTCAACACTCTAAGTCGTATTTTGTGGAAGTTATGATTTTTTATAATTTGGGTTGCGGTAGCGATTTTTTTTCTATAAATTAAATTAACTCAGAAACCGATCGACATAGGTGTACAAGTTGGTTATCAAATTTACCTTAGAATTACACGTTTTATTCGAATTCAGCGTGAAAAATATACCATTCCATTTAAAATAACAAAGTTGGTATCGACTTCCGGTATAACCGGATGTAAATCGAACTTGAAAATATTTTTAAAAGAAGCGGCATAAACAATAACCAAATGAGCCCAAGTTTCAGAATTGAATTCCTTCTACTAATTCATATACTTCTAATAGCCCATCAACTTGAAAAACCCTGTATATCTAATCAAAAGCCTTAAAATCTTTAAAAATTACGGAATTTCCGCACAAACTCTCCTATTTCAACCCCTTACAACCATTTTTTCGCATTAAAAAGTAGCCTATGTCCTTTTCCAAGCTCTAGACTATCTCTGTACAAAATTTCATTTAAATCGGTTCAGTAAATTTTAGGCGAGATTGTGTAGCATACAGACAGAGTTACTTTCGCATTTATGATATTCCGCGAATTCATTTTCATCGATTTTCCCATAGGAATAAGATATTTTCCCGCAGTAAAACGTAGCCTATGTGTTAATCCAGGGTGTCAGCTAACTCCATACAAAATTTTATCAAAATCGCTCCAGCCGTTTAGACGTGAAGAAGTAACAAACATACACAATTACACACTCACAAACTTTCGCCTTTATAATATTAGTGTGAATTACTGCAGAAAAATGTGTATTTACTCATAGACAAACGAAATCATGCAAAGTAAAATTGACTGTTAGATTTTTTTGAATTTCTTTTGTTTGTGAATTTAAGGGAGTTTGTGTTTAGTAGACTAAAACACTAAAAAGTGAAGTCGTAAAAAAATACTAGGTACTTATATAAAAAATGTGTGTTACTGTGAAAACCCCTACGTTTATTTGTTAGGGGAAGTAGTTACTGATAAAAGCTAGTTTATATTGAATGCTTTTGTCAGTAGTAGTATTAAAATTAACACTATCGACATCGCATTCATTGAGAAACATTTTATACTAGGTTTTGCTAAGCAGTAAACTAATAAAACACTCCTTAATCATCAAATGACACTACTAGTACTGACTGCTGGCCAAAAATTAATTTCAATTCAGTTTAGAAAAGTTTCAAGATAACTGGTCCGACCCAGGCCAAATTATAGTTTCTACGCTCTAAATAAGGGTAATTTCAACAACTAGGTATAACCTCCTAATTCATACTGAAATCAGATTTGATGTGAATTTAGGTCAAAATTTTTAGTTAATCGATAAACTTACTCATAATTCTATTGCTCTAATTTTTTTACCTGGTCAACTTTATTACAATATTAGTATTCATTGTAAAAAGGTAATAAAAAATAAATAAAGTAAAAGACACTATAAAGTAAACATTGTAACGACACAAAATGGTGTAATCTAATCGTTGCCTCGCCATTACAACATATATAGGTAAGTACATCAACAATTATAATAGGACTTTACAAACTACAATAATAAAATACGTCTTTAGCAATAAAAGTTAAAAAGATTATTAAGTGAAGGTAATGACACTTACAAGCCAAATCATTGATTTCGTGATGGAGTGATTGAAGAAACCTTTAATTGAAAACCTGAAACAATAGAAAAAATAATCAATTAAAACTGTAAATATCCGAGATGAATTAAAACACGACAACGAGTTCAATCATTAAGTGCATTTTACATTTGCATTATCTAAAAACCATTTCAATTAAATCACATTGATTTCACAATAATTGAGGCCCAGTATTACACAGTCTTTCAAAACTATATATTGATAGAAAATTGATAAATACATACAAAAATTGTCTGAAATATATATGCAATAGGTATCAAAATGTGTGAAATCATTTATTTTCCTATTTTTTATATTTCCATAACAAGAGAAAGGACGTTGTCCTCTAAAGAGCACTTGTAATGACTCATCCGTTTCAAAATCATTCGAAAGTCCAACTCAACGGTTGCATACTAATTAGCTAAGCGAGGATTCATTTATAAAAAGTAAACATTCAGTTAATAATAATAAATAATAACTTAATAACTACTGTTGGGATGATTAGAATTGTTGAATTGTTTCTTCCGTGTTAATTAAAAACAAAATGTTGAGTCAAAAATGTGTGAGCTCTTTTAGAATTGTATTGGTAAAGTTAATGATCAAATATATAGCAGGAAATATTCATAGACCTGTATTTTAGTCCCCTTCCTGTCCGATGAATATTTCCTGCTTTATTAAGACAATGACAGCAATAATTTTAATATTTAAAAATAATATAATTGCCACCAAATTGTAAAGCAAATGAAATATTTCCATTATGACATTATTATTAGTGAAAAATAATAAGGGAAATTCGGCCTTTACTTGATAAAAGTTTATCATAATAGAAATTAAACAACGTAAATACTTTCACAAAATTATTTAATGCACGACAATTGTTTCGCTATCACAGTAGCTTCTTCAGGTAATGGTACAATTTTCTGAGGGTTGAGTTTATATACAGTAGAACCTCGATAAGATAAAGACCAAGGGAAACGTTAAATAGTTAGTTATTGAGGTTTTTACTTACTAAGGGTTTAAGTTAAGGAGTTTTTATTGGTTTATATTTTTACTTACAGAGGTCCGTTTATGAGCGTTGTTTAGGAATTATAGAGATAGACGAGCTAGGTTAAATGCAAAGGAAATTTCGAAATGTTATTATTTACATACGTAGGTACTTTATTTTAGGTTTAAAGGTAGATACATTTATTAAAGTTTATTTTATTCTACATAAAAAAGTCGGTAATTTTTTTTTGTTTCAAACTATTCACACTTCTACATCAATTTTATTACTTACTGAGGT
Organism: Agrilus mali; assembly: GCA_029378335.1. Lineage (NCBI taxonomy): Eukaryota > Metazoa > Arthropoda > Insecta > Coleoptera > Buprestidae > Agrilus > Agrilus mali. The sequence goes on from CM055662.1 coordinate 8,197,148, forward strand.
TCGATGCCCAAATTATTCGTTTAAGTTATAGAGGGTTCGTATTTTAAGTAAAAGAGGTTTTGGACTCCGGGGGGGGAATTTATAAAGGTTTTTACGTTGTCGAAGTTTAAGTTATCAAGGTTCTACTGTATTTGTTACATTACAGCAATGTGGGAAGGGAAGAATTAATCCTACCTAATTTGAGTGATCACTCAATGTTACATAGACTCATAAACATTCCATTAGATTCAGAAAATTTACAATTAGAACTAAATTTAATAAAACAGATAGCTGTTAATAATGGTTATTATGCAGAATGAATTGATAAATTATTAAAACAGAAACTCTATAAAAAACTATGAACTTAATTTATCCCTTCATTGTACAACAAAAGACTCCCTTTAAAACTAACATTTATTGGAAAACCAGCTTATATGCATTCAAAAACTTTTACGTAATTTTAATATTAATGTAGCATTCAAAACGAACAATAATTTAGACGTGTTTATTAAAAACAATAAAGACAAGACCAAGAAAGAAAACAAAAGTGGTGTATGCAAACTAAAATGTGACTCTTGTAGTAAATTAATTAATCTATAATGAACGATTTGAAATTACCATTCTTCAAAACAACTTTTGTTTACAACGATTTAACGATTTAATGTTCCTCTATAAATTACACAATTATAAACTTACGGATTCTGATCTGAAAAATAAATTTACTGTAAAGTATCCAACGAGAGACCTGTGGGATAACAAGTCTAAATTCATCATTTCAACAAATTCTAATAGCTTATCTCACCGATCGATTGTTGCTAGGTTGAGTGCGGAATTCAACAAACTAAATGTTGACGTGGATGAGTGGATACATAATTGCCCTATTTCCAAATTTAAGAAATTGTTGCGTGAGAATCCCCTGGACACTTTCTAGTTATGTTTTTTTTAAATGGAAATTCACTATTTACTACATTGGCTATCAGCTGGTATTAAATAATTTAAGTTGTTAATTTACTTGAACAGATTTTATGATCGCAGTTTGTCCTTTATTTTCTGCACATATTTATCTTAATGATATATTTAATTTTTTAGACCTACAGTGCCTCTAACGATATTCGTCTCAATTTTGTAATACTCGAATATAAATTTTATACTTTGTATGTTTATATAATTTTGTAAATAAGGCTCAAAGCCTGTAACCTTCCTTAAATAAATAAATAAATAAATAAATTTTATATTGGCTTAACTTGTAGAAACTTCAAAACTCGAATTAATGAACATTTGAAATCTAATCAGGATAAAAAACTCAATTCTAACTATTAAACCCGCTTATTAGAAACTAAACTAACCTAACCTAACCTAACCTAACCCAACACGAATTATGAAATTTTACATGTATCCGATAAAAGTTTAAAATTAAATTTACTAGAAGCGATGGAAATCAACAAATACAAATCATAATCTTTACTGTTACATGATCAAGTAGACATTAACTTTTCACCACTACTTAATTTAAAATTGTAAATACATTATAAACTCATTATACTTTTTTATCATAAATAATCGAGAATTATATCTATTTAAGTTAATATTAATTAGTTATCTATAAAAATTTTTCAAAATTGTTACAAAATTTCCTGTATATTTGGTAATTTATTATTTTAATTATACAGGGGTTTTCAAGTTGATGGGTTATTAGAAGTATATGAATTAGTAGAAGGTATTCAATTCTGAAACTTGGGCTCATATGGTTATTGTTTATGCCGTTTCTTTTAAAAATATTTTCAAGTTCGATTTATATCCGTTTATACCGGAAGTCGACACCAACTTCGTTATTTTAAATGGAATGGTATATTTTTTACGCTGAATTCGAATAAAACGTGCAATTCTCAGGTAAGTTTGATAACCAACTTGTACACCTATGACGATCGGTTTTTAAGTTAATTTAATTTATAGAAAAAAAAATAGCTTCCGCAGCCCAAAATTTTAAAAAATCATAAAGTCCACAAAATACGGCTCAGAGGGTTGAAATTCTTTCTAGTACCTAATAGCTGAATATTAGTGCTAACGCCTTGACAAAATTGAACTAAATAATTTAAAGAGGGCGTTCAAAATAAAATTTTAAAGTTTAAAAACTTCAAGCACGAATAATTTCGTTTTCGAATGCCACCTACCATTTTTTATTTTCTCAATCGACTCCTTTTTCTGTCCTCTTTCGAACTAGCTATGGTTATTGCCATATTAGTTATTAAAAGAACGGATAGTGGGTGTTCCTTAATTTTTGAAGCTTAAACTTTTAGAATAATTTGTAGCGGCTTTAAAATGTGTGACACGGGGCATGCACAATTGTTTCAACATTTTAGACTTTGATTCACTGGTAAAACCAATGAAATTTATTCTGAAGTTCCTACACAGTAAAATACTTACTTAATATGACCTGATTTTTTTTCTCGGAAAATATTTGACAAAATAAAAAAAGTCCGATCATGCAACATTTCGACAAAAGGTCAGTTGAAGTACCCAAAACTGTTATACTTATACTATAAAAATTCATTGGTCATGTGGTCAAAGGAAATGGATAATTAGGTATAAGGTGCTCAAAAAAGTTTATTGTCAAAAATGTGTTCTTCCGCCCTTTCGCATCACAATACCTCATATTCCTACACTATTTGTGAACAGTAATCTTATTTAGATTTTCCTTAGCTCGTATTTTCTCATAATTTTTCTTTCCATGCCAATGCCTCTGACTCGGTATTTTTGAAAGTGGAAAGCGAACCCTCTATTGTGATCCTCGGAGGCTTAAAGGGGCAGTCGAAGTCTCGAAAAAATTATTAGAGGGTGTTAGGACGGTCTAGAGACCGAAGACAGAAACCTTAATTAAAATTCTATCGAATGTTTCTATAAGACACTCCTCTGCATTTATTTATTACAGGATCTTTTCAATACATACAATCGATCAAGTCAATTCTGTTATATGTCTTGTAGTAAAAGTGAAATATTTTTTATATCAGATGTGTAAGTAGCATTAAAATGTTTAAAGGGGTTATTATTTTTATAGTGGACAATGGATGTAATAAATTTGGAAGCTTGTGTTTTAACTAGTTTTTCATGTCTTAGAACTTTCTGATGTCGTCCATGTCTTTTCTCAATTTTTTAAATTAGATTTATGTCAATTAAAAGTATAGCGGTAAGTATTTTTATTTATTTTGAACCCATACCCTTCCGAAAAAATTATTTTTAATTTCTTACCTTTCCTTGTTAGGTAGATACAATAAAAAGCGGAAAAATAGGGAATAGAAAGATTTTCGTATGAATCCAGCTTTTCATAATTCTAAATAAAACCTTAACATCAAAAGCCATGTACAGTGCATAATTAAAATTCTATTACTTTGGGGCCACCCATAAATTGTTACACGAATTTGATTCTTTTTGAAGCTTCCCTCGTTCTTGTCACAATTAGTCACATGACCTCCCGATCCCTTAACGTGTGATAATTTACTGAGGAATCCTTTGTTTGCTTGAAGAATAACTGCAATTGGGATATCAGATACTATTATATTATTTCATTTATTTGGTGGGAATTGGTGTGTACCTAATAATAGAATGACCCACATTCGTTTTTTTTTTGTTAAAAATGACCTGCAACAAAATAGCGTTCTTGGATGAGAGCGAATGTATTATTATTTATGACGCCTACACAGATAGATCTGATAAAAGTGCAAGCATGATATAAATATTCATTTTGATCTTTCGTGGCACAAAATAAGCGAAAGGTCAGTAGACGTGAGCCGAAGCCGATACGTGCTGAATTATATTTCTTATTAAAAGAACGAATAAAGCTACGGAAAAAAAGTTGATACACCTTGGCAGTTTTTACAACAAGGAAAAGATTGTAGCCTTGTAATAATTTAGTTTCGAAAAAAGCTTCGGTTCTACTATTCTTGTTTTAAAAATAAGATACTTATTTAAATGCATAAGAATTTTACTGTACAAGGTTCTCAAAAAAGAATTTAAAGGTGCTGGAACAAAAAAACAAACGAGGACAATTCAAAGAATTGGAATATTTATACCAATATAAACACAACAAAGTAATGCATTGTGATGATTGCGTATCCAATGTGAATGGAACATTAGATTGATCAAGACAGAAGTTTTAGAATTTACCCATTCCATCCAAAAATTGACAGTATTTTTATGTTAATTGTTTCTATATTTAAGATAAAACTTATTGAGAAACGTGATAAAAAAATACCGGTACTTCGAGTAAACAGTTAAAAACCTTTAGAAACTTAAAGAATAAAAACACTTGTATATGATTTTCACAAATTATTTATTTATTAATTTAGCAACATGTTTCGTCTTAACTTAGGCTTCTTCAGGTTATTGAGTATTTACTACTAACTATGAAAACTACTTCAGGTCCTTAAATAGCTTCTGATAATACGGGGTATATTTGTTTATTTCCAAATTTTCTAATAACGTTAATTTTTGTCCTTTATTATTTATATGTAAAATCACGAAATTGTCATTAAAACTGTGTCCTTCTACAGTTACAAGGTTCGCATATGTTGAATCTGTTTTATTTTTTACATAACTATTTTTGTGTTCTTTTATAAGTTTTTTAAATGTTCTCCCTGTTTGACCAATGTAGACTTAGGGAAAGACCCACAAGTTAGCTTATAAACTCTTGACTTATTGTCTTTTTTTATTGTATCTGCTGTTTTGAATCAATTTTTCTAAAGAGTAATTGGTTTTAAAAGCAATGTTCAACCAAAGTTTCTTTAATACGAAGAAATTTTATCAGTTAAATTATCTAAATAACTTATGCTATTATATTTTTGATTTCGATTTCGTTAACCGGATAATACACTAATTTTAAACCTCTATTTTGTTGTGTTTTTAATAGTAATTGATATATAGTATTTAGTGAAATTTGTTTAATAATATTAAGTTCTATTTCATAATTATTTTTCGACATTGGAACAATTAAAAGTCTGTGGACCATGCTATATGTGATCTTGTTGTTAATTTTTATTAAATTTAAATCTAAAAAGTTAATTTGGTTGCTTCTTTCTTCTTCAACTGTAAATTTTATATTAGGGTGTAAAGAAGCCTAAGTTAAGGCGAAACATATTGCTAAATTAAATAATGAATAATTTGTGCAAATCATATATTAGATTTTTTATTTAATTAATTATTGTAGGCGTTACTTGTTGAAATTTCATATTTAAAATAGAAAGCGAATAAAACGATGAAAAGTTTCAATTACAATTTTATTAATCACAACAATTGTTTCGCCAAACATTGGCTTCTCCTTCTTCTACGGTTATGGTTATACACGCTAAATCGTTCCACCCCTTTAATCATAAAATAGCAGCTTTCAATTCCTTGTTACATAGATTAGTTTATTTTATCTTAAACAAACATAATTTTGAAATAGAATTAAATAGAATATTTCACATCGCTATAAACAACGGCTATCCAGTTAGTTTAATACAAACTGTATTAAACAAAAAACTCTATAAAAAACATTAAATCTTATCTACCCCGTAAGTAAATCCAATTCAAATAAGTATTGTTCTATCACATACTTAGGAGATATTTCTTTAAAATTAAGACATATACTGTCAAAATCACATGATCTACGTAGTTGCTTCTTTTAAAACCAGCAATATTTTATCTAAATTTATAAAACATAACAAAGATAAAACTGATAAATCATAAAAATCTGGAGTTTATTTACTTGAATGTGGTGACTGCAATCAAGTCTATGTTGGTCAAACTGGGAGATCTTTCATTCATAGGATTCGTGAACATAAACGTAACTACATCAATAAAAAAATGGATTTTACCTACGCTGAACATTTATTTGTTGCTTGAAAAACACTCTTTTAATGATAATTTCAAGATTTTAAAAGAATTACCAAAAAGTATTAAACTCAATTTAACAGAAAGTTTGTATATTAATAAATATAATAAATTAAATGTTTTACTTAATGATCAAATCGAAGTTAATAGGTCTCCTTTGTTACATCTGTTTTCAAAAATTTAATTCCCCCACTTATTTCTTTACTTTACTAAGTCTTTACCGTTTATATATAAACCGATATTTGTAATTTGTTAATCAGACTCATCTTCACCTGAAGAAGCCAATGCTTGACGAAACAATTGTTGTGATTAATAAAATTATAATTGAAACTTTTCATCGTTTTATTCGCTTTCTATTTTAGATTTTTTTATTCTTTAATTATGGATTTTCATCAAGTAAAGGTCGACACTATTCAATATTTCAATCTTTAGAAACTTTTTGAGCTCACAAAGACTTAAGCTACATTTATTACAATTTGTTTGATGATAGTTTTCTTGACAAATAATGTTTAAACGAATGAACAGGTTTATTTAAAACAATTGTTGTACACAATATAGAATTATTATTTTTCTCGTTTTTCTGCTATTTTTCTCATCCACAAAAGTTACCTCATCCTTTCTAGATCACAACGTATAAGAAAATCGAAGGAGTACAACGGAATATTACCTGAATAAAACAAACACCCAAAATCCACAAAACGTTTAGAAACATAAAACGCGTTTCGACACCCAAGGTGTCATCCTCAGTTAGACTCATTTTCTAGGTTATTATCTCCTTTCATGAATTTTTCATTTTTTGTATTATTTTTTATTAGTTTACATATCTTAAATGCATATACTAGTTATACCAATAATTAGGTTGTACAGTTATTTATAAGAAATAAGTGAAAATAAAAGCCACTGTTGTGCCAGTTACTTTTGTATTATAGTAAACCCTGTATAAGAAACAAAAGCAAAACAATTCCAAAGCCGTTTCTTTGTGGCAGCAAGTTGGTTTCAATTTAATTGCTTGACGAGAAGGTCTCCCACTAAAATATTGACCTTCTCAGAAAAATTTCATCAAACAAATACCTACATAGGCACATTACAAAAAGAGGTTACTTTTTTGATCCCATTCGCACCATTCATTGCACCTTTTTTGCTTTGTTGAAATAAATTCTTTATAAAGGTATCCATTGTAACATAAATGAGAGGCTGGATGTGAATTAGTTGTTCAACGACACACGGAACATATTCTGTCTTTCCTACTAACTCATTTATTAATTAATTAAGAATTTACATTTATTACATACTATTAATGTTGATTACGATTACAACTAGATAGCCATTATTATTATTATTTTTGTATTCTATTTCCGTTATTCAAACGGTTTTCTCCGTAACACTTTTTTTCTTATCATAATTGCAATCGTACAGAGGAAACGCTGGTGTAAATCAAATAATGACTTATTAGACTAACCGAGCTCATGATGATGATGACTGTGTCATCCTGATTATGATGCTTAAATGGGTTAATGACAACACAGAACACGATATTCTAAAGCATAGTAAACAACTAAAGAATAAAAAGAAAACGGTTTTATGTGAAGGTTATGTGGAGGTACAAATTGCGATTTTAGAAGATTGTAGAAATATCGAAAATAAAAAGTTAATCCAAGAAAGTAGAAAGGAAGAGGACAATATTTGGATTTTCTTATTTTAACTGTTAAGATTTTTTTTTAAGTGCCGAAATGTTTTATGATGATTTAATTTCATGATTTAATGGATGGGTTTTAAATAATTACCAGAAGAAAACAACACTGAGGATTTAGTATCTTAATATACAATTTAAACAATAACCCTTAAGATTGTACGCAACTTATTGTTGCCTTAAACTCATCAACAATATTATATTGACTAAAATATGTATCTGTAAACCTTCGTCGTTTCGGTTCGAAGGACCATGTAAACCAATTAAGCAAACGTAATGTTTTTAAAAATAAGCTTGAGGAATGACTAAACTCTTTTTTAAAAAAGGGGAGTAGAGATTAAGACCCCATTTTTATGCATGTCATAACTTGCAATTCGGTTCGAAGGACCATACAAAATAAGCGAATTTGGGAACCGTTGTTATAATATTGCATCAAATATTGGGTAACCTGTTTTTGTATGTAACTTCAAGGAATAACTTGATCCTCAAGAAATTGAGATTCTATTCCCATTGTTGTGAATTTCAAATCCGGCAGTTCAGCTCGAAAAATCATATTCGATAGTCCTTGCTATATTTGCTATTAAGGACAGGGACGACTTACTTTACTTTTAAAATAGGCTCAAAGTATGACTAGATCCTTAAGCAATGATTATACATTAATCTCCGTGAGATTATATTACTATTTTTATATGTTTCAAAATACATATTCGAGGATATTTGAGAATCCTTGCTTACAAGTTTGCTATTAAGTCAGGGGTATCTACTTTCAACAGCAGATTCAAGAAATTTATTAGATCCTCAAGAAAAAGAGAAAAACTTTACTTTCCCGTTTCATGCCTTTTAACCTGGTAATCAGGCTCGAAGGACCATTCAAGGTAAGGGTATTCAAAAATCCTTTATTGTAACATTACATCAAGTCACCTGAATGTAGCATCAAGGAATAACGAGATCTCCATGAAATAAGAGTAGACTGAAATGTTTGAGATTTTGATCCCACATTTATGCATTTTAAATTCGGCAAACCTGCTGAAAGAAATCTATGAAATCAAATAATTTTTCCAAAACCTCTGCTATAATTTTCAGCAGTTTGCTATTAAGTAAAGCAATTTTTACATTTGAAAGTAGGCTTAAGGAATTAGCTAGATTCTCAAGACAGGAGAGTATACTGATATCTCTTCCCAGTATTATGCATTTAAAATCTAGTAAACCTGCTTGTAGACCATATTAAATAAGATACATATTCCAGCATCCTTACTAAACTTTGCAAGTCTGCTGTTTATTAAGTCAGGGAACATCATTTTTATAAGTAGCATTAAGGAGTGAACTAGAACCCCAAGAAGAGACTCAAATGTTTGAGATGCTACTCCCATTTTTATGAATTTTAAATACAGCAATCCGGCTCGATGGACCATATAAAATAAGAGAATCCTTGCCATAACTTTGCAGGCTTAAGAAACGATTGGATCCTCAATAAAAGTGAGTGTATTTACGTGTTTGAGACTCTATTCCCATTTTTAAGAATTTCAAACGGAGTGGTTACATTAAAAATGTTAGAATATACTGAGCACTCAACTTTAAGTTATATGATCCATTAGTTTGACCTATCAGACTTAAAATTTAATAAACCAATACCTGTTTTGACTGTTGATCTTAACTTATAACCGAAGTACCTACCAAGAATCATGATGATTTAAATCTGATTGGGAGAGTATAAATAATTATAAAAGTTAATTACAGATTATTGTAACAATAAGTTTTCCATGCAGTTTAGGGTGTGGATGGGTCTCTTCAAAAAATATACTCTAACGAAATTTAAAATCGATATCCTAATGAATATTTTACATCAGTAGGTGTAAAATTACACTAATGTAAATATGCATCACTTTATGGTAAACCAAGTATTAATTTACTCATGATTTTTATTATTACCAAGTATAAACTAATCTTTTGAGCAAATTTATGGTTGTGATTTATATGAACAAACAAGGACATTCAATTTTGAACAATATTAACAATTTAGATTTTGTGCTAGATGGTAGTAAATTTGTATAAATTTGCAATGTATTTAGGAAATATACTAGACGTAGAATTGACATTTCAGGCATTATGTAGAATAAAAATGTATATTATTTAATAATTGAGTATGCAGTGTGAATAAATTTGAATTACTGAAATACGATCTACAACTTTCAAAACGTTAAACTTCTTGGCCTTTAAACCAACGGATGTAGTGAGGTAGAAGTAACAGGATACAATGTTTTGTTGTATCTTTTTGTTTTATAAATGTAAGAAACAGTTCCGGACTCCGTTAACGTTACAGTTAGAAGAAATTTGAAGATCCTGGTTCACCTGGAGATGACCTATGACACACAAAACCTTTGACAAGAAAGGGTTACGTTATTCTTTTCGAAATATGGGGCCCCAAAAATGATTTAAGTAATAAGAGTGAAAGTGATGAAAGTAATCCGATTACTCAGGATGGAAGAACCGGTAGTGACATGAAACAAATAACAATAGGTCAGGGTTAACTGGCTTTTAATAAAAAAAAAATATTATGTGGGGACGAGGGTGGAAAAGAAACCACAAAGACAAACCTAGGATAGAAAAGATTAGAAATGACGAGACATTGAAAGAAGAAGGATGACAGAGATAGTCAAACAGGAAACAGAGAGTTGAAAAAGTAGTTTATCCCTTCCGAGATACGAACAGTTACTAAAGATACATTTTTAGCAGAAAAAGAGCAACGAGGGACTGTGAAGGATGTTTCATATCAAAGGAGTGCAGAAATATTAGATACATCCAAAGACGGATTTTGAAGGTTTTAAGTTGGTTAGATTTCTACTTAAAAGAAGAGGCAGGAAATTAAAATATTCTTTCTGGGAAGTATAGAATATCTCTTCCGATACATGAATGCTTAAATAAAGAAATATAAGAGCAGAAGCGGAGTATGCCGGAAGAAAACCGGGACAATAGAAATAGACAGACAAGAGATTGATTACGTTACGTTAGGTTCATTAGTATTCTGTTGAAAAATAAGGTATAGATGAATAGAATACTACATTTCGTACATGAAAGGTCATGTTAAAAGCAGAAGTAGGAACAGAATAAGATTTATCGTATTAGAAGGTGGGGAAAGATTTTGGAGATTAGATTAGGTTTGGTTAGGTTTGGAAGAAGCACAAACGGAGTATGGAAGGGAGGAGCAGTGAAAGTAGTTTCATGTCAGAAAAATTCTGAAATAATGGGCGTAGCCAAAGAGGGATTCTGCTCAGATTAGTTTGGATTAATTGGGATTCCGTCGAAAAGGAGATACAGGAAAGTAGAACATTTCGTCTTAAAGATGTATATTTAAGGCAGAAATAGGTACCTAAGGAGGGACAGAGAAAGATTTTCATTACAGAAGAGAAGGTAGAAGGGATTTTGTAGGTTATGTGAGGTTTCTGTCGAAAACAAGGGACAGGAATGTAGAATACCCCTTCTGAGACATGAAGGGTTACAGAGATTCTACATAATTTAATAACGTTAAAAAGGTAAGTCAAAGAGGATTTTCTGGAAATTTTTTCACGCGGAGTTAAAACCTGTAATAACAATGAAACAAAAATAAAGATATCATGCAATGTTTAACTAAGGACACAATCACTGTATTATTATGGTCGAATCGTCGAATGCCTTAGCCTTGTTTCAGAAAGAGATCGTTGTCATTATAATTATAATCGACGCCTTCCAGCCTTCTACGTCCCCGCCTTGTCCGTGGTGGCAAAACCGGGACTTCCGACGCCGATGACTCAAACAGTGACTTTATTATCATCTGGCACGCACGCACTTTATTAAATTAGCTTATGAGGAAAAAAAAAGCACGAAATTGCGATAATTTGCGGCTTGTTTGACTCCAATTTAATGATAGTTTTTCTAAATAAAGAAATAACTGTGTCAATTGTTGTGGTTTCCTAAAAACGAGCCAGGCTGTTTTACTCATTACGGGTTATTAATAGATTAGATTGGTAAAAATATTTAATTCGAAAGTGTGAAAGTAGTAGAGTGAAATTGATTTTGGTGTGGTTGAATAAAAAATTGACAAATGATTTTTACTAATTGTAAGTAAAAAGAACTGATCCTATTTTTGTTTGTTCTCAGAATATAAAAAAGGAAAAACAATAATTCTACCAGTTTTTTTCGCACCTTTATTCTATCTTGAGAAACGTACAATCTATTGGCTGATGTGGTGCAATACAAGATATGATCACTTCTTTAGATTAAAAAAGGAAATTTATTTAGTAATCCCATGGGGCCTTTTACTTAATTTTCGACTTCTTCCTCCACGGAGAAATTTAGATAATAATTTTTACCTAAAATTTGTAGGTAATGCATTTGGCAGAAAGAAGTACCCCAGACTACAAAATTTAAGAAGGTAAACAAAATGTGGGAAAATAGTAGAAGATACAAGAAGAAGGGTTGTAAAGTATGAAGAAAAATTGGGAGAATTACCGGAAGGGGACTTAAGAAAGGAGATATGGAGGAAAAAGGTATTGGGGATCGGGACAAAAAATAAATATGATGTGGAAAAGGATAAAGCTTTAACAGAAATGGCAATAAGTAAAGAACAAATGGAAGAATGGAGAGAAAAAGGGATTGAATGTTAGTAGGATGGTCGGGAAAAGATGTAATGAAATAGTAAGAGGTGAGGATTTAAGAAAAATATGGGAATCAAGATACGCGAAAGGTATGAGGGAGTTTATATGGGTAGAATGGTAACGGGATGAGGTGCCAGGATATCTAAGAGAAGGGAAAAGTAAAAAGATAATAGCTAGATTCAGAATGGGGAATGAGTGTAATGAGAATAAGTTTTGGAAGAAAGAAGGTAAGAGATTGTGTAGAGTATGTGCAGAGAAGAGTGAATCAATGGAGCATGTATTAGAAGAAGTAACGGGTAAGAATGAGAGGGAGGAACTTGGAAGGATAATAAATGCGGATGGTAGTGGTCTAGCCCTATTGAAGCAAATTTTATATAAAGGAAAAGGAAGGGAAGTGTTTAGTTTAAATATTTAAATTTTTGTAGGTTGGAGAATATAATAACATATGTTTCCTTTTTTTTCTACTGTGTGTGGAAATGTAACCATAACTTTTTAAATTAATTAATTAAATAAAACCACTTGGAGAAATTTCACTGTTCATTTCCTCTTATTAGGGCATCATCAGGAGTATAACTGAAGAAGATACTTCTACTCCGAGTTGTTTTATTTAATTAGGTAATTTAAATATGTTTTACCAAGAGTTACCGGCTAATTAGTTTTAATAAAGCTCTTACTACTATACGACTAACACTTTAAGTAAGCATATTAAAAATAATAAATAGAAGACGGAAAAGGGTAATATATCAGGTGTTTACAGACTAAAATGTGATTCTTGTGATAAATTTTACATAAAAAATGAATCAGCGAGCTTAAAAAATTTTTTGAAACAAACAACTGTGACTCAAATTATGCTATGCACCTGATCGATACAAAACATTCTTTTAATGAAGACTTTGATGTCCTGCATGTTGTAAATAAAAGTTATAGGTTGTCTCTTCTAGAATCAATGGAAATTAAAAAATACAAAAAATACAGGACAACTGTTAAATGAAAAAAGTGACTTACTGAAGCTAAATAGTCAGGATATTTACGTAAGTGTAGTAATGATCACTTGAAATATCTTCATCATTTTATGCAGCACTAAACTTCAAATTTGGTAATACAATATAATATAATATATTTATGTTAATGATGTTGACCACTAACAAGAATAATTACAGGTATTGTTTACCTTGACCTTAGTTTAATATATTGCCTTGATATAAACCTACTAACGTGGTCCATTATTCAGTTTTTATTTGCCTTTGTCTGTTAAAGTGCTTTGAATAAATAAAACTGTCGTTTAAGAGGCGTAAATAGAAGAGAGACAGGCGGCTTCCCGAGTTACACACACAGATGTTACCTAACACTCATGAAAACGGGGCTTTGTAAAGCACATTGTTTATCCGATGCAACATTTCTCTCTGTCGTTTACTTAACAGGTAGAAGGTAATTTGCTCAAATTAAACACAACTGACTGACTTTGTTTTAAATTGTTCTGAAAATAACGGACGTGGAGCAATTGCCAAGAGAACTGACGCCTATTCACAAACCTTTATATCTTTTTCCATTTTATTCAAAAAAGAAACAGCAAAGTATGTATTTACGTTTGAATAATATTTGTTAAATTTAAGCTTTTTGAATAATTGAAATAAATATTTAAAATGCTAAGGACTCTCTTGTAGAATGGCCCTTATCTTTCAATCTACCTCAATGCCCTTCAATTTCGACAATTACTTAGAGGGACTTTATTGCCCATTAATTTTTAGGCCTACCGGCTCAGTATTGACTCTAAAACCTTTCTAGTATCGTGCACTATGCGCCAATCTTTTCTTTTTATGTAAACGTCCTCACTTTGATATCGATGAAGAATGATTACACAATGAATCTTGAATTTTGTTTAAGGCTTAGAGTCATAATGTTTTTTCAAATTCAGCTCCAAATATCCATCACATTCATATTTATGTTTTTAAAAAACCTTTCGCGAGATTCGTCATTCTGCCATTTACTTTTCATGCATTCCAATCTTTGGTAACCTGGACTTCTTACACATTGGATATAATCCATTTGAAGAAATACTGGTTTACCATTTAGGACACCATTTCGATTTCAGACCTGTTTACTATAGACCTAATTCTCCTGTGGGTTCTTTGGATGTTTTAGCGGCAAATTCTGGGGCAGCAATATTCCAAATAATTTCATTTCATCAATCTCATTTTTTGTTCCAAGCATCATCTACATTTTCACGATTTTCAATTAGAGACTGATTTCCCCTGAGTTTACCCTAGAGTGTAGGGTATAACATGAAGAAAGCAGTTGGTGGGAATAATATATCCAAATAATTTTTTTGAGATGTACCATGTGAAATTGAAAACAAGATTATAAGGTTTTTCCTTTTGTTAGAAACCGCTATCTGTGGGAAATTCAAGTAGGTAAATCTTACTATAAATTCAATCAGTTCTTCCGTGTTAAAGTGTTATATCAATTGTAGATGCAAATTACATAATGAATAAGTAAATAAATAAATACTTGTTTTCTTTGAATTTAACAAAAGCAATTGCTCATCGAAAAATAATTATACGTATTTAAACGAATGAATCGAGTTCATTTTCTGTGCAATTATACGTGACCAGTTTGTTTAAGTGAACAGTTACCATTTCTAATTTGTAGGAAGTATACCATGAATAAGGCTTTTTAAGTGGTACAATGAAATTATTCAAGAAAAATTCCGATTAGATAATCGATTGGATAAAGCAACACGCTAATTATAACCTATATATTTACGATGAATAAATAATATTAAGCGCATAGGACTTGATTATAATGCTGAAGACAACATATATCATGGAAACATGCCCATGGATGTTTTGAATAAATATTAGCATCGCTCTCATTTAAATAAATACATAGGCTTCTCCAAAAAGCTTGATATACTTACATGGAACTTATTCCAGTAAGTTTATAGTCGTTTTATTGAGTTCTTAAATAAAAAGAGGAATTTTTGTATATACAAATTTGTTGCCCAAAAATAAGTTTGTATAATTGACACCTCCACTAATACGATAAGAATTCCTCAAGAGTTTGTGGTTTGATTATCTTCTCTTATCTACAAGCTGGATCATTCAGTAACTTGTAACCTTTATCAGAGTGGAGTACAGTTTAAGGTCGGTATAGTTGATAATTGCACCACGAGAAATGTCAGCCATATGAGGCAAAAAGTCCCTAAGGGTTTTAGACACAATCTCATTACAATCCGAATCTCTTAAGGTTGTACCTACCAGAGTCAAGTAAAGTTTCTGATCAGTTTATTTGATATTTCCAACGTTATTACATTACGATTGTCAACCACATTGGGCAAGACTTTCTCAATGGCTTTTAAGCTCTTCGGAACGAGAACTGTTTGCCACATTTGATAATTTCATCATCAGAATTATCAGCCATTTCAGGTTAAATTGATTATCTCAGGACTTTCTGAACGGTTCGGGAATTATCACCTTAATGCACGGAATTTTTAAGATGTTATTTACAGGAGTCATGTGAAGTATCACGTCAGTACAGTTGGCACTTCTATCATGAGAACACTTTCTGTACAAATTTTGTTAAGAGGTTTTAACTCAGTCGGGAATCACACTTTGGGCTTTCCTCCTTACTATTACTCCTATACAGTCCGAACTTTTTAAGGAAGCACCTATTAGAATTGTTTTACAAGTATATTTAACACTTCCACAATTTCAACCGTTACTTCCCATCAGGAGAATTTTGGTAACTCTAATCCAACCTAACTTACTTTTGCTATTCACTTCAATTTATTGTTTGTAAATTCAGTATAATCTAGAAAAAAAAATTCGATCCTCTCCTCGACAAAATCTTGGCTACGCCCTTGTCGCGTCAGTAAGTGTAGTCAATGCTCAACATTTCCCTTACTTGACACTTCCATCATAAGAATTGTCTGTCACAAACATCAGGCAAGACCTCCTTAAGAGTCGCATCATTCTCTCTACATCCCGAAGCGATTAAAAGTATTTAACTGAGTTGAGTAAAGTTTTACCTCAATACAGTTGACACTTCCACAACCACCATCATTATGAGAATTCTCAGCCCCATTAATGAGGACTTCCTTAAGTGTTTTTGACTCGCATTCTATTTACTAGAGCAGAATAACTTACCATGTATTGAAGGGGTTCTGTTTGCACATTTCTAGACATTTAATACATATAAAAAGATTGTTTTATTATTTATTATGGTAAAAAATAAAATTTCTTTTTGAGTTTAACTAATACTGTAAATGTTAATAAAGTTGCATGTTAAAATCTGTCCTTGTCTTTTTTTTTTATTATTCACAGGTATTGTATTCTATTAAGTGTATTATTTACAGCCTAAGTTACCCTTGAGAAAGTCCTAGATCTGGCGAATAGATAAACACCACCTTTGAGAAAAAAGTTTAAAATCGATACAAAAATAATTTCTTTGTTCATTGTAAACAACTGTGAATGATTGTTCGATGTAGTTGTTTTCAAAATGTTCATTGAAAAACTTGAAATAACCACATATCAATGTTATCTACAGTGGCGCAGCCGGGATTTTTAAAGAGCGAGGATGAAGGCAGACAATACCGAAAACAATAATTAAAAAATCTATGAGAAAAATTTGAGTCCTTAAAATTTCTTGTGGCTCAACTGTGAATGGTCGTTCAAGCCAAAATATTTATTGAAAAACTCGAAGTAACCACATATCAATCTTATCTATAGCAGCCGAGATCTGTAAAGGGGGAAGATCAAGGTAGAAAATGCTGAATACAATTACAAAAATCCTAGTTTACTAGGAAAAACTTTACAATACCCTATGTTTACGCCAATGATCATATTATGTATTGTGCATCCATTCATTGTATTCGATCTTCCTCTCTAGCAAAATTTTTTTTATAATCTTTTCTATATCCTCGGGGATTTTTACATTA
Source organism: Agrilus mali (assembly GCA_029378335.1). Classification (NCBI taxonomy): domain Eukaryota; kingdom Metazoa; phylum Arthropoda; class Insecta; order Coleoptera; family Buprestidae; genus Agrilus; species Agrilus mali. The sequence goes on from CM055662.1 coordinate 8,214,249, forward strand.
TTTTTCTCATGTGCTTCCATGTTTATCATTCATAATTTTCTAGTCTATTCCTCATTTTCATTCCAGTAGTAACTGACGATATTTTATTGTTTGCTGCTTCTAAAATTTTTAATCTTCAATTTTTCCAAAATCTTCCTATATGAAGCATTTATGATTCTCATGAGTAACATGTTCTAGTTAACCCTGATCCTTTAATTTTATTCTTTCTTTCTCTGTGGCCTCCTCTTGGCATCCATAGTGCTCACTTCCCCATTATCCTTTTCATTAATGTCCCCTCTAGTTTGTTCCTTTTTTCCATCATCTTCTTTGTAAATTTCTATACTGATTAAACTTAATTTTATTTTATTTTTGTACCTGAATACCTTATTTTTTCATGAAAACTTCCAAAGATATTGATAATAAAGGATCCAGTTCTTATGGAAACCAATATACCTACTCAAGATTTTGTAAAGAAGAAAGTGATGCACTCAACACAATTGTTTGGATTTGTAGTATATAATTCAGAATATGTAAGAGAAATACGTAAGTTCTTGTAACAATGAAGACCACACATATACTGATGCATCAGCACAACATGTTAACGGAAATGTAAATATTTAATATCGTTTTAGAAAGCAAAATTGGTAGCTAGAACATGCATACATGTATATTGCAAAAATTTTGCATTACCTAATCCTTCATTTTAAAATTAAGTGGGTAAAACCATTGTACATACGACCCGTATGATTCAATTTCGTAACATGGCCATTATAACAATCTCATTTTATGGTCACCAGACTTTTTAACTGTTTGTCATAAACCATCGTACATCTACTAATCGTTACATGACGTTCAAATTTCCGCAATTTTCTCCAAATTTCGAAACGGACCAGCATGTGGGACAGCTAAGTTCATACAGTACTTTATTTTTTCTGTTATCACCAAATCCATCAGGCATCATTATGTTCGATTTAATTGTAATCATCACGTTACCAAGTTTTCTGTTGCCCCACCATTTGTTGTCTATGTATATTAAGCTTCACCACGTTTATACCAGACTGAAACTCGCCGCATTTGATCACCACCTCTCCTTGTCACCTTCTTCATAGGCTTTATAAGCGGGTCAGTTCACCGCGTCTCCAGTCAACCACTAATAATCCATCAGCTTCTTTGCCAGCTTCGTTGCTGAAGAACACGCTTAGTGCACCAGTGCGCCGCAGAGAAGAACGCGAAGAAGTACAAGAGGAAAATGAAGGTTTTCGTTGTGTTCTCTTTGGTTCTCACCTTCGCCTTGGCCGAAGATAAGAAGGAAGGCAGCACCACGGCGTCTGCCACCCCTGCTGCAGACCTAGGCCACAAAATATTCAGGCGACTTATACCTGCTGATGTCCTCAGAGGTAAGTGCCAACAACTACTTGACGATTTTATTGTTTATCAATATGAAAATTTTTTTTAAAAGAAATTGAAAAAAATTTGTTTTCTTCTGAAAATATATAAAAGTTTCCTCTTATAAGAATTAGTTTGATTACCAAATTGAGTTCATTAGGACTTCTTACATAAAAAAATATTTATTTGTGAATATAAAGTGTTTGTTAATCTATTCTTTTAAAACTGTAACTAAAAAATTATTCTGGAACAATGTTAGTATTAATAAATCTAAAACGAAATGTGTGAAGCTAATTTAACATAAAGAAAAGAAGAGCTTTTCTAAATTTCTAATAGATAAAATTCGAATTTATTATTTAGTTTTATGAGAGGTGAAAGTTTTTTGAAATTTATTATTTACCTAATTTCTAACTAAATCTGAGAAACAAAAAAATATTATTTTGTAATTATTTATTTTACAACTATTTTATTTCTTTCTGAAGATACTTTATTACAAAATTTTCCCCAAAGCATTTTGAAATTATTTTTCTTCTATTATAAATATCGAAAAGAAAATTAAATAAAATGACAAAAGAAGTATTTTTTATTTTTTATTTTTAAGTTTATAAATAAAATATAAATAATAAGGTCATACGTATGCGGAATAATTGTATTTACAATGCAATTATAATCAAGACATTAAAAATTTCAATCGTTTTATTTGATTAATAAATTGTAAGTCCAATTTTATTTTGGAAAACTTTACAACTTCTATTTGAAAATAAAGCTGTCAAAAATATTCAAATTTATACTAAAGTGAAAGTTGTTTCATAATGTAGCCTTTATTATTTTACAAAGAAAAACATACAACTGTAAACACTTCAAATTTAATTATTTTATTCTGTCACTCAGTAGATATTTGTGTTTATTAGGAAAACCCCGATTAATTAGGTCCCATTGTCAAAAAAGCCAAGGGCTATTACATTCACCATCAGTGTGTGCATCAAGCATGAACAACAACAAAAAAAATTAATAAACAAACAAATATAAAAGTAGATGACATCAAAACGGTTTTTGTAATTTAGCCTCGGAAATTCATGAGGACAAAATTTGAACCCACGCACGCTTCAGGGATGCTGTAGCCGGAACTACGCTTACTTACACTTTTGAACCGGACATTTGACCTCAATTTGGAAAACACGAACGTTCACAATAGTGACTAAACGTGAGAAACACGAAGCTAAATAACAATAAGCCCAAAGAAGGCCATTGTGCCTTTAAGTATACTACACGTAAATTGCAATCAAAAAGCAGAAAAAATGGAAATGTCAACGAGTTGGTAACGTTAATACATTAATAAAATACAAACATTTTGTTTTGTATGATAAAATTCACAATTCAACGAAATTTACACGAGAAAAGTCACAAAACGAAAAGTAATCGTTGTCTTGTAATTACCAGTAGATCTAATACTAGCGCCAAAAATTCAATTTAAAAACAATTAATTCAAAAGGAAGACTGTACTGCAAGTTGCAAAGGGTAAATAAATTGCTGTAAGATATTGTGATACAATATGTTCAATAATTGTAACCGTGAGAACCTTATTACCTATATAAATTAAGGCATGTCCTCAAAATTGTCCCCTTTTATATAAATCACTCCTTTCCACTTCAGTTTTCATTATCCAAAACAATTCTGGAAATGCTCACTCATCATTTTAATTTAATGGGCTCGTCATTTCTCTCCCTTTCAATAAAACCATTTTGAGTTTAAGTATATAATAAATGACAGGGAATTAATTCTGATCTTTAAGGAGGGTGACTTATCATAGCCATCAAATCTGGTGCATCTATCCATTACTATCACAAAAAGTTAATCTTACGTGATGCACAAGGTATGAAGATTCTAATGAAGAAAGCAGACTTTATTATACGCCTTAATCTGCGAAATTCATGCTGCAATGATCTCAAAATGTTAAGGCTTTTCCTATCCGTAAATTATCTTTGCAGACCCCACTGTCTTTACTAAAACGCCCTTCCATTTGAGAAGTTTCTGTTTTCTCCAGTTCTTTATCTTCCAATTTCTAATAAATTTGCCGAGGATATTTTCGTAAAAAATTTCATTTAATGATAATTTAATATTACCAAGAAGGCTAAAAATAGTACCATATATAATGCCACCCCTCTGGCTTCATTGATTGTTTAATCGATCCTCTTTCCGTAGTGCAGCCAGTGCACTCAACCCAAACTATTTTTTGAACAGATCGACGGTTAAGATCGATCGAATACTTCTGATGGTTGTTTCTATTTAAATGGTTACATCTTTTTCTTAAATACCCAACACCACTTTAAATTGTTCTTAATAATAATATATACCTATACAATTTTAATTTTAGACAACAGGACTGCTCTTTGTTTAAAATCGCATACGTTAACAAATAGTTATTTATTTTTGAAACTAAAACTGAACTTTTCGCTTAATTAACTATTTCTGTTGCAACACTTTATGCGTAATATAAAACGCGTGACACTAACACACGTAAATAAATATGTAGATATTCGTGTCTGTGTGTGCAAATACTTTGAATACTTAATAGGTACTTAGTGCGAAAGAGAAATTATAAAATTTCATTGCAAGCAGCAACAGTGCTTACTTATATGGCAAAAAATTAACATAGAAATGTACAACTATTTGCTCATTTATAAAATGGAATTTTTGAGCAGTTTGCACTTTCTTTTAAAATAAGACTTTCATTATTAATTTTATATTTTTACTTCGCTCAACTCAAACCAAGTTAGTGGTTAACAAAAACTTACTTGTTTTTGCAGTTTTTACCATGTAGGTAGGAATTGAAATTTCTGAAAAGTTGGATTAGCGTTCTAGGTGGAAATAAACAGTTGGTATTTACTCAAGTAGATCACTGTTGAATTAGTATAACGGTAACGTTTTTGTAGTAATTTAACCGATTTAGAAACCGTATCTAGTGCTTCCCAAATTTCAAAGATTTCACCCAATTTTTCCTTTTTTAATTTTATAGTTTAATCGGATTTCAGCTGGAGAAAATTTCCCAAGAATTTAATAATAGATACGTTGATAAAAAAACTAATTCAGGATTCCTTTTAGAATCTAATGGCGAATAAACTCAAAATAGAATTTTAGTTTGGAATACTTTGTAATTACAGCTTTTGTTCCTAAATTATGAGTAGGGAGCAATTTATTTGTTGGGTCGGTGCTTCTAGCATCTTGCTCCTAGCAAAAAGGCCTTCTTAAGACGTGCTCTTAGCTCCGCGACCTCTTTGAGTGCTCATTATGTCCAAAAAGTTGACTCGACAATTTTGGAATTTAAAGGAAAAAAATATGTGCCAAAATGTGCCCGAAATGTGCTACTTAAAAAAAATTACTCAAAAAACTTAACTTATATGCCTTGGTTCTTTTTATGATGTTTAGTTAGCTCTACAACATAACTTCATTTAAATCAAACCAATTGTGTTCTAATGTGCTGAAGATGTGGTATCATGTGCCATTAAAAAAAAATATTTACTTGAAAAATTGAATTTTTATTGAGACAGACTTTTTGTGATATTTAGTTAGCTCCGCAAGCTCACTTTATCAAAACTAAACATGTAGTGCTGTAATGTGCCTGCAATGTGCTGTTATGTGCCAATGTGAAAAAAAAAATATTTGAATAAAAAGTTTAGATTTTTCGTAAAATGATGCCTTCATTAATACTTTCTCTACTAGTAATGTTATTACGAAGAAAAACGGAAATTTAACTTTGACGAGAATAGGGAAATGACTTGACTACATAACCATTTTCATACTGTTTTATAAAAATATATATTTATTACTTAATGATTACTAATCATCTATTCTAAGATATATATACATAAATGAGCAAAAATTTCAGTCTCTTTGTCTATATGTTGTGAAAACAGTAAAACGGTACCATATGAAAAGTTTATTCCCTACACTAATAAAAAAATTATCATTAAATATAAAAGTTACTATTAACAATAAAAAAAGGTTTAATAACACTTTGTACTGATAATATTAATAATAATACGAATTTTATAATGTACAATACATTCTAAACAATCGTAAACTAATGAAAAGTACAGGTACTTACCTAATACAAGATGTGTTGCATAACATGTAAAAGAATGTATGGTGATGTTTCATGAACAATATGCGAATACTTTGTTAAACACATTATTATGCTATCTCATCGTACCACATTTATCGATGCGTATAGAAAGTGTTGCGAGTTATCGTTATTTAGAAAACAAAATAAAAATAAAAAACACAACGCTGTCGAGATGTTATTGTTTCTTTATGTGTACGACTTATGAATCATATTACCCATGTAATAGCTGGCGGATATTCAGTCGATTCTTGAGCACGAAACTGTACACACATGTATTTAACAATGTACTTTAAATAAAACCACAATCGTTCGTTTCTCTACAAAGATTATTTATACATTTCCCTTTTGACAATCCACGAAAATAACAACAGGTTATGGGCCCAGATTTCGCAAGTGTGTCATAAGTGGAAGTAAAATAATCAGTAATTTACCCTAAACTGCTAATTCGAGAAGTGAATGTAATTTTCTTTTGTGCATTTAACTGTCTGTATTAACGAGCTATCAATAAAATGGAAGTTGATAAACCAAGGGTAGAGAAGCTTCGTGATTCGGAAAATTGGGCGCAATGGCGATTCGTAGTACGAACATTGCTAGATAGCGAGGGTGCGCTAGATGTTTGTGATGGAACGTTTCAGAGACCAGCAGAATCGGACTCAGAATATGAATTAAAGCAAAGAAAATGGATAAAGGCAGAGAGGACTGCAAAGAGACTAATTGTGACAACAGTTGAGGGAAAACCATTACAGTTCCTAATGAATTGTCAAACAGCACAAGAAATGTGGGAAAAACTTCACGGAATTTATGATTTAAAGTCCGATGAAAGCTTATCCCTTGTTCAGAAACAATTTTTCGAGGTTCGCTGGGATTCTAATGGTAACATTGCTCAGCACATTTCAAAATTGGAGCTATTGGCTAATAAAATGAAAGAATTAGGTGGAGAAATTCCAGAATCCATGCTAATTACAAGGATTTTATCGACACTGCCAAGTAGATTCAATTATTTTCACAGTGCGTGGGATTCCACCGATTCAGCAAAAAGGACTCTCGAAACACTGACTACTAGGTTGATGACTGAAGAGCTACGCCTTCAAAAACAGGAAACTGAAACCGAGGAGTCAACGGTCGCGTTGTTTTCAAGAATGAAGTTGAAACAGAAAAATGGACCGTACAAGAAATTTGAAAAGAAGACAGCGTGTACATTGTGTGGGAGAAAGAATCACGTACGCAAAGACTGTCGTGGTTGCTTCAAGTGCGGTTCAAATGATCATTTGATGAAGAACTGTCCTAGGAACTTAAAAACTGACCAAAATGTGATGCGCGGTTCGGGTTCGGGTTCAGGTTCAAGTTCATCCAATGTAAGTGAACAGCAAGCATTTCTCGGAGGTGTCATTGAAACCGTGGAAAATAAGAACTTTTGGCTGATAGACTCTGGTGCAACAGATCACATTACGAACAGAAATGATTGGTTCTACGAATTTGAAAAATTTGAGAAACCCGTGATGATACGAGTCGGCAACGGTCAGCAAATTTGCGCGTTCGGTCGCGGTAATATCAAAGTGCAAACGTATAATAACAATCAATGGTTATCTGGAATGATTTATGATGTTTTGTTTGCTCCGGAAATGACTCACAATTTGTTCTCGGTAAAATCAGCAGCCAAGAAAGGAGTTGACTTTATTATTAAAAACAACGGCAAGCATTGTGTGTTTATACGAAACAACAATATTGTGGCAACCGGACTGGAAGCTGATAATCTTTATAGGCTTCAAGTGCGCGTTATTATTCCCGATAATGTTTGTTCTTCGGTAAACAAAATTGGGACTTTACAGTTATGGCATGAACGACTGGCTCACCAAAACAAAGAACACGTGCAGCGATTTCTAAAATCAACTGGCATTGAAGTGATCTCGGATGACGTTTTCTGTGATGGCTGTGTCTACGGGAAACAACACCGCCGAAGCTTTTCTCAACGAAATGAAGGACGTTCAAGTGGACCAAGAGAACTGATACACGCCGATGTATGTGGTCCAATGTCAGTAGATTCCATCGGCAAACGAAAATATTTTGTCTTATTTAAAGATGATTACAGTAAATTCAGAGTGATTTATTTTATTCATAACAAGTCCGAAGTAAAAGACAAATTGAGATCGTTCTGCAAAGAAATAAATACAAAATTCGATCATCCAATTAAAGAATTACAAACCGATGGAGGACGTGAATTCGTAAATGATGAAAACCGTATTTATTTGGACGATAATGGAATTAAACACACCATTACGGTACCATATACACCTGAACAGAACGGTTCTATAGAAAGGGAGAATCGTACCGTTGTAGAGGCTGCTCGTTCTATGCTATACTCCAAACCGTACCTTCCCAAAACATTGTGGGCAGAGGCAGTCAGTACTGCAGTTTTCATTCTAAATCGAACAGGCCCGACAAAATTTCAAGAGAAAACCCCGTATGAATTGTGGTATGGAAAGAAACCAAAAATTTCAAATCTGAAAGTGTTTGGAACCGAATGTTTTATACATGTTCCTAAACAAAAGAGAACTAAATTAGACAGAAAGGCTCAAAAGGGTTATTTCGTTGGCTATTCCGAAAGGGTTGAAGGATTTCGAGTTTGGATACCTGACACTAACGAAATCGTTGTCAGCAGAGATGTGGTATTCAAAGACGAAACACCACTACTAACAACTGTAGAAATTGATAAAGCAAAAGAAGAAGAAATAGAAAATCCTTTTCCAGAACCAGAAATAGAATCTATTAGTGAGGAAGGAAAAATGAAGTTACGAGATAGAACTACCTTGAAAAGACCAGATTATTTTGGCATTCCTGTGTGTATGTTGGCCGAAATAGAACCACAAAGTTTTGAAGAAGCAGTACATACCAAAGAAGCTAACAATTGGATCGAAGCAATGGACGACGAAATGGCTTCATTGAACAAAAACAAAACTTGGACTTTAGTACAGAAACCAAAAGAGGCAACAATTCTTGAAAATCGATGGGTATATCGCACAAAGTATACTGCAGATGGCTCGGTTGATAGATACAAGGCGCGTTTGGTGGTCAAAGGATATTCTCAGCGTGAGGGATTTGACTACTCAGAAACTTTTAGTCCTGTCGTTCGTTTTGACACAATTCGTGCAATATTAAGTGTAGCTTCAACGGAAAAACTCTTTCTCAGACAGTTCGATATTAAAACAGCGTTTTTATATGGCGATTTGACAGAAGAGATTTTTATGAACCAGCCTGAAGGTTACGAAGACGGGTCAAATAAAGTATGTCAATTGCATAAAAGCCTTTATGGCTTAAAACAAGCGCCAAGGTGTTGGAATAGAAGGTTTTCAAAATTTTTGAAAGTTGCTGGTTTAAGGGAGAGTACTTCTGACAGTTGTTTGTTCATTAAAGCTACTGAAAACTGTAAATTATATTTACTTTTGTATGTCGATGATGGACTTATAGTGGCTTCCAATCAGGAAGAGGCTGATAACCTACTTACTAAAGTAAAAGAATGTTTTGAAGCAAAAACGAATCGAAAGGTAACAACTTTTCTTGGAATGGAAATAAATCAAAGACCGGATGGATCAATCTTTATAAGTCAATCAAACTATATAGGAAAGATTATTTCAAAGTTTGAAATGAATAAAGCAAAGCCAGTAGCAACTCCAATTGAACCTGGATGGAATTCAGATGATTCACCAGAATTACAAGAGGGATTTCCGTATCGTGAAATTGTGGGAAATCTAATGTACCTGCAAGTAGTTTCAAGGCCAGATTTAGCATTTGCGTTGAATATTGCCTCAAGAGCTCTTGAAAGACCCACACAAGCTCATGCTTCATTGGTAAAAAGAATTTTACGATATCTTTTACAAACGAAAAATTATGGTTTACTTTATGGAAATGACAATGACCTGCAAGTGTATTGTGATGCCGATTTCGCTGGTGACACAACAACAAGGAAGTCAACATCAGGGATGACATGTAAATTCGGTGGTGCGTCTATCACTTGGCAGAGTAAACGACAACAGTGTGTGGCGCAATCAACAACTGAAGCCGAATTTATCAGTGCGGCAACAGCAGCAAAGGAAGCAGTATGGATTTCTCGATTGTTTAACGAAATAGGTGTTAATGTTAAAAATGGTAAAAAGGCCATTTTGCGTATCGACAACATGAGTGCTATTAAATTAATCAAAAATCCGCAGTTCCACCATCGTACTAAACACATAGATGTTCGTTATTGTTTTGTGCGTGATTTGTACGAGAAAAAGGTTATTGATGTTAGTTATATAAGCTCTGATCAACAAGTGGCGGACATTATGACCAAATCATTGCCTCGCCAAAAATTTGAGTCTTTAAGAAGCGAATTAGGTTTAACTGAAAACAAATAATTGTTCTAAAGTAATAAGTTTACTTGTATCTTTATAGAAAAGTGTTCCTATTTTTATATATACTTATCATAAAAACATGTTTGATTATTTTTGAGACAGCATTGTATTTTTTAGGGAGAGTGTTGCGAGTTATCGTTATTTAGAAAACAAAATAAAAATAAAAAACACAACGCTGTCGAGATGTTATTGTTTCTTTATGTGTACGACTTATGAATCATATTACCCATGTAATAGCTGGCGGATATTCAGTCGATTCTTGAGCACGAAACTGTACACACATGTATTTAACAATGTACTTTAAATAAAACCACAATCGTTCGTTTCTCTACAAAGATTATTTATACATTTCCCTTTTGACAATCCACGAAAATAACAACAGAAAGTATTAATGAAAACTTAACATTTTACGAAAAATCTAAACTTTTTATTCAAATTTTTTTTTCACATTGGCACATAACAGCACATTGCGGGCACATTACAGCACTATAAGTTTAGTTTTGATAAAGTGATTTTGCGAAACTAACTAAATATCACAAAAAGGATATCTCAATAAAAAGTAAATTTTTCAAGTACCTAAATATTTTTTTTAATGGCACATGATAGCACATCTTGAGCACAATTGGTTTGGTTTTAATGAAGTGATGTTGGAGCTAGTCATCAGAAGTTAAGTTTTTTGAATAATTGTTTTTTTAAGTAGCACATAATAGCACATGTGAGCACATATTTTTTTTTCTTTCAAATTCTGAAATTGTTGAGTCAACTTTTTGGACATGTGCTCATGGAAGAAGGTAAAACAGTATCGTGCTCGTAGTGCCATGACTATATAATTTATAGATAACAATTTTTGAAAAATAAATACATTCTTAAGGAAAATTAAATAAATATTGCATTTTTTTTAACTGTCAAAAGAGCAATTTATCGTAGCTATTGAATTATTGATTACTTTCAGTTTTTCCTATGCTTCTGTACATATGCCAAAAATATTCAGTGTAGTATAGACGAATATGTAATGTAAGTATATCAATTTATAAGAAGTTATTATTTTCGTATCCTCCTCAAAGATTATAAAAAAAAACGTTTTAAAAGGTGAGATTGCATGATCACTAAATTGCATACTATCACTAAGGACTCAGACGTCAGATTACTTGAAACCTGCCTTCCTACGGTGTAGTGGTACTAATGGAAATCACGTCTTGGTATTATTAATGGTATGTAAGAGGTTCTCGTTCGGTCTACTGGCTTTCGTCTGGTTTGTAATTTGAGCTTGACATCTCACCTCCGCGAAAACAAAAGTGCAACGCGCGTCTGGCCTAGTTCCTTTGCGAGTGAAAGGATGAATGTAGAACGGGTTCAATTTATATTCTTGTTAAGTCAGGCGATTGGCGAAAGTTGCAAATAACGATTACAATATACATATATAAATATCATGTTATGGGGTACTGCCGAGAACATATTACAATGTAAACTCAAATTGATCAAAGTGTGAGTCGTCTACAAAAGGTGATCTGACCAATAAATTCATAAATTGAAAATATAAAACAAAATTCAAGCTTCTCCTCTTTAAAATATTCCTCACTTATGGTAATGCACTTGTCCCACGGCAATTAAAACAATTGTAGAAGCCCTAATCGATTTACTTTTCCTCAGTGCTGCCTCTACATAATGATTTATGTTAAGGGAACAATAAGAGGTGAGTAGGGATGATTATCTGGCATAAGTCAGAATGTGCAAACACATCCATAAACTTCATACAAATTAAATCTCACAAAACCCAGGTATTTCGTTAATCACTTCAGAAAGTGTTAATAGAAGGAGCACTCACCATTATGTCTTTTACGAAGTAATTCATGATGGGCAATCTTATTATTGTCTATAACAAAGTATGAATTTCATCAATAAAAGAGGGCAAGGTTTGTCTTGGGCTTGCAATCATCAATATCCATAAAAAGGCTGAATATTTTATATGATGTGCAGCTCCATAAATAGTTTTTAGCATTTCACCAATTTCCTGAGAGTTTTTATCACTTTTCACGAAATTCTTGTTAAATCGTTTTTTCAGCATTTCATAATCAAACTCGAGGAGTAAAAAGGACACAACAGAAAAATTTCTTCTTTACTTGTGGTTGTACTTTCTGTGAATGATTTTACGTTATGCAGTCAGTAACCACCCGAGAGCTTGTTGCAACCCTATATATAAGTGGTATCATTTTTGGAGCCATCAGGATCCTTATGGAAGCTTTAAATTCACTTGAAGGAAGCTAAAAACATTTTTTTTGTGTGCTTTCCAAAAGTATTTCTCAACTTTTCATGAAATTTCTGAGAGTTTTTCTTAAGCTTCATAAAATTCTTGTTAAGTCGTTCTGACAGATTTTTTTAAGTGAAGGTTCAGTGTTCTTCCTTCGTGTGGAGAAATCGTTTTAATCCAACCCAAAAAATATTTTGTTAGTTCTAGTATTGAATATACATTGGAGAAAACGTGAACTTTTATTCAAACTATCCATTTTTAAATATAAGTACATATGCTGAAAATGTATTACATTGTATTTATTGTAAGGGTTCTAAATTTAAAAAGGAAGAAGTCGAATGCCTTACAAGAACATTCACGTGTTCATGTGTAACAGTAGCTAGCAGCTGCTTTTCTCAAAATCTTTTGACGTAAAGAACTTATTTATTTATTGTTAAAAATATCTTTAGAGATCCAATTTATGTAGATTTTATTTTTCTATAGGTAGAAAGATCCAGTTAAAAGGTCCTTCAAAAAGCCTTTTATATTTCTACCAAAGAGTTATTTCGCATTTAGTCTCTTACAAATTAGAGTTTTTTCTGATATTCGTTGTGAGATCTAGATAAATATACAGTGTGCGAAAATGATAATCGTAGTGTTAAATTATAATATGCCGCTCTTTTCAATAGTAGTACAGATCTCGTATCTGCACGTTTTTGATTGGCTGATGGAAGTCGCGGGACGATACACGCATGCGCGTGTGTATACACATTTATACGTATCCAAGAAGCGGCAAATCGCACAGTATATACTTTAAGATTCCCTATGACATGGTTTGCTCTTTCGCAACCTATACAGTACTTTATAGGTACGTCCTGCTGGCAATTCTTTTTTTTTTATTAAGTTTTGAAACTACTTTAAAACTATTTACTTAACCAAAAACTTGGCAATGTAGTAATGTCGACGGCCTGATAGCCTTTTTATTATGTCCCTTTTTTATGCTTTACATTGTGGATTAAACACGCCCAGTGGGTACAAGGTTCTGTTGTATGTTATCTTAATTATTATAATTAATAAGTAGACGTCTCACTTGCAATGAACCATCAATTTTATTTCAATAAAAAACTAAATTGCATGTTTCTTAATTAGCATCAAAGCTAATTAGCCGTCAGAGTTGATTCACCGGAAAACTCGATGCAAAAAAACCTTTACGTAAATGAGTAAACGTTTGTTGTTTATGACAATCATTTATTAGATAATACTTTGTATAAACGTGTAACATTGAGTGTTTATAATGTTGTTAATGGCGCTTAATTTGAAGCATTGAGTCATGATTTTCCGAACGAGATTTCCCACAAGGTTGCTACGCATATAATTGGAAATGCATTACAATAATTATCTGCTACTGTAATAAAGGATCAGTCAACAGGTTATCAAGGATATTCTGAATTGAGTTCCTCATCGTTGATTATTATTTATATATTTATTGTTGTTGTTGTTCTTTAAATAGGTCTTAACCAAGGATAACTCGCTTATCAAGGGTATTGCTTTTAAAAGCACAATGATAACACATCGCATTTTATACTTCCTGCTGTATTGATAAAGTAAAAAAATCAATTAATTCAATTCATTAATACTGATCCCCAGTAAATGAACAAAAAATAACCAACAGCACAATTAAAACCTGTCAAGCGATTAAAAATAATTTCCTCAGGTTATCTTCAGTTTTAATTTGTAATCGATAGTAATTAAATTTATTTATTTATTTATAAAATGGTCAATCGGATAAAAGAGTTACAGATTAGTCAGATCACAATCGGGTTACAAATTAATAAAAAAAACGGTTAAGGTGGTGCAACGGAGGACCCTTATAACTCACCCTAATGCTCGTCCATGTCTTTTAACTAAATACATACTGTACCAGTGATACCGTACGTGTGTGTGATGTACTTATTATCGCTAACATGTTTACGGCACAGTCACAGCGCGCGGCTCTTTTATCATTATCGACTTATAAGCTTAAGCTTAAGCTATAAATATTTCACCAGCGACAAGTAAGACGATCATTTTTGTGAATTATCGACGGCTTTCTAATTATTATCCATCAATCGGGAACAATCAGAATTTATTGGAGAAATTATCTAGAAAGTTCGAAAATTGTATTTAAAGTGATCATCTTTGGGCCAATAGTTGTGAGAAAGCATCCGTGCGCGAATCAAGACGATAAGCGATAGACAAAAGTGGTTATATAAATAAGAGAATTGTTCTGACATAAATAGTAGATCTAAGTTAGTGTTAAGTGTTATATGAATAGTGTAAAATAAATAATTGTTTAAATAAATATTTTTGACTAGAAAATTCGTTACAATACTTACTTATTAATTATCGGGACCTTGTTAAATTATTGAAAATATTTCCTTAAATCATTTAAAAATAATTAGGCTTTTCAAATCCTGCAAATGTTTAAAAAACTATAAAATATAAGACGGGAAAGTCTAGTATTTAATTAGTTATACTATGAATCAAAAAAGTAAATGATTGTCCAAAAAGACTTAACGTTCTTTAACGTTCTTCCACAAATTATGACATTAAAAATTAAAAAGGTATCTACTACTTAAACAAAATCAGAATAACTGATTTATTAATTAATTAAGCGAGTAAACAACTGTATTATTATTTCCTTTATAATTAAATAATGGCTCGTTGTAATTTACCACAGTCATAAAGTATGTAATAAACAATTATTAAAGCAAGATTACACAGTGCAAAGCGGCGTAAGTTAATACAGAAGTAAGAAGGTATTTTCAACGATCCATACATAATAATTATTAATAACGCTAGTTGTTAGTAATTGCATGTTTTCGTTATTTCGTCACGGTTTTTAGTATCATTTTTTGCATCGTACCGTTTATTGCACAATTATAAAAGGTAATGAAAGGAACGCCTGTGGTTTCAATTTCGTGTTTTCAGTTTTTCGCCTATTTTTACTCGCACTGATTGATGGGGCCAGTGAAATGGCAAATAATCCGGTCGTAAACCTTAAACCAACACCTACATAGTAAAAAGTCACGAAGATACGATGTCATGACTGAATATTTACAGTCACATGTCTTTTATTTGCGACCCAGATATCGACCTACTTTGGACACTATCTTGACCCGTGTGGTATCGTATTGAGAAATTTCGAAGGGTGTGAAGGCGGTCAGGGCAATTTATTACTCCAGTTTCGTTAATTAATTGGTAAAAGTTTCACGTCAAGTATTTATTTTTAGTTCTGAAAAAGGTTAATAATTTTGACGTTTAAAGAAGTTTTTTAAATGATAGAATCAAACTAAAGGACTAAAATTCCAGGGTTTGTTGGAAGATTCTTCTTTTGATAATGGTTTAATCTTTTATATTAGTAACTAGCAGTGCTGCTGTTTTGACCTTGTTCTAAATTAAACCGAGATAATGATAAGAATTTGTGAAAATCTAGAGTTTCATAAAACGTTAATTTTCTCAATCCGCAGCTTCAGCCATAGATATTTCAAAATATCATGAGCTATGAAATTCGCAAGAACAGCGAAAGGCGGAGCTTGTGCTTGGGAACAGCAGATGGTGTTAGTCTCTGCGCATTACAAGGTCAAGGCTCATGTGTTCTGAAATAACTGTAACGAAGGTGAAACAGCCATTGCCTGTCTCTACCTTTCCAAACTAACTCGCGTGTTCTTTGGGGCTACTTTAAAAAAATACCGGCCAAGTGCGAGTCGAACTCGCGCACCGAGGGTTCTGTAAAAACCTGTATATATGTGATGTAACTAAAAAATTAAGGTTTTCGGAATTTTTCCTTTATATGTGCTATAAAACATTGCTTCATGCCAAATTTCAAGATTCTAAATCGACTGGAAGTACCCTTTAGGTTTTGATTCCCTTGCGAGTAGTTGCGAGTTTGAAAATATGCGGCTTAAATCGATGTTTCTTTTGATTGCGTTGACATAGAAGTTTGATTTTGTTACAGCTTAAAGGTATTATAGACCTCTACGCGTTCATGAGGAAAGGGGTAATAACTTTAAAATTATTAAAAATATTTTTATTATGTGATGTAACTAAAAATTTACGGTTTTCGCAATTTTTCCTTTATCTGTGCTATAAGACGTTGCTTCGTACCAAATATCAAGATTATGAGTTCACGGGAAGTACCCTGTAGGTTTTGATTCGAAAATTTGCGGAAATTTGTGGCATAAACGGCTGTATCTTTTGATTGCGTTGGCTTAGAAGTTTGATTTTTTCAAAGCTCCAAGGGACAATAGACCTGAGTATTTGGTATAAATTTTAGCTTGATACCTCCACGCATCCCTGAGAAAAAGGGTCTTGACAGACGGACGGACAAACAACGAAGTGATCCTATAAGGGTTCTGCTTTTTCCTTTTGAGGTGCGGAACCCTAAAAAGTGAGGTAGTTCTAGAAATATTAGCTGAATAGAAAACCTGTCGGATGACAATTTTTTTCACAGCAAACTATCACCATCTCGATTTCTCAAACTCAATTTTTGGCTTTCAAACACAATATTATCTATTTGCCAAATGCTGTGCAACTTAATTGTAGTGTAGATATCTACTTTAATTAATATAAATAAGTAAACCGTACTTTCTTTTATTTACTCACGCATTTACCCGACCGGTAAAAATACAAGAGACTTTCAATGTATTTGCTCGTGACCAATTTTATTAACCGAAGAAAAAGTTGTCGCGGAGTATTAAATTCTGTGGTAGAATCTGCTACCCAAAGTTGTAAAAGCGTGAAGTGGAAAATTAGTTGTTAATAACGCCGTTTACATAAAAACAGTTTATTTGTTCTCAACTCTCTAGAAAAAGACTAAAACTATTTACTTTTACTCCACCATAATGAAATGAACTTTTCCTTTAGATAATACCTACTTAATTAATTAACGATTTGCGCTAAGTTAGTTTAGATAATTAAATTAACTTGGATTACCTAAAAAAGAAATTTTATACCTATCAACTGCATGACTAAGTGCCCTAAGTGTTAAAACAAGGTGAGACAATTTATCGATTAGTTAACTGACTGTAGGTAATTCAACCCGAGGATATAGAAAGGAGGTTAAAATAATTAGGACAGTCCAGAAAAGGATACTCTTATAAGGTTTCCATTAACCGACATATAATGTGGAAAATTAAAAGAAAATTGCATTTTCTTAGTATATTTTTTTTCGTCCGACAAATATTATGATTCGTTAGAATATAGAAGGCTTGTATACTTAAAAAACTTTTCTTTGAAAAAGTCAAAGATAAATAAAACACAGGGGACGATGCTTTGGCGTTATTTTTCCATAATAAATACATTGTTAATAATGGCTTTCTTATTGAGAATATTTATATATCAAGGGGAATATTAGTAGGATCTACAAATGTTTCGGATTGGAAACGTTTATTAATGACGTGAAGAGCTTTTCTTTTAATTTGGACACCCTCCAGCCTTTTTGTGAGATACGCTAGGACGTTCCTCCGCCCCACTCACGTGAGATTTTCCTTATGACGAGTCATCTTTGGTTGGTGTACCTTGTGATACTCTGTTCTAGTTTAAAACCAAACAAACACTTTAAATTCCGCAGTGTCCACTGTGCTAACACATGTCAACTTAAAATGATTTCATATGGTAACCAAATAATTTCCTGGTTGTTGTGCCGTGGTCCTGTCTTCCTCCTTTACTAGACGTTTCGTCAGCCTCGTCTGCTGGATTGAGTCTCAGCAGAAGAAGCAGCATGAGCAGCAAAAATCTACTGAGGATGCCACGGCACAACAACCCGGAAAATACTTGGTTAGCATACGAACGCCGGCCGTGAAAGCCTGCGATCATCAACAATGATTTCAATTATTTACTCAGTTAACTTCAGCACTCATCACCGTAGATCTGTATCAAGAATCAATACAGTTGAGGCTGGTACTCTTCAGTTTAACACTTTCAAAAAATGTCAGTTCTTTTTTATATTATGTTAATTTTATTGTAATCGACATATTTTACAATATTATGTCACGTCTTTATGAATTAGGTAATTTACCACAACTTTTTGCACTTTAAAACAGTTCCCAACATAAAATTGTTACATTTTAATTAAATCAATTCGTTCGAATTTGAATTTGTCTCGGCAGTAGCCAGAGTTCGACTCCAGACTGATACATTTTTTTTAATCTTTTTAACGTAACTACACAAATTAGTTTTACAATTTGCGTTTCGTCCACTTCTTTGATACAGTAACTTTCTAGTGTCATTCTCTTATTAGTAATGATTTCAACAGTAAGACCTTAATTTATTTTTAATTATATAATCCTGATTCATGACATAGATTTATTGTCATTATTGCATACCTATGTGTTGATAGATAAAAGTATCGTATTATGCATTTCATTTCTTGTGAAAGGCTCTATTGGAATAAATAGCATTTGTAGTAAGTATAAAATAGTAAAAGGTGCGACACAGGTGTGTTTACACGTTACAGTTATTTATTATTAAATGCAAAGTTGTAATAATTATGATATGATAGAGGTTGTTGTAATGAAAAATCGTGCTTACGAAATTATGTCATTTATGATATTGATACTAATAATACCTACCTACCTACTTATTGATATTAAGGACAGTTTTATGAACCAAATAAAGTCAATAACAATCAAATTTAAATTCGGTCAAATACTGTAGGTAATACTTAAAAATTTACTACTTTTTGTTAAAAATTAAAACATTAATGTTAGGTAATCATTAACATTTTTATAATTAACTAATATCTGCAATTATTACATAGGGACTACTTCTATGAACTAAAATATTCACATGAGACTAAAATGTTTTTATTTCTTTTTAAATATATTATAAGAAATAAATATTTCAAATAAAACACTGTAAGTTGCTTAAATTATTTTACTAATTTTTGTAATGCCTCTTACAATTGTTTAGGTCTTTCGGCCATTCTCAAAGAGTTGTCATTCGAAACTAAACTTCAAAATATTCGAAAGACCGAAACAAATGTAAGAGGCATTACAAAAGTTAGTAAAACAATTTAAGCAATTTACAGTGTTTTACGTTTTACGAATTTCCAACCGCAAATACGGTGTTTAATTATTCGTCTTTATTCATGATGAATTTTTTTTTGGAATTGTTTTACGTAAATATTAATGAATTTTTATTTCTCCATTTATTAATAATTCAAACCAATTTGCATCAATTTTTGTAAAACTAACGGTTTTTATTAACCACGGCAATAAAAAATATCCATTTATGTTATTCAGATGTCTATACTTAAAACAAACTTAATTACTAGGTTTTCTCCAAAATTTCTAATTTAGGTCATTAATATTTTGATTTGTTACCCCATTTGGCTCCGATTATTTTGTTGATAAAACAAAGTAGCCTGGTATATTTCCACAAAGAATTAATTACCTAATCGTACAGAATCAGTTGAATTCATTAATATTTATAACAACATGTCAGTTTTTGAAGGATTTCAAAAACATCCGGGCCTGATCTAGTTCTCGTTAATCTACAAAATTATACTTTCAAATGCTTTTGTTTTGAAATTTAATTAGGTAACAATAAATGGATGAATCATCTCAAAATTTTTTGCAATGGTTTTGCAACCGACATAATGAATTATTTAGGCTAAACATGGAAAAACGGTTCGTAATCAGATAATTTATCGTAATTGTTAATGACGCCTGTTGTTGTTTTTTTGTATCTATAATTTACCTACATAACTATTTGTCGTTACGTAAGATCAATTGATAGGAATCTGGAAGTGTGTCCACCTGACCCCAAGGTTGCAGTAATATACCCAAACGAATTTTACGTCTGAATTAAAGGACTAACAATAATACTAAATGGATATACTGTAGCTAATTAATACGTAAATGGAAACCTTGAATAAACACTTTTATTGTACGTAAAAGTAACTATTTATAACAAAGTGAATGAGAGTGAAAGCCACAACAGTAAGGCTTTTAGTAAGTAATAAAATAGCCATTTTAATGTCGTTTTTTTTTTAATTACTTAAACGTAATGGTCATTTATTTTATTATGAATAAAATAAAAATAACCATACCATATAAGTAAAGCTTATCGTAAATTGAATCGATGAAATCTCTCAATATTGTGTTGTAAATAAATGACAATAGAAAATTATTTTAGCATAGTCACATGCTTTTTATTTACAGGAGAGAAGATGTACAGAATTTCTTACGTTACATTCACGTGTTTACTTTTTTCTCTCAAAAATATCGAGTTTAAAGTTTCTCACGCCATTTTCTTTCACATCACACTAATATTACGTATAAAGGCGAAAGTTGGTGAGTGTGTGTGTATGTTTGTTACTTCTTCACGTCTAAACGGCTGGAGCGATTTTAATAAAATTTGGTATAGAGTTAGCTGACACCCTAGATTAACACATAGGCTACGTTTTACTGCGGGAAAATATCTTATTCCCATGGGAAAATCGATGAAAATGAATTCGCGGAATATTATAAATGCGAAAGTAACTCTGTCTGTATGCTACATAATCTCGCCTAAAATTTACTGAACCGATTTAAAGGTACAGAGATAATCTTGAGCCTGAGAAAGGATATAGGCTACTTTTGAATGCGAAAAAAGGGTTGTAAGGGGTCGAAATAGGAAAGTTGCCGCGGAAATTCCGTAATTTTGAAAGATAGAAGCTTGAAACTTATTTTTTAGGCTTTTGATTAGATATAAATAAATACGACATTCAATGTTTGTCAAAATTTTACCCTAAAGGGGATAAAATTAGCCGATGAAAGTTTTTATGTAATGACGTCGTCCAAAAAGCTTACGGCCCAGAAAATTAAAATATTAAGTGTAAAAAGTTATAGAGGTTTTGTTTATTTGGATCAATAAAAGTAGTTGAATACTAAGCTATATAAACTATTTTAAACTATAATTAAACTATATTAATCTATAATATTATAAATGCGAAAGTAACTCTGTCTGTCTGTGTGTTACGCAATTACGCCCAAACTACTGAACCGATTTAAATGAGAATTTGGTACAGAGATAGATAAGTAGATATAAAGCTAGAGGCTTGAAACTAATTTTTTAGGCTTTTGATTAGATATAAATACGACATTTAAAGTTTGTAAAAATTTTACCCTAAAGGGGGCAAAAATAAGGAATGAAAGTTTTCGTGTAATGACGTCGGCAAAAAGGCTTACGGCCCAGAAAATAAAAATATAGAAGAAAAAAATTTTAAATGCTGCCAAAAGTCACTATTCCACGCGGACGAAGTCGCGGGCATAACTAGTATTTCATATTTTATAAAAGTATAAAAGTAACTGTGGCATCGACTATTTAAGATTTGCATGCCACTGTAGGTCGTGAGCAAATCAAAACGCTTGCTCCGTCGTTATGTATTGTATGATGTCTATAACTCTCGAAATACAAATTTCTTTCACTCCCAATGTAACGAACAGCTCAACTTTGGGTGAGTGTAAATTATTCTCACAATCAGTCGTCTCCTTCTTTTTATTTATTGACTGTTATTTTACATAATTTTGTCATTTATCGTGTTTTAAAATATTTTACAGCTAAATGTTTACTTGTTAAGTGCCTATTTGTGTATAATTACAAATAAAAGTGTTAAATTAAAATTTTCTGAATCAACTTCTATCCTTCAGTTTGTTGTCCCGATTCTAAACACTTCCTGAGTGTGCCCTGTACCTGATACGTATTCTGAAAATTGAAAGTAACTTTCTCTCTTTTATTCGAAATTTACCATACACTTAACTTTAACAGTTTAAGACGTGCCTAATAGAAAGTTACATTGTATATTTCAAATTGAACGACGAGGTGTTAAAAATGCAGGTACCCCTTTCATAGGGGAAAGTGAACTCGAAAAGAGAAACATAAATAGCATAAACTAACTACAGTCACATGCATTTGTGGGCATACTTATACATATAAGTAGAGCACACCATTTAATCAATATTTGCATTCCAATGGACATATGGACATTGAAACTGGTTCTAATTTGATTTAGTGGACGTTTATTAACTATCTTCCTATAGTGAGATTTAGTGAGATGTAGTGGGATTCCTCCACTCT
This sequence comes from Agrilus mali, assembly GCA_029378335.1. NCBI lineage: Eukaryota > Metazoa > Arthropoda > Insecta > Coleoptera > Buprestidae > Agrilus > Agrilus mali. The sequence continues at coordinate 8,236,453 of CM055662.1, forward strand.
TATGTAAGACTTTCAATGACTCCTCTTCCTTTAAATAAGGTTTGATGAGATTTTGCTGAACCACTTCTTCTTTCTCATCTTGAACTCCGTTTGGGTATATAAAATAATCTAACTTAACACAAAAAAAAATTATTGTCCATCTAAATACAGGTCCCAACAATCTTAAGCTACCCAATTACACAAAATATTCAAATGTTGACTCATTCATTAATGAGTTGCATTATGTTTCCTCGTCTAATTTTTTGGATGCATGCAGTTGTATAATAAATATCTTCAGTAGAAAAGTGAAACTCTCTCCAGTGTCTGTATGACAACCAGTTAATAAGTAGTTACCTACATCAAGTTGTGTTGTTGCCTGTTTTATTACACAACGGCCTCATGATTAGCGTATCTTTCGTTTACACAGGTAAACCCCGTCCGTTTCCTACATCCATTTATGCACTCGAGAGTACACTTGTCATGCTTGTTGCCATGGAAAATACCTAGACGTCTTTCACCTCATTTTGTTAGGTATCTAAGAGCCGAGCCGTCCTTTTTTATATAGGAAAGCCCGTCGTCGTTCTTACTATGTATTACTAAGTGTTATGAAGATATACATAAACAGGAGTGGTCAACTATGACTCAATTTCACTCTTTTGATTTACGTATACCTGTACAGGTAAAACTAGGTCAATTAGTCTACCCGTTCACTAATAATATAATTATTCATTACTACGTACTACAGGATATTTTCAACGCTTGGTTATGAATAACATTAAAATAAAGATGTGGTTCATATTAAAAAGTCAAAGAGGTTTGCAGTTACATAATTTTCCTCGGAAGACTAAAAGCAGAACTGTGGTGAACGTCTAGTTTTATTTGATCTCATTTCGTAATATATTTTGTTCAAATTGTATTTTTTTATAAAATAATCATTCGGCGGTATAGAAAAATTCAAACAAATACATTTGGTCATCTATTCTTGATAATTTTTAGAAAATCAGAAATAAAAACACTTGCCAACGAAAGTACCTACCAAAAGAAATGCTTTTAAAAAGTCGAAGTCAATGAAAAGCTCGTTGTTCTTGTATTTTTAATTTTTTTGTGACTTGCCTGGCTGGATTTTTTCACAAAAAATTCAGTTTGTACAGCTGCTGCTTTCATGTACAGCAATTTGCTTGTCAATAATTAAGTCGATTACCATGAGTTCCGGAAGCAATACCAATTGGCTAATGTTCCCTGTTTAGATAACTAGACAATAGACGGTTTTTCCGATGTTCGATTTTCTGTCTTGGTAGAAAACAGGAACCACACAGTGGAATACATTAACAAAATATTCCTTGTAGAAGAAATTTTTTAAAAATAAAGGATGTGTCGCATTGGAAATTTAGTAAATTCTATTTTGATTACACTAGACATTAAAAATAAACGTCATATAAAAATTTCTTGTATTGTTTTTAGTGGCTAACTCTTTTTAATCTAAAGGGCACCCTTGGTCACAAAATAATTTGCCAAATTAGAATAGTGAAAATGACAGCTGTGACCGCTGTTTTTCCTTCCGAAACTGCGGAAGTTCCGCATACTTTTTTAAATCCGCTTCTGAATCTTCATTTTTGTTTTTTAATTACATTCATCAATTATAACATAAGCTTAAATGGGTATTGATAAGATTAATTTTCAATACGTGTTTATTTTATTGACGATTTTATTTACCCTTCTCCAATTCTGTACCACTGTGGGGCGCGTTTAGGGCTTAATTCGCTACAGGTTATCGTTAGTTGCTTTCCTTACGTCCCACCAAAGCATGAAAACGAGAACCAAATTAATTATTATGTCAGTTAATGAGTATCAGGCACAGGAAATTAAGACAGGTGCAATTTAATCTTAATTTGAATGAAAAAAGGGGAAAACCGTTGCACGAAAGCGAAACACATTAAAAAAAATTTGGACGGTGTAGTCTTTCGTTTCCTCGAAAATTACATTTAATTACTCCAATTAGTCGAAGTCTGTAAACTGTGGACGATTATTAACAATTTACCGGCACCCTGCTGGAAAATTAAATTGTGATAATTGGAAAAAGGTTTTTATTTGTTATACCAAGTAGTTACACTTTTTATGACGAAATAATAACGTTTACTTTACGTAAATTGAATGATTCAGCCAAAATATTTGTGTGAAAAGTTTCTATATCCTACGAATTTAATATCGAACATACGAAAAAGGAATTTCATTTTGACTTATTTTGGCCGGTTAATTAATTGATTTTATGTCACAATTAAGTACAGTGGATTTCATTTATACGACTTCGGTTATAATGACCTTTTGGTTATAACGACATAACACATAAGTCCCTTGACATTAAGAGGTAATTTAAGAAGAAAGTTTAGCTGTAACGACTTCGGATGTAACGTCGATTTCGGTTTTAGCGACTAATTTTAATGAACTATTAATTACAAGATGCTGGAAATCTCATACTGACTGATATTGCGACCGAGTCTAAACACAAAACTTTTTAATATTTTGTTTACATTTACAGATAGTCAGCAGTTGTACTTAGTAATTGTTTATAAATGTTAAGGTTGATAAAGTTAAAACTAAGAATCAGTTACTACTGGGTAGTACTTTTCTTGTTCAATTTCATTCTTTCATTCTTTCTCTCATTCTTTTTATATAGCGACTTCCGGATATAGCGACGGAATTTAATGGTCCTTTCATCGTCATTATAAACGAAATATACTGTATTTACTTTCACTTTTTATAGTATAAGGTACTTCTAATTATGTACGACGAGCGGAAGGCAAATGTGACCTGTGAACTTACATTTTCTATCAAAATCTCTTTAGAGAGGTTAAAATTGTGTTTACCATTTTAATGATGCCTTGCCTTGCCATTGGAATGACATTTCTTCCACGAATCTGTAACAAAAATGAAAGAAACATTAGTTTAGCATATTTCTCTTTTTTTGAAATTATTAGTGGAGAAATAAATCAAACGATGGATAGTTATTTTTTTTATTATTTATTTATTGCATAAAAGAGTGAAATCCATCCCTTTGTTTTGCTGAATTTTATTATTTTGTCCAAGATGCATTTTTATCTCCTTTTAAAGACAGGAAATGACAAGCAGTGGTAATTCAGAATCTCATGAACTACGACTGTGACAAAGCACACCTCTTTGAAATCATAAACATAATTATTTAAAGCTTATTTTGTGAAGCACCCATTACTAAATATTCTCTAATATAGTTGTTTTATTTCCATTTTCATTTGAGTTATTTTATGTATTCTAAAAATACCACTTCAAATGTGTTTTGAAGCCACTAAAAATTACATTTTGTGTTATCGTGTCCTGAAGGTGTCAGTGACATCACAAAAGTATAAGCCACTCCCACCAAATATTACTACAATAAACAAAGGAATTTAGAGACAAAACCAGGAAGAATATAGACGAGGAGAATTAAGCAGTTAAGCTTCTCAGGAGAAGACGAACGGCGTCCATAGAATGGTGTCTAGGTTTTATTGGTTGATTTTTAGTGTCAGCTGTTGCTCCTGAAATTGATAAAAGGCAATTGTCTTCCCACAGCTTTTCTATTTATGACGAATTTAGCAATCTAAAGTCACTTTTAGAAAAAAAAAATTACATAAAACAGATAGGAAGTTACCCTGACGGCGTGACAAGTGACAGCATATAAAAGTCCATACTAAATATTGATGAACTTTGTCATCTGTTGGAATTTTCAATTGGGGAGTAGTCCGTTGTTGCTCTTTCGTTTTTTTGATTTACACTGTCAGTCAGTTTTGACATGCAACTGACTGAGCCGGAAGTGGAAATGGAACACAATAGACTCTGTCTATATCATGCGACATCGAGGTAATTGGCTTCGTTGTCGCACGAGCATGCTAAAAGCGGCTCGCGAATATGAGGTCATTGGAGGTGTAACGAAATTACAAAAGCGCCACTGAAATCGTATTGACGGAAGTTTCGGGGAATGCATGGAATTGCATGAACTGTCGGACGCCCGAATTTTTATTAAATTTAACGGTGCTTTTAACACAATATACGATTCCTCCAACAAAAAAAAAATTCATAAGCGTACATATAATACTGAAACTAAATGGGGCACCCTATTATTATGAATTGATTATTATTTATTATAGTGCTGCAGGTTTACTTACACGGTAAAAGTTTAATGAATATTCTGTTGAAGACGTTGACAAAAACATGGTCGAAACATATGTAAAAGAATGAGATCATATCACAGCAAAACTCAACATTTTTAAAAAAATTATTGTAACATTTGGATTACTAAAATAATTTTTCTTTTTGATACCTGTACCATGTTCTTTGTAAAACATTGTTTTTGTTAAATTCTATCTAAAATATTGTAGAATATACTTTTCTTTAAAAGAATTTTGCTATTCAAAACCATTTTCTAATTCACGTTGATGATAGAGCACATTCTGGAGATTAACTAGAAGTTACGACCTTTATTCAACCTTAGCAATTATTTTAAACGAGATAGTTCTCATTTTCTGACTGAAAAGAAAATTATTTGATGTCATGATTATCATAATACTGGGAAAACGTGATATGAATAAGCGTCTCCTTCACTGCAAAAGTTGTTATTTGTTTATTGCTACTCTTTTAATTCACACAAAAATGTAAACTAGTTTAGAAACAGAAAAGAGGAAACTAAAATAAAAAATAATGTTAATGAAGAATAAACCCCAAAATGTTCCATACGTTTTTTTTATTTCAGATTTCCCCGGAATGTGTTTCGCAAGCACCAGATGTGCTACCGTTGAACCCGGTAAAACATGGGATTTGACTCCTTTCTGTGGACGTTCCACCTGCGTCCTTTCTGAAGACAAACCCCCAAGGCTCCTCGAACTTGTCGAAGACTGTGGACCACTTCCTCTCGCTAACCCCAAATGCAAACTTGATGAGGGTGAGTCTATCACTACCAAACTATTCCTTCCAATCCTTTCTTATTTTAAAATGGATTTTCTTCGACGTTGTCATTTAATTTGTTTTTGATGTATTAATGAAGTTGAATAACTTGGCTTTAACAAAACCTAGCAGTTGGAAAAACACCAAAAATAAACAAATTTTCAATAGTACCAGTCAAATTAGTTCTTTACTAGTGTTTTTATATTGTCTTGACAACTCTAGTTAACATCTCCTACAATTAGAAAGATTGTGTACTTTTCTGATTGAAGTATTTTTGATGTTACAGCAAGAACCAACAAAACTGCCCCCTTCCCTGGTTGCTGCCCTAACTTCGTATGTGAAGATGGTGCTAAATTGGAATACCCTGAAATCCCAACGGTGGCACCACTGCCCGCTGACGCAGCTGAATCGTCTACCAGCTCTGCCGCTCCACAGGCTTAATAAAACTAATTTTTTTTTTTAAATCTTATCCTAATTTCTCTATTTTCTCCCTTTCTTTTCGCTTTTCTTCGCAACTAATAATCAAAGAGCAGGGGTTGACTCACTGGATTTTTTTTCGAATAAAAGAGAAAGAGCACTACATTGTGTAGATTGAGCCTATATAGTTTAAGACCATCAGGATGATTAAGTATTGTAAAGACACCCTGTCTTAAAAAAAGTGTAAACTTTAGAATTGTACATTCCGTAGTTTCTAATTATTGTCTGTCTATCGTTTTTTACTTTTATACTCTTGATGTGCTTTGTTGTTTTTGTATTATTGTGATAAACGTTTGGATTACATCTAGTAATTGGTCTCCGATTTCTACAGATTGTAAGTAGACTAGATTTTATATTAACGTGAATTTCAAATAAAAACTAATTTATTCGAATTGATTTTTTCATACTCCTAGCTAAGCCACTACACTACATTTTGTAACCTGATAATTTTTTTTTAATAAACATAATTCTTAGGTACTCTCTTCAACTAATGCCTTTTGTAAATTTTAAAATTAAAGTGATTGAAATATATTTTTAAAAGTTTGTGACATCAAAATATTCAGTACACTCCAAAAACATGAAATTCAACAGAATATTTTTACTGGCTGTAACTACATTTGAGATGCTAGAATTTCTGCTGAGGTATTTTAAGAAAACTTGAGCAAACTTAGATAACTATTATGTTTGGCAATATAAGAATGAGGTCTTAATTCCATTCGTTTTCTTAAGACTACTTTCAGAACCTTTTAAATCGTGTTGTACCAATTGTAAATTATTACTATACTTAAGTATTCATAACTTAACAACAACATCGAAATTACATTTCTGAAAAACACAAAAAAAATATATAACGATGCAGTTAAATTTGCACAACAGAAATAAGTCGAAAACTGCAGAAAATAACTCTGGTGTATCCATATTTATATGAAATAACTGACCAAAGCTGTAAAGCGTATTGAGAAACAGAATAACAAACTAAAGTGATTTAAAAGGAAGTGACCAATCGAAACACATTGATGGAACCAATTGAAGACTCATGGTTTACTGTATACCAAAAAAAAAAAAAGAAATTATTGTATTTTATTCCTACCATCCAAAGTTTGTGGCTATACTGCATCGTAGATCTGCACTGCTAAATAGTGGAAAAAGTTGATGGTTGGGCTGTCCCATCGATTTACACTGCGATCCAAAATAGTGGAAATGGTGGAAGGTCTTCACCAACATCTATCTAAAGTTTTGTGGGTGGGCTACCCAATCGGTTTAGGTTCTGATACAAAACAGTAAAAAAACGTAAGGTCTTCCTCAGTTTTCTCTAGGCATCACTGAAATTACTTGAAACTGGTAGAATAGGGCGATGGTAGTGGTGGCGGTTGATAATATTATCTTAGTAGAAGATTAATGGACTTTCCGTGGAATATTATTTTTCTAAAATAAGTATGCCTATATGATCAAAAAAAATCACCAGAAAATTTGAATCAGAGCAGGTCATCATCATTTTATTTTTGCCTCATTTCGCTAAGAACAAAAGGAATTTATAACAATTTTGTTGTATTCGTGTGCAGTTTAATTTGCACCGATTTTTTTTTTAAGTTGAATTATTTATTAATTTCGTGCATTGAGGAATAGGTATTCGATATCCCTTCCCAATTCATCTTATCTTTTCCGCTTGAATTTTGAGGTTTCACTCAAATGATGAGTAAATTCATTATATATTCAGGATTTTAGCCTCCCTGATTGTAGTAAATGAAGTATCAAAAACTAATCTAAATCAAGATGAAGTTATGTAAGAATTTAGTAGAGATTCTATTGATCAGTGTTCTTAAAAATTTATAACTATGGCATTAATTTGGTTGAATTAGCTTCCAAAACCACTTACACCAAACTATATGATACCAACAACAGAAGTGATTTGAAAACTAGTCTGCTGTATACTTTGACCAACTCCAAAAACTAACACAAAGAAATATTAGATATTCCACAAGGTTTAGGGATTCCCCTTTATATTATGACCAGTGAACCTACTCCTTTCAAATGTGTTACTTCGAACGCTGCTGAGCAAGTTGTTTTATAATGCTTCATGATTTTTGGGCAACAGTCTATTGCAGGGATGGCGAACTATTGGCACTCGTGCCACGAGTGGCACGTTTGAAAATTTTGATGGCACGCACAAAAACAATTTTTTTTTAAATTATCTTTTTTAATAGAAATGAATTAAAAATTATTAATTTACACTTAATTTATAGTTTATGATATAAATTTATAGTACTGAGTACCTGTCTTAGTATGTTAACTAGAACCGTCAAATTATACATTTTATTATTAAAATATCCCATGAATTCTTTCGAAGTATATACAGATGCGCATTAGATATTTTTGCGTATCCAGTTTCGCCTTCTGGTATTTGAATGTTGTTGCTGTCGCAGCGCTCGAATCAAAATTTATTTTACATCCTGATACAATACCATTTGAAAAATTAAATTTAAAAGTCCTTAAGTGGTTAAATTTTAATTAATTAGAAATGGAATTAGTTGAATTTCAGTCAAGTACCATATAGAACCAAAAAATTTGTTGATTTAAGAAATGATTTAGAAATTATTGAAAGTAATCGTTTATTGGATAAAATAAATAAAATTGCAGAAGATGAAATTCTAACTATACATGGAATTCAGTTCCTGACACGTTTAATTGTTTAAAACTTTAAAAATATTAGCAAAGGCAATTTTATCAATATTTTCATCGACGTGGGCATGTGAATCTCTATTTTCAGAATTAAATTTTATAAAAAATAAATATAGGAATAGAATGACGGATGAGTCGAGCTCTGCATGCGTACCTACTGTTGAAATTAACTAAATATGAACCAGATATTAAATCTTTATCTCATCTTGTGTACAGCAACAAAAATCACATTAAAAACAATTTTTTTTAACGTGAATTTTGTTTTTAGCATATTGCTTTTTGTAAAACATTGATAAATAAAAAATTGTTTAAAGATGAATTGCTTTTGTTTGTTTGTTTAATTATACTTACGTATAGTTTCACCACGCTAACATTTCGAATGAAATTTTATTGTGGCACGTTACCTATTTAAAAAAGAATTTTTATGACTTTGTGGCACGGACATCAAAAAAGGTTCGCCATCCCTGGTCTATTGGAATTCTGAGTATTACTATCCATTAAATTAAGCGGGCTTAATTTAGATGAAGAAGAATATTGTAGAAAAGTGACAATTGTCGTGAATGCATAAAATATTGTAAGTATCTTTGTCCCATGAATGTTCGTAGCATTCTGTCGTTTATTAAAATGCGTTCACCTCATCATCATCATTCACTCATATTTTCTGACCGATTTTCCAGGCTTCCCGACGCTGTTTTTGGAACACGAATAAGGAAACACAGGCGCCGCAACGTGTTCGCATTGTTCTTACTGTTTTAGCTACAACACATTCTAATGACGTCCAGGCGGCATGATTGTTGGAAATAAGTTTAAATTTAGACGTTAATTGTATTTCACACATCAAAAAAGTAGTATGTTGCACAAATAAACCGCCATCGTTACACCCACAGAAGCGTCATCTTTCTTTTTCTCGTCCGTTTTTTCTGCAGGTCTGTTTTAATACGTTGGATGCCTTTCATTATCCGGAGAGTGTTGCTTTACCATTGGGAGTTTTAAAACAACCCGGTTATCGTCGAGTCTAAAAACATAGGATGGTACGTTATTTGACTAGAAAATGTGGCACTAACTGTAATAATAACATGATGCACGGTGCAGAAATGAGTGTAGGTGTAGGTGATGATTGGTGCAATAACGCTGATGACAGGACATTTCATCAACATTCAATGTAAAGTGCTTGTGAACGTAATATCAGCTTTCATCAATGAGTATTTTAAAATTGTATACAAAGTGGCATTTTAAGTTTCCTCACAAAAAATAAAAAATTACAATATACATTATGAGGCTATACGAAGCTTCAATTTTCGTTTCTATTTAAATTAATGCCCACAATTGGGCTCGCAATGCAGAATTCCTTCATAGGATCCTGCAGCATGATCCATGAGGCAGATGAGCTGTTGGGTTTAAGAACCTCGAGTTGAGATCGTAACGTTTGGAAGCAATTGAAGCGAAATGACCAAGAAACGTTGGAACACATTCGAGATATCAAGAGCTGAGTACAAATAAGTAATATTTAAACTTTGATGGGTGCACTTTTCACTAAACATAAATAATATACAAATCATAATTTATAACCTACTTAAAATAAGGGGGGATGAAAAAGTTTCTAATTTTAACTGGTTGTTCATTAAGTTTGCTTATTGATATAAAGCTTTGTTTATTTCAAGGGATTTAAGTAAAGATAGTTTCTTTCCTTTATTTACATTAGTATGTTAGATTTGTATATTTTCTAAATCTAGAGAATATCCTAAAGTGATACAATGGTCAGAAAAATCAGTTTTATTATCCAGTTTTTTGATACTGTTCACATGTTCATTGATTCTAATGTCTATAGTTCTACCAGTTTGACCTAAATAGAAGGCATTACAATTTTTACAGGCTATTTTATAAACTCCACTTTTTTGTCTGATGTTAATTTTTGGTTTACTGTTTACTTAGCGACTGCTGTAATGCCTAGTTTTTTAATACGATTTTTAAATTTAATGCTAACATTATTGACATAGTGTAAACTGCAAAAGATATTGTTGTTTGACGTAATGCTAAGATTATCATTATACAATAATTTGGGGACTTGTAACTTATCTACAATGTTCGTGTTATAATTATTCTTTACTGCTATGTATTTAATTATTGCAATTTCTTTGTTAAAGTTATGCTTTGATAAAGGTAAGTCCACTAGTCTATCCAAAAGAGAATTGAAAGCTGCTAATTTGGTTCTATAAGGGGATTATTGTATCTGTTGTCGTTGGCTTACGGTGTATGTAAAAGGTTAAAGCATCATTTTCACGTGTAATTTTAAAGTCCAAGAAATTTAAAGTTTTATTAGCTTTTTTTTTTATAGTATATAATAAAAATAAATCTAATTGTTTATTCGAACCTGACCAGATACAAAATATGTCGTCGACAGCGATACGCATTTAACGATCTTATTATATTATTAGAGTTAAACAAAATGTTTTCAAAATGATTCATGTAAATCTCTACTTAATCTCATTACGATTTGCTTAGGTAAACCAAAATTACTTCCAATTAGAGGATAAATTTTACAAACAGAAGGACGGACTCCCTATGGGGTCGCCCTTATCACCCGTTCTAGCAGAGATTTACATGAATCATTTTGAAAAGTGAAGTGAATAACCGTTCGCTAAGAAATTTGTTAGTAAACAGTAAACCAAAAATTAACATCAGACAAAAAAGTGGGGTTTATAAGATAGTCTGTAAAAATTGTAATGCCTTCTATTTAGGACAAACTGGTAGGACTATAGACATTAGAATCAATGAACATGTGAACAGTATCAAAAAACTGGATAATAAAACTGGTTGTTAGGACATTCTCTAGATTTAGAAAATAAAAATCTTACATACTAATGAAGACTGGAAAAACTTTGGCGGTTGTTGCAGAACGAACAAAATAGCTCAAACCCCAACGCCAAAACACGACACTTTAGTTGTCTGAAGCACTTTTCGGTAACAAAGTTACCTTCTTCAGGGACTGAAGTGAACTAAACCTAAAAGAGAACTTATCCTAATATATACTGAAAGTTGTTAAGGTTCAGTGAACATGGTTCAGCAGCAATGGTGATGATGTTCAATGGACCTTGACAATGATGTTTGTTCCCTTTTTCCAAGTGTGCCAGTTCCGCTTACTTTGACATATTTAGAGGATTTACTTAAAGAAAATGGTTTCTCCGATGACATTGTAGCTGAGTACATTACTCTAACTTCAATGTGCATGCGGCAAAATTATTTCCAAATAAACGGTTGCTTCTACGAACAGAAAGAAGGAACAGCTATGGGGAATTCCTTATCACCCTTCATAGCCGACCTATTCATGAGTCGTTTTGAAAGTGACCTTAGCCACCTAAAGTTTTTTCCTCGAATATGGCTTAGATACGTGGACGACATTTTCGCTATCTTCGATTTGAGCTCCAGAAGTCTCCAAGACTTTCTTGACGTTTTAAATTCACGTTTCGGTTCGGTCAAATTTACTGTTGAATTGGAGAAAGATGGCAAACTACCATTTTTAGATACGCTGGTTATAAGAAATGGGAATTCTTTAGAATTTGATATCTATAGAAAACCCACTAATACTTCTAGATTTATAACCAACGACTCTAATCATTGTGTTCAACATAAAATGGCTAGTTTTAATTTCCTTGTACATAGATTGCTTAGTTTTCCTCTTAGTAAAAGTAGATATCATAAGGAACTCTGTACAATTAAGAAAATTGCGATTGACAATGGTTACAATAGTAACATCATTGATAAATTAGTTAATAAGATTAAATTTAAGAATTCTGTTTCAAGATCTTCGACTTTTCTAACAGACACCACTAAGACCAAGTTTATTACTATGCCATACGAGCCAAGATTTACTCGAGTATTCGAAGGCATTTTTCTTAAACTTGGTTTTCGCATTGCCTACAGTTCAAGAGGTAACTCCCTTCAAACTCTCCTCGGTAACCCCAAGGATAAAATTCCTTTCTTAGAAAAGTCGGGGATATATGAAATTAGCTGTAATGACTGTAGTAAAAAATATATTGGACAAACTAGACGCTCGATCCAAACTAGGTTCAAGGAGCATTTAGCTCATGCACGGTTTGGTAGAGCCGAAAAATCTAGTGTTGCCCAACATATTCTTACTGAAGAACATAATATTAATATTAATAATCTTAAATTAGTTAAGGAAGTTAGGAATAATTGTCTACTAGATAGTTTTGAAAGTTTATACATTTGTAAAAATAACCAAATTTTACTTAACAATGACAAGGGTCCTATCCCTGGATCGCCACTATTTAGTTTAGTTTAAATATCATCTTTTGTTATTGTCAAGGTCCATGAACATCATCACCATTGCTGCTGAACCATGTTCACTGAACCTTAACAACTTTCAGTATATATTTGGATAAGTTCTCTTTTAGGTTTAGTTCACTTCAGTCCCTGAAGAAGGTAACTTTGTTACCGAAAAGTGCTTCGGACAACTAAAGTGTCGTATTTTGGCGTTGGGGTTTGAGCTATTTTGTTCGTTTTACATACTAATGTAAATAAAGGAAATAAACTAGATTTACTTGAATCCCTTAAAATTAACAAAGGTTTATATCAATAAGCAAACTTAATGAACAACCAGTTAAAATTAGAAACTTTTTCATCCCCCCTTATTTTAAGTAGGTTATAAATTATGATTTGTATATTATTTAAGTTTAGTATAAGCATACTCTTGAAAATGAGCGCATAGCTCGAAACAATATTGTCGAGGCAATAAATTTTCTAGTGAAACTTTACCAAGTATTTTCTTTATTTTAAGTTAGAAATAAGTAAGTAAATTAGGGACAGAGGAAGACTGCAAATAGTTAAGGAAACCGTTTAAGTTAAATACATAGGAATTAAAAGTAAAATAAAATAAACACAATACCTACTTGGAAATTTCATTTAATTTATTTTTGACCTAATACGTTTTTGAAAACTGTATAAACCCCTGATGATGCCGTGAGAATGTGTTGTGTTTATTTTAAATTTTTTTTATTTTTAAATATAATATGTTTCACCAAGCGACAACGGCAAATACCTTTAGTTTAAATAGGAATTAGTTAGAAAATATAGTTACCATAGGTTTCCAAAAAAAAGAAATGTTGAATAGACTGTACCTTTTAACTTGAATCTTTTGATTGAAATAGTTCAGTGAAGATAAAGAATCAAATTCAGTAGAAAATCAATTACTACACAATCCCCCTAAATCAAAATTGAATGTAGACTATTTGTAATTGCTACAACACTTACATGATCATTGGCTACTGGCCTAACAAGCTTATCTAGGCAAATTGTTAGAAAACTTAATTAATTGAAAGGTCAGTATGATCTTTCGAAACTAAACTTGTATCTTTATATTTTCCACAAAACCCAACAATATTCAATTAAGGATACGATAACTTGGAAGTTCATGAAACCTTGCAGTAACAGATGTAAGCGTCAATTGGTATGATATTAAATGTTATATTTAAATATCAAAGTGTTATTTGCTTTTAACTTTACCCTTTTTGATTTTGCTATTTCATCTTTACTTACGATTAGACATCACCCTCCGAACGGAAAAACGTCTCTCAAAGATCTCAAAATAGCTCCACCTCCTCTCCATGTGCAGCAAAATGAAAAATAACATTGCGTTTCTGACTATTTGACGTAAACTCGACTGAAGGAAACAAATAGCCCTGAGGAGTCCTAAGAAACCCCACACCTATTTTCAATTACTTTTGTTTCTTTTTTTATTGTAGGAGTGAGGTTTATACACAAAGTCTAATTATCATACCCACACAACCGTAACGAAAATAAAAGACGCACCTGAGGAGTAAGCAACAAATAAATTCTGAATTCAATAGCATTAACACATTAAGGGAGAGAAGTCTCTAAATGAAAGCTTCATGTTTATCTCTTTAAGTGGTATGAACGTATTTCTCTCGCTTATGTCATATCTGTGGAGTAAGAAAAAGAAGAGTCTTTTTAGAAAATGGTTTCAAAGGTTATATCAGTCATTGAAGATAAGGTTGATGGTCGTAGAGATACCGAAAGGAAAAAAATTCGTAGGATGAGAAAATGTCAGTATGATGACGGTTTAAAGTACAAGGACGGATCAAATATAAACGAGCCTTTGTTCATAAAACATTTATTTTGAAAATTTTCACAAAAACACAAATTTCTCTATTTTTCGACATATCCCCTTTGTTTGATTATACATTTTTCCCAACGGATTGGTAGTTTTTTCATCTCGTTTTCATAAAAAGAAGCAGGGCAGGAGTCTATTCAGTTGCGCACAAACGCCTCCACATGTTCATCAGTCTAAAATCGCTCGACTCCTAGTGATTCTTTGAGGGGCCCAAACATGTGGAAATCACAAGGGGATAAGTTTGGGCTATGTGGATGGTGCTCCTACTGAGTCTAATGCATTTCACTGATTTGGGCCTGCATTAAAGCTGCGATGCGAACTCGAGCAGCTTTTTGATCTTCACTCAGCAACTTTGGGACCCAACGAGCTGAAATTTTTCGGAATCCCCAGTTTTTCGTTATGATTGTGTGGACACTCCCATAGCTGATACTGAGTTCAACAGATATCTGAAGTACAGTGGCGTGGTGGTCCCCTTCAATACGGTTTCTAACGCGTGCAATGTTAACCGGCGATATGCTGGTGCGCGGACGACGAGGGTGATTTACATTTTCGACACGATTACGCCCTTCGTTAAATTCTTTGCACCAAACTTTTACCCGTTGCCACGAAAGCGTTTCATTTCCGAACTGTGCTAGCAATCTGCGCATAATTTCAGCTAGTTTCATGTTTTCACGTGGAAGAAACTTAATAATAATCCGTTGCGCAACGCTGCTATGCATCTCTTTCTCACTCATTGTGATAGTTACTAACCAAGCAAACACAGCAATACGACGAGTCGTTTCCGTGTCACCTAATATCCCCACTTCAAGTTGCTAACGCCCGTATGCGCCTTGAACAACTATCCGGCGCTGAATTTAAAAAGGCTCGTTTATATTTGATCCGCCCTAGTATATTGGGACACGGGGATTTGACGGGAAGACACTTTTCAGTCTGAAACTGTGGAAAGATCATTTAGGGTATTGATGACAACATCAAGGCATCAATTTAGACAAAACCACACGATACACGATATGGGAAATTTAAAAAATATTAGAAGTACATCCCTCAAGGATTTTCGATCATATGAAGGGGTCGAAATACGTAATGAGATCTTATGGACATTTGTGACAGTCTTCTTAAAAAAGATATAATCAAAATTTACCAAAAAAGATTAATTAGGTATGGAGAGAAATGAATTATTTGCAAAAATTTGGTGCAAAGACGAGCCCAATTCCGTATTCACCTCATCAATAGAAAAAACCCTTCAAAATTGTTCGTGCTTTTTAAGCTTCTATCAAGGAATCAGACAATTAACTTGAGTCAATTAGACGGTTCGAAGGAATCTATCTTTTAGAAATGCGAACAGTTCATTAATCTTAGTGAGCTCCTTATACCATATTCTCTTTAAACCCAAGATAATTGACCTTTATTGTCCGAGAATTGAGAAAAAAGGATTTTTTACAAAAGGCACAGATCACATCGACAGAATACAATCTTCAAAGGAAGGATAAATTTTCAAAGTAATAGGATTCCAAATGTTCTCGTGTTCTTTGAGTCTCTGTCAAGGAATGAAACGACCTAGTTTCCAGAAACACCTACAGTTCGTAATATGTGATATTCTCCTTAAACGTTAAAAAATAACCATTATTTAAAAAGGTAAACAACTGGGAATAAAGATAAATAAAGCTTGTTTACAATAACGTGAGGCAAAGGTGACCCTATTATTGACGTGAAGGTTTGTCTGGAACCACATAGACAAAAAATTAGCAAAGGAGAGTTATGCTGCCAGTATGTGATATGATTTCAAATGAGTTTAGCTCTTTGAATTCCTGCCAACAAGTCAAACAATCTATTCGAATGTGAACTGTCAGAAATTAAACAGTTCGAACGAATCGATCATCCAGAAACGTCAAGAACTTGCCAGTCGTAAGGGAGTGAGGAGTGTTCAATCACAATTGGGCGAAACCACATACAATTTTGTCACCCATCAAAAGTAGTTTAGGGGAACAGAACACAATGAAGGCGGTGTCTGAAAGAACATTTTCAACACTCGTGTTTGTGGGAATGGCGTTCGGTGCTTTTCGTCCTTTAATCAAGGTCCAGCGATGGGAGGATATAAATTCGCATTCGTTCTATGTGAAAAATGGCCCAATTTCATTAGGAAAAAGAACACAACTTTAAGATTAGCGGCAATTTGTTTTTACCCGGAAAGGTTGTCACTAAAAACACTACATCTCTGCAGCAATCCAATAAACACTTTTATCAGAAACGTTCGGCTTAACCACCAACTTGTCTAATTGAAATATTTACTGAGACAAAGCAAATATTTGTATCTAATTTAAATAAGGGAAAGCTCTAGAATCTATTAAATTATTTCTGCTTGAAATTTCAAGAAACAATAATCTGAAGCTCCTCAAGTATATATAATATAGTGGATTAATTGATAGGGCAGAGTGTTAAAGAGGCGGTATCTTGTATATGCCTCTTAATTTGATTTTAGATTTCGACATTTAATCGAAGCTCTCAATAACTGTTCAGTAGTCAATATTCTCCATTATATTAACATCGAACTGCTCAGTCCAATGCAAACAACCCACGATCAGTTTAACTGCGACTTTATAACGATGCAGTTCCATTATCATTTTCTAAGCAATTCAAATGCACCAGACAGAAAATTGGTCTGGTTTCAGCTTACAGAACTCACTTTATTTCTTTTTCATTTCTACTCCTAACGTCCTTTTTCTCGTCTTTGGATCTTTCTTTCCTCTCTGGTAGTAAATACGTGTTTTAATGTATTATTAGAAATATTTTAAAATTATTTCTTGCAGTCTGTGAAAGAAATAAAAGAAAACAGGTTACAGTTACTGCGGTTTTGTATTCCGCTTTGTCGATTTTCCCGAGTAGGGCTCTTATAACCGAGTTTCATGCGAAGTACCCACTATATCCATTTAATGGTTCATAACTGGAGTTTGGTGAGAGCTTTCCTTCGTAGGTGGAGGTGAATTTACACCTTCTTCGTGGCAATGCTTTCTTTACTGCAGTATATAATACATATAGGTACATATACAATTCCTGCTTTCATTTCGATTCATAGCTGTGTAATAATTCAGTTGAATTTAAAATCAAAGAAACATTAAACACAAATTCACACTGGGTAGAATAATAAATCTGATGGCAATGGAAAATAAGAGATTTTCAAGGTTTCTGAAATAAAAATAAGCTGGTATTTAATCGGCTTATGTCATTTGTTTCGGTATACTTTAAGGGTGAATGAAGACAAGACTTGTCAGCTCTAAAATTTTCTGCGCCACTGACTCCCGATTTTGTCTCAGAAATCTACTGCGACTGAGACATCTTATTTCAAATGCCTTTTTGAGAAAACTATTACAGTTGAAACACGAAGGAAGAAACATGAGACTATTTTGTTACTTTCAGTAAATTTGTGTCACTGAATAATTATGGACTTACAAAAATATCCAGGTATTAATTGGGCTTATAGTCCTGATATTAGAAGTTCTGAAGTGTTGTGTCAGTCCTGGATTCAGATTTGAATTAATCAATTAAAAACAGAATGCTACTGATTAATCCTATAAGGATAGTGACTCTATGAAATACAAGAGTCACATTTCGTTATGTATTGTCTTGGGTACTAAATATTACTGTTAAGTTGTTGCACACCGGTATGTAAAATGAAAACAAATATCAATACAAACAATTCGCCACTATAACCCAGTCTAGTCCCAGTTTTAGTCCCATTCTCATTCTCTTTTTCACTCCCATTCCATTGAATACGGTTATATAAGAGTTTCCTGATATTAACCGGGCTTTTTGGTGCAGATCAGTGACTGTAAGAAGTACAAGAGTCACTTTCCATCTAGCATTGCCTTAGGTACTAAATATTATGTAAAGAAACTGTTCCAACTCGGTATGTAAAAGAAAACATTTATCAGTGGTGAAAATTAAACTTGACTACCACTATAGCCAACTCTAGTCCCAGATTTAGCCCAATTTCCGTTCCTATTACCTTTCTTATTCCCATTCTGTTTCCCATTCCTGTTCCCACTACTATCCCATCGAATACGAATAAGTATATAAGAAAATTGTGACGTTAATTGGGCTTGTTTGTTACTGATATTAGGATGTTTCAAAATCCTACAGAGTTGTAGTAGTTCTGGGTTCGGAATAGAATGAATTGATTTAGATTATTGACTAATTATATCAGGTCTGTGACTCCAAGAAAAACAAAACTCACACTTGATTCTGTATTGCCCTATATATTAAGTATTTCTGTATCCCATTACTTTTGCTATATTAGTTATTTTCCTCCTTCTGATTCTCCATTTCTTCCTCTTTCTTCTCCTCCTTCTCCTTTCCAGTCTTCTTCTTCTGTTTCTGGATATTCCTCTTTTTGCCTTTCTTCCTCATTTCTTCATCTCATCTCATTCATCCATTATGTACTCAGTCGATTCTCATCTTACTGTTTCTGGTACTATTCCTCCTTAATCAGTTGTTTCAGTCCCATTTTGAGCCTTCGATTTAAAAACAGAATGCTACTGATTAATCCTATTAGGATAGTAACTCTAAGAAGTACGAGAATCACATTTCATTATGTATTTGGGTACTAAATATTCCTGTAAACAAGTTGTTGCACAACGGTATGTAAAAAGAAAACAATTATCAACACAAACAATCCTCATCCTCTTCTTCATCTTCATCTTCATTCTCAACCTCAACCTCATCCTCATCCTCATCCTCATCCTTATCCTTATCCTCATCCCCATCCTCATCTTCATCCTCATCCCCATCTCCATCGCCATTCAAATCCCCATCCCCATCCTTATCCCCATCCTTATCATCATCCTCATCCTCATCCTCATCCTCATCCTCATCCTCATCCTCATCCTCATCCTCATCCCATCCTCATCCTCATCCTCACCTCATCCTCATCCTCATCCTCATCCCATCCCGTCCTCTCCTCATCCTATCCTCATCTTCATCACATTCTCCTTTTTTAATTCCATTCCCATTCCCTTTCCCTCATTCCTATTCCTATCCTATTTCCATGCCAATCCAGTTGCAGTTTCAGTCCCATTTTGAGCCTTCGATTTAAAAACAGATGCTACTGATTAATCCTATTGGTAGTAACTCTAAGAGTACGAGAATCCATTTCATATGTATTTGGGCTAAATTCCTGTAACGTTTCACCGTATGTCAAAAAGAACAATTCCAACACAACAACCCCTCATCCTTTCTTCATCTTCATCCTTCATTCCCTCAACCTCAACCTCATCCTCATCCTCATCCCCATCCCCGTCCCCATCCTCATCTTATTCCTCATCCTATCCCCATTCCATCGCCATTAAAATCCCATCCCCATCCTTATCCCCATCCTCATCATCATCCTCATCCTCATCCTCATCCTCATCCTCATCCTCATCCTCATCCTCATCCTCATCCTCATCCTCATCCTCATCCCCATCCCCGTCCCCATCCTCATCTTCATCCTCATTCCCATCCCCATCTCCATATCCATCGCCATTCCAATGCCCATCCCCATCCTCATCTCCATCCCCATCTCCATATCCATCGCCATTCCAATGCCCATCCCCATCCTCATCTCCATCCCCATCCTCATCATCATCCTCATCCTCATCCTTATCCTCATCCTCGTCCTCATCCTCATCCTCATCCTTACTCATCCTCATCCTCATCCTCATCCTCATCCTCGTCGTCATCCTCATCCTTATCTTCATTCACATGCTTCTCTTTATTTTAATTCCCATTCCCATTCCCATTCTCATTCCTATTCCTACTTCCATGCCTATGTCCAGTAGGAGTTTCAATCCAATTCTGAGCCTGCAATTTAATTTTGGCGAATTTTCGCGACACCACCAGAGCAACATCTTTCTATATTGTTGCAGTGACACATCCGGCTTGGAGTTCGATTCTTGGCAATGATGAGCGAGGCGCTTTGCTTCGGTGGTAACGTTTCGTCCTTTTCACAAGCCGCAAGCTTGCGCACGATCCTTCGCTTCATCCCTCATTTACGTGCATTCACGCGTGCTCCGAAAAGCCTTACCGTTCGCGATAAGCTTGTCTGCCAGGCCGTACATCGCTCTCGGAGCGAATTTTCCTACCAGTCTTGTCGCAGGCGAGGTAGCAGTCGCGACGCCGGGAAACGGACGCCAGTGTGTCCTTATCCACAAGAGGCATTCGACGCGACGTGTACCCTTATACCTACTACTTAATTTATGTACGCATGTGAAAAAGGGGAGACAATCAGCTATGGTCACTTGATGAATTCGGTTTTGTTTTAAGGGTTAACGAGATCGATGCCCTGTCGATGGTCGCAACGGCGTTCGGTTGTGAAAAATCGAGGGGAGGACTGCGGTCGGTATGAACGAAGGGAGCGTTTGTTGTGAGTGACTGAAAGGTGGTAAATAAGCTGAAACAGGTGGGTTATGGTATGATGCTTACGATATAACGACGCATTTATGTATTTTTTAAATCTGTACGTAGTCTCTACTTTTAAAAACACATAATTGCTGGTTTGGAACTGATGATAAGTATTATAAATATTAAAAGTACAGAAGACACTGCTGAACAATTGTTTTTTTTTTATGTAATTAGGTATTGCTTTTCTGTTTCAAGATTGTTGATTGTTCGCAGAATTAAAAAAAATATTAGAATTGTTTATTAAATTTTAATAACTCCAGAATAAATTAAGTATGATCATTTCCAAAGTTTCTATTATGCAATATTTGTCTCGTAACAACAACCACAAGATTTAATTTATTTTATTGTTCTGGTTGTAATTAGTAGAACTGGGTACTCATGCGTTATAAAGAATTTCACTCTTTTTAGATAGTAAAAACCGATTAACAAACAGATACAACAAATTACATTAAACATAGTTTTTTTAAAAAATAACTCAAAATTTCCGATTAGGTAGAATTGATGTTTAATGAATTTTAGATATTTTTGAAATTACTACAAGAAGGACTTGACGTATCTAGCTCAACTCTACATTTTTATTGAAAAGCTTTCATTTTTAAATTACTTTTGTGTAATCGGAAATATTGAGAATACGCAACTAAATATGTAGGTTCTTTTTTTAAATAGTATCGAAAAATAAAGTAGCACACAGATAATAAAACCGTTGATAACCTTGGTTACTGAATTTAAAATTTAAATAACAATAGAACCTTTTTAGAAGTAACCATTAAATTTTGAGAAAGCAAAACGAGATGGTTCGATGAAAATTTGAGATGTTTATTGGAAAAAATTGAGAAAAAGAACCTTATCTATTATTACATTTTTTGTCTAAAGTGGCTATGTTTTGCTTTTAAATAAATTGTCACAGTAATTAGGCTTATTTTTTGCAAGAAGTACCTATTGACTAAGTCAAAACCTTTTCTATACCAACTAATGACTGTTAATAAAGTATAATTATTATAATTAAACGGTAGGAGGTATATAATAAAAAAAATATAACAAGTTCTAGTTACTAACTCCAATTACTATAAGTATATTTTTTTTAATTAGTGGGCTATTCAGCTAGGTACCATCGGTAAATTTAATAATTTTATTAGGCAGAGGAATTTCGAAATCTAATAAACCTGGACCTTGGGGTTCGCAGAGACTTGAGTCCGCCCATTGTTAATTAACTATCTGGGCAGTCTTGCCAGTCTCGCGCATTTTACAGCTCAAACCTCTACCTAATTTGTCAACGTTTTAACATAGAGTAAATGATCAGTTGTTTCATGTTACTATAAGTAAATGACTATTATAACAATGTCACCTACAAGTTATTCTTTTGAAATTATTTATGAATCAACCGTGAATGAAATCTTGCAAATACTTTTATGTATTTAATTCTAACATTTCCGCACTAATAATTTAGAAAACGTTTCGCGTTTTTCTGTTAGAACAAAAAGTGCAAAGTTACTTCTACGAATAATATCTACCTAATTATTTCAATTAAAGTAGCTGTGAGTTGATCTTTATATGTTTTCTTTTTAACTAAATGAATACTTTTAAAGAGGATTTAGACAATTTCTTTTACTTTCCTTAAAATAGAAGTGAAAATTACTTTTTCTGTCAACTGAACATTTTTAAAGAGGAGAATCGGTGCTTTTACTTAATATAGGTGTAAGCTGATCTTTACATTATTTTTATGTGAAATGAATACTTTTGAAGAGGAAAAAGAGAGGGTACAATGTGTACAGTGAGCGGCATAATTTTAGAAATGTATATATTAAGAAAGGCAGATGCGGAGAATGAAACAAACGCTGTAAATTGTAACGTTCAAATACCAAAACAAACAGATGTTTCGAAATGAGGGAGTCAATGAACAAGAATAATCAATATTACCACATGAAACTACTGAACACTTTGCAACAAACAAATAATTTAAAATTCAGAATAAAAGACTACTTAAATTCAAAAGACTATTAAAAAAACAACAAAATTGAATCAAATTGTACTTTTTTATTAAACAAAAATATCATTTCAATAGAACGTTCCTACAGTGGAACTCTTTTTATGATGAACTCCGTAAAGCGTAGATAGTATAATAATAGTGAATAAGCAAAATAAGTGTTTCAAAACTATTAAAAAAATTGATAAAAATAAACGTAATTAATAAAATATGCAGTATGTATTTAAATTTTTATTTTATTACAAAGCTTTTAATTTTGATGCATTTAAAATATCAACTGCATAATTAGTTTTAAATTACTTCTCAATTTGTCATAGCAAAATTATTGACGGCATACCGATCATGTTTTTGCAATTAATTCATATTGTAGATAACATTAATATAACAACATTAACCTTAACAAAACAAAGCGTGTAATTTGTATAGATTCAAAATGAAAAGCCTGCCGTTTGTTCTATTTACGTCAGTATTTAGGTATTTAATTTTATCAATTCATTTTGAAAATCGGAATTTATGAAAACAATACTGAACCAACAGATACTTTAAACTCATTAGTTTTAAAGTTTGATAAATAACTTCCATGAAAAACCTAGTAAAAAGAAAGCTTATGGGCAGCACTTTCGCCCAAAATTTGGGTTTAAAGGGATAAGGAAAGCGGGTGGATTATTGAATCAAAAGTTTTAAATATTGAACCTACTATATTCGAATAAACCTCAAAGAAGACAAAAGTGGAAAAAATTTTTTTTGTATGGGAAAAATTGTAAAGAGAGTCACGGAAAAAACGCCACTGTGTGGCGAAATGTACATTGTGGTACAATCAAAATTTTTGTAACTTGTGTGTGTTTGTGTTTATTTCATTATTGAAAGATTCTTGTTATGCTTTAAATTTTAAACTATACAACACTTTTTAATCAGGAGAAGGGGGACCTTGAACCGAAATGGTAATCCCTTACCAAAAGAGAATAAATCCATCAAAATAACACTTAATATTTGTTATCCAACATTCCAAAGTTTCAACAAACTACTGATGTGGCTGAAGTAATATCGATAGATAGTTAACTTGTTAACCAAGGCAATATGGTCTGAACTTTTTGAGATTTGAACCAGAAGTATTTATAATCGGAATCTTTGAAGAAAACTGATAGTTTATGAGAATTTGACCCAAACATCATTTTTAAAGCCTGAAGGTTGGGTGAAAGGACCTCTTCGTCTCCTTTTTTTTGGATTGTGAAAATATGTAGGAGAGACATTCGAGACGAATAAAACGAGTAAAAAAATATTTGTGGAATACTAGCTCTGTTCCAGCATCTAAAGGAGGGCATCGAAGAATTTGGACCACGGGGATCAGAATTTAAATCAAAATCGTATTCCCTCCACCCCAAGTGTTGATACAACTTATACAAAATTGTCAGTATTGGGACACAGAGCATTCCAAAGAGAAACGGCAATTGGAAACCCATCAAAATAATCCTTATTGTTTGCTATCTAACTTTCCATAGTTTCAAAGTTTCATCAAACTCCTGATGTGGCTGAACTAACATCCATAGAGATTAAACTTGTTTACCAAGGCAGTTCAGCGGATTGCAAGATGGTCAGAATTTTTTGAGGTAAGAACTACAATTTTGTATAGAACGAACAAAATAGCTCAAACCCCAACGCCAAAACACGACACTTCTGTTGTCCGAAGCACTTTTCGGTAACAAGGTTACCTTCTTCAGGGACTTTTGTATAATTAAAATGTTTGAAGAAAGCTGATGGTTCATGATAATTTGACCTACACATCATTTTGATGTTAGAAGGTAGGGTGAAAGGATCTTCAATTCTTTTTATGGATTGTGAGAATATTTAGGAGAGACATTTGAGCTGAAATTATTTGTGGAAAACTAAGCTATGTTCCAGCATCTAAAGAAACTATTGAAGAATTTGAACTATGGGGACCGGATTTTCAATAGAAATCGCTTCTCTCCACCCCGTTTATAAAATTTATACATAATAATAAATGGCGGTACAGAAAGTTCCAAAGAGATTGCATTTCCTGAGAAAACTTACCACAGTAATGTATATTTTTTTTCACGCCATCAGAAAGTAGAGATTTCAACGAAGAAACCTTTTTAAAAAAGCAGATATTTTGACGTGAGAATTTTCAGTTAAAAATTAGGGTGCTTTCTCGATATTAAGTAAAAATAAGGTGAAAAAATAAATATTTAACTTTTTTCCATAAGACTTGTAGTTTTTCCGGAAATCAAGGAAAACCGTTTTTTACCCTTAAAAACTCATTCCCTTCCCCTTCCCGACCTCAGATCGCCCGTAATTTATTTTTCCTTTCATTTCTGTTATATTCTCTTCCTTTTCCAATGGGTTTCACCCTACCACAAGTTTTTTGGTTTCAAAAATTATCGACTCTGGTCTATTATAACTCCCAATTACCATAGTCACGTTGTTTTTTTTTTGCTAGGGTATTCTGTAGACATTTATTTACAAACAATATAAGTACAATAACGTAATATTGAAACCTAAACCAGTATTTGCAATTCATATACATACAATACTCTCATAAATATCGTATAACATGCAAATAACGTGTTTACAGTAAAATATTAAATTTTATGCTTTCGAATGCCACATTTTGCTTCGAACTGACTACATGGCAACGTTACATCAATGTTAAGATCAAAAACATCAGTCGAGACTTGAGATTGACACGCATTTAAAATAAATACGCACTCTACACGATTAGTATCAACTTAAAAAACCTATGTAAATCAATCTTGTCGATATTTTTAGTGCTAATCGTTAGAGAAAAAGCTTGGAAGAGTTCCAAAACTCCAATTAGAATCGTAATCACCTATTTATTATGTAAACAATGAGAATCAGTACCAGACGATCTTTAAAACATCAAACATTCGTTTTTGCATTTGAAAACACGCTAATTTTAAGGTCTATTTAATTGAACATTATTTTACTAGACTGTCATTAATGCAGGCGCCTACATTTACATAAAATTCTTGGCGGGAATGTGTAGTTTTCATTCGGAATTGAATCAAGATTAAAAAGCAGAAAAGTTCAGTAATAAGACAATTCAATTTACTGTAATATAGTTTACGTAGCAGAAAGTAGAGATTTAAACGAAGAAAAAGTGCACCAACGTTTTTAAAAAAAGCAGATATTTTGACGTGAGAATTTTCGATTGAAAATTAGGGTGCTTTTTCGATATTAAGTAAAAATAAGGTGAAAAAATAAATTTCAAATCAACAAAATTACAGCGTATTTGGGACATAAATAGGTAAGTTTTCACCTTTCGTGAAAAAAAGTTTTTTGTAAAAGAAAAATAAAAAACTAAAAAGTTGGTTATTTGAATTTTTCACATAAATTGTGAAGTTATGTCAAAAAAATGTAAATACAAAAGTTGTAGATCTTTTTATTACCTACAACTTTGCCATTTAAATTTTTTTCCATATGACTTGTAGTTTTCCGGAAATCAAGGAAAACCGTTTTTTACTCTTAAAAACTTACCCCCTTCCCCTCCCGACCTCAGATCGCCCGTAAATTATTTTCCGTTCATTTCTGTTATATTCTCTTCCTTTTCCAATGGGTTTCATCCTACTGTAATGTTTTTTCACTTTTTACTATTTTGGAAGGCTTCAGCACTGGTTTATTTCGCATCCACATAGCACGTGCTTCCAACAACCTCTTTTGGTTTCCTAACTTTATTCATTCTGACTTAAATATGAGCTTTAATTGTATTTTTTAAATGCCATTTGACCTTGTGTTATTCTCTGCTTTTTGTTTCCAACGCTCTTGCCACACTCTAAATAAAATACTTCTAATTCTGTTTCAAATAATTTAAATTCCAGCTTTTGCTCCATTTACATAAACATAGTATCTATTGATGTTTTGATTTTAGCTTCTAGGCAATTCTTTTACCTCCATTTAAATAACAACATTGCGTTACAAAATATTTTTATAATATCGTAAATGTTACCATTATGATCATTTTGTCACAGGTTCAGGTGGAAGAAATTTTTCAACGATTTATTGCTCATTATCCCTGAGATGCACTTGTACATATGTACTTATGTGTTCTTTCGTTTAGTAAGTAACTTGGAACTAACTTTAAAGAAAGTTTGGTTACTGTATGCTTGTGCTAAGTTGAACTTTATATCTCCATTTATCAAATAGTCGTAAAGTCAGCGAGTTGTTTAACTGAACATTTCAAGTTACGCACATATTTCTTTCTATCTATGTATTCTTGTGTCCTTCGTGTGGGAAATTGTTTTCTACATACATATATACATCAAACGAAAAGGATATGTGAATCAATATTGAATTTCTAAACCCCGGAAAATACCCCCGA
This sequence comes from Agrilus mali, assembly GCA_029378335.1. Lineage (NCBI taxonomy): Eukaryota > Metazoa > Arthropoda > Insecta > Coleoptera > Buprestidae > Agrilus > Agrilus mali. Next base: position 8,263,462 of record CM055662.1, read on the forward strand.
TACCTAACGATGTATTAGCAGAGAGGGAAAACGAAATAGTCACATAAGGTTTCATAAGCAAAATATTGAAAGGCATTACTATAGCTACAAGTGTATCTGATCATAGAGATATGCTGAAAATACAGGTTATTATTTATGATTAAGTAGTTTATGATGTTATTGACATAAAAATAAGTACATTGTAAAATGTATACTTTTTATAGCGTTATTGTTTTTTTTTTAATGTTGTAATAGTATCAAGATAAAAAATACCAGTAATCAATATTTAATGGTGTTATTTGTTAGGTAAGTGAACTTTTTTGTTGTAAAGATTGTTAGGAAAATTTCAAAAGAGGAGGACTCCTGTCTCTGTTCTTTAAAAATAGTCTCGTAGGTAGATAGATGCCTCAATAAATTTAAATTTAAAAATATAAAAATAATTAAATAAATGAAATTTTACCAGAGGGATAAGAACGTTATTTACGAAGTATATGATGAGATGGTGAAGGATTTATAGGGACAACAATCTGGACAAAACTTTACAAATCAGGATATGATCTCTTTCTACAAATGTTTGAATATTTGGAGCAAAGTTGATGAAATATTCCTTAACAATGCATAGAGTTCCTCCAAAATAAGAGCCTTGATCTCAACGTCTAACTCCTGTCTTAATTTGTAAAACAAGTTTAAAACAAGTATTTTTTTCTTGTCTTAATTCAGTTTTCGATATTTTTACGTATATCAAGCTAGCACGACAAAGTTATTTTTCCGATTTCTGACTTGCACTATAATTTGTCGCTAATTTGTTACCAAATCCAAAAATTTGTCGCTCGTGCCGTTTAGCCATAATCAGCTGGTATGCTAGCTTGATATCAAGCTAGCACTACACATAGCGTATCTCGAAAAGGAAATGTCGTAGGATATTACTATAAAGGCCATAATTTGTCGCTAATTTGTCGCTGAACGAAGACACATTTAAGGGATTTGTCGCTAGTCTTATTTCCAGCTGATAAGCAAAAAACTGCTGGAAAGCCATCAAACTCTCGAAAGCTAACGTGTTGCCCAACATGGGGGAAACCTAACCTCACCTAATTTTAAAAATTTGGTAAATAAATGCAATCTCTTGAAACAAATGTAACAAAGAACTCTTTGAATAATTGTTTAATGGTTTTCCAGCAGTTTTTCGTTTATCAGCTGGATAGGACTAGCCACAAATTCGTTGAATGTGCCATCGTTCAGCGACAAATTATGGTCTTTACAGTAATATTCTACATTTCCTTTTCGAGATACCCTATGTATAGTGCTAGATTGATATCAAGCTAGCATACCAGCTGATTATGGCTAAACGGCACTAGCGACAAATTTTTGGATTTGGTAACAAATTAGCGACAAATTATAGTGCCAGTCACACATCGGAAGAATAACTGTCGTGCTAGCTTTATATACGTGGTATTCTTCGACATAAATAAGAACATATCTTAGACTAAAAAGGATACTGTTAACTGTAATGCTTCAAAAAATAAGTCTGTTAATAATAAACCCCTAGCGAAATGCAAAACCCCTTATAAATAAATATAACTATAGAGATAATACCCACATAGAGCCTACGTTTTTGTTAGAAATAGAAATTTTTGTTTAAATATTAAACTTTAATAGACCCTGTTAGGTATGTGTTAAACTGTATACATGTGGTGAGACTGGGATGCGATTATGTTGATATCATATCGATATTCTTATGTTGATCTTATCTTGAACCAAGGCAAGATCAAACCAATGATTCAAGAAAAGCAAAAGTGTCATTTATTTATGGCTCTTACTATAACCCTAAAAATTCTTAGGCATGTATTAATGTCAGTTATAATTTCCAAAGTGGTGCAGATGCTTTATTGGGCTAGACATTAAGTTTTCTACTTGTCATTTTAAGGCAATCCTTTTAACGGATTCTAATATATGACTTTCGAGTCGATAGTGATAATAATAATCGGGCTCAATTCTCGCGGGGATGAACCACTGCGTGGTAAATCTGCGACCCTCCGCTTACACGATTGCGGATGAATAAAGATTCTGTCAATTCTTTTGACAAGAATCTTGACAGGGATTTATCCGGAGGAACTAGGCAGTCGGTAGTCCCCAATAGACGCGGTTAATTTGACACCATCTCATGGGATGTTACGAAAGTAATAATATCAAAAGCTATGGCAATTTAATGTTACCCATGTCCTGAATCTAGCACACCATCTGATTGTTTCTTTAATGGGACGAGTTAATAAAGTAAACGGAAACATTTCAAATTGGTTTTCTATTTTTATTTTACTCTTTATAGAAAATAAATAAATTTGCGATTTATTTTTAAAATGTTTCATTTCCTTATAAAAAAATGACAATTGTGGTTAAAGTATGAGCACTGAGTGAAAAGTTTTTGGTTTAGTACATATACGTAGATATATTTATATGTAGGTATCTGTGAGGTCACAGGTCAAAAAATTCAAAATTGTATTAATCTTTTATTCATGACAATAGTTTTGAATCACATATGAGTTTTTGTGAGTAATTATATAATATAATAAGCGATTATTTTGTTAAATAAAATCATATGACCGGTCAACATTTCTTTTAATTAAAAATTATAAACTAGTCTGCTGGATACACGTATATCAAGCTGGCATGACAAAGATATTTTTCCGATTTCTGACTTGCACTATAATTTGTCGCCAATTTGTTACCAACTCCAAAAATTTGTCGCTCATGCCGTTTAGCCATAATCAGCTGGTATGCTTGTTTAATATCAATTGAGCACTACACATACCGTACCTCGAAAAGGACATGTAGGATATTACTATAAAAGCCATAATTTGTCGCTAATTCGTTGCTGAAAGATAACACGTTCAACGAATTTGTTGCTAGTCTTATCTTTAAGTGATATGTAAGCGAAAAACTGCTGGAAAACCATCAAACTGGCACTACATATGGCATATCTCGAAAAGGAAATATTGTAGTTTTTTGCTTATCAGTTGGAGATAAGACTAGCGACAAATTCGTTGAATGTTTCATCTTTCAGCGACAAATTATGGTCTTTACAGCAATACTCTACATTTCCTTTTCGAGATACGCTGTGTAGTGCTAGATTGATATCAAGATAGCATACCAGCTGATTATGGCTCAACGGTACGAGCGACAAATTTTTGGATTTTGGAACAAATTAGCTACAAATTATAGTGCAAGTCAGAAATCGGAAAAATAACTTTGTCGTGCTAGCTAGATATACGTGCTGAATACGCTCTTGATTATAAACTGTTTGCGAATTCTGAACGAGAAAACGAAAGTTCCTAATCAACGAATTTAATTCTGATTTTCTGAATAGCATCAAAAAATAATTTGTACTTTAAAAGTCATGCAAAGTCAATGAAAGCCTAAAAACAATTCTTCAAATTTATGTAGACAATTGCCAATAATAAGGTAGGTTTGTTGCCATAAACTGACTAACAATATTGTGGAAGAAATAAATATCAATCTGGACCATATAATAACATAACCCGAAAGTCTGGAGGAAGACTAAAGAGGCACGAAATATTCTGGCCGTGAGTAACACAAAAATACATGATGACATAACTAATATGCTATTGACATCAACTGGAGAAATATAAGAAGATAACGAGCGACTGATTGACGTTTTTATGTAGATAATTGGTGCTGGTATAACGTTACGCAGATAATATTCATGTGTAACTGATGTGTTATGTGATATCTGATGAGTTATGCATATGGTAGCAAGTTACACTGTATTACAGTAGAACCTTGATAACTTAAACCTCGATAACGTAAAAACCTCTATAAATTCATAAAATTTTGTGTTCCCTTCGCCTCGGAGTCCAAAACCTCTTTTACTTAAAATACGAACCCTCTATAACTTAAACGAATAATTTGGGCATCGCACCTCAGTAAGTAATAAAATTGATGTAGAAAGTGTGAATTGTTTGAAACAAAAAAAAATTATAACCGACTTTTTTAAGTAGAATAAAATAAACTTGAATAAACGTACCTTTAACCCTAAAATAAAGTATGTATTTACATAATAACATTTCGAAGTTTCATTTACATTGAACCTAGCTCGTCTATCTCTATAATTCCTAAACAACGCTCATAAACGGACCTCTGTAAGTAAAAATATAAACCAATAAAAACTCCTTAACTTAAACCCTTAGTAAGTAAAAACTTCAATAACTCAAATTTTTCAACGTTTCCCTTGGTCTTTATCTTATCGAGGTTCTACTGTATAACTTAAAGTTAAGGAGAATACTGTCATTTATGACAACAATGTTCTTAATGACAATTAAACAGTGTGAAAGTGATGGAGGTTAAAACGAACATAGTCACTATCTATTTGCCTTAATTGAAATTTTTTTATAAGATGAAATTTCAAAGAAGAAAAATCACTTAGTAGTAGATAGTACTGCAGTCTTTAAGTTTTCCGTCAGTGAGGAGGTCAACGTTGACTAAATTTTGGTTTTGGCTATTGTGGTTAATTCTCAACACGATTAAAATATCGATTTCTATATACCAAAAATATAGAAGAATTTTCTAATCGTTCCTGAAAGGTTGTGATGAAGAGTCGAAAAATTGATGTTTTTAGTAAGAAATACTGAGATTTTGTTTTAGTAACTGAATATTGTAATTCAACAGGAATGAAATAGTGAAAATTGAATCTTACATGTTTCAATTTCCCTTTAAAAATTTCGCCTTGAATCCCTACTAAACAACATTAGCATTTCTTCCAGCAACGTGAATTTTATTGATTTTCGAGTTCACTTTTATAAGCCATTATTATTTGTCGTGTAATAAATTATTCAATTTCTTTCTAGTATAAGTATTTGAAAATAAATAGCGACAAGTCTGTTATACAGAGATTTTTTTTTAACTTCTCCCTATATTAACCCACGAGCCGCTACTGTATGAGTATCTGCAATTACCATATGCCCTTTGCTCTATTCTTTATGAATCACCATAGTACTATATTAATCATTCGTTTGAGTTTATCTTAACTTCTTAAGTAGTTCAAGTTTATGCGGTATGATCTATAACACGGACGGACATGTGTTAGTATAAAAATCGTCATAATAATATCTATTTGTACAGTCTACCCGGACGTGTACTCGTAAAATATAAGCTAATGATAGTAACTTATCACAGTGATTCACAGACATTCTGTTAAATATTTCAGTATGCAAAAAATGAACCAGTTGTTAATAAAACGCACACTATGCTTCACGAACACTGAAAAATTATCGCTGATTAAGTTAAAATTATCAACAATACAGGTTATGAAAGTAACAACAAAGTGCCCGGCTGCGTTTCATAATAACAATAACGGATGTAATTTCAGAAATAGTTATAAAATTGTAAAGTGAACTTATAACTACGTTTTTTGAATTGTTATTAGTAAAAAATATTGATTCATGACGCTTCCTTATTTTAGCTGATCTGGTACATTTTTTGAAATGACCAAAACTGATTGTGTCTATTTTTAAACTGGCGTAACACAACGCGACAATGTGTTATCAGAACAACCACGCGGATGTTAAGGAAAAAATGTGTCGCCAAATTAGTCTCTAATTATAAACTAGTGTAAAACTGGATGTTATTTGCCTTATTGATAACGCCATTTGTAGTGTTATTATCAAAGAAATACAATCTAATACATAGAACAATTATTTTTGAAGTATGGAACTCATCAAGTACTATTAGGTATGTTACTTGTTTAATTAAATATTATTTCTTTTATAAATGCAAATGAGCTTTGGAAACTTCTAGGTACTTTTAACAATTAGTTTTAGGTAACGCTTTTTTAATTATATCGACTCTATTTATGTTATTTACTTATTTAATTAAGTGAAAAATGAGCTAGCAATTAAAATGTAGTATGCCAAGAGTAACAGACTATGTACCTACTTATTATAATATTATTAACAATAATTGACTCATTAACATTTAGTTGTAAAGTAAATATTACATTGAAACTAACAGAATATTGCTAAAAAAATATGCAGAAGGAAGGAATAGCTCTACCATTAAAATTTTTAATAGATAAATTGTAAAATAGACCAGGACCAGAAGATCTACAACTTTTGTATTTACACTTTTTTCACATAGCCTCAAAATTTATGTGAAAAATTCAAATAACCAACTTTTTAGTTTTTTATTTTTATCTTTTACAAAAAAAATTTCTTTTTTCACGAAATTTAGTGTAAACTTGCCTATTTATATCCCAAACACGCTGTAATTTTTTGGATTTGAAGTATTTATTTTTTCACCTTATTTTTACTTAAAATCGAAAAAACACCCTAATTTTCAATCGAAAATTCTCACGTCAAAATATCTGCTCTTTTAAAAACGTGGGTGGGCTTTTTCTACGTTGAAATCTATACTTTCTGATAGGGTGAAAAAAAATATACATTTCTATGGTAAGTTTACTCAGGAAATGCAAAAAAGGGAAAAATATATTATAATGAATAACGTAATCAGTATAAAGTATGTGAATTCAATAGTACGATTTACATGTAAAAGTTTCGATTGAAAATTAGGGTGTTTTTTCGATATTAAGTAAAAATAAGGTGAAAAAATAAATATTTCAAATCCAAACAATTACAGCGTGTTTGGGACATTAAGAGGTAAGTTTTCACCAAATTTCGTGAAAAAAATTTTTTTGTAAAAGATAAAAATAAAAAACCAAGTTGGTTATTTGAATTTTTCACATAAATTTTGAGGTTATGTGAAAAAAGTGTAAAACAAAAGTTGTAGATCTTTTTATTACCTACAACTTTGCCATTTAACTTTTTTCCATAAGACTTGTAGTTTTTCCGGAAATCAAGGAAAACCGTTTTTTACCCTTAAAGACTCACCCCCTTTCCCTTCCCGTCCTCAGATCGCCCGTAAATTATTTTTCCTTTCATTTCTGTTATATTCTCTTCCTTTTCCAATGGGTTTCATCCTACTATAAATTTTTTTTACTTTTTACTATTTTTAAAGGCTTCAGAGCACTGATCTAAAATACCAGCAGATTGTTGTGTTAAGCTTCACGATGAAATATTTGAGTTAATAACCACAACTTTAATTGACAAAAACTGCAATTTAGTAAGTAATCCTTAATGCAATGTCCTAAATTGTATTATAACTGTAATTTTAAATTAAAGACAAAGAAAAATCAGTAGATACTAAAATGAACAAATCAGAAGCTTGTTAAAAATTATCAATGATGACACAATAATATGATTATATTATTAATGTTTTTCTATTTTTATTAAGAGGCCTCCATTAGGTGTGAAGTGCTTTTCATGTAATTGGAATTTCTTTCTCATTCTGGTGAGATTTAGTGAGGTGTGGTGAGATCTACTCTGTCTTGCTCTATCCCTCCCACGCGAAATTTACTCTAAAAGGATTTATAAATACATAACAAAGTAAAGAAAATTATAATTATATAATTTGGTCAAAATGTGTTAAATTAATTAAATTGTTTCTGTCATAATTTGGACTATCCCTTTCCCCATACATTTAGTGACATAGAGTAAGATGTGGTGAGAATTTCCTTTCTTCCCACGTGATATTTACGCTCAAGTAATTTATAATTAGTAAAGCAAAAGAAATTGTAACGATTCTTTGAATTAAAAAATTTACACGAGATTTTCATTGGCCTTTCTCCCTTAAATGAGGTTTTGATGGATTCTACCCCTTGCTTTAACCTCACGTAACTAATGGAAGCCCCTTAGTTCAGAAGAAAGTAAGAATAATTAATAGAAAAAAAAATAGAATAATAAAGGCGAAGGTCTTTGAGCACCAGCTTCTAATGTGTATCGAAAAAAATTATCACTGGCTTAATAAAAATAAATGGTATAGGTAGTATATATTTTCATTTAATAAAATGAAATTCTAAATAACATTTAAAATGGTGTTTTGATTAAAGCTTAAAATGTGGCAGATCATTTTGTCGGACCCTGTACAATTTCTTTGATTTACTTTTGAATTTATTGAGATAAATTTTATCACAGTAACCGGAATATTTATTATTACATAATTGTCTTAACAAATGACATTAATTTCTTATTTACATTTATATATAAAAAACAATTTTGAATAATTATAGATACACATATCTATATTGTTATTAGCTTATCCACATTTAACTAACTACACAATACAAAATTCTGATAGCGTCAAAGTGATTACTATTTGATTTATTGATTATTTCTGAATTTATCACTTATTTTATCAATATCAGTTCCAAACTTGATCGCCTCTTTGAAGCATTCCGAATACTAAAATTTGTTATACTTATTTGTTTCAGGCTTCACAAAAAAAAAATGTTTTTCGGAAAAGCTTCCGATGGACTCGACAAAGAAGTGGTGATGCCAACGTCACACAGTTAACGCACAAACAATAGAAGGATCGTCTACCGATCGCGAGTGCCGTGAATGACATGTCGCCAATATAAATAGCCAGAACGGCCCACTTTACTTTTTTTTTGCTGTGGGGATAAAAAGGGAACATAGACAAAACAACAATAATGTGCTTATTATAGTACGAAAATGTAATGTAAGCAACATGCACAGTTCGGTGGTGTTAGCAATCAATGCAGCAAACGATTAAAGATGAACCAGGTGGCTGATTGCAAATAATATATTTGTTGTTATCGATCGCGTCCGTATCTGTATGTAGGCTAAATTTTACGAAATAAATCTTATTGTAAATACAATAAATTATCATTATGTGTACATATTAAAATGTGTTGTTAAAATTGTGAACGAAAAATGCCGGGATTGGTGGCGTTCCGAAGAAGATGGAGCGTCGGCTCCGATGATATGGTGGTGCCAGGAGTTTTTCTCTTCACCATGCACTTGATATGGTACGTAGATACATATTAATATCAATATTTTACAAAAAATAAAAATAATTAATGTATAGCTGATGTAAAAAAGAAAAACTGATCTAAGTCTAAAAGAATCCATGTTTGTTTTTGTGTTCTCACGACCTATCAGGACATTAGAAGTTAGGGAATATAATGTCAATGCTGAGAAATGATACACCCGTGACATAATTCACAGATAGGTAGATAGATAGATTCGAAAAAAAAAAAACAAAAAATAGCATACGTCTGTTTCGAAGTCACAGAAGTTATTATTTCAAAATTATATCGTTGTTGTTGAGCTTTCAGTTAAAGCAAATTAGTGTATTATCATGAAAAATTGTGAAAAGGTGACAATCAATAAATTAGAATTAAATTACTCTACTGGTCTCGTTGTAAGATTTTTAATCGAAGAAAAAATGTAACCAGAAATAATCTACCTGTATTAGGTAATTCCCACCATATAAATTCAGAAAAGAAAACATCAAAAAGTAACTTTTCACAAAAATTTTATGCAACATGTGACTAACATATTTCACCAAACATTGGCATCGTCAGACATGCGAGTATTTATTTACTAATAAGATATACACACATGTGAAATAAAAATTTAGTGAAATTCTACTTTTTCTTGGATTACCAATGAATTTTCATCAAGTTAATGTCGCACTATTCAAGATATATGGTAATTTCATATAAAGAATCATCAGTGGCGGATTTACACATTTGCCGCCCGTAGACTATTCAAAATTTGCAATTCTATACCCTAATTCACAATCAATTTTTTGTCAATGAAATTGCAACTTTATGATTGTATTGTATTTTTATCAGACTAATCAACAAATATTGATACGAACTCATTAGGATTAAAAATGTAAGAATGTTAAGAAGAACTTTCGTTGAATGGATATTCACAGCTTTTATTCATTACAATATTATCATTATTGCTTTATTAATTATCATCATTCTAAGAAATGTATAATATTTATGAAATTCTGTGTAACAATATGCAATCTTTTACGTGTAAATTTATTAAATTTTTATTCTACACTCAAACAGGTTGTTAATATCATCAGAAATATTAATAAAAAAGTACTAATTTTCCACATATATATCTATATAATATTTGTTATTGTTATTTTAAAGCAATTTTTTTTCGGATCCCATTTCTCTTTGAATAGATACATTTAAGTAGTGAAACATATTACACATTAATTGAATAGTGTCGGTGGATCTAAAGAAAAAATTATGGCAATAATTAATTTAAAAAATAGGTAAAAATACTTAATTTAAAATGTAATACTTAAACGCTATTGGAATATTTTAAAAATTCCAAATCACAATAGTATATTTTATAAATAAGCGTTTAGTAATTTTTCATATACAGACGTTAGTGTATTCAGTATACTGTATAGCACTAGAATATTGTAATTTTTGTTGATTTTTTGAGCCTCGTTTTTTTCCGTGTATAAGATAATAATTTGTTTTTATTTCTGTAAGAAAAAAATGTTTGAGCCCTTACTTTGTTTATTTCGGTACTCTCCATTTTCAGAAGAAAACCTTTTCTTTTTGGGACAATAATTTCATACAATTTTATATAACAAACATGCATATATACCTCTACTTGCAAGGATTTTAAAGTAAATATAATGTAAGTAAAATAATTTATAAATAATTTATATTTGAGAATGTTAATAGAATTACAATAAATAGGGAAAAGAAACGAAAACTGTAGATCTATTTTTATGATTATTATTTGTACTTAATGAGAATTGCAGATGTGGCTATCTTCTTATTAAAATTGTAATATTTCAAGATTGGCTCCATTTAAATTTGAATTTAAGTGATTTAAATTGTTCAAGAAACTTATTATTGTTTTACGGTGCTCTTCAGACAGCATAAATTTATTACCTACTTTATCACGAAATGACATAAATATTGTGCACGTGTTTCCAAAATGAAATATTGAACTGAATCCTACAGACATAATAGAGATCTTAAGGGTACTTTAAGTACCTAAACATTAAAATTTATTGCTTCATTACTTAAGAAGAGGCATATAAGTAGAAAGCATGTAAATTATAGTTAAGATAAATACAGTTGCACGTTGTTATAAAATTTCATTTCTACAAGTGTGGGTATCAACTAATTTTCTGTTAATTTAGTTAGAATGCGTAATTTTTCATAAGGGTTGTTCCATTTTCGCGTTAATTTAATTAACTTGATTAATTTCTATAAGGCTTCTGAAGACATAATAGCACTCACCCACTTATTGTAGTGTTTGTATTTAGCTACATTTTAAAGTATGGACACATACAGAAACAGATACATTTTGTACATATTTAATTATAAATCTTAGATTTTAAGAAATATGTAATTAAATAACCGACCTCCACAAAATTTGGGTAAATTACCCTAAAAGAGGTGGGTAATCAACCAGGTAAAATCATAATTTTTATTTAGCTAAAATGAACACCAAAAAAGTTAAACACAATAAAACGTTATGTATAAGGGAATGGCAGGCCCACGACAACACTAACTTTGTTCGTGTTGTCATTACATACCGTAACCTTGTGACCTTAAGAAATGAAAAAGAATGTTTTTTTAATTTTTTGATTAATAGGTAAAAATGAATAAAAAAGTAGTATCACCTGAAGTAAATACATTTGTTTCAAACCTCTGCTGGTTTCTAAGAAGATTGAAGTACTTATAAATAAATAGATTTGTTTCAAGGTAATGTAACTCATTAAGTAGAATATCTACGTGGTACGAAATGGGACAGTACGAAATGGGAATATACCCTAAAATGATATTTTAATTTCGTTTGATGAGTTAAGTTTTAATGAGAGCAACTCTAATTTTGTCAATAAAATATAGGTCTTTTAGCAATAAGTTAAGTACCAATTAAAATGTTACAGTAAAAAAATTATAAAATTTAATTAGACAGTCCAAATGTCGCTTTGAATAGTTTGAATTGGTAAATATTGCTAAATCATTTTGTTTATATTAAAGATAGCACACTTCATTTTAAATAAGATTCTAATTTATTTTATTTGCATCGTGTTCACCCTTTGGGTTTCAGCCTTGTGGGTTTACTATTATTTTGTGCCAAGGTTTGGCGAGCTTTGCTATTCACTATCTCAAGACAAACTTAAACTGATGAAACTTTAAAGACAAATAATTGTAATAAAACGAACACTGAATGTTTAAAATCATTGAGAATCTCTATTTATTGTTTAGGTGCCTATTTAATTTAAAAAACGAATAAATAACAATATCACAGTAGTGGAAGATTGTAAGCTAGTGTAAGGGGGAGTTGCCTTCGTGATCAATTTCACTTCACATTACTTTATTTCTTAAAACTTTAAATTTTCGAGTTAGTTTAAATTTAAATTGATTTTAACGACATTTGCATATTTTAAAGTGGGCGTGTGGAAAAGTATTGTTCGATTGCTTATAGTATTTAGCACAATTAAGTCGAAAATACGTTAGTCAAGGAAAACTGAATACGAATTACACTAAATGCAAAAAACGTGCGACTTTAACTAGATAGTATGCTTGTTTTTTTATATTTTGCAGTAAAGTATATACCTAATTACCTAGATGTTTTCAGTAGAAAACATGCACTTAGCATTTAGAGTTAAAGAACAATTTATTTTGGAATTAGTTACCTAACGTAAATTTGTAAAATTAGTTTCAGTGGCTTCAACAAACTAACTATAAAATCGCTAAATAGATAAAACTTCAAAAATCAAATATACTCACGTTAATTAAAAATTTTAAAACATGTTATTTAAAAGAATAATTGTTTATTGCCTTTTTATTTTTAACAAAGTAAATAATGAATTTTTTTTTACATATGTAAATTTGCTTTGTTCTACACAATACTTACTTGAATATTCTGTAGGTATCTTGTTTTTAAAAACAAAAAAAGAAGCGATAAATAAACAGATATTGTGGACAAGGTAATTGTTACTTAACATTCTTATCAATGTTGATCAAGTAAGTAAGAGAGATATGATAAACAAAATACACAAGTTATCAACACGATTTGGCTTGAGTACCGAAGTGACAAAAATTTCCATTTTATATTGTTGGAAATAATCCAAAATAATTTAAATAATAAATACAAAATGATTTCGAGAATATCCCTTTTTGTCTAATCATGCACTGACACTACAATTGTAATGATTATCTTTAAGAAGATACTGTATTTTAGTGATACCGTATACCGATACATTCCTAAAGGTGTTTCCTTTTTACCACGGTTATTGCAGTAGTCAAAGGTTCATAATTTTGTTCTTGTCTTCTCTTAAAAACACACACAATTTCACGTATATCAAGCTAGCACGACAAAGTTATTTTTCCGATTTCTGACTTGCACTATAATTTGTCGCTAATTTGTTACCAAATCCAAAAATTTGTCGCTCGTGCCGTTTAGCCATAATCAGCTGGTATGCTAGCTTGATATCAACAAAAGGAAATATTGTAGGATATTACTGTAAAGACCATATTTGTCGCTGAAAGATGACACATTCAACTGATAAGCAAAAAACTGCTGGAAAGCCATCAAACTCTCGAAAGCTAACGTGTTGCCCAACTTGGGGAAAACAGGGAAAACCTAATTTAAAAAATTTGTTAAATAAATCGATCTCTTAAAACAAATGTAACAAATAACTCCTTGATTAATTGTTTGATGGTTTTCCAGCAGTTTTAGCTTATCAGCTGGAAATAAGACTAGCGACAAATGCGTTGAATGTGTCATCTATCAGCGACAAATGAGCGGAAAATTATGGTCTTTACAGTAATATCCTACGATATTTCGATGTGTAGTGCTAGCTAGATATCAAGCTAGCACACCAGCTGATTATGGCTATACGGCACGAGCTACAAATTTTTGGATTTGGTAACAAATTAGCGACAAATTATAGTGCAAGTCAGAATCGGAAAAATAACTTTGTCGTGCTCGCTTGATATACATCACAATTTCAAGATGAATAAATTGAAAAAGTTACCTTGTCAAGAATTCTTGTTTAGGATCTTAGGTATATTTCGTTTCTAGGTTCATGATTACTTTAATTAATTCATACTTTAAAATGGTTGGTTGACAGGATTTTTGGAATAATTCTTTTTACAATTACCTGAATAAATTTCTGTTTCCAAAGATTGAAGGTAAATATTATTTGGAAGGCGGAAAGCCCAAAGTATTAAAAGTAAATTGATGAAGCTTAACTTCTTATAACTTTATGTATTAATTAATTTAAATTAATTATTAAACACAACATCAAACAGAATTTTCAGTCACAAAAATCCACAATAAATATTTCGCCACACAGCGTCTTCTTCAGTTAGAGCAACGAGTACCTACCCTTATAAAAGGAATGTTTGGTACATATTTAATATTATGAGGTTAAGTTTGCTATACTGTCTTTCATGGTTAAATCAGTCAGAAATGAGGGAAACTACAACCTCTTAAAGGATATAGGTCGACATAACCTGTAACCCTGTATATATACAGACTGAAATCTCCTAAACTGTATAAGAGCTAAGATAATGGTCGAATGAGAGCAAAGTTGCCTAATAAGGTGTCCAATAGTACGGTACTTAGATATGTAAAATATTCTTTTTATTTTACAAAATATTCGAATAAAATCAAAATTGTGGGCTCTCTTTTACTCGAAATAAGTATGTATTTTAGTTAAATTTTCATTGCAAATTTTTAAACAACTACTTTATAAAGTTCATGATGGTCCCACAAAAACGAAACTTTCATACGAAAATCTGATGGCACAGATGCATGGAGCTAAAAAATTGCAATAAGCTGATAAACTGAAATACATAACAAAAAACCCAAAATTTTGATGTTCTTTAAATGTTTCACAAACTAAAACAAACATTTTCATTTAAAATCACCGTACCGTTCGGCACCTTATTAGGCAACTTTGTCCTAATTAACCCGTCATCGTATATTTTATTATAGTTTAGGAGATTCCAACAGTCACATAGAATTTTAATCAGCCAATAAACGTATATACATAATTATAGTTCAAGTATGTTGCGATTGAGTTTTCTTTCAAATAACTGTAGGTTGAGGTGACAGTACAGAAATCTACTGTGCGTGACCGAAGCAAGCATGATAAATGTTAAAAAGTCACCGACAAGGCACCAGCTACGTGTACAAAAAACGATAAACGCCTTTTGTAGTACAGAGTAGTCGTATGCACTGCCGCAATACCGTGTCTCGGAATCATCCCCTAGCCCATTTATTACAGACGGTAGTCCCCCATTTCCCTGACGACGCACGATTCGGCTCAAAATGCCTCCAACCCGCGCAACCGTTCCATACTACGTATTCTTCATTTATAGGGGGCCCCCATGACTCACTCTCGGATGCAGCAGGCTCTCTCCATCCCGTTATTTATTACGCAGGGCTTAAATTAGATCAAGTGTACGCTCTTCTGTTCAAGTATTTGACAGGGAAAAGAGGAAATATGTATGCATCATGTATTACTACTACTGTTGCTGAGGGTGAAGGTCAGGTGGGTGGAAACAGCACCTTCTTAAAATCGCTTTACGTTCAGGAGTACAGGGGGTGCAGTTATGACATTTTCCCTCTTGTATTAAATGCACTGTTAATAACAAAAACCGTTTCATCAATTTTTTTAAATGTAAAAACACGATAGAGGTGCTTCCAAAAACTTCGTTCAAAAAAATTAGGCTGCACTTATGAATAATAGAAGAATGGTGATTACCGCATTTAATGAACACCCTGTATACGCAATGTTTTTAGGTTACGCACCTTAAAACATCGACTTACTTTATAATCTACTTTTTTTCTAATACCATCCTGTAAGGACACCCAATTTTATATAACCCCCCTATTAAAATTCTTGATACGGCCCTGCAATCCTATTATGTTCGTGGGTAAATTTTTGAGACATGCATCATCAGCATAATTATTAACATGAATCATCTATTAAATTTGTAACTTAAGGGTATAGGGGGCAAACAATTGTACCAACTACACGTTTAATTCAACTCTATGTAATTTATTACAATATAATCTACTGCGTAGCCCATTTAATAGATACACGAGGTTGACAAAAGGTTTCCAACAGAAGCATTCCGTTTTGTACTGTACCCACTCTGAATACGAATACGCAGGAATGAGGAAAATCCTGTGTAACGGGCTACGGGATTTTGAACACATTACCGAAAATACGTAAGATGAGGTGTGTGTGTAAGACCGTTTTGTGTTAAATCTTGCGGAAACATCGTGATGAAAGCAAGTTCGCCGTGGGGGGATGCTTTGCTGAGCAGAATATGAAAGGCGGGAACGGATAACTCTCACATAAACAAATCTATTTCCTAAGAGGTGTTAAGGTCTAATACGCAAGTCTCAAAGTTTTTTAAATTATTTGTTAAAAAAGACGGACAAGTGCCCTGAAGTGTTACAAATTTATCTCTACAAGATTCGACATGGAAATAATTTCATGAAATAATCCCATAAATTGAGTCTCTCAAATAATAATTTCACGTAGGTATATGAAAACAAATTTAATGCTTTTTTGCCATCGCTTGTGCCAAATTTGAAAGTTATAAATCAATACGAAGAACTCTATCTCGGTGAGTGTCAGTGAGTTAGTTGGTCTTTTAGTGATTAAGAAGCTGCATTTTCTTATGGCAGTGAAATAGAAATTTCAATTTTGTAAAATATTCCCGGAAAGTTTAAGCAGCATTGAAGTTTGAAAGGTTTTAAAAGTAATGTTTTATCATTTCAACAAATAATTGAAGGATTTGTGAAAATGGAAACAGGGAAATTATTTTCATTGTGACAAAGTTGGTGGTTACATTAAGTTGGATAATGGACCATTTTTGGAATCTTTTGTATCGAATCTTTTTGCAAAGTAATTCTTAAAGCTGAGTAATATATGTAAATGTTATTCTGTAAAAGACAAGAAGACAAATCAGAATTAGACCCTATTTATTATTTTTTTTTCTGGAACCAGGCAATGTGTAGAAAGATACAATTGTTGGATTTATTGATTAAAATTAATTTTTAATTTAGTACACTGAGAGTCAACAAAAAGATAATCAAATCCATTTTTAAATTAGCTATTAAATCAAGTCAAAGTTTGGTTGAGTTTGAGGAATATTATTGTTAAAGAATGAAATATTTTAAAATTAACGATGTTTAGGGAAGACGATAAGGTTTTTAATTTTATATCAAATAAATATCTCGATTTTATTTTTTTGAAAAGGGAATAATGAACTAGGGAAGAAAAAGTTTCATTTGTTTATGATTAAAATTAATATTTCTTTCGTCAAAGTAGTTGAGTATAGTGACAAGTTGAAACAGATACACCACGTATATCAAGCTAGCACGACAAATTTATTTTTCCGATTTCTGACTTGCACTATAATTTGTCGCTAATTTGTTACCAAATCCAAAAATTTGTCGCTCGTGCCGTTTAGCCATAATCAGCTGGTATGCTAGCTTGATATCAAGCTAGCACTACACATATTAGCGTATCTCAAATTATTTATTCCAGCAGTTTTTCGCTTATCAGCTGGAGATAAAACTAGCGACAAACTCATTGAATGTGTTATCTTTCAGCGACAAATTAGCGACAAATTATGGTCTTTACAGTAAAATCCTACATTTCCTTTTCAAGATACGCTATGAGTAGTGCTAACTTGATATCTAGCTAGCATACTACCTGATTATGGGTAAACGGCACGAGCGACAAATTTTTGGATTTGGTAACAAATTAGCGACAAATTATAGTGCAAGTCAGAAATTGGAAAATTAACTTTGTCGTGATAGCTTTATATACGTAGATACACCACTGTCTCGCGTCAGAATGCAACGGAGCTGCGATAATTTTAATACTTCTACTGTGGATAGAACACAATGTAAATCGCATATACCGTTCAGGAAAAACGTGGCAAATACATCCCCAATTAAAAACAAAAATGCTATTTAAACTTCGTTTCTTTTGTACTTAACCTATCGTACGTTACAAAAAAATATAATTTGTAGTTGTAGTAAAATTATATTACTTTGTCTGGTAGATAACTTGCGACAAGTTCTCTTCACTTTTTCATTCTCATTTACGACACACTCAACATTTCTACTTTCCTCATTTAAGCAAACAATGAAACGTGTTTTCTTCCGTAAATAATTCACGCATATATATCAAAGTTGGTCGATAGTTAAGGGTTGACTTGTACATCTTCCACCACTCATTCGTTGAGTAACTCTCGGCCAATGGCTTTCGAAAGTGCCGAGAACTACCAACACTTGTTCGAAGTATTCTTTCTTAATTTAGTCTAAAACCTTCGAGATTCGCGCAAAACTTTTAGTAACTATCGAACGGGATTTTGCAGACGAACTCTTAAAAGAGAAATGATCGGCGGGTGAATGGAAGATTCTGAAGGCAGTAAAATCTCTTAAAAACAAGAAGAAGGAAGTAGTAGAGATAAGTGCTAAGAAGCTAAAGTTGCGTCATCGATTTTCTTCTATAATATTATTTGAGAAAATTGGAAATGGCCCACAAAATAATATTCTTGAACGAAAACTAGTAGATAGGTACTGATTAGACAAAAACGAACTTTTAGTAATAAGATTTTTTATTTTATTTTCAAATCTTTTAAGAATTTAAAGAGATCGATAACCAACAATTTTAATGGAAATTAAAAAATTGTTGTACTGATACATCAATTTTTGAGTTCCTCCAGCAACAATTAATTATACTGTGGAGTATTTTGACATGTGTTACGAAAATTTTGTTTGAAATCCGATAGACGATTCGGAGTTTGTAATAGCGTGTATTTTGGGACGTAGTTTGGCATTAGTCTAATGAAAATGGACCTTTATATAGCAACAATCGTAAATTTGTGGCTAAAGCTTAATCGAGCCAAACAGAGCTTATATTGCAATTGTATAAAATAGGTTGCCACGACAGAGATACCAGACCACACTTAATTGTCGAACACACTAATATCATTCCAGAACGTTTAAACATGTAATTATACGTACTTAGTGTAATTTGCATTACCCTTGATACGTAGGTGTATAGATGAGCAACCATTATACGACACAGAAACACAAACCACATAGCAAAAGCTAATCTGTTATCAAAAAGGCGTAGATGCACAACATTATTTCCCTTTTGCTTTAATTTACAATTTAAAAAAACTAGATTAGTGACCTTAAATCGTAAAAAAAGCGTTGAAATAAAGCAACAATGACACACACCTTTAATGTAAAAATTTGTTAGTATTTTGGGTCTTGCAAATAAACCTTATTACCGCACTAGGAAGTTATTTGTGTGAACCTTAAGATCTCGTGGTTTGTTTTTGCACAAGTTGACCTCACTAATTATTATTATTATGGAAGATTAATTTAATGAATCAAGTTTCCACAGTAACTATTTCACCTAGCTATAATTATTACAGAAACAATTAGAACTTTTAATGACTGAATACTCCTATTTTACTTTAAAATTAATTATTTGATACTAATTTCAAAAAAATACAAACTTTAAATGAACACATAAAGGTGTTCGTGAAACAGCAATCCAATTACCAGCCTCCATGTTCCCTAAAACAAAATGATAAAAGTTTTCGTTTTAACTTTCCACCTTGTTGAATATTCAAAAATACCGGTTCAGCTTTTTCGCTCGTTACTCGCCCTCAAAGGGAATTTCGGGCGTTCGCTTCGTCAAGAACTTTCTCGAGATATTCTCTAATTTCTCGTTATTAAAATCGAGCAACCCCTGGAAGCCATTTCGGTAGTTAAAGGGAGGGTACGATGGCAGGGACTGTTTACTGAAGATTATTAACAATCACGATTGCTATTAAGCTTCTGAATAAATCAAACTTTCTCCATTGTATTGTATACACGAGCGGTAGGAATCTACACCACGAACGGTATTTGCTATGCATAGATATGTACATACGGTATATTTTGGACAAACTGAAGCACCTTTAAACAAGGAACTCACAATCGTATAAAAAATCACCCAGGGACTGTTACAAATCTACTATTTGGAACGAAGGTAAAAAAAACTGCAAATTTTAAAATATTTTAATTAAAATTAAAGAATTAACATCACTCGCTCTTTGTTATATGTAATTTCTTTCTAAATATTTTTTTATTAAAAAAAAAAACATTTTGTTAATTGAGTTTTGTCGAAGGATTCAAATTTGTTTAGAGTAGCCTATAATAAATGCATATTTCGTAATGGAGTCAGAATAATAATCCTGTAAATTGCTTTGAGGAAAGTGCTCCTCAAACTTTGTGGATTAATCTTCAGGAGCTTTGGATAAAATTTGAGATTTAATACTACTGGCTCACAGTGACTGACAGATAATTTTAGGGAATTCATATTTTTAGTCCGACGGATTATCCGTTGAAAAAATGAATTAAACTTTTGGATAAATAGAATTCTTTACAAAGGCGATGAAAATTCAAAAACGCCATTGTGCTATGGATTAGAATAAGAAAAAGTTCACTAAATTGAATTTCTATTAAAAGCATCTAAAACGTTTTTATTTCATAACTAGCAGCAATACCCGGCGTTGCCCGGGTAAGAATATATCACATGTTTGATGGAACATTCTAGAATATTCGCGAATTTAAAACTATCCAGAACATCCCATAATGATTCAAAACATTTTCTAACTTTTTTTTACACTGAAACATTCTTGAATGATCTTCAAGATTCTGGTACATTCTTGAACATTGCCAAATCATTAAATTAATCACTGAATTTCGATTTATATACCAACATGCATCGAAATTTCTAGTATTAGAACACTCTAGAACATTCAAATAGTCTGTTCTTTTTCATTTGTCAAAATCACTTAAATTTTTTGGTCACTGTTCGCTCTTGTTTCCAATTGATCTTCACTCGACTGCAAACACAATTTAACTGATAAAAAGTCACTGAATGTTGATTTATATATCATCGAAATTCCTAGTACTAGAACACTCTAGAATATTTAGATGTACATCACTTTGAAACGTAGATGTACATTTTTTGAAACTTTCTAGATCATTCAAGAAATTTTTAGAACTTTCTCGAACATTCTAAGTCGATAATAACAGTTTGTGCTCATTTTAGAATTTTTTGGATCATTTCAGAAATTTTGAGATCTTTCCGGAAGCCCTTATGACTTAAAAAAGGACATAAATGTTTCTTTTCACCTTTCTGCACTTACAACCACCCACTTCCACCCACCGCGACCAAACTCCCTTACTTCCACCTGGAGACCAAGGGGTATTTACCACCCCAACAGGAAGTTGATTGGAGTAGGTAGAGATAGAGAAAACTCTGTCTTTACGTACGAACATTAGCATTTTATATATGTATTTAGATTAGATTAGATTTAGATTAATAGAGGTATTCTTATATTAAAAGGATTATTGCAATAACTACCTATATTTTTGTTTGTATAAACTGGAGCATGCACATGAAAATGTAAATATTTTTAAAATGATTATATCACATAGGTACGCAATTTTAAAAATTCTTTGATGTTAATTTCACTGCCAGTAAAATTACACTTGAAACAGTTCAATTACAGTTAAATTAACGGATCAATTTAATCACCACGATGTTGCATCAGGCTTTAATTGTACAAAAGGACTGCTAAGTGTCCTGTTGCAGTCCCAAACTGGATTTCCTAACCGTTTGAGGCATCAAAGGAAAATAAATAAAGATACCAACAGTTCCATTATTTGTTTAATTCTCAGGAGTGATTGTTGACAGTGTTTGTTAAAATACATAAAATGGGACACATTAAAAATCGGGTTGATCCCTTAATTTAAAAAAACAACTGTAATTTGTATTAATAATCCTATCAGAGTAAAATTTTAAAGTGCAGTTATTAAACAAGTACATGTATGTAAATCTAGCAAATTTAAAGATGATTAAAACAAATGCTACTAATTTGTATTAGTGCGAATGGCGACAAAAGCAAGACAGTAGGGGAAGCAATAGAATTAAGGGAAGCAACTACAGCAACGGTAGATATATGGATATACAGGGTTTTTCAAGTTGATGGGCTATTAGAAGTATATGAATTAGTAGAAGGAATTAAATTCTGAAATTTGGGCTCATTTGGTTATTGTTTATGCCGCTTCTTTTAAAAATATTTTCAAGTTCGATTTACATCCGGTTATACCGGAAGTCGACACCAACTTTTTTATTTTTAATGAAATGGTATATTTTTTACGCTGAATTCGAATAAAACGTGTAATTCTAAGGTAAGTTTAATAACCAACTTGTACACCTCTGACGATCGGTTTCTGAGTTAATTTAATTTATAGAAAAAAAATCGCTACCGCAACCCAAATTATAAAAAACTATAACTTTCACAAAATACGACTTAGAGTGTTGAAATTTTTACTAGTAATAGCTGAATATTAGTGCTAACCCCCCTTGACAAAATTGAATTAAATAATTTATACAGGGCGTTCAAAATAAAATTCTAAAATTGAAAAACTTCAAACAGGGAATTACCTCGTTTTCTCAAATGGCACCTACTATTTTTTATTTTTACAATCGATTCGTTTTTTATCCTCTTTCGATCTATATGGATACTTCCTATTTTATTTAAAAATTTTGGAAAAATTCTGAATTATGACAGAAACCGATCTATATGGTACTTGTTTATTTTACCTTAAAAATTTTTTGGGAAAAATTTTAAATTTAAAAATGACAAAATAGGAAGTATTCCGGTAAAAGGATGAAAGAACGAAAAAAAACGAAGGGGTTTAAAAAAAAAATGAGGTCCAATTGAGAAAACGAGGTAATTCGTGTTTGAAGTTTTTCAATTTTAGAATTTTATTTTGAACGCCCTGTATAAATTATTTAATTCAATTTTAAAGGCGTTAGCACTAATATTTAGCTATTACTAGTAAAAATTTCAACACTCTAAGTCGTATTTTGTGAAAGTTATGGTTTTTTATAATTTGGGTTAAGGTAGCAATTTTTTTTCTATAAATTAAATTAACTCAGAAACCGATCGTCATAGGTGTACAAGTTGGTTATTAAACTTACCTTAGAATTACACGTTTTATTCGAATTCAGCGTAAAAAATATACCATTTCATTAAAAATAACAAAGTTGGTGTCGACTTCCGGTATAACCGGATGTAAATCGAACTTGAAAATATTTTTAAAAGAAGCGGCATAAACAATAACCAAATGAGCCCAAATTTCAGAATTTAATTCCTTCTACTAATTCATATACTTCTAATAGCCCATCAACTTGAAAAATCCTGTATAAGCTTATTGGGCTGCAGTCCAGGGCCCCGTTGATAAAAAGGACCCCCAGCCTCCATCGAAGGCAATAAATAATGTTGTAAATTGATTAATTAAGTATATAATAATTTAAAATTTTAAAAATTCCAACCAAAAAATTTTCTTGTACCTAAGTACTAATTTTTTTCCTTTACCTAAAACATTAATAAAGAAACCTATTTTTCGACAAAATAGCAATTAGTTTGATCAACTAGATATAGGCCCCCGGCGTGTTAGCCCAGGATTCCCATAATTTACGGTCTTATCCTGAACTAGAGGGTGAAGAGTATCAAAATGTAGCAAAATTACTTCAAGTATCTATTGTCTTACTGTTTTTCTTTCAATATTTGAAAACAAGAAGGTTGTGAAGTGTTGTATGTAAATAACACTTAGTTTGTTTAATGCAAGAACTAACGTATATCAAGCTAGCACGACAAAGTTATTTTTCCGATTTCTCACTTGCACTATAATTTGTCGCTAATTTGTTACCAAGTCCAAAAATTTGTCGCTCGCGCCGTTTAGCCACAATCAGCTGCTATGCTAGCTTGATATCAAACTAGCACTACACATATCGTATCTCAAAAAGGAAATGTAGGATATTACTGTAAAAGCCATGATTTGTCGCAAATTTGTCGCTGAAAGATGACACATTCAACGAATTTGTTGCTAGTCTCATCTCCAACTAATGAGCAAAAAACTGATAGAAAACCTTCAAACTCTCGAAAAGTAACGTGTTGCCCAACTTGAGGGAAACAGGGAAAATCTAATTTAAAAAATTTGGTAAATAAATCCGATCTCTTAAAGTAAATGTAACAAAGAACTCATTGATTAATTGATTGATGGCTTTTCAGCAGTTTTTCGCTTGTCAGCTGGAGATCGACTAGCGACAAATTCGTTGAATGTGTCATCATTTAGCGACAAATTATGGTCCATACAGTAATATCCTACGATATTTCCTTTTCGAGATACGCCAAGTGTAGTGCTAGTTTGATATCAAGGTAGCATACCAGCTGATTATGGCTAAACGGAACGAGCGACAAATTTTTAAATTTGGTAGCAAATTAGCGACAAATTGTAGTGCAAGTCACAAATCGGAAAAATAACTTTGTCGTGCTAGCTTGATATCCGTCAAGAACTACCTAAGAAGTAATAAATTCGTTCTTGTTAGTGAACCACCAATTACAAAAAGTTGAAAGGGCCTATAACATTCTACAAATGCATAGATTTTTGATTATCTATTATCTGTAAATCTATTCGTAATTATTTTTGAATAGATTGAAAGAAATAATTTTCCCGTCAGCCACACCAGCTATTTAATTTGGTTTTCGTTATTAATATACCAACACTTGTGAGTGACAAATCCAATCACATCAAGTATTCACAAACATCGGTAATTGTAGACCTACCAACCGTATTCAGTCGTTTGATGTTTAACCAGTGGCTTTTCTATAGAGCCGCCTCAAGTATGAAAATTGCCGCTAAATGGCGAAGGTAAACACTACCGGGAAACGTACGCATACAAACATATTTGTACACACATACATATATAGATGATTTTATGAGTTAGCTATAATATGTTCGTATCAATGTCGACTTGACGGTTGTATCGGGACTCCGGAAATACAACCTACATTATTCATTTATTTCGAAATATTTAAAATACTTAAGTACTCTTGATTCTCATTATTTCCTTAATTACGTGAGGTACTTTTTTCTTAATTTAGACTCTTTCCTTCACTTTAGTGAGATTTTGAAACATGGGGTGGGATTCCCTCATCAGATTTTAATTCAATTCCTTGTCCTGAATATAAAGATAAATACTTGACCTTCTTATAAATATAATAAAATAATTTTAATCGAAATTTTGAAATTGAATGACTATGATGGGCGAAAATTACTAGGAATTTAACCGACCTTATTCTTTCTTAAATTAGTTTGACATTAATTTCAATTTACGATATTCCTCAATAATAATTAATAATAATTGTTAAGCCCAGTTTGAGATACACGATAGAAACGACTTGCTGTGGTGAACGAGGTTTAATTTTATCGTTCAACAAGATAATTGATGTTCTTATTCAGAAAATTGTCAACGACCTAGAGTTCTTGGCACTTCCCTAGATTATTTCATAAAATATAACAGGCGAATCGTTATGGCATTACTCATTACTCTCAACGTTAAAAGTACTTTCACCTTCTATTTTCATCATTTCGTGTTCTAATAATACAGTCAGACTTGTGCTGTCATCAGTGGGAGCGAACCCCTTGGGATGGAACATTAGCTTGGAACTGCTGCAGCCGACAACGTCCGTCGTCATTCTCATCCATTTTAATTTGTCTACGACTATTACTACTACTACGGTAGCTTACTACTATCTAAATATATATTTACCGACAGCCGAGACTGATTAATATTTCAGGCTTACTATTTAAACCTTCTGGTTTTTCTTTTCCAGATTATTCTTCTTGTTTTTATTTGCTTACCCCTTTCTGGTTTTATTATTATTAGTAGTAATTGAAGCTAGTGAAATAGAGATGGATAAGAACCATTATCGATAGAATACTGACATTAACATCCAACTGGAATTTTAGTTAAAAATTCTTATTAAAGGGCAATATTTTGGACATTATAAGTAGGTGCGTTAGTTAGTGCCATGCATGCATTAGACGTCTAAATCGTCAGCTACTCATAGAATGATCTCCCAGAGGAAGAGATGGTTACCCCAGTTTGTCTTGAACAAACTCAGCTGTACCTTCATTAGAACCATTAATACAAATATTGTGCGTTTAAAATGATTTTTTTTTCATTTCCATTTATCTTCGTTTCGTTAGGTTAGGGATATTTCAGGTTGTAATCTAAATATTTTTTGATCGTACCTATCTTTGGACTTTCATCAAAATTTCAATTTTATAATACCGTTAATACAAACAGTTGCACAGTATCAGCGAGGGCGCTTCGAACCCTAACGGAGATTGAAATGCTTTGATGCTACCTACGTGATTTATCCGATTCGGGTAAAATATGGTTGGAAATTCCCATTCATTCCAACCGCTGTTTCCACCCTTTTCATAATTCTGTCGTCTGTTCTAATCAATGAGATGTATGAAAGCGCTGTATTATAGAGGACTCTTGACGAGCCAGGGCAAATATATCGTTTCAACAAATGGTAAAATTAAACGACACTGTTGCAATATTTATACTACCAAAAACACAATAAAAAAAAGGCTTTATTTGTTTGAATATACGAAATGTGATTGAAATATTTAACACAGTAGGTACAGCTTTAGAAATTCATTAAATGGTAAGTTACAGCGAGTCTCATTTTAATTTTTTTATTATCTAAACCACTACAGTCCCCGTTTTCTACTTCCTTTAAAATTCTTTCAGTAGTTATTATTTATTGAAAAAACAGTTGGTCCTCAGTTTACAAAAATAGGGAAAAATATTACAATAAATTGAAAGGATTCTAAGGTACATGGACGATTTAATTTCTAAAAGTGTTTTCCCTAGAAAACAAGTAATCCAAATTACATATAATCCCGTCAGAGAGTGAAGCGGTTTGAACCATTTATTTCAATGAGCGCTTCCTCCGGATGTTACGGCTTTCATTACACACTAGGGAATCCGAATGGGAATGTGATTGCTTTTCTTGCTTTTACTACATCTACCTATCGTTGTGTAGGTATAGGCCGGGAACGTTTCAATGCAACACATTAGACATAAATACATAAATTACTCGAGCTCGATGATTTTACAATTTGCAACCCCATCGGGGCTAACCACTTTGCACACAACAACAGCAACAGTTTATTAAGGAATATGGCATATTGGAAATCTTACTGATATTTTAGTGTCATCAAAATTGCTATTTGCCCTTTTTCCCAATAATTTACTGATATCTTATGGTGATGGCCCTGTCACCAGATAATTTCCTCAAAAAATTGATAATATTTCACGCTCCACTCCCATCATATCAAAGTTAGGGTGTTTTATTAAGGTGTGTGTGTGTATGTGATGTAGGGAATCTACGTATCCGTGACAAATCGGCGATGAAAAGCCATCAAAGTCGAACGAAGAAGAAGAAGAAGAAGCTGGAACGATATGATGGTGAAGTCGTTCAAAACACGACATTACATTTATTATTACGTAGTTTAATAAGAAAGGCAGGGGATGGCAATGGCGTTTAGAAACGCTTAGGGCCAGACGGATGGGTAGAGGTTGTGTGATGGTGGTGGTACATTTTTTAGTGACCGACTTTCGAAATAAACCGCCACTCCGAGTATAACAAATCCCTGGAGAGCGATAGGGTGAAAGGGGTCTGTTAATGTCAGCGCGTAGTAATGACACGACTAAAATGGAAATTATTCTCACTTTGTTTGCGTCTTCTTCGGATGAATTTATCATTTTCACCCGCAGAATTTATTGTCTCTCATTGTCAGGTTATTAGAAATAATTGCTGGATGTCAATTAGTTGAAAACAACTTTCGGCTGGCTTCATATAGGGAAATGAAAAAATTAATGAATTCCTTAATGATCTGCATTGGCGTATTTCTTATAACTCTTATTAATTATTATTGTAGCCAATTAAGCGTATCAGGTTA
Source organism: Agrilus mali (assembly GCA_029378335.1). NCBI lineage: Eukaryota > Metazoa > Arthropoda > Insecta > Coleoptera > Buprestidae > Agrilus > Agrilus mali. Next base: position 8,291,250 of record CM055662.1, read on the forward strand.
TCAAAGTTTTTTGGAATTTATTTTTTGTTTTTTCTAAACAATTAGTGAATTACTTTTTATTCGTACAAAACTTTTCTAAACACCAAAACAATAGCACAAAATGAATTGTTAAATAATTAGTCCAGTGATAATGAGTCGAAGAATTGACGTAAAAGTCACCTAAATAACTACCTACGTGCACTGGTAAAATTTAAATTTAACATTCTAATTAGGCAATAAATTATAGTGACAGCTTTATACTGTATACAATTTTAATGCAGCACTTTTAATACCTGTGCATTCAAATCTCAAATCGCAACTGTAGGTTGCTATTTTAAACTTTACTCTTTCTGAAACAAAATTGAATTAATCTTCTGCATAATAGTTTATGCCAGTCAAAAATCTATTAATATCAGATACAGTTATTAACGTCAGATCAAAAATAGGCACGTTTTGACAGGCCTTAGTTGTTGCTTTTGGAACGATATAATGTCACATTAATGAGGAAAGACGAAGGAAAATTTGAACTGAAAACCGATAAAGGTATTGCTACAGAATTTCATCGACAGGCTAGATGAAATATCTTTAGATGCTAATTAACTAATTAAAATTTAAACAAAATTTGGGGTTGGTTTATGTACAATGGAAGTAAATATCAATAAAAGGTTGTATGCCTTTGAGATGAGATGTTATTTGGAGATGATGAATTCAAGGGGTAGAAAAATTGGAGGCATTGTGGAAGCTAAAATAGAAGAAGACATGATAATTGAGGACTTTGGGGAAGCCACTAAGGAATAGGCGATAAAATTGGTAGGACGCCTGCTAAAGCATCGAAAGCTAATCACACTAATATTATAAAGGCGAAAGTTTGCGAGTGTGTGAGTATGTATGTTTGTTACTTCTTTACGTCTAAACGGCTGGAGCGATTTTAATAAAATTTGGTATGAAGTTAGCTGACACCCTGGATTAACACTTAGTCTACGTTTTACTGCGGGAAAATATCTTATTTCCATGGTACAATCGATGAAAATGAATTCGCGGAATATTATAAATGCGAAAGTAACTCTGTCTGTATGCTACACAATCTCGCCTAAAATTTACTGAACCAATTTAAATTAAATTTGGTACAAAATAGTCTAGAGCCTGAGAAAGGACATAGGCTACTTTTTAATGCGAAAGAAAGGTTGTAAGGGGTTAAAATAGGAAAGTTTGTGCGGAAATTCCGTAATTTTTAAAGATAGAAGCTTGAAACTTATTTTTTAAGCTTTTGATTAGATATATAAATAAATACGATATTCAATATTTGTAAAAATTTTACCCTAAAGGGGATAAAATTAGCCGATGAAAGTTTTTGTGTAATGACGTCGTCCAAAAAGCTTACGGCCCAGAAAATTAAAATATTATGTGTAAAAAGTTATAGAGGTTTTGTTTATTTGGATCACTAAAAGTAGTTGAATACTAAGCTACATATAAACTATTTTAAACTATAATTAAACATATTAATCTATAATATTATAAATGCGAAAGTAACTCTGTCTGTCTGTGTGTTACGCAATCACGTCCAAACTACTGAACCGATTTAAATGGAATTTGGTACAGAGATAGATAAGTAGATTTAAAGCTAGAGGCTTGAAACTTATTTTTTAGGCTTTTGATTAGATATAAATACGACATTTAATGTTTGTAAAATTTTACCCTAAAGGAGTCAAAAATAAGGAATGAAATTTTTTGTGTAATGACGTCGACAAAAAGGCTTACGGCCCAGAAAAAAAAAATATATAAGAAAAAAATTTTAAATGCTGCCGAAAGTCACTATTCCACGCGGACGAAGTCGCGGGCATAGCTAGTTAAAGATAAGAAGAAGGAATAAGCAGGATTATTAGATTAGATAACTGTTTGCAAATAGTTGGGGATGTTCTACCTTTTGGAAAATGAAGTTTGCCCCGTTTGCATATTCAATAAAGTGCCTTTTTTAATTAATTAATTAATGATTCATTGTATTTTTCTGGGTCTCTATGTAGGTAATTACAGTAATGGTGAGTATGCTGAAAAAAGAAACCTGTCAGAGAGGCGAAAATTTATTCGTCACATTGTTCACTTTCACCATTTCAGTTTTTCGTCTAAATGCACCCCAGCAATAATTTAAACTCATGTAAGGGTGCTAATCTCCCGCCACCCCATTTTTCACGGTTGGCGCTCAATATTCATTAATATTCATTATCTGAGTGCCGCTACTACACATGCAATAAGCGTCCCCGTCATTCTTTGGAATCGTATCGTCCTCTGGACAGTCGTTTCTTATCCTTTGATTACGTCGATCGACCCTACTGGATCAGATGTCGCTTTCGTATTCGACTTCACCCTTCAACGTACCTTTGGGGATACGGCGGGTGGGCCCGAATTACATCCGAATATTTTATAGGAAACACCGAATGGCATGCATTTGGAGGAAAAGGCACGTGGGACTAAAAAGGCAAAATATTGATGAAGGTCACGGTAAATATACAAAGTTTGAACTCAGGAAGAACTTGACCTCCATTCCTACAATAATTCTGCAGATCGTGCACAAACAACAAAGGCTAAAGAATAAAAGACTAAATTTCGATAAGGTACCCTGTCTTTTCTTATACATGTATTGTCAGATGTGCTCCAATAAATTTGAAATTGCCGCTCTTACTAAGTCGTTTAAACCTATTGCATGACTGCGCAGTCGCTACTTTTCGACGCTCACACAGGAACCGAAGTCCCCGGGTGGGGAAGATCATTCGATGTTGACCTGTTTGACCGAGTCGATCTACACTTTTGCGCGTGTGGCGGGATTTTAAAAATTGTTAATACAAAATTTAACAATTTTATACATTTATAATGTTTTTTGGGTAGAATGTTGAGAAGCAGAACACTTTTTTTTGTTGTTTCCTAGCATAAAAAATTTGAGCTTAAGGTTCGATGCCTACAGTTAGTTTCTGTCACCACAATCCGATAAGCACCCTCGGGATATGATCGAATTTTAATAAAACGTCGGTGTTGGGGGAATGTAACAGTCGGAATGTGTCCGGTCCCTTTAGGCATTCTACGCTTTCTTGTTGATACATTTTCCATCGCCACTGCCATTTATTACGCCAAGTAATTTTAATGTAAATGGACAAATGCTGCGGATATAATCGAGAAAGAATAAAGACAGATTTCGTCCCGAAAACCAATCACGCAGATCCGCTCAGGGATGGAAAGTAATAATAAGGGAGAACGCCAGAAATAATTACTTCACGTTTCATCCACATGACGCACTATTTTCGTTTATATTTTCGTAAGATGGATGTAATAAGGGAACTTTTTGCCTCATAAAATTACCATTTTTCACCTCTCATAAATAAGTTACGACTAAATTACTTGTGTAAAGTAAGATTCCTGCGTTTCACATTTTTGAATTTATTCATAAACTGAGTATATAAAGTAAATAAAAATTCTAGACCATCTTTTCTGCAGTCATAAACCTTATCAAAATGTGAATGTGAAGAGTTCTGGATGTTTATTTAATAACTACAAATTCTATTGACATTTGAGACTCTTACACTGGAGACGTAGACGTCCTTTCAAGTAGGTAACTATTAAAGTTAAAACGATCTTTGCAAAGTGTTGAGAACTAGACGTCACACTAGGGAATAGAAATATATATTTGCAAATGGATTAATTTAACTAATTCCCAAGACGGGCACATCACGACACGGTTTTGTATTATGTACAACGCTGCAACCATGGAAATAGAATCTCTTCAAGCGCCGCTTAATTTCTCGGGTTACAATGGACCCATTCGGAAGTAAATTATCACGCGTCGCTGCTATAATAGTAATAATGCACGTTGACGTCGCGTTGTCCACCGTTTTATCATTATATGCAGCCATTATATTATATCCAGGACTAGGACAATTACTAACTAGGTACATGCATATATAGTACAACTCATAATAGTAAAATTATTGTCCTTTAGTGTTTTAATGTTTTAGAGCACAAGGCTATTAAATTAAATACAGCATAACTATTTCGTTGATAATGACGATGAAAGGACCATTAAATTCAGTCGCTATATCCGGAAGTCGCTATATAAAAAGAAAGAGAGAAAGAATGAAAGAAAGAAATTAGACAAGAAAAGTACCCAGTAACTGATTCTTATATTTAACTTTATCAACCTTAACATTTATAAACAATTACAAAGTGCAACTGCTGGCTACCTGTGAATGTAAACAAAAAATAAAAAAGTTTTGTGTTTAGACTCTGTCGCAATATCAGTATGAGATTTCTAGCATCTTGTAATTAATAGTTCATTAATATTAGTCACTAAAACCGAAATCGACGTTACATCCGAAGTCGTTACAGCCAAATTATATTCTTAAATTACTCTTTATATCAGAGGGCTTACGTGTTATGCCGTTATAACCAAAAGGTCGTTAAAACCGACGTCGTTATAAATGAAATCCACTGTACTAAACAACGAACGGCAAAACAATATATTTACAAACTTAGCAATGAAAAATGAATCGGTGAATTAAGATAGGATAAAAGCTCGAAGGTAGAAAGGCTGGAGACGAACTGAAGAATTTTAGAAAGGAATTATTTAGGAATACTTATGAAGGAGGAGCGATGAAAGTAGGGTATCAATAGGTTGGCAACGAAGTTGGAAATTTTTTGAGATAAAAAAAGTAAGAAATATATCTTACCTAGTACCAAACCAACGAAAAACCTATCGTAAAAGTGCAATTAAGAAATAATGAAGGGTACAAACGTCATCCAGTTACTTTCACGAAAGATGAACCGTTAAAGGGGATTATAGGAAAGTTATCCGCCACAGTACCATTTTTAATTGACTAAGTATAGATAATTAAATTTGTCCAAGGAGCCTAGTCGGATGAAAAGGTCAGAAGAAAAGGTCAGAAGTTTCCAGATATACCAATAAAAAATGGATCATGTTCGACATTAATAATAGAGAAGATCCTCAAAATTTTATCTTCAAATTTTGAACTATAAAAATAAAAGAAAGCGTAATTTACCCTCATATTTTGACCTTCTTATCCAGCCATAGCAATAGCATATTTATAGTTTGGATGCAACCAACTACACCCTACAGTAGACATTTAAACAGTCCTACCCAATTTTGTTACAATTGATTGATTATACAAACTATCAAATAAATAAACACTAAATAAATAGTAAAATACTTACTAGGCAGGAATGAAGAATTCGAGAAGAAAAAGTTTTAATGTCAAGTACTAAAATTTCGTTAATTTTGATGAATAATAATTAATTAGTTCGTTCATTCAAAGGTGCGAATTTTAGATAAAAATAAAGATTCATAATCAGTTCAAGTTACGACTTGGCGAAATTAAACTATTAGCTTAATTCCATTAAAAAAAAAGAAACAAAAAGAAAACAATTTATTTGGTACGTGTTTCCGCGGATTTCATCATTTATTACACTAGCCTGTTTCTGGTGGAACGATCATTAATCACAGATTTCTTTTGACAGATCTAAATTACCCTTCAACCCCAAATTCGGCAGAATGGAGCATCCAGAAATCCAATGAAATATTACGAAATAATGTGCTTAACCTTATTTCAACATAAAATAAGTAGTGTTCATTAAAAAACATGATACAGCTTCTGATATCGTGTGCCTGATTTAGATTGAATCACGATTATATTTTTGCCTCAGATTAATCCAAATCCTAATATTAAGTAATAAATTTAGTGTATGTGATCAGTGGCGTACCTAGTTAACCAAAGGCCCTGGGGCAAAAAATTAAATAGGGTCCCAACTAAACTACTTAAAATCGTTTGTTCCGTATTCGTCGTGTTCCGAATTCGACGTACTTCAGATTTATCATATTTCAGATTCGTCGAAATCCAGATTCATCGTAATACAGTCGACTCCATAATAAAATAAAAAACCAAATACAAATTGTAACTTATTTTAATGAACAAATCAAAATTATTTTATGAAAATAAAAGAAAATATCTACCTGTTACCGTTCAAAAATACGGTCCTGTGACAGACACAGACAGCGGAGGCACGTTAATAGGGTCCCGTTGAGCACCCTTTGGGCACGGAATCCTAATTAAGTAGAGATTTTTAATCCAATAACACCACTTTCTTGACCGACTATAGGTACGTTTTACGACGAATCTGGGTTACGACAAATCAAAATTCTATCAATACAACTCAAAATATAAATATGTAGTTACATTTAAATACTTTAAAGTTGCAAAGCTACTTTATCATTAGTTCTTTATTGTGCATAGCAGGGCACGTCTTGGTTCTACACTCAGAGTTTAGGAATGAATAACTGGATAAATTATTTAATATAGTTTTTTTTAAATAAAAGTTAGTGGATATTTCTAACACAATAATTTATAGTTGGTAAGTCAGAGTCCGAAGGGCCCCCTGAGCTTGGGGGCCCCGTCTAGCCTTATGGTGGTTGCGCCACTGTATGTGATGAGTTTAATAGATTACTTTGTAAAACTCGCTGTGTAAACGCCGTGGGTTATGAATTAATTAAGGACTCTCTGTTATATAAATAAATAATACAGAAGAAAAGTTTCAAAATTATTTTAATTGTACACAACAATTTTTTCACCAATACATTGGCTTCTTCAGGTGAAGATGGATTAATTTGACATGGAGTTTCAACAAGTAAGGCGTTTTACCGTTAACTCTCTGTTATATAAATTAAAAGTTTAGAATATTTGTTTAAATAAATAGATTACTAGAGATTTCAGTACTATATATAAATGTAGGTACGTATTACTAAATTACTTTATTAGACATAACATACTACGTATATCAATCAGGTACGACAAAGTTATTTTTCCGATTTCTGACGCACTATAATTTGTCGCTAATTTGTTACCAAATCCAAAAATTTGTCACTCGTGCCGTTAAGCCATAATCAGCTGATATGCTAGCTTGATATCAATCTAGCACTACACATAGCGTATTCCAAAAAAAATTGTAGGATATTAGTGTAAAGGCCACAATTTGTCACTAATTTGTTGCTGAAAGATGACACATTCAACCAATTTGTCGCTAGTACTAATCTTGAGCTGTTAAGCGAAAAACTGCTTAAAAACCATCAAAAAATTATTAAAGGAGTTCTTTGTTACATTTATTTTAAGAGATCGGATTTATTTAACAGATTTTCTAAATAAGATTTTCCCTGTTTTTCCCAAGTTGAGCAACACATTATCTTTCGAAAGTTTGATGGCTTTCCAGCAGTTTTTCGCTTATCAGCTGGACAAATTCATTGAATGCGTCATCTTTCTGCGACAATTAGCGACAAATTGTGGCCTTTACAGTAATATCCTACATTTGTTTTTTTTTTCGGGATACACTATGTGTAGTGCTAGCTTGATATCAAGCTAGCATATTAGCTGATTGTGGCTAAACGGCACGACCGACAAATTTTTGAAATTTGGTAACAAATTAGCGACCAATTAGCGATAAATTATAGTGCAAGTCAGAAATCGTAAAAATAATTTAGTATGCTAGCTTGATATAGGTTAACTTCTCTTTTATGAAATATGAAGTGTAGGTACCAGGTAATTTTAAGAGGGTGGGGGCCAATCATTTGAATACCTGTGTGATAGATATACAGATACGGTAACCTAGGAACCGAACATTCTGTTACATGCAATTACAACAGGCAGTGTTATTTTTTGATAAACAGCATATGGTATAAAAATATAAATAAAAAATACTGATAAAGAAACATGTCATTGCAATGTTCGGTACAAACACATACATAAGTATGTAGGTATCATACATCCCACATAATTATGTATAATGTTAGATATGAGGGGAGATCTTACGTAAATGGAATGACAGCTCAGCCCGTCTTGTTTTCTTAATTATAATCAAAATTGGTGTTGCTAAAGGTAATTGGATCACAGGAATATGTAACGTACTAATTTCGCAAAATTGGATTTCTTAAAATAACATACCATATCCATTAAAATTTCTAATTAATTTTCCTTTGTCTGTTATTACCAACTGTAAGTAAAGCAGTGAAACTTTGAACTACAACTACAATTTGAAGTAATTTAGGTGAACCAGTAAGTTTAGAGTTGACTCAATAATTTAGACGACAACATTGACGTTTTGTCCTGCATGTAAAGTTTATCTAGTGATAAATTATTATTGTGTATGCCAAAAGGAAACATGAAGCCGTTGTCAAAGGAACTGGACTGATAAGAGTAATTTTTGTAATTATTCAGGACATGCAGTTTTATCAGAAACTCGTTATAATTTTCATACACAAATAAAGTACTTAAACCACCAGCTTATTTGAAAGATTTTTTGAAAAAACTCTACTTGTAAGAAATTAAATTTTTTATGAGTCTTATAAACATCAAAGGTAATTAGATTAAAGAATCGTTGTAGTCCTTTTTTTTCGTACCTTTTCCAGGAAGCTTAGGCATTCCACGTCCGCAATTATTTCCGAACAATCTAATTTATCTACTCATCTCCTCCTCATCATTACTGTTTTGATTTTAATAAATATTCCCCTAACAAACCTTTGAATACTCTAATATTCCATCTTTTTTATTCATTGTTGACTTTTCAAATTTGTAAATGGTGGACTTAACTGAGTATTTGTAGTAGGGGACAGCCTGTAGATATTTACATGTACATTTATAAAATATATGTGAGGGAAAGAATAAGAAATGGGTCATTTATATTTTATATTTTTTTTATATTTTATTTCTTTATTTACAAATTCTTAGAGAAATGTAATAGAGTCAGGTTTACAAATTGTGTGAAGATATTTTATTTTATGGGTAGTGGTCCTTCCAGTGAAGAAATTCATCGATGGTGTAAAACGGACGGGTTTGAAGCCAGCGGGTGAGTTCTATCTTCAGCTGCTTCCCCTGATGCTTTCTTATTACGTCTGGTAGGTAGTTATATAGTTTGCTTCCTACATAAGATGGTTTTTTCTCGAATAGGCAGCTATGATGGTGGGGTAGGTTGAACCTGGATGCATGTCTCGTATCATGGGTGTGGAGGTCTGCCCCTCTTGGTGGTGATTTCTTATCAGCATACAAGATTACCTCCCTGATATACAAGGCAGTTGCTGTTAGGATTTTCAGGGTTGTAAATGATTCCCTACAGCCATCTCTATCTTGTAGACCAGATATGGTTCTTACAGCTCTTTTTTGTAAGATGAGTATGCGTTTGAAGTTGCCTGCCGTAGTGCCCCCCCAAACTATCAAACCGTACCTTAGGTGGGATTCAAACAGAGCATAGTAGGCAGTTAGTACTGTGGCCTCATCACTCATGTGCTTTATTTTTTTTAAGACATAGAGGCAGGAGTTAAGCTTTTTGGATAGGACGTTGATGTGTGGTTCCCAGGAGATGTTCTCATCAATTGTTATTCCTAGGAATTTAGCATGGTTTTCCATTATTAAATCCGGCAACCTTGGTGCCTCTTCTCGTTTATTTCCGAATGTTAGCTGCTTTGTTTTATTAACATTGACGGCTAGGTCATTTAAATGACAGTACTGGTATGCCATATTGACTGCGGTGTATGAGTCCACAGACAGACTATCGGTGGATTTTCCGCTTACTAGCAAGGTTGTGTCGTCTGCATACATCACAGGTGTACAGTATTCACTCAGATATTGTGGCATGTCATTTGTTAGAAGAATAAACAGGACTGGTCCGAGAACCGATCCTTGAGGCACGCCTCGTTTGTTTGGTGAGGGTGCTGATCTTATGCCTTGCGTAGTTCCCTTGCGTGTGTATTTTATTTCAACTACTTGACTTCTCCCTTCTAGGTAGCTTGCAAACCATGCTTTGGCGGTGTCTTTAACTCCCAAGTTCTCCAGTTTAGTAAGGATAAGGTTGTGTCCGAGGCAGTCAAAGGCTTTACTGAAATCAAGCATGATACTGGTTACTAATTTTTTTGTTTCTATGTTGTCAATAATGAATTCTGCCAAGTTGACTATTGCTGTGGTAGTAGATCTGCCTTTTAAAAAGCCGTGTTGGTTTTCTGAAAGTAGGTTGTGGGTGTTGCAGTGATTCATTATTCGTTTGAGCACAACTCTTTCAATGACCTTGGAGAAGGTAGGAATAAGAGAGATCGGGCGGTAGTTACTGGTTTCTGTTTGACAGCCGCCTTTGTACTTGGGGTAGACTTTTGCCTGCTTCAGTGCCGATGGGAAGTGGCCTTGTATCAAGGATAGATTTATGATGGTAACCAAGGGTGGTATAAGTGCCTTGCTGCAGTGTTTTAACATTTTAGCAGATATGTCGTCAAGACCAGCAGATGTTTTAGGCTTAAACCTTTTTATAATATCCTTTAGTTCTTCATAGTCAGTGAGAGGAAGGTGAGATAGATCGTGGTTTGCTATTTCTGACATCTGGTGTAGAGTATTGTTTTGTATATATTTTGGATGTGCTTCAAGTGTTTTGTCTGCAGTGGTTGTAAAGTAGTGATTTAGATGATTGGCTATTTTATTTGGGTCCTTTGTCTTGTGTCCATTAATTTCTATTTCCATCTGTACTGGTTCTGGATGGTTGTGGTTCCTTTCACTGTTTATGATTTGCCAAACAGCCTTTGATTTGTTTTCTGCATTGTTTATGAAGTCTGTGGAAGACTTCCGTCGCAGCATTTTGAGTCTCAGATCATAGTCTTTCTTGGCTCTTTTCATGTCTTCTTTATTTTGTTCTGTCCCTGTAAGTTCATAATTCCTGAGATGTGTCAGATATGTGTCTTTAAGAGCTCTGGCTTCCTCATCTGCAAGAAATTTTGTTTTCTTTTTCTTGGAGTAAACCATTTTAAAAGGGCAGAAGGTATCAAGTCTTTCAGTTATAATAGCTAGAAAATTGTTATATGCATCTTCAGCAGTTGCTGCACTATGTACATGTGTCCAGTGTTCGTCTTCGAAGGAAGAGTTAAGTTGATTTAGACTTCTATGGTTAAGAATGCGTCGGATGGTACAGTGATTTTCATTTGGTTTGACAGTTGTTTCCAGTTCACAAAGTTGTGCTGTGTGGTCAGAGACACCAGCATGTATAACCATAGCCGTCAGCTGTTCTTCTATGTTTGAGCATATACAGTCGATGGACGTTTGGGAGGTAGGAGTTATTCTTGTCGGAGGGAGCGGTAACCGTGTTATATTATGGCTGGAGAGCATGTCATTCAGTTTCCTTGAGTTGTTGTCATCTTTTAGGCTGTCAACGTTGATGTCCCCCATTATAATTACAGGATGGTTTTCGGCTTTTGTATTTTCCATGATTGTCGATAATGTTTCTAGACATTCATCTAGTTGACTGGCTGGTGATCTGTAGATGCCCAAAATGTGCAGTTGTTTCCTTCCTAGCGGTATTTTTACCATGGCGACTTCGCAGGTGAGCTCTACGCAGAGTTCTTGTGTGCTGATGGGTAGTGTGGATGTTGACAGATTTTCTTTGACCAGTATTGCCACTCCCCCTTTCTTATTGAGAGCCCTGCTGAAGTGGATTTTCAGTTGGTATCCTTGTATTGCTGTGTGTTCAATTTGTTCTCCTTTCAGTCCATGCTCGCTCATAATTAGGACATCAGGTTGAGTTTCTTCAAGCAGTATGTTTAGTCTATCAATTTTGTTTCCCATTTCTTGCATGTTTTGATGGAGAAATTTCAGTTTGTTCTTGCTAACCTTACACCTTGTCTTCTTATGAGAGGTTGTGTTTTCTTTCTCATTACTGTGTTGATGAAAAGTCAGAGATCCAATTGTTGAGGTGGGAGGGATCAATGATTGCTAGGAGTACTGGATTCTTGACTTCATTTTCTCTTTAAAGTTTAAATAGCAAGTGCAGTTCTTATCAAAGACAGTATGGTTTATTTGGATATTTTGTAATTTCAAAACTTTCTGAGCAAATACACAGTTCGTGCATTCGAACTCCTTGGCTGTACATTCCTTACTGTGGTGATTTTGGTTGCATAATGGGCATGTTGTGTCTTGATTTCTACATTCATTAGCTTTATGGCCATATTTCCAGCATTTAAAACATCTTAAGACGTTTATGAACTCATATACTGGATAGCTTTTCCACCCAACGAATAGTTTTCTACTTTTCATTAATATCGAAAATGCTCTGGGGGACAATTTAAAAATTAAGTTATAGTTTTGTTTATTTTTAGGCTTATATTTCTTGATAAGATTTATCTCATCATCTTCAATTTCTGCAAGTCCATTCTGTATTTTTATTTTTTCTAAAAGACTATTCTCATTTTTAATATCCTCTTCTTGAAATCCTATGGCAGTTACTTTAGGCATAATTTTACGAGGCACTTCAATAGTGAAATTTTCCGAAAGTTCAGAAGCAAATTTATCTTCTAGTTTTTTAAGCGAGTCACTATCTTGGCATTCGATAACAATTTTACCTTGTCCCACAGGTTTGACCTTATTAATAGAAATCGATAACTCAGTTGGATTAATTTTTTGCATCACAGCCTGTTTTGTAGTATTGCTGTCTTGACCTTCATTTATTGGTTTAACAATTAGAGGTGGAAGTCTTTTTTTACTTACAACTTGTGTCCATGTATTCGAAAAATTCGACTTATTGCCTTCACTGCTAAGTTTTTTCATCAAATCTTCTGTTCTGTTTGTACATGTATTGGTCTGTAGTTCCAATTTATCGATCCTTTTAGCTATATCTAATTTAACTGCCATTACTTTAACACACTTTTGGCAAAACCAAAACAAATTAGTGTTATCGTTAATTGCTTTACATACTGCATCCTTAATTTGAACACACTGAGAATGGAAGGAATCATCACAAAGTTTGCACGCAATAGACTTTGAATTTACTATGAAATTGTCGGAGCAATAGGCACACACGTCCGCACTCATGGCTCGTAAATTACTTATACTGTCACTTTAAAGATATAAAAAGGGCGATGAAAGAGAGTTCTGATGGAGATAACTATCCTTTAGAAAATACACGATGATATTGATTGACATCTTCTATTTTTGCCAGAAGAACAATGCCGTTGTCAATAGCTACGCTCCAGAAATTGATTAAATCAAGACGTTTGAAAGGCGCTCAACAGGAAAAACGAAATTTGGTACCTAACACAGTTACAGATGTACCTAACTCCAATAAATCGATTTCTTGGCGAAAAATTGTATCCACCTCTTTACCAGAGGATCTTTTTTGATAAGCTCGCAACTTTAAACTCATATCAAGACAATTTAATTTCGAAATCCATATCAATCGCTTTAGTGGAGAAAGAAAAGAAAGAGGAAATCAGAATTAGATTATAAAATGGACACAAAAGGAATCACGTAGCTTTGTTGTGATTTATATTCGTCATAGCTAATCTTTCAAATTCGATAATCTTAAATACAATCATTTCTGGAACATCACCCTCTCCCTGTGAAAGGGTAAAATTGTTGCGTATTCCAAAGTGTGACTTATATTATACTTTTTAAACCTAATAGGTTACTCGAATGTCAGATAATTTTAAAGGATATATCGTGTAAAGGTGCTAATTATGTGTAAACAAGAAAAAAAATGATTTTAGGTAAATTAAGCTTCCGAACTAATGTAAGTAAACTTTTTAATTTAATGCATAAACTGAAACTTGATGGATTTTTCTTGTTTTAAATACGTAGTTTATATTTCTTAGAAAAGCATTAAAGGTCAGCATAGCGCCAACAAAAACAAATTCCTATAATAGGTCAAGTTCAGGCGTTTTATTATACCTACCTTTAGTATTTTGATCGTAAAAAAATGCGAAATTTAATTACGTACAACTACGATCATAATTTTCATCGACAATATTACTTATTCAGTATAAAAGGAAATGTAAATTTAGAACGATGTGTACGTTCCTTTGAACTCAGCAGTTTAATGACCTTAACTACACATATAGGCTTCTAATGGAAATTTTCAGATCTATTTTAAATTGGAATATTATTTTGTATTTTTATAATTTTAGTGAAAATATATTTGTATTTGCTTTAAAATTGAGTCAAAGTTAACTTCTTTTAGTAAATATGTGAATGAGGAGTTTAATTCACTTAAATAATGAGCAGGGGGTGGCCCAAAAAGTAAGCAACATGTTCATTATGGAAAAATAAATTTTATGTATATAGAGCGATTACAAAGACCCTAGTAAAATAAATGTGACAACCCCAAAAGGGTGTTTTAAACTAACAAATAAATTAAATTTGACTGTCTTAGATTACCTAGTGTTAAAGTAAGGAATAAATTTTGTTCAAAAGGTTTTTGAATTTAAAAAGTTGTTTCGTTTTTAGGCCAATCCACACATATTCTAAACCACAAAAGTTTTTTCGTTAAACAGTAATTTTTTACACTATTATACAAAATTGTACGTATATCAAGCTAGCACGACAAAGTTATTTTTCCGATTTCTGACTATAATTTGTCCCTAATTTGTCGCTAATTTGTTAACAAATCCAAAAATTTGTCGCTGGTGCCGTACGCATAATCAGCTGGTATGTTAGCTTGATATCAAACTAGCACTACACATAGCGTATCTCTAAAAAGAAATATCGTATGATATTACTGTTAAGGCCATAATTTGTCGCTAATTTGTCACTGAAAGATGACACATTCAACGAATTTGTCGCTAGTCTTATCTGCAACCTAATTTAAAAGATTTGGTAAATAAATCCGATCTCTTAAAACAAATGTAACAGAGAACTCCTTGATTAATTGTGAATTAATGTCAAGCTAACATACCAGCTGATTATGGCTAAACGGCACGAGCAACAAATGTGTGGATTTGGTAACAAATTAGCGACAAATTAAGGACAAATTATAGTGCAAGTCAGACTTCAAAATTGTATTTCGAATATGCTTACTATAATTAAAAATGAGAGGTATTTTTGATTAAATTCATTAATAGTGAAGTATTTAACTTCACTTATAGTCTAAATTTATTATACTGACCTTAATTCATTTATAATGATTCCACTTAATGTATTTAATTTTGAACATTATTTATGAAAGAAGGTATATAAAATTTTATAATCGTAAAAAGACAATCAGGTTTTAAATGATGTCAAGCACATCCACCAAGAATATAAGAAATCTCTTCTATTGAATATTTTTGAATAAAATTTTCAACGAGTTCCTCATAACGGATGTTATTAAAATATGATAGTTTAGTATAAACAAAAACTGCATGGAAAAAATGATAACTTTACCTATTTTACCCGTCAAGAAAGTGAACTGGCTGGCAGTTTTTGAAACTCTTTATAAGTAGGCATACCTGCAAAAAACAAATAAATAAGAAGCAACACAATGGAAATTTGATTAACATCTATTATTAATTTATTGACAAGAATTATAAAATATGTAACGGCCGAAGGAGGAGCTTATGCTAGAGCATTAAAGTACCAATAGGCTTATTGTCTCTGCTAACTTCACGGTTAATGGCTCATAAGGACCTCCAATGAGCCCAGAATCCTAATCTACTTATGGTGACTTTGATAAATTGTTAATCAAAAACACAAATCATCAAAATAAGACTGTTCTCGTTTATCTTCTTGTTTAAGAAATTAACTTGAGTAGAGTATAGGATACGTTTGGCACCTTCCTTGAAACAAGGACTAATAAAACTGTTGTGTCCTACACAACGACTTAGGTGTAGTGTAGGTATTTTTCTTTTGATTGACTCGGATAGTCGATAATTAATTGATGTATTGATCAGTTGATTAATAACATGATGAAAGTTCACGGATTATATAAAACACAAACTTAATTTTATTTACACTAACCAAAAGGAAATGAACGAATTTATAACTATAATTGCGATTAATATTAGAGAGATATTGAAGAGTTTGGAGTGACGATAAATTACTGACTCTTGGACTAACTTGAGAATTTGTTCCCGAACTCTGGTAAGATAGAAAGGGTAAAGGGGGTTAAAAAAGTGCGCCACATGTTAGATGTATATCAAGCTAGTACGACAAAGTTATTTTTGCCGATTTCTGACTTGCACTATAATTTGTCGCTAATTTGTTACCAAATCCAAAAATTTGTCGCTCGTGCCGTTTAGCCACAAACTGCTGGAAACCCGATCGAACTGGCACTATATATGACATATCTCGAAAAGGAAACATCGTAGGATATTACTGTATAGACCATAATTTTTCGCTGAAAGATGACATATTCAATGAATTTGTCTCTAGTCTTATCTCCCGCTGATAAGCGAAAGACTGCTGGAAAACCATCAAACAATTAATCAAGGAGTTCTTTGTTACATTTGTCTTAAGAGATCGGATTTATTAACTAAATTTTTTAAATTAGGTTTTCCCTGTTTCCTCCAAGTTGGGCAACACGTTACCTTTCGTAAGTCTGATGGCTTTCCAGCAGTTTTTCGCTTATCAGCTGGAGATAAGACTAGCGACAAATTCGTTGAATGTGTCATGTTTTCAGCGACAAATTATGGTCTTTACAGTAATATCTTACATTTCCTTTTCGAGATACGCTATGTATAGTGCATACCAGCTGATTATGGCCAAACGGCACGTGCGACAAATTTTTTAATTTGGTAACAAATTAGCGACAAATTATAGTGCAAGTCAGAAATCGGAAAAATAACTTTGTCGTGCTAGCTTGATATACGTACGTGTTAGTGATGCTTCAAAAAGAAATAGAATAGTAGAAGTCATAGCGAGAAAAAATATTGACTGTCGTCGATGGTGTATAGATTTGGGACAATAAAGCAGTAATAAATAAGGACTTCCAAAACGGTCGACAGTGAAATATTTGGGAAGTGGCGTTACTAATAGTAAAGCAATTAAAAAAGAGTTATTTTTGATACTTTCTACCTCAATAATATAATTCAAATTTTTAACTGAGCGTAACGAAAGAAAAGGATAATTTTATCAAAAATTGTTAATGGTAATTTAAAAACGTGTGACGGACGCAACAAAAGTCGTTTACTACGATTTCTCTTTATTTTTAGGTCCAATTGTAAATAATTGCGAAGATTTTAGATTTTTAACAATCATAAAATAGTAAAAGCTATTATCAAGTATTAAGAATCGCTAATTGATTGAACCAGACGAGGAATAACCTTCACAAGTCATGACTGCATCATGAAGTACCTGCCTATCTGGAGGGTTCGCTCTATACACATAGAAAACAAAGAATTTTGCTGACACTCTTAGGGTTGACTATGTACAAAAGATACCCTCATGAGGTCGTTATGTATACGTGTTTTTGAGTACGTCTATCATGTTTTATCAAAAGCCACGCGTGACTCCAGGGACCCTTATTACTTACTGGTAGGTGAATGTCATTTAATTCAATTTTCGTGACCCGCTTCGTGATAAGTTCAATTTGTTCTTTCTACCTCCTTGGCACCACGAAATCTTTTTGAAATTTAGTGCATGGATGAATTCTCCCCTCGAAAGCGAAAAACCGTTTTTTTTTTTCTTTTCAATTTAAATGATAATTAACAAAGTTTAAAATACTTTTCCTCTCATTAATAGTAATTTAATTTTAAGTTTTTTAGAGAGATTAAATTTGGTCCTATAAGAAAGTTAAAGTTAAAAATCACAAATGGTTCCTTTCTCCTTACAAATTATAATTTCTGTTAATATGTAGGTATTTTAATGAATTTTATTTGACAGAACGATAAGGGTAGATGGTTTGTTTGAAAAGTTTACTTCAGCGTACATAAAGGAACTCTTGAGGGAAATATACAAAGTTGTAAAAGTCCACATTTTCTCTAATGAGGAGAGAGAGTCGATCTTTTGCTTGGGTCGGTTAGTATGGCAAAAAATAGCAGGAGTGGATACACACTTTTTAAATGAAATGATCATTAATTGTCAAAAAAAATTAACTACACTCATTTTACGAGAAAAAACCGTTATTGCCTTTTTGTTTTTAAAACAATCATGGAAATATAAAAGAGGAAGCAAGAAGTTGGGTCTTCACAATTTTTCTTTTTTAATTTATACTTCAATAATTATTCTAATAACGCTTTAGTTTCTATAATAATTTCTTTAACCTAAGAAGAAATAGAAATTGAATTTTGTTTGAGTTTTCTTCCTAGGATGTCTTTTCAGGGATTATGCTTCTCTTTATCACATATATTAAACTAGCACGACAAAGTAATTTTTCCGACTTGTGACTTGCACTATAATTTGTCGCTAATTTGTTACCAAATCCAAAAATTTGTCGCTCGTGCCGTTTAGCCATAATCAGCTGGTATGCTAGCTTGATATCAAGCTAGCACTACACATAGCGTATCTCGAAAACAAAATATCGTAGGATATTACTGTAAAGGCCATAATTTGTCGCTAATTTGTCCCTGAAAGATCACACATTCAACAAATTTGCCGCTAGTCTTATCTCCAACTGATAAGCGAAAAACTGCTGGAAAGCGATCAAACTCTCAAAAAGGTAACGTGTTGCCCAAGGAAACAGGGAAAACCTAATTTAAAAAATTTGGGAAATAAATCCGATCTCTTATAACAAATGTAACAAGTAAATATTTGATTAATTATTTGATGGTTTTCCAGCAGTCTCTCGCTTATCAGTTGGAGAGATAAGACTAGCGACAAATTCGTTGAACTTGTGATCTTTCAGCGACAAATTAGCGACAAATTATGGTCTACAGTAATATCCTACGACATTTCCTTTTCGAGATACGCTATGTGTAGTGTTAGCTTAATATCAAGCTAGCACTACAGCTGATTATGGCTAAACGGCACGAGCGACAAATTTTTGGATTTGGTAACAAATTAGCGACAAATTATAGTGCAAGTCAGAAATCGGAAAAATAACTTTGTCGTGCTAGCTTGATATACGTCTTTTTATCTAATGTTTGAATAAATGTGTATTGGTATCTACTGTATCGAGTAGATAAATGGCACCATTGAAAGTGAAAGACATTCACTCCAATTGCTTGTCTTTTATCGACTTCTTAGGAACGTTACTCCATACATCTGGAGCCACAGCTGGTCGATAGTTACAATAGAAGCTTGAACTGTGACCTTTTCAAACTGTACGAAATTAAGTTGATTTGCAGCAGCTGATATAGTAGTTCAGTGCAGGGTAATTTACATTGCAATATATACATTTACTGACCCAATTCACTTTAATATGGGCGCCATGTTGGATCTTCGAGTCCGTGAAATGAGCGTGGAATGAATTTATTCCAACTAAACTTTCTGGATACTTACTTAGGAACATAAAACTGGTAAACGTTCATCTGGTTTTTTGTTACAGAACTATTTGTCATTTTATGGGAATTTTTAGGTTCTTAAAATATTTTAAAGATTTTTTTTCAATTATGTCTTAGATTCTACGTTTCTAAGTAGGACACGACATTGCAGGGTTGATGTAAAACAGATTTGTTTATACGCTAATGGTTTTCAAGTGTTAAAATGTAAGAGAGGATTAAAGAGATTCCTACAAACCTCAGATAGGGGGTAGGGGTTTATGGGAATAAGGAATAAGAGGTTTATAGGAATCACCCAGGTTATAAAAGTATTTCAAGAATTTTTTTTAATACTCGCTCAGATATCACCTTTCCAGGTAGGGCAAGCCAAGCCAGAATGGATAAAAAACAATTTTTTTGTACTTTAATAGTTAGGAACTGTTGTTTAGTGAGAATTGAGTTACATCCTGAACTATAGTACATATACAAAAAATAAGAGTCCTTCTCAATACCAGGACTCACAAAACTTCATTCAAAATTTGGTATCATTGTTTCTGTCGTTATAAAAATATTTGACATTTTTTTAATTCTCTCTTAATACCACGTTTCCAAGGAGGGAAGGACACGATGATGATTAACAAATTTTCTTTTATCTTAATGGTCATCAAGTGTTACTCAGCGAGGATGAAATTAAATCTTGAATTTAAAAACAATGCAGTCATAAATATTTTTAGTTTATAGTAAATACAAGGTTTTATAAAACATCATTCAAAAATTCGTGTCAGACAAACGTTCATATTTGTTTCTATCGTCATAACAATATTCGAAGTTTTATTAATTTTCTCGTAAATTCCACGTTTCTAGGTAAGAATGAGCAGGGCAAGAATGACGAAAAACAAATTATATTTTCCTTTGGCGATTAATGATTAAATATCAATGTTATAGCTTGAATATGCAATAATTCTTATTATTTAACCTATTTGGGGTGGTTTATAGTCGCCTACTCATGAATTCCTAATGCCATGTATCCAGAATGGATCCATAAATAATATTTACAGTCATTAACTTAATTTCAGGTCGTCTAGAGTCTAGAGCATTCTTATTTATCCCACATAATCGTTTTTGGCCTACTACATTGCCGTTTTATAGTAGGTTTGATTTACAATCCATTTCCAACAGGAGATAGGATTTATTTTCTGTTTTCCACTTTTCTCCATTTTAAACAACTCCAATTCCATGTAAAGCAGGCTTTATTGCAAGGAAACCGTTCGATGGTTTTACTTTCAGATAAGGAGGCTCGAAAGCTATTGACCTTGTTTGCAAATTGTCCTCGTAAAAGGACGTGTGGGCGATCTGCTTCAAAGTGAAAATTTCATTATTAACGGGCGGGATTCTGCGAAAAAAGCAGTTTCCAATTTCACTTTAATAGAATATTGATTACGCAATAATTTGTATGTACGTACTGGTGACTTTCGGGAAACCGCAAACGAAAACAGCTCGAGCACCATGCTCATGGAATTTGAGTGCAAATTTCAGAACGAGTTTTGCAGAATGTTATGTTTTAAAAATGGAAAAAAACATATTTATAAAAAATACACATTTAGAGGGTTCGATTTATAAAAAATTAAAATGATTACTTCGCGTTTTAAATGGAAAACTCATATTTCGTTAACTGTTATTATCATTTCTGTAGTATAACAATTTCACAATATCGATACACCATGTACATTGTAAAAATTTAATAAAAACGGTAATAGAAAATGGGAAAAAAGTCAAAGTAGTACATTAGTAAAAATCTGGATGTGGAGGGTAGATTTTATAAGAGTTCCTTTACAATTTAAATTCCTTACTGTAATAAAGTTTCTTTTTTGGGACAAATCGGGTGTCCAACTCCAATTCTGGGGAAGTTTTTTTAGCATTCTGGTAAATTAATTTTTTTGTATATGCCACATTTTCTATTTTGAAAATAATTATTATTCTCACGCCCGATTCCTCATTAGATTAGATACCTACTGGAAGCTGGAAGACACTTTCAACTTTGTTTTTGTTAATTAAACACCCTGTATTTATTCAATTTTGAATTCTCTTGCTATAAACAAGCAGCTACTAAATTTGGCACACCATAAACCTGCGCTTTAATTTGATTTATCATTTCAAAAATACAAAGAATTGTCAACAACAGCTTTAAAACTGAGACTTTGACGTTCATGAAACCTCACAAATGCATGTTTCATTACCTAATCAATTTTTAAATTTATTTCATCATGACTGGCATGTTTCATTTAATGTGTTGGATGTCATTTGACTGAATATTTAACAGATACAGTTTTTTAAAATGAGGTCTCTTTAAAACTTTAACAAATTCTAATAATTTTTTTGATTTTGATTTTGACTCAACCTCCTGAAATCATATTCTGTTTCAACATTTATGAAACTGTTTCTAGTCTTTATAATATTTCGAGTTTTGTACTACGTATTAAATCAATTTCCTCAAACACCTAGTTGTTACTTAATTATTCTACAACTACAAATTACATTTATTTCTAAGGGAATAGTAAGAAGAGTTAAAGGGAGTGCTTTAGATTTTCAAAGTACGAGCATTAGCTTTCCGTTTTTTCTTTCAACGGTTAATACTTTCAACAGTTCAAATTAAAATCCAATTCCAAAAGTACTGCAACATTTGCGATCATTCCATTCGCCATTCCAAGCCCATCAGTAAAGTAAACAAAAATACCTAATGCCAGAAAATGTACGTTAGACCGTGAAACAACCATAACGCTACTTTCGCTGTCGAGACGATGTTATTCAGAAAATCCAATTAACAAGTTAAATAATTGTCAAAATAACAAACGTGTTGATCTCTGAATGGCTCATTTATTATAGAACTTTACAAATATCAGGGTCGACAAATTAATGGTTTGTTGTAGGAGTAATTTGGAGCACTTCCAACGTCTATATTGTCAACGTAACTATATACATATCTAGTTTTGAAAGTATAATTTAATTTAAATAGAGCAAATTATTAAACTAGTAATGAAATAAATACAGGTAGAAAAGAAGACATAAAATATATTGTAGCGACCAGTGACACGGTACGTGTGTGCGATAACAATTTGTGGCATGTACTTGTTATCGCTAACATGCTTACGGCGTAGACACTGCACACGGTACTTTTCGTATTATCAACTTACAAGATGTAAATCATTCTCCGGCGACAAGTAACAAGTTCAATTCTGGAATAATCGAGGACTTTCTAATTATTACTCATCATTCGGGAATACTCAGGATTTCTTCGAGTTCCTGTCTAGAAAGTTCGAAAGGTGTATATATAGTGATCATCTTTGGACCGAGAAACAGTTGTTGTAAGAAAGCATCAGTGCGCGAATTAAAACCGATAATAGACAAAGTGATATAAATAAATTGTTATATAAATAAGTGAATTGTTGTAATATAAATAGTAGTTCTAAATTAGTGTTTAAGTGTTATATAAATAGTGTTAAATAAATAATTGTTTAAATAAATATCTTTGACTAGAAAATTCGTTACAATATGGATATATTTATTATCAGTTTAATAGCTGTAAAAATTCAAAGAAATAAAATTGCTCACTTACTCTTTTACTCAATGTTCAACAGAAATCAATAACATCTCCAAATGCATTTTCCTCTATTCGAAAAAATTACGAGTGGGTACTAGTAGTTACTTTTCCCTCTTCAGATTTTTGTTAAAGTAGAATGGAAGGATCATATTACATTCTTTTATGAAATTCAACCCGCTGAAAATCATTCAGACGGTTTTGTTGGAGTTTTTGTGGAAAGCTCGTATTCTAAAGAAACGTGATATTGTATTTCATGAGCACTATATGAAATTAACAGTAATTTCCTTTTCCCTTTTTTCGCGAACGTATCGGTTTACCTACTTTTTTTTTCATGATAATCCTATTACAACCCTGTGCAGTTATAAAAAACACATTGATATATTATTTGAAATCTATTTCATTAAGTGCTGAATAAAGAACATTAAGTCCATAAACTTAAAATTTTATTTTATTTTATGTGGAATTGTGATTTATATGCGTACTCGTAGATTAGTTGCAAAGAACTTCGTTTAATTTTTTCATTGAATGCAGTGTTATTCTTAAACCCTGTACAAAACCTATTTGTGCTTGTAATTGTTTCATAATATTACTAAACAGTTAGTTGATGGCCCTAATCAAACAAAGAAATTGAAAATATTTCCTACGACAATGTTTGCATTACACGTCTGCGTTTTAGTCTCGTTTGCTTTTAATGAATAAGGCGGAATGTGTAATTATTTTCACAACACGCCGCTTTTGAAGTGCTCACGTAAAAAAGGCCGTCTGATGAATGTGAATTGAAAAATAGACACAAAGAATCTCATGTATGCTTTTATTTTTACTGGGGGCTCTTCTGTTGGCAAACCGAAAAAAATCTGCGAAATTTCTGCTTCAATTACTCTTCAAGTCGTAAATCTAAATAGTCGTTCTTTCTTTTAGACATATTTATTATGTTTTTTTTTGTAAACCACCCCATGGAACGAATTTTTATAATAATACATGATCACTATAAAAAAATATTTATTAACCAGGATTTTTTTATCAACACTGGGACAAAAAATAGGAATGAAAAGCCCTAATAGTGTCATACTGTTTTTAGAAATATCCTATGTCATCGTCAGTTTTGGAAAATATAACGTGGTATAGAAAAAATCCTACAAACACTTTCAGTCTAATAAATATTCAAGCAGTATAAGTCCAAGAAATGCAATTTACAACGTTAGGTGGATTTATGTTTTGTGCAGGATATTTTGGGAGTTATATTAATGTTTTGGACAATTTTCAGAGAAGCAGGATATATTTTTTGTTAGACGTCGCTAAAAAAACATATTCCACACGTTCATCAAATTATGCATCATCAAGAAAATTAAAAATTTATTTTTGGTAAAAGTTTTGTCTTTCCTATTGTCCCTAAAATTTGTTTTGGCTATATAACAAAAATAGTTTATGCGAAGAGCAATAGGAGTACTTAGTTAGTTGCCCTCATATAAAACTGAAAAGCTAGTTTGATCTGGTTAAAAAAAACTGATGTTAAAAAATAGTTTAACTGGTAGAATTTTAGGAAAAACTAGTTTGGATTAAACTAAACTAGTTTGGCCTGCCGCTCTTCAAATAACGTTTTAACCTAGGTAAAACCGGACGTATATCAAGCTAGCACGACAAATTAATTTTTCCAATCTCTGACGTACTATAATTTGTCGCTGATTTGTCGCTAATTTGTTACGAAATCCAAAAATTTGTCGCTGGTGCCGTTTAGCCTTAATCAGCTGGTATGCCAGTTTGATATCAAGCTAGCATTACACATAGCGTATCTCAAAAAGGAAATAGGTAGGATATCACTTTAAATGCCATAAATCAAACTCTCGAAAGGTAACGTGTTGGGAAAACAGGGAAAACCTACTCTAAAAAATTTGGTAAATAAATCCGATCTCTTAAAACAAATGTAACAAATAAATCCTTGATTAATTGTTTGATGGTTTTCCAGCAGTTTCTCGCTTATCAGATGGAGAATAGTCTAGCGACAAATTCGTTGAATGTGTCATCTTTTTTTCAGCGACAAATTATGGCCTTTACAGTAATATCCTACGACATTTCGTTTTCGTTATGTGCAGTGCTAGCTTGGATCAAGCTAGCATACCAGCTGATTATGGCTAAACGGCACGAGCGACAAATTTTTGGATTTGGTAACAAATTAGCGACAAATCAGCGACAAATTTTAGTACAAGCAAATGTACAAGTCAGAAATTGGAAAAATAACTTTGTCGTGCTAGCTTGATATACGTCAAAACCGATTTGTCTAGAAATTGGATTTGCGACATATTTACATTGTGATTTCTATTTTATAAGAAACTTTAAATATTTACATGAGAAAGATCTCAAATATTAAGACGAGAATTTTTAGAGTTCTACCTCACTCAATTATTATATACAATTAAATGTGAGACTGCAAATGAAGAATATCAATATTAGTAAAAGCATTTGAATAGTACCTTTTGATTTTTTTTACATTTTTCGAGAAATTATTAGATCCAATTGTGTGGAAAAACTTTGTCAATAAAGATTAACTAACGAAACATCTATTAGTTTGTTGTGTGAAATAGTAATATTTCTTAATTTGTTTCAGGACAGTTGTACTGTGTGTTATCCTGTTCATGACGCATTTCGACAGATCCGTCTCCTGCGTGAAGCTGCTGTGGGAATATGTGATAGGCTACTTAGGTTTATTGGTGGTGTCGTTAGCCACAGAACTTTCTATAAGTATAGTTGCCACAAGAGGAAGTATTTTAGATACCGAACCACGGAAATCTATGCAAATTATTTTATATTTTAGACTTGGTAAGTATATCTACTTATATTGTATCTGCCATTACACTAAAACTCAAATGTGGGGTTAAGAAAATAAAAGTGCTGCTCATGCCGATTTCGTTCATTTTATGGTTACTGTTTCTGACATACATTCCCATGTAACTTAACTGCTACTTTCAGAAACTGTTTTTATGTATTTGGGAAATTAGACTTATAAAGAATGCTGGTATCGTAAAAGATACTGAGTCTAATAAAAGTTTGTATACTACGTTCATATTTTGTTTTAATGTTCGATATTCCTCTAAGGAAACTGAAACGTGTCGTCGGTACAGTTTAATGGGTTTCCTGATTGATATAAAAACAGCAACAAAGATCCTCTTCTTAGATTTTAGTCATAAAATATAACAATGATGTTCAAAATTATTAACTCTAATTAGTTACTTACTAACAATTTCAATGACTCAATAAAAATAAAATATGGTATAAAACGTTAATTAAAATTGAAATTATTGTAGGTACATACATAGAGCCATTTACAATCTTAAAATTCAAAATCATTTCTTTGAGCTATTATTAAATATTGACAATTATTAAATGTATTAGCAATATCGAATGGGGTTGTGTTCCAAGAGAAAATTGCCATGGTGTAATAAAACACTTTACAGTTACGTTTCATATTCGTTTTTTACTGTTTCGTTTTATATCATATTTTTATGGTAACGTTCCTGGTCATAAACAGATTTCGATAAAGGATAATCCATTTCTTCAATCCATTAACTTAAAACTTATGTTACTCGTGCTACGTACCTACTGGAAAATTTTCATCGATCTCTAAACAATTTCGGCTGTAGGTAATTGAAAAAAAAAACAAATAAAGTAACAAATTCCCAGGAAGTTTGTTGCCTTGTTGGCTATCTCTTTTGTATTTTGTAACCATAAATCTTTGTGATATAAAAGCTTTCATTTGAGAAAGGTGTTTTGTTGGAGTCGTTCCAAATCCACTTTCCGCGTTAGCTCAAGCGTATTATCTTGATAAAAATCTTTCATTTTCTAGTGATATTACTGTGCGAAGCAGCATGGCTGATAGTCGGTGTGCTGTGGCTCGTCAATTTCTATTCCAGTTGCCAAATTGAAAAGGCAAAAGAAACTGTTTTGGGTAAGTTTTGAAGCGGATACAAAAACTATCACATGTGTTTACGTTTTCCATTTGATTTATCTAAGGAAGGGTGGCTCAAGGAAAACAAAAATATATACCTAATGCGTGGAGTCCCTCCGCGCGGAAGAAGTGAAACTTCGTAATATGGAAATGAAAATACGTAGGGGTAGAAATTGATTTTAAATGAACTCATATTGTTTCTTTAAGACAAACTTTATTAACATTGCTTACAATTCACAATTTATCGCATCTTTTAATTATCATTTCAGCTAATTTCACGACGCTCACACTGTTTACTTCGCTGCATAGCTAGAATACCACGCGAATGTGCTGATCTACCGACTCACTCTCTTTCTCTCTCCTACTTTCTACCTCTGTGTATCTTTCTTTCTCTCCCCCTCTTGCGTTGGAATATTGGACGCTACTCGTTGCTAACGCTCCCACTGGCCTGTAACAGGTATACTACCCGCATGCGTTTGAGTGCCATGCATTCACTCTCGCTCTGTGCCACGCATTCATTCTTTTGCTCTGTCTCTTTCTATTCCCCCTCCATGGTA
Organism: Agrilus mali; assembly: GCA_029378335.1. NCBI lineage: Eukaryota > Metazoa > Arthropoda > Insecta > Coleoptera > Buprestidae > Agrilus > Agrilus mali. The sequence continues at coordinate 8,318,501 of CM055662.1, forward strand.
GCGTTAAACGTTTAACGCAACCTTGTTGAAAGTCGCATTAGAAGTTTCACTACTACGCGCATGCGTTTGAGTGCCACGCATTCACTCTCGCTCTTGCACGCATTCATTCTCGCTCTGTCTCTTTCTATTCCCCCTCCATGGTAGCGTTAAACGTTTAACGCAACCTTGTTGAAGTCGCATTAGAAGTTTCACTTCAAAATATTTCACAAGAAAAAAAAGAAAGGTTACCTCAATTTAGCAAACAAATTTAAGTGTGTTTCACCCACTTCTTGTCATGAGACTGTATGATGTTCATATTGACCACATAAGTAGAGGATAAAACTTTATCCGCCAAAAAGTTGAAAATTGAGCACTCTCTTCTGTTTATTTTTGTTGATATTGTGGTTAATAAAACAAATAAACACCCAAAATCCACAAAACGTTTAGAAACCTAAAACCTCACTAAATGTAATTCCTTCTTATATTCAAGTAAAAGAACCATTCTTCTAGCAAAACAAAATTAGCTCAATTTAGAAATCAAATTTCTATATCTATTTGTGTCGAAATATGCTTTAGGTTTCTAAACGTTTTGTGGGCTTTGAGTGTTTGTGTTATTCAGTTAATTTTCCATAGTACTCCTTCAATTTTCTTTTATTTTCTTTTATGATATTGTGGGTAACTAACTGAACTTCCCATGGTCAAAGAATTCTAATAAGAAAAAGTCTATGTTTCAACTTTTGGAGTTCCATATTCCAGTGAAAAGAGATTCTTACGGTATATTTATTTATAAATACCCAATATTTAACTAGAGCCATCCTTTACATTCTTCCTTGTCTTTACCAAATCTTGAAACTTCCATTCAATTATATATGGTGACCTTTTAGGTTTGATTGTTTGCAATTGGTGTATTCTTTTATCGATCCTCATTACCGTCTGGTGCACTTACGATTCAGCTGGTAGATCTTGGGTGAAGATGAAAAAGTACCAGATGTCAATGAGGCAGTCGGAGTCCAAATACCAGTATAAAAGGTCCGGTAGTACGAGGAACTGGAGACAAAGGTTCTTGAAAAAGTTACCGATGAGATAAAGTAAATTTATTGAGGAACTCTCGTTTTCAGAAAAGTCCTCAGAGCTTATCAAGACAGCTGGGACCATAGATGTCGATTTCTATTTTGCTGTATGCGCCCGTCTGATAGAAATCGGAACTCTTTTGCCGATATCGCAAGACTTTTGTCTGACTTTTTCAGGGACCTTGATGTTGTGCCATCCGATGTCGTTGCGGGCCTAGTTTTATTAAGGAAGTTTCAAAAGATTGAACGAAAAGCAATTGTTGAACAGGTATCCATTATTAAACCACGACATCGTTCAACTCTTATCTAAAACCTTATTACATTTCATTCCAGCGGAAAAACGATACTTATGAATTTCTCTCCGGAGTACCAATAACTCCCAGGACCCATTTTCTAGCCCTCCACGAAGGCGGTGATTTGGAACTCTTTCAAGCCGTAATTCATTACTCTAATTATGCCTTAAAAGCGTATGGTTGGCCAATGTATCTTATGACTGAAAATTTTGGTATTTGTAAACTTTGTGGTAGCCTGAGCTGCTGCTGTGTGCCGTGTAGAAAAGAGAACCAAGCCGAAATAATTGACGATAATTGCTGTAACTGCCACTTTGCTTCTTTAAAGAAATTGTCAAAAATTGGCGATATCGAAATAATATATGCCACGTATCATGTCGACGTTGGTGAAACACCTTTTTTTGTTGCTTTGGATTACGATAGGAAGAAAGTTGTTGTCAGTATTCGAGGGACTTTAAGCATGAAGGTAAATCCAGAATTCTTTGTGCAAGGGTAGAGTTTCATGGTAAATTTTGTAGGATATTTTAACGGACTTAAACGCCGAAGCTGAGACAATACCACTTACTCCTCCTCAAGAGGATTGGCTGGGCCATAAAGGTATGGTGCAAGCTGCCCAATACATTTTGGAAAAACTCCGTTCAGAAAGGCTTCTTGAAAGGGCCTTCGAATTTAAACCAGAGAGAGGGACCAGAGATTTTAAAGTGGTTGTAGTGGGACATTCTTTGGGGGCTGGAACAGCGTCCATTTTGGGGATTCTGCTTAGGCAGGAATTCCCCGATTTAAAGTGCTACTGTTATTCACCCCCTGGAGGACTCCTGAGGTAAAACATACACAAATATTTTTGACTGAAAAATGTTTAGGTAATCAATTTATTTGTATGTTACTTTCAGTGCGTCTGCAGTAGAGTACACGAAATCATTCACGATCTCAGTAGTGGTGGGGAAAGATGTAGTTCCTAGAATAGGTCTAAACCAAATGGAAGCGCTAAGGGCTGACCTCATCAATGCCATAAAAAGAAGTGTAGATTCTAAGGTAGGAACTTCCATGTAATTATTATTTTTTAAATTAATTCAGTAATTAAAATGAATTTTCCGAAAACAGTTTGGATATGAAATCTGACAATGAGAGTTAACCAAAAATATTTTTCAATTTCTGACATTTCCTCTTCATAAATAAATTTCCTTTTGCCGATACAACTTTCCAAACTTGCAGGTAAATTCGTCACCATTTTCTTTAGCCATCTATTTGTGGTATTTGCTGGAATATCAATATTTATCTACTCCTTCCGTGCCCTATAAAATACACTTAAACAAAGATAACAGGATTTACCCAAAATCTTTTTGACATTTGCTTTTATTGACTCGTTACTTAGATATTTGCTGAAGGCATTTATCAGACGACAGATTTATTGACCAATAAAGACTTTTACGAACATTTATACAGGACGAATTACTTATTTTAATGGGTTCCTGTCACGTTGCGTCGTCCTGTTTTAGACCCCGATCTTCCTAACGAGGTCAAATGTATTCCATGACATCACTCGCTATTAATAGCGTTAACTAAAAAGTAGTAATAGAGAGGTAATAGGTAAATAAGAATATCTATAGGTATCCCTACCCCATATGAACGAGAATTTAGCCTGCATCAGTTATTGTTTCAACAGTTTTTTCAAATTATCATTTCAAAATCATATTATAGATAAGGTAGGTAGGTACCACTGTATCATAAATTTTTTTGTGGGCTTGCCATTTGCAAGAGTTACACTGGAGCTATTTCATCATGTTTCTTAAAAACTGTTTGTACTTCTAAAACTACGCTGATATTAATTGAAATTCGTGAATATTTTTATAAAAACCCTTTTTATTCCCAGGGTGAAAAACTTTTTTAATATAAGTGTAGGAAATTCTACCGGATTCTTGTAAAAAACACATTTGCAGAAAAAATGCTAAGATCATAAAAGTTTTATGGAAATAAAGTTGAAGTTGAACGAAATGACTTCCTAAAATGTCTGTTAGAAAACCTTACTGTCGCGCAAATAAGAAAGATTGTAGTTTCTCCGATAAAGTTTTCGGTCGACCGCATATTTCGTTTTCAAATGTGATGCTTGGGAAATTTTTGCCAGATGATAATGTCGAAATGGAGATAGGCTACTAAAGTGGAAAGGAATGGACTTGTTAAGTGACAATAAAAAAAAATTATTGCTATAAAATGATTTTGTGCTTATCTGAACCACATATATCTAATAGAATAGCCACAAAAAGGAAAACCAATGATCACACAGTGGGACAAATGTATTCTCTAACACTTTTAGGTTTTCTCTTTGTTTCTACGTAATTGGCACAAAAAATCATTTCTTTGAGCAGTAAATAATAATTCAAAACAAACTATGTATCAGTCTATAAATTTTCATAAAAATACCACATTCTGTAGAAAAATTATGGGATGCTATTATTATAAAGTACATGCTATAAGTCGAAAAAACGCAATCTTCTTGATGATTTTCTTTTTTCATTTAAACAAAACAAAATTCCACATAAAAATGTTTAGTAAAATGCAACGGTTTGATTATTCTTAGTATATTATGCTCAACTAACGTTTGATTTAACTGGCAATCTGGATCAGCAAAGGTGGTTTTAGGTTCTGATTCCCTTCGGTACCAAAACAAACAAAAATTTGACATCCATAAATATCAATAAGTAGATTCTTAATAAAATTATAACTTTAGATACACCCATGACTGTTTAAATCATGTCCTGTCAATTAAACTTTGGTAACCCCTTTTGTAAATAATCAATATTCTCTGATTAAAACTTAAATATTATAAGAAACGTATTACTACTAGCCAGGCACCTTCGCCATTTTTTATTATTCGTTTAATTAAAACTGTTGTAGATGATCATGTTATTCTCTTTTAATAATCATCAAATAATAAATCCTGAATATTCTGTTAATGTCTGCTAAATAACGTATATCAAGCTAGCACGACAAAGTTATTTTTCCGATTTCTGACTTGCACTATAATTTGTCGCTAATTTGTTACCAAATCCAAAAATTTGTCGCTCGTGCCTTTTAGCCATAATCAGCTTTATGCTAGCTTGATATCAATTCCAAAACCATATTATAGATAGATATAGCGTATATCTCGAAAAAGAAATATCGTAGGATATTACTGTATAGACCATAATTTGTCGCTAAAAAATGATTCATTCAACAAATTTGTCGCTAGTCTTATCTCCAGCTGATATACGAAAGATTGCCGGAAAACCATCAAACACTTAATCAAGGAGATCTTTGTTACATTTGTTTTAAGAGATCGGATTTATTTACCAAATTTTTTAAATTAGGTTTCCCTGTTTCCTTCAAGTTGGGCAACACGTTGTGTCATCTTTTAGCGACAAAGTTTTGGATATGATAACAAATTAGCGACAAATTATAATGCAAGTCAGAAATCAGAAAAATAACTTTGTCGTGCTAGCTTGATATACGTTATTTAACAGACAGAATATTAAGGTTTTACTAATTGATTATTATTAAAAGATAGATGGAGAATACTATGACCAAATAAAACAGTTTTAATTAAACAAATAATAGAAAATGGCGAAGGTGCCTGGCTAGTAGTAATACTTTTCTTATGTTTCAGTTTTAATCAGAGAATATTGATTATTTACAAAAGGGGTTACCAAAGTTCAATTGACAGGACATGATTTAAACAGTGAGGGGTGTATCTAAAGTTATAATTTTATTAAGCATCTACTTATTGATATTTATGGATGTCAAATTTTTGTTTGTTTTGGTACCGAAGGGAATTAGAACCTAAAACCACCCTTGCTGATCCAGATTGCCAGTTAAATCAAACGTTAATTGAGGATGGATAATATACTGAGAACAATCGAACCATTGCATTTTACTAAACGTTTTCATGTGGAATTTTCTGTTTTAGTAAAAAAAAAAGAAAATCAAGAAAATTCTTGAATGAATAACATAAAATCAATTTTTTGTTCAATCAAATTAGGAATAGCTATCATATCACTTTCCAGACCTATGTAGCAACGATATGTTTGAACATTATTTTATATTACACGCAATATTTAAGCAGTCTTTCATCTTTTTTTTTGCATTGATATATATACCTTTTGGTACCATAAATGTAAAAACAAAATATTTTTTTGTTACAATTACTAACAATTAGTAGAAAACTGGTAAATATGTGTTTATCATTTTGGCATTAGAAATCATATTTTGTGTAAAGATTTTATTGTCATTCAAAGAATGCCGCAATGACAGCAAGTCGAGTTTTTTTAGTTATCTATGAAAGGTTTAGGTTTCTAAATGATCATATTAATTAGAACAGATTCTGAGTTAAAATTAGTTACTATTATACATATTTTTTTCTAAATGAATAATCGGAAACAAAATATTTCATTTTTCAAGTCTTCAATGATTGATTTTCTTAAAATACGGTATTTACAAACGAGTACTTTTATAATAAGTGATTATGAATATTATGAAAATTTATTTAGTTTTTTGCATTCACTACATAATTTGTGTTTGATGGAAAAGAATTTTGACAAAGCTCGCAAATTAACGGTTGCTTTGATCCACACAGATAGGAATCGGGTGCCATTAGATAAAAGCTAATGCATATAAATGAGCAAGGATTTCCGCAGATGGAGATTACAACTAAAATTAGTTTTTGTGGTGAATGCCACATCGTCACCTTGGTTAGAATACACATTTAGGAGTACCAAGGCTTTCACAATTCCATTTCTCTTTAGGGGTCATCCATTAATTACCTAAATTAAAAATAGAGGTGGGAAGGGTGCAGAAAAATCTCACTAAATTTCATTTAGATAAGGGGAGGAAGTCGCTGAAAACCTCATATCAACATTTTATATGTTATAATATAATAATATAATAAAAGAGGGAAAGCAAGAAAATGAGGATGGGAAAAGGGATTAGACAGGGATGCAACATAAGTATTCAGATATTTAATGTATATATAAGTGATTTAGAGGAAACAATAAGTAAAATTAATGAGGGGGGAATAGTGATAGGAGGGAAAAAGATATGGATATTATCGTACGCAGACGATATAGCGTTAATTGCGACAAGTTGGGGTGCAATGAGGGAAATGGCAAAAAAATTAGAAAAATACCTGGAGAAGAAATGCCTGCAGTTGAATGGTGAAAACGCCAAAATAACAGTTTTTGGTGAAGTAAGAGGTAGGAAAAGAAAAGAGAAAAAGGAAATGAGATGGAAGGGGAAGGTGATAGAAAGGGTTAAAAAATGCAATTACTTGGGGTACATGCCGACAGAAAACAACAAAGACGATGTGCACATAAGTAACCAAGCAGCTAAAGCAAATGCATTGCTGGGGAGATTATGGGGAATAAGACATAAATTATGCAGATATAACTGGGAAAGAAGGGTGGTACTATTTAAAACGTTAGTAAAAAGTATAGTCTTTTATGGAGTCTAGATATGGGGATGTAAAGAGTATAGAATAGCAGAAAATATTTATAAAAGGTATATAAAATGGGTGTTGCGCTTAGAAAGAAGAAGTACCCCAGACTACATTTTAAGAAGGGAAACAAAATGTAGGAAAATGGTGGAAAATACAAGAAGGAGGGCTGTAACATATGAAGAAAAATTGGGGGAATTACCAGAAGGGGACTTAAGAAAAGAGATATGGAAGAAAAAGGTATTGGGGATCGGGACAAAAAATAAATATGATCTGGAAAGGGATAAAGCCTTAACAGAAATGGCAATAAGTAAAGAACAAATGGAAGAGTGGAGAGGAAAGGGATTGAATGTTAGTAGGATGGTGGGGAAAAGATGTAATGAAATAGTAAGAGGTGAGGATTTGAGAAAAATTTGGGAATCCAGATGCGCGAAAGGTATGAGGGAGTTATTATGGGTAGAATGGCAAGGGGATGAGGTGCCAGGATATCTAAGAGAAGGAAAAAGTATAGAGATAATAGCTAGATTCAGAATGGGGAATGAGTGTAATGAGAATAAGTTTTGGATGGAAGAAGGTAAGAGATTGTGTAGAGAATGTAGAGAGAAGATTGAATCAATGGAGCATGTATTAGAAGAAGTAATGGGGAAGAATGAGAGGGAGGAACTTGGAAGGATAATAAATGCGGATGGTAGTGCTTGGCCCGATTGAAACAATTTTTAAAAAGGAAAGGTGTGGAAAGGGGGGGGAGGGAAATAGAGGAAAAAAATGATAATAAGGGAAAAGGAAGGAAAGTGCTTAGTTTAAATATATAATGATAAAATTTTATAGGTTGGAAAAAAAATTATGTTTCTTTTTTTGTCCTTTTGTATGTGGAGATGTATATATAAACTTTTTGTTTCAACAAAGCTCTTATATATATGTTATAATTTCCTTTCGTCTATTAATTAAAAATGAATTATGGAATAAATCTCACGTGAAGATGTAGGGTCCAAATAAAAAAATAGCACCTAACATAATTAATGGATGTTTAGCAAAGATAATTTAATTATCATTTGGGTTTGTTTCTGATTCTGCTGACTTCGCTCTTTCGAATTAATGGACGTAAAATGTATCACAACATTCACTTTAATTTCTGACAATTGTTTTGGTTTTTTTTGGAATCGAAACAACTAAAAGAAATTAAATTAAAAGTTATATTCTTATTCCAAATTATTTTGATCAGTTTTAATTATTTTCTTTTCTTTTGAATCATGAGTTACGTAATATGTTTCGGTTTTTTGTTTTCAGTGGAAAATCATAACCTGCAGTGTGATGTGCTGTTGTTGTGGAGCTGAGCCTACTTCCGCAACTGAACTCGCGAAAAAAGAAAGCGCGATAATGGAATACATGAACTCCAAGACTCAAGTGCGTTCGTTAGGAAACGTTAGACACCCTTCTGACAGTTCTATTGCATTAACATCTCATGAACCCTTATATCCTCCAGGAAGAATCATCCACGTCGTACGTCATCATCCGAAAAAGGGAGAGTAAGTTTTATCTTCTCTTAATTTGTTATGCACGTACCTAATGTACCTACTGGAGTAGATACCAAATATTGCGACAATGAAGTTCACTCAGCTATCAAAAATTTTAGAAATTTTAGAAATTTTGGTACTTTTAAAAAATTTGGTATTATTATTAATTAATTAATCAGCAAATGGGTCTAGTAAAATTATTGATTTCGTCATAGACTTTAGGCATCTATAAATAGGAATATGTACAAAATAAGGATAAGGAACAATTTTGGAATTTAAAAGAAAAAAATATGTGCCAAAATGTGCCCGAAATGTGCTACGTAAAAAACTTATTAAAAAAACTTTAACTTTTATGACTATGTCCTTTCTATGATGTTTATTTAGTTAGCTCCACAACATCACTTCATTAAAACCAAACCAATTGTGTTGTAATGTGCTCAAGATGTGCTATCATGTGCCATTAAAAAAAATTTACTGTAAAAATTGAATTTTTATTGGGACATCCATTTTGTGGTATTTAGTTAGCTCCGCAAAATCACTTTATCAAAACTAAACTTATAGTGCTGTAATGTGCCCGCAATGTGCTGTTATGTGCCAATATGAAAAAAAATATTTGAATAAAAAGTAGATTTTTCGTAAAATGCTGTCTTCATTAATACTTTCTCTTCGCATCGATAAATGTGGTACGATGAAATAGCATAATAATATGCTTAACATAGTATTCGCATATTGTTCATGAAACATCACCATACATTATTCTTTTACATGTTATGCAACACATCTTGTATTAGGAAAGTACCTGTACTTTTCATTAGTTTACGATTGTATAGAATGTATTGTACACTATAAAATTCGTATTATTATTAATATTATCAATACAAAGTGTTATTAAACCTTTTTTTATTGTTAATAGTACAGGGCTGTAGCTAGAGTCGAATTTGAGGTAGGGCAGCATTGGTTACAGGTAGGGCGGAAGTAAAAAATTGATAATAATTGATCTGCCCTCGAAGCACGGGCTCCTAAATCAATCACCATGTATATCACTGAACTCTAGGTCAGTGATGTACATTCAATAGCTTTTTGTAGACAAATAATTTCTGTGACAGAGCATGAGCATGTATCTAAGAACTATTAAATCCTCAATAATGAAGAACAAGCGAACAAGATGGTTGAACTTTCAAATTTGGATGTAGAGATCCACGTCTGAGTGAGAATGAGGTAATAATTAATTGTTGTGTGGGGTGATACGAGTAAATAGTTACGACCAAAAATACCATTTAGATCATATTGTTTCTGCAAACTTTGTGCAATATCAGAAGGAATACTATGGCTAACATTATCAACATGTGTTGACCAACCTGTTGCCATGGACCTAGGAGTAGCGATTGTATTTTGTGCTTCCACCTGTTTTGAGCAGTAAGGTTCTTCATGGTCAATTTCCTCTTCAACTCTCCGATTTTTTTCCAAAGAAAACCCGTATATCCATCGCGAAATCAATGAATCTTAAATTTATAGCAATAAAAATAACAATTGTATCGATTTTTGACTAAAACACACTTTACCGTACACTTCACTTAACCAAACTACAAACAATAATAAAAAATCTTTAGTTTATGTTTATTTTAGTTTAAAAAGGGATTCTCCGTACCATAGATTGCAATATAGCCCATATTGCAATATATGCTACGGAGAATCCCCTCTGCGTTACAGATATTATAATTAAATAAACCCATCGCTTCATGTGATGGCACTTCAAATGCCGTCTATACCCAGAACAAAGAATTATTATAATATGAAATGAATGTCACAAACTGTGGTATGTTCCGAAAAGTTTAGATATCTATCGCTACAATTTTTTTATCTCAAAGTATGCACAAACAGTTTAATTATAATAATTTATCTTAGTTTTTAGTATTTTTAAAGTAGGACATTGTGATTTCAAGGTAGGGCATTGCCCCACAATGCCCTCCCCTAGCTACGGCCATGTAATAGTAACTTTTTATATTTAATCATAGTTTTCTGTTAGTGTAGGGAATAAACTTTTCATATGGTACCGTTTTATTGTTATCACAACATATAGACAAAGAGACTGAAATTTTTGCTCATTTATGTATAATATATATCTTAGAATAGAAGATTAGTAATTATTAAGTTATAAATATATATTCTTATAAAACAATATGAAAATACTTATGTAGTCAAGTCATTTCCTTATTCTCGTCAAAGGAAAATTTCCATTTTTCTTCGTAATAACATTACTAGTAGAGAAAGTATTAATGAAGACAGCATTTTAGGAAAAATCTAAACTTTTTATTCAAATATTCTTTTTTCACATTGGCACATAACAGCACATTGCGGACACATTACAGCACTATATGTTTAGTTTTGATAAAGTGATTTTGCGGAGCTAACTTAATATCACAAAAAGGATGTCTCAATAAAAATTGAATACTTACAGTAAATATTTTTTTTTAATGGCACATGATAGCACATCTTGAGCACATTACAACACAATTGGTTTGGTTTTAATGAAGTGATGTTGTGGAGCTAACTAAACATCATAGAAAGGACCTAGTCATAAAAGTTAAAGTTTTTTACATAATTTTTTTATGTAGCACATAATAGCACATTTTAATTCCAAAATTGTCGAGTCAACTTTTTGGACATAGAAAATATTGACAAAACTACAATTTTAATAAATTTAATCAAAAAAATTTTAACACCAAGAAAATTATTGATTCCGTCATTGACTTTATTTATAATTGGAGATATTGGTATGATTGTACTGACAAAATTACGAAGCTTAATTGGTGCTGTGATAAATGTATATACATTTTATTAATTAAGAAGGTATTTACTTATTATGTTTCTGCTGACTTTTAATCTGAACTGGTAGATAAATATTAAATAATAAGCATTCCCTAATTACATTCTAACTAATAAGCTTAACCAAAATAAGAACCAGATCTTTATTTAATTGTTCATAAAAACTTAATGAAGGAAAACATAGTTTCAACACATTTTATTTAAGACGAAACTAACGCTAGACGAAAAATGATTAATGATAGGTAATTAAAATATCCACTTCAACTGGTTGCCAACAAAATTTTTTTGATAGACGTTTAACGTACTTAATAAAATTACTACCTCCTCAATTACAAATTCCGTTCATTTATAAGCTTCGTAAAAACTGTATATGTAAGTAAATGATAAATTGGAACGTCAACCTAATACAGAAAATATCAAACTAATCTTAGCTAATAAAAGTATGCTAGGCTCATAACTTCAAAAGCGAAGTTTATCAATTAAGTGATAAATAACGTGAAATACACAATGAACACAGTCGGAACCAAATAAGATTTTCTTAACGTTTCTGAAGTCCATAATAAATTTAGAGAATGGTAATTGAAATGTTAAGGAACTTAAAGTAACTTATTATTAATTATTTACTTCTTAACTGATTCAATATTTGATTTTCACAGGCAAAAATACGAAAAAAGATGGAGGTAACTGATTTTTATATGTAATGTACCTGTTGCCTGTCAATGTACCTTGTCTTGGCTGCATGATGGTACTTATCTGTGACTCAGAGGGTTTATCTAAATTATATAATAATTATAATAAGTTAACAATAGTTACAATTAAAGCTGGTTGAGGGTAAAAGATTTTTTAATATGAAGATACTCTGTCAACGTTTTGTCCTATAGTTGCAGGGTTTTGTCGCTGAAAGATCACACATTCAACGAATTTGTCGCTAGCCTTATCTCTCCAGCTGATAAGCGAAAGACTGCTGGAAAACCATCAAATAATTAATCAAGGAGTTACCTGTTACATTTGCTATAAGAGATCGGATTTATTTACAAAATTTTTTAAATTAGGTTTTTCCTGTTTCCCCAGGTTGAGCAAGACGTTACATTTCGAGAGTTTGATGGCTTTCCAGCAATTTTTTGCTTAACAATCGGAGATAAAACTAGCGACAAATTCTTTGAATGTGTCATATTTCAGCGACAAGTTAGCGACAAATTATGGCCTTTCAGTAATATCTTACATTTCCTTTTCGAGATACGCTATGTGTAGTGGTAGCTTGATATCAAGCTAGCATACCAGCTGATTATGGCTAAACGGCATGAGCGACAAATTTTTGGATTTAGTAACAAATTAGCGACAAATTATAATGCAAGTCAGAAATCGGAAAAATAACTTTGTTGTGCTAGCCTGATATACATTGACAATGGCTTACAATTAGGGTGAAATATTGGTTATGGTTTTATCCCGTCCTAGCTTTGATTGTAACTATTCGTAGAATAAAGAAAAGAATGAGAATTACCAATAAGTTAAGCAATTAATTTATAGGCTTTCTTATCAACTGAATTTTGAGATACACCCTCATGGTCAAAAAGTTAAAACCTTATTGCAGATTCAAACTGATTATATTATTGAACTACTAGTAATAGGTGTATTGTAGTGGTTATGATGCATATTTAGTTTGTTTTTATTCTAGAACATCTGCCTCTTAATTAATTAAACGTTGAAGTATGTGTATAAGTAGTAGTTTTTATGTGACAAAAAATTTCATATCGTTAAAAGGAAATAAGGCCATAGGACAGAATCGTAGACATCTACTAACTAACCTATTTATTTATGTTATTATTCAGCTACTTTAAAAAATCTATTTCTACTGAAAGAAAAGGGTAACTTTAAGCAGTTTATCATACAAAAATTTAAAAGAAACAACCAGGTACAATTTAAATAGTAATTATTTATTTAAATCAATTGGTCACGAGTTTTGTATAAGTCAGGTAAAATCACGTTATCCATAATTCCTGAGAACGCCTGTGGTAACAGTAGTTGAAATTTTGAACAGGGATGGACTATAAACATATACAAATACATAGTCAAAATATTGGTAGACAATGAATGCAATCATGTTGCATGATGGTAATGATCAGTAAGATGTGTGTAGTTGAATTAGGTAATAATATTTATTGATAAAATTAATTATTTTTTTATTTATCTCATAGACAAGCATTTTCTTCCAAAGAACCAGTGTACCAGGCTTTATGGGCTGAAAATACTGATTTCGACGAAGTATTAATTTCACCAGTCATCATCCAAGATCACATGCCTGACAAAGTGGTAGAAGCCCTCAGCAAGGTACAGAGCAGAGAAAATTCCAAAGATTATTTTTAGTTTCATTTCAAAGTACTTACATACTTCATATTTATGTTATTGCGGTATCTAAAGTATTGTTTTGCATGATACATTGTAGATATTCAATATTTTTTATTCGTTTAATTTGCAAATTTCACTCAAAAATTACATTTGACATACATATTTACCTTTAAAGTAACTTTAATGTCTTTTTTTGGAATACGTAACTTTTTACATCATATTTAAAAAAAGATTATTTTCAAAGCTTCAATTTTTTCCCAAACTCGATCCCAAGATAATTTAGTTTGGCTTAGGCAAAAAAAATCTAAAAAACATAGGATGTGCCATTAGTTTGGTTTAGCATTGAAATTATACCAACGACGTTCACTTTCAGTACCCATACACTACTTTTACATAAAATAAATCAATGTTTAGAATCCAAATAAAAATAATCTACACTAACCATAACCTTCAGTTTTTTGGAATTTTCAAATTTTTTCAGATTCCATAATATTTTCGAACTTTTGAAAATTCTAAAACGTTCTTAACCCTTCTAGAAAATTGTAAGTCATTGTAGAACTTTCTGGAAAGTTCTAGAACATTCTCGAACTTTCTGAAAAACATTCTTGAAACTTGAAACTAAAAAAAAAATCTTGAACCCTCTGGACATTTCTAAAACAGTCTCGAACATTCTAGGGAACTCAAGAATATTCTTGAACCTAATGGAATCTTCTATATAGAATCAATCTTCTGAAAAATTTTCGGACCTTTTGGGGAATTCAAAAATATTTTGGAATCTTGATATTCTTTTGAACCCTTGAACCCCTACATCTAAAACCCTAAACTTTAAGCATGGATAAGGAATAGAAGGTTACAATACCATATAACCCTCGCGGGGATTTGAATTTTCATTGAAGATTAACTTTTGGTTCGTTTAGAATGCCTTTTTTAGGCTTCCAAAATTTTTTGTATTAGGAAAAACCAATTTGACTGCTAGCAAATTTAGGTCAAACCAGTTTGAAAAATATGTCATAAATAATTCATTCTTTCACTCTTTGGATACTGTTTCGCCTGGGCAAAATTAGATTGTCTTGAAATCGATTGGGCCGGTAATAGATATATGTATGATAAAATTATTTAAAACCTGCTTAAAAAATATTCTAAACCAATATCCAATTTGCAATACCACGAGTAGGTACATTTAAAACATCTATCGATTAGGAGTATTATTTTATTGTCGTTTTTGAAATGGTTCTGTTACCTAATTAGTTTTTATCAAATATTGATATTTGCAAGATATAATTATAATTGTATTTCGTAGGTTACTCATTATGAACGTTTTATTTTGATTTGTTTTCTTTTTTATATTTTGCAAGTAAGTAACTGTGGTTTTAGTAAACGCTGAATTACTTTGGGTATTATAGCCATAGTATGCATTTTGTGTGTTGTATTAGATACGTATATTATTATTATTGAATATTTTCGGTTAATTATTATTAGTAGGTACAATAATTCAGTAGGAATCTACTGGCCAGTATGTTTTTCAACTTGCTAGTCATTTACGATATTTATTGTTTTATTCGTTTATTAAGCTCCCAAACTTTTATATATTTACTTATTAAGTTGTTTTTTTTTTTTTTAATAAATTTTGAGGTGTTCATTTTTATTTTGTTTTGTTTTTTGTTCTTTTGGTTTACTCATCTTAAGTATTTTTACCTACTTATCCTAAAACAACTCCTCCAAAAAAAAATTTACCACCTTTTACGTTGCTTTCAATTAGCTGAAAATAATTATTCCCTTAGTCTTATTTCCTTATTGGCAGATTAATTTTATCGCATTTCCTACGCTTGATCATATCAACAAAATGCACGTAATTTTTAAATAATTTCATTCAATAATATTATAACAAAGAACAGATAGATTTGCATAGTAATAGGCACATAGTTTCGACAATATTTTTTTTTGGATGCACTGTAGGCAGTTGGGCCACCATAATAAAGGGCTTTGAGTGCGCATTGCAAAGTTTATTGGCATTTTTTAGCATTTCGTTTTTATTTTCTCTATTATGCATACAATATTTTAGTTGCACTATATTTCTTTTTTGCAATTTCCTGGTACATGGGGGTCATGTCTGACTCTTTTGGGTGATAGGTGGAGCTAAATCCAAGGAAGCAGCGTCCCCCACCAGAGTCTCCTCTAGATCTCAGACCTCTCCATGATGTCAGGTATTACAGAAAGAGCTTAAATTTTAGAACGTTTTTCTAAATTGTTATCTTAAAAGAAAAATTAGTAATTAATTAGCTCTCCTTTAACTCATGTTCTAAAACTTAAGTAAAAGTTTTTTATTTTTGCTTCAGTCGTTGTATTATTATGATGTTCTAGAAGTGAAACTATGCTTAAAAGTGGACTGCTATGTTGAAATTTAGTGAACATTTAGTTAGAAAATTTATGACTTAAGACAACCCATAAGTAGAAATTCAGTAGGGTGACTGAAAAATTTAAAATTAAAAGCCAAAAAAACATTAATCTAGAACATGAATTGGTATTCCTAAAAAATGTTTGTGGAGATGAGTAAATGTGAGAGAGAACGAGATAAACAGAACGAATCGAAAACACAAACATTTATCATTTTTGACCCACTGAGAAAAAAGGCAGTTGCATTACATTTTTCCAGGTTGTAACGCACCTTGGTCCTCGTAAACCTCAGCGATCCTCATCTAATGTTACTAACAACAGTACAGACGATGGCATATTCGTAGAACCACATGAAAGTACATCACCCAGTAGAAAACTTTGCTTAGAAACAAGTTTCACATCTCTGCAAAGCCCCAGTGTATGTCCCAGTAACGCTTCCTCAATTACGAATGGATTCTACCCTCCAACGTCCTCGCTGGAAGTAACCAGCATCGTGTCAGTTTTAGAAAATAAAGTTAAAAGTCCATCGTCTAAAATTACATTAAGCTCTCCAAAATCCAACAGAAATTTATCACTGGATCTTAAGCAGAAGTTCAGCGGGATTTATCACTCGTCGTTGGATTTAATTCATGATGATTGGTTAGGTCTTGCGCCTTTAGCAAGTCCCGAAAGTATGTCCGAAATATCCAGCATAAGTTCTAGAGCGAGTTTTATAACGAATGTTGACGTGAGAATTGAACTGCGTACTCCGAAAATGATGAGAAGAACTCCTAAGATCCACGGCAACTTGAGTACTTGCGCGGATGATGAAAAGAGCGTTAAAAAATTCCAAAAATACAGTTTAACGTCCAGATGGTTACAACCTACCACCATTAGTAGTTCTTCAACAAATTCCAGTAGCAATTTAAGCTTTGAATCGGCGAGCAGTAAGAATGGCGAACATTTTGTTGACCAAAGTAAATGTTGCTGGAAGAGAGACATAGACACACAAAAAGTCAATATAACCAGTGAAAGTGACGACTATCAATCGGCTGAAGACATTCTCGATACCGTTATTGCTACTGCAGGTTGTACAGATTTCTTTAGTATAAATAAACCAACTCTTTTGGAAACTGACCTTGATGAAATTTTCTTCAAGAATGAAACTGATGTTGTTTCTGATGCCAACGAAAGTGTGCCAAAAAATTTAATAACAACAGCGACTTTAGATATTCCGACCTTTACAAGTTCCTTACCTAGTCCTGGATCATCGATGATGCGTTCTGTAAGCAGTCAGAGGAGTTATCAATCATCCCCTCAAGTCTTATCCCCCGTTTCTCCTCACGATGATCCTGACTTAATTTCCAATTTTGCAATAGATCTAACAGTAGACGAACAACACAGATCACCTCAACTTAGTCAATTATTAGAAGAGTCTCAAGCACTTAAGCAAACAAGTGTTGACTCATCGAGTAGTACAGGTAGAATTTCTATGGAAAATAAGAACGTCACGTTCAATCCTGAAGTTATTAACATTAATCAAGCCCTCATGTTACGGGATATGTCCGAAAAAGACAGGGATAAAAAACGAAAAAAGTCAGACAAATGGCATCTACTTCCGGGAAGGCACAAATCCTCCAAAAAGAAACCCCAAGCGGATGTCAAAGTCGAACAAACTCCAAAGGTTATTGTGGGTACAAAGAAAGAAGGTTGTGAAGAAGAATATTTTTCCAGGACAGAAGGTCTGCCTCTATTAAGTGGATTGAGTGCAGTTAGTGTAGAAAAATCTCCTAGTTTTGTTAGACGGAAAAAATATGTTTATCCAACAGTTACATCGTATGAAGGTAGAGGAGAGAGTAGTGTGTAGTATATGCTGTACAAGTACCTGTTTAAATCATCTAATGAAAAATACTAGAATATAGCCCACGCGACAAGATCACATTCTAAAGAGCGTCGAGTATTTATTTAGGTACGTATCTACAAAAAGGTACCTACTGTTGCTAAACTTTGATTCAGTTTTAACATCAACCAAAAAATGTGGATGTGTTTAAAACTGATTTGGTGGATAACTTAAAGTACCTAACATTTTTAACATTTCTAATTTTATTCAAAAATCAGTATTAAAACAGGTGTTCATTAATATGTAAATACTGTCTGTTTCGAAAATTGAAATCGTTGTTACTACAGTGGAATATATAACATTATAATGACAATGAGACATCTATTCCCATTAGTACTTATATAATATGAGAAATAAATAGTTAAAATACACTGAGATTAATATTTGATTTCTTGAGGTTGATGTGAGCTTTTATGGATTTGCCTTGAAAGTTGTCAAGATCTTTAAAATACCAAATAAGTTAATAAAATTACATTCTACTTTCTAATTTGTATCATTATCATGGTATTTTGTAATTGTAAAGTGGAGTAGACGTTTGGTTATCAATATATTCGATCTTGGTTCGTGGGTCTATAAAAAGTATCACTGTCTTTATTTGACTTAGTACCAAAATGAATGCCTAGTTAGGTAAACAATATAACCAGCGGAAATAATAAAATTTGTTGTACGTTTACACTATAGGAGTTGTTCCTTCACCTATTTATTACATGATAAATTAGTCGTTTTCTGAGAATTCTTGTAAATATTTTTTTTAATAAAATCTATAAAAAAAATCGTTGATTGATTATTTTTGGAAATACTTAAAAATTGTTAAATAGAATAGAATGTTAAATAATTAATTAAAGCTTAAAGAGAAATTAAACAAAAAAATTGAAAAATTGGTTGATCCTGCGGTCATCCCAAAAAAAACAATTTTTTTTCATCTTTATAATCAATTAGGCTTGTGGAGGGGCTTAAAAATCACATTCCCAGTCCGACTCTGATTAACTTCGGAACCAAAGAACTGCTACCAACGATCACTATTTAATTCCAATTGAACTGTTGAAGAATTTTGTTAATGTACTGTATAAAATGGAAGAGGGTTCCTGTGTCCAAATAAAAATTTCCGAGAATGATTTATATAAACAATAAGAAGACGTATTTGTGGGCCTGTAAGAGGGTGAATAACTAAACATTTGAGTACTAAATGAATAATGAAACTTAATTGCGAATTTGGAATACTTTTAAATCAGTCGTTCCAAATTTTCTTGAAACATGCCACCTGACAATTACATGTTGTATATTGTGAGTGAACTTTTTAATGCTTATAAAGAAATAAGATGTAAAATGCCTCTTTAAATTCACTTTCTGTATCCTCATATAGATTTATTTCCGAAAATTTAGGTAGGTACGTTAGGTAACTAACCTGAGAAATGGCCCCACGATGATATTTCAGCAATGAAAAACAGATATCTATTAATGTAAATGGGATGTTAATTTGCTTGCCGAGTGTTACTGAACATTGCTAATACTACAGAAACAAAATATCGTCATAAATCACAATAATAACATTCTGAAATACATCTACAATTAACATTGATGCATCTATCGTTAAATTGTGTTAGAAAACAATAATGCCTTATGGTAAAAAAAGCCTGGGTAATAGAAAAAATCTAAGGCCTTTTTCGGCTTTTCCTGTGAGTTTTATATATGAAACACCTTGTTTTGTCTGCGCACGAAAAAGCGGTAATTTTTATTGACAAGTGACTGGTACAAATTCTCAAATTTTAATGCGATTTTAATAATAATTAGATAAACTATTTTGCTTGATTATTTTGTACACTTACTTTCAAGTGTCTAAATAATAGATACATTTTGTAAGTGTAGGTGTACCTACATACTTAAGTCAAGTCCAAAAGCAAAAATTATAAAGAATATCTTCAACGATAAACATTAAAATACACTTATTAAGTACCTACTTATTACAACAAAAAGAAGCAAATAAAATATAAAAGAGTAATAAAAAACTCACCTCAGTTTTAATTATTTAATCCTTACAAAGTTCAGGCTCCAGGCACATTACACGAAAAGTTTTAGTTCTTAAAACAAATTAAACAAAAATTATTTAACACATAACCACTTCGCGAACGTAACACATCCCGACACGAACACATTTCGATACCGACTACATACTTTTTTCCACAGCTGAGTCCTTTATTAGTCCTTGAGCTGTTTTGCTCGCCACTTAGTTACTCTAACAGTTTTTTGCTCGCATTGTTTCTGATAACAAACTATAAGGCACAAACGAGATATTTCAGAAGTTGTTTACGACGCTTTTACAGAAACTTGTGCCACAATACAAATAATATAATAATTAATATATAAGTAGATTTTATTATACATATTTGCATTTGGATTTAGAATTTGGCAAATTATTTATTGAACGTGAAATGAATTAATAATTATGATGTTAGTTTCTAACTACAAGTAAAAGTAACTAGCAAAATTAATAAAAAAAAAAGCATTTCTTGTCTGAGTTTTGATATAAAAACAAAAATAATTAATTGTGTTTTAAATTTTGATTTACCTACATATATAATGTGTTTATCTTTAAAGGTACAAAGTGGAAAACAGCAGCGTACTTTAACGAAGATGACAATTAAATTACTCTAACAAAAGCAGGGTAGGTATTAACAAAAAGTGAGCGAGCTTTAACACAAAAGTACCTGTGTACCTAAATAAGGTGAATGTATCAATTTACAAAGTATAAGACTGATAATTTAAATGAAAGAATTACAAAAACTAGTTACGATAGAAGAGCCTAATGTTTATAATCTGCACCTTTATAGCTCTAAAATCATATTTGGTAAGACTTATCGTTAGTAATATTTACTAATTGTCTATAAAAATGCAACTAAAAACTTGGGTATAAGTTATGCAACACACATTGCAAAAAATATAGTAACTTATTTAAAGCAATATTTACTTGGCTACAAATTATGCAACACACATTACAGAAAACTTTTTACTACTCATTTTCATTTTAGTTACTTTTCTATCAATCTGTTTATAGGAAAAGTGGTAATTATTTTACTTGAAGACCACCAATTTTTTCATTTATCTATCATTGTTAATATATGCTGTTATTTAAAACAGAATAAAGCGCATTATATAACTATACAACCAAGTACATTACACAGCTTTTAGTAGCTTTGCAGAGGCTTAAAAGCCCTTGTAGAGTTAATTAATGTGCTTTAGTTGTTATGTTCTTAATGCCCCAATTAACATTTAAACAGTAATTTAATCTTCTGTGCATTTTCTCTCCATTGTTTTGGCTTTTTAGAAATTAATCACTTCTATTATGCTTATATGAAAGAGATAAATAAAAACAACTGATAGCAACACAGCCTTTTATAATAAATTTATTTAAATAAGTAAACCTACAGAAATCATACGTCATGAAAATGGAAAAAAATTAGAAAGCAATACACTATACTTAAATTAAAAATCTGTGTTTTTGTAATCAGTTGGAAAACAAGAGTGTGTACACAATAGATGTCACACAATATACAATTTTATCACTATTACAAATATTGGGAACACAACACATTTTTCAATATTCATTCATTTCGAATCGATTAATTCAAATTCATTTATTTACCTAAGAAGAGAAGGTTAAAAAACAATTAATAAAAAAAGGAGAAAAATTTTTACAAGATTACAATACAATGTTAAAATCCGTACTAAAACAATATTTTATTATTCGTTAAGTAATTACAAACAAAATCGGCCGATGTACAATATATTTTTTCTTGAATCGTCTTAATATTAATTAATTTGTTTAAAGCAAAATCACAAAGTAGATGCGCCTCGGTTTAAAAAAAAAAAAAAAATATGAACATGTTTTTTTTTTTTCGAGATCTGGCAAATAAAAGGGTTGGAGGTTGGACTGGGAATGGGGAAATTCGGAGTGAGGCTGGCTGGTTGGGTTCGTTTCTCCTGTGCTTCCTGAGTGGAAGCGACGAGAAGGTTTCAAAAATTAGACATAAAATCTACTCCTTTGAACAAAGTGAATTAATTAAAAGAATAATGATGAAAACTGCGGATTTCACGGAACCGTTACTGATGTTACCACAAAATTTCATAATGTTTATTTTTAAAGGCTATACTAACACTCTTCTTGCGACTTCCGCACACAACGAGCAACTTTCCTTTTAAATTCAGAATAATGCTCCCGCCATTCTTTCTGCAAAAAAAATACAAAATTTACAATAAAAACATGCAACAATTTCACCTTTAACAAGGTCTTTAAGTAAAAACAATTAATTACATTTTATATTTCAACTATTTAAAAATTAGAACTCTGATCTGTAACTAATTTCAATAAATTCTCTGAAAACAATGAATTACAAGATTACTCTAATTGTATAATGCAGAAATTATATTTCATAGCCCTATGAAAATACTGTTATTATTAATGAGAAATTTTGTGAAGCCATTTTAGAAATATTCATTCCTTGAAATTTTGCGATTCCTTTTGTGTCTTTCCATCATTACCAATACTCCTATTATTAGTTTAAAAATGCGTATCTTGAATGTAAAAAGCATCTTTATCTACCTTCTACGATACTACTATGATTTTAGTCATTAAAATAATTGTAATTATTGAAATGCCCCTAAATATGAATTATTTCATACAATATAAGAAAACGTATTAAACTCACTGTTACAACGGGCATTTTCCTACTCTTAGTCCTTTATTAATTGACATAAATATTAAAAACCTGTTTCTGTTTTGTATAGTACAAAAGCAGACTTTGAAAGTAGGTACTTTATCATTTTTGTTACTTTGTTTTAATTTATAGGTACACAGATAAGATAACAAGACAATATATACTGTCTCACTTCAAATAAAATGTTAATAAATGAAACATTATATTCTGCATTTTGTGAAACTGCAATAGTGTTAAAAGGAAAAATATTTACTTGTTTAAGGATGTATGCAAACAAATTACTTACAGCAGCATCAACATTAGCTGGTGATTCATCGTTTGGATCGGCCAGCATTGATATAACTGAAATTAAAATAGTTTCTACAGTATGGACAGGCAACCACCGTTCTGATGCTTTCTCATATCCGAATTTATCATCCCCTGGTTCATGTAAAATTGATATACAAACATCCCCATTTTTATCAACTAAAACAGAAAATAAATAAATAATTGTAATAAATAGTTTATTTGTATTTTCGTAATTTTATTAAGTATTTGATGTTATAATTGTAAGAAATGAAAACATATATGTATGTTTTTAAATAATAACTGCCAGGATTGGTACTTACTGTTCGGATGCCAAATTTCTGTTATAAATTTCATTTTAGGTGGTTTAAGTGGGTATTCCTTGGGAAAATATAAATGACATTTAAAAAATCCACCTTCACTAAAATAATAAAGGAAAAATCATTAAGCAAAGTCAGCCGACATTGTATTACTACCTCAAAAATGACTTACTATAATGTGTCTGGAGGACCAATTATTAATACTTCCCATCTATAAATATCATTATCATCTATAAGGCCTGCGGAAAATCCCTCTACAGGGTTTTTGTTTAGTTCTGAAACAAAAAGAAAGTAAATTAGAAAACAAAAGCATGGATGAAAATGAGGTTAAAAACGAGTGACATAAAAAGTACAAAAAAAAATGTGGTCAATAAATATTTAATCCAAAAATGAAAAAGGGTAGTGTAGGGTGTTATACATTTAAAGATTGTCTCGTTTTCACAGTAACGTAAACAAAGTTGTGACATCTTAGCATGCCCTAGGAATTCTAACCTTCAAACCGCCCCACTTGTCAAAAATGCAATGTACTAGCAATTTAATAAAATTTCTTTAATTTTCACAAAGAAAACAAAAATATTTGGACAAGCCAAAAGAGGACCAGTTACGTAAAGAGAGAAAGGATTTCGCAACTCGACCATAAACGCTTTAATAAGCAAAATTAACACTCGAAATCAAATATAAAAAGAAAGATTATTGATTTTTCGAACCTAAAATGAAATTAAACGGGTTGCTTATGATTAATTGACATGAAACAAATAACGTTAATTATAAAAATCTTCTGAAAGGTCGAGTATCAGATAAAATAAAACCCAATTTGCAAGTGTAACCGTGCTAATATATTAATCACATTTTTTAAAAACAAAGGCAACTGTCACGAGATTAATTTCGTAAGCAAAATTCACTCACCTGCAAGTTGTTTTCTTAATAAAAGTGCAGACTGTGGTTCTGACATTTAATTGCGATTTTAATTTTGATCAAAATCTAGAAAATAAACACTTTTCGACAGAAAATGGCTGAAGTTGTCGTACCCACAGACCGCATGAAACTTCGTCAAACATATGTTATTTCCGGACAGGTTCGTATCTCAGCTGACACGAGTTCTGTATAGTGGTTCCGTTGAAGCTTTGTCTTCCTTTCACTAGAATTCGCACTGGTGTTGGAGCGAAATTTAAATTATGTTTGCATTCCAACCAAAGATACAGGTGTTGCGAGTTTTATTCAAAAACTAATGATTTTGGGATAAATGTCCTAAATGAAAACTACACCCTTGGATCACAAAAAATTAATTTTTAAAATTACGGTTTTAGCAACTGGACTAGACAAATTACGCCAAATATTAGTTGTGTACATTTTTCAATAATAATTTAAAAATAAACATTTATACCTTTAAGTTTCCAAATATTTTTATGTGGCAATTTGGGTTCAACTGTTGGATTATTTTTCTGTTCTACACAGTGTGTCCAAAATAAGGATCCCCTAAAGCGTAACAAATACAGAACTGATTGAGTTAGAGAAAAGATGCGCATTATTGTGCCTAACAATTTATCACGTAGAAAGTTTTAAAATTCCCAACAGTTCCGGAGACACCAAGAAAAAAATAACAAAAAAAATTGTCTTATTTGAGAATAGGTATCAAAATAAAGTAATTTTTGTATTGCCGCTTTTTCTGTGTAATTCAATGGTGGTAATATTTTAGAAGTTCAACATTTCGTTTTCGAGGAGACATTATCAGTTAATGTTTTTATAATACGGCCCTATTATTTTAACAACAAAATCAAAAAACATTTTAAATTTTTAATTAGATGATATTACATTAATAATTGCTGAAACACGCTTTTGGCTTGTTTTAGGTGTCATTTCAAAATTTTCTCGAGTACGGCTCTGAGCGTCGCCAAAATTATCTACTGGTGCATACTTTTCAGTTAGTAAAATGTGAGAAATAAAATCTTACTTAGTACTTATTACAATTTTTTTTATCATTAATTTAAACACACATTGTAATAATAAAAGTACAATTTGTTTGATATTTTGTAGTTAATATAATTTGGGAACCGTTCAGAGCCGTACTCAGGAAATTTTTTAAATGATATCTAAACACGCCAAAACGCGTTTAATCAATTATAACTGCATTGTCATGTAATTAAGAATTAAATATGGCTTTAGTTTTTGTCGTAAAAATAAAAAATTGAACTGATGATAGCCCCTCAAAAAAGAAACGTCGAACTTCAAAAATATTAACACCATTGGGTAGCTCTGTAAAAATGGCAATACAAAAGTACAGTTTATAGAATATATTTTTTAGAAAAATAAAACAATTTTGAAAGATTTCGCTTATTTTCCATTATATATCATAAATATTGTTAATAGTTATTTGGTTTGTTTTTATGCAACTGGTTTTAGAGTATCCTGTTATTTTCAATACAATACGTAAGTAATTAGCAATTTCTAATGTTACATTTAATTAAACAAGAATATTTAATAATTAATAAATCATGTTTCAGGTACATATACACTTGTACGTTGATGTATTAAATAAAATACTCCTAATTATAGTTTGTCTTTATTTTTGTTTTTTATATTACAAATATTTTACACTTAGGTTCACAGCTAAGTTTAATGTTCATTCGCGATTCAGGCAAATTTTAGAATTCCTCAGTAAACAGTCAACATATATGCAATTACACTTTACTTTTTACATTTTTTCATCGCTGAATTCATACGATGTATAACTGGTTAGTAAGTAGGTAACGCTTACAGGAAAAAAGTTCGAAAAGTGACTTATTACACTATATTACAGAATTTGTACGAATTTTTCTCAAAATTGTACGTATCCAAAAAGATCATTTACTTTTTTTGAACTAGCACCTGGGTTATTAATCAATTAATTAACTTATGCTTTACCTATTTGTTAATATTTCGATGATCGGTCTGTAAAAGGTTAAAAACAAAAAGAAGTAGGTAGTAAAAATGAAATGCTAAACTTCGTTCCTTTAGCTAACATTCCACCTTCCTGTCTTAGCTCCAGGTTAAATTTAGCACCGGTTAACTAGTTAATTACAGTTACATTTCAGTATTATCTTCGTTATCTTCAATTTCAGGTTCTTCTGGAAGCGTGTAGACGCCAGTAATTACTGGTCCTTCGAGCACTTCAGGTATTTTACTACCTACTGATGACAATTCGTGACTACCTTCTATAACAGATGTAGGCGTTCCTGTA
This sequence comes from Agrilus mali, assembly GCA_029378335.1. Taxonomy (NCBI): domain Eukaryota; kingdom Metazoa; phylum Arthropoda; class Insecta; order Coleoptera; family Buprestidae; genus Agrilus; species Agrilus mali. The sequence continues at coordinate 8,344,794 of CM055662.1, forward strand.
CTCAATAAAGTCTCTTCAGTCATATTTCTTTGATAAAAGTTAGACTTGGTTTGACTGAATTGTCATGATGGTAAATTGTAAGGGTCTGAGGAACTTAATTCTTCCGGAAAACTAGTCGATCTTGTTTTTGGTGAGTTTTTAGTTTGGTGTCTGAGCCTGTGAATGATTTCGTCATGGACGACGTTGAAACACATGGCAGTTAAAGCCATTCCAGACATTATGTACAACGAGCAGAACCACAAGGTTTGCTCAGAGTCGTAGTAGGGATAAGTTCGTGACCCTGGAATCATGTCACCGAACCCTATGGTAGTCAGTGACATGAAGCAGAAGTAAAATCCATCCAGAAGATTCCAGTTTTCTAATTTGTACAAAACAAAAGTGCCTATACAAATATATATGAACATCATAGCTAAACAAAGTAACACTGGAGCTAGAATACTAAGACCATGCATAGAAGTTTTTGATTCATTATCTGTACTGCTGGATGTCTCTGGGTCCTTCAGAGCACCATCACGTAACGGAGAATGAAGATTGTTGGGAGTTGAGTCGAAACTTACGTTCGATCTGAAATTAATAAAGGTTTGCATTGTACGAAGCTCTTGCTGTAACTGTTAATTTTTTACCTAACGTAAAATGGTTCTTGCAATGCAAGTTGCTGTTGCAGTTCCATTTGCTGTCGCTTACGACGAAGCCTCCGTTCTTTCTCGGCCATTCTTTTTTCGTCGTAACAACAATATCCACAATTTGAACACAGACAGCAGCAAAGGGCACGAGAGAACACCCCACGAGCCACTTTGCTAAGTATCGACCCTATACTAGACAGATATAGTAAAGTTAGGGGGATACCAAAGATGGCATAACCCATTGTTACTGCTTTTCCGAGTGAGGTGCGAGGTGTTATGTTTCCATAGCCTGTAAATAAAATTCAGAATTAAAATTCTAGTTCTAGATCAAAACACAATTTGCAAAAACAAAGCCACTTTGGCAAGACATACAAGAAAAATCTTCATAAGAAGATAAAAAAAACATGAAGTTAAGTATTATAAACGCTTCCATAATTTTCATGATTTCTATATAAGTAGAAGGAAGCGGAATATTTCCAAGTTTGACAAATCTTCAAGAGCTTCAATTTGATGTAAGCAAGAGATTATGGAGATTGACTTATAGAGAGGAAATGAGTGAGGGGATGCAGAAATGACAATGCTCCTTTTAATCTTAATTACATCTACATCAGTGTCCATACAAGTGCTGATGCCTCTTGGACGATATTGTACATTTAATATTTTCAAAATCTGAATAAATGCTACCGTCATCTAAATTTCTGAGTCATTACTTTCTCTCTAGTCAAAGTCATAAGGTAGGGCAAAAAACCTTCCTCAGTCTTGAATTCTTGGAATGGGTGTAGGACGGTTTTAAAAAAAATTAGGACTCAAGAAAAAAGAAAGGTTATTTGTCTAATAGTGTTGTTGTTCCAGCATTTGCCTGAATAATTCGAGGAACCAAATATTAACTGACACCAAAGCAATTGAACCCGGAAGAAAATCAGTCATCTTCCGAAGGATAAGCTATTATTAAAATCTTTAGACCATAACTTTGTTGGTGGCCACTCATTGAATAATTTTAGGCAATGGGTCGGCTTAAAACCTTGACTGACTGACCCAACTTCTATGAAAAATGTGAGAGCCTGTCTACAATCCAGGGTTTATCGAAAAACCTGGTTACTAAAGACTACTATTAAATCACAAATGAACTAAAAATCGAATTAATGTTATTATTCCCATTAGTGAGGTGAGTAATGGCATTCAAATCATGTAGGTGAGCTGATCGATCGTCACCTAATTCACATCACTATCCTAGTGGTGGCGACTGACTGCACAGTTCGAGTCAAATAAGTCTTCTTAAATCTTAGATTGGCTGAGTCGACTCTTTGAAAAATGTGCCTGTCCCACGACTCAGTTCAGGTCGATCTACTAAAAACTGTAAGTGAACCATAAATTAACGGGGAATCGAATCAGTGTTTCGGCTTCGAAAAGTAAATTGATATGAGCTGATCTATTGACTCCCAATTCATACCCAATCTTAGTGGTGGCAATTAATTGAATAATTTGTATCAATGAGTGTGTTAAAATCTATGACTGACTAAGCGGACTCACTGAAAAATGTGGCAGCCTGTTCACAAGTCAGTTCAAGATATATCAACAAGTCAATTTACTAAAATCTACTATTCAATCACACATGAGCTGGCAATTGAATCAATATCACCGCTCATAGAAGTGAGCTAAGTAATGGGATTAAAATAATTAAGAAGAGTTGATTGATTATCTACTAACTCATACCACAATAATAATTTGAGTCAGTGGGTCGGCTCAAACCCTTGCCTGACTGACTGACTCATGTCGCGCTCTTCTTCAGAAGGTCTGAAACAGTTTCTGAAGAACAGAGCGACATGACTCTCGAAATGTCAATACAAATAAACCGACAACGTGGGACCAAGGAAGCCTACAGACTAAACTGACTGGTTCATTCGATTCGATGAATATTGTGAGAGCCTGTTCAAGGTTTATCAACAAATCAGTCTACTAAAGGCTACTAGACTATTATTATAAATGAACTGGGAATCGAATCAATGTTACGGTTCCCAAATCAAATCTATGACTGACTGAGAGAGCCTGTCTACAAGTCAATTCAAGGTTTATTAGCAAGGTAGTCTACTAAATCTACTTTTAAGATGTGAATTCAAATCATTAAGATGAGCTGATTGATTAACTCCCAACTCACACAACAAGACATAATAATATGAGTCAATGAGTCAGCTTAAACCCTTTACTGACTGACTCAGCCGATGGTTTATAAACAAATTAGTCCACCATTGAATCACAAATCAACTGGGAGTCGATTCAATGTTAGACGGTGAAAAATGAGCTGAGTCAAGATAATGTTTGACTACCAATTCGCACCAGAAACGAGCGCTAGTGTAACATAGCGCTATTACAAGTTTAAATATTGAACTTGTTTTCAATCCGTTTCAATTAAAAAATGTAGTCAGTAGGTACATAGTGTGCATTGCATCATAAATTTTAAATATAAATAACATTCAAATAGCTATAATTATTGGCACACATTTTCATTGTGCTAAAATATTGTTTTCGTGTGAGTGGGATATACATTAATTTTGAGCTATAGAGCAGTTAGTACTAAAAATGAGAAACATTGTATGTTATCTATTATTTTTTTCTTATATTACTAGTTAATGGTGTGTGTAATTATTTTTGGGTTTCTATTACCAATTATCCGGAATAATTGGACATCAATAGAAGGCTGCGATAATCCTTTAATTAGTGATGGTAGTGAATTTTATAATACTTTTATGTTTATAATAATATTTTATGGATACTTTTAAATAGATTGGATATTGCAGAACACTTCTTTATTGTATTCAGATGCAGTGATATCGTACAAACAATGCCCATAATTTCTACAGTAGTAATAAGTTGGGTTTTAATATTGGTAAGTTAGAGAAGACAATAATTTATTTTATTTATTTATGTTTATTTCAAAGTATATGTAGGTATAAATATATATCTAATTGCGGATATTTGCTTTACATTTTATTACTTACTTAATTATTTCTTTATTATCGAATATTCTTTAAAAATGCAACTACCTAAGTATACCATAAAAAATACTGAAAAAGGGAATACATCTTAATGGCGTTTTTTCTAGGTCTGAAAACATAAAAAGTGTTAAAATTGAAATTCTTGGCTGACTTCTTAAAAATTATATAATATCTCAAACTAAAATTTTGAAATACTCATTAATTTTTTATTATAGAGAGATAAAATGCTACGAGATCGATAAAATGTAATATAATATAGAATAAAATCGATAAATGTTTTGTTATCATTACTAAATTTATAATTAAATACACTATAAAATATTTTTCCTTTAGTTGCGGTAAGAAAATTATACAGTAGCGATTTTTCTGCCACAATAGTCCTTTTCGTTTCTGTAACTTTATTTTTAATAATAGTAATTATAAAAGTTGTTTAATCAACTACTCTCAGTTAACTAAAAATTTTATAGTAATAATTACAATTAATTTTTCTCAATGTACTGATTAAATAATATTCATAATAAAATTTATAATTTGTAAGAACATTCCAAGATGACGTCTAGCATATGGACCAGTCAAAATAAAATTTTTGATGTAAAAAATTAAAAGTATTCCACAAACAAGCGTTTTATTGATGTTTAAACATTGCAATTTGCAATTTATCTCAAAAATTACAGTGTTAATTGTAATGTTCTTATGAGATGATATGTAGAGAATTGAAAGAGTTTTAAAATAAATCTTTACATACCGTAACCTAATCCCGATATTGCAACATAGACACATAGGTTTCGGTACCGAATAAATGACTACCTACCTACCTAGAGAAGTATTCATACTGCTCGTTCATTCCAATAATTTCTAATAACATTTCAGTTTCAGTTTAACCATATGACATTTATGATCCTTATTCTTTTTCTCTCCAATTACTGTTTAACGATGGGTTATTTTAGTGATTTGTTGTCCATGTTCCGAGGGGGTAATTACTAGTAAAACCTGTGGGCTTCGCATAAAAAAATTGGATTTTACCGAGATTTTACCGAATTTTACGTGTATTTCATCGCTTTTAATGTCGATTTCATTGTGTTTTACTCACAACCAGACTTTGAATTTCATAGAATTTTACGTGGATTTCATTGAATTTTAATGGATTCCATACGGATTTCAGGTACATTTAAAAAAAATCGTTTAAAATCCACAGTTACTATTTGGAACAATTATGAACACAGGTTTTCTTGGTTACTAATTCCTAGCCAGTTATTGAGATAACAACCCCTCTTACTCTTACATAAAAGCTCGTGGAGACTACAGTAAAATAGAATAAATTCCACACGTGAAGCATTTGTTTACTTCTCCCAAACATAGCTTTGGTGTCGTGAAATTGCTTAGATACATTATTTTTATTTTATTATTTATTATTATATTATTTTTTGCAAACATACGTTATTTTATCTTAACTCGTTGAACAATAAGAGATATGTGGTTTCACAAGTAGTTTATTGTGGTTTAAAAATATATTGTTTTATTTCCAAATTTATTTTCCTTATGTTTATTTAAAAATTAATAATCATTTTCATTACATACCTAACGTCACAATAGACTAACTAGATCATTTCGGTTATCCTAAACATAATCGGGACGAATTTGTACCATTTAACTTTTTTATAGCTACAATAAAGTATCTCAATAAGTACATTATCAATTTTAGGTGGGGAATGTTCAAAGCTACCCTCATGCAACATGGAACAATGAAATGTTTGCAGAGCGACCAGATACAGAATTGGAGATAATTATAGATATTTACGATGATCAGGATTTGACTTATGAAAATCCATATGATTATTATTTGGACGAAAATGGCGAAACTAATTTATTTAATGATTATAATCCTTACGTCCGAAATGCCGAAACCGATTTACTCAATGAACATAACCCTTATGGTGATTCATTCGATGTAGGGTATCCCCAGTTAAGAGCAGATGACGGGAACGAATTGTTACATTCTTCTGGTAATGAGAGCACTAATTTAAAATTGACTTATCAATTGGAAATTCATTGTCAAATAGCCATAGTAATTCGACAAAATATTATTAATGCTTTAAACGACTTTTTAACTAAAATACATTTTACAAGGCCAAAAGGAGCTTTTCTGTTTGAGCTACGTGATTTAATAGACAAACTAAACAACAGAGAAATTACAACAATCAGTTTCAATAAGAATTTATATGAACTACATCAATTACAGTATAAAGATATCGGCTTGTCGCTTTTGAGTCAACTGGGAAATGTTTCGCTAGTCGGTTCGCATATGAAAGCATTTTCTAAATACCTAGCTGAGAATCCTAGAATTATGAATATATTCACAGGCTGTGTCTACAGGCATCTATTTCGTGGGATTGACGAAAAAGTGATTCGAGATTTTAGCGAAAATGATGTTGATACTATTCTACAAAAAATTTTAAAAAATGACAATGTTTATACAGCCTCTCAATCTTCCGAGTATTTCAGCCCGTTTTGGTACCAAGTTATAGAAGGATTCCTTGATGACAAAGTTACACCAACTCCTTTACTGTTAGGATGCATGATAATGGACCTTCCTTTAAATTCGGATCCCGATTTCATGCGTAATAACTACGTGTACATTTACAACGCGTTGTCAGAAGTAAGTTACACGCAGAAAAGCTTGTGTGCACATACTCCTGTTTCCTCGTCAACCCCAGATACTTTAAGAGTAAACCAAAAAGCACCAACAATGCCAAAAGACGAATCACAGCAAAAATATGCTGACAATGATGAGCAGCAATTATCTGAAGATGCAGTTAATGATAAAAGTATCTATGACTATGAAAGCCCCGCTTTAAGAGCCTTATCATCAAAATACCCACAACAATCAAAAGCAGATTCGTCGAAAAACTTCGACCTATCGTCATCATTGCGAAGAGAAGATAACATGAATGTAATACCATTAAATCAAGATTTGGCCAATGGTATATTTAATGAATACAACTCCAACAGCGATTCAGTTGATGAAGATTATCCTCAGTTTAGAGTAGATCAGGGGAATAATTCTTTGGATTCTTCTGATAATGAGGTTACCTATTCAAAATTGACTTATCAATTGGAAATTCATTGTCAGATAGCCATAGTAATTCGACAAAATATTATTAATGCTTTAAACGACTTTTTAACTAAAATACATTTTACAAGGCCAAAAGGAGCTTTTCTATTTGAGCTACGTGATTTAATAGATAAATTAAACAACAGAGAAATTACAACAATAAGCTTTAACAAGAACTTATATGAGCTGAATAGATTACAGTACAAAGATATCGGCATGTCACTTTTGAGACAACTGGGAAATGTTTCGCTAATCGGTTCACATATGAAAGCGTTTTCTAAATATCTTGCTGAGAATCCTAGAATATTAAATATTTTTACAGGTTGTGTCTACAGGCATCTATTTCGTGGCATTGACGAAAAGGTAATTCGAGATTTCAGTGAAAATGACCTTGACACAATTCTACAAAAAATTGTTAAAAATGACAATGTTTATGAAGCATCTCAATCCTCCGAGTATTTCAGCCCGTTTTGGTACCAAGTTATAGAAGGATTCCTTGATTATAAAGTTACACCAACTCCTTTACTGTTAGGATGTATGATAATGGATCTTCCTTTAAATGCGGATCCCGATTTTATGCGTAATAACTACGTGTACATTTACAACGCGTTATCAGAAGTAAGTCACACGCAGAAGAGTCTTTGTGCACAAAGTCCAATTTCCTCATCAACGCCAGATACTTTAAGAGTAATTCACAAGGCACCAACAATGCCAAAGATCGAAACAGAGCAAAGATATGGTTCTTCTGACAATGATGGCCAGCAAATATCTGAAGATGCAGTTGATGATAAAAGTATCTATGATGATGGAAGCCCCGCTATGAGAGCCTTATCACCAAAATACCCAAAACAATCAACAGCAGATTCGTCGAAAAACTTGGGCAAATCCTCACTTGGTCATAACTTCGTCAACCGTCTATTTAATGAATATAACTCTTACGACGACTCAGTTGATGAAGATTATCCTCAGTTAAGAGTCGATCAAGGAAACAACTTTTTAGATTCTTCTGGTAATGAGAGTGCTAATTCAAAATTGACCTATCAATTGGAAATTCATTGTCAGATAGCCATAGTAATAAGACAAAATATTATTAATGCTTTAAACGACTTTTTAACTAAAATACATTTTACAAGGCCAAAAGGAGCTTATCTATTCGAACTTCGTGACTTAATAGACAAATTAAACAACAGAGAAATTACAACAATCAGTTTTAACAAGAATTTATATGAGTTAAATAAGTTACAATATAAAGATATCGGCTTGTCGCTTTTGAGTCAACTTGGAAATGTTTCGCTAGTCGGTTCACATATGCAAGAATTTTCTAAATATCTTGCTGAAAATCCTAGAATATTAAATATATTTACAGGTTGTGTCTATAGACATCTATTTCGTGGCATTGACGAAAAGGTAATTCAAAATTTTAGCGAAAATGACATTGAAAGTATTCTAAAAAAAATTGTAAGGAATGACAATGTTTATGAAGCCTCCCAATCTTCCGAGTATTTCAGTCCGTTTTGGTACCAGGTTATAGATGGATTCCTTGATGATAAAGTTTCACCAACTCCTTTACTGTTAGGATGCATGGTAATGGACCTTCCTTTGAATGCGGACCCCGATTTCATGCGTAATAACTACGTGTACATTTACAACGCGTTGTCAGAAGTAAGTTACACGCAGAAAAGTTTGTGTGCACATACTCCTATATCCCCGTCAACCTTAGATACTTTAAGAGTAAACCAAAAAGCACCAACAATGCCAAAAGACGAGCCACAGCAAAAATATGTTGATAATGATAAAGATGCAGATAATGATAAAGGTCTGTATGACTATGAAAGCCCCGCTTTAAGAGCCTTATCATCAAAATACTCAAAACAATCAACAGCAGATTCGTTGAAGAACTCCGGCCTGTCATCTAACGGCGATTCATTCGATGTAGGATACCCTCAGTTAAGAGCAGATGACGGGAACGAATTGTTAGATTCCTCTGGTAATGAGGAGAGTACTAATTCAAAATTGACTTATCAATTGGAAATACATTGTCAGATAGCCATAGTAATTCGACAAAATATTATTAATGCTTTAAACGACTTTTTAACTAAAATACATTTCACAAGGCCAAAAGGGGCTTTTCTATTCGAGCTACGTGACTTAATAGATAAACTAAACAACAGAGAAATCACAACAATTGGTTTTAATAAGAATTTATATGAACTACATAGATTACAATATAAGGATATCGGCTTATCACTTTTGAGTCAACTGGGAAATGTTTCGTTGGTCGGTTCGCATATGAAAGCATTTTCTAAATACCTAGCTGAGAATCCCAGAATATTGAATATATTCACAGGTTGTGTCTACAGGCATCTATTTCGTGGGGTTAACGAAAAAGTGATTCGAGATTTCAGTGAAAATGACCTTGACACTATTCTACAGAAAATTGTAAAAAATGACAATGTTTATGAAGCCTCCCAATCTTCTGAATATTTCAGCCCGTTTTGGTACCAAGTAATAGAAGGATTCCTTGATGACAAAGTTTCACCAACTCCTTTACTGTTAGGATGCATGATAATGGACCTTCCTCTGAATGCAGATCCCGACTTCATGCGTAATAACTACGTGTACATTTACAACGCGTTATCAGAAGTAAGTTACACGCAGAAAAGTCTTTGTGCACAAACTCCTGTTTCCTCGTCAACGCCAGATACTTTAAGAGTAAACCACAAGGCACCAACAATGCCAAAAGTCGAACCAGAGCAAAGATATTTTGACAATGATGACCAGCAGTTATCAGAATATGCAGTTGATGATAAAAGTCTGTATGATTATGAAAACCCCGCTATAAGAGCATTATCATCAAAATACCCAAAACAATCAATAGCAGATTCGTCAAAAAACTTCGGCCTGTTATCAACGGAAGGAGATGATGACACGAAAGCAACCCCATTTGGTCATCACTTGATGAATCGTATGTTTAATGAATATAATTCGAACGGCGACTCATTCGATTTAGGGTATCCTCAGTTTAGAGCAGATCAAGGGAGAAATTTCTTAGATTCTTCTGAAAATGAGATTACTAATTCAAAATTAACTTATCAATTGGAAATTCAGTGTCAGATAGCGATAGTAATTAGACAAAACATTATTAATGCTTTAAACGACTTTTTAAATAAAATTCATTTTACAAAACCAGAAGAAGCCTTTCTATTCGAACTTCGTGATGTAATAGATAAACTCAACAATAGAGAAATTTCTACAATCAGTTTTAACAAGAATTTATATGAATTAAATAAGTTACAATATAAGGATATCGGCTTGTCGCTTTTGAGTCAACTTGGAAATGTTTCACTAGTCGGTTCGCATATGGAAACATTGTCTAAATATCTTGCTAAGAATCATAGGATATTAAATATATTCACAGGTTGTGTCTATAGGCATCTATTTCGTGGCATTGACGAAAGAGTAATTCGAGATTTTAGTGAAAATGACATTGATAGTATTCTACAAAAAATTATAAAAAATGACAATTTTTATGAAGCTTCGCAATCCTCCGAGTATTTCAGTCCCGTTTGGTATCAGGTAATAGAAGGATTTCTAAATGGAAAAGTTGCCCCAACTCCTCTACTGTTTGGATGCATGATAATGGACCTTCCATTAAATGCGGATCCCGATTTCATGCGTAATAACTATGTGTACATTTACAACGCGTTATCAGAAGTAAGTTACACGCAGAAAATTTCTTGTGAACAAAGTCCTAGTTCTTCGTCAACGCCAGATACTTTATCAGTAAACCACAAGGCATCAACAATGCAAAAGGCCGAGCCACAGCAAGGATATGGTTCTTTTGACAATGATGGCCAGCAGTTTCCAGAATATAGAATTAATGATGAAGGTCTTGGTTATTATGGAAGCCCATCTTTAGAAGCCTCATCATTAATGCGCTCAAAACAGTCAACGGCAGATTCACAAAGACTCGATGACATGGAAGTGACACCATTAGGTCATGATATGGTCAGTGATATAACTAATGAATATAACTCTTATGGCGATTCAGTCGATGCAGGATATCCTCAGTTTAGAGCAAACGACGGGAACAATTTTTCAGTTTCTTCTGATACTGAGGCTACTACTTCAAAATTAACTTACCTTTTGGAAATTCACTGTCAGATGGCTATTGTAATTAGACAAAATATTATTAATGCTTTTAACGATTTTTTAACTAAAATACATTTTACAAGACCACATGGGGCATTCCTATTCGAAATTCGTGATTTAATAGATAAACTAAGCAACAGAGAAATTTCCACAATCAGTTTTAATAAGAATTTATATGAATTAAATAGATTACAGTACAACGACGTTGGTATGTCGCTTTTAAATCTACTTGGAAATATGTCGCTAGTCAGTACGCGCATGAAAGCATTTTCTAAATATCTTTCTGAAAACTCTAGAATATTAGATGTATTCACAGGTTGTGTCTACAGGCATCTGTTCCGTGGCATTAACGAAAGAATAATTCGAGATTTTGACCAAAATGACATTGATTCTATTCTACAAGAAATTGTCCAAAATGATAATGTTTATGAAGCATCCGAATCCTCCGACTATTTCAGTTCGTTTTGGTACCTGGTTATACAAGGATTTCTGGATGGAAAAGTTACTCCAACACCTTTACTCTTAGGATGCATGGTAATGGACCTTCCTTTGAATACGGAACCCGATTTCCTGCGTAATAACTACGTGCACATTTACAACGCGTTATCAGAAGTAAGTTATACGCAAAATAGTTCTTGTGAAAGTCCTATTTCCTCGTCAAAGCCAGATACTTTAAGAGTAAACCACAAAGCGCCAACAATGCCAAAAGTCGAACCACAGCAAAGATTTGGCTTTTTTGACAATGACCAGCAAACCCCGGAATTTGCAGTTGATGATGAAAGGTTTTATAACTATAGAGGCTCTGATTTAGAAGCCCTATCATTAAAATACTCAAAACAGTCAACGATGGCTTCGACGGAACTAAATGATCCTGGAACTACATTAAGTGAGCCTACTGTTATAAATAGTATGTCCACACCATACTCATACAGACCAACCACGTATTCTTATAAACAGCATGACTACATTATGGAAGGCCTGGAACCTGAAGCAAGAATAAACTTTAACGATGTGACTCTTATTCCAAAAAGGGGAAGAGAAGAATATACTGGTACCGATGATGAACCTTCTAAGATTCACAAAGAACCAAAATTACAGTTAACGAATAGTGGTTTCGATAAATACCAGTCCATTACACCTAACCAAAGAACGCATATAGCAGATGATGATGATGACGATTTTCAAGAGGAAGAACCTTTTCAGCCTTACAGAAAACCACAATTGAGAATAAAGAACGGTGGTCGCAACAAATATCCGCCCTTTTTACCTATTAAAAAAACAAATGTAGCAGTTGATGATGATGACGATTTTCAAGACGAAGAGCCTTTTCAGCCTTACAGAAAATCACAATTAAGAATAAAGAACGGTCATCGCAACAAATATCCGCCCTTTTTACCTATTACAAAAACAAATGTAGCAGTTGATGATGATGACGATTTTCAAGACGAAGAACCTTTTCAGCCTTACAGAAAATCACAATTAAGAATAAAGAACGGTCATCGCAACAAATATCAGCCCTTTTTACCTTATCAAAGAATAAATATAGCAGATGATGATGATGACGATTTTCAAGAGGAAGAACCTTTTCAGCCTTACAGAAAACCACAATTGAGAATAAAGAACGGTCGACGCAACAAATATCCGCCCTTTTTACCTATTAAAAAAACAAATGTAGCAGTTGATGATGATGACGATTTTCAAGACGAAGAGCCTTTTCAGCCTTACAGAAAATCACAATTGAGAATAAAGAACGGTCATCGCAACAAATATCAGCCCTTTTTACCTATTCAAAAAACAAATGTAGCAGATGATGATGATGACGATTTTCAAGAGGAAGAACCTTTTCAGCCTTACAGAAAATCACAATTGACAATAAAGAACGGTCATCGCAACAAATATCAGCCCTTTTTACCTTATCAAAGAACAAACATAGTAAAGGACGATGATACCGATTTAGTGCAAGAAGAACCTCTTAAGTCTTACTCGAAAACTGGTGGTCTTGACAAATACGAATCCTTTAGGCCATACAAAAGGACACATCTAGGAAAAGAAGACGAGCCTTCTCGACCCTACAAAAGAATAGAATTGCAGGATGATAAATTTGAAGAACAGAAGCCTCTAAAACCCAGTCTGAGATTGGAGCCCGCTTTAGAAAGTTATTCAACTGATGAAAGCTATGCATTACCTCTTTTGAAGGAGACTGTTAATAATCGTAAGGACGATAATAATATAACGCCGGAAAATTTAAACTTAGGAACGAATGAATATATTAGTGATGATGAATTAAATGGTGATTTCATACGAGGTGTAAATAAGGACACACAGATTTTTAGAAAAGGAATAGTTTGGTTATATTTTCAATTAATTGACAAAGAGACTTCAAGCAAAGATATTAAGGAAGAACTTAAAAAGATAATGGACCATTTGAGAGGCTGCTTCATACCGTACGTAAATATGGCACATTTGTTTCACAAATGCTCTATTAATGCAGAGAAATGTTTTAATCGCTTACTCATGTGGTCTGCAAAAAACAAATTTTGTAACACTAGTAATGGCCATTACCCATTACCCAGGCAGAATGGTAAATATTATTTAAACAACGACCTGGGACTTCTTACAGAAAATAACACTTTTCTGCAAGAAGTTATGAATGCCGACGATGTAAGAGACACCATTAAAAAATTATGCGAGCAACTAATTCATGTACTACTTAATTCACCTAACACAGATTACGTACCTTTTGTAATTGACAAACTTTTAAAAGTTTTACCGAATAAATTCCCGGAAAATTTAACAGACGAGTTAAAGTTATTCCACAATACACTATCATTTGCTAGCAAACAAAAGACATCGCAAGATATAATTAAATATCTAAGCAGTGCTGTAAACGTTATCAAAATCGAAGTACCTATTCTGCAGATATCGGATGGGTTTCATAAACTGATAGATTTCGATTCACTGAGTACACCACTTAAAATACGATTTAGATACGTCTTAAACTATTTACTCCTTAATCCACAGATTGCTTTTAAGATACTACAGGATACTGAGAAGAGCAACGAAAACCAGTTTCTTTTAAGTTTGTTTAAAGCATTACAAAATGATGTCGACATTCCTGAGAAGGTTCGACAAAATATAAACACTTTGTCTCAATATGTAAGAGTGAAGCCTAAATATAATGAGGAGAATTAATTAGAAAATATGCAAAAAAATATGTTTTATAAAATTGTAGGCAAGATGTTAATTTGCAGTTTAATAAATTGATGCTTTTTACTGATATTATTTGAATTAATATGAACATTATTGATCACATCATGTAAATTCAAGTAAAATTTACATGATTAATTTTTTGGCTGCGATAATTATATTATTGCCACTTGTAAAGTGGTTTCGTCAATCTATTTGTCAAAATCACGTTATTTATTATTTTTGAATGCTTTTTGGACTTTTTGACACTTATCTTTTTGGCCATCATTTAGTCAGTCATATCTGACCTTTTTCAATCATCCCAATCCATTCCTACAATTTCTAAAAGAATGCTGAAGAGGATTAGAACTATCAGGAGCTTATGAGAACGAATCAAGCAAAAGTTCAAAAGTTTTTTTTCAATAGCTACTCAGAATTGCTTACGTCATGCCGTTAAAAAAAATATCTGTTCTATGTAATGCTGCCGATTGACTGAATATATCAACGTATAGCCAAACATCTGAGCCTAAATATTTGAAATTTTGCTCTATACAATGTATGGTAGCATTAATAAATAAGTTTTTAAAAACCGAACTTCTTAAAAGGTCAAAAGGAGTTCAAAGTTTGATGTACCGATCAAGACACACCTCCAAACTGCTGAGACTTTGCATAAGGTCTCTTATAATATAACGATATTATCCCCTATCAAATGGGCTTTCAAAATACCACTTCTGAGGGTCAGAAAAGGGGATTAAAAGTTTAATTTATTTATCTGCTTTATTAAAAACATAAAGTTATAGTAGGGTCACAATTACCAAACAGAAAAAGGCAAAAACAAAAAATTAAAAGATAATAAAAAGAAACAGTACAGTATATCTGCAATTTTATAATCTACAAAAAAAAAAAAAAAAGATTATTCATTCTAATTCTACCAACTCTATTTTTTTTTTCCTTCACTCCAATTTATTTTTTTTACAATTTGTTTTACAAGGGTCAGACCATCTTTCTTACTTAACAACCTTCTACATTCTTCCTCTTGTATCCTCCCCCCAAAACATGCATTAATGTTTCGTCCCCTCTTTCATAAATTCTACATACTCTCTCTGCAATCTTCATCCACTACTTAAATCCTCTGCTTTAATTCCCTACTATAACGTAAACCTTGCGAAAACATTTATAATCCTTCTTTATTTTGATTCAAATATTGTGGTGCAAATTGCCAATGTCTTCAAAGTAACTCTCATATTTTCAAAATATTTTGATCTATCTATTCATCTCAAGCCCTCTCCTCTTATAATTTCACTATATCTTATCTTCACTAACTGCTCTACATTCATATCTAAACAACCACATTCATTTAATTTCTCTTGACTTAGATCTACTTCCTTTAAAGCATCATCCGTTTCCTTGACATACCTATTTTTGATTCCTATATTAAGGATTCTTTTTCGCCACATCTACTTTCTTATGTCCTCATCTCTTAAATTTTACAGTTTCCTTTCGTATTTAACTACCCTTTTTCCGGTTTCCTCTACAATTTTACCACATTTCAGTTCCTTTCTAACCACAAAAGTCTGGTGTGTCTATGTCTATGTTATACTTCCATACCACATAGTGTTACACTTCTGATACTCACATCAAATAACCTTTTTCTCTTCGTCTAATCATTATTTCAAAGCCCTATTTCTCAAATAATACCTAATAAAGTATTAGTTTTCGCCAATTGTGTATCTATATGCGCCTTGTCGTTGATATTTTCCGTTAAAACGTAACCTAACCTTTTGTATCAATTTCCCTTGCCATTTTATTTCTTCTTTTCTCTTTCTGTCTCTTCCCCAAATTCCATATACTTTGTTTTACTAGCGTTTAACCTCAAACCCTCCTCTGAAGTATTTTACTAATTTTTTCATCATGTTTTTTAAAGCGTCATATCTCGTTGATAATAGTGCAATATCATCGGCATAAGTCAATGTCCACATATTTGTTTTTTTCCAATAACTATGCCTCCTTCTTTTACCTTACTGATTTTCTCTTTCAAATCACCTAAATAAATATTATAATGCTGTGCACTTAATTTGCATCCTTCTCGAACCCAATTTTCCATCCAAAGTTTCCATATCTCCTTATCTCCTATTATTATAATCCCCGCTGTTTCCCTATATGTATACATAGGGAAACAAATATACCAACGTAACCTAAGACTTGAAGTTTAAAAATATTCACGCAAAAATGACAGACAATATTTTCGAAAATTTTAGATTTTATGAGGTTCCCAAATTTGAAATATTAGTTCACAGCCGAAACGACCAGGTATAGTTTTGTACAAAAGTTACATACAGCTTGGTTATATTGAACACTGTAAATTTTAATCTTTAAGGTCTAAGGAGATGACAAATGCTTTCAAATATGATCTTATATTTATAACCTATCTGGTCACATTCAGGCTCTTATGGAAAGAAACATTACCTTGGGAAAATTAAGGAAGACTAAAATTACGTTTTGTGACAAAAGTGAATAAAACACCCCTCCCGTCAGATAAATTTTTTTTTATTCATTGTCTTTATGGGCATGTCCTTGCAGAACACTAAAAAGTATTTCTATGCGGAACAAGGAAGTGGCGGCAAGAGTTACTTCCACCGAAGCAGAAGGGTTACCGCTAGATTTAACATAAGAATATTGTATATTACTAGCAGCAATACCCGGCGTTGCTCGGGTAAGAATATATTACACGTTTGATGGAACATTCTAGATTATTCGCGAATTTAGAACTATCCAGAACATCCCATAATGATTCAAAACATTCTCTAACTTTTTTCACTCTGGAACATTCTTGAATGATCTTTAAGATTCTGGAACATTCTTGAACATTGCCAAATCATTCTGAAATGTTATAATAAAACATTCTTTTACTTCTTAGAACATATTTGAACTCCCTGTAACATTCTAAAAAATCTGCTTCATTCTCATCCCCACTCCGTGCTGTTTGCTGGGTGAATAGTGACATCAGTAGACGCCTGGCGGGGATGACTAATCGATTGATAATAATTGATCAGTTATCGACCACTGAGAGTTGAAGATTATTACAGTACTAGTATTAAAAACTGGGGGTAGGTGGTAGAAGGGTGAAAATTAAGGGTTATATGTATTTTTTAATGCTAAATCATAAAAAAATAAAGATAAAAAATTTTGTCCAAAAAATAAAAGTTAACCCTTATCACTTAGGGGTATGAAAAATAGATAGTAGCCGATTCTCAGACCTGTCGAATATGCATATAAAATTTTATAAAAATCGTCCAAGCCGTTTCGGAGGAGTATGGTAACTAACATTGTGACACGAGAATTTTATATATATTAAATTATTAAAACCTGATAACCCAGATAACTATTTATTTCTATATGTATTCATCATAATTTTCTCCACTGCATCAAACTACCCTGTATAAAAGGCACTTGAGGTACACAGGTATCCCATTTCAACATTTCCGTCCCATCTTACATAATTTGTGGATTGAAAATAACACGGACCTATTAAAAGCACGATACGGAAATTAACTTTGTGCAAGGTCCAGGTCGAGTTAAGTTCAGCCTCATACGTTATTATGATGAGTGGAGACCAGAGGGCTATTAAAGCTAGTGAGTTCAACATTGTCGTAGGTAATTCCCTTAAACGCTTTGACGTATAATTAATTTGTATTTAACTTAACACTTGCCCGTTCAGTTCAGTAATTGCACTTGAAAGCAGTCGGTGTGGCATTTTGTTTCACTCAATGTTCCCATTATCCGGAATACATAGTGCCATCTACGAACGTGCGAATGTCGATGACAAACATACGTCGGTGAATGTGCTGAATAAATTAATGGATTCGTAGTCTGAATTCAAAATTCATGTGACCACAGAAAGCTAAAATACACAAGTGTCTTTCGAGTTGGCAAATAATTCAAATAAAACCGTTAAGGGCCGTTAATTTTGTTGGCAGTAGAAAATACTCTATTATTAATATTAATAGCAAAAGTTAATCAAGCACTATACATTTTAATCCTTTTTTTGGTCAATATATAAACCAGCTGTCAATCAGTAGTTTATTATTAAATTTTATACGTGGTGTCTCAAACAAAACTTACAGATATTTCTCCATATAACAGTACTAGTTTCTGAAGTATCAATTGATTTTATTAAAATACGTCAATAGGAGGGCTAAATAATAACTGTAATACATATCTTCGAGTTATTTAAAAAAGCTCTACTTCTTTACACCCTGAGGTATTAAGAAAATTGACTTATACTTCAGAAAGCAGTATAACTAACACCTTTACAAAAATGTACCAAATTATTAAAGGCGTACAAAAACATTTTTGATTAATTAAGAAATCGAAGCAATTTGGTATGTAGTTAAATTCAGTTACATCAACTGAGTTTGGCCCCAGAAATCTATGGTTGTTCTCTCTACACAGAGGTTCCAGACACCCTGTATAGCACACTTTATTTCCGGAAGAATCCAATGTATGTAAATAATATGAAAGTGTTTCGTTTAATTTGAGAACATACTCAATAAATTAAAATGTATCGGTTGGTGGTATTACGTCAGAGTTTATTACAATAATTAATACAAAGTGTGCAGGTAATTTATTAATGTGCTGGTTGTTCACATAATGGAACTGTTACTAAATTATTAATTCAACAGAACAATTTATGTTATTGCCATTGCAACTGATTTTAGATTTTCTAATGGAATGTTTACCTTCTATATTGTTAATCAAAAGGTTAATTAATTATTGCATTTAATCAAAATAATAACATACACCTCTTACTGCTTCTTTGTAGATATTCTTTTATGCTTTCAAAATATTAAAACAAAAAAGGCCACATACACTTCAATTATTTATTGATAATTATGTAATGGTTTCCTACCCCTTCCTAGTCGATCTACCCGTACTTCTATATGTGCCATTAATTACTGAACATAAAATAAACAGATAATGATTTTAAATAATCCAAATCCTCCCTAAATCTGCCTGAATTCCTTGTAGTATACGAGGGTGTATCAAATATAAACGAGCCTTTTTAAATTGAGCGCCGGATAGTTGTTCAATGCGCATGCGGGCGTTAGCAACTTGAAGTGGGGATATTAGATGACAAGGAAAAGACTTGTCGTATTACTGTGTTTGCTTGGTTAGTAGCTATCACAATGAGTGAGAAAGAGATGCATAGCAGCGTTGCGCAACGGATTATTATTAAGTTTCTAACACGTGAAAACGTGAAAAAACCCGCTGAAATTTTGCGCAGATTGCTAGCACAGTTCGGAAATGAAACGCTTTCGTGGCAACGGGTAAAAGTTTGGTGCAAAGAATTTAACGAAGGGCGTAATCGTTTCGAAAATGTAAATCATCCTCGCCGTCCGCGCAGTAGCATATCGCCGGTTGACATTGCACGCGTTAGAAACCTTATTGTGGGGGACCACCACGCCACTGTGCTTCAGATATCTGTTGAACTCGGCATCAGCTATGGGAGTGTCCACACAATCATAACGAAAAACTGGGGATTCCAAAAAATTTCAGCTCGTTGGGTCCCAAAGTTGCTGAGTGAAGATCAAAAAGCTGCTCGAGTTCGCATTGCAGCTTTAACGCAGGCCCAAATCAGTGAAATGCACTAGACTCAGTCGGAGCACCATCTATATAGCCTAAACCTATCCCCTTGTGATTTTCACATGTGTGGGCCCCTCCAAAAATCACTAGGAGGCGAGCTATTTCAGACTGATGAACATGTGGAGGCGTTTGTGCGCAACTGGATAGACTCCCGCCCTGCTTCGTTTTATGAAAGCGGGATAAAAAACTACCAATCCGTTGGGAAAAATGTATAATCAAACAAGGGGGATATGTCGAAAAATAAAGAAATTTGTGTTTTTGTGAAAATAAATGTTTTATGAACCAAGGCTCGTTTATATTTGATCCATCCTCGTACATTATTGATAGGAAGGAAACTTTCTTCTAAACAGCATGGAAAAAAAATTAAGCCAAAAAAAGGTTGTAAGATTATTTATTGACGTAAACGTCCGTCAATGTTTTGCATCCTTTTTATGATTTAATCATATTTATTTCTTTAAGCAACTACTCTGTACCTACTTTAGTTATACGTAGTAAATTACAAGGGGCGTATTTGAAAAATTATTTCGCCCAGAATTTCAAAAGAAAATTGCTTGTAAACTCCCAGCGATATCATATCATGACGTAATCGTTGTCGGTTGCGAATAAAAAATAAGACGCTTCTCCTAAGAGAAGATAATGACGCCCTAATTTTCCGCTTCTTTCAACGCCGAATGGGGTAAGAAACAGGCCGCATCTCGTTAGCTTAAATCTCTCGCTAAATTTTTCATTCTTTTATAGCATCGCCGAAAGTCTTTTAAGAATATATATTGGTTGAGGGCCAAGAGGGACTCATCAAAAATTTATCAAAAAACGCCAGGTCACAATCAGCTGCGATGATTCCCCGTCAGAATCTTATTTAGGGTGTGATATGGATCGACGTGTGGATGATTGCCCCTGAGAGACGAACAAAAGGTTATTTTGATAAAAGATTTAAACTATTTGATTAAGTTCTATATTCTGGTAAAGCTAAAACAATCTTCTTGACAAGTAAAAAAGTGTGGAATTTTTAATGTATTATTTTCCTTTATTTAACGTTAATTTACGTAACTGAGTTTTAATCTTGCAGTGCGTAAAAACATAATCCCCAATAAGCTCCGCCTCTAGCGAATGTCTCGTGGTATGATCACGTGAACATTAGCCACGCCCTTTTGTAGACACTACATACAGTACAGAAATGTATTATCCCTACAGTTTTTACCCTTAATAGGAATACACGAGTATAATATTTAATTAAATCCTAATAGCTTTCGTAACTTTATTTTAATTCAATTAGTCTACATTCTATTTCATATTTTATTCCCTATTTTATTTGTTTTGATATTAACCGAACCACTTTTATTATGAAGAAAAGGCCATTCTTCCTTAAATTGTCGCTATTAATATCATTTATGGCCATGTTATAAAAGGACTGACACTTTAGTTCAGCCACTGTCGCTTTCAGGCGCGAAAATTGCGAATCAAAGTCAATCTATAGGACCATTAGGACCATTTTTCGAAAATCTCTCGCAGGATTAATTCAGCGGCTTTACGTAATCAAAACATTTATATACTTATAACGCATACAAGAGCTTTCCCAGTGAGGGCAACTACAGATTACCTATAAGGGCG
Organism: Agrilus mali; assembly: GCA_029378335.1. Lineage (NCBI taxonomy): Eukaryota > Metazoa > Arthropoda > Insecta > Coleoptera > Buprestidae > Agrilus > Agrilus mali. Next base: position 8,366,111 of record CM055662.1, read on the forward strand.
ATTATTACGTAAGAGCCAAAATGTCGCGTTAGACTAAAAAAAAAAGAAAGAAAAATAGGTCAAGTAGCAAAATGTGAATAAAATTTTGATGAATGATTATTGCTTTGTACCATACCCAGCATAAAACAATATGTTTCCTTTTTGGGGGTGGTTAGGTTCAGATCCCACCACCCTTTGGTTTTAATAAAGGCAAACTTTACCATTTGCGTTAGAAAATCTTTGATAAACGTTCACACAACTTTGTAATTTGAAAAATGGGCAGAAATGTTAATCAGCCTTCCTCCTCCCTCAAAATCCTACATCCGTCCTGTTTTAATTATAGAAATTGAATATTAGGAATATCTGGTTGAACTTCAGGTCAACTCGTAGCCTTTTAACTTTTTCTTTTCCCTCTACTTAATTGATATTTAACTTGAGTGAGATGCCAGAAACTAAGAAATCCTGTGGCTTATATTTAATCACACTAATATTTTAAAGGCGAAAGTTTGTGAGTATGTGAGTGTGTATGTTTGTTACTTCTTCACGTCTAAACGGCTGGAGCAATTTTAATAAAATTGGGTATTAAGTTGGCTGACACCCTGGATTAACACATAGGCTACGTTTTACTGCGGGAAAATATTTTATTCCCATGGGAAAACCGATGAAAATTAATTCGCGGAATATTATAAATGCGAAAGTAACTCTGTCTGTATGCTACACAAACTCACCTAAAATTTACTGAAACGATTTAAATGAAATTTGGTACAGAGATAGTCTAGAGCCTGAGAAAGGACATAGGCTACTTTTTAATGTGAAAAAAGGGTTGTAAGGGGTTGAAATAGGAAAGTTTGTGCGGAAATTTCGTAATTTTTAAAGATTTTTTAGGCTTTTGATTAGATATAAATAAATACGACATTCAATGTTTGTAAAAATTTTACCCTAAAGGGGATAAAATTTGCCGATGAAGGTTTTTGTGTAATGACGTCTTCCAAAAAGCTTACGGCAGAGAAAATAAAAATATTAATGGTAAAAAGTTATACAGGTTTTGTTTATTTGGATCAATAAAAGTAGTTAAATACTAAGCTATATAAACTATTTTAAACTATAATTAAACTATATTAATCTATAATATTATAAATGCGAAAGTAACTCTGTCTGTCTGTGTGTTACGCAATCACGCCCAAACTACTGAACCGATTTAAATGAGAGTTTGTTACAGAGATAGATAGATATAAAGCTAGAGGCTTAAAACTAATTTTTTAGGCTTTTGATTAGATATAAATACGATATTTAAAGTTTGTAAAAATTTTACCCTAAAGGGGGCAAAAATAAGGTATGAAAGTTTTGGTGTAATGACGTCGGCAAAAAGGCTAACGGCCCAGAAAATAAAAATATAGAAGAAAAAAATTTTAAATGCTGCCGAAAGTCATTATTTCACGCGGACGAAGTCGCGGGCATAGCTAGTAATGAATATACCAAACCAAAATTGAAATGTAATGGTGGAACTGTATTGAACATGGGCAGATGCATACAATAGGTATCACAACTATGTGGTTGGCCGAAACATACACGTATTTTGTAAATTTAATTTATTAAGTATAGCTATAACTTGCCCAATTTTGGTATTCTCCCTTAGATAATAGCAATTGTATACAACGACCCTCCCTATATGTACTATATATATGTATATATCAATAAATAAATAGATTTTGTATTGGGTTTTCCTTTTTATTCACGTTATAAACGCTAGGAAACTTGTTACAAAGTTATAAGAGGTTGTTATAAATGTGGGTCGGCGGAGCCTGCACTCGAACCACTGACGATCTCGTTAAAGCACTAGTCGTAATCGATCGATATATGGTAGTTCGTATGGGGATATGCATACAAAAATCCCAACAAAGTTGCACGATAGCATCCTAGAGGCCAACTACAGATAGATATTATATGGTTTTGAATTGGTGGTTTGTGGTAGGTCGGCTGGTATACAAACTTGGCGTGATAGCAGTGAATATAGAAACAAAACGAAAGAATATGTAAATTGATTCGATGTTAGTGGCACGAGGGGTGCTCTTCATTTCCTGGCAATCTCGGGCTTTACGATTAATTCGAGTGCTCTTTCGTTTCTCGTATGTAGTGGCGTAGAACAACGGAGCAGCTAGCGGTGCCCGTTTACATATATTTTGCAAATTACACGTGCGGATGCTCGTAAACTACCCTTTATTGCCAGTTTATACTAAAGGTAAAAGAGCCGAGTTGTACGGGGGTCGTAGCCAACTGCAATCAAAAAGCGCTCGGGAGGCATGCACATGTCAAAAGTGGCTTCCAATCAAAATGTATGGTGTCGCAGTATGTGCGACAAGAAATTGTTTATGGGGATATGTTCACGGTTTTCCGCAAAACGGTAGCTCGTTCCTTAAAATTTATGGTTAATTCAGTTACACCACCGAAACAAGCTAAAGGAAAATCGGACAACAGATTTATCTTAATTGGCCTACCAGCAAAATTCAGTTTCATGAAAGACAAGAAGCTTTGAAAATTATCGCAGAAACTGGATATAATAGTAAACACATTCAGATTGTAATTCCAGCCAAAGAAGATATTGATCTATACATTCTTAAATAACTCTTTAACCATAATCCTCATTAATTGGAAATTAATTAAAATTTTGCTTTGCAGTTGAAATATAAAAGTGAACACGCGGGAACTAAGAATTTTGTTCAATTGTATCACTGTTTTCAATAATTGTTGTTTAAGTTTAAGGTATACATGATGGTAGTAGATCTGAAGATGGCCTATGATTCGGTAGACAGTAAGGAAATAGAGAAAATGTTAAAGAAAAGTAAAATAGAGGAAGGTTTGATAGGTAGAATAATAGAATTATATAGGGAAACGATAAGAGTTGTAAGGATGGGCAAGAGGGAGAGCAAGGAAATGTGGATGGGAAAAGGGGTTAGACAGGGATGCAAGATAAGTACCTACACAGAAATTTAACATATATATATATAAGCGATTTAAAGGAAACAATAAGTAAAGTAAATGAGGGGCGAATAGTGTTGACGAACTTTTGTATTATTTGAAATAAAAGAAGACGATTGCCTTTTTGAACTTTTATTAAATAACACTTAACACTAAAAACTTAATACATACGAATAGATTACTTAACCGTTAGCAATGAATAGATAATAGTCGTGAATATTAAAAGTGAAGTTTGATTATTTGTCGTGAATTCCCTCGTTGTCTCGATTATTTTGCCTTTTTATAAAATAACAAAAATTAAAGTGAAGAGGGAGGATAGGTGGAGTTAGTAAATCTTTAGGCTAGTTAATTGGATTATGAATTGAAGAATAGGACTGGTTGGTCTAAAAGAAGAAAGTAGGGCTTAAAGGGGGTGTGGTTTGATGATAAGAGAAAGGGATAAACAGAAGAGGGTGCTACGTGCAAATTGGATGGTTTGCAATACCATTGACCCTGAAATTTCCAGATAAGTCACGTATTCAATGGCATCAATAAACGTTGTTACAAATTTTGAGAAATGAATGCCATTAGGGAAAACATTGTAGCTTAATACTGCACCCGAACAAAGGCGATACAATAAAGTTTATTATTGTAGACAAATGTTAGTTGAGCAGCATTGAATATTTTAAGTAAGGGATAATCCATCAATAAATACCTACAGGAAATGCATCATAAAAGATAGAAATTTAACAAAGGGGCAGATTCCTATGCATAAACTTTTGTGATCGTATTGTTAACTTGATAAACTGTAAATACCATACCAAATGAACTATATGAACTCTTTTGAATATAACTTATTTAAATAGATATAACACTGTTAATATAAATACAAAGACTAAATATAAAAAATATCCAATTAGAAATAAAAATATAGTACCAAAAACATTGCAAAACATTGATACTCAACAAATAGTGATAGGAAGAAAAAAGATATGGACAATATGATATAGCGTTAATTGCGACAAGTTGGGGTTAGTAGTAAAAGTGTAAGTGGGAATATTTTTAATAGGAAAATTAATTTGCAATGAAGAAACTGTCTAGAAATTTTTCAGTAAATTTTAATTTATTTTATTAATTAATTGAAATTATAAGCTCTCATTTTTTGTAAGATTCGATTTTTCTTTTATTATGAATAAGAAAATGGTCCATTTGAAAGTAATTCGGGTCCAAAATTTTATTTCTATTAATAATATTTTCCCAAAGTATCACCCCTGATTGAGGGTTTCTTTGAGGATAATAGTTTAAGTTGATTAATATAAAGGCCTGCAATCAATATACTCTTTAATTAATCATATTTAGGTTACATATGGATCAAAGTACCGACTTTCTTATTTATATTCTGTAGGTATGCTCGATCCTATGACTGATTTTTAAACCTTTAAGGGACTTTAGAGGGCTCCACCGAAAATAATTATACAGTTACTTAATATAGTGGCTTGTAATATAATATCCACAGTTATATTTAATTTCCTACTATGTCAACAGCTTTATTAAAAAAATTACGCTTGTTTACCCTACTTCTATCCTTTTGCTGATAATTACATTTAGTACCTTGAATAAGAGCCTTTTAACTGTCTTCTTAACTCCCAAAACTCTTTGGTCGCCCTTGCCACTTTTCCAAATTTCTACCATCTAAGATCATGCAAATGGGTTCTGATTTTTCTAGATTCATCGAATTCTACTTACTATTTCACGCCTTTCGTCTCCTCCTACGACAATATCTTCAGTGGTGGATAATATTGAAAAAAGAAATAAAATCATCATTGAAGATGCCATCAACAGAACATACGACACGTGTAACGGAACGGAGTAATCCGGAAAAATTTGAGAATTCAACCAGTTACCATTTACTGCAATTGAATGCAATCTAAATAAATCTTTAGATTGAGTTAGTTTCAAATATCGGTCATTCCTTTTTAATTGAAATAAAATAAATCTGATAAAAAACGTATCTAACAATGGTGTATTGGAAAAGTGAAATCTCGGATTCGTTTTATTACTTGTTTCTTTTTCTGGCCGCTCGTAATGCAACGTTCCGTTTTAAAAACACAAACTGTCTAGCTATTGGTTCCATTTGTCAAATAGTTTCTGTTGGGCGTCTTTCTATTGTTTAGCAGAGCAACGATTTGTCAGTGGATGGTTGCAATGTGAATTAGAAGTTCACTCTTGTCGAAACTTGAAATTAAGTACAATTTGGAGCACAGACTGATACACAGAGATGTACCAAAAAGAAAACAGAAACGAAGTAAATTAAAAGTAGACGAGTTTGGAGAAAGAGAATCAAATAAAATAAGTACTTAAGTACTTTCTGCAATAGATATCTACAGTGGACTGTGTGAAATCGCCTTTTCGAATTATTTAAGTTAATTCTTATGGACTTCAATTTTTTACCCCAGATGATTAACTTCAAACCAAAATATTCAATAAAAAAGAAGTAATTTTCCATCTAATACAAAACATATCATTTGATGTTATCAATTTATTCCCTTCAGTGCCTATAAATGATTTAAAAAACTTTTTATTCGATGACTTAAAAAATTGCATTTCTTATTAGAATAAAAAAAAAAAAGTTAATTGACATACGTTAATCTTAGAATGATTTCACGTTTAACAATAAGATAAACAAAATGATGGTTTACCGATGGGTTCAACCATTTCTCCATTTTATGTTAATTATTTCCTTTGATAAATTAATAGCAATTATATTTAAGGACAACAATATCACAACATATACAAAACTATTTCACATGTGGTACAGATATGTTGATGATGTATTAAATATATGGACAGGTACTGATAGACAGATAATACATTTTTTAAATGAGAAGATAAACTTTACAGTAGAAATAGGTAATAAAAACTCAAATTTTCTGGATCTAAAAGTTGATATAAATAACAGTAATATGTTAGAATTCAACATATTCAGAAAAGAGACCTATACGACTCTATTATACGAGGGCGGGTCAAATATAAACGAGCCTTTTTAAATTGAGCGCCGGATAGTTGTTCAAGGCGCATACGGGCCTTAGCAACTTGAAGTGGGGATATTAGGTGACACGGAAAAGACTTGTCGTATTGCTGTGTTTGCTTGGTTAGTAGCTATCACAATGAGTGAGAAAGAGGTGCATAGCAGCGTTGCGCAACGGATTATTATTAAGTTTCTAACACGTGAAAACGTGAAACCAGCTGAAATTTTCCGTAGACTGCTAGCACAGTTCGGAAATGAAACGCTTTCGTTGCAACGGGTAAAAGTTTGGTGCAAAGAATTTAACGAAGGGCGTAATCGTGTCGAAAATGTAAATCATCCTCGTCGTCCGCGCACCAGCATATCGCCACTTAACATTGCACGCATTAGAAGCCTTATTGAAGGGGACCACCACGCCACTGTGCTTCAGATATCTGTTGAACTCGGCATCAACTATGGGAGTGTCCACACCATAATAACGAAAACCAAAGTTGCTGAGTGAAGATCAAAAAGCTGCTCGAGTTCGTATCGCAGCTTTAACGCAGGCCCAAATCAGTGAAATGCACTAGACTCAGTCGAAGCACCATCCATATAGTCCAAACTTATCCCCTTGTGATTTCCACATGTTTGGGCCCCTCAAAGAATCACTAGGAGGCGAGCGATTTCAGACTGATGAACATGTGGAGGCGTTTGTGCGCAACTGGATAGACTTCCGCCCTGCTTCTTTTTATAAAAACGAGATGAAAAAACTACCAATCCGTTGGGAAAAATGTATAATAAAACAAGGGGGATATGTCGAAAAATAGAGAAATTTGTGTTTTTGTGAAAATTTTCAAAATAAATGTTTTATGAACAAAGGCTCGTTTATATTTGATCAATCCTCGTACCTTAAGACTGCAATCACCCATACCCACATAATATACAGTTAGCTGCGTTTCGTTCAATTCTAAATCGATTAGTAAATATCCCCCTCAAAAATGGATACTTCAAAAATGAATTACTTATTATAAAAACTATAGCCAAAAACAATGGATACGATCCTAATACTATGGTAATTATTACATAAGAAATTAAAACGTAATTGCAACAGAGCGGAGTGCATGAAATTAAATTTTCAGATGGCCCTACAATTTACATCGGGAAATCCAAAAAAGAGATATAAACAAGATTTAATCAACATGTCAGCTATGCAAAAATTCAATAAACACAATTCAGGTTTCTAGCCATTTAATTGATAAAAATCATAGCATAAACAAAAACATTGTAAAATTATTACATAATCTAAAGGGGGGCTCAATCTTAGATAGATACGAAATACTATAGATTAAAAAAGCTATTAACGAAAACAAAATAATTATCTACCAATGACCAAATAGATTTTGCAAACAACCCTATAATAGATACCACATTGTTTCCCCACTATGAATTTATCGTATAAATTGTTTGTAATATTGTTCGTAACTTAACCCAGCGGCATGGTCTAGTCGTCTAGATCATTACATAACATTCGGGAAGTCACCGGTTAGATTCCGGGGCCGGCTACTCTGGTCCAAGTTTTTGTGTCGTTTCTTTGGATCATTTTGGCCAATGCTGGGGTAGTAATATTCCACAACTAGACTTTCACTTCTCTTCTGTCTTCATTTCGTCCGTCTCATCTTTCTCCCCCAAACCACCACTATTCCCAAAGGAGGCTGAAGAGGGCATTCCGCCCTACCTCTTCGACTTTGCACAAGAGTGTAGGTCGGGGGAGACAGCCCGCCCACCATTATTGGTGGGAATTAAACACCCAAAAGTTTTTTAAGTTCGTAACTTAGTACAGTTTGTACTCCTGATTATGCCCTTATAAGGCGAAATACGTATAGAGTTTAATAAAATTTAGTGAGCACTTTAATGTTTTGTTTTCCTACATTTTCTAAATTGAGTTTTATAATGTTGCAATTATTCAGAACTTCTTTCTTACCGAGTTTGGATGTTTGGCTAAAAAGTTGTAGTTTGATTGCAACATATCGCTGAGAATTAACGCTAAACGCATTTTTAGTTTCATTCTCTAAAGAACAAGGGCCGAAATCTCACACCACACTGTCAATTTCAGATTCGACTCAAAGAATGAAGAAATGTCAACAGAGAACATTTGGCGGCTGTAGTTTTCAATTAATATCCTTCGGTCATTATAAACCAAATGGTTATTCTTTTATTTCCCATTAATGTATAGAAATACTTACTAATAATAAAAAAAAAAAATAATCATGTGCAACTCAGTACACGTGAAAGAAGTGAAACTTCTTTGGCGATCTCTATACCATTATAACGAATTAGTAATGTTTGGTGAAAGAAAAAGAGAGTACGAGAATTTTCAGGATTTATGTTTTAACAATGAAAACACATACACACATCAATTTTTTTTCACCTCCGTTTATTTTTCCAAGTGCTTAAGAAACCGTAAACTATCAATAACTACAAGGAATTGAAATTAATACATAATAATACTCACTCTTAAATAAATAATAATTTACTGTAATACATTTATTGTAATGTAACTTCTATGAGATGCCGGTCACTAACAGCTGACTGTTATACCGATATGCACATGCGCGCCTTTCTATTGTCATAGCTTCGCGAGACGAATCGTTACGAAATGTGTCGTTTCATGGCCTTGAGATTTTACTCTCATCGCGCCCAAAGAAGTTTCACTTTAAAAATAATTCTGCAATTATAAACAGATTAACGAAATCTTCCCGTTTCATTGGCTAATCCTATAGTAAGAAAGTTAGTTGATTTTTGACTGTAAACAACCGACAGGTTAAGATAAAATAAAGAAAATTCATTGTGATTACTAAAAATTTCGTTTCTGTAATCACATTATTTATTTGTATGCGTAAAAGGGGATTTTGGAATCCAATTTAGAATCATTAAGTAAGTAGGGCAAATCAGTCTACTAAACCTTCATTCATTATTCTGAAAGTAACATATGGTGCACAAACCACCCACCCCACAGTCACTTATCGCTGACATAAAAACAAAAAGCGAGCAACCAATTGTTCTTCAAGTATTTTAGATGGCTTTGTTACTCGAAAATCCAGTAGCAATTGTTCGAAAATTTTCTGCGGATGACGCGTTGAAGGGGCTTTTGGATGGTTCGAGTTGCTCTGGCAAGCAACTCTTAATTTTGAACGCCACAAAAAAGTGCGACACAAATGGCACATTTGAAATATCTACTTAAAAAAAAAACAGAATTCATGGATGTATGTACACCACCTCTTAATTGAACGAAAATCCGAGTTTGAAAATTTTTATGTGAATAAACGAAGAAGAGGGGGAAAATGACAGTTACCTGCTAGCTATTCGTCGTTCGGAACATTGACTACGTACCAGTAGCGGCTCGTGACGAAAAGAATGTTTTATTTAAATATTTTTTAATGTTATCACTCATAAAAACATTTTTTAAGATTTCTGATTATAAACAGTAAATTCCATTTTTATAACATAACTTAACCAAAATAGTTCCTAATCTACTACCTATAGAAAAGACCACTTTTTTATAACAATGCCTTGTGTGACCTTTGACACACACTAGCAGACCTCCTATTTTGCTATTAATTATGAACAACGCCTTTTTGGATGGTGTACTTCAGAACGTATCACATCATTCATAGATGCAGTACATAAAGTATAAAATTCACCACAATGCTGCAAGGGGTGTTAAATATTAACAAGGATTACTACAACAGGGAACCTGCTGGTGGTCTGAACCTACACAAGATTCATTGCTTGTGAATAATGAATACTAGCTAGATAAGAAGGCGTGAAGCTTAGTTTGTAAAATACTACTTGGCTTAAAGGTTAAATAAATATTTGAAAATCTAATTCTGAAAAGTCAAGATAAAGCCCTAATGCAGTGCTCTTTCTAGAAGAAATTAAGTAATATAAGGACTATATTAAATCATTTGCTACAACACGAAATATCTTCATTAAAAAGTCCTACAGGGTGTTCTATTTTAGACTAAAAAATCTTAACAAGACAAAGTTAAGAAATTAAAGAAATAATGATAAATTGGTAAAGCCTTCCGCGGCCAGTTTTATTTAACCGAATCAGGACATCACCAGCCTAAAGAAATAATGACTTCTTGTAAAATATTTTTATTATTTTATTTCCAATATGCATAAATTCGTACATCTTACAATAAACTGAAGCTATTTCACATTTATTCATTTCAGGCAAATAAATGGACAGAAGTCAGTTTGAAACTTAGGAAACAACAACAATAAATCTTAATGATACTGAAATTGATCATATTTCTATTTCGTTTATTAAATCAATTAGGACATGATAAGGGGCATAATGGACGATTTTAACGACTTTAAGTGGAAATATATCCTGCGAAGACCGAACTAGTTTGCAAGGATAATAAATTGTTACTGTAACTGACACGAACTCTTTTAGATCTCATTTCCGTAACGGAAAACTTCGCATAATTCACTATAATCTATGCAGTAAAATTTTCAGATGCAAGAATATCCTCTTTGGCTCGTTAAAAGTTTTAAATGGAGTTGCAAGTTATCAAAATTAAAAGGTTTTTCGTCTTCTGTATCTAGTCACTCAAAATAAGGGTATATTCGTTCAACTTTTGAATTGTTTGAAATTTTTACGGTTTATCTAACCACAAATACATGTATACAGGGACTGTTTGAGAAGTTTTGAAAAGTTTAGGTTTAACTTTGACATTATTTTTTGTGTGATTATTTCTATGCAGTGGCGGATTTACCAGCAGGCTGAATAGGCTAGAGCCTAGGGCGGCAGATTTTAGGGGGCGGCAAACTGCTCAAAAACTTTTTGTCTTAGTACAGAAATAAAAAAAAATTATTATCTTATACACGGAAAAAAACGAGGCTCAAAAAATCAACAAAAATTACAATATTTTAGTGCTATACAGTATACTGAATACACTAACATCTATATATGAAAAATTACTAAACGCTTATTTATAAAATATACTATTGTGATTTTGAATTTTTTAAATATTCCAATAGCGTTTAAGTATTACATTTTAAATTTACTATTTTTACCTATTTTTTAAATTAATTATTGCCATAATTTTTTCTTTAGGTCCACCCACACTATTCAATTAATGTGTAATATGTTTCACCACTTAAATATATCTATACGAAGAGAAATGGGATCCGAAAAACAATACTTACAAATAACAATAAAAAATATTATATAGATATATATGTGGAAAATTAATACTTTTCTATTTATATTTCTAATGATATTAATAACCTGTTTGAGTGTAGAATAAAAATTTAATAAATTTCACGTAAAAAATTGCATATTGTTGCACAGAATTTCATAAATATTATACATTTCTTAGAATGATGATAATTAAAAAAAACAATAATGATAATATTGTAATGAATAAAAGCTGCAAATATCCATTCAATGAAAGTTTTTCTTAACATTCTTACATTTTTAATCCTAATGAATTCGTATCAATATTTGTTGATTAGTTTGATTAAAATATAATACAATCATAAAGTTGCAATTTCATTGACAAAAAAATGATTGTGAATTAGGGTATAGAATTGCAGGTGTCAGTAGGGGCGGCAAATTTTGAATAGCCTACGGGCGGCATATGTGCAAATCCGCCACTGTTTCTATGATATGTTTTAGTGAAGTTTAGGCATGTTGAACAAAACGCCAGCAATTAAAAAATAATTATTTTGGTCCCCAATTCAAATATGTAATCTCCCTTTCTAATGATATATTTGTTCAATTGATGCTGAATTGGAAAAAATAATGAAACCATGTAAAAATTCTAAAGTCCTCAAATCCTAGCTTGACAATCAGCTAAAGTTCAACCCTTTGTTACGCTTATTTTTTTGTAAAAAGTTACACTCTTGGCTTTGCTGATCAAAAAAGTCAAATAGAAAGAGCTTCTTTAAGGTAATTTTTTAATTGTATTCTAGTCTCTCACAGACAATTTTAAACTTACGTTATTTATGAATCGGAAGAAAATACGCAGATACATCTAAATTGGACTGAAACAGCTCCAAACACTTTCGTACCGTCCACACATTTTCAATCTATTAATCTGTTCTCTTGATCGATAGTAAATAGGTACGCCACCCATCTTCTGGAGAAGTTTTTAGACACGCAATTTTTAACACGTAGATATATCACCCACTTCTACCTAATGGAGACAATTTCACATGTCACTAATACTACGAATCAAAAATATAGAAGCAGCGTTAAAAAAAGTTGATTTAGAAATTCTTAATTGTAAAATGCTGACTAAAACCTACTCATCTACGAAGTAAAATATTTTTCAAGGATGGAAGAAAAAAAGCCTGTAAATTTTGTCATACTTACAAAAAAAACTAATGATTTTCACGAAAACTAATAAGCGCAAACGGGCAGAAAAGAAGCTTCATTACAAAATGAGGTCTTTTCTGGTAGAAGAATCAGATAACGTCATCAACTTATTCTACTGGCGAAGGCTGCAGCCGTATTAAAGGGAGTTAAGTTGGGTCTTATGAAAGAGATGAGCTCGGGGCCCAACTTAATCACAGATGCCAACCTATACTCTCAACGACAACTACTAAACAAGATACTAAAGCGGGGTGTAATGTTGCCAGTATTTACCCTGTCAAATTCAAAACAAGAAAGGGGGAAAATCCTTTTTTCCATTTCCAACTCTAGTCACCGATTTAGTTTTGGTACAATATCATAAAAGGATTATGTGATGTTCCACCATTTTTTTATTGTACGTGCATTAGTAAATTATGAATACAAAACACAGTTACCGGACTTATATTATATAGAGTTAAAATTGCAAAACTTAAGGGATTAAATTTGAAGGAATTTTTCTAAATTACACATAAGTATGGAGATATTCAATGAATCTAAGATAATAAGAGACTTTACAGTTAATTTAAATGTCACTCCTGTTTATAAAAAATAAATATAGTATCAGCAAATGGGAAATGCTTTACTTCTTCCCTAAAAGAAAAAAGAAACGAGAAAAGGCATATCTAAACGATTTACCATTGGATTTAAACGTAAATATGATGGTTTCCTTTTGTTCCTTTGTCGTGATATATTGCCATTTTGACTGCACCCTATTTTTTCCCAACTTATCGATAAAAATAACATTCAGATCACTAAACATGTCAAAGAATTTATTTCTCGTTAAAGTTAAAAATGTGACATGGAAAATTGGAAATACACAACACGATTTTCATTTTAAAAGGTTATACACTGAAGTTTGGTTTTATGTGAAAATTTCATCTTTTTCCTTCAGGTAAACTTTTAAAATAGACGAAGAATTTCTCAATTTGTTTAAAAAGTTTACCATTTTAAATTAAATTTATTCATATTTATGTAGATACAATTATTTTAATAAGCTTTTATAATTTGTGTGAAGTAGATTTAAATTTCACGTGAATGTTGGTAATATTTTTAACATGCAGGTAAGCTGTATTTTCTAAAAAATGTTTACCTAGATCATTAATTTTAGATGAAGAGACAGACGGGATTTTTTCATGCGTTAAACGTTTCAATGTCAAAAGTGACTGTAAGGTGTATGCAGTTGGCATTAATGAGTAACGTTTCCGATTCGTCCCAGTGCGGTTGCACTTCATCCAGACGACAAACACAAACGTACTATTTGTCTAATTAAAACGGAAATCCTGCGAAAGGACGATTACTGCCATGCCGAGTTCTGTGCAGGTATCCTGCCAACCAACCGACGTTATTCGCCTTAGCAAATCGATTCGTGGACGAATACAATTCACCTGTTGTTGAAATGTAATCTACTACAACGTTTATTGCAGATTTACGGGACAAAGAAAAAGAAGAAACAAAAAAAATGTTGACAATTCATAAGACGAAGAAGAGTTTCAAGAGGATGTGTAATAGTGTCTGGGTAAAGAACAAAAGAAGAACTTTAGAGTAAAATTGAACTTGAAAGAACTTGTTATTTAGTTCACCCGTATAAAAGCTCGAAGGCATTTAAAAAGAAATTGTACAAATACATGGTGTACATAAGTAGATACAAAAGTTGCAGTAATGTACGACAACTTTTATCAGTGAGTACTCTTTCAGACCAAATGATCGACAATGATCAAAATCCAATTCCTTTAAGTATTTTCATGATCAAAGATTGATCTTCCAGATTAAATGATCAATAATGGATCAAAATTTAATACTTTTAAATGTATTCGTTACCACAGTGTGCTCTTCAATATTTTGTGATCGATAATAATGATCTAAATTCAATTGTTAAAGATCAATAGTTAACACTGTTAAATATATTCATTATCACAGATTACTCTCCAAAACTTAGTGATCGATAATGATTAACGTTCAATTCTTTCAAATATTTTCCTGATCAGAGATTGACCTTCCTTACTAGTGAGATAAATGATTGAATTCATTCATTAAAATATTGTCTTGATTAGAAATTACTCTTCAGATTAAGTGATTGTTAAAGATCAATAGTTAAACTTTAAATATATTCATTATCACAGATTACTCTCCAAGACTAGTATGATAATGATTAATTCAATTCTTTAATATTTCCTGATCAGAATTACCTTCCAACTAAGTGATGTTAAGATTGTAAAATTTTCAAATATTTCTTATTAGAAATTACTCTCAAATTAGGATTGTTAATGATCAAAATTCAAATGTTGATTATCACAGATTACTCTCTAAGACTTAGTGATCGATAATGATCAAAATTCAATTCTTTCAACTACTTTCTTGATCAGAGATTGATGTTTTAGACATAGTAATCGATAATGATTGAAATTCAATTCATTCAAATATTTTCTTGATTAGAAGTTACTCTTCCAGACTAAGTGATTGTTAATGATCAAAACTTGTTACTCTTAAATATATTCATGATTGTCCTTTCAACCTAAGTAGCCGTTAATGATATAAATGACATTGTTTCCAATATTTTCATTATCAGAGATTGATCTTTTATACTAAATGATTGATAATGATTGAAATTCGATTCTTTCTTTTATTTTTATGATAAGAGGTTACTCTTTCAGACTAAATGATCGATACTTATCAAACTTTAATTCTTCTAAACATTTTCATGATAACATATTATCTTTCGTACTATACAATCAATAATCTTAGAAATTCAATTGTTGCAAAAAATGTTTTGCTGCGATATATGTACTTATACACTGTTCTCCTAACCCCCGCTCTCTAATGAAACGGCCATTTTCTGTAAAGAAACAATCCTTCACATATGAACAACGAAAATGGCTAGTTAAAGAAAAACATGTTGTGATGACGATAAAGTGGCATCAACACGTGCCATCAAAATGGAGAAAAGAAAATCTGAAGACGTGTCGGACTCGGTTCATCGTCATAACTTTGATTCAGTGTCAATGTAACGAAGACTGAGCATTACAAAAGAAAATTTCGGGGTTTCCTTATATAGACTTTACGTGTCGTTTTACTTTCTTAGGTTCTATCCAGAGATTTCAAAGCGCCCTCTTTGACAACATGCATGCGTCTCTTGCACGAGGAAAAAATTAATATCGCTTATGGAATAGACAAATAAACCACAATTGAACAATGGAAAAAGAGAGAAACCCTGAGTAGACTAGCATCTCTCTCGCGTTTTATAGTTGATTGGGTACTATATATATCACGTCAGATTATTTCATTATTTGTTACATCAACGCAGCTAATCGTCGTTGTGGGGTAACCCCTACGATCTTTTCTCTCTTTCTATTTACGTAGAGTAGACAAGTAACTCGATTCTATACGCCTAGTAGAAAGAGAGAGACGACCTGTGTAGTCTTCCATCCTTCTCATCCTTCAATGCTAGCTAATTGGCTGCGTCTCATTAACTTGTTCTTCATTTGGCGTCAAACACCTCATTATATGTGAGGTCATGCAGCCAATCAGGTTTGAGGGATGAGAGAGATGCGAAGTCACTTCTATCTTTTCATTCTCTCTATATCCCCCTCCCAGGCTCCTCACCTTGTCGTGGGGGGGGGGGGGGGCTCAGTACCCATGCAAAAGTATAGGGAAGCCAAAGGATCCCGGGCATATGGAAGCAAGAGCAGGTGGAAAGTAGCCTACGGACCGGGCGAAGGTCCGCAAGCACACGTTTGATGTGCTAATGCAGCCGTAGGAAGCCCTAAGGGGTGCTAAAGCGGCAGCTGGCATGCATATGTGCAGTAAGTCCAACACAGACGGGGAGGCGAGGCATGGGGGAGAACCCACCCCATCGCCATAACGCTAACCCGTCGAAAGGGAGGCTCTCTCGGTGCGGCTACCGACACCTTCAATCGCATGGAAACCTCGACAGACGTCGGAAACGCCACTTAGCCTCTGTGTCCCGCGTACCCACGCATGTCATTATGGTAAACTACACGTCTGGCAGAGGTGTGCATCAGGCGGGGTCACGAGTTGAGGATAACCTGACCCATTAGGGGAGTTACGACAGAGAAGCATTGTAGTGTGTGCGTTTGTCGTGGTGCGTAGCCTGACCCATTAAGGGGGCTGCGCACATACGCTCGCGGCAAAGCGTACGCCACATGTGTGGACTGGGTGCGTAGTCTAGCCCATTAAGGGGACTACGCATATAAGCGAATGCAGAGTAGTAATGGTAGCTCGGGCTAGCAGGAGAGATAGAAGGCTGAAGGGTGCTCGGTAGAAGAATACGGCGAAACGGATGTCACTCTGCGAGGGGTGCTTCATAGTAACCGATGGCCACCGGAATGCCTACACCGATACCTCGGGGGCGGGGGGGCAGGAGTCAAGCTTCGGCTCCTCCCCCGCCGATTGGTGTCGGACTAGAGGGGGCAGTTGGTTGACAGCCCGCATGCTGGGTTAAGGAGCTATGTTGCGAAGCGTCAGCGACGTTGCGTAGTTCCCGCATTTGAACGTACTAAGGGTTTGGATAGTCCCGACCCTGTGGATTACTAGCCTAGTCAGTCGGCTGGTAGGATTGGCTAGTTAATCCACAGGTAACAACTTCGCGGCTTCATGGGACCAGTCCGACTGACGGAGGGGAGACCCCATTAAGCCCACCACACCATTGTAAGATTCTCTCTATATAGAAACAGATATATCATAAATAGAATAAGCAAACGACCCCAAAGAGACGGAGAGAAAACTGGACGAGCCCTGCAACTCTCTCATCCTTTAACGCCGATTGGATGCGGTAACCTTAAGTCCGCCTATAGTTTAATTTGTGTCAACCTCATTATTAGAAGATGTATTAACGCAGCCTGTCAGCTTTGAGACGTGAAAAAGATATAAGACCTCTCCAATATTCTTTCTCTTTCTACGAGCGGACTCTTTAACTGGAAGGGTAACGTAAAGCATTGCATGCAGCAAGATACCTTTTAGTCGACACTTGTTTCCTTTATACATATATTCACGCCTTACGGTTTAAGATAATTGTTTGCTTAGCAAATTGTACATTCCTGTGCCTCTCCCGTGCATTTAATGGAAATTTCCATTGTATGGGCCCATGGTACAAGTTGACTTACGCGATAGTTTACATGTAAGCATGCATTTCAACTACGGCACAATTAAATTCACACGAATAATTGCACAGGTACTGAATACGTTATTTTATGTGGAGGGAATTTACGTACGTATGTATATGTATAAGTCGCACTATATCTCCTTCTCTTTCTGTTTCCCTTCATCCGGTTGTTGTTTAGTTGGAAGTTTGTCGGGGCGAAACTTTACTAAAATAATTACAAAATTCCTTGTACAGGAGGACGTATCTCTCCGTATATGTGGATAATGCAGTTAACCGTGGAGTTAAATGGATTACACGTTAACTTGCTACAAAATTCCTGTTTGACACTAATACGATGTAACGCAACAAGCTTAATAATTAAAAAGACCTAATTGCACATTGAATTCTTTCATAGTTTGATTATGAAAGCTCAATTTAGCTAAAACCTGTTTACTTGTAGAGACTGGAAAAAAATCTCAGCAAATTTTTACATAATCCTGGTGCTATAAAAAATTTTTAAGATCTAAAAGTGAACGTGAAGTGATACAAAGTGTTTTAAGGAGGAAACAAAATAATTCATATTAGCAACTTTAATTCAATAGTATGTTATCACTTAAGGTATTTAGACCACCAAGCAGTTTACCATTAGTTTATTCTAACAATACTGGATAAGTATCTTTAATAAGGAACTTGACTCACTTGAACTTTCGGTAAAGGTTGTGTTGGCTTTAAGGGGTGAGCAAAACGGAAGATAATAAAAACTTTGCAACTCAAGGTATGTTACTATATAAAAATGTATCCTCAAGTAGAAGACCTAACTCAATTGAACTTTCGACGAAGGTAATGATGGCTTTATGGGATGAGCAAAATGAATGAAAATGAAAACGTTGCAAACCAAGATATGTTACCAGAGCATTATGTCCTTTGAACTACTCAGACTACCGTGTGGTTTATCCCCAGGCTAATAAAATGATATCGTCAGGAGGGGACCTAACTAAATTGATCTTTCGATGAAGGTAGTGTCGGCTTTATAAGGAATAAGCAAAATAAATGGTAATGAAAACTTTGCAACGCAAGGTACGCTACCATGTAACAATTTAGACAATCCTGTAGATAGTTGATTCTTACGCTGTTGGATCTCCTCAGTTGATTTTGCGGTGAAGGTTTGAAGGTACTGATAGTTTTAAGGACGAGCCAAATGAATGATAATGAAAACGTTCCAAGCCAAGGTATATCACCATATGAAAAACTACCCTACAGCTCAAAACTAGTTTATTCTCACCCTAGTGGATTTTCTCATCAGAAAGCATTATTTTATACGAAGACAGTAGTTGTAATAAGCAGTGGCGGTTTTACTGTAGGTGCATTTGTTCAGTGAACCCCCTTAAAAATTGAACTAGTTACACCATATAATTTTATCCTTTTAATATTTATTATATTATTGATGATTATCGTATAATATACATCTCTTTTGCCATTTCATAGTTCATAGTTACAAAACACCAACCCGTAACCCATAGAAAATATTTAAATTTTTGTTGTGTCGCTTACGACTTCACCTAACTTTTTTGGTTCAAGTTTTGATTCTGAACATATCACGTGAGCGATACTCCGTTTGATGTCCATGTGTTAGAAAGAGAGGTAGTCGGACGCGTGAAATGGAAGATAAAATACACTCAACATACAACGTTTAGGTGCACTGCACGAGAAGCCGGAATCAGCCGGAATAATGTCGTGCTACGTCGGCACGGCTACCCGACATTCTGCCAGGGTTTTGCAACTTCGGTTAGCCTGCCAGCCTGCCACCTGGTGAAAATGTCCAGTACGAGTCAATTTTAAAGGCTCTGGAAGCTAGTGATGGTAGGAACCGATAGTAAAAAAATTATGTTCAGAAGCATGTTCAGATTTCAGAGTTCAAAGTCCACTAATTGTAAATGACGCACAATTTATTGCACAATACGTGTTAATTAAAATATTACGTAAATGATGGAGTCGTGTTCGGTAAAATATATTAAAGAAAATTAAAATAATTTTCAAAATCGTTTCGAAATAAAGAAAAGGGGTCCACCTCGTCAAAACTACAGCTGACACAAGAGTGTACCTTAAAAAATGAAAAGTTCAACCGTGTGTTTAAAGTAGAACAGTATAAAAAAACTTCGTGGTTGTGTGGGTGTAATAAATTAAACGCATTATTTTGCTTTCCGTGCCTGATTTTTGCCGGTAATCCTGTTGAGTGTGTTTGCTAATTCAAAACATAGACGAATGGATTTCCTGTATAAGTAAACGTAAGGTTTTTATTTATTGTGTTATTAAATGCCATAAGTATTTGTTTCTCCTAAAAATATTAAAAGTCTTCGCCTGCGGTGCATTTACAACATCGTGAAATACGCTTCATGTTTTGATATTACCTACATGTTATTAATTTTGTGAACCCCCTTCGTATTCGACCACGAGCTGCCACTGGTAATAAGATAAAGTAAAAAAATAACTAGGGAAAAAGCAGTACCATTAGCAAATTACCAAATTTAAATATATAGCAGATGGTACTTATGAATATTTAGCATTTTGTGTCTTGATTGTATTCCTGAAATATCAAGAGTTTTATGGGAATTTTAACAAGAAATAAAAGGAAACAATGCAGAAACTGAAAATTTCTGGTTTTGGGAATTTTTGACCCTTTTGTGTCTGATTATCATCGTAAAATGACTAGGACTTATGTTTGAGTTTGCTAAGCTTTTGGGTACTCTTGGGGTTACTGTAATATTTAATAACAAGTTGATGACTTGAAGTATAGTGATGAGAATTATTCACCACACACGGAGAGAATTTGTAGGTAAAAATTACTATGCATTTGGCAATTGGGTGACAACCCATCGTAATGGTAAAACTTACTAAACTGCTGTTATTTGTTTCTATATTCTGAAGCTCAATCATCTACAATTTGTAGGGAATTTTTACTATGCAATTCTTTCCCTGCAATCCACGTTGTTACGAGAAGAATTTACATACTTGATAATTGTTAAATTCTCCCCTAACACACTTTAACTTTTTGTATTGCAGAAGAACCACTGGTTTGAAAACCAACCTAAAAAATTACTACAGATTCTCAAACCTCCTAATTTGGGTTTTATTTTAATTTTATATTTACATATTTTACATTTTGAAGCCTAATTCAACTGATTGATGTAGCCTGTCGGGTACTTTAATTGAATAACATAATCAGTTGACTAAAAAAAATTACTACAACTAACCTAGCTACCTAAAAATAGAAACTGATGAAATAAGTGCAAAACAAAATCACTTACCCACTGTGGTCAGTACGGTCAGGGAATACAAGAAGGCTCTGGCAAACGTCCAGTCGATTTCTTTAACAAGTTCTCGTTCTGATTCTTTTTCTTGTACGGGTTGCGAATAGAACATTTCTTCTTCTAACGATTTAAGGAGCTCATTCTGAAACCTAGTGATCTCCTGGGCTGCTAATTTGGTCCAATTATCTCGGTAGAGGATGTTCAGACTTACGGTGATATCCCATATGCTCTCCACTGTCTTCGCACGGGCATACTCAGTCTTCGTCTTCAATACTGCGCTATTATTTAACCTAATTAAAGAAAAACAAAACATTAAAAATTTATCTAATTTATCAGTTTTATTCCTTTACAATTTTCTGTTTATATAAAGGCATTCTAATGAAACTTTGGGCCTTAGTCGCTGCTGTTATTAGATATACCTATGTATTTCGATTGCGAAATTTACTTTGAGCCCTTCATAGCAACAGTTTATTTTTGAAGGATACAAATTACTTAACTTTCTTCATTTATTTCTTTTTAATTGTAGACTTACCTGCTTTTGTATTGCTCTGTTGCTAATGATGTAGTTGCTAAAATTTGCTTCTGGATATTGTTACCGCCCTCTATCGCTAAGAATATTACGGAGCCGATAAGCGTGTAACCGAATAAAAGAACGCAAATTCCTAAATTAGTAACAAGTCCCGTTAGAACTTGTTTCCGTTTCGATTTTTTCGACCCGAAACATTTGCACACTTTCTCATCACACTTTGCGTTCTTCTGATCTCTTTTGCCACTAACACCGGAATTGGATTGTTTCGATACAACCGAGTAAGTCTCGTAAGAATAATGAGATGCCTCCTTCTCCATTATTCAACGATAAGTCACAAAACTAACTTGTGGATGACATTGCCATTTTGATATCGAGGTGACGTTTTTCTCAAAAGTTCTTAGTTTCAAATGATGCTGATTTAGTAGAGTTTTGAGTACACATTTCGTTGTTCCTGAAACAAAAAAAAAAGAAAAAACTTAGAACACAAGCTCAAAGAATGTTAGGAAATGGTTTAGTAGCTAAAAATGTCAACCGCTCGTGTACCTTAAATTATATTAAAAACACCAGTCATAAAATTTCAAATAGAATAAAGAATTTAGATTTGAATGTTATAGTATTAATTAAGTAATTTTATAGTCAATAACAAACAAAAATTAGATAAACTTCAAAAAAATGGCATTTATAAATTAAATTGCAACAAATGTGATGCTATTTATATTGGCCAATGTGGTCGAGCCCGAAAAAACCGAGTTTATGAACACGAATTAGCCATAAAAAATAAAAATGCTACTACAGGTTTTACAGATCATTGTATTGAAAATAATCATAACATAGACGTCAACAATATTCAGCTAATTCACAACATAGAAAAAAGCAAAAAACTGAACATTTTAGAAAGTTTATAAATCAAATTAGCACTTTCTTAAAATGATAATAGAACCAATAACCAAACGGAATTATTATCGAACAATAGTCCATTTCTGTTAACCAACTTATGATGGTTTTTCCCCCATTTAGATTTATACACATCTGTAACTTTGTACTTATTTGTCATCTACGTATTTAAGGTTTGAATTACTGTTCCTCAGGTAGTAACTGCAATACTCTTAGAAAAGACCGACTGGTCGAAACAATTGTCGACCTTTCGTTTAATAAAATCGTTGAAACATTTTGTGTATTTTTGTTTTTACTTATCTATTCTATAATGTTTCATCAAGAAATCACCATTAATAGTCTTTTAAGTAAAAAAAAGAAATACTTATTTAATACCTATTTAAGGCAGATAATTTAAATTATAAATGTAGTAGTTAATTAAATAGTTTAAAATTTTACTTTATATTTATTTATTTATATTCATCTTACGGTAATGAAAAGTCCAATCAATTTAAGAGATCGTATTTAGGAAAAGTGATAAAGATAAGGATTCCATAAAACAGATTAAAATATTTTGGAAGTAATGCTGTAACAAATTTGGTCTATTACTATTTTTGTTTAAAGGCATTGAAAATGCACATCGAGACATGATGATGTGGCAGCAAAATGTTTTTGACGTTAAATCAGATACACATCAAATTGGAAGCTTCAATAAATTTTTTGGAGACTTTCGGGAGTATCTTATATTTTCTACAGTTTAAATCAGACAATATATTTTTTGAATTTTCTGATGAGATTCATAGCCAATGGGAGTGTGGATAATTGTAACAGTTAACACATTTTCTTTTAAAAAACTTTTGAATTTGGTCCGTAGATCTCAATTATAATTTAGTATTAGATTAGATTGTTGGTCTGTTTGCCTTGTTCAGATCGAAGTCTCTCTTTGCTTTTTTTGGATTGTTTAGAGAAATAATGAAGCACAAATATTTCATACATATTCTTTCACCACAGTTCCTACATTTATGCAATTTCTAAAATAATGCTGAAGTGCTGACTTAAATGCAACGTAACAGTTAACACCCTCTTGCTCAATGTTTTTGAACCTTCGATCTATTGGCCCAGATCATATCTCAGCATTCGTCAGATCACTACTTAAGTTCCAGCTCCATTTGCTCTGTTTTGATTAAGTATCTCTTTGGAATCCATGGATCTTTTGCGGCAATGATGGAGTGGAAGTATTTTCTTTTACATGACTTTAATCACCGTCCACCCACATGATTCTTAAAACGTGCTGAAGAAGGTTTTCCAGTGTATCCTCCGACTCTACAACTACAATGTAAGTTGTAGGAATTACTTTCCTACTTATACGAGTAACACAAAAAGAAAAAACGGTTTTTCCTTTAAGTATATCTGGCTTGTCTGAGATAGTTTAAGTAATGTGTAATTGTACCAGTTAACACATTTTTGCTCAACCCTTTTGAACATTTAATCTGTGTGGGTTTGGTCAGAGCTGAGTATTCGGAAGACCATCTTTTAGATTCTAGTTCTATCTGCTCTGGCTTGGTCCGTGTCTATCTCTGATATTCATTAATCATTTAAGATAGAACCTTCTTCATATCTCTTTAACTGTCATTCACACATTTTTGTGATTCCCAACCCAATGCTAAATAGGAATTTTACACTGTGTCTTTCTAAAATTTCTAATACTTTGGAATGATCGTCCACCAACATGAGTAGCAGATAAAAGTGAAGCAATAAAAAATTTTTTTATATGGCCAATAATTATAACGATTGACACATATTTTCTCTAAACTTTAGATATTTTAATATTGAGGACTGGATCAATGCTTAGAATTCGGGAGATCACCGATTAGACTCCATGTTCATCTCACTTACTTTTTTCTATGCATCTCTTTGATTTTTTAGACCATTTAGAGACATGATATTCCTATAATCCATAAATACTAATTCATTTGTCATTAACCACCACCCAGACATTTATACCTTTTTCCTAAAAAATTCTGATTTGGCTTGTTTGCTGCTGCTTTGGCTATAGTTAATTATAACAGATCAAAACTGTTGAACTATTGGTTTAGAGGCAATATCAATGCGTAGAATCACCCTTTAGATTTCAGGTCCGTCCTCCCTCTTCTGGTCTAACGTTCGAATATATAGAGCGAAAGACATTTACGAGCCCTGACATCTTAAGTCCGAACTTAAGCACCTTCACAACACCTTTCGTGTCAACGGATACACCGATCATGAAATCTGTAGAGCCATGCGTCCAAAAAAAAGTCCATTGAAAGAAGAAAGCCCAATTATAGCTAAGGCCTTTCTGTGTCGGATAAAATTAGAATTTCGATGAAGGCCATTTTTATTCCCACCAAGAAAATTCAACAACACCTGCGGTCTGTAAAAGATCCAAGAGATCCCCTCACAGCACCTGGGAAATACCGTATCCCGTGTAGCTGCGGGCAGGTCTACATAGGTACCACTAAGCGAAGCATAAACACCCGCAGGAAGGAACACGAAAGGCATTGCAGGCTCCAACAACCTGATAAATCCACAGTGGCAGAACATGCCATGCAGGATGGGCATGATATTCAATATTAATTCGCGTAGTTACCATGCCAAATTTTATCGTGAAACCAATGAAATCCTAAAACATTCCAACAACTTCAACAAAAGAGAGGAAACGATGAAAGTGAATAAGGCTTGGTTACCAGCCCTGAACAGTACCACTATCAAACATCAGCGTACATATGCAGTCATGCATAACCATGCGGAACCCGTTCCGATTATAAATGTCACCCCCGCGCCAAGTGTCAACATTGAGCGGCAGGGTCTAGTCGTAGATCATTGCTTAGCATTCGGGAGGTCACCGGTTCGATTCCGGGGCCGGCTACTCTGGTCCAAGTTTTTCTGTGGTTTCCTTGGATCATTTAGGCAAATTCTGGGGAAGTAATATTCCATAGATAGTCTTTCACTTCTCTTCTGTCTTCATTTCGTCCGTATCATCTTTCTTCCCCCAACCATCACCCACCCATTCCCACTATTCCTAAAGGAGGCTGAAGAGGGCCTTCCGACCTACCTCGCCGACTTTGCATAAGAGTATAGGTCGGGGGGACAGTCCGTTCACCAATAAAAGTGGAAATGAAACACCCAAAAAAGTTTTTTTTTTTAAGTGTCAACTCAGTCTCACCATAACCGCAGCGATGGACATTACGCCCACGCTCCCTGAGGATGCCAACCACAATTGTTGGCGAAACGTCGGACAAGAAACTTCTTCGGTGCTGTCACCGAAGGAGAAATAATCCTAAACCACGACCAATTTCTTCTGATAGCACCGGCCGTGAAAGCCTTAGTCTTTTCAAACACTAAATTGTTTTTGCAGTTTATTTGCGTGGTCTGATAAATATCGTTTCCCAAAACTTTTTAGCTGTTGTTCTAGACATGTTTCAATAATTTTAAATAAAACACAAGTTTCAAGTTGTGTTTTATTTTAAATTATGGATATGTTTCAACGACTAGAAGCTTCTAATCTAAAAAAGATGTTTCAATGTTTAGATTTCGAAGTTAACAGTTTAGATTCCAGGTCAATTTTCCTTGTTATGGTCTAAGTTCTCTTTAATTTTCTTCTTCTTCTTCTTCATCTGGAGGAATGGGGAGTAGGTAGAAATATTTCATACATAATTTTTAAATTCTTTTTAACCACCATCCGAACTTTTGTACCATTCCTGAAGAGGATTTTCCAATTTTCCCCCATAGTCTCTGACTTTGCCCTACAGGATTACTCTTCCAATAATACGCATAGCAAGAGGGAATTAAATTCAAAACATTCTTTTTAATGTATCTTTGAGAGAAAGCGCTCTTTTCTGAGACAGCCGATGTTTGTCAAAACATATGGAACAAATAAATAAAGTAAAATCCGAAGTTTTCCTCATTCTGATGTATTTTCATTTTATAGTTTCAGACAAGTTGGCATAATAAACAAAATTACTAGAAGTAACTCTAAAAATTAACTTTAGGATAATATTGTCAAGTATCTAAATGTTAGTTCAGTAATAGAGAAGGTCATTTTTCTCTTTTACGACACCATAAATTAGTAAATTTTAGTGTTGTCATAAATTGTTACAGGCGGGTTTGCAATATGCACACTTTTCACATCATTTAGTTCGTGAAGCTCCATAAAATACAAAATACTATTATGTATTTGCATTTCCATATGCAAATATAGACAATAGTATACAGATATTTAAAAAAATTAGACATTACTTCCGGAAACCATAACTATTTTGTATATTCGGTTGCTCGAACTGAAAACACATCAAAGCAATAATTGTTAGCTTTTGTAGGGGTTCTCCCATACATTTGCTGTTTAAACGAGTCGATTCTCGTGTCGTTAAACAAATAAAGAGCAAATTTAATTGATTAATTAACCGTTAACGTAAAGTAGATAGATGTTTATGTTTAATTTAAATGTGATTTTCTATTGATATGTAGCTAAGCACAGGAATTGAATTCATTAAATGTATGTAATTTAACCAAAGCAGAAACTCTAAGAGTTTCAAAATTACTTTTAGTATCACAGGGGGCTTCAATGGTCTAGTGGTCTAGAAGTCTAGATCATTGCTTAGCATTCGGTAGATCACCGGTTCGATTCCGGGGCCGGCTACTCTGGTCCAAGTTTTTCTGTGGTTTCGTTGGATCATTTAGGCAAGTGCTGGGATAGTAATATTCCACAGATAGTCTTTCACTTCTCTTCTGTCTTCATTTCGTCTTCCCCCACACCATCACCCACCCATTCCCACTATTCCTAAAGGAGGCTGAAGAGGTCCTTCCGCCCTACTCCTTCGACTTTGCACAAGAGTGTAGGTCGGGGGGGGGGGGGGCGGCCCACCCACCAATAAAGCTGGGAATGAAACACCCAAAAGTTTTTCTTTTGGAATAACACAAATAATTTTGAAATTCATAGAAATCATTCTTATGTAAGATTGATATCGATCGGTTGATTCGTTAAAATTTGCAGCTAAAGAGTGACGATTTTGAAAACATAGATTTTTTGTTTTGTATATATTTTTGTTTTTTATTTCCAACGTTGTTAATTTTTGACTGTCGCCTAATCTTTTAGGGTTAGAGAAGAAGATTTCGGATTAGTGCAGCTTTAGAAGCCATGTATTCTCGAAAGCTTTTCAGTGTTTCTTGATTAATCGAAAGCTCAAAAACATTTCATGATCCTGGACACTTAGTTCTTGCCATCTTCGTACCATTCCCCGTTCCGTTTCCGCTCTAGTTTTGTACACTCGACGGATTCGAAGAGGACGTAATGAAGTAATTGTCCTTTTTTTGGATAAACATTTTAATTAGTACAAGTTTGTTGAGTAACGTTCGAATACTCGTTAACGTTTCGAGCTTAATGAGGTAATTTAACGGTCTTTTGGGGAGGATTTTACGCGAACTATTTGAGGCCAGTGTAAATACTGTACATCCGCATAAATTTATTTCGAAAATAATGAATCGCTCGTCATTTTCAACATCATTAGCAAATGGTTTATTTGATATTAAAATTTTGAATGTCAACATGTATATACGTAAACACATATTTCTATAGCCCCGTTTTGTCGTTTATTGAATAGGCTTTCAGTTGCACAAATTTATCTTTCTCGTTAAGTGTATTTTAAAACAAGGAATTTAATTGAATTATTCTATTTGATTTGAAGATACAGAGAGGAAGTAGTTTCAAACATTAAATTAATTGACCTAGGTATAACCTGGCAGTGCAATATTTTGGTAAAGGTTTCTTGAAGAATTTTTGCCTATTCCAATGTGTTAGGTTGAAGTTTATGCGGCCCCTTTGATAGCTGCGGTGTCCTTTCGAACGGTCAAACTTGCATGTAGTTTGACAAGAGGTAATAGTTGGCCTCTGAGGTCTAGTTCAACGGAAAGTTAAGTCCATTTGTTAGACCATCTGTTACCAAACTGTCGCATTCGCTTGCTACAAGTCGTTCACGTTCCCGTCAGTTGCTCGATTTTCGTGTTCGTGTTCGCCCTCATACGTTCGTTTGTCCGTTTTCCACTTGTCGGTAAATTTACATGTTTGACGACCCATCTTCCGCAGACACCACTGCTCTTGGCAGATCGTTTATTTGTTACACACCAAGTGGAAGGCTCATACTACGCACATACATTAGTTATTGCTTTTGGTGAATTACTCGAATGTGTTAATTCAGATTCTTATTAGAATTTTTAGAAAAATAAATATTTAAGAAATTAAAAAACAAATTCGTTTCGAACTTACAGTTGTGGTTTTCATTGTCCATTAGATGCCTTTATGGTAAAATGTCCTAACGAAAATTTATTTAGTCGGTAATAGCAGGATAGTCTTAAATAAATGTGGATATTGAAACGAATTTTCTAGTCAAAAATATTTATTTAAATAATTATTTATTTAACACTATTCATATAACACTTAACACTAACTTAGAACTACTATTTGTATTAGAACAATTCACTTATTTATATCACTTTTGTCTATTATTTATAGTTTTTTTTTTTCGCGCACTGATGCTTTATCACAACTACTGTCCTCTGGCCCAAAGACGATCACTTTATATACATCCTTCGAACTTTCTGGATGATTCGAAAAGGAAATCCTGATTATTTCCGAATGATGAATAATAATTAGAATGTCGTCGATGATTCCAGAATTGATCTTGTCGCTGGAGCTTGTAAGTTTACGTTGATAAAGGGAAGTCGTACGCTGTGGCTGTGTCGTAAATATGTTAGCGATAAGAAGTACATGCCTACAAATTGTTATCGCACACACGTACACTGTCACTGGTCGCTACAATATATTATTGGCTATGTGCGGAGTGGGTGGTGGGGAACGGCAAATCGATCGTAGCGCACGACGTGGCAGAAATGTGAATGAATTCGGGACTGTCTCATGTGTCAAATTGCTTTATTTTCATAACTTCCTTTATAATTTTAAGTAAAAACGTAAAAATTGGCGATATGGGTCATAATACATGCTGTGTCGTAAATTGTAAAAACAATGGCAAAAACAGTTCATCTAATATATAATTTATTTGGTATATTTCACATTCTTCTCTGTACATAAAAAAAAAGTTTAAACATGCAATGCAGTCTTCTCGCTCCAAATTTGACTCAATTTTGTTCAAAATTTCCTCTACCCAACTTGCATCTTTTGATTGTGCTGCTGCTGCTTCAAGAGCTAATTTTAGAGGTGATTTTGGATGTAATTCAGCCAGCAATACTGGTTGCACTTCGTTGAAGGCGAAATTTCGGGTATGATTTGCAACTGGCGGGAACATTTCTTCGAAATATCTACCTTTAGTATATTTATTTTTGACAAATTGTCGAGTGCTGGGTTTTCCCCACTGCTGTTCGCAGCTTGTTTTTGATAAGCTCTCTTCTGTGTTGATGTAATGTATCAAAGCAGCAACATGCTTACACTTGCCACTTTGGTTGTAAACACAGTCGCACTTAACATTTGTAACAACACGTTCATCATTTATCTGGAATTAACATAAACAATAAAATAATTAATATAAGTAAGCTGACATGAAGCTAACTCAAATATACTATTTCTATAACTTGATATGTAGCTAGTAGTGATGTCAAGTACGATTACTTTTTGATACTCGTTAGTACCAGTTACTTTATTAATCAATACTCGTTACTTTGTAATCGTTACAAATACTCGTTACTTTTTCTGCAATACATAATATCGTTTACCTAGGTACGATCCACAGTAACGGCGATTACCAATAAATAATAATCGGTAATATGTACCTATATGTATAATTATGTTATTCCCTTTTTATATGTATTATCTTTTATTCTTAAATAAAAAATAAATAGTTCAATAGAAATTTAGTTTTATAATAATAACAATAACAAAAGTGCAGCTCTCTTTATAAATCAATAGAATTCAACAAGCCATTTTTTAACATTGTACCTAGTACCTAAATTATACGTAACTATAAATAACTATAAATACAGATATTTATATTATCGTATGTTGACGCAACGACGACGCGATGCTGCTCTACATTTTATAATAAAATAATAACACGACGAATGGTGCAAGTAGTCCTTTAAGCACGAGCTTGTCTTCGTCATAGATAGTCTTCGTTCTGTTTCATTTCCACCCATACATCATATATACCTAGATATGTACTTAGGTACATAATATAGATATTGAATATAACAGGTACATGGTACATTTTTTGTTCCCATATCCTGCACAAAATAATATTGGTAATCGAACTGGCATGGCATATCGATTACCTCGATTACTTCGTCTTACGACTCCTACGATTAATGTACCGAACAGTACCGAGAGTACCGATGGGACGCGGTATAACTAAAAGTAATCGGTAACGATTACTTTCTCAAAGTAGTACTCGATTACTACGATTACTACCAAGTAACGAGTATTGAGTAACGAATCATTACAATATTGACATCACTAGTAGCTAGGTATGTACTCACATTTAATGATGTTTTGTAGGGAGTTTGTGTCACAGACGTTTGTCTTATGATCCGAGCTCTTATTAAGAAGCTTTTCCCGTTCGTTCTAAGCTCTTCCACTTCTCTCACATGCTGTGCTAATACTAATTTTTTCCCTTTTTGCTCAGTTTGAGGTTGGAAATGTATTTTATGCTTAATCGATTCAAATCCCGTACGTATTATAATATCCATATGTTTCACGAGGAAGAAAATCGCTAGGTATAATATACACACTCACTTTTTACACTATTTTTTTCAATTTCGTTGAAAAACTAGTCGAAAATCAATATCACAAAGATATCTTATCATCTAGTTGACATGATTTGACAGATGACAAGTCCTGAATAGTTGCGGCCACTAGGGGCGCTGTCATCGCGCACACAGCGAATAGAGATAAAATTTCACTTAATATGTTGTCATTTATTCATAAAGATATCATGTTCCCTTATAAATGAAAATTTAAAAGATTTTTTGATAAATTCAAATCCAAAATCTTTAATATTCTTGGATTTAGCGACTGACTTCCTTTTGGCCTTTTTCAGTACTTTACTTACTGACGTGGCGATCAATAGCATGCGCTTTTGGTTGTTCAAAATTTTATATATATCCAAAAAATATACCTTGGATTCAATGAATCAAGGTTTCACTACTTTCTGGTATTCTTTACTGTATTACGTAAGATGCGATTAATTACATCTAGTTTTGGTTATTTGTATAAATCCAAAATTTTCAATATTTTTGGTGTTGAAATCTGGATAACGTGCTGCTGGCCTAACGTTACTTCAGGAGCAGTTATCACTTTTCGTCTTAAATTAATACGACGAAGTTCAATATTATTCTAATCATTAAATGAATAAAAGAATTCACTGTAGAAACAGTTTATTTTAACGTAAATGTAAAACAATCGCAAAAAAAACAACAACCATCAAAAATACTAAGAACAACGATAACAAATTCAACAAATAAAAAGAGCAAAAATGTTTTGACTAATGCAAGTGAACTGCTGCTTATAAGGGGTGGCGGAGCTTTCCAAAATGGTCAAACATTATAATGATCTGTGTCGGCAAAGAGGCCTCTTTATTAGGTACAAAAATGCAGATATCGAGGTACTAGTACGAGAATTAATAGACCCAACACGGTCTCCTTTTTACCTGAAGGGCAGCTGTGTTCTTTAATTTCAGGAAATTTCAAGTTTTGGTAAATAACTACAGATAAACAAATATTTTATCTACGAAAAAATGTATGAAGTTTAACACTTCGATTCAATTGACGAACATCCGACTTCCTTCTGGCCATCTTTTGCTGTTTGTCGTGCACGTGGTGTGGTGATGAATTTTGTCCACGTTTGTTGTTGTTGTTTAGCTTTATATATATTTATATTAGTCCAAAAATTTTCAATAACTTTTATGTTCAATTGATGAATATTTGATTTCTTTATAGCCTTTTCTATTAGTATGTTATTAATATGGTGATGAATATAGTCTTTCATTTATCTTATCCAATGGTTATCCAACATTTTACATACAACCAAAATCTTCAAAGTTTTTTGGATTTATTGAATGCACTCCTTTTGGCCTTCTTACTGACGTAGTAATTAATTTCTCCCATTTTGTTTACAATTAATTGATTGACTTATTTCTGGCCATCTTTCAGTACATCAGTGGTGTAGTGTGTAGGTTATTTAACATTGTACGTATGCTGGTATTAGTCCAAAATCTTCAATAACCTTTATATTCAATTAATGACCATTTGACCTCTTTTTGGCCTTCTCCACTGGCATATTATTATTAATCTGATGATGAACTGAATGCGACTCGTTATTTATCCATTCCTGAATTGAGTGGAGGAATGCTTGTGTTCTAAATAGCCTTCTTAAATGGATTAGTGACCATGGCGATGGAAAACAATATTTTCTATATGTTAAAAATCTTCAATAATTTTTACACATAACTAGTGAACACTTGGGTTCCATCTGCGTATCGTTGATGTGTGGTGATGAATTTCACCAACTTTTGGTTGGTACTAATCTAAAAATTGTGACTTCCTTTTAGCCTTCATACTGATGTGGCAGTTTATAGCATCCCCTTATTACTATTAAACATTGTACGTATATAACCAAAGTCATCAGTATTCTTGACACTCATCTGATAAGCATTTGATCTTTATTTGGCCTTCCTCTTCAGTGTATCACTAATGTGGTGTGGTGATGAATTTCGTCAACTTGTGGTTGTTCAGCATGGTATAATCTTCATTCAGTGTATTACTGACGTGGTGATGAATTGCGTCCACTTTTGACTAATACATTCTATATAAATCAAAAATTTTCAACGTTCCTTAAATTCAACTAATGAAACTTTAACTCCTTTCTGGTCTTCTTCAGTATATTAGTGAAATTAACATTTGATTTCTTTATAGTATTCTTTTTCAGTATATCACTGATGGGGTGTTGTGATGAATTTCGTTAACTTCTGGTTGTTCAACATGGTATAATCTTTCGGTGTATTACTGTAGTGGTGATGAATTGTATCCACTTTTGACTTTCTACATTTGAAATAAATCAAAAATCTTCAACATCCCTTATGTTCATTTGATGAACATAGTACTTCTTTTTGGCCTTCTTCAGTACATTAGTTAAATGGCGATGAATTTCGTTAATGTTTGGATATTTGACATTTTATATACCTCAATACAAAACCTTAACCATGATTTCATGAACATTTGACTTCTTTATGGCCTTTTTCTTCAGTGTATCAGCACATCACATAAGGTGATGAAATTCGTCCACTTTTGGCTGTTAAAAATTGTATGTGTATTATTCCAATATTTTCAATAATTGTTACTGTCAATAGTTTAATGATTGGCGTATTTTTGGCCTTCTCCAGTACCTTTGGGAACATTTTTGGTAAACATTGAATATTAATCTAAATTCTTCAATATTCATTGTACTTACTAAATGTTTGATCTTTTTATTTGTTTTTCAAGTGTATCAATGATATGATTAGTGATATTTAACTAATTGTAAGAGTTTTTATCACATGATTTTCCCCTTTTTCAATTTTATTTAATTTGTTAGAGAATATTTTCTTTTCGATTTTCAAACTGATGATACTCAATTCCAATTTTCTATCTTGATACGTTTGTTTTTATTTACGATACATTTTTTAAGGCAAGGTACATTAATTTTGGTGTTGTTTTGATTCCATAACACTTAGCAATTTTTTAGAGAGCAACGCCACATTAGGTTTGTATATTTATTAATTTTCCGGAAGTCAACGAACGAAAACGTGCAACATTTAAAACCGTTCTTTACGTTTTCTTGCCAGCAATAATACGGATATAATCTGTCTCTCACGGCGGAAGATTTGTGTAGCTCCAGAACGTTGCATTAGAGTTGGCGTTTCATTACTCTTCGTCTTCGTTGTTCTCGGAAAATCGATAGCTCAACGGTCGGAGACAGAGGTTCGAATGTAATCAACCGGAAAAGTGTTTTTTGGATTATTCCCTCCATTCGTGTGCCAAAATAAAAGATGTAAACACTTAAAACTTTAACCGTAACAACGAACGTACTAAGCTGTGTACAGTTTCATCAACGAATCTGGATTTTGGACGAGTGGACTGGGAAAGCACCACAATCATTCTACATTTAAAGCAAATGTTACGAAATCACAATAAAAAATACACGAGGATCTACATAACTTTACCATATAACTTTTTTCATTGTTAGTTTTAGTGTTACAACGGAATATTTTTTTTGGAACTTTATACAAAAACTAAACTTTAAAGACCGAGTTTCTTTTATGACAGTTTTCATAAGATAATAACTGTAAGGAGCCTACTGAGAAACCTGATGATGAACTCGACCTTGGCTCGTTACTATCTTTCAAGGTTATTTGGAAGTGACTTTTAGAAATTGAACTGCGTTTCCACATTTTTTATTTCACAAAATCGAAAACATCAATTCAATATGAGATTTTGACGATAATCGTACAAGTCAAAACCTTTTCTACTGTTTATTTTATTGCTTCTTGAGAACTTGAGACAAATATTTAGACTGAGTATAGTTCATTATCCTGAAATGATGTTTCAGAAAAAAGGAGAAATCAAAGGGTAACCTAAAATATCGCTTCATCTTAATTATAGGTCAACTCACATATTTTAAATGGGAATGTGTATTTATAATTAAATTAGTTGAGAGAGCAGAAGATTCTTTTTTTGGAAAAAGTCTGAGACAAAGTTTGTACATTTTGACAAGGAGAAAGTTTCGTGATCTTTGATGTGACCTTGACCGTGAAATGGAAGGTTTGTCAAAGGTCAAGCGATTTTCTTAATGGGAATACTTAAGTAAGTACGTAAAATGTACCTGTGAAACTCGAAAAAGAAAGAAAAGTCGAATTGTATTTCCCTTTTAAACCATTCCATTGATCCTCAGGAGTCTTTAAATTTACTCTGGAAAGTCTCTTGCTATTAACTGAATTAGTTTAACACTATTTATAGTAGCATCCAATAATTTTGAAATTTAATCCATCATTCTGTTTATAGTGTCTTGGATTTTGGGAGGGTAATTAAATGAAATTTACGTTATCTAATAATAGTAGTTGTGTGGAAGTTGTCCAAATTGATAATGAAAACTACGCAATATTAAAATACGATTTATATGTAATAGTTTGTAGCTGTATTCTCAGAAAATGTTGTCGTTTCCATTGAAGTTGTCGATAGATTTCGGCGTTCCCCCATCGTACATATTTAATGTGGATTTAAAACATCCTGTGGAGGCAGAAAAGTTGGCCAAAATTTGAGTGACAAGTTTGATCGAATCTGAAAGGACGTGATCGTTTGCTAAACTTTATTCTTACACTCCCAACGACTTTACCTTCGAAAGCCTGTTTTTATAAGTGGCATTAAAATGTTTTACGTCAACACAGTACTTCAACGGATGATTGATAAAATTAAAAATTCAAGGTGGCATTTGTTTGGGTCTCTGGAGTATTTGGGAGTCAAAACCTTTGAAAACACATTAACTTTTCGATGGAAAATTCAATAAGGCTCCAGTAAAAATTTAAACAGTGTTACTTATTTATGCCTTTCAGAAAACCAACTTAAATCGTTATCAGATACTGTTTGAAATCCTTTTCTACCTTTAAATCTAAAACCCTATAATGTATGGGTGTGATTTAAGAATTAAATTCCAACTTATTTTTCCACCCAAACAGAATTTATACCTACTGTAATTTTTTAAAAGTATGTTAGCTAAACTATAATTCGAATAAAATTTTTAAACTACTGAATTTCATCATTCTGTCATCACCTCAATAGCAAAAAAATGTCATTCGTCTGGATAATCGTATTGAGATTGAGACTTTTGAATTCTAATAAATATTTGGGTTGTAGAAAACAATGGATTCTATGAATTACAACGTATTTATCGTTAATGGTTCGTATTTGAAACCAGAGAGAATAAGTTTAATTTGTAAAGTACGTTACGCTAAATGCAGCATCAATTACCAGTTAGTAAACGAAATTACTCAACTTAAAATTAAACGCAGTGTGCAAGGGAGCGTAGAAACCGGAAGAAGTCGATAATAAATTATCTTTTGGATTTAAATCGTGCACAACAGTCTGACAATTAATACAACGATTTTTAAGTGTTACAAATGCCCATTGTTTCCCTCTCTTGAAATCAAGCAGAAACGAGAAATGGGCGTAATTCGTTACGGATGAAAAATACGACCTGTGCTTGATTCATATCGCAAAAATAAATCGGACTAAAATTAAATTCTTCAGATTTCAATGCAGAATGAAGGTGTTTGTTTATTGTTGTTCTACGAAATAAAAACAAAAAGAATACAGTAGAGACTCGATAATCCGGCGAACGATAATCCGGATATTTTGCTAGTCCGGATTGACGCCAAGCTTAAATTATGTACCTTGTAATCCGAATCGCATGATTCGGTAATCCGAAATTGCCATCAGATTAACGAAGCTAAATTACCGAAAAGGCCTTTTAGCACACATTCTTTCACTATTTGAAGAAGGATATGATGTCGGTAAATGCATTAAGAGTATTAATCTTATGGATGCAGTTTGTTTACTCCATAATTCATGGCAAAAAGTGACAACCAACTCTTTAGAAAAATGTTGGTACAAACTCTTATCAGGCAATTTACCCGATTATGGGCCGGATGATCTAATTCTCCTAAGCTTATTACAAAAAAAAATGCAGCAAATAAGCCAAGGCTATCAAGACATTTCAAACATGCTGACAGAAATTGATGGCGAGGTTCATACAAATGTTGAACTGAATCAATGGGTGGAAAATGCAGAAAACCTCATAGAGGATGACGATCTTGAATATGAGGCTATAGACGATAAAGACGAAGGGACCGGCGATAAAGAAGATATCCAGCCAAAAAAAAATCAAGCACGAGCATGCAGTAAAGTATTTTACATTGGGATTGCAATGGGCTGAAGAAAATAATCTTGGCATTGTAGATATTCTTGCACTAAAAAATATACAAGAGAAAGCTGTTGTTAAGCATTTTTCAACTGTTGCCCTTAGAAAACAGAGTAAAATCTCCTACTATTTTAAATAATGTAGATTATACCTAGTATGTACCTACATATCTAGCATGTAGGTAAATAATTACGTATGTGTGTAGTATGTAGGTTCATCTAAATATATACTATATTATACATATTTAATCTTACATTATATTTGTTTTGAGATTTTGAGAATAAAGTTTACCTATTTTAACCATTATTTACTGCGTATGTGTATAAAAATTCAAGACGCGATGATCCGGATTTTTCATTAATCCGGATTTACCCTAGCATTAATTGATCCGGATTATCGAGTCTCTACTGTATATACACATTATAATTAGTGACATAAAACTGAACATTTTACCGATCTTGTCTTGCCTCATCTTCAAAAACAACAGACGAATAAATCGAGAAATTTATCTTTTCAAGAATCATTATCAACATCTACGATTTATCAAAGGTTTGCTAAGAATAATCGTTTAAATCGAAGGCTGATGCCTCATTACTATCAAAATTGTAGTAGGTAACTCGTTTGACCCTGGTCATTATTTGCCATTAAAAAGTTATGAGACGTGAGTACCTAGTTAAAAAATTTAAAACTGAGGATTTGCCTTGGAGTATGTCCATCACCTGGCGAGTTTACTTACTTTAAAACAGACCTGCAAATGTACACTTAAAAAGCCTTTAAACTTTCTATCCCCATTCCGAAATCTCTGTAGCGAAATTCGTTTTGGAAGTAAAACTAACGTAATTTGGCCGCAAGAAGACGGAAAGAGAATCAAAGTGAAGTGTAAATTTCATTTAACTACGCTCATAAATTCCCAATGAAGTCAAATCGAATCATTTTATGCACGTAGAGCGAGGCAAATTTATGGAGAGTAGCGAACGCTTCGGGTGTAAAATCAAAAAGAGACCATGCTATGCTTGCATTTAGCCGATTTATTTATCGAATAGTAAATATTTACTGTCTCAATAAAACAATATTTACTGCACAGCAATAATTTACAAAGTATTTCAATTAATAATAAGTTTATAATCAGAATTAATTTGTAAAGTATTTAAATTTCAAGAAGGTCTTCTAAGCTCCAGTTGGACTCACTATCATCAAAGGATGCTGACGAAATGTCAAAAGAAAGTTTCAAAACAAAAGAAATTTTGAAGAAAAACCACAATAGTTCATGTCCAAAAAGTTGACTCAACAATTTTGGAATTTAAAGAAAAAAAATATGTGCCAAAATGTGCCCGAAATGTGCTATTATGTGCTACGTAAAAAAAAATATTCAAAAAACTTCAACTTTTATGACTAGGTCCTTTTTATGACGTTTAGTTAGCTCCACAACATCAATTCATTAAAACCAAACCAATTGTGTTGTAATGTGCTCAAGATGTGCTATCATGTGCCATTAAAAAAATATTTACTTGAAAAATTGAATTTTTATTGAGACATCCTCTTTGTGATATTTAGTTAGCTCCGCAAAATCACTTTATCAAAACTCAACTTATAGTGCGGTAATGTGCCTCGCAATGTGTGTTATGTGCCATGTGAAAAAAAATATTTGAATAAAAAGTTTAGGTGTTCCGTAAAATGCTGTCTTCATTAATACTTTCTATACGCATTAATAAATGTGGTACGATGAAATAGCATAATAATATGCTTAACATAGTATTCGCATATTGTTCATGAAACATCACCATACATTCTTTTACATGTTATGCAACACATCTTGTATTAGGAAGTACCTGTACTTTTCATTAGTTTACGATTGTATGGAATGTATTGTATGTATTAATTATTATTAATATTATCAATAGAAAGTGTTATTAAACCTTCTTTTATTGTTAGTTGTAACTTTTTATATTTAATGATAGTTTTCTATTACTGTGGGGAATTAACTTTTCATATGGTACCGTTTTAATGTTATCACAACACATAGACAAAGAGCCTGAAATTTTTGCTCATTTATGTATTTATATCTTAGAATAGAAGGCTAGTAATTATTAAGTAATAAATATATATTTTTATAAAACAATATGAAAATACTTATGTAGTCGTCATTTCCCTATTCTCGTCAAAGTAAAAGTTCCATTTTTCTTCGTAATAACATTACTAGTAGAGAAAGTATTAATGAAGACAGCATTTTACGAAAAATCTAAACTTTATTCAAATATTTTTTTTCACATTGGCACATAACAGCACATTGCGGGCACATTCCAACACAATTGGTTTGGTTTTAATGAAGTGATGTTGTGGAGCTAACTAAACATAAAAAGGACCCAGTCATAAAAGTAAAGTTTTTTGAAAAACTTTTTTTAAGTAGCACATAATAGCACATTTCGGGCACATTTTGGCACATATTTTTTTTCTTTGAAATTCCAAAATTGTCGAATCAACTTTTTGGACATCAATAGTTCCCATAGTTTTCCTTAGAACGAGCACTGAGACTGAAAATTTAACTTTTACCAAATGTCTAGTTGGTTAATTAGATAATACTTTGTAATGTTCTTTCACATCGTGCTTATATTTTTTCAAATTTATGTTTTCTATTAATTAGTTTTATATTTCATTAATATAGCTATAGTTCTAATTTCAATGTGCAACGTATAAATTTTCTAAAACACGAAACCACCACACAGAAGTTCGACATAGTTGCATGGCATATGTAAGGTGTGACCAACTTCCAAAGTTCCGTTTGGGGGTAATCAAAGAAGAGTAAGAAGACAGTAATCATGCGATTCAGAAAGGTGAGGGTGGTGTAGCGGGTGACCGCTCACATTTACCCTAATACCTATTACCTGCAATTTTCAAGACCCCAGATAGAGAACAAAATTTAACACCTCTTCTTGATCTACCCCCACTAGTTGTTTAATTTTGTTTATATTCCACAAAATGTTTTATTTTAAGTTAGTTGTATCAATCGGTACTCTATTTCATTTAACATAAATTTTCGCAATATTTCACTGTAAATTAGAACTACTACTATTTTTGTACCTTTGAGTTTCCTGCTGGCCAACTAATGCATGTTGGATTACATGGTAGCTTAGCAATAATACGTATGAATATGCATGCAAGGAATTCATTCGGAATGCAAGTGGTTGCCGCATAAATCCTGATACACGCCCCATCGTGGTATTTTGTTTTCAGTTTAGAGGGACGAAACACTTTAATGAATATTGTGGGAAATCGTTGTAGGATGAGCAGTCGGAGCATCCCAGACATAAACCAACGAACCCTGCTGGTTCGTATAACAATTCGTAATTAGACGCCATCCAGACTGACTTACTGGTCCTGGTTCGCGATTTATGGAGTACCACTAGCATGAGAACAATATGTTTTACACAGAAGAAAATTTTAAAGCGTTACCAGTTACAAACCTTCAATTGAATTCACACGCATATTGTTTACTAACTTAAATGGATCATTCTAAAAAGATTGACGAATTTCTTTTTGTTTTGAAAGTACTAATCGACTCTTGCCTTTTTTGGAATAAACCACTTCTACTCAAACCAACCAACGGTTTAGAATTTTTTATATTCTTGGGCTCTTTATAATATATACACTAAGGATTTTAAGTTCTCCAAAAATTCTCTCTTTGTAGAATCTGTGGTCGTTCCTGCAGTTTTTATAATATTGAAGAGGCTTAACAAGAATAATTAATATAACGTCGTGTAAACACAATTTGAAATTTGACAACGTTGCATTTTGATCCGATCATTACGTATGTACCTACTAACGTTTAGTCATTATGTTGCATTTCATTAGACTTAGGTACGTGTCACTTTCGCGTCATATTTCGATCCAATCAGCCACGCCGCCCTTTAACCGCCGCCCCCGCAGCGCATTCCGCTTGGAGAATTTCTCGAGAACGTCTGCACCTGATACCCAACTCGTTAGTAAAAAGGAAACATCGATAGAAAATTGAATTTCCAAACGACCCCAGCTTAACACAGCTCTCTCCCACAAACTAAATTAGAACCTCAGTTACTTACCTTTACCGAACAAACAGAGCAAAATCATCGGCTTCCGTATTCGGTTACTGGTTAAAAATTTTCGTCGTCAGGCAACACTTAATTAATAATTTATTGATCAAAGACCCACGGAGAGAAAAAAATTAAAAAAATGTAAGCATACTGAAAGCCTTAAGCGAATGCAAGACAAAGACAAGATCGATATATTGTTGTGTATTCAAACAACCCCCTTTCTTATCTAATATTACTTACTTCATTTTATTTTAACAACACCAGTACAATTAATTAATTGATCAATTTGACACTATTACATCGCCGACAGGCATATTTTTCGCTCTTTAATTATCTGTAACTCGTATCAGACTGAGCTCCAGTAAAAAAAAAAAACTTTGGATATTTCATTGCCACCTTTATTGGTGGGCGGGCTTTCCCGCCCGACCTACACTCTTGTGTAAAGTCGGAGGGGTAGGG
Organism: Agrilus mali; assembly: GCA_029378335.1. Classification (NCBI taxonomy): domain Eukaryota; kingdom Metazoa; phylum Arthropoda; class Insecta; order Coleoptera; family Buprestidae; genus Agrilus; species Agrilus mali. The sequence goes on from CM055662.1 coordinate 8,407,796, forward strand.
CGGAAGGCCCTCTTCAGCCTCCTTTAGGAATAATGGGAATGGGTGGGTGATGGTTGGGGGAAGAAAGATGATACGGACGAAATGAAGACAGAAAGGAAGTGAAAGACTATTTGTGGATATAATTACCCCAGCATTTGCCTAAACGGTCCAAGGAACCACAGAAAAACTTGGACCAGAGAAGCCGCGGCCCCGGAATCGAACCGATGACCTCCCGAATGCTAAGCAATGATCTAGAATCTAGACCACTAGACCATGCCGCTCGGCCTGAGCTCCCGTAAACTTTAAACTTTTAGGTGTATCATTCCCACCAATATTGGTGGGCGGGCTGTCCCCCCAGACCTACACTTTTGTGCAAAGTCGGAGGGGCAGGGCGGAAGGCCCTCTTCAGCCTTCTTTAGGAATAGTGGGAATGGGTGAGTGATGGTTGGGAGATGAAAGATGAGACGGACGAAATGAAGACAGAAGAGAAGTGAAAGACTATCTGTGAAACATTACTACTCCAGCATTTGCCTAAATGATCCAAGGATACCAATGAAAAACTTGAACCAGAGTAGCTGGCCCCGGAATCGAATCAGTGACCTCACGAATGCTAAGCAATGATCTAGACGATTAGATCTAGTCGCTCGGTCTGAGCTCCCGTCCTCGTGGCAGCTATTTATAGGGACCAGACTATATTGGTTTCAAAATGAAACCCTTTATGCTTCTTTACACGATGGGTTACCTAACTTAGTGTAACAATACGGATATAGTTTCGATTTTGGTCTACTACATTTATCACATCTTGGTCGAGTTCAGATCTAGGTTACACTCATTTCAAAATTTAAACTTGGAATGTATTTTAGGGTATTTCTATGCCCTTTAAGTATTCAAATAATGAATACTCAAATTGTAAAAAGGTCGAAGACCATGCAAATACTACAGAGCTTTGAATGTTTTTTTGCACTTATATATTAATAATTTGTAAAAACAATCACGTCGTTTATCGCATTTTTGTTAAATTAAAAAATAACAAAATTTCCTTTTAGTATCAAATTTTAGCAGCAATATTTACGGAATTTGAAAAGTATGACAAGAATTCTTTTTTATGTTTCATTTCTCCATTTTTTTATCTCGGGAAATTCCTAAATTATCTTAAGTGTTCAAGTATCCAGTCAATATTACGGACTTTGATGTATCTCTTTTCGTAAATGCTTAAAGTTAAAATGAAAACCAGATAAGCCTCCTTTTAGATGAGCGCTCCTTTGCTACTCACTAGTAAACGAAAGGTACAGTAAAGCGGATTACCGAGGGTTGAAAGGGAAATCCAGGACTAAACTAAAAGGAAAACTTGAACAGCTATTGAAGTATTGATTTTGTATCAAATGCGACGCTAAAGAGCTGATTATGTTCATATTGCTGGTATATGGTACACACACACGAACAGGAATGCCTCCATAATCGTCATCCAAAAACAATAATAACATAATCTTACCTTCTTTTAGGAAATCATATACAAACATAACTCAATTTTGCTCAAAAATAATTCTTTATGTGATTAGTAAACAAATTAAATTAGTGTTTGTTTTTCATCCTCTAATATCCCTTTGATGTTAGTAATTTATTGTATTGAAAAAATTATAATCAAAACGAAGTGGAGGATGTTATGTACGTTAGTAATGACTTTAATCTGGCAATTTCGGTATAGGAAGAGGCTGAGACGAAACCGTTAATTAATCTTAAGTTGCGATATTCGATACAATTGTCTTGAAGGAAACAAGTTTTAATTAAGTTCGACATCGAATTTCTGAGCAGTCTTATAAGTACTAGTAGACGATCTGTTTTAATTCACTAATGTTAATTAATATATAAGCGTTTTGTCGGCGAAAATGTTCCCGGTTAAAAGCAATAAAAAACTGGATTAATCAATAGAGGTGTTTCAATATCTCATAAGACAGGAAGTGCGCCAGGGATGGACTTATTGTACATTTATAAAACATAACTATATTGTAACGAATAAGCTGAATTTTTATGGTTGATTTTATAACGATTTAATAAATTTAACGAACAAATAATACTTATGAAACAAATAACACTTATAAACTTATTATACAAATATCTTAAAACTACTTGCCTAAATAATTATCAACTAGGGGCGTTGATAATGGCAGGGACTCTTAACGGGCATTAGGGTGAGTGATAGCGGTAAACCGCTACACCCCCCTAACCCCTCGGACTCGCTGGCTCGATCTTACTTCCTGACTTCTCTCGTTCTTCAAAAACTATTATTTTATACTGACCCACATAGTGCTCTTTTACCCCCAAACGGAAATTCGCAAGTTGGTCACGGCACACTTTTGCCGTGCAATCATGTCGCCTTTCCGTGTGGCGGTTTCTTGTTGCGTAAAACCATTACGTTGCATTTTCAAATTAGAACAAATGTAATCATTGAAATAAAAAACAATTAAAAAGAAATATAATTTTGGAAAAATATGAGCACTATGTGACAATATGCTCTAGGGTTATAGGAAAATTTGTACAATTTCTTTAGTCATGATGATCGTAGGCTTTCACGGCCGGCGTTCATATGGTAACCAAGTATTTTTCGGGTTGTATGTCGTTGTCCTGTCTTCCTCCTTTACTAAACGTTTCGCCAGTCTCGACTGCTGGCATCCTCAGTAGTTTTCTGCTGCTCCTGCTGCTTCTCCTGCTGAGACTCTCTGCTCAGTCTCAGCAGTCGAGACTGGCGAAAAGTTTAATAAAGGAGAAAGACAGGACCACGGCATAACAACCCGGAAAATATTATGTCCAAAAAATTGACTCGACAATTTCGGAATAAAAAAAAAAGTATGTGCCAAAATGTGCTCAAGATGTGTTATCATGTGCCATCAAAAAAAAATATTTACTTGAAAAATTTAATTTTTATTGAGACATCCTTTTTGTGATATTTAGTTAGCTCTGCAAAATCACTTTATCAAAACTAAACTTATAGTGCTGTAATGTGCCCGCCATGTGCTGTTATATGCCAATGTAAAAAAAAAAATATTTAAATAAAAAGTTTAGATTTTTCGTAAAATGCTGTCTTCATTAATACTTTCTCTACTAGTAATGTTTTTACGAAGAAAAATGGAAATTTTACTTTGACGAGAATAGGGAAATGACTTGACTACATAAGTATTTTCATACTGTTTTATAAGAATATGTATTTGTTACTTAATAATTACTAATCTTATATTTTAAGATATATATACATAAATGAGCAAAAATTTCAGTCTCTTTGTCTATGTGTTGTGATAACAGTAAAAGGATACCATATGAAAAGTTTATTCCCTACACTAATAGAAAACTATCATTAAATATAAAAAGTTACTATTAACAATAAAAAAAGGTTTAATAACACTTTGTATTGATAATGTTAATAATAATACGAATTTTATAGTGTACAATACATTCTATACAATCGTAAACTAATGAAAAGTACAAGTACTTACCTAATACAAGATGTGTTGCATAACATGTAAAAGAATGTATGGTGATGTTTCATGAACAATATGCGAATACGATGTTAAGCATATTATTACACTATTTCATCGTACCACATTTATCGATGCGTATAGAAAGTATTAATGAAAACTTAACATTTTAAGAAAAATCTAAACTTTTATTCAATTTTTTTTTCACATTGGCACATAACAGCACATTGCGGGCACATTACAGCACTTTTAGTTTGGTTTTGATAAAGTGATTTTGCAGAGCTAACTAAATATCACAAAAAGGATGTCTCAATAAAAATTCAATTTTTCAACTAAATATTTTTTTTAATGGCACATGATAGCACATCTTGAGCACATTACAACACAATTGGTTTGGTTTTAATGGAGTGATGTTGTGGAGCTACTTAACATCATAAAAGGACCTGGTGATAAAGTTTTTGAATATTTTTTTTACGTAGCACATAATAGCACATTTCGGGCACATTTTGGCACATATTTTTTTTTAATTCCAAAATTGTTGAGTCAACTTTTTGGACATGAAAATACTTGGTTAGCATACAAACGCCGGCCGCGAAATCCTACGATCATCATGACAATAAAGTAGTATTGTACGTCCAATAAATGCAACCAAAATTTTTTGTAAGATATTTCCAGATAGATGTGGTTGAAAAAAATGTACTCCACACACGCACCAATAATAAAAATATGTGTTCTTCGACAAATGAAAACTTTCCAGATAGGTATTGAAGAAACAATTTTGGTAAACTTAGTTTCTCAAAAGTGATTCCGCTTTTCCCTAATAAATAAAAAATTGTTTACTTTAGGAGATAAGAAAGAAAATGCCGAAGAATACTGTATGAATGAATATAAATTGAGTACCTATATAGAGGCAGTAGTGTTCCTTCCTGACAAGTCACATGAAAGACTATTAAATTGTTTACTTTACTAAATAGAGTTTTCGGGAAACCTTCAACCAACGTTCAATCTTGTTCTTCATTAAATAAACATAAAAGTGAAACGAGGAAAAAATTCTTCGAAACACAACTGAATACTGATGAAGGAACTGTGTAGACATAAATTTTCTTTAAACTTCTTTTCCTTATTTTGGAGTAGGTAAGTACGTGCAAAAAAAAGTTCCACCCTTTCACAAAATAGGCTTCCGAGTCAACAAACTAATTCAAGGATTTATGAAGAATTATCGTAAAAAAATCGAAGAAAAGTAAAAAATACATATTTGAGAACAAGGAAATTTGAAATTTTTAAGAAGTTAAAGATGCAGAAGTTATGAAAAAGTACCTGTAGGTATATTATACATGAGGTCAAGGAATTAAAAAAATATAAACTGTACAGAGAAAAGATTCAAGAAGTGAAATTAAGGAATTAGAAAATTAGAATTGATTAAGATGAATTTGATATTACTCAAGATATTAGATAAAATCTTAATGGCTCGCTTTTATGTTACGAAGGATTTGTGATAAATCCAAAGGTAAATTAGACTTTTGGAGAAGAAGAAAGTAGCACCTCGTACGTCACTAATCTTAACCGTTTCCGCGAGAGCGCGAACTTTTCTGAACCCATAAAATTTTTGCGCTTTAATGATAATTCCGACGAGTGAGAAAATTCACATCGCGTGTAGCGTCCTCAAGCACGACATCCACCGCCGCCGCGTCATTCGGTCGAAGCGGATAAAAGATTACGTGCTTTAACTGAAAACTCGCAATCGTTACAGTTTTTAATCTCTAAGTTTACTTTGTCACGATTTAATCGATTTATCAGAGCGGCCGTGCTTGCACAGCCACGGTTTGCCTTTCTTCTTTACCAAAAGAACTCTCCCTGAATACTTTTCGATAGTTTATCTTTTTAACTAAACTTCCACCGGAGCGCAATTCACGAGAAACGAATGAAAATGTGAAACAAGAATTTCCTTTTTCCAATTTACTAAATAAGTTTATTTAACTGATTAATTTATCTAACGTTTTTTGTTTTACTTTCTCTTTCGTCGCATTTGAATAAAAAAATAATACAGTCTTCATCAAAAAATAACTTCTTTATTTTTAAAATTTATAGAGGGCAGAATGGAATAAATAGATAATAACGTTCCTTTTTTATTTATATTCCAAAAAATTCGCAATTTTGTTTTGAGTTTAACAGTAAGAAAACACGACCAAAGCTAAGACGTACTATCGAAAACCAAGAGCAAGACCAACATCAAGATTATGTACGCGAAGACTAAAATCTACGAAGGTAGATTGCACCCTGTTTGAGGGTTTCTTACAGAGCCCAAGGGCAGGTAGAAGTTACCCACTCTCAATAACCAGTAGACAGTTTACTGTAAAGCATTTAAATCATTAATTCATTCCTAGATTCGACATGAAAGAGTAAAATCAAATAATTTACCACCAATTAATCCAATCAATTAATCTTATTCATTCAAACGTTCAAATATTAGAAACGTTCACCAACCATTGTAAATAAATATAAAATTATGTGCATCGCATTATTACTGTCAGTAGTGTAAATAAATTGTTAAACCGACTGTAGTGTGTATCATACTTTTTATCAAATTAATACTACGGTGAGTTACCGCCACACCTAACAGCCTCTACTAAACCAAGCTGCTTCTGCTCACCATTATTACCTGAGGAACATTTCTTTCCTCTCTAAGCGAAACTCAATATTAAATGTGCTGGACGAAGACCAATAGGTACTATATCAGGTACGATTTCACGGAGACGATTGCCCTCCATAAGACTTAAAAATGACACCAAATTCTATCATCGCTCTTCCTTAGGTAGCCTGCTGGATCCTCCTTGCAGTATATTAGCTAAATCATGGTCTTACTTTTCCTTACCATTGCTTAATGGGAAATAATTCTTTTCTTTGTAGACTAAAACAAACATTGTGCCAAACTATTTTAGATACGGATTTATGGAGGGAGATTGTCCCCTGTAAGATTCTCTAAAAATTTAAAAAACGTAATGATGAGTGAGCATTTTTGATTTTTGGACTAATTTTTGTCACTGCCTTTACTAAAGCCTCGTGTTGTTATTGTTCTGCTCATTATCATTATGGCTCGGTGATTAGTTTTCTTTCTAGATAAAAATCAACTCTAAATGTGTCAGACTAAGACCAAAGCTTTACCAAATACGTATCCAGGGATTGCCTCTTACAAAATTACATTACACTCCATAAGAATTTAAGGGCGTTTCTTCAATTTTCTGTTATCGCTGCTACTAAGACTGATTGCAGGATCTTTCCCTGGACTATATAAGCTTTGTCATGGTCTTGCTGTCGCTCCCCATTACTACTTGGAGGTATTCTTTATCTTTCTAGCCCAAAACCATATCTAAAAGTGCCAGACCAAGACCAAGACTATATTGGACAAGGATTAATGGTGGGGGGGGGGGTTCCTCTGTAATATTTCAAATGACAGCAAACTCCATAAAAAATCGAAATACATATAACTGAATGAGTTTTTTCCAGTTATTTCTTTATTGGACTTTGGATTTAGTTTTAGTCATCGGTCCTGCTAAGGTACGCTGTTGAATCCATATGATAGTCTTGTCATGGTCTTGCTTTTGCTCATCATTACAACATGGAGAATACCTATTTCTATATCAGGCATAGATCCACGAGGGGCTACTGCCTCCTGTAAGTTTTTCAAATGACATCAAAATTTGAAAAAAAATTAAATTGAGTTTCTCCCGTTACTATTTTTATTCTTGGGGGATACGATGAGTTCTTATTATCTAAATATAAAATTCTCGTGTCACAATGTTAGTTACCATACTTCTCCGAAACGGCTTGACCGATTTTTATGAAATTTTATATGCATATTCAGTAGGTTTAAGATTCGGCTAGTATCTATTTTGCATACCCCTAAGTGATAAGGGTTGTCCATCCCTAACTTTTCCTATTTTTTGGGACAAAATTTTTTATTTTTATTTTTTTATGATACAGCATACAAAAATACATATAACCTTTACTTTTCACCCCTCTACGATAAACCCTCATTTTTTAATAGCGATATTAGTACTGTAATAATCTTCACCTCTAAGTGGTCGATAACTGATTAATTATTATCAATCGATTAGTCATCCCCGCAAGGCGTCTACTGATGTTACTTCTCATCCAGCAAACAACACACGGAGTGGGGATGAGAATGAAGCAGATTTTTTTAGAATTTTTCAGGGAGTTCAAATATGTTCTAAGAAGTAAAAGAATATTTTATTATAACATTTCAGAATGATTTGGCAATGTTCAAGAATGTTCCAGAATCTTGAAGATCATTCAAGAATGTTTCAGAATGTTAAAAAAGTTAGAGAATGTTTTGAATCGTTATAGGATGTTCTGGATAGTTCTAAATTCGCGAATATTCTAGAATGTTCCATCAAACGTGTCATATATTCTTATCCGGGCAACGCCGGGTATTGCTGCTAGTATTAATCTAAATTACATTTAATCTGTATTTCGTTTTAATTTGTCTACACTTTTCATCCATTCCACTCCAGCTCCTGATCCTGCCATTAATTCCTCCACAGCTTTATCTGATCTTGATTGTCATCACATGTTCCCCTGATTCATCCTCTTCTCAACGTTATCCGCACTGACTTTCAATGCCTTTTGTCTAATATCTGCTTGCTCTTCATTCGCTAATCTTTTTATGTTTTTTATTTTTCCTTTTTGCTGTAGATTTTAATGGTACTTTCTTTTGCCTCCATCTTAGATACTTTTTCGCGTAAAATGATTCTCTTATATTCTCTATTCTTTCTTTTCCACTCTACTGTTAACTCTCCCGTTACTACCTTTTAGGTTTTGGAATAATTTTACACCCTTCCTAAGGCACGTTACCAAATCCTCCTCTGTAGCATATTAGCCTAGTTTTTGTCAAGCCCTTGCTCATCATTTCTCTATGGGGAATATTTATTTCCATTCTAGCAATTAAATGTATCAGACCAAGAGCAGTATTATATTACTATTGTCTTTTCTCATGATTATTTTTCTTTCCTTTGTCAATTTTAATATTTATGAGTTAATGTGCAACTTATTATTGAATAAATAATAATTTCTACAAAGAACGATAATGGAGAGGTAGTAGCGTTCCTACTTTGCTGCGGGTTGAGTTTTTCGTCGGTTGAGATAATTTTTGCAAATTACGAAATTCTAATACTCATTAGCTTGAAAAATACCTGCAATAAAAAGCTTGTCGACTGAGCTTCACAGAAAGCTCGGCTGTTATACTGAAGCACATTCATCTGAAAATTCCCTTCTGTACGCTTCTGAACGAACATAAATCACAAACAAATCAAGCGAGTCAGTAATAAAGTTGATTTATATCTTTTACTCCTCGTAGAAGCCTGAAGAAATTCGTGAACGTATCAAAGCCACTCTAAAATCCTTCAATTTCAAATCTTACGTCGGTCTCAGTACGATCAATTTTAGGTACCTACACATCGAGATAGTTAAACTTTACATGCTTTAAGGACAAGTACCTACTCTATCATTTTTGAGCCCTTTCATTATTTTTGTACAAATTTGATGTATACATTTAACCAAGACTGGAAATCAATAAATCTACATCAACATTTTAAGAGTTGTGCATAATATTGAGGATTTTTGATAATAATATAAATGCCTAAGCATGGTAAAATAATAGAGTACCACGTGTTACGGGGTTTAATTATATAAAATAAATTGCTATCATATTAAATCCGGTTAAACATCTATCTACGGATAATTTCTTTACTTATCAGTAAAATTTGTTTATTTTAGCCATATTTCATGGGCAAAAATATTATTAAATTGACCTCAAGTTATTTTGTTAGACGAAGTTTGAATATAAAGTTTGTATTAAATTATCAAACATGTTAAAGCTGCTCGAGTTCTTGTAAGTAATCAATACGTAGCTTTAGACAAGAAGTTACTGACAGCAAAATGAGTAAAGTTTGGTCGTATTTTAGTGGAGTGTTTCTGGTTCTGAAGGCATAATTTCTGCTGTTTATACGTAGATACCAACTTCAAGGGCAGACAATTATTATTTTAATTTAAGATTTACTGGAACTTTTAACATTTTCTTTATGCAAAAAATATTTAATTACGAAATAGTAAATAGTTGATATGTTTCAACACTTATGATCTATTTTCTGGCATGTGTTTCGACCTAGAAAATTAGACGGTCATTATCAATGAACAAAATAAGATAATAACTTTTGAATCAAACCTGCACCAGTAAAAGTATTTAATATATCACACTAATATTATAAAGGCGAAAGTTTGTGAGTGTGTATGTTTGTTACTTCTTCACGTCTAAACGGCTGGAGAGATTTCAATAAAATTTTGTATGAAGTTAGCTGACACCTTGGATTAACACATAGGCTACGTTTTACTGCGGGAAAATATTTTATTTCCACGGGAACATTGATGAAAATAAATTCGCGGAATATTATAAATGCCAAAGTAACTCTGTCTGTATGCTACACAATCTCGCCAAAAATACTGAACCGATTTAAATGAAATTTGGTACAGAGACAGTCTAGAGCCTGAGAAAGGACATAGGCTACTTTTTAATGCGAAAAAAGGGTTTCAAGGGGTTGAAATATTAAAGTTTGTGTGAAAATTCCGTAATTTTAAAAGTTTTTTAGGCTTTTGATTAGATATAAGTAAATACGACATTCAATGTTTGCAAAAATTTTACCCTAAAGGGGATAAAATTAGCCGATGAAAGTTTTTATGTAATGACGTCGTCCAAAAAGCTCACGCCCAGAAAATTAAAATATTAAGTGTAAAGTTATAGAAGTTTTGTTTATTTGGATCATCATATATAAACTATTTTAAACTATAATTAAATTATATTGATCTATAATATTATAAATGCGAAAGTAACTCAGTGTGTCTGTGTATAACGCAATATATTAGATATAAATAGGACATTTAATGTTTGTAAAAATTTTACCCTAAAGGGGGCAAAAATAAGGAATGAAAAATTGTGTGTAATGACGTCGGCAAAAAGGCTTACGGCCGAGTAAATAAAAATATAGAAGAAAAAAATTTTAAATGCTGCCGAAAGTCACTATTCTACGCGGACGAAGTCGCGGGCATAGCTAGTATATATATATATATATACATAATAATATATTATATTTTTTAACAAGTTGTTCCCGTTTTTTCATTAGCAGTTTGTAGATACTTTGAAATTAATTAATTATGGGTCAAAATATTTTATGCAGAAATGCCGCAAGCGACCGATGCCGATGGAACATTTGGTGCATGCAATTGTGGTCACAACAAAATATTCAGTCTATAGGACAATAGGTACATACTTTAACAATGAAACGAACTTGCAGGAAGTTTTAGAAAATAATCTAATATATACATTTTGTGTGCATATCGGTTAGGTCTGCGAATCGGCCAACATTTATTTCTTATCCCCCTAAATGTTAAGGGTGGTCCACCCCTAATTTTTTTTTTAATCTTTCAGACAAAATTTTTTGTTTTTATTTTTTTATGATACAGCACACAAAAATACATACAAACCTTAATTTTCACCCCTCTACGATCAACCCCCATTTTTTAAAGCGATATTAGTACTGTAATAATCTTCACCTCTTAGTAGTCGATAACTGATCAATTATTATCAATCGATTAGTCATCATCATCGCAAGGCGTCTACTGATGTCACTACTCACCCAGCAAACAACACACGGAGTGGGGATGAGAATGAAGCAGATTTTTTAGAATGTTACAGGGAGTTCAAATATGTTCTAAGAAGTAAAATAATGTTTTATTATAACATTTCAGAATGATTTGGCAATGTTCAAGAATGTTCCAGAATCTTGAAGATCATTCAAGAATGTTTCAGAATGTTAAAAAATTTAGAAAATGTTTTGAATCATTATGGGATGTTCTGGATAGTTCTAAATTCGCGAATATTCTAGAATGTTCAATCAAACGTGTGATATATTCATACCCGAGCAACGCCGGGTATTGCTGCTAGTTATTAAATAAATCTGCTAATTTTCATATTAAACAATAACATAATTTTCCGGCTTATGGAATATTTCCCTGTTGCTTAAAAGCATTGGCAACATTGTAACTTTGTATCTGAGGTTAAAATTGATTGTCACGTTGTGAACTTCACTTCTTCTCATTACAAACATTACCTACATATCCTCATATTACATGCTTCCTTTTGTCTTATTCCACTGATATTTTTTTCATTTCCCTGTGTATATTCTCGTCAAGTTGGGCATTTGAAATTATAATCAACAAGGAATGAAGAAGAAGAATATTCTGATAGGTATCCATACATACGTAATTCTTCGTTGCAATACAGTCAACAGTCAGTTTCAAATAATAAATATAAATTGAGTCGTTCATTAACAAAAAGGAAGTTTTTAAGATAGTCAAATTCTACTATAGATCCTAAAATAAAGTTTTTGTGCATAAGTGGGCTTATTATCAATCTATTCAGAAAAAAACTTAATCAAAGAAATGCTTATTCCTTTACAATATAAAGAAAAACTGACAAGAGGGGGGATATTATTATTATCATTATTTAAATCTACTAAACTGGGGTTTCACCAAGACAAGACTTGATTTCGACGTTCAATGTTTGTCTTGAGTTGGAAATCAAGATCAAGAAAGTTATTCTTGTGCAATTTTTTGATCATAATTTCCTGTCATGATTCAAGGGTCTTAATATTTCTCGGCACAGATAGGAACATGTGGGGTTTATGATATGTAAAGATACGTATCCATTTAGATCTTAAAAAATTAAACCAAATTAGACCTTTGACAAGAGTTTGTGTTCTTGGAAATTCTCAACGTGATTTTTTTGATCTTGTTTCGGTTTTTATATTAGTTTCCTTACCTTGTCTTGAATAAAGGCAAAATAATACAAAGGCTCTTGAAAATGAATAACTTGCGAAATCCTTAGTAATCCGGAGAAGACGTTAAGTTAGGTCCAGGGTTAAAGCAAAAGAACCGAATATTGCAAAAAAAATTAACTCAATCCGGACATCTGTTAACTGTGTTGGATTAAGTCTGGTCAGAGTTGAAATAGTAGCTAAGTTATTTTTTGCACTTTCCAATTTTCAATGTGTCACGAACTAAAGCAATGTAAAGACTCCACTAATCCTTAAAAGAAAATATACTTTGTACGTTATGGTTTTATTTATAACAAAGCTCCAGTGATATGTACGTACTAAGGTAGTATCGCTTTTTCATGATGTTTCAAAACGTTTCTTTGTCAGCAAAAGATATCCGATACAAAAAATACGAAAATCTGTTAAGAGAGATTCCGTGTACCGCAATTTTTTGTCCCTTTCTCTCATTTATTCGAATGGGTATCAATTTTATGACACGTTGTATTCTTGAAGGCATCGAGTTTTAGACACGTTCAGATCACGTGATGTCCTTGTATCCACCTTTTCCAGGACGAAAGAGGGTGAAGAAGAAAGGCCCTTCATTCGCCAGAAGGGGCGAAAAACACTCGAATAACCCTGCCGACTGTACATATTTACGTTCGATGTCTTTATACCGAGTTTGTTAGCAATTTGTAAAAATTTAAAACACCAAAACGAGCTTTTAATGAGTTAGTGTAATATTTATGGAATATTTAATTAAACAGAATTTACAGTACCCATAAGCCAGGGTGCTTTACTATTTCTACTGTTAATATTCAAACAACAGGTGACAGCTTTGAAAAGCTCCTTTTTTAATATTGTAATTAATTTTCCATTAAGAAGCAATAGAGGAGTTAATTATTTAACAATGGCGTATTCTTTGTCCTGAAGCTATTTATCTTTTTCCGTATTAGGTACCTACGTCCTATTTTATTTTTTTAATTTTTTATTTTATTAAAGTGTAAAGCATTGGAGTTTTTCCATCAACCTCTAAATAAGTTTCTAGAGGCTCCGGACAACTTTCCCATTTCCATCATATATGCGCTATCCTCCGAAACTTTCACATGTAAGACTTTCTCATTTGTTATTTATCAGGTCATCTGTATTTACAGCTTACTCTGACTGAAGTCATTCAATATCAGTTAGAATAATTTTATTACCTTTTTTCGTTTTCCTTTACCGGTTGATGGAAAACAATAAATAATAAGTATGAAGAAACCCAACTAGATGTGTATATATACGTAGTCCCTAGCGAATTGACAAAATGTTTATGAATTTTATAAGCTGAATTGAAAATTACATTGACATTTTTTACCCGACAGAAGTATTTGTTCGGGTGTTTCAGTTTTCCTTGACCTGGTTTGCTGCTTCGTTTCCTTTAGGAAGCTACTAGTTTATTCCCCGTAGAAAAACAATATCATCTTTTTGCTATGAAAAACGTTGAAATAAAAGAAATCTCTTAATAAGGAACCGAAAAACTTTTATCTAACAGGACATATTTTTGACAAGAATACTTGACGTTTGTTTCAAAATGAATCGTGTCAAATTTTAAAGAGGGTCCAAAAATTTCTTAAACCAAAAACATTATTAAATTGCTAGAATGGATATTGTATAGGGGGTGTCACTTATTTCTCGTTTACTACTTATTAGTGTCATGTTAAGTATTTCTTTTTAGAATAGAACCACAACATTCAAACGTCTAAAGAATATCAGAAAAACGTATTATTAAGACTTGACGTTTCGCCAACTAATGACTCCTTCAGAAATTACAATTAAACTTAAGTTTAATTGATTAGTGTGTTTTATTTCTGATTGATAACGAACTTCCATCAAGCAAAAGTGGAAAATATTAATCCAAAGGAATACTTGGGGTTAATTAAGGTTATTTAAATTGAGTATTATTTAAGTATTCTCACAATTAAAGAGGGTCAGGACTCAAACCTATTTCAAACATAATCTCTCTTCATTTACTATTCTTATGTCAATATTTATAAAAAAAGAACTGTCGAAGGAATTCTTCACTTCAGATTAGTAACTATCTGTGAGAGAGATTATCTTTTTTTCCGAAAATACTCTTTCCTTGAGCTGATCCTTGGATTTGTAAAAACAGCGAAATATTGAATTTGTCATTTATAGTATACCTGAAAGAGAATAAGAAAAAGTAGGTAGCATTTTTTTTATACAATGCCAGCTTTAGTTGTTTAAATGTTGACTTTAGAGTGAAACATTGTCAAATAAAAACTAAAATAGTAAACGTGTCCTAAAAATTTTCAAATTTAATCAAACGATAGAAACACATTTCCTGTATATATTTTTCGGGAGGTTATGTATAGGTATAGAAATGTCGTAAACTTCTGCTTCTCAAATTGTTTTTATTTGTTACGGTAACATATTGTGTGACGCCACCTTCCTTTTTCAGATTTTTTCAGCTTGAATGGTATTATCTGTGTGCGAAAAAGGCTAAGGAAAAATCTTTTCAGGAGCTTCGAACCCGGAAACCGGCAAAATTCTCATGCGGAAGAGCGCTCAACGCTATTGAAAAAGTTTTGGTCCCTGGCCACCCCTGATCTCAACTTTTCTTCCTCCTTAATTACGTTCATTATCGTCGAGACAACGGTAAAAAGGCGCTTGTTGTAATAGTTACTTACATCCTTCTTAACTTCGAAAAGTAATATTTTGCAAGTGTATTTTCTAAGAAGAACATCACATTCAATTCCTAAATTAAATTGGAGAAGCAGCTATTTCTTTAGGAAAGAAATTCGCTCTTGTTTTCTTCCACATTCTTCTGTCCAAAACACATTAAAATTCGTTTTTGTCTAAATTTTTTTGTCAAATGCGATACTGTATTGGATTGGCCGTGTGATAAACTATAAGGTGTAAAATAAACTCTTGATGTGTTGCGCGGTTTGTTATCCTCTTGTCTTAACTGCTTTTACTAAAAAAAATTTGGGTGTTTCATTCCCACCAAAATTGGTGGGCGGGCTTGTCCCCCCCCCCCGACCTACACTTTTGTGCAAAGTCGGAGGGGTAGGGCGGAAGGCCCTCTTCAGCCTCCTTTAGGAATAAAGGGAAGCCCCCTGTGATACTAAAAATTAATTTATTTATAGATATATATTATACATATATTAAATAAATCAGTTCCTGTGCTTAGCTACATATCCATAGACAATCAGATTTAAACGAAACATAAACACCTATCTGGGCCAAAACGAGCCAAGCGAAGCCAAGCGGACAAGGGCATTATCTACCTTTTCTCGAAACCTTTCGTCGTTTTTTTGAACTCTCATAACTTTGGTTTGGATGATGCTAAAAAGTTAAAAATATATAATGACGCCGGTACAATCATTAAACGTACAAAGTTTGAATGTCGTAGCTATTATACTTTAGATTTTATTAATGTCTAAAACCCCCGATTTCGTCACTGATTCACTCACTGATCATCAAAATTCTTAAGGTACTTCCTGAAGTCCTAGAACGCTGAAATTTGGTATGTAAGCTAATAGTACTACAAAGACAACAAGAAAATTAAAAAACCAAACCTAACCTAACCTATCCCCTCGGAATAGGAGGTGGAGGTTTGTATGAGACTTGCACTACATTTGCACTAACTACATAATCATGCAGTAATAACTATTGAAAAGCTACATATATGAAAAAAATAATAAAATACTTATAACAAATAAAAAAATATGAACGTCATATTTTTTTGAAAATCATCCCCTAACTCTTAAAATGGGGTGAAAGTTTAAACACAGTATAATAGTGACGCTGACATCAGCCGACGTCACCAGATGGCGCTGACTGTATATTGAAATACGCTATCGAGATTTTTCTATTCCCGAATGATGATCGATTGTTAGGAAATATTTGCATTTCATATTCGTAATTTCGTAGTCGTATCGTATCGTCGTAATAATTCCATAATTCGTTCGTATTATTTGTTACTTTAGTTACCGGTCCAAATTACTCAAAAAAGTCCATTACCCAACTTACAAAAATAAATGAAATCCCACCAAAACAGTTTCATGTAAAAATGTTGCCAAGACGAGTGTACATAGCTTACCCTGTGAAAAAGTTATCAGATCTCGTATAAAGCCAAGCTCTAAAAACTACACGCTCTAAACCTGCAAGCTCTACACTACACCTTAATCAAAATCTATGAAAAAGTGGTCAGATCTAATGTAGAGTCAAATTTCTTGATCTATGCGCCCTTACTTTACCAAGCCTAACTTCACATACTCTACATTTTAGTCAAAACGTGTGGCTTGGCCGTTTTATTTCAGACACGATGAACGAATGCCTACGAAATCTTCGTATCGGTAGCAAAACGGCCAAGCATCCCGTTATGACTAAAATGTAGAGTATGTAAAGTTAGGCTTGGTAAAGTAAGAACGCATAGATCAAGAATCTTGGCTCTACATGAGATCTGACCACTTTTTCATAAATTTTTATTAAGGTGTAGTGTAGAGCTTGTAGGTTTTGTGCGTGTAGTCTTTAGAGCTTGGCTTTATACGAGATCTGATAACTTTTTCACAGGGTAAGCTATGTAGACTCATCTTGGCAACACTTTTACATGAAAATGTTTTTGGTGGGTCTACTTAACGTTAACATTTAATTAATCAATTGAATTGATCTAGACGACTAGACCATGCCGCTCGGTTGCTTTCACTGCTTCGACTAAACTGATGTCAGCGAGGAAAAAAAAACTTAAAAAAAACTGGGTGTTTCATTCCCACCATATTGGTGGGCGGGCTGTCCCCCCCCCCCCGATCTTCACTCTTGGGCAAAGTCGGAGGGGTAGGGCGGAAAGCCCTCTTCAACCTCCTTCAGGAATCGTGGGAATGGGTGGGTGGTGGTGTGGGGGAGAAAGATGAGACGGACGAAATGATGACAGAAGAGAAGTGAAAGACTATCTGTGGAATATAACTACCCCAGCATTTGCCTAAATGATCCAAGGAAACCACAGAAAAACTTGGACCAGAGTAGTCGGCCCCGGAATCGAACCGGTGACCTCCCGAATGCTAAGCAATGATCTAGACCACTAGACCATGCCGCTCGGTCAGTCAGCGAGGACACGTAGCTTCCTTATATACGCTGATCGAACAATCGAGAACGTTGGTTCAACAAATATCCTGATGTCCGATGGGTGTGGTTTAAATCTAGAGCTACGTAGGCGCGCGCGATTAGCTGATCCGTGGTAGTAGGGAGAGATTTAAGGCCGTGATAATAACTACTTGAAAGCTAACTGCAATTTGTTGTAGCGACTGTACGACACTATTATTTTGGAAATGGATGTAAAACCTACATAAAGTTGAGAACAGTGATTATTTAATTTTAGTCTTCTACTCACGATTGTATCCTAGTATAAATTGCATATTGCAGTAGATATTGTAGGGCGTACCCTAGGTAATAATAATTTAATTTAGCTTTGATTTCTGTTGTCACAATGATTAAACGATTAAAACCGTTTTATTCTGCTTAATTAATAATTTTAACAAATATTAATCAATTTAGGGATTTGTGTCTGATATATCATGCTAATATTACTGGTTGTTATTTATTGATCAGCAAATGGTAATTTTCAATTATAATGTTAATTTGGCAGGTGTGATTCGACTTTGCAGTGTCGCGCTATCCGTATTATTTCAGAGCTGGCTTATTTATTATCCGTCAGCGAACTAACCACGAACAAGACTTGTCAGCCACGTATTAAATGCATAAAACAAATTTTAATATACAACGTGGTTTAGAAACATGTACACTCTGACAGAATGTTGTATTGCCTATATTGATTCTACCAATGTTTTTCTAGTTAAATGACAGAATATAAATGAAATTGAAAGTAATTCTAATGCAAATGACGTTCCAGTTGGATTCCCTAAGATTGTTATAGAATTAGGTAAAGGGGTATAATTTTACGATTCCATAGTTAGATATCTGCCTGAGGGTGTTAAACTTTAACCAACCAATTTGGATTTGGCTACTAATCCCAGGTAATTTCTTTTTCTTGATGCTATAATACTATTATTTGCCTAACGCGCCTTAATTAGAAGTTGATTTAGGCTTTCAAGGCTGGCGTCTGAAAAAAATTGAATAGTAACCACCTCTTCCTGATGAAATCTGCATGGGGATCACGGGACGTCAAAAGTGCTTAACATTTGGTCTCCTATCGCAAGAGACATCTTTAGGCATTTCATGTGCAGCATCTCCAATGGTGGCGCTGGACTGTTCAGTTTTAACGCCCTCATGATCCATCATAGGGTTTCATCAAGAACACTTAACAATCTAATTTCTTCATCCCAAAATTGAGATGAAAGGGAATTTAAGATCGCGTAACAGTTCAATTAATGCATTAAATTAAAAAAATATTATCGACTTCGAAAAGAGAAGGGTGATTAAGTAGTTTCATAACGTCCCCAAAAGTACGAAGAATCAATAGTTTTGACCACTCTTCATGTACCTCAACTGTGGTATGCTTCAAGAGTATAATTTTTGTCACCCACGTAAAATTAACCTTTTTCCTTTATTTATCCTAATATTAAGATATCAACAACTTTTGTCGTTTTCAACGTTCTACGTTTTTTCGTTCATGGCATTTTTCTTATATTAAATTTTCAAATTCAAAATACATAATATAAATATTTTTTTTTATGTGAAACATCTATAGGCGCAGGTAAACCGGATTGTTGGCGTGGCGAACGTGGCGAGCGTGGCGAGTCATGCCGTAGCGATGCCTCGTCACGCGCAAGCGCCTGTGCGATTGTCTTCACACTCGGTTCGACGGTGTCGCTTGCTATAGTAAACTATAAGATGGAAGTGAATTAATTTATGATTGCTGTGTACATTTCACCTAATAAAAAAATGAATTAATATTTGATTTTTACATGAGAAATTATTTCCGTTCAGTCACAGAGGTTCAATAATTTTTAAAACCAATAAAGATAAACTACCATTGATTTTAGCTGGAGATTTCAATGTAAATTTTGCTAAAGTTGAATCAATGCCATTAATTACGTTCTTCCAAAAAGAATTTCAATTGCAAATTAACAACAATCCAATAGAACCTTCTATCAGATATGCAACAACAATAGATGTTGTATTTATTAGATGTCTTGATAATGTTATGTCCAATACTTTTGTAACATACTTCAGTTATCCTCGACCAATTATCACAGTAATGCTGTCAGAAGCAACATCGAGTATAACTATTACTGAAATCACTGATTAAAAAACTTCAGTTTCATGTCTGCCAGGGGTCCGTGACGGCTCACATTTTTTTTCAGCTTCTAGCAAAGCCTTTCAATTCTTTGTAATCTAAACGACTGTAACTTCTGGAAATCTTCTGCTACAGTTTTAATAATGTATACTTTCGAATTTCCCATCTAAAGGATCCTTTCAAAAAAAATAAGATAAGACTGTATCGAGTATTATCTTATATACTCTTGATAAAGGTGTTATCCACCGAAACATATGTAGAGTTTTTCTAATATACATTTGAAACATTTACAAAGCGTTTTTTATTATATTTTGTTTAATAATTGATTACAATTAATCTGTTTGGTTTTGGCTACCAATCCAGTTTATTTTTATTTCTCAATCCTACTAGTACCTGCCTGCCTGATCTCACCCCAAATTGATGATGAATATAAATGTAATATCCGAAGATCATTGGACGGTTTCAGGTTAAAAAATATTATTGTTATTATAAGGAAAAGGTTACAAATACGTCTATTTCCTTGAAGAATGGTAGGATTGAATTAATTTTCAAAAAAGTGGTAAAGAAAAATTTGTATGACGCCCCTTAGCTGAGTTCTCACTAGACTATGAAGTTAGCTACAGTTATTTTACGTGACACTATATTTGACTACTCGTGCTGGACCTCAACTATAACCTCACTTGTGATATGCTTCAAAATTTTCATTTATGTCACTTTAGCACCCACGTAAAATATACCTACTTCCTTTATTCATTCTAATATTAAGATTTATCAATAACTTTTATAATCTAAGATTATTGTTTTGTTCAATGCAATTCTTTCTTACCATATACTGATAAAGCGCAAACCGCAATTTTTGGATTAAAAATCCATAGATATTCTATTTCTGGATAATTTCCTTTAAGCTTCTAGGAAAGCCTTTCAGTTCCAGATCTTTTGTAATCTAAACGATTGCAGCTCTTGGAATTTTCTGCTACACTTTTGACAATTTATACCGCCAAATTTTCCATCCCACAGAACCCTTTTAGCGACGTGATAAATCCGTCGTAGGTATATTCTCCGCACAACTGATCGGGGTTTCGTTCATTCTCAAATTTAGTTTCCGTTTCGTCGAGTTCTTCTCCCTTTAACGAACTGTCTTTACCTATTTATTTCACATGTTGTGGTGGAATATTCAATGAGAGTACTCAAGTTAACTTTATCCATATGTTATGTAGCTAGTTACCTACAAAATACATAATATACACATCTCGTTGATGGTACTATATATGTGTATACTCCCTACGTGTCATGCACATAGAAATCCGGCTTGTGCATGCAATGTATTATGTAACAAGGGTGTCTATCGACTAAGCTCAAACACTCGTCTTGATAAATCTTCAGCACGGTACGTGGAAATAGCAGATAAGTTTAATCAAGTGCCAATATGCATCTACCTATATAAACACTCAGCTATCAGGGAAGCAGCGCACTATAGTATCCATTACTACCACTAATTCCTACTTAGTTTCGATTTGAACTGTCACAGGCTACCAAAGGAGTACCTAAATGAATTGGGATCTTCCTAACACATATGTATATGAAAATGAATGTTGCTTTGTTTACTTATTAGCTTCATTTTTCATTTCTCTCTCCCTCATTTCCCCTTATTCTTCCCGTACTCACTTTCCCAGCATTTTTTAACAATACTTTTCCCTTTTTTCTTTCTACCCTTCTTTCATTTACTTTATCTTCATCCCACTTTCTTTTTCTACCTGTCTCATTTCCTTCTTCTCGCATTTCTTCTACACTTCTCATTCTCCTTTCTTTCTTCCATTCCCTCTTCTTTTCGGTCCCTTTTTTCTTACCTTTCTCCTCTCTTTCCGTTTTTACTTCATCCTTTCTCTATTCCTCCCTTTATCTTTTCCTTTCTATTTTTCTTACTTCCTATCCATCTTCTCTTAATCTTCCCTTTCTTTAATCTCTTTTTCGATCCTTTCTTTCCATCTCTCTTTCTTCTCTTTCGTTTTCTTTCTTCCCCCTTTCTTCCATTTTAATTTTTTTCCTCCTTCCTTCCCCCTTTCTCCTTTCTCACCTCCATTGGTTTCATAAATTAACTTTGTCCCTAATTTTTTAAGTGATCTAGTAAATAAATAGACATCTTAGTAGATAATACACTGACTGGTGACCTTAAAATTGAAATTCGTCGAGGTGGCAGTTGACTACACTTTTTAACAAAACTATTACTTGGGTTTTGAAATTATTAATAGTTTGTTTTAAATTAATTTAATTAACATGAAATATTAATAAGAAAACGTGCTCGGGCGCCACTTTGTCAAACAAAGAAAAGAATAAATGAAACGACAAATTTCTTGGGCACCGGGTAGTGCATCGGTGGTTCCTGCAGAATCCTGAAGCTTTAGAGAGCTCGAAGCTCTCTTAAAAAAAACAAATAAAACTTGAAGAGTATATTAACAAAAAATTACACAGAACAAAATAAACAACAAAACTTACAATTACACATGTAGCCCACCAAAAAGAAAAGTTCCCTGCTCCAATGTAGGGACTGGAAGCTGGTTTCAGGGTATAATCGGGGACTTCTCGTGCTGTGTTGTGAGGCAAGAGGATATCAGCGAAATAGCTTCATGAACCAACCTTTTAATCTTCAGGGGGCCGCCTGCAGGAATTTATCGGCCTCTAACTGGTTATTGAGATTAGTTGGAAACCAGAGCTTTGTCCATTTGCCTTTGTAAAATAGTTTTCAGGATGTCTTCACCCCTACCCTTTAATCCCAGCCCCCTAATCCAACCGGAACCTATTCTAAGAAAATCTCAATGGGCTGACAAATAAGGGCACAAATAAGTGCTAAAAAAAATTTCCTAAAACTAAAAAATATTAATCAAATGTTGAAAAGTTGTTCGCATTGAAGATGCTTAAAAAAAACGGATAAAAAGGGAGGAGTAGGGGTGTCCGTCGTTAAACCAACATGCACTCAAGATACACCCCAGATACCATAAAAAAATTTTGACTAATAAAAATATATAAATTAAAAAGTGAGAAAAATTAATTAAATGAAAAGATTTAAAATTGGCCACAAAGGCCCAAAAGATTACAAATATACTGTTAGATATTTAAAAAAGAGACCACGTGGTAATAAGGAAAATTTTGTAAAAATTAATCAAAGTTACATCAAAAATAAATACTGACTGAATAGCAAAGAAAAGATTTTAAAAGAAATAATTAATATGAATGAATTTTACATGAACTATTAAAATGCAAAGGTAAGTGGATCAAAAAAAACTCTCGCAAAACCAAGCACAGAACACCAACAGAAAAACACACATACACGTCACGTCAGTCTCAAGGATCGAGGAAGAAGACCTCGAGCACCGACCGGAAAATTTCATCGATCCTTCCATCGATCGCCTAGTCCTGCGCGAAGGTTGTTAGCCTTGATGATAAGACGGAAGGTCGATCAACATTAAGAAATAATCAACAAAACTGAACCAAGACAAACACAAACTGAATCGAAATAAATAAAACTTCAGTAACGGGATTTTTCATAGAAAAAAAAAAAACGTTACAACTTCAACAAATGTTGAATACCTTAGAGGAATCTGTAAGTATTTTTCTTGGCGACTTCGTTTACTTCTTCACTCCATTACCTGCCAAAGCTCCGTTTGTCCATCGATCTGGACGCAACTGTTTTAAATCCGCTCTTCTTTTAAGCAAACAACTCACCCAGCAACCTTAATACATTCAATCGACAATTGTTTTTGGCTTAGAATTTAAAGATTCAGATAGATAATATTATCAGACAAAAGTCACTAACAATAAGTCTAAATTACCGATAGATAAACCTGAAGACGACAAAATATTTCTTAAGGTGCAAGTTTTTTGTCGAAACATCCTCAGAACATCATCCCTATAAAAATCAAATTATTCTGCCAAAAATTATTCCCTCCAGAATTTGACTTTTGTGAAGATTACTATCGAACTTTTACGTTTGACTGAAGAAAGTCCGAAGAGCCTTTCAGTTCCATTGTGAATTTTCCACCCAATGAGCAATTACAGAACGCAATCAAGAAACTGATTTCACCAATCGAGTCGTTCAATCGTCGATCACGAAAATGATCAGCGGCAATTAACAATCGTATAAGAACGGGAACAGTCAAGCCTTTAGTGGTTGTAATTAACGGACGGGGACTGAAGTCTTTGATAGAATTGATACGGCTATTTACAAGACCTTTCCGGGGAGAATATCGAAATACGTTCAATCAATTTAACGTCCTCGAATTCCTCAGAGTAATCTATTGAATTCATAGAGATTTACTGAAATACACGGTCATATGTGGCTTCTAAGTGTGTGTTTTGATACATCTTCAGTGTACAGGGATGGGCTAGGGTAGAAATAAATTGGGCTTATTAGAATGAATATCTGCAAAACCTCAAAATGAGTTACAGAAAAGTATTGGATGTATTGAATTTAAGAATGTGGTACACATATACCTTTTGCTATAACAAACTCTTCAATTGCAGTGTCCCTGAATCTATTAAGTACAACATTCATAACTGATGTTGCTTTTCGGTGTGCTTCTAACGTCTCCTTTAATAGGAAGAGTTTCAAAGTCAAGAAGATGAACGATGGGAATGAACTGAACAAATTAATCTTCATTCAAGACAAAGACCAACTTTAAAATTATTCATAAACAAGAAACTTTTAACCAACATAAAAGTCAAACTTTTTCATGGTTTTAAGGTCCCGCACCAATTCCTGACAGTTAAGCAAGCTACAAATAGACATCCTGAAGAAATTGAAATTAATGAAATCTTATTTCCTGCTTTCCTCATATAAGTATTTATGGTCAATTTGTAGATAGAGATGTGCTCTGTTGATTATGCTGTACATTTAACATTTCCCTTTATGGGATGGGACATCCCGGTGGTCGTAAATTTTCGGTAAAACCTCATTTTAACATTAATCGTCAACATTAACTGCTTAATTATTCTTATATGTGTCGGTGCAGCCGTTCCGCCTGCGAATATGTGAGATTCTAGGGAACTGGGTCATGACCCTTGTCACTGCGCTGCCAGATCCCGTCCTATCCCGACTGTCGCGCCCGTTCCCTCGTGTCATGTCGGGAGGGACTGGGAACCAGACCGTGCATAAACCACAACGCGACTGCTGCAAGCATTTAGAGCGAATTAAAAATTAAAAGTCATTTTCATGACAGCACATAGAGACACATGGGCCTAAGTGGCACCGCCCTTGTGTCCTAAAGTACTGAATGAAGGAAGCTAATTTGGAACACCAACCTAAAAATATCACAAAGCAAAACCTTTGAGGCATCCAATGAATATAAAGGAAAAAAACACTTCATTATTAAGAACATAACCATCTACTTTAGGCAATGTGGCGACACAGGTCATCATGCTTTAATTGTTTTTCTTAGACCGTTGTAGATTTCAATTTATGCTTTATGGTGAAATTTATTATTTGGAAAGTGTAAGCAAATTGTTTTTGTTACAACGACAATTTACGGACGTACGAGTTGGTCCTTGGTGGGATTTGAAAGGCAAGTTTCAAAACAAGGCACGGAAACCACGGTTAGAGGCGACATTTTGGGCATTTAATTTTCATTTGATGAATGCTTTTAACCGGGGCACGTTCTTCTGTGGTTTGTTAATCACGTACCCGAGATAAGGCAAATTAAGAGAGAGGGACATTTTATTGTTACATTTCTACTGTCGAAACTATACCACCGAACTCGGAATTTTGGGAAAGTTTAATTGCATACCAGCTCCAACTATTGTCCAAAGCAATTGATCACGTAATACTGACTCTGGAGTGACTGGTCAGCTTCAGAAATGAATAGAACTGGAAAAAAACCTCACACACGTTAATCTTATCTTATGTCATGCATGAAGAATGGATACACACAGTTATAATGTGAAGAAGTCTAGCTTTTTATTTTTAAATTTGTAGCTAGTTATCTTTGAAATCTCATTTTAAACTACAATTTATATCTAGTAGTTTTTGTATCAGAGACAGTTCGGATTCCTAGAAAATAAATATGTTACATTCGCAAGCACGATTAAATTGAAGTTATCTTTTACAGCCACTTTAATCTTTGGGATGTAGTCCTTGCCTGACGTACCTACTTCCAAACTAAGTTAAGGTGCAATTGTTGCTCATGAAGAGGCAACCCACTCGAGGAAATCGCAAGACCTCTCAACATGACTTATAGTGGGTCATAAAGTTGAAGCGTTTTCTTACACCAGAATTTAAGTGTTCGCTTTTCATGGAATGAAGCTCTTTCGCGATGAAAAACGGCGCGGTCACAATAGAAAAATTTCAATAAAAATGCGTTTAAATTGCTGCAAGAAAGAGAAAATATGTTGCAACGATAATATCTAATTATTATTAATCAAATTAAAAAGTTGGAAGAGTGCTTTTGTTACTTGGTGATGGTGATAAATTTTTTCGCAGTATTAATGTTTAATTAAAACCGAACTACAAAGGTGTATAACTGAATGTTTTCTTTTTTCCCTAACAATGCAGACTTTTAATGAATACTACTCAGTTTTACCAATATGTTGACGTTAATTTAATTTTAAAAGAAGTAAAGGTGCACTTACCAAAAGGTTTTATTAAACTGTAGAAGTTCTCTTTTCAACTGAAGAACCTGCAACAAAAATTGAAGATATAAACATACTGGATGGCCATACATAAGATTCTGGAAAGAGGGTGTAAGTGCAAGTAGTCTCTTATTTGAATTTTGTCATAATATTTGGAAATAATATAAAAGCAAAAACCCTTTTTTAAAAAAAACTTTTAATTAAATGCACTAAAAAGAAGATAATAAAATTTTCCTTTAAAATTTTAACTATCAGCTTATAACCTTATTATACACAATTTATATGATCATAAAAGAAATAAAAAAAAAATTAAACTTAGCAGATTAAGTTACTCAATTAAATAGGTACTAGTTTATTTACACAAGTAAATCGCGCGACAAGCTTTTATGATCATATAAATTGTGTATAATGAGGTTATAAGTTGATAGTTAAAATTTTTAAAGGATAATTTTATTTTCTCCTTTTTAGAGCATATCTATAAATAAAAGCTTTTTTTAAAAAGGTTTTTTCTTTTAATTTATTTTTTACTTTTTAGTTATCGCTGGCTAGGTTTCTGAGTCTGTTCATCTCATTCAACGCATCATTGTTTAATTTTGGAGTTGTCCTTCTCCTAGACAGGTTGCAGACCAAAGGTGATGACGCCCATCTCGCCAAATCACACAAGTCAAATTTTCCCTTTACCTAAAAAGAAAATCATCGAGGTGTCTACACCAAATTTCAGGTGGATTAGAGAAACAGCGCTTATAATCACCATCTTTTTTTTAACCTGCCTTTTAATTCTCAGCAAACCCTTTCATTTAATACCCATACTATAAGAAAGCATAAAAAACTCTAAAAGTCCGCCATATTGGATTAAGAGTGTTGTTAGAATATTTTTCTAATTATTCTCGGCAAGCCCTTTCATTTGATACCTACCCATATTGTAGAAATGCATTAAAAATAACTATTCCGCCATCTTGGATGTTCCGCCATATTGGATTTAGAATGCCCAAAGCTTATCGTATATTGTCATCCAAACTAAACGTGTATACAAAATTTCAGCTCAATCCGTTGAAGATATCTGCTTCAAAATTGAGTAGCAAGATTCCACCCGAACAAACATACATTGCAAGTTAAATAAAAGCTTTTAAAAAGCACGGAATTTGAAATTTAAAATTAATTTCTTGACCCCGTTTTCCTGTGTGTGTGAGTGCATAAATCTCTGATTCTGACGATCATAAAATTAGTAAAACAATTTTACGGTGTACACAAATCATATTTCCAGTAATGCACAGAAAGTGTTAGCTTGGTGTTTGTTAAAATAAAAATAAACACAATTTTACGCAGTAGAGGAGCTAGAAAGCAGACGCTTTTTATTTAATAATTATTTTGTTAAAATGTAAATTATGTTTGCCTTGGCACTTCGTTTGAGGACGCATCGAAAAGAACAAAGCTTATGATTAACAAAGCTTTTCAGCTATGCTAAGAGAAAAATGAGCAGAAACTTTCTAGTGCTAACATTTTAATTTTCACGGGCAAATATTTAGGGAGGAAAATTCATTCTTTTTCTACTACACCTTTTTGCATTTTTTAAAACAGTTTTGTTTGAGTTAACATTTCTAATTTCAAACGAGGGAATAGAAGAAATAAAAGAAATCGAATACGAGATTTATAGAAATTTGTACTAGCTTCGAAAAAAAAAAGCGAATTTCTTTATATTTCAAAAAATTGACCACAAAATCTATAAGCCTCTGTACGAACGATCAGTACTCGTCCGCCTGGAACGCCCACACACCCTCTCATCCCAATTCGTTTTCGAAAGATTTCACTTCAGAATTATTCCTATAAAATAAGTGTGGGTGTACAGTGATTATATTTTTTTCTCCAGATTCACTTAAAAGGAAATTAATTATCTCATAAAATTCCATGAGATACCTAACTGTAGGTATAGTGCCTTTGTTTTCTTTCAACCAAGACTCATTTATAATGAAAAAAGTCTTTCACAAGAATAAGTACTTGACATCTAAATTTTAATTTCTTAAAGTTACAGTGCCATCGTTTTTTTTTAAAGTTCTTTAACTGAAGTAATATCAAAAAGGAAATTCAAGAGATTTTGCTCCAAACATGTTTTTTAAAGTAGTTTTATACTGGTTTGTCAGGACTTATTTGAAAGCAATTTACGTAATGAAAGTGATTACAAAAAAGGAACTATATTATTTTGTGCCCTTTATAATGTAGTCAAGTGAAAAATGAAAAAGAAATTTTTTACAGTAAATAGATATAGGAATTGAGTGAAAATATTTCATTTAGGAAAATTTATGACTCAATTTATCCAATTTTCTGCTGTTATGTTTGCAAGTCATTTAACAAGACTAAGACCAAGTCCATTATATTGCAATGCCTGGCTCTAAGTGGTCTTGTGTTTACAATTTGGCAAGACCAAAATCAACTTGAAGTCATAGCCTTGCCGGCATGACCAATACTGAGGCTAAATAGTGCTATGTTTATACATTCAGCAAGTCCAAGATCAATAGCAAGACATACTATTCTTGCCTGACCAAGACCAAGGTTTAATTGTCTTATATTTGCTCATTTATCAATACCAAGATCAAGTCTACGTCATAGGCTTGCTGGTATGACCAATACTGAGACCAAATAATCCTCTGATTGCACATCTAGCAAGTCCAAAATCAATATCTAGACATACTATTCTTGCCTGACCAAGACCAAGATTTAATTGTCTTATATTTGCTCATTTATCAATACCAAGATCAAGTCTACGTCATAGGCTTGCTGGTATGACCAATACTGAGACCAAATAATCCTCTGATTGCCCATTTAGCAAGTCCAAAATAAATATCTAGACATACTATTCTTGCCTGACCAAGACCAAGATTTAATTGTCTTATATTTGCTCATTTATAAATACCAATATCAAGTCTACGTCATAGGCTTGCTGGTATGACCAATACTGAGACCAAATAATCTTCTGATTGCACATTTAGCAAGTCCAAAATCAATATCTAGACATACTATTCTTGCCTAATTGTCTTATATTTGCTCATTTATCAATACCAAGATCAAGTCTACGTCATAGGCTTGCTGGTATGACCAATACTGAGACCAAATAATCCTCTGATTGCCCATTTACCAAGTCCAAAATCAATATCTAGACATACTATTCTTGCTTGACCAAGACCAAGATTTAATTGTCTTATATTTGCTCATTTATCAATACCAAGATCAAGTCTACGTCATAGGCTTGCTGGTATGACCAATACTGAGACCAAATAATCCTCTGATTGCCCATTTAGCAAGTCCAAAATCAATATCTAGACATACTATTCTTGCCTGACCAAGACCAAGATTTAATTGTCTTATATTTGCTCATTTATCAATACCAAGATCAAGTCTACATCATAGGCTTGCTGGTATGACCAATACTGAGACCAAATAGTCCTCTGATTACACATTTAGCAAGTCCAAGATCTATTCCTAATCAAACTGTGCTTACCTGACTAAAAACAAAACTAAATGGTCCTGCATTTTCTCATTTATCAGGACCAAATGCAAGTCCTAGTCATAGGCATGCTTGTATGATGACTAACACTGAGACTAAATAGTCCTGGGTTTATATATTTAGCAAGTTAAATAAATATCAATACCAACACATACCATGCTTGCCTGACCAAAATCAAGACTAAATGGTCTTGCATTTATTCATTTATCAAGGTCAAGATGAAATCCATGACGTAGCTTGAACAACTAAAACCAATATAGTAACAAATTATTGCATTTAGTTATCACTGTTTTGTTAGTTAAATGATTTTATTATTACTATCATAAAGTAAGCTATATTGAATGAATTAAGAATGTTGTACAATAATATGGAATGTTGAAATCGTTATTTCAGGTATGTAGTAGAAAGGAGGCATCCTCATCAAAATAACCTGCAAATTCTTGGACAGTTCATTTAGAGAGAATTAATAGAAGAACTTTTGCCATAGTCTCAAGTATTGAATGGTTGGCTCACAAGACTTTGGTAACAGTTATCATTAAATGCGTAATACCCAACGATAAATTTCCTTTCCTTTAATTAATGTCCCGGTTTTCAGTAACTTCCTCGACGGAATTTCCGACATAATTTACCTTAGTTAACGGCAAAATTAAGGTTGTCATGACTCGTCTCCACTTTCTGTAAAAACGACATCTGGAAAGGATATTATTTGTCGAAAGTTATAGCTCATAAGGAAATTAAATTTTTTCCTTTTGGATTTACAGCTTTTAATTTCCTATGCCTTTATAGAAATAAGTTTTGGGGAAAATTTGACCTTACCAGGGTCAATAATCTTTCATGATAAACTACACAACTACTTCATATTGAGAATTGATGGGAACCATCAGTAATACTATTAGAAAGTGAGTCAAAAGACTAAAATAAAGAACTGTTGGGTATCTACAAGTGTTAGGGGCAATAAGGCGGTACACCCCTGGTGTCAACATTAAATTAACTACAACTGAAAAAAAAAACTTAAAAAGAAAATAATCCGATTATTGGCTACTAATACTAAGTTAATTTGGTAATATATATCATTGACTATTATTCTCTCTCATTTGCTCATTTTTTGTTTTCAATTTCGCCAGTATTTATTTATATGTAGATATAAGAAAGGTAGAGTTAGTTGGTTTTATGTGAACTACTTTAAAAAATTTACTGGATGGTTTAGGATGCACCGTGTTATATGAAAAACTTTAGCAAGAACTTTTTTTATTAGAATTGAGTAGAAACTCGTTTACATATTAAGTAAGTAACTCAAAATCTGTTTTGTTTTATAAACCGTAGCGGATTTAATAGCAATGCAAATGTATGAGGGTAGGTAATATCCGGATAAAGTAGACCAGCGTGGCGTGTAGTGTACGTATGTATACATACGTACTAAGAGTGGGTAAAAGCAATGCAAATTAGTGTACGTAGGTACCTACCTATAATATTCAGTGGTTATTAATGGGTAGGTAGTTTCCTAAGCAACGGGCGCGCGTATGTTTGACTAGTGGCGGCTTAGATATCGATTTCGACACCAACCCTGTCAACAAGGCCGCCAGTTGCCACTTGCTGCCGAAAGCAAAGACGCACGCACCACGCCCGATTAATTAAATGGAATTTGTGATTTATAGGGATGGATTATCGAGGGACTGAGCCGAATGGGCGAACGAGGTGGAGAGAGGAAAAATTTGCATTTCAATCAAAATTTCGGCAATCTCTTTTTTCTGCTGAAGGAACCTCACTCCACTCACTATCTGTCGAACAAAAAGGGAAACGCGAAAAGTTTCAATTTATGGCCTTCAAATTTTAAATTGATTTTTCACTAAAAAGTCATTTGGCGCGATGCCCTTTTGCTTGCGTACCTATAAATAATGCAAAACTGATTAAGTCCTTTAAATTCATTCGGATATAAAATGGAAATTGCTAATATCCTGACATAAATACAAAAAGAGGATATTAAGAAAATTTTACAACAAAAATAAAATTAGAAATTCGAATGGGATTATTAAAACGTGTTTGGAGCATGGATTTGAAACGTGGACGTTGGTAATGAAAATTAGAAACTGGAATATTTGAAGATTAGGTGTTTTAGATGAACAATGAAACATTGTACAGATGAGATAAGAATTGAGGAAGTACCTATTGAAAAAAGTAGAAGAACAAAGGAAGAGTGAAACATTTGTCGACATTATCTTACTTTAAAAATCAAGAAGATATTAAGAACAAAACGCCCAGACGAGATATAATACAATATGAAGATGAAAAAATCGCGCAACTTATCAAGAATGTTTGCTCAAGATTTTAGGTATGCCTCACCTCTTGAATTGTTATCACTGTAAAAGATATCAACGCTTGAATAACAGTTTATTGCTTATATTTGCTTTTACCCGAATAAATGTATAAATATATGTAGACAGAAAGAAACAATAATGATAATTTACATTGTATAAACAGTCAAGTAGCAAAGGCGAATGCTATGTTAGGAAGGATTTGGAGAATAGGTAAAAAAATAATTACAACAGACTGGAATAAAGTTGTTCAATGTCATAGTGTAAGTAAGTACATTTTTTTTGGGTTGAAATTTGGGGGTGGAATGAAAATGAACATGAAGAGGGAATATATAAAAATTAGGTACATAGGGTGGCTGCTGCGTTTGGATAAAAGCACGCCTGATAGTAAATTTAGGAAGGGAAACAAATTGTGGAAAAAAAACTTAAAAAGAATAGTAGAATACGAAGAAAAGATAGGGAGTTTGCAAGAAGGGGACATTAGAAAAAGTATTGAAAAATATACTAAATTTTAGGAGACAAAATTGATACGGAAACAAAGGAAACGGGGCACTTAAAAAATTAAACATGGATCAGGAGCAGCTAAATGAATAGGAAAGAGAAGGATGGAATAAGGGAGATATGTCTAGTAAAAGAGCTGGAGAGATAAGCAGAGGAGTAGATTTAAAGAAAATTGTAGAATCGGAATATGCTTTGGAACTAAGAGATTTACTACTATGGAAAGACTGGCAGAATAACTTAACACCCGATTTTTGGGAGGTGGTGGGGAAATAAGTATCATTTTTTGATTTAGAGTGGGGAATGAATGCAAAGAAATCACATATTGGATTGAAAGAGGATGAGAGGAAGTTCAGTTTCAATAAGCACATACACATATAGACAAAAAGCCCTAATTATTGAAAGTAAATTGATATGGCTTTAACATTCTATAACTCCATGTATTTTATTAAATTAGATTAAATTAATTACGTAATTATCAAAAACAATAGCAAAATGGAATGTACAGTTACAAGATTTTTATGTAGGTATGTAATAAACCCACAATAATTGTTTGAACACACAATCGCATCTTTAAGTGGAATAATAAGTTTCTTTGCTAGGAAGATTTTTTATTTTAATATTATGTGCATTTAAAATACTGCTACTAAACTAGAAAAATTCAAAGCGGAGATCAAAATTTCTTAAGGCTAGGTGGAAATAGGTACTTAAATCTGAATATACCTATATGGTATTGTCTGTCTTGTAGCAAACCCACGATCGATGGTAGAATACCTTCCGAAGCATGACAGACTAGTTAGTGGCATAAATATATTATCGATAATCAAAATTAATTTTGTCATCTCCAGATCTTGCTCGTTGTAGGTACCTACCTAAGTTAAGACAACTCACATTTTAGGTATTGTAGCGTCCAGTGATACCGTGCGTGTGTGAGATAACGATTTGTGTGCATGTACTTCTTATCGCTAACATTTTTATGGCGCAGTCACAGCGCGCGGCTCTTTTATCATTATCGACTTACTCTTTCTCCAGCGACAAGTAAGACGATCAATTCTGTGAATTATCGACGGCTTTCTAATTATTATCATTCGGGAACAATCAGGATTTCTTTGAGAAATTATCTAGAAAGTTCGAAAGATGTATTTAAAGTGACCATCTTTGGGCCGGGAGACAGAGTAGTAAAAAGCGTCCGTGCGCAAATCAAGACGATAAGCGATAGACAAGAGTGATAAGTTGTTATATAAATAAGAGAATTGTTCTTATATAAATAGTAGTTCTAAGTTAGTGTTAAGTGTTATATAAATAGTGTAAAAATAAATAATTATTTAAATAAATATTTTTGACTACAAAATTCGTTACAGTATTTATGAAACTGGCAACCTGTAATATCTCTTGACGTTTATTTCTATTTTTATTTTTTAACATCTTTACTACCTGACTAGTCTATTCATAGTTATTAACATATTTCTGCTTTCGAATCTTTTGTCAATTTCCGGTGACTCCTCCAATCCCTTCCTTATTAATTACATTTGAACAAATCCTTTGTAAATCCCCTGAATTTTTTTTACAAACTGTAAATCGTATACTTTAAAAATGGTTATCAACTTCTTACAAGAATCGAATCTGGACCCTTTAACCATTTTTCGTTTTTCTTAATTATATCAAATGTATCTTCTTCCCTTTCATATTTTCCTTACAAAACCGTTTGTATTCAGTCTAGTAGTCCACGATCTACCAACAACTATCATCAGTTTATCAACTTGTTTCTATTTATAAATTTATTCGTTTATTAATCTCTTATTTTGATTATAAAGTAAATACAAGTAAATCTATTAACGAGTACCTGTCGATTCGAATTTTATCTACCATAATTTCAATTATGTTATAAAACCAATGTGTATCTACAATGTTCGAAATCCGTAAATGTAAATATTGCAAATTTGTAAATACTGTAAATAGTGTGAACAAATCCGTAAAAAACGAACGGATTCTTAAGGATCCCCCAAACCAACGCGAATTATTGGCATCGGATTCGTGACGGAAATTCCGCTGCGAAATTCGTAGCGGAATCGGAAGAAGGTCTCACACCAAAGCGAATATAATCGCGTCATTTATTATGTTATATCACGTTATTATATTACCAAAAAGTTTAATGAACGTTAGTGCTTGAAAGGAAAATCAAGAGATATTTAGTTAGAACAAAGAAAATGTATTCATCGTCTGATGAAGAAGAAGCACTATTATTCCTTGCAATGGAAGAAGAGAAGTTAAGGTAAAATAATTTTTATTAATATCCCAAAATTAGTGTTGAGCGTATTACGTATTTCACCTTAGGAAAAAAAGAAAATGGATTCACAACATTAACCAAGAAAGGCAACAATATGGCGAATTCCACACATTAGTGCCACAATTAAGAAAAGACGAGAAGCGATTTTAAATTTATTTTAGAATGACAGTTGCTTGTTTTGATGAACTTTTACACCTTATAGAAAATCATATTCGAAAATTAGACTTACTTACCATTTTCGCCTAGTTCTTCTCCTATTTTGCACCAAACCTTATCCTTTTTCCTAATATTTTTATAGTCTTCGTGAGAAAGGTTATACAATGTCGGGTACTTTCGAACTAATTCAATAATTCGCCCCATTTCGATATTTTCCACTTATTATTAGATATTATATATTTTAATAATAATAAAAACGTGAAATAAGAACTACACGGATTCGGACAAAAAACGCATCTGATTGCGAACTAAGTTTCCGTGCGAATAAATACGCAGATAAATCGCAGCCAAAACGAAGAAATCCGCACTGGTCTGAACTTGTCTATTTACCGCAGTGAAAACAATATGTCGCGATTCGCATGCGGCACGAATATTCGCAACTATTGCGATTTTTCCGCGTTGGTTTGGGGGATCCTTTATCAATAAATTATGTACTCGGGTACATTGTAATAATACTTAAAAGACTATTAATGGTGATTTCTTGATGAAACATTGTAGAATAGATAAGTAAAAAAAAATACACAAAATGTTTCAACGATTTTATTAATAATTTTAAAATACCCAGCAGCTACAAGAACTACTAAAAAACGCTATTCAAAATTGTAATTTAAACTCTTTAGAAAAAACTGAATTATGTATTGAATGTTATAAATGTATGTATAAAACAATGTTATTTCACTTTTGGAAATAACTTTTACCAACAAAAAGACGGTTTACCAATAGGTTCTCCTCTCTCTCCCATTTTGCCCGAAATGCATATGTCAAATTTTGAAAATAACCTCTTGGTAGTAAAAACAGCCTTTTAAAAAACTTTCTTTTCTGGGGACCTTATGTAGATGACATCCTTTCCATATGGACAGGAACACTTAGACAATTAAACAAATTTCTTTCATTTTTTAACTCATTTAACAATAAAATACAATTTACTATGAGATAGAGGCGGACGCCACAATTAGTTTTTTAGATATTTAGATGCTTAAAACTAAGAATTATTCTGTAAGTTTTGATATTTATCGAAAACCATCAACAACTGATGTCATCATTCCTGCCTCTTCCAATCAGTCTTTCATAGTCTTATAAATAGGCTGGTTAATATCCCATTATCAGATCAAAATTTCTATAAAGAGCTGACCATTATTAAACAAATTGCCGTAAACAACGGATAATATTTTAAAGAAAAAGCTTAGAACACAAACTAAAAGAATGTTAGGAAATGGTTTAGTAGCTAAAAATGTCAAACGCTTTTGTGCCTAAAATTATATTAAAAATACCAGTCATAAAATTTCAAATAGATTAAAGAATTTAGATTTTAATGTTATGGAAGTAAATAAGCAAAAATTAAGTAATTTTATAGTAAATAACAAACAAAAATTAGATAAACTTCAAAAAAATGGCATTTATAAATTAAATTGCAACAAATGTGATGCTATTTATATTGGCCAAAAAAAGCCGGATTTATGAACACGAATTAGCCATAAAAAATTAAAATGCTACTACAGGTTTTACAGAACATTGTATAGAAAATAATCATAACATAGACATCAACAATGTTCAGCTAATTCACAACATAGAAAAAAGTAAAAAAACTGACCCTTTAAAAAAGTTTAGAAATCAAATTAGCAATTTCTAAGAATGATAATATAACCAATAACCAAACGGAAATATTATCAAACAATAGTCCACTTCTGTTAACCAACTTATGATGGTGTGGCGACTCAAACCAGCCGCGCCAACTTTTGCGCTTCAGCCTCCTCTCGCTAGATAGCCAGAGCCTCAAAGCCCACACGGTCTGACGATCAGAGCATAATTCTCGATCTCCCCGCAAGGACGAACATTTTCTAGCATCGTCACACTCCCCAGGTGTCTAAGGCAGGGAGCACGTCGTCAGCCTTACTGATAAGTCCAGACGTGCTCCCGGGACGAAACACAAACAAAAATTTTACGCTAAAATGGTTTTTCCCCCCATTTAGATTTATACACATCTGTAATTTTGTACTTATTTGTTATCTAGGAATTTAAGTAATAACACAATAAAACACGAAAATTTCCACTTTTAATTTTATTGAATTCTTTACAATTGTTTCACCCTACCAGGGCATCTTCAGAAGAAGATTGTTACATTCTGTCTTATTTATATCTATTTTAAGGGTTGGGGGATTTCTAATACTTCTTATTTATTCTAAGGGTGGAGAGTATTCTATTATCTTATCTAATATTAGTGAGTTGTAAATATTTTCTATTTCATTCAATATACTGAGTTGTTTTTTATGTTTTTTAATTTATAAAGATTCAAGTATGTCTAGTCTTTTTCCTTTTTCCTGTCTATGTAAAGTTTTGAAATTATTATTTAAGTAAAATTCATGTTTGCTGTCTTTGATATGCTTCATAAATGATGATTTTTCGTTGTAGTTTTTTGTGTTCTTGTGTTCTTTCTTTGAATGTTCTCCCCGTCTGTCCAATGTACGTATGTTGCATTACACCTATCGCAATTTAATTTATAAACCCCACACAAATTCATTTTTCCTGTTTTGTCTTTATTATTGATTATATATTTTGATGGGTTGTTTGTTTTAAATGATATGGAGAGTTTATTTTTCTTTTTTAGAATTTTGGTAATTACGTTTGAAATGTGTCCAATGTATCCAATTGATTTATAGTATGTTTGTTCTTTTTTGTTTTCTACCGTATATGCAGCCTGGTGGCACTTTAATTTTTGTTTTTTATTAATGAAGTCCTCTATTAGTTAAAATTAAAAGTGGAAATTTTCGTGTTTTATTGTGTTATTATTTAAGATGAATATTAATTTCCATAAAGTAAAGGCTGAAACCATCAATTATAGGTATTTAAGGTTTGAATGACTGTTCCTCAGGTGGTAACATCGTAGTATCATTAGGATTTCATTACGATTACTATTATTAGAATCCGAAAATAGAATTTCTTCAGATGACAGTTGTGAAAGCCCCAATCAACTTCTTGGCATCTACTAGGTTGTAGTCCAGGACAACTCAAACACAACCATGATATCTTTAAATACTTGTCCTTTTTCGTTATCATGTTTCATATCCGCTTCACAATAACATGTGGTCATTACAGTTGCCAAAACAACAAATGGAGACTGGTTTTTGCCACTACCGCTAAATCGTCTCCCAAAATAAAATTTAACGGATAATCTTAGAAAATGCGAATGGGATAAACAAGCAGAATGTTTAATTTAGTGGACTTAAATAGTTCAATAAATTGTTAGAATGCCGGTCTTGGAAAATGAAAAAGTTAACAGGCGAACTGCAGCAGCCAAACAGAAACTAATTCGGTGCTTCCGGAAATAGGGAAACAATGTTCTGCATTGCACTGTTTATTAATTCGCATCGTGGTTATTATATATATATGTACGTAAATTGTATGTGCAAAATATAATATGTATATGTTTGCATGCATGTGTTGGGAATCTTGTAATTACGTTCACCTAAACTCCGTCTTGAATATCTTACGAACATGACGGGGTTATAATACCCCTACAAAATATATTGTGCTTACATTAAGTGTATCCTAACCGTAAATGTACTATTAGTTAGGTGCATAAGTGTTATTTCATGATATGAATTTTAGGTTTATAGACATGCGAGGATTTACATCGAGCCTGCCTACTCCTATAAAATTATAATACGATATTGTGTAAAGCGAGGGAGCAAGAGGCATTGGGCTATAAAAGGTTATCATAATAAAACTTTTGGAAATTTAATAAAACATAAAAATAAAGGCGAAACAAAGTTCTATTTTACGTGCCCATTGGCATAGAGTGAGAAGTTTTTATTAGAATGTTTCAGTATTGATTTAGAACGTCAAATATAGTTATTGGTTTCAAAATTTCTATCGGTTTTCTATTTCTATGTTTTATTCATTTTTTGTATTTTTGTAAATATTCCTTCATGTAATTTTAATAGAGATACAGGGGGGTGAACAGTGATAATGGGAGTACAAGAAGGGGGTGCTGACCGGTACGTGACGTGCAAGCGCGTTAACAACACGTGATCGGAAATTTTAAAGGAAAGAAATTCGAAGAATAATGAAATAGCGAAATAACTACAATTAAAATTATTGGGATCCAAAAACCTTTCTGACAAATTTTGCATGCAAATATTAGGTATAATGAAATAATCCCGTAGTAATAAATGCTTTCTTCTTAGAACCGATGGCGATGGTCAGCAAACAAAGAATGGTAATACCCTTAACTTCTCATAATAAGAATAAAATAGAAATAAAACACTACTTTGTTTATTATCACTTTTATTTACGAAAATCGTGACTATAGTTACGACAACTTACAATGTAATTTTCAAACGATTCAAATAGAGTGAATATACAAAAAGACAGTGCACAGGTATTTATACAGTTTTGGAATTACCGCTTATTATTAAATGTTGTAAATAGTTATGAATGGTAAATATCTATTTGATCATTAAGAAGGTTGTTTCTGTGAATTTTTGAAGATTTGAATATTTCTAGGGATTCCAACACATTTAATTTAGAGCCCTTCTTTTCTGTATGTATTATTTTTAAATTTTCGATGGGCGGAAACTGGTGGTTAGTTTCTAAAATATGGTTTGCAAAATTTGAGTTATTTTTTTGTAGTTTAAATGAACGGAAATGCTCATTAAACCTTATTCTAAATGATCGCCCTGTCTGTCCTAAGTATAAGGAATCACATTCGAAACATTCAATCTTATAGACTCCAGATTTATCATATTTATTCAATTTGTCTTTTGAGTTAAAAAATATGTGTTTTATAATTAAATTAAGCTTAAAACTGACCGTTAAATTATTATTTGCGGAAAGGATGTTGGCGATTTTCAAAGAAATGTTTTAAACGAAAGTAAGTGCGATAATAACTACAAAAACGAACTCATAAAAGCATTCGAAATATGTCTGAGCTAAAACTACTGTCAATACAATAAACAATTTTTTATTCAAAAAATTGGATTAGTGATGGGTTCATCATTAAGCCCCTTGTTAGCAAATATTTTTATGCAATACATAGGAAATAAAATTATACAATCACCCATCGCAAACAAACACATTAAATTTTGGTACAAATATGTAGATGATGTGTTAGCTTGCTTCACAGGAACACAACGGCAATTAAATTCATTTTTAAAATTTATCAATACGATTCACCCCAATATCAAATTCACCTTAGAAACTGAAAATAACCATAAAATAAACTACCTAGACCTCACATTAGAACACTCCGATAATAAAATAGTTTTTGATATTTATAGAAAACCCACATTTACGGACATCACAATCCCTAATAATTCAAATCACCCCATTTCACAAAAAATGGCAGCTTATAATTCCATGATTCACAGAGCTTTTTCAATACCCCTCTCTAAAGAAAAATTAAAACAAGAAATAAACATAACTCTAACCATTGAAAAAAATAACGGATTTAATACGAAAACAATTCAAAAACTAATCAATAAAAAACAATTTAGAATAATTTGCCATAGCATATACCCATACACAAAAGATACACAGATATATATAGCTCTGACGTACTTTGGTAACATTTCTTTGAAAATCGCCAACATCCTTTCCGCAAATAATTATTTAACGGTCAGTTTTAAGCTTAATTTAATTATAAAAGACATATTTTTTAACTCAAAAGACAAATTGAATAAATATGATAAATCTGGAGTCTATAAGACTGAATGATTCGAATGTGATTCCTTCTACTTAGGACAGACAGGGCGATCATTTAGAATAAGGTTTAATTAGCATTTCCGTTCATTTAAACTACAAAAAAATAACTCAAACTTTGTAAACCATATTTTAGAAACGAACCACCAGTTTCCGCCCATCGAAAATTTAAAAATAATACATACAGAAAAGAAGGGCTTTAAATTAAATGTGTTGGAATCCCTAGAAATATTCCAATCTTCGAAAATTCACAGAAACAACCTTCTTAATGATCAAATAGATATTTACCCTTCATAACTATTTACAACATTTAATAATAAGCGGTAATTCCAAGACTGTATAAATACCTGTGCACTGTCTTTTTGTATATTCACTCTATTTGAATCGTTTGAAACTTACATTGTAAGTTGTCGTAACTATAGTCACGATTTTCGTAAATAAAAGTGATAATAAACAAAGTAGTGTTTTATTTCTATTTTATTCTTATTATGAGAAGTTTAGGGTATTACCATTCTTTGTTTGCTGACCATCGCCATCGGTTCTAAGAATGCATTTATTACTACGGGATTATTTCATTATACCTAATATTTGCATGCAAAATTTGTCAGAAAGGTTTTTGGATCCCAATAATTTTAATTGTAGTTATTTCGCTATTTCATTATTCTTCGAATTTCTTTCCTTTAAAATTTCCGATCACGTGTTGTTAACGCGCTTGCACGCCACGTACCGGTCAGCACCCCCTTCTTGTACTCCCATTATCACTGTTCATCCCCTTGTATCTCTCTCTATCTTCTTTCAATCGATTAACTTTCACCAATTATCCATAAAAATCCAATTCTAAACTCAACCCCAACAACATTTCTACCCTTTCCCTTATTTCCAAATTTTCATAATTATTTTTCATTTTCGACAGAACGTTTCTAATCTTCAATCAATTCGGTCATTCTTATATTTCATTCATCTTTGCAAACTTCGGCAAATACGGTATTTTAATCAATTCAAATTTCACGATTAATATAACAGTCCGTTTTCGTAGTTTTTTTTCATGTGTAGTGTTTATTAAAAATAAAAACATTAAAAAAGCGAAGTGTATCAATCTTTGTGTGTATGAGCAATCTTTGAGTGAGTTCTGATGATTTGCTAAGTTCGTCAAACGAGGCGACAACAGTGTACGTTTAAGGTGTAATTATTCTTTTCTTGTAATTCTATTCTATACTATCTCCTTATCTGCTCTGTACCTATTCTCCTCTTAACAATAAGTTAATGATTGAAGTACTTTCCTAATGGCCCTTTAACAATTCAGCTCTTTGAACTAACTGCATGACGTCTGCAATTCATTCTTCTGTCTAAAAGCTATTTTATGATGTGTTTTTCCGGTTCATTTGATTCAATCTTTATTTCTCAGTATTTCTCACTATCGGCATTTTTAAATTTTACTACTCACCTACTATCATTCACATATTTCTAATAAAAGAGATGGAAATTTTAAGGAAAACATTGTAACACAAACATTTAAGTATTGCCAATGTAAAAAACGCACACACACTAAATTTGGTAAGTATATATAAGACCTGTTTGCATTACAGTGACTTTAGAGTAGCAGTGTGGCCATAGAGTGGTATCGATTTCTATTGGCTGCATCAACCGACGCCATGTTTCCTCCAAATTCAAATTTACATGTTTGTTTACTATCGTATTTACATGTATATTTGCTGTTTTTTGAAAGTTTTTTGCATAGTTTTGCGATAATCTGTGAAGTATATTTTGAATTTAAACTGTAGCATACTATCGTCTTAGAAAATTATGAACCACCAGTAGTTAATCTATGCAACGCTGAACTTAACTCCTTATATAACATTTGTGACTATATTTTAAAAAGTGTTAAAGCAAATACTACATTGTGCTTTAGTGAATGCAGTCTGTTGGATCGAAAAAATTTCTAGAATGTAAGTATGTATGCACAACTAGTCCATTTTAAACGTTTTCGAGAAAATGGCCTTTTTTGCTGCAATGAAGTTACTTTTGACTTATTTGTCAAAATGGAACAAGTGTTTCGACTATATTTTGATGTAGTATTTAAACACGACAATGTTAATCTCAAAGATTTTTTAATAAGTAAAGTTACTCAAGAATGTTTATCTTTTACACATGTTATTGACTGTCACAATTAAAAGGCCAAACTTATTTGTAGATTTGTAGTTTTCCGCCTTAAAATTGCGAGCAAGAAATGTGAAAAGCAAAAACAGTAAATTTATG
Organism: Agrilus mali; assembly: GCA_029378335.1. Taxonomy (NCBI): domain Eukaryota; kingdom Metazoa; phylum Arthropoda; class Insecta; order Coleoptera; family Buprestidae; genus Agrilus; species Agrilus mali. The sequence continues at coordinate 8,450,768 of CM055662.1, forward strand.
TTAGTAAATCTGTAATGGTTTCTAACTTGTAATTATTTAAGGAAATACATACAATATTTTACTCAATACAGTTTGTTTTATTTCAATTTGCAATAATCCTGTTAGAAATCAGTCTGAGTGCTTTACACTAAGGGTGGGAATCGAATACGAATAATTCGAGTAATCGAATATTTGAATAATCAAATACGAGTTATTTAATGGGAAGTTATTCGAATAATTCGAATATTCTAACAATTTGGATATTCGAAAAATCGAATTTTCAAATACTGCGAATATTCCACGAATTCGAATAGTCGAATTATTGGAATATTGGATTAATTTCATTTTCAATTCAAATATTTGAATAACTCAAATTTTCGAACAATTTAATTTGATTGTTCTAAATACTTTCACACCTTCGGAAAGAGCTTTTTCTAAGGCAGATAATATTGTTACCTCCAAACGTTCCTACCTCAAACCTGAGAATGTAAAGAAAATTTGTTTTTTAAATGATATGCAACATTAATGACATTAGATATTTACTTTTGTTTTTTTTATTAGCTGTATAAATACATAGTTAAAATAAAGTGTGATTGTAGTTTGTTTAATGTATTTATATATAAATAGTTCATCATAAAAACAAATCCCATGTGTGCGATTCTAAAATCATAGTAATAACCTAATATTTATTTTAATCTCAACTAAGAAAGCAAATGTAATTAGTCAAATGTTCAAATATACAAAAAATTTGTATTTAATTCGAATATTCGAAACAATTTCAAACGAATATTCCATTACTAAAATTTGAAAAATTCCCAGTCTTACTTTACACCTCTTTTGATACATATATCATGCCATTTTAAGTGTTTTTTGATACATTTCCTCTTGAAAACCCCAGGAATTGAGTATTGCCCCATGGTGCTGTATTAAAATTTGAAGGAAACATGGCGGCTCCCGGTCGTATGGCCACACTGTTACTATAAAGTCACTGTAGTTAGAAGCATATTACTCTTGATAAAGGGGTAACCACCCGAAACAATTGTAGTTTTAATAAATCCTTTGAAACATTAAAAAGCTTTTAGGTTACGTTATTTAATTATTTAAATATTTCTAACTCCTCTTCTAATCTAAAAACTATCGACAGTTCTGATCAAGTCTTCGTCGTGCTAGTTATGCTTTTATCTACGTTCATTTCTTCTACAAGTTTAATTATATATAGTTTTAAACGTTTACGTTCTTTTATTTTATCATCGAACACAGAGTCCCAAACCACTTTTCCCAATATAAATCTACGAGGCCAGTGTGATACTCGTAATTGTAATTGCAGATAATTTTTAGTCTCATAATAAAAGGATTGGCAGTAGTTAGTATTTTATTATGGTTAAGAATGGGATTGGATTGTTAGACTATGGGAAATGAGTTTTTTATGAGAAGTAGTGATGAGAAAATACAAGAGTAAGAAAACCTAATAGAATAGACTCGACTTTGGTCTTGGTTTAGCACACTTTGCTAATAAGTCTCATGGTCTTGGTTATCTTGAGCTAGTGTTCCTTCTTGGTGAGAGCAAGCATAACTAAGTCATGGTCTTGAAATTGGAAAAAGTAAATTTGTATCTGTGAAAGACCAAGATAAAACTTCAAAACCATAACTAAATGTTCCATAAAGTTATTAAAGATTGTAATATGGTAGTTTTTTCACGATTTCAATTGCAAATCCATACTTTTCAAAACTTAGTGGAAACCTATACCTAAATTAACTTTACGATCAAGACTATTTAATATTATAAAGGCGTAAGTTTGTGAGTGTGTATGTTTGTTACTTCTTCACGTCTAAACGGCCTGAGCGCTTTTAATAAAATTTTGTACGGAGTCAGCTAACATCCTGGATTAACACATATGCTACGTTTTACTGCGGGAAAATATCTTATTCCCATGGGAAAATCGATGAAAATGAATTCGCGGAATATTATAAATGCGAAAATAACTTGTCTGTATGCTACACAATCTCGCCTAAAATTTACTAAACAGATTTAAATGAAATTTGGTAGAGAGATAGTCTGGAGCCTGAGAAAGTACATAGGCTACTTTTTAATGCGAAAAAAGGGTTGAAAGAGGTTGAAATAGGAAAGTTTGTGAGAAAATTCCGTAATTTTTAAAGATAGAAGCTTGAAACTTATTTTTTAAGCTTTTGATTAGATATAAATAAATACCACATTCAATGTTTATAGAAATTTTAGCCTAAAGGGGATAAAATTAGCCGATGAAAGTTTTTGTGTAATGACGTCGTCCAAAAAGCTTACGGCCCAGAAAACAAAAATATAGAAGAAAAAAAATTTTAATATGCCGAAAGTCACTATTCCACGCGGACGAAGTCGCGGGCAGAGCTAGTATTCCATAAAGTAATGAAATCTTGGAAAAACATTCCTATAATTTTTTTTGGAAATTCAAATATTCCAAAATTTTTGATAGACACCTGCAATTAGATTATATTTTATTAACTTTAAAACGAAAACTATTGGGCTCATTAATTATTTCTAATGAGATGCCTGGAAATATTCCAGTATTTGTTTGAATAGATTCACTGAGGAGAGAGGTGCCCCAATGGTAGAAAAATGTACCTACAAAAATAACTGAATGTTCCATAAAGTTATAGAACTTTTGAAAAGCTTTCCTACAATATTCTTTAAAAATGCAGATATTCTAAAATTTTGATGGAAACCTACAATGGGATTGAACTATTTTTGCTCATCAAATGGGAATGATTCAGTACGCTTTTGGAAATAATCACGGGGAGAATTACGGAATAGAAATTTAAGAAATGATAAAAAAATGTATGAAGTTTGTCAACAGTTTTCCATAATTTCCTTTAAAAAACAAATTAATGTTCTAAAATTTGGCCAAAACCTACAATGATTAAATTTAAGATCAAAACTGGGCTCATTAGTCACTTCTTATCATAAGCCTGGGAGTGATTCAGTGTGTTTTTGAATAGTGTCACTGGGTAGAGCAGAGAGTTGAACCAATTGTAGAAAAACGTACAATTATAACAAAATGTTTTATGGATCTTTGGAGAAATATTCCTTCAATTTTCTATAAAAATTAAAATACTCCAAAGTTTTTATAAAAGCTTGCAATGAGATTGACCTATATGAACGTCATGACCAAAACTATTTTTACTTATCAGTTAGGTATCACTTTTGAGAAATCCAGTAACGTTTGAGTATGTAAATTATTGAATAGACTCACTGAGTAGAGCTATATACGTGGATAGAAGACGAACCAATATATAAAAAGAATCCATCAAATTATGGAAATATAGAAAAACTTTCTTACAACTTTCCAAAATTTTGATAGGCACCTACACTGTGATAGCACATTATGAACTTCACTGTTTTTGCTTACAGTCATCGCCAATAAAAAATCCTAAAATATTTCAGATGTAGATATCAATAGTAGAAAGACATAAAATAATTTTCCATAAAGTTACGACACTTTTAATAAACTTTCCTAGAATTCCTTCAAAGTTCCTAATATTACAAAACATTTCATAGCAGCCTACAATGAAATTAAACTTTATGAACTGACCTTTACAGGACTTACATTATTAGTTGACGTAGTTCTTTCATCGATGAAGTAGAATCTGAACTGAAGTTAAAGAATCGAAGTTTGCGAATGCGATGACAGTTTCCAGTTTCACAGTTACAACAAAGCATTACGAAAGTACGCCAATATTCAAGACTTCCCTACACAATAATCATTTATATTCTCCTTTTTTTTGTTGAAAGTTAATATTTTCATTCGCGACAGCAGCCACTTTAACTTGAACAACTTCGGTAATGATTCATTTAGTGTTTGGAAAGTTTAATGCTTGGAATGGTGCAGACGGTTTTCCTCTTGCGAATTGCGAAAAACTAAAACAACAACTTCCTCGAATACGCCAAGTTGCGACAAAGTTCAGCACTAGCTGTAATAGTTCGATTTAACACCCTCAAAAGCTTGTAGCGGCAACTTTAAATAATGACTTACGCTCCCCTCCACCATCATTCCTATGTCTCCGGGATCTCACAATATTCTCAAATTCCATTGATACTATTGTAGCTGCTTATTTTTGCTCAGTTTTAATTAAGTTGAATTAGTAGAGGCAGGGTGAAATCTGATTTCCTTAGGGTATATTTCGTTCCACAAACTACTCACTTGTTTTTTTTTTTGTGGAAAGCACCTAGGATTATTTTATCATAAAGTTAGATTCCCTTCATGAAGATGCCTGCTAATTACACTCCCTCAGCTTCAGATAAAAGATCCCTTAAAGTACCGAAAATTTCTTATAAATATTACGAAAAAGGTTTAATTAACAAAAGTTGAAGCCAAATACGATACATTTGGCTGGTGTTCTCTGTGGATCTTTTTACAATGTGATTGAATTATCCCTTGTAACTTGTTTACGCGTCATTTGAATATATAAGGTACATTTCGGTCATTTCATCTTTGTTCTGTTTTTTGGCTGACGAAAAATGGTCGACCTCAAAGCGATAAGGTTACAACAGTCCCTATTAAATTTATAGCCACTTTTTTTAAACCCGCTTTTTTGAGGGTGTTCGCAGTTACTTATTAATCTAAATTAAAACCCATTTACTTTTGTAATGCTCAAAACGTAGGTGATGGCCCTGTGTCAACCAAACAAAAAAACTGGATTTTCATCAGATGTATTTACACGAAAACGAATTTTATTTTAGACTGGGAATTTTTTTTCCTTCCTACGTAAAACAAAATTTCCAAGTTAGGTAATTCGATTTGGCTGGCTACATGGAAAACCTTCGTGATTCATGCAAAAAAATTTTTCCTTCGTGAAATTTTAATTGCCAGTACCAAGAGCTAACTCTTTTTGCCATATATTACGTATGTTCCAGTTAAGTGGGCAAACAAACGAGAAAAATAATATTTACTTAGCTGGTCTAATATGGAACAACGGACTTGTTTCATTATCGTGGGGTTTTCGACGTGAAATGTTTATTTTCTTCCAAAGTTTCTACGCTGTGGATATTCAATATTAAACTGTACATAGAAGCGTTTAATTTGTTGGACACTATCTACATAGTATTCCTACCAGTAGTTTAATTGGCTAGGGGCTAAACAGAATTAAATATACTTTATAAGTAGCGTTTTGGGGAAGATCAATGTCACCCACTTTTTGGGTTCTCTTCGAGAGGTAATTGCTTAAAAAGGAGCTTCACAAAGGGCTTAAATATATGGCCATAATGAAATATTGTAAACGTTTGAGAAAAATGGTTGTTGTACGTCATTACTTTTGTCCGGTAAAGTAGGGGAGTATTTTCGTTCCGCCGGGTAGATTTGTTGCAGCTTTGATGATAATGATATATTATACCTTATACAAACTTAAATGGTGATAATTGATAGTTTTTGATGTGAAACATCTATAGCCACGGGAAAACCAGATTGTTGGTGTGGCGAACGTGGCGAGTCATGCCGTAGCGACGCCTCGCCATGCGCAAGCGCCTGTTCAATTGTCTTCCCACTCGGTCCGACGTGTCGTTTACTATAGTAAACTAGAAGATAGAAGTGAATTAATTTATGATTGTTGTCTATATTTCACCTAATAAAAAATGAATGAAATTTCATTTTTACATGAGAAATTATTTCCGTACAGTCACAGAGGTTCAATTATTTTTAAAACCAATAAAAATAAACTACCATTGATTTAAGCTGGAGATCGCAATGTAAATTTTGCTAAATATGAATCAATGCTTTATGACTTTCCTCCAAAAAGAATTTCAATTGCAAATTAACAACAATCAAAGAGAACCTACTACCAGATATGCAACAACAATAGATGCTGTATTTATTAGATGTCTTGATAATGTTATGTCGAATACTTTTGTAACATACTTCACTTATCCTCGACTAATTATCACAGTAATGCTGTCAGAGGCAACATCGATATAACTATTACTGTAATCACTGATTAAAAAAATTGAGTTTCACATCCGTCTGGCGTCCCGTGACGTGACGGCTCACAGTTTCTTTTATTTTCGAATATTTTTCTTCCATATTCTCAACCATTTCTTAAAGCTTAATTCCTTTATCAAAAGTAGCGCATTCCGTGTTGCTTTTGGAGCAGGAAAGCAAGTTTGTATAAAATATAATTACTGTCAAATCTGGGAAACTAACAGATGTTGTGTGCTTAAGGCGTTTATGAACAACATGTGTTTTGAGGAAAACTTTCTAATGAATAAACTCTCAAGGGTGGCTTAAAGCTGCAGCTGCAGAAACTACGTTTTAGAACTTGTGTACAAGAAGAAACACATATCAGAAAGAAGCTTATAGAAGTAATAAATAGGAACCACATTAAGTGTAATAAATGCACTATGACGGTTTTCTACCAAATAAGAATTTTTCTAAACTAGTAACTCCTTAGATGTAGTTATTTATGGTCCTCGTAAATCTTCATCGCGATCTAAAACTGGTAAAATTAAAATCTATGGATCACTTTATAATCTGGGGCTTAGTTAAAAGTAAGAGGATTTTACTTTATTGGAAAATAGCTTCTGGAGAGAAATTATAAAACTTGTTTCGTATTGTGGCCGCATAATAAATTCGCTACATATTTTTTTGTGATTGTGTAAATATTTCTTTTCTAAGTTTCTATATGTTAATTATGTTTTTTTAATTTAATGTCTATCAATCAATAAAATCTATAAACATATACCAAGGAGGCTAGCCTTGCTGCTGGAGTCCTACCTGTTGGATCGCTATTTCCAAGTCAAGGTACGAAATGAACTCTCAGAATTCACTCCAATTGAAACAGGAGTTCCGCAAGGCAGTGTTTTAGCTCCAACAGTGTACCTTCTGCAGACATCCCCACCGCTCCCAGAGTTACCACTGCTACATTCGCTGATGACACTGCAATAATAGCGGTACATGAAATACCCAGTGAAGCATCCAAAATAATACAAGAACATCTAAACTCTATCAAGGACTGGTACGATCGCTGGAAAATAAAGATCAACGAAAGCAAATCGGTACACGTAACCTTCACTCTGTGTCGTGATACATGCCCTCCAGTCTTCTTTGGAGAGATTGAAATTCCCAAAGAAACCAGGTGAAATACCTTGGTATGCATCTCGACCGTCGCCTCACCTGGAAAGAGCACATATGGACGAAAAGGAAACAGCTTGGCCTTGCGATACGTAAAATGTACTGGTTACTGGACAGGAAATCAGAACTAACCCTGGATAACAAAGTCCAACTCTACCGCTCAGTGGTTAAACCAATATGGATGTACGGAATATAAATCTGGTGTACAGCCTCAAAATTCAACATCAATATCTTTGAATGGTCCCAATCAAAAACTTTTCGTTGCTTACTCAATGCTCCCTGGTATTTCAGCAACGAAATTATCTACAAGGACCTCGGATTACCTACAGTTAACTCAGAAATAAAAAAACACATCGTTAAATACAACAATAGACTATTAACTCATCCTAATCCGTTAGCAAAAAATCTCATCAATAACAACAGATTTGAAGATTCTCGGCTCCGCAAATACAACTTCAAGTGCTACTCGATTGAACAACCACAACAACCATAATATCTCAAATATTTCAAATATCATAAGTGCAAACTATCTACGTGTAATACACCTAACTTAGTTTTTGATCTTTATTAATTTCTAATCAAATTGGAAGCCTACGTTGGTCAGCATTCAATTTTATGTCTTCTCGTTATTATTGTGAATATTATAAATTGTACTTATTGTCCTAAAGACAGATTGTATAAATAAACATGGAGTTAAAAAAAATGTTTCTATATGTAAATATCTTTTCAAATAATTCTTCGTAAATTCTTTTGTATCTGTACCTTTCTATTGTATTCTGTGTAAATAACTTTATTACTTCTACTTTCCACTAATCTCTTTAATATTCCAATTTCGCTTACTAACCGCATGACGTCAATTACTCTTGGTCCCTTCGTAATTGTATTTTAATGACAGGTTTCTTCGGTGGTTAGGGTCAACATCTTTTCTTAGTATATTCTGCATTTCAAATATCCAAAGTTCATTCTCTTCTAATTGGTTCCCTACTCTAGTGTAAATACTTCTAGCTCCACCCTCGTAGTCTACTTAACATTTTATCTTCCGTAATACGAACACTTCTAATTCGACTTTCGTTTCATCTTCTGATTTGTTCTTCCTACTAACTACTACTTCAATTTCACCCATGATTATTTAATTAAACTGTTAAGTTGATTTTGTTTCTTTTAATAATCGTCGTTTCATAATTCCAATTATCAAGGTGGCTGCGTTACGCACCAAAGTATTAAGTCACACAAAATAAAATTTTGGTTCTTTAGTGAAGTAGATATTGACGACTGGAACCATTTCGAGCATTTCAATTTAAAGAATGGATAAAGAAGTAAAGAGAAGAATAAACAATGGATGGAGGAAATTTTGGACATTAAACGAGGCATTCAAAACTAAATTTCCAGCCATAATTAAAATAAAAAGTTTGAAATGTACAGGGTATTTTACTAAAGGAAAGGAACTATGTAGGATTACAACTTAAAAATAGAGTCTATATTAGGCTAGTAAAAGAAAGAACGAAGGCCAACGATCTATTCTTTGGAAAAATTGATTAGCCTGCACCATATGGAAATTGATTATCTTGAAATTATGTACCTATTGTGACGTGTTCGGTCACAGAAAACACAATTAACAAAACAAAACAACGAGTTTATTTAATTACTAAAATTAATTTGACTACACTACAGTTATGAACAAGTCCGCACAATTTATTTCACTAAAAGTTTCTTTTTAATCGCCGTTCCGGTAGACACTATTTATCGCTCTCTATGAACACTATCACCTCTATGGTTCGCCTGTATCGCCTATCGATCGCTTTGCATCAGCTGTTACTGTAAACTGTCAACTCACTCGGTGTGAGTGTCTCGTCCGCTTTTATAGTCTTCTCAGCCTTTTTCTAGGGTATTCTACAGCCGTCTAGTAATTCAATTGTTTTCCCATTGATCTTTGCTGGTGTTTTCTAGATGTATCAGGAAAGCCGAGAATATTCCTTATGTAATCAGGGAAGATGTTCATTAATTATGTTCACACCAACTTAATTGGCAAGTACTCGTAACACTGCCCCCTTCTTAGAATTGATCGTCCCGATCAATGTCTTGACCTTTGTAGGGCGCCAGGCGGTCCAAGTGTACAACTTTCATCTTGGCCTTTGGTCCTCTCTGAATACGGTAGACCACGTCATTCAGCCTTCTGACCATAGTGTAAGGTCCTTCCCAGGCTCGCTGTAGCTTCGGTGAGCGTCCTTTCCGACGGACAGGATTGTAAAGCCACACCTCGTCCCCTTCTCTGAATCCTGTGCTGTTGGCTCTCCGGTCGTACCTGGTCTTCATGCGGTCACTCCCTACTTGGATTTTGTTACGAACGGCTCTATGGATGGCATCGAGTCGTTCCTCTAGCTGCTGTGCGTAGTCGGTAGCTGAAGGTCGCCGATCTTCTGGGTGTCCAAACCGGATGTCCATCGGTAACTTCAGCTCTCTTCCAAATAAAATGCTGGCTGGTGTTCTGCCGGTGGTCTCATGAACCGCACTTCGATAGGCCAACAGGAACAAAGGTATATGCTGGTCCCAGTCTGTCTGATGATCGTTAACAACCATTTTCAAATTGGTTTCTAGCGTCGCGTTAAACCGTTCGACCATTCCGTCAGATTGTGGATGTAATGGAGTGGTCCTAGTTTTCTGTACTCCTAGCAGCTCACAGACTTCCCGGAATACTGCGGATTCAAAGTTCCGTCCCTAGTCAGAGTGGATCTCCATCGGAACTCCATACCGGCTGATCCATTGGTTGACCAACATTCCAGCGACCGTAGTAGCTTCTTGGTTTGGGATTGCGTACACTTCGGGCCATTTGCTAAAATAGTCCATCACTACCAAGATGTATTTATTGCCAGCAGCTGTTGTTGGGAATGGTCCTGCTACGTCCAGAGCTATTCTCTCAAATGGGGCACCAACATTGTACTGCTTCATTCGCCCTCGGCTTCGAGTCTGAGATCCCTTGGCTGACGCACACGTTGGACACTTCCTACACCAATTTTCGACGTCTCTTCTACACTTTAGCCAATAAAATCGCTCTCGCACCTTCTCCAACGTCTTTGTTACTCCGAAGTGTCCTCCACCAACACCTCCATGGACTTCTGTCAGCACCTCATTGACTCTGTTCTTCGGGAGAACTACTTGATGTCGAATTTTAGTTCCGTCAGGGCTTTCCCACACTCTTTTTAGTACCCCATTCTCGACGATGAGTGAATCCCATAAGGCCCAATAGCTCTTCGTGATGGTACTCGTACTACTAACATCTGCCCAGGTAGGTCGTGCTGTTCCTGCCTTTTTCCACCGCAGTATCGGTTTAATGTCTTCGTCGTTTTCTTGGTCTTTCGCCAGTTCTTCGTTCTGCCAGTGTTCTTCCGGTTCCACCATCGTTTGACAGATCCTTGCCAAGTTGACTGGTTCCTTCTTTTCGGCGGCCATGCAATGTTTGCAGTTCCTCGAGGATGGTCTTCGCGAGAGGGCATCAGCGCTACCATGTTGTTTTCCAGCACGATGCTCGATGCTGAAGTCGTATACTTGTAGCCGCTGTTGATCCGCACGGCGTTCCTCGGCCGGGTAGTTTCGCTCTAGATGTCGGTGCTTTCCACTTTCCCAGTACCTTGGTCTTCCTTTGTTTTGTTCACAGTCTCGGGAAAAATGACCGACCTTCCCACATTGCCAACATCTGGCCGATTCTCTTCTGTCATCGATTGTAGTCCTTATATCTTCGACCAATTTCTCTTGAACTGCCTTAATTTCTTCTTTGCTTGCTTTAATTTCTTCCTTCATTTCTTCTTGTGCTAATTTCATTTCGTCCTGTCCAGCTTCCATTTTATTCTTCAATTCTTCCTTCATTTCTTCCTGGCCTGCCTTCATTTCTTCCTGGCCTGCCTTCATTTCTTCCTTCATTTCTTCCTGGCCTGCCTTCATTGCCTTCATCATTTCCATTAAAGCCTTTATTTGTTCTTCCATTATCGCTGATTGTTTTCTTGTTACTGGCATAAGGCTTCAAAATTCTTCTTCTCTTCGGACCTCTTCTACGATCTGTCGCACTAACTTTCTTCGGGAATCTTCAATTCCCTTACTATCCCACTCCTGACACCAAATGTGACGTGTTCGGTCACAGAAAACACAATTAACAAAACAAAACAACGAGTTTATTTAATTACTAAAATTAATTTGACTACACTACAGTTATGAACAAGTCCGCACAATTTATTTCACTAAAAGTTTCTTTTTAATCGCCGTTCCGTTAGACACTATTTATCGCTCTCTATGAACACTATCACCTCTATGGTTCGCCTGTATCGCCTATCGATCGCTTTGCATCAGCTGTTACTGTAAACTGTCAACTCACTCGGTGTGAGTGTCTCGTCCGCTTTTATAGTCTTCTCAGCCTTTTTCTAGGGTATTCTACAGCCGTCTAGTAATTCAATTGTTTTCCCATTGATCTTTGCTGGTGTTTTCTAGATGTATCAGGAAAGCCGAGAATATTCCTTATGTAATCAGGGAAGATGTTCATTAATTATGTTCACACCAACTTAATTGGCAAGTACTCGTAACACTATGTATAAAAACAACTCCTAACAAATCGTTTCAACCTACAAGGTAATTTTCAGAAAGAGGAGTGTCTCCTTCTTTTGAAGATGAGGCAAGACCTTGTATGTTGAAACGGATATGCTGAAAACTAATAGTGTAGTTGGAAAAACATTGAAACCTGAACAGAAATGAACTGGATATAACTAACAGTAGAATAATAAAACAAAATTTAAAATGTACTCGTATTATCTGGATATATATTTAATCTTGTTAGGGCGTCTTCAGTAATATTAGTATACTAATGGTGTCTTTACAAGGCGAAATACGTATCCAGATAACAAATTTTAGTGTTTCTAAATTTTATTTTGTTATTCTACTGACATATAGTATGTAGACTAAAAAAGGAACGATGGACAATACATGCAACTGAGAAGGAACACTTCTTTTAGGTTGGAGTTACGATATCCTAATGGTAGCTCAGTACCTACTATTGGATGAAAATAACTCAAGCAAGGAAGAACTAGAGGCTTTCACTGTTCCAGGTGATTCTTACGTAGACCCAGAAGATAAGTAAGGAGATTAATAACTAAAGTTGGTATTTTTATGCGCAAGAAATGCTTTAAATATACGCATAAATATGTCGTTTTCGTTTTTACTATTTATGCATCATTATGCACATTATTTTTGATTAATTTTGTTTGCTGAAAATTGAAAATCAAAAGAAATGTTGCAAAACGACATTAAATTAATTTAATAATACTTAGCTTGTTATTGTACCGATTAATAAATAAATGCTTTTTTATATGCAGAAAATGTTCTTTAGAGGTCAACTGAAGTAATAGGTGTATATTTCAATAACGCTAGGGGTTCAGGATCTCAATGAAAACTATAATCCTCATCGACAATCGTACTGTTATGAAGTGGAAACCATAACTTGATTAATATGTAATAACCTTTGGGTTCACTCCAAGTCGTATTATGAATAAACTTGTCACCAAATAAGCCTTTGTTATAATAACACTCGGTATTACCACTTAATATAACTTGTCTATTTCACAAGAGCCAACAAAACAGCAGAAAGTCGCTTAAAACAATTATATTGATTAACTCTCTACTAAGTTGAGATACAGACTGTTTTCGATAGTTAAAAATAAGGGTAGGTATATACAGTATAACATAGCGTAGGATGTGCGCAAAGAGACGATTAATAACAATGAATAATAGAGCGTCACGTCTTATCAGTACTTAATGATAAGACTTGAAATTTCCGTTAATCATTAAAAACCTTCATTCCTTTTTGTAACACAAAATTGAATCAGTACTATACCGGTACTCTCCGCAATAATTGTCAATACATTTTCACACTACGATATTCTACCACAGAAATTGACTCAAGTAAAGACATTTGGCATTGCAAAATAAGTAAATTTAAATTACCGTAAATCGTATTAATAACAGCCCTAACTTACCTAGCAAGCTACTACTACCTACTTGCTAATCGTTGTAAAAAAAGGGGTGTTAGTATTAGTAACTACGTGTCCCTGAAAGTTGAAAACTTTTTTATTCGATTTTTTTTCCAAATTTAAGGACGGATCAACATGGCAAAAAATATTCACTGAACAATACCAAAAGAGTGTCAACAAAAAACTAAACAAAAACTAGTTGACATGACCCTCTCAGATGACCCTCTGGATGTTGGAAAGATGGAACAGACAACTAACTGGAAGTTATCTACCATATCCTTTATTTTATCTACCAGCAAAAACTTTAGGATTTTTTGATAATACATGAGTTATGTGGGTTTGCATGTGTGTGGTGCTTGTTGGCACCTATGTAATCTCATGAATAAAAAAATAGTTTAGGTACCAATCGAAGTGTATTAACGTTAATATGATCCGAAAGAGATTTTATCTTATTCGGTCTGACTGTTTCTTTGTTTAAACAAAAAACGACTGCAAAAAATATATATCTTAGGTTCTTTAGGAATGATTTATAGGTTCTAAGTCGTTCTGGGTGTAAGAGAACTAATAAATCTCGAATAATATCCAATAATTTCTAGAATTAAGCTACAAAGAAAACTAGTAACAAAAATGATGAATATTACAAAGTGAACTCGTTGCTGTTGACTTTATCAACTTTTGTCTTTTAGATTCACGTGTGTTACATTTATTCATACTGTGGCGGTAAACGCATAATTTTTTGTAAATAACTAGTATATTTTATTTCAAATTTATTTTTCTTATTATGTTTGTAAATATCACTTCAATTAACTTCTTATCTTGCACATTCCTTTTTTTTCCTTTCTGTTGTTCCGCTATCGGTATTACTAATTTAATTAGAATTTCTAGCTGGTTTTACCCTAAATTGCTTTTTTTTAATTCTGTACTTTCCTATCTACTCAATTCTACGTATTTAGCGTATTTATACAACTAGTCTCATCATCCTTACTCTCATTATTTTTCTTTCTATTTCATCTATTTTACTAACAACCCCTTTGTATAAATACCCTCTAAATTTCCTATTTCAAACCGAGCGGCATGGTATACTCGTCTAGATCATTGGTTGGCATTCGGGAGGTCACCGGTTCGATTCTGGGGCCGACTACTCTGACCCAAGTTTTTCTGTGGTTTCCTTGGATCATTTAGGCAAATGCTTGGGTAGTAATATTCCACAGATAGTCTTTCACATCTCTTCTGTCTTCATTTCGTTCGCCTCATCTTTCTTCCCCCAACCATCACCAACCCATTCCCACTATTCCTAAAGGAGGCTGAAGAGGGCCTTCCGCCCTACCTCTCCGACTTTGCATAAGAGTGAAGGAGGGGGGGGGAGGGGCAGCCCGCCCACTAACATTGGTGGGAATGAAACACCCGAAAGTTTGTTTTTTCTATCTCGAGACAGTCTACGATCAGCTCCTGCTATAGTAAGTTGCCTACTTTGTTGTCTTTGTTTTTTTATTTTTACTATCCTTGTGCTTGAAATTTTTGTCACTTGCTTTTCATTTTTTTGCATTTTTCACTTTTTTATTGTATATATCTTCATTTATTCGTATTTCATGTTTTGTTCATTTGTGTATATAAATCGTTATTGTTATTGTTAGTGTTTTTGTATTCGTTAATATTTCTAATAATTTTAACTATTTGTTGTTTTAAGTCGCATTAACTACCAGGTCATGAGCTATGACTATAAATTAATTATAATTATTGTGTTTATACAAGAAAATTGAATTATATTATAATTTATCATATATGTAGATCGATTTCTTTCATAAACTACAGTCAATTTTTAAACATATCTGGCTTCTAATTATCCATTATCGATGGGAAAATATTATATATATGCAATATAATTAAATATCATGTTTTCTTCTTTGGTTATTTAGTGCCGGAGAGTTGATCATAATACGCTCCATTGTTTGGTAGGAGTTAGTGTTGCATTTTGTACATTGTGGGAGTAGTTCTTTTTTTATGACGTGTACATGTGTTAGTTCTAGTTTACATATTATTGCGGTTACATGTAAACACATTTAAATAATATTGTTACGGTAATAAATTAGTTGATTTTTTTTTACAATAACTGAACGGTAATAATCACACACCTGTATATACAGATAAAATAGATGCACATGGAGAAGTTTCGCTCAATGCTTAGGTGGTAGGTGTAACTAACAACGATTGATGTGTATGGGGTTTCAAATATGCTCATTGCAGTGGGAGTAAGTAATTTCATAAACACCACATTTTTCGGTATCATCAAGTTTCTAATTCAGTTTGTTTTTGACAAATTTGCTTAAAGTGTCAAATCATTCATGATTTAAAAAACTGGTTTTTTATCTTAACTTATTTTCTAAGTCTGTATTTCCAAAAAAAGAGATTTTAGATTTTTCTCCACACATTATCATTGCTTTTTGTAATACTGATTCATTTTTTAAATCTCATTTCAAGTATAATAAAGTCGGCATTCTCAAGACGACTTAGAAAGCAGCTCCGCTCCATTCCTAGAAGTTTTCTATTAAAATTTGCAAAAAGATGAAACCCACTTGTGCAGGTATGTACATCTATTTTAAACTATATAAAACTATATAATTGCCAATTAAACTTTTGATCTTTTCTGTCGCAAGCACGAGTATGTTGGTTGATACAGACGAGACGTTGTTGCTGTAAACTTAATATTATTATGTTCAGTTTGAATAGGTGACATAAGAAAGAAATGCTTACACAATTTTTAAGAGAATTGGAATTTTTTTTCTAGTGGGTATTTGAGATTGAAAAAATATGGAACCATGTCGCACTTTGAAGTCATTAGTTTTAATATGTGCTCAATATGCATCTCCAATACTGAGTCAATCTTCCTATTTCGACAAAATTGGAACACCCCTCATCCTTAATTTATAACCTAATCTAGATGTTCCTCTGTTGCTTCTAGCTCGTTTTAATATACCCCTAACTATCCCCTCACGCTTCAGAAATTATTCTACCGCCCTATTCTTCCTGGTATCCTAAAGAATATTGGCAAGGACTGCAGGTATTATTATTATTATTACAATTTAAACATTTTAGTGGTCTAATAAAATTTTATCGCTCAAATCCTTAGTTTCAATTACTAGATACATAGTTGGTTCTTTAATTAAAATGAAACCCATAATATTGTAAAGTTTGAAACAACCTGTTACCCTTTATTCTACCAATTTACATATGAATTCGATTACTTTTCGTTATAAATTCGAACTGGATCCGAAAATGAACATGTACATGTACATGGACATAGGAGTGCATACCAAACATGGTTTCCCGGTTATAACGCGAACTACCGGCGAATATGTAAACTAGATATCTATCCATTAATTAAATTATATCCATCCCGTGTACGTATGTGGGTCTTGAGGCAAGCAATCAGTGAAAATTGCCAGAAATAATTCGATCATGCCAGTACAACGTCTAGACCTAATGAACAAACGTTTTTAGTCGTTGGTAAGTTTGAATATTTCAACTAGACATGCAAACCACTAAACTAAATGCTCAAACTTTTCGTTTACTTTATACATATAAATCTCCAGAGAATTGGCTGAATGTAGGAAATTTTATATGAAAATTACCTCCAGAAAGGGCAAAAAGTTATTCCATCTGGTCCAACATCAAATAAATTAATGATTAGGTACGGGAATTAAAAACAAATAAACTATTTCTAATATTACATGTATAAACTTAAGTATAAGTAAATATTACCTATATTAGTGTTAGTTTCTCTCTGTGCGGAATTTCTGCTGGCAAGTGTATATTTCAGTTCACTTTATTAAATTGTGGTGCTGAACTATTTTTGAGGTTAAATTAGACCGAGAACACTTCCAAAGTTTGCAAAACACTTCCTTAATCATAGATTTCCATGAGGTGGAACATCACCTCTTCTAAGAAAGCCTAATGTTGATAACTTCTCACCCATAATGTGCCTTCTGAATGAAATTACAGATAAATCACATAGATCGTGGGGAGGCCAAACAAATCACGTATACTTGAAGAGTTTGTTATGACTGTTCCTGAGAAACTAATGCAAAGTAGGTTCATTCAATGCTGGAGATAGACAAAACTGTGTTCCAAAAATTATTGGGGTCCATTGGAAACAAATTCCCAAATTTGTCAAGTATCTTACAATCAGTTTAATGAAATGATCAATACAAGGAAGTAGCTCTTTTAGCACTGGTCACCTACTGGTGCCATTTGAATGATAATTTTCGTGAAAATACGTATGATAAACTTGAGAGAAAGCAAATGGACCTTGGATAGCCTTAAGAGTCGCTAAGTTCGGTTGAAAACCGTGGAAACTATTGTAAATCAGATCTAGAATTAGTAAAGATGATGACATATGCCAGAAGAACTTGAAGGAAAGCACATAAACTTTGAGTAGACCCATAAATCAGTTGGTGCTGATGATGCTACTAGGATCAATCCTTGGAGGAACTATTGAAAACCAGATGCAGGATTCTCTCAACACAGGAGATGGATAAATCTGGATTCCAAGGATTATCGAGTACAATGGGAATAAAAAAAATCGAATGCTAAAGAGTCCATTTGAAACCAGTTTCAAAATTTGTAAAATACATGATAATATTAGTTTACTAAAATAACCATTACAGTTTAGAAGAAATTACGGAAGCTTCTAGTTCTTCACTAGCCTTTCACGATGTGCCATTTGAATATAAAATGTGGAAGAGAGATATATGGTATGTAACCCTGGAAACGTTGGAGACTGGCAAAACTATCAGCAGTGGAAGCAAAGTTGGGTTCCTGAGATGATCAAAAATCATAGATTCTGTTGGGAACTAAATACCATAGGGTCTATTGGAAGCCAATTTAATGAGACATGAATGGGTTCAAAAAATCGAGGAGCATTACATATATTATTGCAAATTATAAACTGGTTTCTGCAGGTAAGCAGAATCTTTAGCTACTAAAGGATCTTTGGGGAACCCATTCCAAGATTTATTGGATGGTAGAGATATTTTTGTATTCGAAGAACCACATATATAGGCGCTCAAGTACAACAATAACTAATTTATAGATAACTAGCAGCAATACCCGGTGTTGCTCGGGTAAGAATATCACACGTTTGATGGAACATTCTAGAATATTCGCGAATTTAGAACTATCCAGAACATCCCATAATGATTCAAAACATTCTCTAACTTTTTTTAACACTCTGGAGCATTCTTGAATGATCTTTAAGATTCTGGAACATTCTTGAACATTGCTATATCATTCTGAAATGTTATAATAAAATATTCTTTTACTTCTTAGAACATATTTGAACACCCTGTAATATGCTAAAAAAATCTGGTTTGTTCTCGTCCCCACTCCGTGCTGTTTGCTGAGTGAGTAGTGACATCAGTAGACGCCTGGCGGGGATGACTAATCGATTAATAATAATTGATCAGTTATCGGCCACTGAGAGTTGAAAATTATTACAGGTCAAACCGTTTCGGAGTGTATGCTAACATTGTGACACGAGAATTTAATATAGGTATTAGATATTAAATGGAAACAATTTTTAAAGTAAGTTTTACGTCGCAAATTTACGAAACCCAAATGTTTAACGTTTGATTTTTTTTTTTCGTCTGATTTTTTGTCGACTCCGTGCTGCTTGCCTTCCGCTTTTTTAATTCCAATTAGACGTCTTTGATTTACGACTCAATTAAGGTTAATGACTGTAGCTAACCGATAAGAACTTTAATTGGCTGAGCATTTGATGTTGTTGATGAAGCTTTTTTGGGAAAATTCTTATGCGGCTTTAGTGATAGGCGCCGATTGGTCGCTAAATAGACGAAATAATGGTTGGGAGATCTTCGTTTCCTAGAAACAAAATTTCGGCGAAGCTTCATTAAAATTCTTGGAACATTTGTTGTCCTTAGCTTAAACGACAATTTAAATAACAACGATCGTTGAATTAATTTAGCATGTTTTTTTCTATACAATATCAAAGAAATTAGAAAACAGGAGACACGAAGAAACAACCACTGAAGTAAAACAGGAGCAGTAATTGTATCTACTCCAGAATAAATGTAGTTTTACAAATTAGTTTTATAAAATTTCAATCCTTGTTACGGAAAGTGTTATTTCAAATATTACATTTTCATCTCTGTTTCTGTCGGTATATTTTTTCCATCTTTCTTTTGGATGAATAACTAGATGATATTAAACAATACAATTAACAATAAAGTTTGGCGGATAAGTTTTTGTTGCGTTTTAATTAAACAAATAAAAGATTAATGAAACTCTAACTTTTTTTCTTAAATATTTCAGTTTACCATTTAAAAATTTTTAATTTCTAATTTTTATATATTTTAGATAAATCAGTTAATCCCCCTAATAAACACAAGTTTGCAGACAAAAGACATTGTTTGTTATCAATGTTAATACCGTCTCCGTTTGATTTATTGTTTAGGATAATAGTCCTTAATGGGAGGATAAACACCTAATCCTTCTGTCTGGCATTTAACCGATAGCTGCAAACTTAATCGCTTTTATCCATCACAAACGCCATTAATTATTTAGATATACTGTTGCAATTTTATTATATCTAGATGAATCAGACCTTCTCTAATAATCCTCACTTTGTGGAAGATTAACTTAGTTACTTCAAGAAAATTAGCAAGGATGAAGAAATAATATTAATAAAATTATTCCTGGAAAATTTGTAAGAATTGTTTGTAACATAATAATAAGAAAAAGTGGACGTGAAAGTTAAACCCGTCCTTGATTAACTCATTTACTTTATATTTGCCCGAAGGGACGTCGATTAATTAAGTACCGTGTTTTTATTTTATTTGGGTTCCTCTCGTCCTCTTGGTAAGAAATTTAAAAATTATAACCAATCTTTGGATCAAAAAAATTAAATGAGATTCGATGAGATTATGCTCTTCCCCACCCCCCATTTTGAGCTCATGTATTTAATGGATTTCCCCTTAACACTTCATTTTAAATAAATTACTGTAAAAGGCATTAGAAGCCACCGCTTAGCAATGTTTTATTGGTAATGCAATGTAAAGTGAATTGGCTTTTCTGTTTTCATTTCATCAGTTGATACTTCCTTATTTTAATCTCGTTAAAGTAAATCTGCATGTAAATGAAAAATTGCTCTCTGAAAAGTTCTTTTAAGTGGTATCAGTGGAAAGCTGAAAAGATTTACTTTGCGTCCGCTATTTTCTATAAAAGTCTAAATTTAAACCTTGTCACATCGACCGCAGGCTCATAAAATAAACCTAATGACAACTTTATTTTAAGTACTTGAAACAAAATTGTTACTTTGCTCATTTTTGAATCTCCTCGAAACGGAGCAATTTGTTCTCTGCCAATAATAAAACTCTTAAAAGTTAACAGTGAGAGTCTAAGCTGGGTTGAAGTTAATTAAAAAGTTAATAATGAAAGAAGATGGGAGCCATCATCATGGTGCCTTAGACTTTCAGATGACTGTATTTTCATCTCATTTAAGTGCCTTCTTATTAAAGAGAAAAGGGTAAATTTGTTGAAAATCAACATTTTTTTCGAGTATTCATAGAAATTTCTGTTGAATTAATATAGGTACGTTTGCTTTTCATGCTGCAATTCAATACCTTAAAAAATGGAAGTTGAGCTTGAAAAGAAAATTCCAACCCACTCGTAGACAAATTTCTATAAATCTCGTTCATATTGTAGTTGACCCCAAATAGTTGCAGAAATGAAGAGTTGAAGTACGTCCTCGAATATGATTCCTCAGAGATGTGTCATAAAATGTATCAATCAATGTGAATATCACGAATTAAATGTCTGTAGGTGAAGATTGCTATTCATTATATTTACATTTTTATTTTAGTAGAGCTTTCAATCCACTAAAAGTTGTCAGGATTTTAACTATTTGCAGAAGAACATAAAACAATATAAAAATACTACAGATTTTATTACATACATTTATTCTGTTAGGGATTTAAGTTACTTCTAAATTTGCGAACATTCTACTGAGTTCACTTCTTGATCAATCAATATATTAGACATAATTAAAATATGCACCACTTCCACCCTCTGTAACGGACCACACGCGTGTACACGCATTTATATTTAAATTGCTTCTTATATTAGTAACTCTAAGGGAAACAGGTGTTCATATAAAATTGCACAAAGATCGTATTAAAAATAAAATATACATCATACCCCTGCAAAATTTTAATATAGGGAATTTAGGAGACGAACTGATGTTTGTGGCGAATTCCTGACATATTTTAATAAGGGAATCAAACGTAAATAAAGACGTTCTTATGGGCTGATTTATTTTCCGGATATTGCAGCCCTAAATGTGATATCTTTTATGGAAAATTATACGTATCACAAATTGGAGGTAATTTTCCTGCAAAAAACATGAAAACAAATGAAGTAAAGCAAATTAAAAAAAAAGCAAGAAGGTAGATAAAATTTTTTATTCCTGTTCATCCCCGTGCCTAATAATTCCAGTGTTTAAAAGTAAAAATGGAGAATGTTTATCAACCACCCCTTGCATTTAAATGTAGCTTCTCCCAATTAGTCTGAAGGAAATACATAATACGTTTCTGTACATTTAAAGTAAACGATCTCCAGCTGTAAACGTTACGTTGGTTGGATCTACTCATATACCTAACTAACGAGATTATGGCTTCTCGAGGGAGTTGTTTTTGCAGAACAATAAAAATTGATTAAGGTATAAGTTTTCAAGCATCCATGTAATATAAGCTGTTGTATCAAATATCTATGTAGTTACATTATTACATCATTTTCAAAGCAATTTCGCTTCGTTCAAGTAAGTAAGTAAGTTTCGTAATAACTAGATAATTGTTAAAAAGTTATTAAAATTGAGAAGAAAATATTACACTCATATAACTAGCTTGAAAATTTATTGGTTCTAAATTTTCAGTATTGATTGACATTGCCATGATATATTTTCCATAGAATGCAAAACAGAGTAAATAATTGAATTTCAAAAGATGGAGAATCCCACAAAGAATTAAGGACCACCACGGCACCACTTCCACGATTCCCTAAAGAAGAAAATGGTTGGCTTTCCACTCTTATCTCCAGCTTTGCACTACACGGTAGATAGAGAGTCTTTCTCTATTTCTTAAGAAGTTCATATATCTAGATTGATACAGTTTCATCACCACTTAATATTTCTACGATTATCTTAAGAAGAAATAATTTATCCTTTCACCCTTCTATTCAGCTTTACACTAGAATGTTAATTAGTAGGGCTTTATTAATTTTGTAAGAAGCTCATACGCCTAGATCTACGCAGTTCTACCACCACATAACCGTTTCTACAGTTCTCTAAAGCAGGAGGAAGTTGGGTGTCCCTATTTCCTCCAGCTTTGCACTACAGTGTAGACAGTGAGTCATTCTTTATTTCTTAAGAAATTCATATACCTAGGTCG
Organism: Agrilus mali; assembly: GCA_029378335.1. Classification (NCBI taxonomy): domain Eukaryota; kingdom Metazoa; phylum Arthropoda; class Insecta; order Coleoptera; family Buprestidae; genus Agrilus; species Agrilus mali. Next base: position 8,473,325 of record CM055662.1, read on the forward strand.
ATACAGTTTCATCATCACTTAATATTTCTACAATTATCTTAAGAAGAAATAATTTATCCTTTCACCCTTCTATTCAGCTTTACACTAGAATGTTAATTAGTAGGGCTTTCTTAATTTTGTAAGAAGCTCATACACCTAGATCTATGCAGTTCTACCACCACTTAATCGTTTCTACAGTTTTCTAAAGCAGGAGGAAGTTGGCCGTCCATTCTTTCCTACAGCTTTGCACTGCAGTGTAGATAGCGAATCTTTCATTATTTCTTAAGAAGTTTATATACCTAGATTGATACAGTTTCATCACCACTTAATATTTCTACAGTAAGTTATCTAAAGAAGGAAGAATTTATCCTTCCGCCCTTCTTTTCAGATTTACAGTAGAATGTTGATCCGTAGGGCTTTCTTAATTTTATAAGAAGCTCATACACCTAGATTTATGTAGTTCCACCACTACTTAACCGTTCCTACAATCCTCTAAAGCAGGAGGAAGTTGGCCGTCCACTCTTTCCTCCAGCTTTGCACTGCAGTGTAGATAGCGAGTCTTTCATTATTTCTTAAGAAGTTTATATACCTAGATTGATACAGTTTCATCACCACTTAATATTTCTACAGTTATCTAAAGAAGGAAGAATTTATCCTTCCTCCCTTCTTTTCAGATTTACAGTAGAATGTTGATCCGTAGGGCTTTCTTAATTTTATAAGAAGCTCATACACCTAGATCTATGTAGTTCCACCACTACTTAACCGTTCCTACAATTCTCTAAAGCAGGAGGAAGTTGGCCGTCCACTCTTTCCTCCAGCTTTGCACTACAGTGTAGATAGCGGGGTCTTTCTTTATTTCTTAAGAAGTTCATATACATAGATTGATACAGTTTTATCATCACCTAATATTTCTACAATCGTCTAAAGAAGGAAGACTTTATCCTTCCGCCCTTCTTTTCGGCTATGCACTAGAATGTTGAGTAGTTCCACCACCACTTAACCGTTTCTACAATTCTCTAAAGGAAGAGGAGGCTGACCTTCCACTCCTCCCTTCAGCTTTGCACTGCAACCTAAATTAGTAGAGCTTCCTTAACTTCCTATGATCCTCACACACTCATTCTTTAAATTTTTATAGTCGGGTCAATGTTTCACAAAAATCTTCTTTAAATATGGAGTACGAAACCCACAATTTTGAACAGCATTAAACTCCTTAAGTTGAGTTATCAGCTGCTGAAGAATCTACTCTACTCTGGACGTGTATGAAACAATTAGACCAATAAATGGCGTGAGCATAAGCCATCTAGCGGTTGTTTGGTAAACAACCGACCATTGATTTTTGTTATAGTTTCTATATCCCCTCGTACCTACGTGACAGTATCACAGTCTGGCGACCAAATGGCTCGTTTCGGTATATAAACGGCCTGATTACAGCTACTCACGAATAAAAAGAGTCGCCGAGCTACACAAGTACGGCCATAAAAGTTTGCTGTGCTTTTGATATAATTATTTTTGAGGCCATACAGAAGGCCGTAACGGGAACATTACGGGTTATTAGAGACCAAGAGATGGTTTCTAGTTGCGAAGAAGAAATCCAATAATCGACTTCACATCCCGCTATGCCCTGTTAAGGTTCACCATTATGTTCAAATGGCATTTGATATAAAGAAATAAAATGAATTAGCACGACCCGACTTTTTAACTAGACTTTTGTAACGATTATCTACACCCACGTATTTGTAGGTATTCGAGAAATTAATAACGATTATTTATTTTTAACTTTGTTCTTCTGTTTAAAGTTCTATTCTTTTCAAGGTAGCTCTGTAATAAAGACATAGATAGGATTAAATTCAAAGGAAGAGAAAAAGCCTCCATTAGACCCTTTGTGTATTTATAGTGAATTTTGGAAGTTGAATCCTCAGACAGTTTTCATATTAAAAATGTGCCCAAGTATTTAATGATCTTTATTAAAAGCAGTAAACATTGACGTCTTATAAATTCTAATCAATCCACTAAGGCTTAAAATTTTATTGACTGAACGATTTTTTGGAGGAAATAATTTGTCAATGAAAATGGTCAATGATGCAAAAAATGTAACAATTGTATTTGTCAACGTTTCAAAAGTTATTATCCACTATTTTGTTGAATAGTCTTAAAAGAAACTCAAACAGTAGTTTCACTTTTTATTTTGTATAAAGAAAGAATTTGTAGCTATCGTTTTAACATTCCTAACATACTGCTGAACAAGCGAATACGTTTTTTTAAAACGGTTCATCGTTTTGCAATCATCTAAAAAATCGCCCCAATCTTCTCCTACACTTTTTTTTTGAGGCAATAAAAAAGGTCGTTTCCGATGGATTTAGGGTTTTACAATTCAACATGGGGGAATTTTATTCTCATACAAACTGAGACATGTTCACGATCGAATGCTCGTGAATTTAAATAGATACCTACAGTAACATTATTAGATTATATCGACAGATGACGTAACCGCATCTCTTAAAATATTTTACTGAAATATTGTTCCAGATTATGTCTAGAAACAAAACGAGCGTTGTTTTGATTAAAACTGTTCAAATAGTGTTTATAATACTGAAATACATTTGAAAAGCTATGATTCGATGATAAAATGCAGTGTCCAATGTCTACATGGTACAAGGGTAGGGCAAGTTCCAGCCGATATATTTTCTCTTAAAAGTATGTTCATTGGCTCCGATACATATTTGGTATTTAGATAACATTGTACACTACAAGTAAAACTTTTAATTGATTAAAGGAAGAAGTTATTGTTTATCGGTTGAGATATTTTGTCATAAAATCATCCAAACTTCCCATTGAATATTCTAGATAATTTAGATGATTCACTAAATCTGTTACCTTTTTTTCTGTTCTACTTCATATTTTAGTTTTCGGGGAGAAGTTGTACACCACAAAAAAATATTTAACCGACCACAAAGCGAATATACTGTTTCTTATTCAAGGCGAGGAGCCACCAATCCTGAAAGCTTCGTGATTAAGCTTACCAGATTTTTTAATAAAAAAAAATATTTGCTTGGTCGGCGTGAATATTTTTAATAAATTGTATATTATTCAATGTCCATAATTTTTTTCCGTCATCACGGGTTATTTATCAATCTTCTATACAATTTTGTGCGAAATTTTATGTTCATCAAGAAAAAAATCCGGCTGACCAATGATTTTTAGCCGGAAAGGTCGCGCATACCTACTTGAATGGTGTAATAAGGGGTAAAATTTATCCATTATCACGGAAACCTTTTTTTTTTAATTTCACGCATTTTAATGTTACATACATAATTATCTTGGTATGCGTGCTTACAAACTGCCGAAAGTATCGCGCATACCAGATTTTATTATGTAGCTGAGGATTATACTGTCATAGATTTTACTTACTTGAAGACATTTCCATTGAAGTCTTTCTTCTACCTCTGCTTTCTTACTTACGTTTCAAGCTATATATTATACAAATTAATATAGAAAAATGGAAATACCGAAAAATTTTCATTTGAGTTGATCATATAATGAATGAAGGTTCATACAAGGTTTATGTTCAATTCAAGTTTATTTATCAATTATCTTCTACATCATTATCATCGAAATTATAATTCCTCTCTTCTTCTGATTCTTCGCTTTCTTCCTCATTCTGTTGGCAACTTTTCCTCAACTTTTGACGGTGCCGATGGGCCATGTACCACAATGGTTCAAATTTACTGGTTTCATTTAATTGCCATGCACATTCTGTTGGTTTATATAATATGCAAGTAGCTTCAGTAGCATTTTGCCACATTGCGTTTACAAACATGGCGCGTAAAATTTTTTGCGTTAATGTTTTCCAACATTTATTTATCATACCTTTGTAAAATTCTTCTTTGTCGCTTGTACTTGCAAAAAATTTAAAAACTCAAATCTTGCAGCATTTACCTCATTATTTTTTATTTTATACATTTCATTTATGAATTTTTGGACTAAATATGTCTTTTCTTTATCATGCATATCATCTGGATTTGTCAAATGCTCAAAAGCGAAGAGTAGAAAAAAGAAAAAAATCATAATTTTTAAAATAATAATTTATATGATTAACTTAAATGAAATTTTTTCGGTATTTCCTTTTTTCCATATTAATTTGTATAATATATAACATGAAACGTAAGTAAGAAAGCAGAGGTAGAAGAAAGACTTCAATGGAAATGTCTTCAAGTAAGTAAAATCTATGACAGTATAATCCTCAACTACATAATAAAATCTGGTATGCGCGATACTTTCGGCAGTTTGTAAGCACGCATACCAACATAAATATGTATGTAACATTAAAACGCGTGAAATAAAAAAAAAAGAGGTTTCCGTGATAATGGATAAATTTTACCCCTTATTACACCATTCAAGTAGGTATGCGCGACCTTTCCAGCTAAAAATCATTGGTCAGCCGGATTTTTTCTTGATAAACATAAAATTTCGCACAAAACTATATAGAAGATTGATAATAATCCGTGATGACGGAAAAAAAATATGGACATTTAATAATATACAATTTATTAAAAATATTTCCGGCCAATTAAATCCACGCCGACCAAGCAAATCTTATTTGTCTAAGTATTACCTTTTATTTTTTATTAAAAATTTTGGTAAGCTTAATCACGGAGCTTTAAGGATTGGTGGCTCCTGGGCTATTCGGATGATTTTTCCACCAGGATCTTGTAAATTACCAAAAATTATTTGAAGTTCCAGATGATGTACTCAACACATTATTCTTTTCCTGAAAAAATTGTGCCCATCTATTGTTGTTAATTCATTAAGATTCGTGTAAATATATATACTACAGGAAAATGTTCAACGTACCATTAGGAAAATCTGACATTTGAACGGTCTTTCAATGAAGTTCATCAAAATTAACAGTAGAGTATTCAAGTTTGAAGTTCCACCTGATGTTTTTAATACTGTAAGTTTTATGTAGAAATATAGAAATACAGTACAAGAAAACTTTTCACTGACTATTAGGTCAGTTTGCCAGGTTGAAGTTGACATACTCAAGCCACTGAATTTTCCCCCTTAAAATTATGTTAACCCATTTTACTCCCTTTTTTAGTCTTCAGGTGGTAAATATACACTATAGGAAAATTTTGAACTGACCTTACGGAGCATCTATTGTTGGATTATTTTTCCACGAATCTCATTAGAATTACACCATTAGTAATATTTGAAGACGTCTGAAACTGGAATGAAATGAATGCTTGTTCTGGCAAAGTAGGAGATCAATTTGATACTCAAAATTTCACTTCAATGGATTTCAAACTGTAAAAATTATTTACTGATAAACAATTTCGATGTAATTATGTAGATTTTGTGTTCACCATTTTGGCGACACAACCTTAATAAGGCCATGTCTTTATCGACGCATTGGTTCTGTTAACTCTTAATTCGATAGCGCCGTTTTCGTTACAACAACCAAGAACATTCTGTTGTGTATTTTTCGACGTGACCTATTTCCATGGGGAGTAATAATCCTAGGAACGCTGATAACATTTCGTTGCCTTGTAGTAAATTGGAGTAGAACCAAATCTCTCGAATAACCCAAGATAAATGTACAAGTGGCTCTCAAAGCTCCATTCGCATCAGCCGTTGAACGGGTGTCCGTTTTCAATATACTCAAGTAGCTGAGAAAAAGAATGTCTTTATTGTTCGAGTCCGCTTGGTTTTAAAACTTCACACAGACGTCTGCTTTTTCTCGATACCTTTCTCATTATTCATATAAACGTTTTTCCCTATTTCCCTTCTGCTCTATCAATAATAATAAGTTTCTTTTGATCCATTTTTAGGAGTAAATTTGCTGGCAGAGGTTCAGTCGGTGCGGAACATACTCTGATGGAACGACAAGTCACATTCATACAGACCAATAGTAGGACACAGTCGTCTCAAAGTTTGAAATACCGAAAGTCATGGGATTGGGATTTTTATAATGAACTTCCTCTAGAATATAGAAGATAGAGCAGTTAGAAATGACACGATGTTGTAAAATGTGGAACAGAAAGTTTTAACGGAAGTCAATAAGAATAAGAAGTAATATGATGGAAAAACACTTTCTGAGACATGAGGGGTTGATTATAACAGAGCAAATGGTTACTGATCTAAACTTTTCTGGTGTTCTTTGTCTTAACATAGAAACGAGTAGACTAATTGACCTGTAAAAAATTGACTGAAAATGAAGGAAAAAAGATATGGATTATTTGTTACGCCGCAAAAGTTATTCGAAAATATATTTAATTACCCCATACAGACAACAAGCGCCGGAATTTTTTCTTGAATAAAACATAAAATTTTACTCCACAATCTTCATATTCACTAAACAGAACTATTGTTTCATATTACAGAATTATAATTGTTTGTACTGAAGGGATGCTTTTAAGGTAATTATTTCACTGAAATCAAAAGATAACGAGACACTTTGATCCGAGAGAATGCAGTGGTTTTAAATTTTAATTTTTTGCTAGCATTTTCGTCTAAAAATCGTGACTCGTGAAATTCAATACTGAACGAATTTCTTTTAATAGGAACGGCAGAATTATTTAATTAAAATTAGGATGATCTCAGTCCGAGCCCGAGCAATGGCAGTTTATTTCTAGCAATCCCATTTCTCGATTTTAGATAGTAAAGGGAGTACCTACCTACCTGGAAGTAATAACAAAAAATTTTAATTATAAGTAGACTCAGACTGACTCTTTTTTGACATTCATAGCGTTTGAAAAAGAAAGGAGCAGAAAGAGGAATGTCGATATAACTGACCAATTAGCAAATCGTGAACTTTGAATCATTTTTGTTTTATTTTACTGTGCTGTGTATGAGTTCTCTTTTTAACCCTAGAACCAACGGAGAGCAGTACAAAGCTCCTCTATCAATTTCGCCTTGTGGATAAAATTGCAGCTTATGGGAATTCTTCAGAGATCCCAAAAGGAAGTAGGTTTATTAGTATTTCGTTATTTTGGTTTTGTTTGTTAAAGTCAAATACATTAATAAACTTTAATATTATATTATGTCACATGAATAGTAAATAATGGTTCGATTGTATAATTTTGAATTGAAATTTTTGATATGCTGTATTGAAAATCTTATTTCTCAGATGTTTTATGGATTTTGACTGTTGGAAATACAAATCAAATTAAATTAAATCGAAACGTTTATAAATACATTGTATTTAATTTGAAATTGTATTTAGAAATTGCCGAAGGCTGACGTGGGCTACTAATACATAAAGAGAAATCGATGGATTTGGATTTTCAGTTGGTATTTAGTTAGACAGAAAACTGTTGGTCCGTTTCCTAAGAAAATTCATTAATCATGGCAGTTTTCTCGAGAAAACGGTTCACTTTGCAAGACCCTTTTTCGCATCGATAGAGGCCTTTCTTTAAATCGACCTTATTGGGTGCCTTTGCTCAACTAAAGTAGACGAAAAACGTTCGAAAAGAATGAATTCATTCTATTCGTAGGGGAATCGTAGTCGACTCGAGGAGAACTGAAGGTTAAAGCTGATGAGGATTTTTCTGTTTACATAACTTATTTTCCTGATGGAAAGCAAACAAAATGAAAATATCACGGCTCTGTTTATTTTGTATAGGGAAAACTTGAAATATGTCTATCTAAAGCCTTTGTAAGCATACAGAACAATATAGTACACAGTCCTCGAGGTAAGGGTAAGGGCGCTGTTTTCAAACAGAATAATACTATTAATAGAGATAATATTCATTTCTAATTCGTTGTTTGATTTGTAAACAAACAATGAGGGACAGCTAGGAAAAGATTGATCGCAAGATAAACAAACCAAGAGGTATAATAAAGGACATTGGCGTAACCTGAAATATTTTCCAGAATGAGGGGCTGGTCCCTTAGCCTATAAATTAAATAATGAAAGTGATAAGAAGTATTTTAAATTGAAAAGTAACGTCGTCCAAATAGGCTTTATTTAAAACACCTGCGAATATAATTGTAACTTTTGCAGTGGAGCCAGGATTATCAAGACTAGCCTATTCCCACCCCCCTAGTTACGTCAATGTTTATACATAATATAACGTAATGATATCGATACAGATGGGTATCAATAGACCGACTCGTTTAAAGGAATGAAAATTATACATCAATGAACTTCGATATTAAACTGTAGGAGAAACAGTGTTCTGGAAGAGACTCACTGAGAGAAAAAATTATGGTAACGTATGAGAATACATACATATACGTATTTTATGGTTCACAAAATGAATTTCATTTATGAAGTCCTGCGTTAATATTAACGGACAACCATCTAAATTTAACGTCTTAACTTCGCTTAACTTTGTTACAGCCTACATCTAACGTTTATGAAAAGAGAGTGATTTACAGGTAACTAGATTGTTTTTACGTCGACTAATATCGAAAAGTGTACACTTACGTACAATAAAGTTTTATAGTTGACGGTGAAAAAGCAGCTACGGTCAATAAACCTCTCGAACTCGTGTCTATATGAACAATAAAATGTTATATTTATGGTGTGTGGGGGAATAGTGTCAACGATTATGTCCACCGACCTACCTCATCATTTATTGTTTTTATCGACCTTCACATTTACACCACTGAAGATTTCAATTTTAGATCAAAAGTTTATCTCTTAAACACCGCTACTATAAAATCTGTGGGTATCCGTATGCAATGCACTACTCTTGACCCATTTGATGAGGTTAACGTGGCATAAAAGCTACTTTCGGTTATTCCGAAAAACGTAAAATTTACGCCATGGTAGAAAATTGTTATCTCTGGGTTAAGGGGCATGCAAAAAAGACAAGCCTGATAACATACCCGAATCATAATTTGCCACAAGAAAGTGAACGAAGCTTTTCATTCTACGTAATAGTGTATTTTATAAGGATTAAATTTTCCAAATGAAGATGACGCCTTGGGTGTCCTGACGCCTTCAAGGTTTTGTGGAATTTAAGGGTTCAGGGTTTATTTAATTGGAAAATGTTTATCAATAACATTGACATTTAGGTAAAGTTTAGGAAATAACATTCTTCATTTTTACAATTACCAAAAAGTTATGTGACTCCTTAAAAGTTCTGTTGGTGAAAGGAAGGAAAACATAGAACTTTTGTGACGTTAGGAAATAATTATCGCCAGGTTAAGAATCATGCAGCAAAGGCTAGCCTAATAAATATCTCAATTAAAAACGATCAGAAGAATATGATCATGCAAGTTTTTCAAAATTTACATACGAACTTTTCATCCCAACAGTTTTTTATAATAACAATCAAATTCTCCAAATGAGAATTACGCCTTAGGTGTCAAAACGCATTTAAATTTTGTATGGAATTATAAGGTTTAGGTTTTATTTAATGGGGAAATGTTTATTAATAAACTGACATTTAGGAAAATTTTTAGGAAATAATATTCTTCATTTTTATATAATGCCGACAATCTGCTGGTAAAAAAAGAAGGAAACCAAAACCTTTGTGACATTAGGAAGCCGTTATTTCCAGGATAAGGGGCGTGCAAAACAAAAAATTCTGTAACTGAGTGTCCAAATGCGTTTAAGGACTTGTGGAATTTGGAGTGTTAGTGTTTCTACTTATGAAAAATTTCCTGCGACTTCCTTTAGTACTGGCGCAAATTTTTGAACGATAATATTCCACATTTATTACATTATGTGATGACAAGAATGAAACCCACAAAAGTTTGTTTTCATAATTTTTGGCCCAAAAGCATTGACATATAATAAGGTTCGTTGGGAGCCGCGGTAGAAGTTTATACGAGGGCGGATCAAATATAAACGAGCCTTTTTAAATTGAGTGCCGGATAGTCGTTTAAGGCGCATACGGGCGTTAGCCACTTGAAGTAGGGATATTAGGGGACACGGAAACGACTCGTTGTATTTCTGTGTTTGCTTGGTTAGTAGCTATCACAATGAGTGAGAAAGAGTTGCATAGCAGCGTTGCGCAACGGATTATTATTAAGTTTCTTACACGTGAAAACGTAAAACTGGCTGAAATTTTGCGCAGATTGCTAGCACAGTTGGAAAATGAAACGCTTCCGTGGCAACGGGTAAAAGTTTGGTGCAAAGAATTTAACGAAGGGCGTAATGGTGTCGAAAATGTAAATCATCCTCGTCTTCCGCGGACCAGCATATCGCCAGTTAACATTGCACGCGTCAGAAACCTTATTGGAGGGGACCACCACGCCACTGTGCTTCAGATATCTGTTGTACTCGGCATCAGCTATGGAAGTGTCTACAGAATCATAACGAAAAACTGGGGATTCCGAAAAATTTCAGCTCGTTGGTTTCCAAAGTTGCTGAGTGAAGATCAAAAAGCTGCCCGAGTTCGCATCGCAGCTTTAACGCAGGTCCAAATCAGTGAAATGCGCTAGACTCAGTCGGAGCACCATCCATATAGCCCAAACTTATCCCCTTATGATTTCCACATGTTTGGGCCTCTAAAAGAATCACTAGGAGGCGAGCGATTTCAGACTGATGAACATGTGGAGGCATTTGTGCGCAATTGGATAGACTCCCGCCCTGCTTCTTTTTATGAAAATGAGATGAAAAAACTACCAATCCGAAAATTTTCAAAATAAATATTTTATGAACAAAGGCTCGTTTATATTTAATCCATCCTCGTACCTTTTATGAGAACACCAATGAAGTGGAACGTTTCGTCAGTTACGTAACGAGAGGGTAAAGTCTATCGCTGTGCTTTCGTTTCATTATTTATTACTACTATTATTAAATTATCTAAAGGAGGAATAAAACACTACCCAATCTTGGTCATTAAAAAGTAATTTTTTTGTCTGTGGTTTCAAATAGAAGTAAGCAAGTAAGTGGCTGAGTCTTCTACGTCTTTTGGCCATTCGTAAACTAGCCATTGTTCTCATTCAGTTTGGAGAATTCGATTGGCACGGCTCTTAGATAGTCCGGTTGCCACTTTTCCTTTGTGAACCCCTTCTGTTTCTACATATAGCGCCGTCGTCTCGTAAATTGTTCAGACGAAGTTGAACCATAAAAATGAAAACTTTCTTGTAACCAATTTGAAAGTCGATTCTTATTTATCTGGCCAGGAAGTTTAAACTTCCTCACGATTTGAGCCAAGAAGAAGTCCGTGTCGACAGCGACGAAGAATGTCTTACCATTTCGCGGCGTTCTTCTGTACACAAACCGAATTAAACCTAATGCAAAAGTTTCCAGTTGGAATTTTAATAGCGACGGTTTTGCAAGAATTTACATTATGCGCCACTGTTTTTCTTTGCGCCAAAATCAATGGCAATATTCTGAAACAGGGCATTTCCATTTCCACGAGAAAAAAAATACCGACAAAATAAAAATGGACGAATACCTACCTATTCACAAAAAATTTTGAATTTATAAAACTTCCTGAAAACTTTCTAGTTCTTTAAAAGCAAAAAGTGCTTTTGATTGTGTTAAACCATTTTAACATTTATACTGACGTTGATTTATTACAATACGGCTCAGACTGAGTCGTATTTTGTGGAAGTTATGATTTTTTATAATTTGGGTTGTGGTAGCAATTTTTTTCTGTAAATTAAATTAACTCAAAAACCGATCGTCATTGGTGTACAAGTTGGTTATCAAACTTACCTTAGAATTACACGTTTTATTCGAATTCAGCCTAAAAAATATACCATTCTATTTAAAATAACAAAGTTGGTGTCGACTTCCGATATAACCGGATGTAAATCGAACTTGAAAATATTTTCAAAGGAAACGGCATAAATAATAACCAAATGAGCCCAAGTTTCAGAATTGAATACCTTCTACTAATTCATATACTTCAAATAGCCCATCAACTTGAAAAACCCTGTATACAAAGTGAATGGGTAGTACCCCTTAAAGAGTGGTAGATGAGCGAGTAACACCACGAAGTGATGTGTTGCGTTAGTGGGGATAAAGAAGATGATCGATTGGAGTAAAGGAGGTGGTGAGAGAAGAACGTAATAAAAGTCAGAAAAGCGTTGTGTTGACCTGAGGTGGCAAGGACCTATTGTCCAACTTATAAATGAAGAAATATCTTTAAAGTACATATTATAAAGCCACAGTTGATTTTTCTAAAATAATCAGCTAAATGTGGACTCACTAATCCCATTTCCCACAGAAATTTTGGGTCAGCAGAAAATATTTCCAAGGATACGTTTAACAAGTTTTTGTGGCCAAGTCAGACATTTTATTTTAGATTAACATTATAGGTATTCCTTTCTGTTTAGTTTGAGCTACTGTGGTTCAGTCTATTCTTGATAAGTTTACAAATGCATTTGTAACTCATACTTCAATTACTTAAGCGTTCATGAATGAGAAACGTTTTTAATGATGACGACTGGTTGGGTCTAAATGATTGTTGAGTTTAAATAAATATTTTTCTGTATATTTCTTAGTGTCTAAATTTAGTTTGAAACTTATTGTTATGATTCTTAGAAGATCAGAAATGATCCATTAATTAGTTACAAAACGTAGAAGAAATTAAAAAAGTGAACAAAGCCCATTATTAAAAACAACATAAAGGCAATTGTGTAACCGAAAATAGCATGCCTTTACTTAATTGGAAGGCACAAGGAATCCGTGAGAATGAAATTTCATTAAGAGAAGGTCCCCGCATTCCTTTTATCTTTTCGTCAGAGTAGAGAAGTAATTCCAGTGCCATTTATTAGTTAAAAAGGGTAGCCAGACAGAATGTGTTTGAAACACTTCAAGGAACAACTTGTTTGCCCGGTGATTACATAAAACAGGAAACAGGGGAACAAAACGACATCGGGGAGGACAAAGCGAAATTTGTTTGCATTTTACTTAATAGATGCAAAAGTTTCGCCTTCGAAATGGCATTCGGGTTTCGGTTGTGCATTGTTGGTTAATTAACTGTCCGCAGCCGGGGACATTTTCGAACAATGGCGCGGTGAATTTGACAATGACAAGACAATAAGAGCTGAATTATTAGTAAAACAACAAAGGTCCCCAGCTAACACTTCGACTACATGAAGCGAATAATTAATTGAACGTAGGTATCTGATGACGTTCGATGACTTCATACCGACCGAACGACGCGATGCGTCGCGTCGCGACGATGACAGAGATAAATTTTCACCGTTTGTCACTCCAATTTATGCACGATGTTGGCCACGTACAAATTAAATGGTAACTAAACACTCCAGTTCTGCCGTTTCGATTCACAAAAAGTAAACATTGTCAGTTTACCGTCCTTAAATAATAGTTAAGGAAACGTGAGTAGGAGTACTAATTCAGGACAAGAACGAAGAACAGTTAAATGCTCAATTCATAATTAAAATTTATTCAAATACTAAAAGCAAAGAGAGAGAGCATGGAAATGTGGATGGGAAAAGGCGTTAGACAGAAATGCAAGATGAGTATATAGATATTTAACATATATATATATATATATATATATATATATAAGTGATTTAGAAGAAACAATAAGTAAAGTAAATGAGGGGGGAATAGTGATAGTGATAGAAAGGAAAAAGATATGGACAATATCGTACGCGGATAATATAGCGTTAATTGCGACAAGTTGGGGTGCAATGAGGGAAATGACAAAAAAATTGGAAAAATACTTTTAGAAAAAATGCTTGCAGTTGAATGGTGAAAAAACCAAAATAATAGTTTTTGGTGAAGTAAGAGGTAGGAACAGTAAAGAGAAAGAGGAATTGAGATGGAAGGAGAAGATGATAGAAAGGGTTACATAATGCAACTACTTGGGGTAGATGCTGACAGAAAACAACAAAGACGATGTGCACATGAGTAACCAAGCAGCTAAAGCGAATTCATTGCTGGGGAGAATATGGGGAATAGGACAAAAATTGTGCAGAAATAATTGGGAAAGAAGGGTGGTACTTTTTAAAACGGTAGTAAAAAGTATAGTCTTTTATGGAGTCGAGATATGGGGATGGAAAGAGTATAGATTAGTAGAAAATATTTTTAAAAGGTATATAAAATGGGTTTTGCGTTTAGAAAGAAGAAGTACCCCAGACTACATTTTAAGAAGGGGAACAAAATGTGGGAAAATAGTGGAAGATACAAGAAGGAGGGCTGTAAAATAAGAAGAAAAATTGGGGAAATTACCGGAAGGGGACTTAAGAAAAGAGATATGGAGGAAAAAGGTGTTGGGGATCGGGACAAAAAATAAATATGATGTGGAAAGGGATGAAGCTTTAGCAGTCATGGCAAAAGTAAACAACAAGTGGAAGAGTGGAGAGCAAAGGGATTGAATGTTAGTAGGATGGTGAGGAAAAGATGTAATGAAATAGTAAGAGGAAAAATATGGGAATCCAGATACGCGAAAGGTATGAGGGAGTTTATATGGGTAGAATGGCAAGGGGATGAGGTGCCAGGATATCTAAGAGAAGGAAAAGTATAGAGATAATAGCGAGATTCAGAATGGGGAATGAATGTAATGAGAATAAGTTTTGGAAGGAAGAAGGTAAGAGATTGTATAGAGTCTGTGGAGAGAAGAGCGAATCAATGGAGCATGTATTAGAAGAAGTAACGGGGAAGAATGAGAGGGAGGAACTTGAAAGGATAATAAATGCGGGTGGTAGTGGTCTCTCCCTATTGAAGTAAATTTTAAAAAGAAGAGGTGTGGAAAGGGGGGGGGAGGGAAAATACAGGAAAAATTAATATAAGGGAGAAGGAAGGGAAGTGCTTTGTTTAAATATTTAAATTTTTGTAGTTTGGAGAATATAGTAATATGTTTCTTTTCTTTTTTTTCCCTTTTGTGTGTGGAAATGTACACATAACTTTTTTGTTTTAATAAAGCTCTTACTAGTACTCAAAGCAAAGCCTGTGTAGTATACACCAAATTATGTTATTGATAAAAATTGATCCAAAAGAATTATCTTATATTGAGGAGGATGACACCTAAGTTTGTGGGAAAGGCGATGCAAGGAAAGTTTGATTAAAATAATATTTGTCACTTGTAAGTCTTTCTTTTCCATTTAACCTCATTTGTGAGGATGGATTGACGCCATTTTCCACATAATTACGATTTCATTAATTTAAAAAAGTGATTCATCATCATTCCGAATGTTTACAAACGCATTAGGCGGTAAATGAAAAATTGAATATGAATTAGAAGAAAACAAATTCTTACTACCTACAATCTTTTATGAAAAATGTAATACAAAAAATCGTTATTTTTTGCGTATTCTGTTAAATGATGAAAGCAGACGGATGATACCTACTCATTAAGTGAAACTTAGTAAAGTTTTTAACTAGACGGAAAGGGTTGATGAATCCATCAATATGACAAAATCATCAATTAAAGACAAAATATATTTGAAGGGAAGAGACAGCATAGCTCTATCCATTCTCTAATTAGGACTTCTTTAAAAAAAAAAAAACCAAATAAATTAGGCTACAGAATCTCAAAAAGCTATCGTTAATGAACGGCAAGGTTTGTTTTTTTAGTTTTTTTTATTTGTCTTCACAGTTTCGGTAACAACAACAGACAACTCTCTAAACTGCATGTTTGGCCTGACTTATTTCCTTGGACGCGTTATTTTACGAATACTATTAAAATTGCAATAAAATCGATGTAAAAATGAGCGATAAAAGTGAATATTATCGATATGAAGGTGCTACTTCAGAAACGAGTGTCAGGGCAAAAATACAAGGAAACTGTCTTTTCTATTTTATAATAGAACTCTAGAAATGATTGGCGAGTGATTATTAATTAGAATAATTTTAAAACAATTTACTGTATAATTCCCACCAATTTCTTTTTCCAATTCTACTATAAAACAGATAAAAATTGGGGAAAAAAATTTATGACAAATTGTGGGTAGCTTATCGCCATCCACTGGTATTTGATAGCAATTTTAGCAATATCCTGAATATAACTTGATGTCAGCATAAACCCTGGATGATAGTGTTTGTTGTCTTTGAAATACCATAACAAATTATCTTTATCTTATTAAAAAATATGTACCTACATACGTATATAAAATTAGGATTCTTAAAGGAAGTTGCACAAGATAGATTCTTGAGGATAACTTTCGTAATGTTGAAGACTGATTTAAATTCCACGATAATATTTGTACAATAAATGTGGACTATAAATAAAGTCTGTTAAAAAAATTAGTTTGAAATGATGTTCCACGAAATTCTACTGTCAGTTCGGAAGGTATAACCATACCATTTTACGATGTGTTGTAAAACTGGAAATGTACTACTTCGATGATGAACGAAGAAAGATCTTTCAACAATAAGCAACGAATAGAAATGGATTTGGTTATTTAAATCATAAAGAATATTTTTGGAATAGATACCTTATGCTTATCCATTTAAGATATAATAAAGAAAAGACACGTTTGTGAAACGAGAACTTCTTTCCTTAATCTTGCCGAGTCTGAGAATTCTTCATATCAAAACATACACAGAAATATTCATAAAGAAAATACAGTAAAATAGGATTGATATTCATATCACATTCATTGCTTGTAAAAGATATTTGCAACATACAGAGAAGCTAAAATTAAAATATGTTACAAAATTCAAAATGCGACTTACCGTGATCAGGAAGAGCTTCAAAACCAGAAGCGGACCTGAAATAAGAGAAATAATTTATAATAGTTTACAAAATAACTGAACTACTGTTTATAATAAAGTGCGATCCTGAAAAACTTAGATATATACCTTTACAAGAAAATTTAATAAAGTGCAGATAGTTCAGAATCTCAAGACTATTGACTTTGGGGTGAGCAGAAACGTAGCTCAACTGTTATTATATTTTAAAATCTCTCTAGAAATCGTAGAAAATGATTCTTATGCAAATAAAGTACTCTGATATTGATTGTTTTATGAAAAATCTCTTCCTTTAGCGAAAATCCTAAAAATAGCACCGTTAATCATGACTTGTAGGTCAGCATTTTGTAGTGTTGTGGCGATAAACCATTAAAATAGATTATTCACTGTAAACAACGCGTTGAAGTTTGGTTTATTTTTACGAGAACAATATGTATGCATCCTAGAAAAGATAAAAGGCCCATAAATCTTTAGGTTGAAGCACCGTTAGTCCAGCTTTTAAATCTCCTCGAACAAAATCTCCGGTTAAACGGTTCCAGAGGAGTTTCGGCCGCTTTCTCAAAGAACAATGGCTTCATTTAAGGTCGCAGATAAAGCGAGAAAATCCGCCATCTCGATGAATGATAAAAACCAGGAAGCCAAAAAGATTTATTATTGCTCTGCATTCTTTCCACGGCGATGCGAAAGAGAAAAAAATACTAGGAGAATAATAAAAAAAACATGACTTTGTTTGTTTTGTTAACGACACACGATAAGAGTATTGGTATACAAAGGGATCTTTCGTGCTCATTTCCCTTCCAGAAATGTTCAACGCTCGAGTTGAAAAGTTTGAAGGCGTCCATCAGGAACCGTACGGTAGAGCATCCAAAGTTTGCCAAATTTTAAGTCCCACAGTTCTCGTCGTGATTTATTAAAGAACGGGAGAAACTAAACCACTTTATCAGCCATTAGTACGAATGCGTAATCTTGTGCGCAAAGTGTAATCCCCAACTGCGTCGTCAGTGGGATTTCCTTAATCGTGAGTGTAAACAATGGAAGAAGATTTACTAAACGATTTATTCATCTAGCGTTCAATAATCCCGACTTAATCTGAGTGCTTTAAACTCTAGGTATGTAATTGATCGAAATCCATACACTTTTTTCAATTTATAAAAAAATTATAAAATTTCAACTAGGGGAGCGGGGGGCTAGGTGTAACAATTTGTCGCTTCTTGGCTATGAAAGCTTACTTGTATTTGGGATTTATGAAATCTAGCAGTACTATTCCAATTAACAACTATTCAACTATCGAATAAACTTTTTATCAAACCTGTAACGATTTTTTGTAGAATCGGCTTTGAAAAAAAACTGACGAGTGTTACAACTTACCCCGTGATTGGGGCTAGTTGTAACAGGCTTGGGGCAAATTGTAACATTAGGAATTAAAAACCAGTTTTATATTTTATAAAGATTTATTTGGCATATTTACCATAAAAAACTATACAAATGCTAAAACAGGTTCAGACTTTTAAGTTAAATATTTAATCTAACAGAAAATATTTAAAAATAAACAAATAACATGCTCTTTCTTTACCTAAACTATTTAGGCATTTTAGGCTTACAGCCATTTATAATCTTAACAACTACTTCAGTAATCAGATTTTTGATTCATTTAGCATGATAAACCTTAGGCACGTTATAACAAACTTAGACTTTTAAGTTTTATTCTTAATCTAATAGAAAAATAACCAAATATTAACAAAAACATGGTCTTTCTTAAACTATAAAGGAACTTTAGGCACACAGCCATTTATAATAACAAAATCTCAATTTCTTAAGTAATCAGCCTTTTGATTGACGTAAGTAAAATCAATCGAGTTCAACAGGAAAGTATTGAAAACATGAAAAGAAGGAATTTAAATACGTCCCGCGTAATTTCATATAACTTATAAATCATAAGGGGCAAGTTGTAACTTATTGTTGTTACAACTTGCCCCGTACAAGTGTTACAACATACCCCACTGCGAGTTTTTTTGAAATAACGTCTATTAAAAAAAAAGTTACTCACTTGGTGTGAAATTACATTTAATATAATCAAACTAAACAAATGCTGAATGTATTTGTATAAATCAACAACTGCTAACCAATTTTAAATCTACGATAATCAATTTTGTATAAACAAAAAAAAGTCCATTACTTGGCTTTATCGGAGCGCCTGCACAACACCCCTTCCTGCGCCGTCCGAAGGGGTACTAATCACGATTATATGATAGAATGGGTATTACATAGTAGGTTAGGTTGAAAATCAAACGAATATTCTTCTATTATGCCAGTAAAAAATGCTTGTTACTACTTCCCGCTGTTACAACTAGCCCCCCGCTACCCTACTGTTTTACATAACCGGCCTTTTCCAAACTAAAAATGAATGTAACTTAAACTTACTTCAAATACAGGTAAATATAAAAAAAGTGACATTTATAATTTGATAAAATATTTAAGTAGATATATTAAAACTTGATAGTTTAAAGTCGAAGATTATATAAACAATTTAATTAAAACTTGTTGAATTGAGACCATTTACAAGAAAATAAAGGGATAACAAGAGAATTAAAAAAAAAACTTTTGGGTGTTCCATTCCCACCAATATTGGTAGGTGGGCTGTTCCTCCGGCCTACACTCTTGTGTGGGTTGGGCGGAAGACCCTCTTCAGACTCCTTTAGGGGAATTATGGGAATAGGTGGGTGGTGATTTTGAGGAGAAAGATGAGACGGACGAAATGAAAAAAGAAAAGAAGTGAAAGACTATCTGTGGAATATTACTACCCCAGCATTTGCCTAAATCTTTCAAGGAAACCACGCAAAAACTTGGACGAGAGTAGCCGGGCCCCGGAATCGAACCGGTGACCTCCCGAATGCTAAGCAATGATCTAGACAACTAGACCATGCCGCTCGGTAAGTATTAAAACTAGAAGTTACAAATTTATAGGTAAGTACCTAGATGTTACAGTCTATATAAGAGTAGGGGGGGGTTGACTAAATTAAAATTCTTATGTAGAGCTTTTTTAATCTCAAAATTTTCCAGCAAAGATAATTTTCTAGATTTTGGTAGGTACATCCTTCTGTAAGTTTTTTATGTTTTTTAAATCGAATGGGTGGTTTTGGTTAATACAGTGGTCAGCCATACACTGTTTTTTTTGTTTTTTATTTTGGAGAGTGGAGAGGTGTTCAAGTATGCGTTTAGAGATCGCTCTGTCTCACTGACCAATGTAAATATTTCTGTAAGAGAAGTTTGAATTCATAGCTGAGGTTATTAAATAATTTAATATTTCCAAAGAAAATTTTTGCTGACACAGGGGCCGCTGGTGTAAAGTTAGGTCAAGATCTGTCTTTCTTAATTTTTACTTAACATTTTGTAACGAATTTTCTAGTCAAAGTATTTATTTAAACAATTATTTATTTAACACTATTTATAACACTTAAACACTAACTTAGAACTACCATTTATATCACAACAATTCACTTATTTATATAACAATTTATTTATATCACTTTGTCTATTATCGGTTTTAATTCGCGCACTGATGCTTTCTTCAACTCACTGTCCCTCGGTCCAAAGATGATCACTATATATACACCTTTCGAACTTTCTAGACAGGAACTCGAAGGAATCCTGTGTATTCCCGAATGATGAGTAATAATTAGAAAGTGCTCGATTATTCCAGAATTGAACTTGTTACTTGTCGCCGGAGAATGATTTACATCTTGTAAGTTGATAACACGAAAAGTACCGTGTGCGGTGTTTACGCCGTAAGCATGTTAGTGATAACAAGTACATGCCACAAATTGTTATCGCGCACACGTACTGTGTCACTGGTCGCTACAATTTTATCAATAATGTGAGGTGAATAGTCATTTAATGCGGCAAAATACTTTATGGTTTTTAATCCTGGATTAGCGTCTGATGTAGATAGGGATATTTTGGTAAGTCTATGAATCAGACAATGTAAAACGCCATATTTTGCTTGTTTTGAATGATAGGAATTAAAAGGAATTGCAGTAACAGCAGTTGTTGGTTTTCGAAAGATAATAAATTTAAATTTATTTGCTTCTTTAGAAATGGAAATAACATGGAAATTAATTCTATTTTGTTCTTTTTCTATTGTAAATGAAATACTGTTGTTCAAAGAATTTAGAACTGTAAGAAATATCCAATTGACGGTCTGTATCTGTCCAGACGCAAAGGATATCGTCGACGTATCTGTACCACGAATGTACCTACATATCTTATAACGGGATTTTTCATAATCAAAAGTCATAAATTAAATTTTAAGCAAAACTTCCGTTTATTTATTTCCTTTGCGTTTGATATAGGCATTATCATACAGTTTCACAAATAGTTTAAATTTTGTTGTTTAAACATTTGTAGAACATCGACCTCAAGTTATCATGCTCGTATACCTGGTTTATGTATTGTTACTGTTGTTCATTTTCCCTTTCATTGAGTTGCAAATGCCATTTGTAGGGTTGCGAGGGTCTTGTAAAATTTTGTTTCTGTTTGCGGGGCCCGAACAATATCTGCTAAGGGTTAGTTTTCATAGTCGTCTCCCTACGTTCCGTTTAAACGTTCATGAAAACGTTTCTGTTATCATTTAGGTCTCCGACAGCGTAAAACTATGCGAAACTTGTAATTTGCTTAAACTGTCAACAGTTCTCTCGAGTAGCGCAAAATACTTAGCACTGTTGAAAATTATCGCGCCATAAAACAAATTGCGCGAGAATAATTCGCAGCTTTATAAGATATTTCGGACCGTTGTAACAATGTCACACCGTCTCATCAGTTCATAAACTTTTCGAGACAATGGCTTGCGAAACATTCTAATTTTCATGCAAATTAATGCGGATGTATGCACAACACAGTGAACACGTTCCCAAACAGAATTTAACACTTGCATAGCGGCCTGTATGTCCTCACTTAGTTGTGGTTTTTTAAATGTAACCCTCTGTATATTATTGCATTTTTGGATTCTCCGATCAAAATAAGTGTCTGTTTTGTTAAACTTTATAGTACCCAAACCTTAAGGTTTTTTAAATAATTTGAATTTTATCAAATTCTAACCTAATTTTCTTTTTTTAATTATTTAAGAAGTATTTAAGTTATGTAAGCAAAATTTACAATGAAGTGTAATAATAGATCATATTTTACATCCCAATTATAATAAACTCGTCATCTTATATAGGGTGTCCAAAAATGAATTCTACTTAAGTAAGAATTTTAAGAAGTTGTAACTTGATTAATTTAAATGGAACGCCACATTTTTTCATTACCTATCGATCGGTATTAGGGTATTCATAAGCTAAGTCTTCGCTTTTTTACAGGAAACGCTAAATAATTGTTGTTTGTCCCATATGGAGTTTTTTTATTAAATACTCTAATTAAGTATTAAATAAAACAAATAAAATATTTATAACAAGTGTTCGAAACGTTGACCATCGATTTCTAGGTACATACTTGGAAATTCTTTTTTCGAAACCATTCCTAACTCTGGACAACATTTGCCGGGTAACACTTTCATATTATAACCCGAAAGTTAATGTTTATGAAAGTCTCGTATTTTGGCCATAAAATTCTGTGCTGTATATCGTGAATAACCCTGTAGTGTGGCATTTATTAGTTATATTGGCTTTTTTCTACGTACCTATATATTGCCAGCTTTGAAAGCTTCTTACCCTAGTGTGCGCCGTTTATATTAAGAATTTAAAAAGTTAATGCTAAAGATCTTATTAAAAAATCATTAAAAGTATAAGATAAATATTTAATTGTCCATAAAAAAATAGTATTCGAGACTATTCAATTTCTAAAGGAAAGATTAAGATAATTTAAGATGATTTTAAACCAACAAATTAGAGTCAGATGTATTGATGCACTAAATTATTAAATTGTAAAACAAATAAATACATATAGCATACGTCATATTTCTGTTTTGCTTCTAATATATTATATATTGTAATATAAAATTTATTTATACTATGAAAACCAGTTATTTTTTGGCAGAATTATGTTTATATTAAAACAGTATCTACCACAAAACAAAACCGCTAGTAGGATTATAGGATTTAACAAAACTATTACTTGGGTTTTGAAATTATTAATAGTTTGTTTAAATAAATTTAATTATCATGAAATATTAAAAAAGAAAACATGCTCGGGCGCCACTTCGTCAAACAAAGAAAAGAATACAAGAAATGACAACTTTATTGGGCACCGGGTAGTGCATCGGTGGTTCCTGCAGAATCCTGAAGCTTTAGAGAGCTCGAAGCTCTCTTAAAAAAAAACAAATAAAACTTGAAGAGTATATTAACAAAGAATTACACACAACAAAATAACAAAACTTACAATAACACATGTAGCCCACCAAAAAGAAAGGTTCCCTGCTCCAATGTAGGGACTGGAAGCTGGTTTCAGGGTATAATCGGGGACTTCTCGTGCTGTGTTGTGAGGCAAGAGGATATCAGCGAAATAGCTTCATGGACCAACCTTTTAATCTTCAGGGGGCCGCCTGCAGGAATTTATCGGCCTCTAACAGGTTATTGAGATTAGTTGGAAACCAGAGCTTTGTCCATTTGCCTTTGTAAAATAGTTTTCAGGATGTCTTCACCCCTACCCTTTAATCCCAGCCCCCTAATCCAACCGGAACCTATTCTAAGAAAATCTCAATGGGCTGACAAATAAGGGCACAAATAAGTGCTTAAAAAAATTTCCTAAAACTAAAAAATATTAATCAAATGTTGAAAAGTTGTTCGCATTGCAGATGCTTAAAAAAAACGGATAAAAAGGGAGGAGTAGGGGGGTCCGTCGTTAAACCAACATGCACTCAAGATACACCCCAGATACCATAAAAAATTTTGACTAATAAAAATATATAAATTAAAAAGTGAGAAAAATTAATTAAATGAAAAGATTTAAAATTGGCCACAAAGGCCCAAAAGATTACAAATATACTGTTAGATATTTAAAAAAGAGACCACGTGGTAATAAGGAAAATTTTGTAAAAAAAAATTAATCAAAGTTACATCAAAAAAATGAATATTGAGTGAATAAAGAAATTTTTAAAAGAAATAATTAATTTAAATGAATTTTACATGAACTATTAAAATGCAAAGGTAAGTGGATCAAAAAAACTCTCACGCAAAACCAAGCACAGAACACCAACAGAAAAACACACACACACACGTCACGTCAGTGTCAAGGATCGAGGAAGAAGACCGCGAGCACCGACCGGAAAATTTCATCGATCCCTCCATCGATCGCCTAGTCCTGCGCGAAGGTTGTTAGCCTTGATGATAAGACGGAAGGTCGATCAACATTAAGAAATAATCAACAAAACTGAACCAAGACAAACACAAACTGAATCGAAATAAATAAAACTTCAGTAATGGAATTTTTCATAGAAAAAAAAAACGTTACAAGGATTAAAACTATTAATTATATCAGCTATAACTGTTACATAATTGTTGACATGAAAAGCTTTCACCTTCTTGTAATCCAACTTTTTACCCCCTCCCTCCATATTATTTCTACCGCGGGTAATAAATACCACGTTCATTATGAATTCACAATGCATTTCTTGTTAAGCAAATCTAAACAATAGCCGCACGATGTATATTTACTTCATTATTCAACAGATTGCAGCCAACCACAAAACAGTATGCAATGCAGTTGCATCATTAATGAATGCGGGGTGATAATTATATATTTAGTGTATATCTTGTTAAAATTTAAATTGTGCTAAATCAATTTGCTTACTTATGTGGAAATTACGTCCATAACGAGCACCCGAATAAAAACCTAATTCGTTATTTGAAATCTAATATATACAATTCTCGTTTCACAATGTTAGTTACCATACTCCTCCGACAAGGCTTGACCAATTTTTATGAAATTTTATATGCATATTCAATAGGTCTGAGAATTGGGAACTACCCATTTTTCATACCCCTAAGTGATAACGGTTGTCCACCGCTAACGTTTTTATTTTTTTGTACAATTTTTTTAATTTTTTTTTATGATTTGGCATTAAAAAATACATATAACCCTAAATGTTCACCCTTCTACCACCAACCCCTAATTTTTAATAGCGATATATATAATCTTCAACTCTCAGTGGTCGATAACTGTTCAATTATTATCAATCGATTAGTCATCCCTGCCAGGCGTCTACTGATGTCACTACTCACCCAGCAAAAACATGAGAATGAAGCAGATTTTTTTAAAATGTTACAGAGGGTTCTAATATGTTCTAAGAAGTAAAAGAATGTTTTATTATAACATTACAGAATGATTTGGCAATGTTCAAGAATGTTCCAGAATCTTTAAGATCATTCAAGAATGTTTCAGAATGTTAAAAAAAGTTAGAAAATGTTTTGAATCATTATGGGATGTTCTGGATAGTTCTAAATTCGCGGATATTTTAGAATGTTCCATTAAACGTGTAATATATTCTTTTACGGGCAACGCCGGGTATTGCCGCTAGTTATTATCTAAAATTATGACAAAGTTGATGTAATCATAGGCGTAACACAGACAGGGAAGGAACGGACGGGCCACTCCGGAAGATTCTTGTGATCACCTCAAAATATTCTAGTAACATAAATATTAGAAACAATATCTTAAGATCAAGAGGTTACCTGTCATTTGGTCGAAATTCAAAAAATAAATTATGCGTAGGACAAACTAGCAGATCATTTAAGAATAGATTTACAGAAAATAGAAACAATTTTCAAAACTATAAATATTAAATCAACATACGTAAAGTGAGTAAAGGAAATTAAGGTAAAAAATTTAGTTTACTAGAAATTAATACATAGTTGTAGACTTGACTGCGAGAGTAGTGGTCTCTGGCCCTATAGGTATTTAAGAATCTCAAGAACTTTGACCTTGGGGTGACCGCAAACATAAGTCCGCCCGTTATCGACTGCAGCAACAGATACAATGTCTGAATAAAAATAGCCCCTGGCTTTTATTATATTTACATCAAATTAATAAGTATCACAAAATTTTAAGAGCCTTGGCCTTGGGGAGAAGAGGGACATGAATCCGTTCGCTGTTGGCTAAATGCCTAAGCATGAGCTCATAAGTTTTTGAAACACCCCTAGAAATCGAGTTAGTTTTAACAAAGCTCTATTGTTAAGACTATATTCCGAAAGTTCGTAAAAATAGGTTCGCTCATAAACAGGGTTATTTGGCGAAATGGCTGCAGCAATAGACAATACAAATAAAGGTTTGAATAGCATTAGCTGTGTGGCTATATTCGTAGTAAAATCCGGCCTTATCGTGGAGGTTCCTGTAAAACTTTCCCAGACTATCTTTCTTTTCGAAATTTGAGCAGAATCTTTCATCTTTAAAAATTATGAAGGTATTTATAAGTAATACAAAAATATTTTAATCATTCTTTGTCAAAGTATTATACTTTTTAAATTAATTTTACTTTACATTGACTATATTCTATTCAAACATTACTTACATATTTAAACAAGAGGAGAACACGTGTTTGTATAAAAGCCTGATGAAATTAGGTTGATTACGACTAACGATCGCCCGAAACCTTGAAAATATGATAGATAGGTGCGCTTAGTTAATGTTGACAGGATAATTCCAAACATGTGAGCGCCATGACGTGTTATTTTATTAGATAGGTGACATTAATTGAGAACAGTTTCATTTAGGGTTTCATTTCGTCGCAAACACATGGACAGGAATATACAAATAGTGTCGTTTATATATGCAAAAGTTCACTGTTTGTGGATTATTTATTAAAAGGGGTGATAGCAGTGGCGTAGCTAGCTAACCAAAGGCCCTGGGGCAAAAAATAAAATAGGGCCCCAACTAAACTATTTAAAATCGTTTGTTCCGTATTCGTCGTGTTCTGAATTCGACGTACTTCAGATTTGTCATAATTCAGATTCGTCGAACTCCAGATTCGTCGTAATACAGTCGACTTCATGATAAAATAAAAAACCAAATACAAATTGTAACTTATTTTAATGAACAAATTAAAAGTAGTTTATGAAAATAAAAGAAAATATGTACCTGTTACCGTTCAAAAAATACGGTCCTGTGACAGACAGACAGCGGAGGCACGTTAATAGGATCCCGTTGAGCACCCTTTGGGTACGGAATCATAATTAAGTAGAGATTTTTAATCCAATAATACCACTTTCTTGACCGACTATAGGTACGTTTTACGACGAATCTGGGTTACGACAAATAAAAATTTTATCAATACAACTCAAAATATAAATATGTAGTTACATTTAAATATTTTAAAGTTGCAAATCTACTTTATGATTAGTGGATATTTCTAAGACAATTTATAGTTTGTAAGTCAGAGTCCGAGGGGCCCCTAAGCTTGGGGGACCCGGGGCCTGCCCCGTCTAGCCCTATAGTAGTTACGCCACTGGGTGAGTTATAATTAGTGTAGATACCGAGATATACGACAATAAAATGAGTCGAGGAGATTGTAGAAAACTGAGAGGTTTAATTAGTCTACTAAATATACCTAAATGAGGAGCAGATTTCTGTATTTTGCAACGTGGAAGTCGAAGACCCAGAAAATGATAATAGTTTCCTTATGCAAAACTTTTGATGCAAGATCTTGAAGTAACTGGGACCACGACTGACAGATTGTGATTAACCCGAGTGGGTAGTTTACTGTATAGGTATGTGAGGAGGCGGGGGTGAAAATGTGAAGTAAAAAAAGGACTTCTTAATAAGAAAATTTTACAACAAATGAAAAACTCCTCTGTGGAAAAAAGGGGACTTCAGCTTATAGTAACCTTGTAGTCTGTTCTTTCAAGTTTCAAAGGGGGAGGGGTGGAAAGTGGCTTAAACTTAGTCATTAAAACGAACCATTTTACATTAAGGCGAATTTTCCAACTGATAATTAACATCCGATAGATTATTTTTGTCCACGGATTGAATCAATTGTGATTGGGCCCAAACACGTAAAACATAATTTTAGCTGTTTCATTCCCTACTAATGTTAGTGGGTGGACTGTCCCCCGGCCTACTCTGTAATACAAAGTCGGAGGACGGGGTGGAAGGCCCTTCCAGCTTCCTTTAGGAATCGTGGGAATTGGTGGGCGGTGGTTAGGGAAAGAAAGATAAGATGGACGAAATGAATGCAGAACACAATGAAATCCTATCTGTGGAGTATCACTGTCCCAGCATTATCCTAAAACTATGACGAAGGCAGTCCATAGGCCGCAGAATCGAACCGGTGACTTCCCGAATGCTAAGAAATGATCTTGATGACTAGACCATGCCTCGGTGCCCAAATACGTCTCCAGATATCAATATATATAAAAAGTTTACGTTGTTATTTTATCGAAAGCGATTTCACATAGTTAATCGACGAATCCACCGATTTCAAAGATTTTACAGAAAGCTCTTATGTCGTAGATGTGCCTTTTCGAGGTTTCATCGTGTTTTGGTGCTCTTAGTTGTGGTTCTTTGGAGTTTTAATTTAAAAAAGATCTTGTGAATTGAATACGTAGTATGGACTAAAGCCGATATGTTATTTTTGATAAGAAGTGGGGATTTTCCCACACGTTTTACTTGTTTGCTTAAATATTGATTATAAAAAAGTATTCTTGAAATTCGCCCTTTGATATACTTAGTACTTTTTCATATAATAGATTTAGGATTGTGTATTCTTATAACTAAATCTTATGAACATAGTAACAACAAGAAGGTAGTGATAAATGCCGCAATTCAATTTTTCTAGGTGGGGCTGTTCCAAAACATCATGAACGTTATAAGAGAGGAATTTTTGTTATTTGTGCAAGTATGTGAACATTAATAACAACAAACTAACGGATTTTTTTAGTCATAATTTAAACCTGACAATAAAACTGGCATCCCAATCGGGGATCATAAATGATCTTTTCTTGTTCTTGTATAAACCAATAGTACCGACGCATCCACTGACCTTCCAAGAAGGGTCACTCACGTATATTTCTCTTTACAAAATCGAAAATATTGGTAAGAATAACAGTATACAATTTATCTCCTCCAAATTTACAAATCTAGACAAAAAATCCTTAAAATTCCGGGCGAGTAGAATACCCACTCAGAAATTTTTATGTGGGTATAACTACCCTCTACACCTACATTATTTGCCAGGCCTGCTTCGGATTCGTCAGAATAAGCGACATTGTAGGCACAAGAGCAATTTTATTTTCTAATAACGATTGTAGAATCCATATGTTCGGTTTTTATGTATTTATAATTTTGTTGTTGTTGTTGGGACGTGATATACTGTGATTGGTGGCAGAGTGCTAGAAAGAGGTGAGCGCGTGGGGGAGGAAAATGTTAGAGACAAACAGTGGTGAGTGGGTATCACCTGTGTTGGTCCCAGGCAAAAAGTGTCTCAAGCCCTAATTAAATGTCTTATAAATTATAAGTTATAATACACCTCAAATACTCCAGTTGAAGGAGTTTTTTTTAAATCAGACAAGTTTAGGATTAAGTTATTTACCTGATGGTCAAGTATGGGCTGAATCGAATCAAATTGTAGTCGTATGTCGCCTCGTTTAGTATGATCATTTGACATTATAATCGGCATCGTTTACCAGCTGTTTGTCCTAATGAAACAGACCAAGAAATATCGAATCATAAAGACGTGCGTTAAACATAAAACGTTCTGTATTATATCAGTAATTTGGGTTAGAATGGCTGCGTTTAATGTTCATTGCTCTAAGTCCGGCGGATAAATTCGAAAGGAAACAATGAAGCCAAATTACACGTAATAAAGTGAGTTCTGCAGGGAACATTTTAAATTATTTTCCGGCCCTTTCTAAGAAATGAACTCGAACAACAAAAGACTTTTAAGTAGCGTTCCAGACAGAGACGGAGAATGGTAAGAGAAATCGTCCGTGATACTCCAGATAGGTATATACTGGAGTTTATTACTTCTGGGATTAATGGTAGCCATCTTCCACGTACCTACCTACGTTTCACGAGACGTTGGAGTTTATCAAATTCAGAAAAGGTGTTATTATAAATGGGCTCCGTTTGACTTCTGTTTCCTCCTTCTTATTTATTACACTTCGTCGCAACCACTTCAGATTGCGTTTTATGACCGTCGTAACAATCAATTTTCTATTCTCTGAGAAGCACTACTTAATTAATATCGTTAAAGCGACAAAAGTAAAAAAGACATAACTGTCTACCACCTTACTCTACTTCAATATATTATCCGGTTTAATATCAGAAATGAGTCAATATTAAAGAACATTAAGTTCGTCGTCAGTAATTTATCGAAACTACAAAACGTGGATCGCAATTTCAATCTTATTACTTCAAATCGACACATCAAAATTAATTTCATTAAATGATTACTAATGATTAGATATATCGTTATTGTTGAATATATAGTCCTATTTCTGAAAAGAGAGGAACCACCATAGGTTTTGTGGGTGATGCCCCTGTCAACATCTTAGACAGAAATCATCCACAAAATAATCAAATCTACGCTATCATTAACCTTGTCAATCAAAAATTATTCTTTTTTATTTCTTGTTGTAAAAAGGGAGGACCTGATATCGCTATTTGCTGCAACATTGTGACTTAGTAAAAAAATAAAGGCTTCATCAGAAAGGTTAGATTACCATGAAAGGACAACATAATCCATTTAGAGTTTCCGAGTTTAGGTTCTTTCTCTCTTTTTCAGCAAAACGGATATGTTTGTTTGATTTGGAGCGAATTAAAATTATTTTGTAAGCTTACTATCGAAAATTCTAACCTTCAAGGGGTTCAACATTTTATTTATGATAAATATCTAGGTACTTTACAAACATCTTGATGATGTGCGATTTCAAAGTGAAGTAGTAGATCTACTTGTATGCCATTACAGGTATTTGTACGTTATTAAACCCTTATTTGGGTTATTATTTTTCGGTGTGGTCGTTGGTTTGAAATATTTCTTTTGTTCCTCGAACTACTGGGGCAATATTTCGATGACATTTTCTGTTCCGTGCGCTTTCTGCACCCCATCGGCCATTCATCTTCATAAGTTCTACGGCAGATATACACTGATACCTCTATGTTGTAATAAATAACCAAATTCACACAATAACCTCTTTCACCGAAACCAATCCAACAATACACAAATACACATATATATGTGGAGATATATACCTACATGTAACAGCTCATAAAAAATGCATGAACGTGGATCAAAAAGGCGTTGACATTTTATGTTACAGTTTAATAATGGAATAATTTTTTGCAAGAATTCTATTACACAATTTAACACACATAATTATGTTAACTATTCGTTAAGAAAATCTTTAATATTTTTTATTAATTAATTAACAAAAGCTTTTGAGACAGCTATTATAAGTTTCAGTGTCTCCTTGTCATAACCTCTTGTCAAAATTCAAAGTTATTTGAGTAACAAATTTCATTGCCATAAAAGGCAAAAATTATCAAAATTGAAAGCAGAAGCGAACCAATAAATACTTCACGATGTCTAACGAATCGTATATAAAATGGTGGATAGATACGAAAAAAAAGTACACTAACTTAATTGAAGAGGATAATGCCATTACAAAATCAGCCAAAGATATAAAGAAAAGAAACCTCGCCAATAAACTAGTAGGCGGTGTTTACATCAAATATTGCCTCCTGGTGCAAGAAATAGATGCCTGTGCTGATCAATTACTTCAACCACAGCAAATGGTCACCATTCGTAGGTTGTTGGATGCGGCAATTATAAGGCTAAAAGAATTAAAAGATTTGCTCGTGGACATTGATATTTCGGAATATCACTATTTCGACGACACATTAATCGAAATGAAATTGGTGCCATCAGAAATTGAAATTTTGCATCCGTACATGTGTTTTCCTCATGATCCTAATATGGAAGTTTTGTTCAAAAGATTACAACAAGGTGAGAGGATCTATGAACCGCCTCCACCTCCTCCACCACCCGTAGACACGGAAACTGGCACTCAAACAGAGGAAGGTGGTGCTCTTCCAGAGGGAGCGGAACTTCCTCCACCAGAAGCTCAAACTGAAGAAGTAAAACCACCAGAACAGACAGAAGAAAAGCCACCGGAAGAAGGAGAGGAAGGAGCCAAAAAGAAGAGAGGTAAAAAGAAAGAAAAACCAAAACCTTTTGTTCCACCTGAGCCAGTGTTAACGGAAGAAGAAAAGGCGGCATTGGCAAGAGCTAAACTGGTAACTGAAGCTGTCCAAATAATTCAGAATGCTGAAAGAGGCCGTCAAACGCGTTTATATGTAAACGAATTAGATATGCTAAAAAAAATGAGAGAAGCACAAAAAGAGAAGAAAAAGACAGCAGAACCAGACCCAGAATTTTTAAACAGCACCGCAACGACCATTCAAAAAGTGTGGAGATCTCACAAAGCAAGGAATATGCTTAAAAGAAGAGAAGAGGAGAGGCGACTTCTCATAGGAATGACTGAACCTTCGTGGAGATCTAAAGAATACAAAATTAAACTAGAGAAAACAAGAGCAGACAGGAGAGCTGTTCGTGTAGAGCATTACAAGAATTACATTCAAGCAATAGTTGATGAGAAAGACAGAGTACTCAGAGTGGTCGCCCCAGGTCTATTTGAAGACATAGGCGATGAAATACGGTCATGGTTTCATCTCTGGTATGACGAAATCAAAATGTTTGACAAATATCCACCCGAAAAGGTAGGAGGATCAATACTGATTGTAAAAGGTGAAACCATGACACCAAAGCAGTTCTTAGACGAAGTCGAAAGAAAGAGAAGGGAAAAGACCAAAGCAGGTGATAAAGCCAAACTGAAAGCAAAAGAGAAACAAGAAAAACTCAAACGAAAAGCAGAGGAGAAGAAGAAAAAGGAACAAGAGAAAAAGAAAAAGAAGCAAAAGGCAGAAGCAAGGCGTCGAGCTCAAATGAGACCTATGGATTTCAAATTTCAATTTGAGAAGATGGGAGTCGAACAGCGTTTTAAAGATAGCATTGAGGAATGGAAAGAGTTATGGGATCCGCGACCGTTTAGCGAGAATCCAGAACAAGTCCATTACATGGATATAATTACGGACGAAAAGTGTTACGAAATGCAATTAGAAGTCCGCGAAAAAGTGGATGAAATGATGAGATTAGAATTAGAACTACTAAAAGAAGCTTGGTGTAAAGATAAGAAGAAGAAATATAAAGCACCTAAAAATAAAGGAAAGAAGGGGAAGAAAGGGAAAAAGGGGAAGAAAGGTGCTCGAACAATTGAAGATATGTTTCAAGAATTGTGGGATAATGAAATTATTCGTTTATACCCTCAACAAAGTTTGGAAGATTTCAAAGGAGATTTTAGTTATAAAAATTGGGATCTTCGACAAATGGAATACGACCCACGTCCATGTATGGCTGAAGTGAGACAACTCATTGCTTTACATTGTATTCTTCCGCTTGGTCTTGAATACTTTGAGAGACCACTCGATAATGATGAAATGATACGACCAAAGTCTGTCTTAATAATTGGTCCGAGAAAATGTGGAAAACATCTACTAGCAAACGCCATCTTTAATCATACACAGTGCGTTCTTTTTGACCTTTCCGCCCCTAAATTGGCAGGCAAATACCCAGGTAAAGAATTTAAAAAGAAATTTCCTCAAACTCTTCTAGCCGTTGCACGTGCAGTGTCACCCAGTATTCTTTTTATCGATGGTGGAGAAAAGCCATTCTATAAAAAGGTACCTAAGCCAGAAAGACAATTTGAGCCTAAAAAATTAGGCAAAATATTAACGAAGCAAATAGTTAAAGCCATTACGCCACAGGACAGAATATTAGTGCTTGGCATCACCAATCAACCATGGGCAGGTGGAGCGCCTAAATTAAAGAAAACCTACGAAAAATTCATTTTTATTCCACGAACCGATTACAATAACGTTTTCATGTACTGGAGGAGTTTTTTGATGCCTTACCATGGAGTTGATAGAAATATTGATTTATCTTGTTTAACGTTATCTTCTCTGTATTACCCTTATCCGGAAATAAAGGAAGCTGTTGAAAAAACTTTAGTACCCGCAAGAATTGTTCAACTTAGTTATAAGCCATTAGAGCAAATTGAGTTACTGGAATCATTATGGTCAATAGCTCCCGAACCTGTAAACGACAAAGAATGGAAAAAGTTCGAAAAAGTATTTAACAAAACACTGATTGGTAGGATAAGAATTATATTCAATAAAGAGGCTGAAAAAGTAAGAGAACAAGAGAAAAAAAAGAAGGAAAAGGCCAAACAAGGAAAGAAGTAAACAGTCTGGTTCTTCATAACTTCAATCCAATTCCAGACGGATTATTATGGTATAGTGGCAACCTCGACAGGAACTTTATGGCATTAACTATGGATTGCAAGATTATTTGGTCAAGTAACATAGCAGTATCGTCCAGACCGATTGTCAGTTGTAATAAAGGCCCAGCATTATATCGTGATTGTGAATGTAATAAAATAAAAATGTGGTTTATTGTAAAGTCCCCAACGTGAAGCTTTTATAGTTAAAATTAAAAAAAATTACAATATCTGTATAATTGATCCTTTCACTTGTTTATCGCAATACCTGAATAAACACAGAAACTTAATTACAATAGGGGTTAGGGTAGTGAGGCGGGTGACAGATGTCATCCACCTTAATCCTCTAAATTCCCTGTAATTCTCATTATCTAACAAACTAATTATAGGAAGAAGAATACGTCAAAAGTCAAGTTTTAACTTCATCCAATAATTTGAAAATGAATTTTAAATTAGACGCTTAATTTTCCTTTTATGAGTCTAATAGTCGTTAAAAAATGTGGAATCCTGAAAAAGTAACGTAAGGTTTCATACACGTAACCAATAAAACTCATCGACAATAACACGAATGGCTAATAACCATTCATATCACCACCTACGCGTGAATATTTTTCCAAAATGACATTCCATAAGTATGCAGGAGATTTTAAAGCGTTATGGAAATTTTGTTTGTGGAACGAAAATGTGCGATATGCCAGTTTACGATTTTAACTCACTTTTCATGTTTGCAATTCATTTCCGCACCCAATGTGACGAAGTTGAATTCGTTGGATTCGGATTGAGTTACGACCTGTATTTGCTTGATTTCGTTTATAAATCTAGTTTACGTATTACACTGCACAGTGTTTATTATTTATCTTTTTTTTCCTGTATTCGTCAATAACACACATATTTCTACTGCCACCGAAACTGTTCACTAGCTGTGCCGGCAACGCGTTTCTGTGACTTTTTTAGCTTTTAATAACAGTTAAAACAGTTAACTTTATATTTTTAATATAATCAAATGAAAATGATGATTATGTCGTAAACTTTAACACATATGACGTTGAATAAATTATATCATTCAGAAATAATAACACGGCGCCATCTACTGGATGCTTACACAACCTAGATAGCAACAGATGATAATGTGTTGTGTCGTGAAATAAACTTAAACCGACATCTGTTAGAAACTTGTGGCACTTATTAATATTTCTATAATCGAGATAAAAACTAGGTTGGACTAAATTTGATATAAACTGGTTGAAAAGAGTTTATTCCACACAAACATTGTAATACGAAATTTTTATACACATAAGAATGATTTTTCTGAACTGAAATGGGGATATTGATTAATTACGTGAGTTCAAAATTCTACCAATTCTTATGTGAGGATACGTGGATCTAGCTCAAGTTAACATTTTTACCCATCAAATTGCTATAATTTCTTCTGCTTATTTAATTAAAATGTTGTTATAGAAGCAATTCTCACGTGGGTAGGATGAGGAGGTCCCAAATCACACCAAATGTGACTGAAAGAAGAGGAGATTAAATTAAAAGAAAGTCAGCTCATTGCCAATTGTGTCATCATTAATAATAATTATAAACTATTGTGGGTTTAAGCGAATGTTCTAAAAATTAATCAATAAAACAGAAATATTCTTCTCATACGTTGAAGGAAAAGGGTAATGAGGTGACTGTAAGTTGAAGTTTATTCGGGTCGCCTTCTTATTAAGAAATTTTATCATTTTTTTTCGAATTCTGGATTAACCATTTGGTCTAAATTGATAACGGATCACGATTACAAATTTTCGATCATGGAAAGTAGCAAATCAATAAAAATCAAGTATTTATAGACAGTAGTTTGTATCACGTTTTAGTTAACTGATCTTTCACAGTTATATGCTGAAGATTAGAGGAAAGTAACCAAATATGGAATAGTATCCCTAATATGGAAAACCAGCATGTCTTGGAAACAAATATTCGCAGGAGTAGTAAGCAGTGGTCGTCTGTTAATCATATAGGTGCGTATAGGTATCCGCAGTGTGGGTGTTTTTTGCATTACTGTCAGAAAACTTTTTTGGTATACGTACAAATTAGTATTTTTCGTGATTTTAATGGAAATAGAATTAAATGTATTGCATGTATGCATTGTATAGTTTTTTGTTTGAAAATTTTAGAGATTTTTAATTGTCTTAATTTATTAAATTTAAAAATAAATGTAAAACAGTCAGAAATGCCTAATATGGAAAGTTTAGGGGGCCCAAAAAGGATAAAATTTTGGAAGATACTGAAGGAGAAATCTGAATCAAATGCCTCATGAGTTCGACACCTGGATTTGTGATTATTGTGAGTAATTTAAAGTAACTTCCCTTTTATACTTAACTAAAGTATCTCATAAGTTAAGGTTGATTTGTTATAATATTTGTAAGGTTCCATATTAGGTTACCTATTCCATAATTAGAGACCTTTATGCTGATTTTGTTTTAGATAAATTATTACATTTATTACTGTTGATATGTAAAGGCGCAATAAATTAAAAAAATATTTTTTAATAATTATTCATGTATGGGTAAAAGACAAAACTGTATTCCATATTTGATTACATTCTGTAACTAATAAGCGGAATTTTATGTGGTGTTTTTAATGATTTAATAAATTAAATGAACAAATAATACTTATAAAACAATTATCTAATATATAAAATTCTCGTGTCACAATGTTACTTACCATACTCCTCCGAAACAGCTTGACCGGTTTTTATAAAATTTTATATGCATATTCAGTAGGTCTGAGAATCGGCAACTATCTATTTTGCATACCCCTAAGTGATAAGGGTTGTCCACCCCTAACTTTTTTGTTATTTTTTGGACAAAATTTTCTATTTTTACTTTATACATATAACCCTAAATTTTCATCCTTATACCACCAACCCCCATCTTTTGATAGCGATATTAGTACTGTAATAATCATCAACTCTCAGTGGTCAATAACTGATCAATTATTATCAATCGATTAGTCATCTCCGCCAGGCGTCTACTGATGTCACTACTCACCCAGCAAACAGCACGGAGTGGGGATGAAAATGAATCAGATTTTTTTAGAATGTTACAGGGAGTTCAAATATGTTCTAAGAAGTAAAAGAATGTTCCATCAAACGTGTGGTATATTCTTACCCGAGCAACGCCATGTATT
Source organism: Agrilus mali (assembly GCA_029378335.1). Taxonomy (NCBI): domain Eukaryota; kingdom Metazoa; phylum Arthropoda; class Insecta; order Coleoptera; family Buprestidae; genus Agrilus; species Agrilus mali. Next base: position 8,510,366 of record CM055662.1, read on the forward strand.
GCTGCTATTAAATATATCTTAAAATTACTTGCCTAAATAATTATCAACTAGGGGCGTTGGTAATGGAAGGGAATCCTAATTGGGCATTAGGGTGAGTGATAGCGGTAACCCTCTACACTCCCCTTACCCGTCTGACTCGCTTGCTTGATCTTTATCACCTCTCTTCTTATTCTCTCACTTACTCTTTAAACTAATTTATTTATACTGACCCACATAGTGGTCTTTTACCCCCAAACGGAACCTTGCAAGTGCAATTATGTCGCATTTCCGTGTGGCGGTTCCTTGTTTCGTAAAATCAATACGTTGCATATTTAAATTAAAACAAATTTAATTAATGAAATGGAAAACAATTAAAAGGAAATATTATTTTGAAAAAATATGAGCAGTATGTGACATTTCCTCCTAATAAATTCGAAATCTCGATTTCCATCTGCAAATTGTAATAAATTGCTGAACAGGAACTTAATTGTTTTCTCGTCGACAGTTGACTCTATCATATTGCACTGTTCGTAACATAATATTAAGGATCGAAGTAAGTTGTCATCATATATTCCGACGAAAATTGCAAAACAATTGAGCCCAGACAGGAATATCTGTCAAATATCAGTATCGAAACCATCGAAGCAAAATACTTAACTGTTGCAGATTTAATTGAATTGTCTATTTAAAAATGGGATTACATTTTGGAGATTTATACAAGATACGAAACATTGTAATATGGAAGCTTTCGCCTTTCGAGTTGCAAACCTATCCACGGAAAGGACACAAAATTGCCAATTTCCTAAGACGTATTTTTGAGGAACTTCCTTACGTTGCACCTGCTTTCATCTTGTACTTCACAGCTAGAAGAGTGTTACCGTATTACCATCAGCAATTCAAAAGGAAGAATCCTGCAGATTATGCAGATGAATGTTAAAATGTTAATGTATTATTGTATGTCAGCATTTTAATGTTATTTTGATTAATAAAGACATGATTAATATTAAACTGTTTATTGAAGCAACCGAAATGAAAGGTTTCAAAAAGTATTTAGAGAATTGTAAAAGAAACATAAATAAACTCTAAATGAATCCATCATAAAATTGTTCCTCTTAAAAATCGAATTGTTCCTTTCAGGTATCTTGTATCTCCCAGTTTAAAATGTAAATTTACAGACTGCATGAAGATTAATACTTTAAATTGTAAGTCCACCTACCATTTAGATTGTGAATTATAAAAGAAAGAAAAGCTAGTAGAAGATTTCTAAGAGATTTTCCTATTTCGGTGCGCGTACCTACAGACTACGTACTGTTAAAACCGAGTAAAGTAGATTTGTTCCTTTTGTTCTGTAAATGCTAAAAGCGAATTAGTCGTGAGTTGGAATGAATAGTTTTTTGTCCCGGAAAATAATGAGGAATATCCATTCCAGTTTTACCTAAAGTTGTTCGATTCATTCGTGCGATTCAATTTAAAAAGGCAATTGCAGCTTGTTATTTCACTGAATTCCAGTTTGGTATGACTGAAGTGCCAATTTTCTTTTCGTGTCGCGCCACGCCGCGTCGCGTAGCGTCCCGTCTCTCGTCGATAGTGCCGTCTCGTCATCGTCAACCCGAACTCCCGGAGCTATTTAGTCTCATTCCAGAGATGCTTGTTCCCGTAATTCCGGCACCATTCTTTCACTACTCTGCTCGATATCTCATACAACGATTGCATAAAAGTTCGAGCTCTCCTAAAGTTGAATTGCTCCCTAATAATATTGACTATACAGGGTGACACAAATTCACTACTCTACTCTATTTTTTTACTAAGATAAATAGTTGTAAATGGTAACAACTAGAATGTGAAATACTTTTTAAGCCTTCTTTTGCTACTTATACTTTTTAAATGTTACCGTATTGACTACCATAGACTTAGAAATGTAAGTATGAAACAGAAACTAATTTGGGGGGGGGGAGGCTGCTAAAGGGATAGTGATAATATAGTGTCATATTATAGTGCTCGTATTTTTTTAAATTGTTTTTTATTTTATTAATTACATTTGTTCTAATTTAAATATGCAACGTGTTAATTTTACGAAACACGCAACCGCCACCGGGAACTTCGACATAGTTGCAGGGTATATGTAGACCGTGACCAACTTCCAAACTTCTGTTTGGGGGTAACTAAAACAGCACTATGTGGTTCATTATAAAAGAACAAGTTAATCAGAAAAGACAGTAAGCAAGCGAGTGAAAACGGTTAGGGTGGTGTAGTGGGTAACCGCTATCACTCACCCTAATGTTCCATTAAAAGTCCCTGCCATTATAAACGCCCCTAGTTGATACTTATTTAGGCAAGTAGTTTTATATATATATATTTGTAATTAGTTTTAAGTGATATCTGTTTTATAACATTTTTTAATTTATTAAATCATTAAAAACACCATACAAAATTCGCTCTTCTTCATGACATGGTGGAGGCAGCCGAGCTTCTTTCAGTGCTACTTTTCGCAGCAAGCATTTTTTAGTAATTGTATATAATTAGTGGTATTAGTTTAATTTGTTTTTTTTTTACTCTCCATAGCATTCGATCTTTACAACATAGTGAAGCATCCTTCGCTGTTTTTTTGTACTTCATAAGTAATTTTTGTAGATATTAAATTTAATGTTACTTGCTGATTTGAAACTTTTTAGCATTTGTAGACATTGAGGTCTTTGTTGAGCTATTTGCAATTGTACAAGTTAAATTATTTAATAAAGAAAGAAGCGAATTTTTACAATGGTCAATGATATTTATAAATATATTCTTTTTAATTAATTGCTCTAAAATTTTTTTAAGGCATAAATGGAACAGATTTTCGTTTTAAATGTCGATTCAAAAAAAAAACATTGTTTCATCACATTGCATAATTTTATATTTACAATATTGCAGTGTCAAATTATTTACGTTAAATTTATGTTGATTAAGGATTTATAATTGACCTGCATTCAATTCAAGCAAAGATTTATTTTAAGTGGACCAGTTATTTATAATATTGTTTTGTTAATCATCTAATCTTTCTTACAAAAATTAAGCTCAAATAGTTTTACCATCTTTAAATTTGTTTAATTGGGGATATAATAACCATCCATTGCTAATAAGACCTTGTTTGATTGAACAATTTATATACTAAAAAATGTATTTTTTATGGCCGAAATGAGACAACACAGAACATATTACGCGAAGCACTGGGACACATTCAGCAATACAATCATGCACACCAAGGAAATGGAAAGCGTAAAGAGGTCAGCAAAATATGGAAATTCAACCAGGGAGAACCCATATATGACAATAGCAAATGCCTAGATTCTATTGGTTGCCCGGTAAGTACATATATCAATTATAATGTAAGCATACACATAGAAAACGGACTGAGCATTCCGTTTTTAGTTTTAAATGCAAATTCTGACAGAAATGTGCAAGAGAGATGAAGCGAATACGTGGTCAGTAGTTGTCTATCTCCAGAATTCTGTTTGGTCACATCACTGATAGTGGTTTTGCAAAAGAGAGATAGATATTGACCGTAGGACCGCATTATCTCATTCTTAAAAAAAAGTGTCTTTTGGAAGAGTAATGAATGGTCAGTCCAAACGTTATGTCAATGGATTTAACCTTGCAGTATGCTGACGATTAGTTGACGTAGTCACACCTCACAACCAATAAAATTTAGGCACCACTCAATGGCACCAAGTATTATCTCCTCAAAGGCTCACTGCACTCTATAATTACATCTTACGGGATGAATTTCAAATAAAACACACTTTGCAATGTCACTTAATTTTATTTCTTACCACTGGACCGGTTTCGACTTACAAAGTCATTATCAACAGTGCTTGCTAATGTTACTTAGATCTAATTTATACCTACAATGCCTACCACTTAAAGAGAGGGAGGGTTAGTTGTTCCTTTTTGGATAACACATTTGAACAGTGGAGTGTATTTGATGTCAATCTGGTCATTTAATAAATTAACATTATCTAATTTATTATATTTAAAGATTTCTAAAGACTCTAGCATGTCTAGTTTTTTACCTTTATTTTGATAATGTATAGGTGTTATAACATTGTCAAATAAATGATTATTTTCAGTAATGTGTTCCGCAAATGTCGAGGAACCATTTTTTAGTCTAATTGCTCTTTCGTGGTCTTTTAGCCTTGTTTTAAATTTTCTACCAGTTTGACCCAAATACACACCATTACAAGACTTACATTCTAGTTTATATACTCCGGATTTGTCCATTTTTTCTATCTTGTCTTTAGTGTTAAATAATAGATTGCTTAATTTTGCATGCGGCTTAAAAGCTATTCTCATATTGACTAAATCTTTTTTTATTATATTTGCGATGTTATCTGTAATATTCCCAAAATATGTTAATGTCCTATATTGTACATTCTTATCTCTTATCCTAGGGTACACTCTACCTATTGCTTGTTTATACAATTTTTTATTTAGTAATTTATCTATCAGTTTATCATTATAACCATTATTCTTCGCTATTTCTTTAATTACACCAATTTCTTTAATCAAGGCTGTTTTTGATAGTGGGATGGTAATTGCTCTATGTATCATAGAATTAAATGCTGCTAACTTATGGCTTGTTGGGTTTTTAGATGTGTTATGTATTACAGTATCCGTATGTGTCGGTTTCCTAAAGATATCAAATTCTATCTTGTTATTTAATCTCGTTAATTTTAAATCTAAGAATATGATACTGTTGTCTTTTTCTAATTCTACCGTGAATTTAATTTTATTGTGCAAAGAATTTAAATAATTTAAGAAATTATCTATTTGTCTGTTTGAGCCTTTAAATCCTACAATAACATCATCAACATATCTCCACCAAAAGGTAATTAGTTTTGCATTCTTGGAATTTAGTATCTTATCTTCTAAATTAGACATGTGGTAAGAAATAAAATTAAGTGACATTGCAAAGTGTGTTTTATTTGAAATTCATCCCGTAATCATGGACTGTCACAAAGTTGAAACCAAAACTATAGAGTTTTTTAAAAATTACATCTTACGTTCCATGTATAATGTCTCCTATGTCCTTGATTGTAAGTTTCTTCAAAAAAAAATTAATTATGTGCAACTCAGTACACGCGAAAGAAGTTAAACTATACCTTTATAACGAATAAGTAATGTTTGGTGAAAGGAAGAGAAAGTACGAGAATTTTCAGGATTTATGTTTTAAAAATGAAAATACATATGTACATATATCAAATTTCTTTCGCCTCCGTTTATTTTTCCAAGTGCTTAAGAAACCGTAAACTATCAATAACTATAAGGAATTAAAATTAATACATAATAATACTCATTCTTAAATAAATATTAATTGTTGTTGAATAAACATTTACTATAATACACTTACTGTAATATAACTGCTTCGAGATGCCGGTCACTGGCAGCTGACTGTAATATCGATATGCGCATGCGCGCCTTTCTATTGTCATAATAGCTTCGCGAGACGAATCGTTACGAAATGTCGTTTCATGGCCTTGAGATTTTACTCTTATCGCGCCCAAAGAAATTTCACTTCAAAAAGCTTCTATTCGTTATATCGTAAATCACATTAATTCTACATTTGGTTCATCTAGGTTAACTTGTATAGGAGAGAAACTTACTTTACACCAATTCCTGTATTAACCTCACAAATTGTCGCTTCAAACAGATTATATACATACGTAACTACTAAGTTAATCACAATAATCAAGTTATTCACAAAAAGTAAATACTAACACGTTAATGCAAGAGTCTTAACCACTTTGTCGCTAAGCATCTTTGTGTAGGTATTCGAACAAAAACGATGAAAACTAGAAACTGGTATTAAATAGACGGTATCTTCATTACGACTGATTGCGAGACCAAAGAACTGTGAGAATGAAATGAATAGCATACAAAAAACGTGGAGATAAAAGAAATTCACATGAACGAAAACAGGTTGTCAACATGTGTGGATGTAGGTATCACACTGGAGAAAAGTATTAAAACAGAATTAACAAAATAAATGCGATAAAGACGTGCATAAGTAGAAAGAACATATTAGCAAATAAGTAAATATATTGATTTACCAATAGCTATTAAATATTTTTTAAAATATACAATTGGAAATATTAAATAGCATCTAGGAAAGCTTTTTTTAAAGATCTAAATGATTTATTGTTTTGTGAAGTTTCTTTTCGGGTATGAATCTGACTTTAAACACATATTGTATTTACACAAAAAATTGAAAGCAACTCCGATAAACAAAAATAGAATGCCTTAGGCTTTTCATATCCCTAAACGCGAAGGAAGACGGTTATGTAATAACTTTTCCGGTTATTTTTTTTTTTTTTTGTAGATTATACATAATTGTAAACCGGTAAGGTAACGGAAATAATTATTAATAAAGAACTGTTTTCTCCATGTTTAAACACTAAGAGAAAAATGATGTGTAAACACGTTAAAAGTTATACCTTATATCTACTTTTATTTACATATAATACATAATAGTTATTTTGTCGATAAATACATAATGATAATGATTATGTAGAGCAGGTCTTTAGTAGATATTTAGGACAAACCCCATGATGGAGCGTGAGGTTTCAGCCGAAGGTTTGGATCAACAGAAACACAATGATGTTGGTCGTAAATATAAAGCAAATCCCTTTAATTCAGGAGACATGAAAACGTATTTTTTTGCTTATCTACCCCTCAATAATTTCAATATCCTGTATCAAAACTCTCTGTACAATACGAAGATTTAATTATTTAGATGCCTATCATTGTCTAAAAACATTGATCGCCCTGAAGTTTCAAAATAAACCATTCAATTCATTTCTGGAATAATCATGGCGGTAACCCCATCAAGTTTTAAAACGAAAATAGAGTTTCAAAAATGATTCAATTGTTCATAATTGAAAAACAATTACACATGGTTATTAACTTAAAAATCAGTAAAAGATCAGGGTCGATAATTTTTGAAACCAAAAAAAATTATAGTAGGATGAAACCCATTGGAAAAGGAAGAGAATATAACAGAAATAAAAGGAAAAATAATTTACGGGCGATCTGAGGTCCGAAAGGGGAAGGGGTGAGTTTTTAAGGGTAACAAACGGTTTTCCTTGATTTCCGGAAAAACTACAAGTCTTATGGAAAAAAGTTGTAAGTTGAAAGTTGTAGGTAATAAACAGATCTATAACTTTTGTATTTACACTTTTTTCACATAACCTCATAATTTATATGAAAAATTCAAATAACCAACTTTTTAGTATTTTATTATCATTTAGAAAAAAACGTTTTTTTCACGAAATTTGGTGAAAAATTACCTATTTATGTCCCAAACACGCTGTAATTTTTTTGATTTGAAATATTTATTTTTTCACCTTATTTTTACTTAATATCGAAAAAGCACCCTCATTTTCAATCGAAAATTCTAACGTCAATATATCTGATTTTTTAAAAATGTTGGTCGACTTTTTCTTCGTTGAAGTCTCTACTTTTTGATGGTGTGAAGAAAAATATACATTACTATGGTAAGTTTCCTCAGGAAATGCAAAAAACGGAAAAAACTAAATTAATGTTTTCAAAATATTATAATGAATAACGTAATGAATATAAAGTATGTGAATTCAATAGTACGATTTGCATGTATATTGATATATTATGAGATTTTCTATGACATAAATGTTATTAGAATTTAAAAAAACAACTTTTTTACTGAAAAAAATAGCAGCGATAACTTTTTTTAGATAAAATTTCCTTCGTTTTGTTGCATTTCCTGGGAAACTTACCATAGTAACGTATATTTTTCTTCACCCCATCAGAAAGTAGAGATTTCAACGAAGAAAAAGCCCACCAACGTTTTTAAAAAAGCAGATATTTTGACGTGAGAATTTTCCATTGAAAATTAGGGTGCTTTTCCGATATTAAGTAAAAATAAGGTAAAAAATAAATATTTCAAATCAAAAAATTTACAGCATGTTTGGGACATAAATAGATAAGTTTTCACCAAACTTCGTTAAAAAAAAGGTCTTTTGTAAAAGATAAAAATAAATAACTAAAAAGTTGGTTATTTGAATTTTTTACATAAATGTTGAGGTTATGTGAAAAAAGTGTAAATACAAAAGTTATAGATCTTTTTATTACCTACAACTTTCAACTTACAACATTTTTCCATAAGACTTGTAGTTTTTCCGAAAATCAAGGAAAACTGTTTTTTACTCTTAAAAACTCTCCCTTTCCCCTTCCCCTTCCCGACCTCAGATCGTCCGTAAATTATTTTTCCTTTCATTTCTGTTATATCTCTTTCTTTTCCAATGGGTTTTATCCTACTATAGTTTTTTTTCACTTTTTACTTTTTATGAAGGCTTCAGCACTGGTCTATAAGACCTCATCCAAATTTATAAAACAACAAAACAAAAATAAAACTGGTAAAGGATCAAAATCTGGGGTTTTCGGTTATTGCAGTCTAATTTACGTTGGACAAACTGGTAGATATTGTAATCAAAGAATTCAGGACAACGATAACCTATATCAATGGAAAAGCTGAAATGAAGGACTTTCTTTCAATGATAAGTTGAAGATTTTAAAAGAACTACTAAAAAAGTAAAAAGCATAAATTAAACTTAACAGAGAGTCTTTTTACTGCTGAGTAAACTAAATTAAATACATTACTAGTAATAATAATTCGTTACCCTTTAAGCCAACATTGATATAATTTTAATCAGATATACTTCCACCTGAAGAGGCCAATTTTTTGCGAAACAAGTGTGAACAATTAAATAATTTTTGAAACTCTACTTTCCTTTATTTACCCATTTGATTATGTACATGTTCTGCCTACAACCATTAATTACTTACAAGTTTTCCCATTTGTTTAGTTTAGCCCAGTAGTTTATGATTAATTTGAGTAGGTACCTAATCCAACGTCACCCTATATAAATGTATATAGATATCAATAGAGTCTGCAGGATGCTGGTTAGTATTGAGCTGTTTAATATGCTGATTAGAAGCGTACGTGCCAACCGGAGTTCCGGCGGAAAGACGATTAAACGCTGGAATTGGGCGAAATTTACTTTGATTTGTGAATAGAGACGATGAGAACGATGGCACCGCCAACGTTAGTGGCGGTTGTGGGCTTAAAATGCATTTGACGGGATTATCGGGAACGTTTGTTCAAAGTTGCGATCATCAGAGGTCAGAGATTGAATTCTCATTCGAGAAAGGCTCAATAATTTCTCGCGAACTCTATTATGATCCACGTCATTGAAGCATAATATTTACACAGACCGTGGAACGTTCTCTACATAATATATATCGATGTGTCGTAATTCTCCGTTTTGAACTTCCCACAAGGATGAAACAAAAGAGTAACGATTGGAAGTGGTCACAATTGTAACCTACGTACATGTTTTCATTTCAAAAAGAATGTAAGCTTAATATCTTTGGAATAACGTTTTTGTGGCGTAGGTTGAGGAGATATTTTAATAGAAAATATTTCTCTGACCTTTATAAGAAATAAGTGGTTTATTGTTTTGTTTTGTTTCCGTCCGTATATAAAAAAAATCAATATATTGATGTTGGTCAATAACATACCGCCTACGTAAGGTAAATAAATATCCTCACCGCACAGGGCGATGACTCGAAAAATTGGACATGAGGAAGCTATAGGACAACAGGGAATAGTAGGACATGAGATGGATTGTAAACACACTAACTGAAGGAAGTTAAAGAAATATTAAAAGCGTAGGCTGATCATAAATAAGAATGTTAGATGCTTTACCTTATTACTGGCTTTGGACTGGATTGGCGATTCTAACCAGCTTTCAGATAATACAAAAAGATCATAAACCACAATTGTAATATCGAAAAGATCCAAGCATATGAAGAAGATTCTATGTAACAATGAGGCTCTAGTTTGATGTTACTTCAGGTTAAAGCTAGAAAGCGACTAACAAATCTGGCAAACATATTATTAGGAACAATTTTGTGGCAAAGACTTTTACTCAAGCAGTAACACTAAATCTACCTAAAATGTGAAACTTTATTTTGCAGTTTCTCATATTTCTTTTAATCAAACATTTTAATGTCTTTTATTCGAATCTCTAAGTGTCTTTATCATAATAATTTTTTCAAAATAGATTCACAAACTCTCCAGAAAAAATATTTTGGAAAATGGACGAAAACTTGCATAAAGCCTTTAAAACATGCCAATTCCGAAGAATAGATCTAAGTAAACAGATCGTACGGTACGTCCTAGAATAATTTATCACAGAAGAAACACCCATCAAACCGTGTAGAAAGATTCTCAAACCTACTTTTATATTCCTTCGACTAGCAAGAGGTGTCCTGAGGGATGAAATAAATGATTTCCTTCACAAAGGAATCCCAAACAGTTTGATAGCAAGTTTCGGCTAAAATACAGGATTCGCTTTATCGAGTTGCATCCTCGAAAAAGAGTTCGAAATTCATGCACGTTCGCTAACATAAAATGAATCGTCGTCCGAGAGAGTAGTGTCATTCCAAGAGCACCGTAACGAAAATTTATGCCCGAACCGAATGGGATACAATCCCATCGATCCCGATAAAACTTAGACGACCTGAGAGCTGTCTCTTCGTGTACCCAAAGTTCGGAAGTTCCTAAAATATACGTGTTGCTCCTAGAAAGCAATTTGACCGCCTTGAACACTGACTAGCTTTCTGTGTATGCATGTATGCCGTACCTAATCGTATTATGTGGGATAACTTTAATTCCCTAATAGTTTCTTCGGATACGTAACCTCGATTTGGAACTCCATTATTTGAGTCAGCTGGTAACCATTATATACTTTTGCACATTTATTTGAACGCAACTAGCTATGGAAACTTTAAGGGTTTATCATCTAATCTGTATGAATAAGTATATCATATATGAAAATTGTTATCTGCCTTCAGAAGAATTAGATAATGCACTAAATACTACTTCGGTGAAAACAGTCCTTCCAATCGAGTGAAGTAGGCTTTCATGCCCGGAGACAATATGGAGGTTTGATCTTTCCGGGTTCGTTTGCCATGGTCTAGATTGGTAAGTTTTACCGGACGTTTCGTCATCAGCTGCGGATGACATCTTAAGTGGCTTGCTGTCTGCTCAGTCGCAGTACGCTAGTCGTTGTGAGCGACTTGCCGATGCGAAGCCGCCTAGAGTACTTCGATCAAGCAGGCAATCACATGCCATTGCAACGACTTGCGTACTTTGACCACTCAGACAGCAAGCCACTGAAGATGTCATCCGCAGCTGAAAACGAAACGTCTAGTAAAACTTACCAATCTAGACCATGGCCAACGAACCCGGAAAGATCAAACCTCCATATAGTCCTTCCAATCCTTGACCTTACATGTAGGTAGCCAAGAAATTTTTGCGATTCCATATATTCTGCTGATTTCATAACAATAATCATCTAATCATCTCCCAGTGTTTCCAAGCTACTTTTAATGACAGAAATCGGTCCTTGGCTGAAGTCGTCAGACAAGCGCTATGCCGCGCGACTGATCCCTACTCCGCTTTCTTGCCGCGCGGCGTCGCGACCGGAGAGCTTACCTCCCACGCTATCTGTGGTGGGGTGTTACTACGCGCATCCCCACTACGCAACCCCGTATAAATACGGGTCCGTAGGCCAAGTAGAGAGACCGAGTGGCATGGTCTAGTGGTCTAGATCTTTGTTTAGTGTTCGGGAGGTCACCGGTTCGATTCCGGGGCCGGCTACTCTGGTCCAAGTTATTCTGTGGTTTCCTTGGATCATTTAGGCAAATGCTGGGGTAGTAATATTCCACATATAGTCTTTCACTTCTCTTCTGTCTTCATTTCGTCCGTCTCATCTTTCTTCCCCCACACCACCACCCACCCATTCCCACGATTCCTGAAGGAGGCTGAAGAGGGCCTTCCGCCCTACCCTTCCGACTTTGCACAAGAGTGTAGGTCGGGAGGGACAGCCCGCCCACCAATATTGGTGGGAATGAAACACCCAAAAGTTTTTAGTTTTTCCAAGTAAAGAGAGAGACCTGCTCTCTACACTAGCTCTCGGAGCTATTAGCTGCAAACCTACCTAGCTGAAAAGCTACCGGCTTCTCTTAAGCCCCATCCAAAATTCGAATAGTGGAACGGCAGTTGTCACTGCCGTTTCTAACACCGTTTCCATCGCCGCCGCCATATACGCCGCTGCCGCCAACGCCAACCAAGGGCCAGCAGCATCGCTCTAATAGTGTTGTGTCAGCGCGCGTCTCCTTAAATGGTACAAGACATTACGTGCACTCTAATATTTTTGTTCTCTTGTCAGTATGAATGTGGGTGTGACTGTTAAATTTGTTTGTAAACATTTCTGTATGAATCTTTGACCTAATTATTTTTTCTTATGTATATATATAATGCTTTGTATGTAAATAAACCCTTTAAACCACACTATCGTTTTACCTGGAGGATCTCCGTAGAATAAAAGGAAAAATTTCTTGGGCCTCGCATCCGTGGCCGTCTCAAAACAAGGACCGAAGCTCCGCCCACCAAACAACGAGGGACCGCCACCGAGCGAACGGCGACACTATAAGCACTTCCACTCCCCAGATTCCTTTTTGAAATCGTTGGGATGGATGAAGAGGAATGAATGAGATGATTAAAATAAAGACAGAATAGAAGTTAGAGTACTTTTAAAATTTGTTTCAAGGGATCAATGCCTCAACCGAAATACTTGAACCAAAATAGAAGGACTGATAATATCAAACCGGTGTCCTCTCATATTCTATTTCGTAGTATAGACCGTAGACCGCTATTCTTCTATGCACAAATGCGAACTTTTCGCCACGAGCGATTGGCCAAACATTATCATCTGGTGGTTAGATGACTACCTTCTAATGCAGATATGAAGGTAGTCTATCCGACCAACACTCTTCACCTTCCTTTTAGTAGTCGTTGGGATGTGAGTGGTGCGATTGTTGAAGGGACAGAAATAAGTTGGACGAACTGAAGACAAAAGAGAAGTGAATCGTTACTTTTGAAATAGTGCAATAGAGTCCAAGGAATCTACAGGAAAACCAAAAGGAGCGGGCCAGTGATTAACCCGGTATCCTCCCAAATCCTAAACCATGGTCTAAATCGCTAGACCATTCTGCCTTTATTTACGAATTTGAGCCTTTCACTAGAGTATAGCCTAAACGCATGTGATAGATGTTGTCGGTCCGTCTGTCAGAACTTCTTACTATAGTGCTACTGTTGATAAGAAGGCAGTAATCTAACAACTGATAATCTTCAGCTTCCTTTTAGCATTTGCTGAGATGGGTTAGTGATGGTTGCAGAAATAAAGACAAAGAGTACTAAAATATTATAATGTAATGGTTCCAGAAATCCATGAAGAAAGTTTAACAAAGGTAGCCACCCCTTTCCCTAAATCTTAAACCTTGAACTCGACAACTCCGCTTTCATGTAAAAACTTGAACTTTGCACCAGAAACAATTTACTAACCAGCATGGTCTGGTAATTTGATCACAGCTCCATCTTATTAGAAATCTTTGGGATCAGTAAGTGATGGATGGGGAGGTAGAGAGATAAAACGAAAAGGACAACTGAAGAAAAGAAAAAGAGTATTTTTGGAAACTAGATGAAGGTTGAATTCCATGAACATAAAAACGTGGACCAACGCAGGTGAATTCATAATCGATCCTACGTCGTTCCTAATCCTTAACCAAAATCTAGACCGCTAGACGACTTAGTTTCAATTTATAATTTTGAACGCATTGCCACGAGAGAGTATCTAAACTGCACTTTCTGGTTGTTATAGAGCGTAGTTTGGAAGTCGAGAAGATTTGGGACCGGTTGTCTTATAATTTCATTGGTTCATGTATGTAATAATGTTCTATAGAAGTATAATGGTCTTCCACTGTATCACACTCTTCATCTTTGGTGTCTCGATCTATCCATCACCGTGATTCCTAGAGAAGGTTAAAGAAGGTGAAACAGCTTTTATACCAGCATCAGTTGGATGGGAGCAAATAAATTTTTCATGAACTTTCTAACACGTAATATCTAATCCGCTTAGCTCTTATGACATTTAGATGATTCTAATTTTATACGAATGTACTGCTTATATCTTCTGCACTGTTAATTAGAAATAGACTACTGTTTTAGTATGTAAATTGCTGATTCTCTACATACATTAACAATATTCATTGTTTATCGTCATTATCAATATCAATTAGTGATGGTCGTCCATTGTTTCATTTTAATTTAATTAATTTTCGCATAAAACAAGATTATTTTCCTGTTAATTATTAATAAATGCTAATAGTGATTAAAATAGTAATGGCGCTAATACACATGTGATTCATAAAGGCAAGCTTAATGATCATGGCATTTTATACCATAATAAATACCAGCTCGGAATTGCCCATTATTCTCCAAAATTGTCATCCATTAGCAAAAAGAGTTAAAACTGCGTTACAAACGACTTCAATAAACACATTACCTCTTTTATGTCTTACTTGTATTAGTTTTATAAAAGAAAATTCAAGTCAAAAGCTGACAATGTTTCTTTTTTTAACTTCTAATGCAATTTTCGTTTCTGGACCAAGAAATACTGTTTCTTTCAAACAGTCAGTTGTTCAGAATATTATGTTAATGCATATAAATCTTCTGCTTCACGGAATACAACAAAATGCAATTTTTGTTTTCTAACCATTAGCGTTTATTTTTTATACATGAAATGAAATTAGAATACGTATATACGAGGATGGATCAAATATAAACGAGCCTTTGCTCATAAAATATTTATTTTGAAAATTTTCAAAAAAGCACGAATTTCTCTATTTTTTGACATATCCCCCTTGTTTGATTATACATTTTTCCCAACGGATTGGTAGTTTATTCATCTAGTTTTCATAAAAAGAAGCAGGGCGGGAGCCTATCCCATTGCGCACAAACGCCTCCACATGTTCATCAGTCTGAAATCGCTCGCCTCCTAGTGATTCTTTTAAGGGCCCAAACATGTGGAAATCACAAGGGGATAAGTTTGGACTATGTGAATGGTGCTCCAACTGAGTCTAGTATATTTCACTGATTTGGGCCTGCATTAAAGCTGCGTTGCGAACTCGAGCAGCTTTTTGATCTTCACTCAGCAACTTTGGGACCCAACGAGCTGAAATTTTTCGGAATCCCCAGTTATTCGTTATGATTGTGTGGACACTCCCATAGCTGATGCCGAGTTCAACAGATATCTGAAGCACAGTGGCGTAGTGGTCCCCTTCAATAAGGTTTCTAATGCGTGCAATGTTAACCTGCGATATGCTGGAGCGCGGACGACGAAGATGATTTATATTTTCGACACTATTACGCCCTTAGTTAAATTCTTTGCACCAAATTTTTACCCGTTGCCACGAAAGCGTTTCATTTCCGAACTGTGCTAGTAATCTGCGCAAAATTTCAGCTGGTTTCACGTTTTCACGTGTAAGAAACTTAATAATAATCCGTTGCGCAACGCTGCTATGCATTTCTTTCTCACTCATTGTGATAGCTACTAACCAAGCAAACACAGCAATACGACGAGTCGTTTCCGTGTCACCTAATATCCCTACTTCAAGTTCCTAACGTCCGTATGCGCCTTGAAAAATTATCCGGCGCTCAATTTAAAAAGGCTCATTTATATTTGATCCGCCCTCGTATATAATAGTATACACACAAAGTTTATGCTAAACCAAAAAAAGGAAAATAAATTGCTTTCTGTTTCTCCATCTTATCGTAATTTGTTGTGAGTAACATCACGTTCACATAGTCGTCAACAATCTAATATAATTTGAATTATAATTATTCAGAGTAATGATTCTTTCTGAAAAGAATTTTCATAGTATCTATAGATCAATATTCTAAAATTGTACAGGAGAACTAAAATATCCTGGAATTTCGTAAATCGAAAAAGGCGTTTATGAAAGCTTCCAATCTTTTCGTCATTTTCCCCGAAATTAATTACGAGGTTGGTAAGTAAATCTTGTAGTGGTACACAATTTTTAATTCTTCTGAAAATCTTGAGCAAACCAGAAAGCCTGCTCGGGTGTTGTTTATTATGTTGAATTGGAGATTAGGAAAGCAATGTTAATGGCTGAATGGAGCAGCGAGAATTTTAATAGTTAACTGATGCTTAATCTGTGTGGTTCAAAAGTTAAAAAGGTTGCAGTTGCTCACTTCAAACTCAACGATGTGAAACATTATGACAAAATTACAAAATTAAATAAATGAAAAAAAAAAAAATTAATCATGTGTAACTCAGTACACGTGAAGGAAGTGAAACTTCTTTGGCGATCTCTATACCTTTATAACGAATAAGTAATGTTTGGTGAAAGGAAGAGAGAGTACGAGAATTTTCAGAATTTATGTTTTAAAAATGAAAACACATACATACATCAAATTGTTTTGGCCTCCGTTTATTTTTCCAAGTGCTTAAGAAACCGTAAACTATCAATAACTATAAGGAATTAAATTAATACATAATAATACTCACTCTTAAATAAATATTAATTGTTGTTAAATAAACATTTACTTTAATACACTTAGTGTAACATAACTGCAACGAGATGCCGGTCACTGATAGCTGACTGTAATACCGATATGTGCATGCGCGCCTTTCTATTGCCATAGCTTCGCGAGACGAATAGTTACGAAATGTGTCGTTTCGTGGCCTTGAGATTTTACCCTCATCGCGCCCAAGGAAATTTCACTTCAAAAATGTTCACCAAAATTTATTCAGAGACGCGACGATAGCATCGGGTATTGCCCATTATCATGTACTATAGTTTGTACTCTTCATAATGGGCAATGCCCTAAACAATTGTCAAATTTTTAAATAAATTTTAGTGCACATTTTTTTGTTTCATTTATTTAATATCGTAAGTTGCTCACGCATAAAAAGGCGTGGTTTGTTTGATAACATTTTATGTTCTGTGTAGGATATAATTTACTCTAACATAACAAAACCTTTAATGAATGGTTTAAAAGCTCAAATAATATTTTTGGCGTTCATTTCCCGAAATCCCTTTTGTTGCTATATTTTTTAATCAAATATCAATCGAAGATTTGTATATAGTTATTTTTTTCAATCGTTCCAGTATTTTCCTCTTTTTTACGCGGCTAGCCCTTTGCACATTCGCTTCCCATTTCAACTTTTATCTATGCATGGTTAATGTGCCCAGCGGAAATAATAAAAATTTCGTTTGAAAACAACCAATAAACCGGCACTCTGCAAACAGACGAGAACGTGAGTTTTTACGCGATAACTAGGAAATTTAGTGGAACGTGGCAAATGGGGGCTACAAATGCTCGCTTACTAAAGTGTTCTATTGGCAATTTTGTTTACTGACCGCCACTGCATTCTATGTTCCTCCATGCGATTTAACATACGATCGTTATACACATGCCGCAAATTTTGTCGATTGCCTGAAAGCAATGCGCACTGAAATTCAGGTAGTGCATTAAAACGCCGTGTATTTTGTAACATATCCCTCATATTAATCAGTTAATCACTGCAAATGTTTTGTAATTAACCATCAAACATATTACAAGACAGGAACTAAAACAACAAAAAATTTTCAGGAGAACAAAATTTTTATTATTAATTATTGTTGTATTCAAAATTTATTGTTCTCCTCAGAACATTCTATCCTCTTGGTCCACAATAGTTCCCGCCTTGTGATATTTTTAGATGTCATGGGACTTCAAGAGCTCCAGCAGTCAATCAATAAAAATTCATTTCATTGAAGTAATCATTAGGTAATCAATACATACGCTGCTTCTAAATATGTGACAAAAATGTCTGGATAGGCGCTGGTAATCATCATTAATCATTTAGATATTTTGATGTTCTGCCAACTATAAGAAATAAAATACGCACCTGCTATAATAACAACAAATAGGTACTTACCTATAATAAAAAAAAATCATTTGTTATCCTAAATTAAAGAAACGCTTCTCATAAACGAGATAATCAGCGTAAAATTAATAATTAATAGAACACTTAATTACTACTACTACTCGCTGCAAGTGTTAAAGCCACACTTTGTCCACATATTGTGCAACCAAATTACATGCTCAATTACCCGGTACAAAACGTTGCGAACACATTTTATTTATCTAGTTGTAGGTGTAACGTAAACAGATTCGATTAATTAAAATGACCTCCTATGACTGAAATGCATTTCCCTGATCATTCATTCCCTTTATATTGTAGAATTTTTTTATTATTAAAAATACATAAAACGGGATGTATCATTTTTCAATCACCGAAATATTTGAGCCACTTTATTAGATCAGCAATCGTGCAAATTATTAAATTTATTCTTAAATTCAGTATTAAATTAGTTGTCTTTTTTCTCTGAAATTATTGTATTTTTCACAATCACCCTAATACTGCAACTTCCATTAATTTTAAATTGATTTTTCGTTTATTTGCTTTGTTGTGTTCGTTTTTTCATATATACTTATTAGATAACTTCATATGTATTCCTCTATGGGATAGTTTAACTTAATTTTTGTTACTTACCACTTCTTGCCCCTTTCCTTCGAATATTCATATACGTATGAAAAGGACAGAAAATAAACGGAAATACTTTGTATTTGATACCTTCTGTAAGCACTAATGGGATTTTCTTCCAAAACTGACGTATTTTTTCTCTTCAAAGTCACTTTACGAGGGCGGATCAAATATAAACGAGCCTTTTTAAATTGAGCGCCGGATAGTTGTTCAAGGCGCATACGGGCGTTAGCAACTTGAAGTGGGGATATTAGGTGACACGGAAACGACTCGTCGTATTGCTGCGTTTGCTTGGTTAGTAGCTATCAGAATGAGTGAGAGAGAGATGCATAGCAGCGTTGCGCAACTGATTATTATTAAGTTTCTTACACGTAAAAATGTGAAACCAGCTGAAATTTTGCGCAGATTACTAGCACAGTTCGGAAATGAAACGCTTTCGTGGCAACGGGTAAAAGTTTGGTTCAAAGAATTTAACGAAGGGCATAATCGTGTCGAAAATGTAAATCATCCTCGTCGTCCGCGCACCAGCATATTGCCCGTCGTCGGTTAACATTGCACGCGTTATTGAAGGGGATCACCACGCCACTGTGCTTCAGATATCTGTTGAACTCGGCATCAGCAATGGGAGTGTCCACACAATTATAACGAGAAACTGAGGATTCCTAAAAATTTCAGCTCGTTGGGTCCCAAAGTTGCTGAGTGAAGATCAAAAAGCTGCTCGAGTTCGCATCGCAGCTTTAATGCAGGCCCAAATCAGTGAAATATACTAGACTCAGTCGAAGCACCATCCACATAGTCCAAACTTATCCCCTTGTGATTTCCACATGTTTGGGCCCCTCAAAGAATCACTAGGAGGTGAGCGATTTCAAACTGATGAACATGTGGAGGCGTTTGTGCGCACATGGATAGACTCCCGCCCTGCTTCTTTTTATAAAAACGAGATGAAGAAACTACCAATCCGTTGGGAAAAATGTATAATCAAACATGGGGATATGTCGAAAAATAGAGAAATTGGTGTTTTAGTGAAAATTTTCAAAATAAATGTATCATGAAGAAAGGCTCGTTTATATTTGATCCATCCTCGTATTTCAAATAAGGACCCTACATTTTTGTATCTTATTTTTCAATAGAATCAAAATCTAGGATTTTTGTCTTTTATTATTATTAGCGTCAAGTATTGTTGATGAAAACGTTACTTAGTTATATCAAAAAGCCTTATTGTTTTTCTGAAAATAGTTTCTTCTGAGAAGAATGAGTCCAACAACTTGGATGCAACCCCTAAATTAACGGTCGTAGGACGTTTCAAAGAATTCAAAAAACCTACTATCAATTTTAGGCTTGTTTAAAAGTTGTTCTGTTCATTTTCCTCAGAAAAATCACTTTTCAGAAGAAAAAAGATAAAAAGTTAAGATGTATATTAAATAGTGAAAAACCTTATTGGCACAAGTTACAAATGACACCGTCTACGTGACCCTAAATTTATTTCAGTTTCGTACAGTTTCCTAAATTTATTTCAGTTTCGTACAGTTTTCAAAGATACCATAGGAATTTTAAGGCAGTACTTTGATCAAATTAAATGATGAGAACCTTCTCATGGGAGAACATATCTCACAATAAATTAAAATACCACCAATTGTCTATTTTATTGATAATGGTTTGGATTATAAGATTTGAACTGATTAAGTATTATTCCTCTTTTTTTTAAGAAAACCTAGGTACCATTTAAGAGTAGCACTTGATATCCATAAACATTAATTAATACAGGATTTTGTGTTCGATGGCGTTTTATCCTTAAAAACGCACGTGTTATTATCTAGATTTCATGTCAGAAAGTTTGGTCTTCAGGCTTCCGTGGTTGCTGTCGTTTGTCGAATGGTTTCCAGGCTGTTTCAGACCTTCTGAAGAAGTCAAGACAAATAAACCGACCGACCCGGAAACCATTCGACAAATTCATGTCAGAAGTTTTTAAAATTAGGTAAAGTTGGTACGGTATTAAAAGAGTCAGAAAATGAATTACGATTGGTCGGAAATACAATAAACAAATTTCTGAACTTCACTATACCTCCTTCCGAAGTTTAAGAAGCATCATAAACAATCAAACTGTACCTACATGTTTCGTTTATCGCATCATGTATTTGATGTAGTAGTTTCTTGTACTCCAAGTGTAATGAATGAATTGAATGTTAAAGAGTGGAAGATAACAAAAACTTTTGGGAAAGTATTTAATCATATTAAAAAACTAGCTTTGAAGTGAACGGAAAATACTATAAATCACGCTCTTCCCGAACACTTTGGCAAACACACGGGCACATGTATTATCGCGTTCAGAAAATGTCACTTATTGATATTGAACTCTTTCCGTCCATTTTCGGCGGAAATCCATTTTCATGTTGTACATGCTCTCGATTGGCAGGCAAAGGTTCGTTTATAGCCAATATTCATATTTTCGCTGCCATAACTTTCAATCATTGCGCCCTTTTGCGATGCGCTGTCCAGTTAGAAAAATCGAAACTGTACGCTATGCTGTCGGTCCAGTTGAAACAAAATGACCTATAAAACGAAATAGACCAATTCAATTTGATGATAGCAAACAGTTATTTAACGACATATATCCGAACCGTACGATGAAATATATAGGCATGTAATAGGTAATGTATCTAGCGTATGGATATGTATGGTAGTACACTTGAATGTAATATTCCACTTGAACGATACTTTTTTTTTATTTATGCATTAATTATGCACCAAGCGGAGCCGATTCGATCCTGGTAACGAGAGGGTCTCATAAATGAAAGGAAAAATTGGATGTAAAGTTTGAAAAATAAATATACACGTTGATGATGTTTACCCCTTTGCACTCGCAAAATGAGTTTGCTTAATTTCAATAGAAATAATTTTTACAAACATATTTACTCGTACATATCCATTATTAATGAGAAAATGTACGATATTTGGTGAATATAAACAAAAAGGTAAAAAATCAATGTTCATCGAAGGGAAGAACTCCATCAACGAGGAGGAAAATGCAGAAATGTTGTAGGGAATTATAATAATTGTATAAATAAAGTATTTGGTAAATATGCAGGAAGTTATTGAATAATGGATTCCTTTAGATCAGATTTAAGTAAGTCTCATGTATCTTATCAAGAACCCCATCTGTGGCCCTGTTTTAATCGTTTTATAAAAATTTAAAATAACTGTACGTAAACTGGTCGGTTAAGTAGGAAGGAACTGAAGGAATTGATAAAAGACCAGAATAAACTCGTTACAAGTTAACGAGTTAGTAACCTAATTGTAAAATTTAATCGTTAAGTTATAATATTAATGTATCTACCCATACGTGGTTAGGTAAAGGAATAACGTTAATTGATTATGGCCTGATACATGGTAGAGGGTGAGGGAAAATAATAGATAATAATAAAGTAAGGGAAATGATGGGTTCAGACCACTCACTGCTAGTTAAAAATTGGAATGAAATAACAATATTGACGAGTGAATGCTTAATAAAGAAACAAATTAATACGAGTGAAAATAGGATCCAGGATTTCGGAAACTCTAGTCAAAAATTTATGAAGTTAAAATTGACAGTTTGAAACACCTGTAGATCAAAACCTTAAATTCTTCTATGTTAAAAATAAACACAGACTTTAAAACTTCCATGTCCTTATATGTGATGGAGCTGCAACGTTTCGATTGATGTTACATCTCCAGTAGTCATCAGGTAACTGACATCGAAGTCTTCTGTTATTACCTTTGGTACCATCTTACAACCAAGAGAATTATTTTGGAAGGTATTTATTTATGTAGTTAAATATGATTCAATCGAAATTATTTTGAACTGTGGTTATTCTAGACAAACAAATTTGTGAAATTCTCTGTATATCTCAATATCGACTTCAAAAGTAATAGAAAAAAATTACAGAGACGATTAGAAAACGCTTTTAATTCTTTTTTACTTCGTTAGTTATTTCAGTAAACAAATATTTCTTTTTTGTTGTGAACGAAGTGTATTAAAGAGGCCGTTTGGACAATGCTGAAATGGAAAACTTTTCTTCCGTCGCGTAAGCTTTCAATCGTAATTAATATCGATCGATTAATCTCCTGTTCTTTTGTTGGAAAGCTACCACGTCATGCTGAGTCGCCCTTGTCGAAATCCAAAGAAATGACTTCCATTTAGGGAACCGGTGGAGATTGAGGCCTTGTCAACGAAATTACTAAGACCTATTCTTAGATGAAGCGTTTCGCTATTAAACATTTAAAACTTTTGTTTCAGTGAAGCAAATAACACATCGTTCAAGCCTCTTGAATCAACGACTTAAATGAATTAAATACAATACGAACTGTTTACCTTTTTTTACTACTTTAAGTCTCAATAAAATATCCGCGTTGAAATTTATAATAACTAAATCAAAATTTACAAAAAACTAAAATGCTTTTTGCTGCTTGGAGTTCCCTGAAGATGAACTATCAATAAAACATTAGCAACTATTGTGACTATCCGACCTCCTGTGAAATTTCACCTTTCTCGTCTATAGCGACATTTTACACCCTACTTCTATAGGTATTCCTAATTTTTATGATTTTTCTTAATTAGAATCTTTTTCCCTCTTCAGCACCTCAGAATCATTAATTAAGTACCTAGTCACTGAATAGAATTTAATTTTATTATTGTGTCTTCTAATCAAAAATCAACAATGTGCCTTATTTCAGCGGATTTGAGGAAGACAATGAAAACATCTCAAGAAAAACGCGATGTTTTCAAAATATTTTCGGTTAGAAATTTACCGTTTACAAAGCTTAGTACCGTCAGTCTCAGGTGAGACAATAAACTGTGTGAAAGTAGTTACTTGGCAACGTGACTCAATTCTCGCGTTATTTCCACATCCAGGATCTGTTCCGGGAGCCGTTTCGATACAATGGCGAAATAAATTCCTCTCGTTATCGCGCTATAAGTTTCAATTTAAAGTCAGTAACGTGCATGCTTCGTATATGGAGCTAAGTATGTACGTGTATAAATGTATGTGTGTACATGGTGTGCATGGGTGTTCAATTCCAACCAAGCAAAAGGTGCAAAAATTGTTGTTGCTACGATCGTTACTTTTCATTCAACGAACGCTGAACTCCGTCGCATTTATGAAAATGCAGGTAACGAGACGAAAATGGAACGATTGTTTAGCTTTTCGACATACATTTTTCATGACAACGTTTCGGCATTTATGTAGGTATAATATAACGTATCGAATGTTCTTAAAAGCAACATAAACATTACTAAAAGGTCTTGATTTACAATTCAGTCAGGGAATCATAAGGAGGTCAAAGCATAAGGTCACAGGAGCATATCTCCATTCCTACTTTCAGAAGAGGGAATATAGAAAATTTAGAAAGAAAACTAAGAAATTCAAATTATGCGAATAACCAAAAAGTGTTGTACCACAAATTGAAGATATTATAGATTATACATCTAAATAAAATGAATTGGAGGTCATGGCTACATTCAGACTAGATTATGAAAAGAGAACGCGCATACGTTGGAGGTATATGACAGGAGATGGACAGGAGCGAACTGTGTTGGCTTTGTTAAGAAAAAAAGGAAATTCTAGAACACATATTTCAAAGATAAGAATTCACAAAACTTGAGGGAAAAGAAGTTGGAAGCTACACACGCTGGGAAAAAAGAGACTTGGAAGGAATGTGGAATATCATATCTATGAGAAAATAGAAACAATTGTGGCGGTAAACGCACAATTTTCGTAAATATTTTGTACTAGCTTTTTGCCCGCGGCTTCGCCCGCAGTGGAGAAATTAAATAAGTATGAGAGATAAAAAGTAAGGGTATAATAATAGAAATGAGTCAATATAGTAGCAGAGTAAGAATTAACATCAGCGAGTAAGATCGGAATTCCTTCGGCCGCACCGACGGTGACGACAATATCTAATTCAATTGAATATAGTTTCAACTGTTTCTAATTTTTCTATATTTATTGTTATTTTCTTCTGTCGTTACATGCAGTATAAAACTATTTACATTTTTGAGGTTATCCATAATTTTTGTGGTTAGCTGTTAGATCTTCTAATACAGTGGGCCGGTATTACAGTATTCAGGGTTGAAACTTCATTACTATGATGCTAGATGGCGTTGAAGTAGCTAAATTTGACGATATTTTGACAAACAATTTTCTTATGTTTCGTAAAAAAATTTTTATTTTTTTTTTAATAAAAAGTATCCTATGTTACTTCTACTACCTTCAAGAGTGTATGTGCAAAGTTTCATGATGATCGGTTAAGTAGTTTTTGCGTGAAAGCGTAACAAACAAACTTACATTCGCATTTATAATATTAGTATGATATGATATTTTATTTTAAATTTATTTTTCTAAATTGTTTGTAAATATTTTTCACTTTTTTATTGTGTATATTTTCATTCATTCATATTTCTTATTTTTGGTTTATTTTGTATATAAATTGTTATTGTTAGTGTTTTCTTTTATGGGTTAATAGTAGTAGAGCTTTATTAAAACAAAATGTTATGTTTACATTTCCACATACACAAGGAAAAAAAAAGAAACATATTAGATTCTCCAACATACAAAAATTTTAATATTTATACTAATTGTAAGTAGTTCCCTTCCTTTTCCCTTATATTCATTTTTCCGGTGTTTCCTCTCCCCCCCTTTTCACACCTCTTCTTTTTAAAATCTGCTTCAATAGGGCCAGACCACTACCATCCGCATTTATTATTCTTCCGAGTTCCTCCCTCTCATTCTTCCCCATTACTTCTTCTAATACATGCTCCATTGATTCACTCTTCTCTCCACATATTCTACACAATCTCTTACCCTCTTCCATCCAAAACTTATTCCCATTACACTCATTCCCCGTTCTGAATCTAGCTATTATCTCTATACTTTTTCCTTCTCTTAGATACCCCGGCACCTCATCCCCTTGCCATTCTTTCCACATAAACTCACTCATACCTTTCGCGTATCTGGATTCCCAAATTTTTCTCAAATCCCCACCTCTTACTATTTCATTACATTTTTTCCCCACCATCCTACTAACATTCAATCCCTTTTTTCTCCACTCCTCCATTTGTTATTTACTTATTGCCATTTCTGTTAAGGCTTTATCCCTTTCCACATCATATTCGTTTTTTGTCCCGATCACCAATACCTTTTTCCTCCATATCTCCTTTCTTATGTCCCCTTCCGGTAATTCTCCCAATTTTTCTTCATATTTTACAACCCTTCTTCTTGTATCTTCCACCATTTTCCCACATTTTGTTTTCCTTCTTAAAATGTAGTCTGGGGTACTTCTTTCTAAGCGCAACACCCATTTTATAAATATTTTTTACTATTCTATACTCTTTCCATCCCCATATCTCAACTCCATAAAAGACTATACTTTTTACTAACGTTTTAAATAGTACCACCCTTCTTTCCCAGTTATTGTTGCATAATTTTTGTCCTATTCCCCATATTCTCCCCAGCAATGCATTTGCTTTAGCTGCTTGGTTACTTATGTGCACATCGTCTTTGTTGTTTTCTGTCAGCCAAAAGTAGTTGTATTTTTTAACCCTTTCTGTCACCTTTCCCTTCCATCTTAATTCCTCTTTCTCTTTTTTTCCTACCTCTTACCTCACCGAAAACTATTATTTTGGTTTTTTCACCATTCAGCTGCAAACATTTTTTCTCCAAGTACTTTTCCAATTTTTTTGTCATTTACCTCATTGCACCTCAACTTGTATATATTATATAATATAATATATAATATTTTATTAATATTAACTTTAAAGACGCTAAACAATGAAGACACAAAAGAAGATTACACTACAAAAAAAAGATACTTTTGAATAGACAAAAACCACAAACGTATCTACGTTATTCTAATAGTGTAGTACGTCATTGGAATTTACAGGACAAATTTATTCCGAGAACAAGCACAGGCCTTTTGCTACTGGAGACGAAAAAATCGTAAATAATTTCTACAGTTGGGTTAGGTACAAAGATTAAAAAGGACTCTCTCGGCCAATACGATACAATTCGATTCAGAAGGAATGTAACATAATATTTGCAGTGCCGTACACAAAAATAACGTAGCGTTAAGAAAGAAAATGTTTGTTTTATTAAACTGCCGTTAATGTTTATTTGCGTCCCTATTTTATACAACGTCAACACAAAAGGATAACATCAGTGACACAATAAGTGTCATGTCAAGGAAGTGTTAATAAACAGTTTTATCAATTCTTAGCATCTTTTAAAGAATAATAAAATCTTTCTGTCACATTTTTTTTGTTAAATTGGCTTCCCGTTTTTATATTGGTTTCTTTCTAAAAACTAAGTACTAATCATTTCATGGTGAGATATTTCATTCCAATTTCGTGGCATTAAAACGTTTTTTAAGCACCATTAATCGAATTCAATTGAACGAAAAGACTTAATAACTATCATAAATAAAATTATGAAGATGCTGGATATTTGGAAAAAGTTGGGTCTATGAAACATATTTTATACATAACGGAGGTAGGCAGTTAAAGTGGATAAATTTATTATTTTTGTATGCAGCGAAGCTTTGGTTCCGGTTCGTTCCCTTTCTGGGTCAGAAATAATGAAATATAAGAAACGGAAAAGGACGACCATCATATACTGTAAGAAAGTCCTTTCAAGTTGTAGTAAGCCTTTGAGAATTCCCGAAAGTTTCGCAATAATGTTCGGACTTATATCATATGTTTGGCGGCTGGAGAGGTCCCGTAGGTAAACTTCTTTCGGATATCGAAGAACTGAAGTCAAACAATTTTTATTACGTGCTTTTTTGTCGTCCAATCTCAGATATATTGGTACATAAGGCCATAAATTTAGCAAAGGGCAGGCACATCGACCGTTTTTTATTTAAGCAAGAGAAAATTAAACTTTAAAAATCATTTAAAGAAGCACTCTGACTCTATTGTAGTCGAAAGCCGGAGGGTATGGCGGAAAATCTTCTCCAGCTTCCTCTAAGAAATGTTACAGATGAAATAGACAAAATGAAGATAGAAGGGATGTGAAATACATTATGAATATTTGTTTTGATTATGAGACATATTAAGTATTTAAATTCCTTGCAGTACTTTATATGAGACACAATATGTTGGTAGCTTTAGTTTCAACCCTTTACAACACATGTTCTCTAATACATATGAAAGTCTTACCTCATTTTACAGTGTGTGCTTGTTCTCTTAGGATGAAAAAGACCCAGCTGCTCAGCTTTGTTCTTTCTCGTGTCCTTTAGTGCATTCTACTCGATTTTTTCTGTATTTTAGTGCCAACCCAGCAGTTACTGTGTATACCTCACCTGTATTACTTTGTAGTTCATTATTTAGGCGAAATATCTGAATTTCTAACAAAAGGATAAAACAAAAGTGTCCCTGAAGGGCTCGCACGTCATTACTTGCTTAATGGCTTTCTCTACGATGGTTGGATGTCATCTTCTTGTGTTTCAAATGTAAACAGTTCCTTGACAAGTACCTACCATGCACAAGTGATCAAAAATCTCATTACGAAATTTTTGGTTAGAGATCAAAGGCTCAACAATTAATTTAAATTTGTGTAACAGTCTCGTTGCAAAACTCTGTAGAACTGTTTGCATAAACTGCGAAAAAGGTATTATACAAATAGCGACGTTTTGCACTAAAACTTAATGAAAATGTAAGGAAAGGTTTTCTACTTATTTCCTCGAGTTGAATAACATCCCCAGATGTTTCGCCTTTAAATAACTTTCTCTCTCTTATATATTGTATTGCTTAATTGGTTTCTAGGCTGTTGAAACTAAATGGACTGCTGAGATGGATTAGCTGAGCTTTGAATTACTTCTGTTTGCTTTTAATTCACTGGAGAGAAAATACAAATAAAAGTCCATATTTGTCAAAAACAAAAAAATACTTTTCCTAGGAAACGTCATCAAAGGAAGAAAAATTAATCTAAATTATTAGTAGTAGGAAATGACTTTTACTACATACAACTTAAGGCAGTGAACTCTTCTGAACCTCTGAAGGCACTATATCAAATAAAAAAAGTTGTACTTGGCAGCAACAACATTACGGAAGATATTGTAAATTCTACATTTACCTAATATTTATTTATTTATTTATTTATTCATCCAAATGTTTACAGAGTATCAATACAAAGTATAAGAAACCTGTAAACCCTACAGAGATATAAGAATATAATGATGCTAAAAAGGGCAATAGTCAACCTTATGGAATATGACAGATTCCACGATGTCTGAATTAATTGTCCATCAAGGTTAAGAGAGTATATAAAATAAAAATACTGTGATGAAAAAAATCTCCTCACCATCATCAAGGTAATTATTTATGGGCAGCAAAAGACCAAGGCATGGCTAAAATAATCTTGTTTCGGTCTATCACCTAATCTTGATTTTGATCTGTCACATTTTTAGTTTTGGCTTTAGTTTAGCACTTGGTCTAGGTCTTGAAGTGGCACATTTCAGTCTTGGCCTAGTACTTAGTAGAGGTCTTCGCATGACACATTTTAGTCTTAGCTTGGTTTTGGTTTAACATTTAGTAGAGGTCTTGGCATGACACATTTTAGTCTTAGTCGTGGTTTTGGCCTAACATTTAGTAGAGGTCTTGGCATGACACATTTTAATCTTACAAGCTTGGTTTTGGCCTAACATTTAGTAGAGATCTTGGCACAATACATTTTAGCCTTAGTCGTGGTTTTGACCTAGCTCTTTGATCTGGATTTGCTGGTCTTTGACATTACGACTTGACATTGTACTTGGCCTTACTAAATGTTCACAACCAAGGCAAGACAGTACAAAACTATAAGACCAAGACTATTAAAATGTGCTGACCATTATTTTTAAATGGTCATACAGTAGACCATGTCATTCATTAAATTCACAGTATTCATAAAAAAATTTGAGTAAATCTTCTGGATTACAGATTTTCGTCACTAAGTTAATTGACAAGACTGTTCAGTACGAGTAAATATGTTACAGTACTTATTTGTGTTGGCTGATGAAAAATGTATTGGACGTGAAACACATATATTCAGCTAAATTCCCACTCGATCGACAATTGAAAACTACGGTTGTTTCGCAAGTGTTGCCGGACTTTTCTAATAGAACTCCCGTCACGTAATTCTTAATGGAATTTCAGTCAAACGTTCATTGAAACCCGGACAGCGCTGGGTTCGGTGTTGCGATACCTTTGATTTATGCAGTTGGCAATTCCCGCTCGAAAATCCCCACGAGTGCTTTTATATCGTAACCACGGAATAGAATAGGACTTGGACATTACAAGTGTGTATCGTGTATGGTAGCTGGAACCATTAGTTCCTTGTCTTTTACACTACTGAAATACCATAGTAGATACTCCACTGCAACGTCTGCCCCGGAAGGCTCATTCTGGAAAAATGTAATACACCTTGGATAACCACATTAGATGTTTGTTCGCATAAAAGAATTACTTCGGACAACATTGGGATGTAACGAAATTGGCAAGGATTTAAGAATGTACAGGTATTTTTGAACATTACACACAAAAATTGGTTTATCTGAAGGAATAAACCAGTTTGACCTTCTCCAAAGAGGCTTGTCCTGAAGTTTTGGTACCCAAACCGGTTTCAACATCAGAAACTCGCATTTAGGTGAAACCGGTTTTTAAATTTTAAACCAGAGCAAAATTTTTTTCGGATTTTTCGATGTCTAATGATGTATGATAATGGGAAAGGGGAAATCCATCATGAACCCTTTTGAAAATTATTTTTTCAGAAACTTTATAGGATTCGCTTCGTTAAGAAAGCAAATATAATTATATAAAAAATGTCAAAAGTTGATTTGATACATTACGTAGTGTGAAGTAATATTATCATTCATTTTTCTTCTTTTCGGTAAATTTTGGAGTCTTAAAAAGTAACATCCATCTCGTCCTATTCAAATGGAGGTATACGGTTAAGGTTAGTTGTAGATATGTATTGAAAAATGTTCAGTTTGATGAAGGTTTCCTTTTTTAAAAGAAGTTACATTCGGCAATGCTTCCCCAAATAGAGATTAGGATTCAAAGAAAGTTAATTGCTAATGAGAATTATCACGTCTTCAAATGATTGAAGACCAATTCTAAATAAAAAACAAGTTGGATGTTTATTTTCCCATTATCTTCGAAACAATCATTTACACTTCCTGGTGATAAGCACATCCTCTAAAAATTGAGGAATGCCATTCATTGTGTTTAGTACAATAAAAAAATCCTATTGATTATAGAAACTATAGATATCGAATAACAAGATATTATTACCTGTTGTATGTACTCTTCCATATGAAAAAGCCACAATGTGGCTAAAAAATGACTAGACTAACAGTGAAGTTTTGTAATAAACAAATTGTAGTGTGTTTCTGCTATTGATTTTAGGGAGGCTTATTCATCCAATATTTGAACAGAATTGTAAAATTGCGCGTTTTTGAAGGTAAAAAAATGATAATCCACCTTCACACGAGTTGAAGCCAAATCGACACAAAAAGCGGGCGAGCAGGTGGAAAACGTTGTATAATTCCATACAAAATTCCCCAGTTGGTTTTTTAGATTGAAAATAAACAAATGTTCTGTTGGGAACGACAAAAGGAACAACCCATTAAATTTTAGGGAAGAAAAATAGAATTTTTAGTATTCACAGTATGACAATGAAAAAGTCGTTTTCTTTCGAATTTTAATTTCCGATTACCCGATATATGTATATAACGATGTTGTATTATAACCAGTTTTTCATCTCCACTCTGCCTAGCTGTTCTCTTGCAGCACAGCTGAAATACATGATTACATTTTGATGGAAACGCAGAACGAATAAATTCAATTTCTTTGAACCGTACAAAAATATTTAAATAAGAATTCCCAGAACTTATTCAAAAGGAAAAACGAAACTGGCCATACCGTTCTTTCATTTAAAATTTTACATAATCAATAATATGCAGGAAAACGATTTTTATATTTTTTTTCGTTTTTTGTTTCTTTTCAAAACAATTATTAGCTTTGTGTGGAGATGCTTTTGAGTTTGTCAAGACTACAGAAAATTCATATAAGATGCTTTTAATCGTTTTGAGTCAGGTATGTTAATATACATGAACACAGTAACAAGATTAAAAACAGGGCAGGCAAGAACACCGTTTATGAAAATACATAAAAAGCTGAAAAATATGCCTTTAGAATCCGTTTACTATCTAATAAAGTCTTCAACATTTTGTTCTATGAGATGGAGGCAGAAACCCTTACAGAACCATTGTGCAAAAAGAAGGTACAGATTTCTCTAGAATTGAGTGATGTAGGCTTTCATGGCTGGAGACAATATGGAGGTCTGAATTTTTCGGGTTCGTTGGCCATGGTCTAGATTGATAGGTTTTACCAGACGTTTCGCCATTAGTTGCGGATGACATCTTCAGTGGCTTGCTATCTGCGCGGTCGTAGTAGTGAAGTGAAAGACTATCTGTGGAATATTACTACCCCAGCATTTGCCTAATGATCCAAGGAAACCACAGAAAAACTTGGACCAGAGTAGCCGGACCCGAAATCGAACCGATGACCTCCCGAATGCTAAGCAATGATCTAGACCACTAGACAATGCCGCTCGGTCGTAGTACTCTACTCGTTGTTGCAATGGCTTGTTATTGCCTGCTTGATCGGAGTACCAACCTAGACCATGGCCAACGAAGCCGGAAAGATCAAACCTCCATATTTTCTTTAGAATATTTAAACTTCCATGGGTGGATGAAGCACGCACTGCAGAGTAAAGTTTAACTAACCAATGTGAAATTTGATTGCATGTATGTTATGTTGATAGGGTTGATGACGATAGCAAGGCTTGTACTCTCCTTCATCGATCGACCCATGCATATATGGAATGGTAGACGCAGATCATGCGACCAGATAGAGAACTGATTGTAAGTCTAAAGTCAAATAAATACTACTTTAACGGGAAACCGAAATTTTCAACTGCCTCCTACAATTTTTCATAATGAAAAATGCGGTCGTAGGCCAAAAGCTTCCCTGCTAATATGGAATAAGTATTACTTATGAGGAGAAGCATTCATTCCCAGTATAATCTGTAATGGTCAGAATGACGTTGATTGGTCTGGTAAACCAATTTTCCAATTGGAATAGGATAAAAACAATGCATCTCATAAATAAAGGTAAATTTTCAATTTAGAAGACCCTTGTGTAGGTACTTGTGCCCGTTTCTGTCTAAATTCTTTAGGTTTTCGAAATGGTCGATCGCTCGACAGAATTAAATTTGTCAGTAATTAAATGAACGATAACAAACGATAACATAATTAAATAAGGTATCCTTTTTTATTCAATTTGACGCATTGAGTGCCAAACTCGTTCGTACCTGCCCCTAAACTTTGCCTGATTAATAAAATAAAAGCGTAACGGTAGGAAGCTGTGTAAGTATTTCTTAATGTTTTCGGGCAGGATTTAATGAAGATGAAGATCATTGGGAAGGTCTAGATAGTAACAACTTTACTTCGAAATTAGCGAATGCTTTGCTCCGTGTTCGAATTACTTTTGTCTAATTTAACAATAATTAGTAGGAACGTGGATAGGTAGACGTTGTTAGTCCGAAGGGAAAGATTCATTTGCGAAATATCAAGCTCAAATTAAATTCCCGGGCGCTTTTTGTTAATTTAAATTGAAGTCGGGCAGGAAGGGAGTAAGTGAGAAAGAAAAGGAGAGTGGAAGGGTAGAGTTAGATGATACGGCAAGGTAACTAATAAACTGTTCTATGGTTTTGTTTTCGGACAATCACAGTGTTCTGCACTGGCTGGCGTGCTTTTTGCTAGAACTGGAATGGTAAATGCTTAACTACTTGCTCTAAACAAATTGAGATTAATATCACAATCTGGGGAATTATTGCATATAACTTTAATAAAGTCAGATTTGATTTTGACAAATATTAGTTGTGTTGCGTAACCAAATACAAACTTATTTCACTAATTAAAGTCTAAATACCAAAAATACAATTAACAGATACTTTAGACATTACGATATCACACATTCAACTTCTTTCGAACGTTAAAGAATATAAGCTGACCTCTTTGATTAATCCGAGTAAACAAGCAACCCACTTTACGTAAAGGCTTTAACAGCTCCTCACGTATTGTGGGTTGCCTCTCTGTACGTAGCAATACGTAATGTACGTAATTTTTAAAATTGATAGTCATACGACGATAATCAGTTAATTCCCGAAATAATAAAATTGAAGTCCAAAAAATTAAAAAAGGTAGTATTTTATTTTAATTTTGTTATAAATCGAAAAACAAAAAGTGGTTCCTACGCAGGGATAAGGCTAAATAAACATTTTATTTAAATACAATAAAACCTTCATATAACGGATTAATTGGGGGAACAGGGCGTTCGTTAAAGCTGAAAATCCGTTATATAAAAAAAGATCTACAAAAACTTTTTTTTTTAATACTTACACTATATTTAGATTACAAAAACACAAACAAATTTCTTTTTAATTGTCTTAGGTCTCCTAGGACATTCGTCTTGAAGTGACATTGCTGTTTTGCTGTTTGATATCGAAGCACTTGCTTTCGGCAATTCTATTTAAAAAGGAATCAAGTTTGCTGTTTTTTTGTAATCAACTATCGAAAATTACAAAAATGTGGAGGCTGAAAAGGTTTACGTATACCACAGACTGGTAAATGTTCCCAAGAAAGAACGAATGAACATTTTAAAACTTGAACTACCTACGTAAAATATTTATTACCCAAAAACTATGGATTTGATAATTTTTTTTTTATTTGGCATATCTACTATAGTCCGGTCAAATTAGACCAAAAAATGCTCATGAAATAAATTCCCACCAAGCTGAAAATCAGTGAGATTGTTTAAAATATGATTAAAAATAAAATTTGAAAGTTCCCCATCTTTCCCCTGTATGGAAAAAATTTTATTCAAGGTTAAAGGTCAAAAAAATGAGTTTTTCGCGATTTTCAGCAAAACGGTAAGTTTTATCATAAAATTACCCCAGACAAAAATTATAGATCAAAAAATTATATATAAAATATGTATCTCTAAAATACCCCAAAATAAGCTATGTGACAAATAAATCCCCAAGAACTAGAAAATATTTAGTGCTAATAGAAAAAAGATTGTAGAGGAAAAATTTTCTCCACAAGAATTCCCCTCAAAAATATATCCCTAAAAAATACCCCAAAGGAAAAAAAATCCCCTATTATTTGGGGAAAATTTTCCATACAGGGGAGAGATGGGGAACTTTCAAATTTTATTTTTAATCATATTTTAAACGATCTTACTGATTTTCAGCTTGGTGGGAATTTATGTAGCTTCGAATGTCTAAATTGACCGGACTACTATAATAACAAGTAAAAATTCAATGACTGAAATTTTAAAAATAAACTTTTGAACTACAATTTAAGAAATTAGTTACCAACATATTTACTATTGTAATATTTTTGTTGATATTGCAATAATATCGCCCATTTATATCACTTATTTAAATAACTCCTCAGAAAATATTCAACTACAAATAACGTTAAAATAGCATACAAAACATAAAATACTTTAAGCAAACATATAAAAAAGAATACACATGAAATCAGCTAAGGAAAACTTGTTACGAGTTTATTAATCAACTTGTAATTCCTGTAATTGTATTAACTGAACAAACTTCTGAAAAGCATATAAAGTCAAACAAAAATAATGAATTAAATTCAAATAATGTCAAATATCTAATCGAAAAAAATATAGGTACTTTTAATTATAATATTGAAACTCTACATGTACTCTATTGAATGATCAAGTTTTTTTTTTTTAATTACCGCCACCCACCCCCCAACCTTAATCCACAACTATTCCATTCCAGAATAGGAAAATAGACTTTTAAAAAAAATGTATTGATTCAAAGCTACAAAGTACACACGATACTCGTCTATTCTGAATCTAGAGATTACCTGAGTACATGTTTCCATAGATTGTGGGTACAATCAGTGGCGAATTTACACCTTTGCCGCCCGTAGGCTATTCAATATTTGCCGCCCCTACTGACACCTGCAATTCTATACCCTAATTCACAATCAATTTTTTGTCAATGAAATTGCAACTTTATGATTGTATTACGTATATTTTTATAAGACTAATCAACAAATATTGATACGAATTCGTTAGGATTAAAAATGTAAGAATGTTAAGAAGAACTTTCGTTGAATGGATATTTACAGCTTTTACTCATTACAATATTATCATAATTTTCTTTTTTTAATTATCATCATTCTAAGAAATGTATAATATTTATGAAATTCTGCTCAACAATATGAAATTTTTTACGTGTAAATTTATTAAATTTTTGTTCTACACTCAAACAGGTTGTTAATATCATCAGAAATATCAATAGAAAAGTATTAA
Organism: Agrilus mali; assembly: GCA_029378335.1. NCBI lineage: Eukaryota > Metazoa > Arthropoda > Insecta > Coleoptera > Buprestidae > Agrilus > Agrilus mali. The sequence goes on from CM055662.1 coordinate 8,546,297, forward strand.
TTTTCCACATATATATATATTTATAATATTTGTAATTGTTATTTTTAAGCAATTTTTTTTCGGATCCCTTATCTCTTCGAATAGATATATTTATGTGGTGAAATATATTACACATTAATTGAATAGTGTGGGTGGACCTAAAGAAAAAATTATGGCAATAATTAATTTAAAAAATTGGTAAAAATACTAAATTTAAAATGTAATACTTAAACGCTATTGGAATATTTGAAAAATTCAAAATCACAATAGTATATTTTATAAATAAGCGTTTAGTAAATTTTCATATACAGACGTTAAAGTATTCAGTATACTGTATAGCAATAAAATATTGTAATTTTTGTGGATTTTTGAGCCTCGTTTTTTTCCGTGCATAAGATAATAATTTGTTTTATTTCTGTAAGACAAAAAAATTTTTGAGCAAAGTTTGCCGCCCTAGGCTCTAGCCTATTCAGCGTGCTGGTAAATCCGCCACTGGGTACAATTTAGACAGTCAGCAAATAATGACCCCTTGTATATTGCCTTAACATATAAGACTTGTGTCTTTGTTAAGTTTATTGTATTACTTCTGAAGAAACATAATTTAGACGAAACAATTGCAAAGTCCATTGTACAAATTTTGCGTTTTATTATTTCCTCCCTAAATAATGAAAATGAGTTTTCATCAAGTTCATGTAGAAATAATTAATCAAACGAAATATAAGTACACAAGAAATAATGTAGGTTATTTTAAATAACCAACTAGAAGTATGCAATAATCTTTTCTTAAATCTAAATTTCTAAAATAACCCCTTACCTAACTTTGTATTTACCTATAATAGGTATCTTATAAAATTTAAAATGGTATTATGAAGTGTATCAGTCAATCAACAACTTTGGGGGCAAATTAAGTTTTAATTCGATATTGACAAAATTTCAATTTCAAAAAATAACAAAACCTTAAATGCGTTAAAGCAGTTAGGTTGAAAGGAATTTGATCAAATTACTTCCACGCCCATTTAAAAAAAAATAAACACTATCGTTGTTGCTGTTTTTAGGCATAGATTGCCAATGACGTATTTCGCAAATAGATTCAGTTACATAACACATACTGACTGTTTTTTATATAAGCAATCTTAAATTTTATTCGGTTGAATTAAAAAAATTAAGTTTGCATGTCATATGTCATCCCCCTGATGAAGTTTCTTTGTAACAAAATAATCATAGCGATTGTATAATAAATCCTTTTAAAAATCAAAATCAGTCCTTTTATTTTATTTAATTTAATATTATTAAGTGTCCCGACAATGACAAACGTAAATCTGGTCAAAAACAATTTTAAAAAGTTAATCTTATCGACTGAAAAAGCAAAAAGAGGTTACTACACGAATTGATCCTGTTGTCAACTACTAAATAATTTCTAGTGTTTTATGCATCTACATTGTGTATTGTCGAAACTTTGGAAAGATAAATGAATAATTCTGTAGACAGGTAATAGCACGATGCGACATTGTGGTTTTCAGTAGCATATTACCCCCGTAATCATTGCAAAATAATTTATTAACATTGGTGACACCGCCTGATGAGTGCGAAATGCCATTCGAAAACACCAAACATAAATTACCATTACGCATTTGTTACTTTTCATTGACATATACAGAACATGAGTCTGTGCTATCTAATAATGTATATTGTATCCATTGAACGTTAATCTTCACGTTCACCATCTCAAACGTAATGTTAGCAAGTTTGTAAATAATAACAGTTTCTGCTGACAAAAAATTTAATTTACCTATCCTGTTCAACTAATAGAAACTTGGGTCTTTATTTTATATCCACCTGTTCAACGTAGACTTCTAAATTGAAATTTGCACTAAGGATATATTTTTAATATTAGTAGTTGGGTTTATTTGACGCAGGTAGAGGTTTCCAAGTAAGCAATATTGTCTCCTTTATTAAAAAATACCGATAAAGAGGTACATTCTTTCCACTTAAACTTTATAGTCACGAAACGGTGTTCGGTTATTTATGGCTATTAAATGTGACTGGGCGCCCAGGTAAGTTATTCACTTAATCTGGCCCAGTTCGCACTCGGAATATTATATGGTCCATAAATTTTTCTTAAACAGTAACTTCCATGACCGGAAGAATATAATCCACTGACCGGATATTCTAACAATCGCATTTGCTATCGTATTTCACCGTGAATTCTGCTTCGGGTCGTAAAAATCCGCGTTATCGAATAATGCTGAACTTCGTAAACTCAAAATTTTTATTTCACTACCAAATTATTATTCCTATATCTTACCGCTTACAAACGGTACTTTTGTGTTATAAAACAAATTAACCCTTATGCTATATTAACTGCAAGTGGACCTGAGGACTACAGTGGAGAACAAGGAAGAACATTATAAATGGTATTATACTCTTCATAGATTAACGCAATAATTAACAGAAGCATTTCCTATCAAAAGTCGTCAGTGCCATCTGAGGTTAATTAGTTATTCAACACATTAACTATTAGCCTGGAAGATGGACAATTAATGGAATGGAATAATTAACAGTTCAATAATCGAATGTAGTACATTTTGTTCGTTCAAGTTCGTTTTGTACTTATGTAGGTACATCCAAATAAATATAATTTAGTAACGTCTTTTGGTTTCGAGGAATTAGTTACAAAGTAAATGTTACAATGAACAGTGCAGAGAGTGCATAAGATGTTTATTCAATTCCTATCTACTAGAGCATGGGTCGCCAAACTTTTTTGATCATCGACCCCTACATACGCAATTTATCAAAATCTCCGTCGACCCCCATAAAAGTAATTTTCCGTTAATTAAAATAAAACTTTATTAGATACTGTGTTGTACATTTATTTTATGATTTTAAAAATTTATTAAATTATTGGTACATTGTGTAACAATAGTTTTATGAAATATATATTAATGATAAAATTTAAACACCTTAATATTTATTAAATAATAAGTAATTATAAATAAGTAGAAATAATAAGTAAAGTAATTACAGATTTATTGCTTCTTAATCAATAAGATTAGTGTGCCTGGTATTTTTTTGCAAGTTTCGCTATATTGGGTTCAAAATTGGTCAATTTTAATCTTAAATCCCCTCGAAACTCCACACTTAATTTATTTCTGTACTTACTTAAGCTTGAATTTACGTGACTGAAACCGGCTTCAACCATATAGGAACTTGGAAATGCTAGCATAAATGGCTGAGCTATTTCGTAAAGTTTTACATATTTTTGCATTATATTTACACATAGATACTCAATTAGATATGTGTGATTTGCGTATTAAGAACTGTTTTTTCTTCGACCCCTAATCGACCCTTCCGATTCAGATCGACCCCCGCTTTTATTAAATAGACCCCTGGGGGTCTATACAGACCACTTTGCTGACCTCTGTACTAGAGTGACCATTCGTCTCGGATTTTCCGGGCCAGTGCCGGATTAAATCCACGTATGTACGAATATGTTAAAGGTTAATCAGGCAAAAGTTTTCATTTTTGTAATTAGTTTAGTTTTATTTTTTATATAGTTTTATTAAATCAATAATATAATCTTACAAATTACTATATAAAATTCGCTTTTAATATGAGAATATACGAGGATGGATCAAATATAAGCGAGCCTTTGTTCATAAAATATTTATTTTGAAAATTTTCACAAAAACACAAATTTCTCTATTTTTCGACATATCCCTCTTGTTTGATTATACATTTTTCCCAACGGACTGATAGTTTTTTCATCTCGTTTTCATAAAAAGAAGCAGGTCGGGAGTCTATCCAGTTGCGCACAAACGCCTCCATATGTTCATTAGTCTGAAATCGCTCGCCTCCTAGTGATTCTTTGAGGGGCCCAAACATGTGGAAATCGCAAGGGGATAAGTTTGGGCTATATGGATGGTGCTCTGACTGAGTCTAGTGCATTTCACTGATTTGGGCCTGCGTTAAAGCTGTGATGCGAACTCGAGCAGCTTTTTGATCTTCACTCAGCAACTTTGGGACTCAACGAGCTGAAATTTTTCGTAATCCCCACAATTTTGTTATGATTGTGTGGACACTCCCATGGCTGATGCCGAGTTCAACAGATATCTGAAGCACAGTGGCGTGGTAATCCCCTTCAATAAGGTTTCTAACGCGTGCAATGTTAACTGGCGATATGCTGGTGCGCGGACGACGAGGATGATTTAAATTTTTGACACTATTACGCCCTTCGTTAAATTCTTTGCACCAAACTTTTACCCGTTGCCACGAAAGCGTTTCGTTTCCGAACTGTGTTCACGTGTAAGAAACTTAATAATAATCCGTTGCGCAACGCTGCTATGCATCTCTTTCTCACTCATTGTGATAGCTACTAACCAAGCAAACACAGCAATACGACGAGTTGTTTCCGTGTCACTTAATATCCCACTTCAAGTTGCTAACGCCCGTATGCGCCTTGAACAACTATCCGGCGCTCAATATAAAAAGGCTCGTTTACATTTGATCCGCCCTCGTATTAAATATTTACTATTGACAATTCATACGGGTATTGGATTAAGTCAGCAAAGATGTCACCATGCATGTTCACCCTTTGACAGCTTCCGTGTAAGGTAGCGAATCTTCCCTTTGTGACCATGGCATCCTTCAGTATGTTGCCTTGTGAAGAGAGTACACTTCGCGTGTATTCATTGTATTCATTGAACATCCTAATAGGTACTAGTTGTAAATTGTTAAGCACAGTGGCGCATTGCGAATTACAATCCCTAGCATCTAGGGATGATTCCGGAGCGGATGTAATGTGAGAGTCTATCTTTTGTACTCATTATACTTGTCAGTGCCATTTCTTAGTGAATAAATAACATTAAGTAAGTCATTTAATAAATTAATAATAAGGACAGTCCATGCATTCCTTGCGGTTCAAGGGACCTAATCAGTTTATTAAAATAACTACACGAAAAGAGGTACATATACAGGGTGTGACATTTATAATGCTTGAAAAAAGAACCATGGCTTCCTGACACAAAATACAACAAAAAAGTGTTATAATATTTTCCAATATAATGCCGATTGAGAACGCAAATCGTCTTCATACATTTGAACCTAAAATGTGTTTGAATACGGCCCTGTAAGACAACTAACCCGTCTCTTATTGTTGTCTGGTGGAAATCGATACAATGACTGGCTACTCATATTTTTCCATCTCAAAGCTGCAACTATTTGCAGATCGCCAGGACCGGAGTCAAAACTATCATAATTACCTAAAAAACACATATGCTCTAAAACTCAATACTAATAGAACATTTTATGTTCCAAATGTTAACACACTAAAGACATTAACAAACAAAGCCAATGAAACGTCGCAAAACCGTCGTATTTCTTCCCGTGCCTGTCTACTAATTCTAGGTTTTCCACTGATTAGCCAGGAATACAACAAAACCTCATCTTTATAAAATAGTTAAGAATTCGTCCAACAATTCTTCGTTCATATCATATTTTCATTGATTAGATGATGTCCTACGTACGAGGTTGGATTTAGGAGATGAGAATCAGTTATTATTTACAGAAGGATGACTAAACTTCATCACTAATAATGTTGAAGTTTCATAATCAAAAAAGTTAGATGTTTACACAGCTCGTTCAACTGAGGATATTAAATACTTGTTTATTGATAAACACATTAGGTGGTTATATTTCCTTGAGTAATTTAGGTCGCAGAATATGCACCCTTGCGAAGGCTGTAATTTACAGTGACAAATAATTGGAAGTGAGCTCAGTTTACTTTCAGATAGATTTCTAATGTTGCAAAATATTGCACTTGAGTATATTAAAATAAAATTAATAATTAAACTAAGAGTAAAATACTTACTCGAATCGGATTTTTGTTCATTTAGTCTAAACGCGCAGAAATACTATCCAGTGTGGAAGTCCTAGGGTGTATTTTCATGCTGCTGACTATTCATTACTATTTTTATTAAAAGTACTAGGTATCTGTAAACTGCTTTATGGTTTACTAGGCCACATAACTTTATGATATCGTCGTCCTTAAACTTTTAAAATACGTTTGAACTTTGACATTTTCACAAAAAGAGTATAAAGTTGTCAAACATATGCCCTGAAATATAGTGGGGCTTATTACGTCCTGGTTGTGTCTTGTTGTCCGGCACATTTTGTGCTTGCTCTTTTTCTTTCGCTTTTGCAACAGTTTTTCCCGTTTTCCGTTCGCCCGAAAACATTTTAAATCACGACCTGCTGCGCTTTTTACTGGCGCTCCAAGGCGAATTTAATTTATCATCACTTTTTGTACATTCAGTCAGTCGAAATTTTTGGGACCGATTTTGTTACAATAATAAACGAGGAAAAGGGCGTAGCCCTAAAGTCAACGTTCTGCCACAAGAGAATACGACGAGTTCATCTGCAGAACAGATGCAAAACTTATTTTTAATTATTTATTTATTCTACATGAAAATTTATCCATATTTAAAAAAACATACTCCAAAGAACATTAGATAAATAATAAGGACAAAGTGTTATAATAAAGTGTTTTCACCTCCAATGTGTCTAAATGCTCTGTAAATTCTCATAGTTCACTTCCATCTACTCTGACATCACGGCCATGCGCAGTCGACTATCATGCTCTGACAACAGCTGAAGGATTTCGAAGATTGCTATTGCGCAAGGTGGCTGACTGCGCATGGCTGTGAAGTTAGAAAAAGAGTGTTAGAGATAAATTTTGAAAACTTCATCGCTCCAGCTACTGATTTCTTTTGTAATATTTTGGAATGTGGGAGAAAAATAGTTTTGTAAAGATTAATGTGATCCTATACATTCTTTTAGATTAATTTATTTTTTTTAGAAATATTAGTAGGAACTAAAGGCACAGTTACCTTTATAATACACCGAGAATAAAAGAAACTGGAATGGTTTCAGTCCATGAAGCCTCTCAACCACTAATAAGACGACTGAGCCTCTATTTGCAAGATTTCAATTAAAAGTTTTAAATTGTTTTCTTTGGTTTTGTATTCTAGGGACTGAATTAAATTCAATTTACCCTTATTCAAGACTTCCCTTGATTTATTTAACTAACTTGCTGATCTACCTTTACTATCAAAAATTATATTATAATCTCAAAATTGTGGAAATAACTTAATATGTTCAACTTTCAAACATTTTCGATTATTTTAATATAGTAACTAACATTAAATTAACACGTTGTTTGTTGAAAAGTACTTTTAGGTTCTGTTTTTCTTTCGTCAAAATAAACATCATGATACATTCAATTTGTGATATTTGGTATACTTGGTATTTAGAAATACAAACATTTTCATTGTGGTAAAATTTTAGAAGGGTGCTCAACCCACTTCTTGTTTATTCTTTCGGAAATATAAATAAGAATAAGAAATCAGTGCTCGAAAGTTTATTTGTACTTTTTAATTTCAGCTTTCTGTTTGCGGATTGTTAATTTTATTAGTATAAGAGTAAATAATACCCTTGCATATTGTTTCTTCCTTCATGTGTATCATTTCTTTCAGTATCTTCGTTTTATATTCAATGAGATGAATTTCTATGTTGGTTGTAATCGTATTAAATGATTACCTATAGAACAACATGATGAGAGCGGATATGAAAATATAATACGGTCGGAACACGGCTGTGTATTAGGTATAAATTCGCCTTTAGAATATCATTTATCATCATGCTATGCTCACATAATACAGTCCATGGATTTAATTTGGTCTTTAAAAACTTTCCACTGTGTTAAATGCTGGAAAACACTTTATGGTTGTAAAATTTAAGATTAACGGTAGAAAACATAAGTGTTATTATAAATAATGTAAAACTTAACCGAAGAATAGGCACCAAGTGATATTATAAAACATTTATTCAATGTAGGTAACAAACACCATTTTCTTAAAATGTTTCAGCGAGAAGCTCTTATATTTAAATTCCAATTTAAGTTCAGCTATAAAATGCTATGTTATTACACCACGACAAATTATAGTTTTATAGACGACAAGCTTTGCAACTACTTCCACTTCCATTAATTTCTTAATGCTACATTTCATCCATAGTTCACTAACACCATCTCATCAACTAACTGCACTGAAAGTCGAGCACATTACAATGTATATTTATCAGATGGGACATTTTCGACAAATTAAGTCATAAAATTAATGCTCAACATCCTTTTACATTATATATATATTGCATATGCACAAAAGGAATAATGGTCCGATTTCAAAAAAAAAAAGCTCAATAGCTTTCTTTCTCATCATTCGATTCTTCACCTCCACTTCTTACCCTCCGATTCACCGTTACTATACAAAGGTATTTGTTTTTATTCTAATAAGCCAATACCACATTCTCGATCCATTTACTCTTCCCCCCCCCCATCTAATAAAGGATCCTTTTAACTCCACAAATACTCTTGAGACAGTATATATATATATATAGTATACAACTAGCTATGCCCGCGACTTCGTCCGCGTGGAATAGTGACTTTCGGCAGCATTTAAAATTTTTTTCTCCTATATTTTTATTTTCTGGCCCGTAAGCCTTTTTGCCGACGTCATTACACAAAAACTTTTATTCCTTATTTTTGCCCCCTTTAGGGTAAAATTTTTACAAACTTTAAATGTCGTATTTATATCTAATCAAAAGCCTAAAAAATAAGTTTCAAGCTTCTATCTTTAAAATTTACGGAATTTCCGCACAAACTTTTCTATTTCAACCCCTTACAACCCTTTTTTCGCATAAAAAAGTAGCCTATGTCCTTTCTCAGGCTCTAGACTATCTCTGTACCAAATTTGATTTAAATCGGTTCAGCAAATTTTGGGCGAGATTGTGTAGCATACAGACAGAGTTACTTTCGCATTTATAATACTCCGCGAATTCATTTTCATCGATTTTCCCATTAGAATAAGATATTTTCCCGCAGTAAAACGTAGCCTATGTGTTAATCCAGGGTGTCAGCTAACTCCATACACAATTTTATTAAAATCGCTCCAGCCGTTTAGACGTGAAGAAGTAACAAACATACACACTCACAAACTTTCGCCTTTATAATATTAGTGTGATTACAGGAATTACACTAAATGTCTGCAAGGTCAAATCCAATTCATGGTAATATACCATGAGACATCTTGAGACATAAGCTTTGCCATTTTTCATAAGATTCCGAAATATTTCTATTTCTGCTTTTGCTCCTCATTAATCAAATTTTACCTTCCTCATGTACCTAACTTATTTTTTTATACAATTAGTGAACGTTTCTATCATCACCGTATATGATTTCGTGAAACACTTAAGGACAGATTTAGTTCACCTGGTATACAATATACCATTATTGTGTATTTGGCAGTTAAACTCATCAAAACAGTAACAACGTTACTTGAACCATCCCTGAATCGAACAATTCAGTTAGTCAACGAACTTCACTGCGAGTACTAAGCACTGTTTCGGAAACTACGTCGAGGAATATTATTATAACAACTACGAGCATTTGAATTACATGGCAAATACATGATTAATGGCCAGGTTTAATAGCGAGTGTATGTACGAATTTAGGTTGGATTTGGAACTTGGGGTGGTATATTTTGTTACTCCTTTACGGATGACCAGTTTATATCTTCAGTTATCTACATTAAATAGGGCATAATTCAACTAAGCCATGTTTTAACACTAACAGTTCATAAATGGCAAACTGTTAGATACAAGTTAGAAACACTTTAAATACTATTATGATTATATAGGTTTGTAAATCGGTTTCCTCTCAAAATTTTTAACTTTTATCACCCACATGTTCTTCTATCCAAAACAGAGGTGTTACTTGCTATTGCACCAGTTTTTGCAAAACATAAGATTTTTCTACTTGGATACTTTGCGTATGATAAAATAAATTCAAAGTTATCAACAATATTAGAGAAGAACCACAGATAGATCACGATAACTATATGACTATAATCCAGTATTCTTTCAGGTAAAGGTGTACTCTAACTATCCAACAAATAAGTTGCAAACATCTTCAAAAAAGTTTTTTGATACAATTCGAAATAAGCATCAAAAATTTATTTGTTTACAAAAAGGGTTTGTGAGACTATAAGCAATAGGAAGTCGGGACAGACTTATATTTGGCTTTGATATTTTGCTTGATACTAATCGTTGGAATTTTGGGGAAAATAAGCTAAATCTTGTTTCATAAATACTCGATTTGTTTCTGAAATTGATAGGGTTTTGGACCCTGCGCTTGTATTTACCAATCATTTAATGTTTGTAATTTATTTTTTTTCCTTACACTCCCTTGCTGTGTAGCATGAATAGTGACTGCCTGTTTCTTTATTCTTAGCCTTGTTTTTATTTGGCTTGTCACACCTTGTTTTTTCATTATCTTTAATTTTATTCATTTATCCTTCTGTTCACTCAGCATAGCTTTTGTTGTTTCTCTAAGCCTTGATCTTGTCCATGTAACCCTGGCTTTGTCTATTCAGCCTTGGCCTTACTCTTTAACCTTCGTCTTGTTTACCTAAATTTAATGTTATTCATTTATCCTTGGTCTTGTTCCTTTAAGTTTTGATCTTGTTCTTGTAGCCTGGCCTTATTTATTAAGCCTTGAATTGGTTCGTTTTTCCATGGTTTTGTTCATTTAGCAACCATCTTGTTCTTCCAAGCCTTAAACTTGTTATTGTGATCCTGACATTGTTTATTCAGCCTTGGCTTTATTCTTTTATCATTGGTCTTGTTCACGTGTCCTTGATACTTGTCATTTAAATTTTGTTCTGATCATTAACCCTTGGTTTTACTCATTTAGCCTTGTTCTTGTTCCTTTAGGTGTTGATCTTGTTCTTATAGTCTTGTCTTATTCATTCAACCTTTAACGTGTTCATTTACTTTTAGTTCTCTTCATTTAATATCGATCTTCTTCTTGTAAGCCTTCCCCTTATTAATGTAATCCTGACCTTGGTTACCTTGGTCTGATTTATTTAGCCGTGATCTTGGTCATTGATCTTTAGTTTTGATAATTAATCCTTTGATTTATTCATTTGGCCTTGTTCTTGTTCCTTAAGTCTCGATCGTGTTCTTATAGTCTAGTCTTATTTATTCAGCCTTTATCGCGTTATTGTTTCCTTGGTCTTGTTGTTTTAAGCCATGGTATTGTTATTGTAGCTTTGGTCTTTTTTTATTCAGTTTTAGTCTCGTTCCTTTATCTTTGACCTTACTTAATTAGCATTGATTTCGTAGATTTTGTTTTACCTCGGCCCTGCTCGTTTATCCCCGATCTTGTTCAATTAGCCTTGTTACTGTTTCATTAAGCCTTGATGTTAATCTTGTAGCCCTGGTCTTGTTTATTTACATTGGTCTTGTACATTTAAATTAGCCTTATTCATTTATCTTTAATCTTGTTCGGTTAATTATTGCCTTGTTTAATTACCCTCGGTTTAGTTTATTTTGCCTTAGCCGTATTCATTCAATCTTCATTTTGTTCATTTTGCTGTAGTATTGCCCCGCAATTATAGACCTATGTGTTTGCCTAGATCTTAATCTTGCTAAATGTGACTTTTTTGTTCATCATTAGTTACCATGAGCAGTAAAAAAAAATGTTTAGTGGATACTTGAATTTCCTTAGATTCTTTTTTTGCCTTATTGACCTTCTTGTGACTTTTTAAAGAGCCTAAGCCAATTAAATAATAAATTCGATAACCTTCCCGGGAAAAAATCCACAATTTTGAGATAAAAATAAACGAGTCTTTCACTTTACTAATGGCTACCCATAAGCACGTCACTTAACTTTAATGCAGGCTATTGATCCAACGGACCCGAAAAGCTCCTTAAAGTGGAACAACACACACACTATCGGCAAAACTTCTAAACTTTTCTTGTTAGTGTTACTTTGGCATCAGACCGACAAAGTAAAGGAGAAAAAAAAATTACGAATCATTAACAATTATATTTGGACGATTATTTACGCTGTTGTTCTTCGTAGCAATTTCTATTAGCAGCCACCCTTCTGAGAGGGTTATGAAAAATCGACCGGGTCGATGAGAAACGACGGCGCCTTTCCAGATTGATAGCTAGTTGTTCAGCTGTTCCGCTGACCGTCCGTCCTCCAGTCGACGTAATATCATGCGAATGCTCGAATTGTGATTACCATTTAAATGGTAAAATCACGCCCGGCAAAAAAATAATCCCGTTGAAATTCTTTTAATCCAACGCTCTTTAAAAATGTCAGAGAGGTTTCGGATGGAATTACGCATGCATGACCGGAATGATAAAAAATATTTCAGTTCGGTTCCGAAAGAAAGGCGCCATTAAAAAAGACTATAATTGGAAACTGACTGAGTAAATACTGTCGAAGAAAATAATTTTTGATATAATTTTATAGTGAAAAAAAAATTATTAGTCAATCAGTTACTAACTAATGGAAAAAAAATTCTACACAAGTGTTCTTTAAGGCAAAGTGGCAAATATAATATTACACAAAGCTGGTTCATTTTTTCTTTTTGGCTGCAATTTCCGTCTTGGTCAGTGGTTTAATGATATCGAACATACTCAACTGCCAAACATGGCGGCGAAACAAACAGGAGCAAGGGAGCAGGTTCGTTTTTCTTTTTTGACGTTGTTCAATTATTTATATAGATTAAAAAAACAAAAGCCATTTTAAGATGCAAAAAAAGGACTTTTGACACAGGTACGTGCAAAAGATTTAAGTGAACAACAATTATACGGATTGATTTTACATCAAGTAAGTTCTTCGTACGAAATTACCTTCGATGTTTATCCCTCGAAGATTACAACACACTGTTCGTACCTATCTATTAAATTAATGCTAATGAGTACCCACATTAAGTTGTTAAAGTTAGACACTTTGTAAGAAACTTACAAGCCGATAATCCAACTTACAATGGCCTCATTGAACCGAAAATAAATAGGTTATAATTACAAGTTGACGCCCTACATTCATCAAAGGTTCAACGTTCGTTCAAAGTCTTCTCTTCTTGTAACTTGTTACACTAAGTAACTTTACAGGTGCAAGCATAAGACAAACGATGTTCTACCTTCTACCTTGTAGATATACGATACATATGCATATAAACATCAACTAGTTGTCTACTCGAAATGAATTTCAAGGAGAACATCAAAGGTAGAAATGGCAACATTTTGAACCTGTACAATAGTAATTTTAGGGTGAGGGTCAGACCTAAATTACCATCCATAGAAACTTAAAAGTAGGTGTGATATCCAACCTACTATACTATTTCCAAAAATTTTTTCTAAGTCATCTTTTCTTTTATTATAAATAAATAGTATCTAATCTTTTGGCGGCCACGATTTCAATCCCGATGGTTGGCTATCGTCATGTTTTTCTGTTATTGGCCAGAACAAATGCGTTCAATACATTTTGTGGTATAAAATCGATTCTGATTCTGGAAATTCCAAGAAATAAAATATAAGATATCATAGAGTACATTGCTGCTGTTCTTTTATTTTCCAAGCAGTTTCCCGTTTGCATCGAAAGCATTCACTTGGAAATTCGCAGATTATGTAAAAATACTACTGGCTGCACCCACCGTATCGTCGTCTTTAGGATAAAGAAAATCGCGCAAGGCGGCGTTATAACTCATTTGAAAAGCTTCACCACTGCATTTTCATTTATGTTCCAGAAAAACGGAATCTACAACGTCAACGAGTGTTTTGCATTTTATGGCCTCACTTTACGATTCCAATTGAGTTGATCGGTACATGATGTCACGAGATTTAATGAGCGCCTTGGAGAAAGCTATAGCCAGAAGCACGTACTTAATGAAAACACATTTGCATTGCACAATGTACTACGAAAATATAAAATTTGGAACATACAAGGAACATCCAATAATAATTAGGTTCATACGGTGGACAATGCAAATGGGAACTAAAATATTTGACCAAGCTCTCAATGGGGCTGAAGGGGAGAATAGAAGAAGACAAAGGGGAAGGAAAAGGAAAACGAGAAGGAGAAGGAGAAGGAGAAGGAGAAGGAGAGAGAGAAGGAGAAGGAGAGGAGAAGGAGAATCAGAAGAGAAGGAGAAGGAGAAGGAAAGGAGAAAGAAGGGAGAAGGAGAAGGAGCAGGTGGAGGAGGAGGAGAAGGAGAAGGAGAAGGAGATAGAGAAGGAGAAGGAGAAGGAGAAGGAGAAAGAGAAGCAAAGCAGAAGGAGAAGGAGAAGGAGAAGGAGAAGAAGAAGGAGAAGGACAAGGACAAGGACAAGGACAAGGACAAGGACAAGGACAAGGACAAGGACAAGGACAAGGACAAGGAAAGGAAAGAAAGGAGAAGGAGAAGGAGAAGGAGAAGGAAAGGAAAGGAAAGGAAAGGAGAAGGAAAGGAAAGGAAAGGAAAGGAAAGGAAAGGAGAAGGAGGAGGAGGAGAAGGAAAAGAAGGAGAAGGAGAAGAGAAGGAGAAGGAGAAGGAAAAGGGCATAAGGAGAAGGAGAAGGAGAAGGAGGAAGGAGAAGGAGAAGAAGGAGAAGGAGAAGGAGGAAGGAGGAGGAGAGGAGAAGGAATGGAGAAGGAGAAGGAGAAGGAGAAGGAGAAGGAGAAGGAGAAGGAGAAGGAGAAGGAGAAGGAGAAGGAGAAGGAGAAGGAGAAGGAGAAGGAGAAGGAGAAGGAGAAGGAGAAGGAGAAGGAGAAGGAGAAGGAGAAGGAGAAGGAGAAGGAAGGAAGGAGAAGGAGAAGGAGAAGGAGAAGGAAGGAGAAGAAGAAGGAGAAGGAGAAGGAAGGAGAAGGAGAAGGAGAGGAACAGGATGAGAAGTAGGAGGAGGACGAGGCGGAGGAGGAGGTGGAGGAGGAGAAGGATGATTAGGATGAATATGAGGATGAGGAGAAGGAGTAGTCTTAGATTCAATAGTTGGCTTCAGAACCAAACAACGCTTTGAACCATGACCGCAGTAGGTGAAGAAGACTCCAAAATTGGTCTAGCGAAATAACAATGAAAGAAATGTGAAACACTGGTACCAAAAAACAAATCAATCAAATAGAACCCTAAAGCCAAAGAAACCAAACCAGGAAGAAAGTAGGTACATGATGTATAATGACCTCACAAACTAACCATAACCAGGAACAAAACTTTGTCGAGAAGGTCGATAAAGAATATCAGACACACTGACAAAAAAGGCTACAAAGAAGTCAAAGGTTAATCGGTTAAGTGTAAACATTATTGAAGATGTATGGATTAATTTAAAATACTGAATTCCAAAACTTAAAAAAAATCATCATTACAGATAGTGATGTCAAAAGTTGCAGTAATAAATAAAGAACTTTGTAAGTTAACATAAATCAAGAAGAGCCCTAAAATTGAAACTATCGAAAAAAAAAATTCCGAAGGATTGGTGATATTGGCTCTGAGCAGGCAATTCTTGTAACGATCTTGTGTTACTCCAGGCACTACAATTAACAATTAACTCATATTATTATATAAAGTGTTATGGAAGAAAGTTTCTCCCAAAAAAAAAATGGACTTTACTGTTTGAGGATATTAAATATATGACAGGATTAAAAAGAGATGTGCTATAAAATATTTCTATTCAGGTCACTAGTCCAATATTACTATATCAAACTTAACTTGTAGGCTAACATCTACTACTATACTTGGTTTGTGGTGATGTGGTACGATTAGATATTCCTATTGTTTTTAAATTTTCTTGCAAAATAAAACAAATTAGTAATGAGCAGCAGCATATTTCCAATATCTGCCGATAAAGTTTCCGTTACTTATCAGTAAGTGTATGGGGAGATGTGGGCGAGTAATTATACGCCACCAAAGGGAATTCCCTTTTGTTATTCAACAGCTGCTCGATTGCTTTGCATATTTATAAGAGCTTCTTGTACTGCCAGCGTATGAAAAGTCCGGCAATAGTGGTTTTATTTAAATTTTCTGGTTAGGAACGAACAGAAGCATTTCTGGACCAGCGAGACGGAAATTACGACAACGACAACTACAGCGACTCTCTCGTTAACGAAAAAAAATAAATAAACTGAATAAAGTAAGGCACTTTTTCTACACCCGCTTTCATTTTTTTCCCTTCTTTTGAAATAGAGTTTTGTGACATAAATAACTGAAAAACTAAGCGAACTGTTGGGGAAAACTGTTTTAATTATATAGTCAAACTGATGAGGTTTATACAACTGATGAATAATTCTGGAAAATGTAGTTTTAATTCAAGACCATGAGTTACTATTTTTAGGAATAATGCCTTTTTATAGTTTTTTTTTTTATAAAAGTACAAGAGTTCCTTTGAGGATTATGAGCGAACGTCGAAGACAGCGATCGATACCGGTGACGTTTTTCTATAGCAAGCATTTCCAAAATACTCAAATGTTCATAATGGAAATAAATACAAAATTTTTGTCTTAATTGTTGAAATTAGTGATCTAATTATTTAATGTGCAATAAAGTAAACACTTCACAAGATGCTTGGTAATTTAGGTGCTACGACCTTATGGTGGCTCCTGCTTATCCAACGTGAACTAAGATTACATGACGCCTTTTACAAACGGTTTTCGCTTTAAGGGTTAACCCTTTCACTTGACTAATTGTCCTATTTGCAATTCTATTCGGAATATAATGAAAAGTCCCAGAACCCTTTAAAGAAATAACGAGTTGGGCGTTCGAGCGAAACAAACTTTAACTAACGTGAACTTTTCTTCCAAATACCTAATGGTGAAAAACAAAAGTAAACCCATTTAAAACCCAAACTTTTTTATATCCATTGAAGATCTCTTATCTAGGTACTTATTATTAAAAACAAGTAGATTAATTAAATACAATTTTAAAGTTATTTAAAAATATAATAGTATTTTAGATGGCGTTCAATAACCTTTCCATGACAATAGGTGCCTAAGTATATCTTACAGTAAATGCCCAAAAGTGGTGAATTCCACAGTTTTTTAATAAAATTACCAAGCAACGATGGCACAACATTTTACATCATTACCATTACTTGCCGATGAAACTATGTAAGGAAGTAATGAAATGGGACATAATTGCCTACCAATCTTAAGTTGTTAACAAAGTTACTTATTTTTAGTTAGTTCAGAACACCGAGTTACCAATTTACTCGACGGGTATTGAGATAATTAGTTAATGTTCTTCTTTCGATTTCTCTCTAGTTTCAGGCAATTGCCAACTTTTTAAGTCAGTGCTTTTACGATGACCTCTAGGACGTATGTATTATTTTCATTCATTTCCCGGATCGAAATGTCTAGAAGTACTATAAACAAAGTTTTATAGTCATTCATCGGCGGAAGAAGTTCTTAAGGCAAGTCTCAGAGTTTCAAAGCCATTCTTTAGCTACGAAAATTCTTCACGTATGTCTTCCGAGTCATTCTTCATCTTCAATCAAAGTCAGTTCTTCAGCTGAAGAAGTTTCTCAGGCAATTCTTTCGATGTTACTGAGCCGTTAATGAGCTAAAAAATATCTTTAGGCAAGTATCTCAAAGTTTCAAAGTAATTTCTCTGCTTAAGAAGTTCTTCAAACCTTCAGAGCCATTCTTCAGCTGAAGAAGTCCTTCAGGTAAGTCTTTAAGAGTTTCAAAGCCATTCTTCAGCTGCCAAGATACTTCAGGTGTCTTTCGAGTCATTCTTTAGCTGAAGAAGTTCTTCAGGCAAGTGAATCAGTCAGTTCTTCAGCTGAAGAAGTTTCTTAGGCAAGTCTTTCAATGTTACTAAGTCGTTCTTTAGCTGAGAAAGTTCTTCAGGCAAGTATATCAAAGTTTCAAAGTCATGTTTCTGCTTAAGAAGTTCTTCAAACCTTCAGAGCCATTCTTCAGTTGAAGAAGCCTTTTAGAGTTTCAAAGCCATTCTTCAGCTACCAGAATTCTTCAGGTATGTCTTTCGAGTCATTCTTTAGCTGAAGAAGTTCTTCATGCAAGTCAATCAATGTCAGTTCTTCAGCTGAAGTAGTTTCTCAGGCAATTCTTTTGATGTTACTGAGTCGTTAATCAGCTTAAAAAATCTTTAGGCAAGTATATCAAAGTTTCAAAGTCATTTTTCTGCTTAAAAAGTTCTTCAAACCTTCAGAGCCATTCTTCAGCTGAAGAAGACTTCAGGCAAGTCTTTTAGTTTCGGAGCCATTCTTCAGTTACGAAACTCCTTCAGGTATGTCTTCCGAGTCATTCTTTAGCTGAAGAAGTTCTTTAGGCAAGTCAATCGAAGTCAGTTCTTCAGCTGAAAAAGTTTTTGAGGCTTTCAATGTAACTAAGTTGTTCTTCAGCTAAGAATGTTCTTCAGGTAAATATTTCAAAATCATTTTTCAGCTGAAAACTTTCTTTAGGAAAATCTTTCAAGGTCATTATTTAGATTAAGAAAATGTTAACACAAATCTTTTAATGTCATTATTTAGCTGAAGAAATTTACCGGACAAGTCTTTCAGAGCTTAAGAGTGATTCAGCTGAAGAAGTGAACCATGTTTTCCCAAATTGATCCCATTGATTTAATAGTACTTGGGATGAAATATTCTCATGTTCAGAGGTAACGCATTGTCCTAATTTTTTACCTAGCTCATAAATTTAATAAAATTGAAGAAGACATAATGAAAAATTACTTTATCTTGATAGTTTCAATCGAGTGATGGTTCGAATAACTGTTCATGGGTAACCCATTTACTAACTTAATCATTAAATGAATGGTCCATTTTGTTCAGCGGTATTAGTTCTCCGGAATCGACATCCCGCTTACACATATAGGTTTAATACGAAGAAGTGTGCATAGGGACGCATTAGAAGCGACAAATCGTTGCCGATGTGGGGTTCCGGTTGGTCGGGTTCAACGCCTTGTCGCTCTAACGAGATCTGTACATATATTGACGCAGTCGGCGGAAAATCGGAGCGTCTTCTATTTGTTGAAACAAAGTATATGAGATCTCGTTCTATTAATTTGTCGGAATAAAATGTGTGCAATACCCGCCGAATTGGATTTTCTATAAGAGCTCCTTCGGTTGCGTGAGGTTTGGAAAATGATAAAGCGGAATCTTCTCTTTGTAGCAAAGCGAGGAAGACTTAAGGAAACTTATTGTTAAAAAAAGTATTTTTATTTGACCATAAATGCAATTTATGAACACAAGTACAACTAAAGCAACTGGAATTTGCATAGCACTTGATGAGATCATCAAAAAATCTGTTTGCTATTAAAGGTTAAGAGAAATTTAAACGTCAACCCATAATTTATGAATTATATTGATTCTTTATACTACATGTTATTATCAAACGATTACACTTTACTTTGACGCTTCCATCAACCACGGTTCCGCACCTCACATCAGCTTCTTTCTACCTTTTATTATGCTAGTAGTAGTTTTTATATATTTACTTTATCCATGGTATCTTCTTTTTTTGATTTTATATCCCTTTTTTTATATCCTATTTTTGACTTCTTAGTCTCAAAGGACTTCCAAGGAACATATTTCGACAGAGAAGCATTCTACAAGGGGACAATCTATGGTGAAGTGTCTTATGGTTGCCTTCTGGTGATCCATTCTCAGTTACTTCGGATTCCAATATAGCTACCTATACATTGTTTAGTATCTTTATTGCCATTAATTCCCTCTATTTGACATGGCCAGAGATTAGCTACGGATACAGTTCAGGACTGTGTAGAATCTTAGTTTTGTAATGATCAAGATCTACTTCCTGTTGCAGAATTTTAGGTTTATCTTCTTGATTTTCCAGTTTAGAAGCGTTAATGGTCGAGCTGAATTAGCAGACTCAAAATATGAATATGATCCTTGCTTTTAGGATAGTGTTGGAATCATTTGAATTTTGAGAATGATGTTACCCATGTTTTCTTATCTTTCTGAACGACCCATCTTTGTCCTTTAGGATCTCAATATCATCTCATCTCCAATGTCTTTCTTTCCACCAATTTACGCCTGGTTTATATTTGTGATTCTCTAATTCAGAAATCTCGATATTGTGGGCTGAATTAGCTGACTCCAAAGGTCAATATGATCCCATTCTGTAGATATATCCATAGAAACTGACTCTTCCTTTTAGAATAGCGTCTGAAATTGTTTACATTTTGAAGTAGGTATAACTTATGCTTGCCTATTGTTAGGAACGATCCATACAATGTTATTTGAAAACAATCATCCTCAATACCTTTCTTTCCACTTATTCTGGTTTTGACAATTTTTAATCCCACTTCTATAGTACTTGACGTGGTCCAAACTTTCGGCAACTTAATTTAATTCTGATCAGGATCTTATTGTAAATATTCATGCTCAGTTTATATGCTACTTTAGTACAGTGGCGGCTCGTGGCCAAATACGAAGGGGGTTCACAAAGTTAATAACATGTAGGTAATATCAGAACATGAAGCGTATTTCACGATGTTGTAAATGCGCCGCAGGCGAAGATTTTTAATATTTTTAGGAGAACCAAATACTTATGGCATTTAATAACACAATTAATAAAAACCTTACGTTTACTTATACAGGAAATCCATTCGTCTATGTTTTGCCGACAAATGTGACAGGAAGGAGAAGGAGAAGGAGAAGGAGAAGGAGAAGGAGAAGGAGAAGGAGAAGGAGAAGGAGAAGGAGAAGGAGAAGGAGAAGGAGAAGGAGAAGGAGAAGGAGAAGGAGAAGGAGAAGGAGAAGGAGAAGGAGAAGGAGAAGGAGAAGGAGAAGGAGAAGGAGAAGGAGAAGGAGAAGGAGAAGGAGAAGGAGAAGGAGAAGGAGAAGGAGAAGGAGAAGGAGAAGGAGAAGGAGAAGGAGAAGGAGAAGGAGAAGGAGAAGGAGAAGGAGAAGGAGAAGGAGAAGGAGAAGGAGAAGGAGAAGGAGAAGGAGAAGGAGAAGGAGAAGGAGAAGGAGAAGGAGAAGGAGAAGGAGAAGGAGAAGGAGAAGGAGAAGGAGAAGGAGAAGGAGAAGGAGAAGGAGAAGGAGAAGGAGAAGGAGAAGGAGAAGGAGAAGGAGAAGGAGAAGGAGAAGGAGAAGGAGAAGGAGAAGGAGAAGGAGAAGGAGAAGGAGAAGGAGAAGGAGAAGGAGAAGGAGAAGGAGAAGGAGAAGGAGAAGGAGAAGGAGAAGGAGAAGGAGAAGGAGAAGGAGAAGGAGAAGGAGAAGGAGAAGGAGAAGGAGAAGGAGAAGGAGAAGGAGGAGGAGGAGGAGGAGGAGGAGGAGGAGGAGGAGGAGGAGGAGGAGGAGGAGGAGGAGGAGGAGGAGGAGGAGGAGGAGGAGGAGGAGGAGGAGGAGGAGGAGGAGGAGGAGGAGGAGGAGGAGGAGGAGGAGGAGGAGGAGAAGGAGGAGGAGGAGGAGAAGGAGAAGGAGAAGGAGAAGGAGAAGGAGAAGGAGAAGGAGAAGGAGAAGGAGAAGGAGAAGGAGAAGGAGAAGGAGAAGGAGAAGGAGAAGGAGAAGGAGAAGGAGAAGCATAAGCAGAAGGAGAAGGAGAAGGATAAGGATAAGGATAAGGATAAGGATAAGGATAAGGATAAGGATATGGAGAAGGAGAAGGAGAAGCAGAAGGAGAAGGAGAGGGAGAAGGAGAAGGAAAGGAGAAGGAGAAGGAGAGGAAGCAGGATGAGAAGTAGGAGGAGGACGAGGCGGAGGAGGAGGTGGAGGAGGAGAAGGATGATTAGGATGAATATGAGGATGAGGAGAAGGAGTAGTCTTAGATTCAATAGTTGGGTTCAGAACCAAACAACGCTTTGAACCATGACCGCAGTAGGTGAAGAAGACTCCAAAATTGGTCTAGCGAAATAACAATGAAAGAAATGTGAAACACTGGTACCAAAAAACAAATCAATCAAATAGAACCAGGAAGAAAGTAGGTACATGATGTAAAATGACCTCACAAACTAACCATAACCAGGAACAAAACTTTGTCGAGAAGGTCGATAAAGAATATCAGACACACTGACAAAAAAGGCTACAAAGAAGTCAAAGGTTAATCGGTTAAGTGTAAACATTATTGAAGATGTATGGATTAATTTAAAATACTGAATTCCAAAACTTAAAAAAAATCATCATTACAGATAGTGATGTCAAAAGTTGCAGTAATAAATAAAGAACTTTGTAAGTTAACATAAATCAAGAAGAGCCCTAAAATTGAAACTATCGAAAAAAA
Source organism: Agrilus mali (assembly GCA_029378335.1). Lineage (NCBI taxonomy): Eukaryota > Metazoa > Arthropoda > Insecta > Coleoptera > Buprestidae > Agrilus > Agrilus mali. Next base: position 8,568,360 of record CM055662.1, read on the forward strand.
AATTCCGAAGGATTGGTGATATTGGCTCTGAGCAGGCAATTCTTGTAACGATCTTGTGTTACTCCAGGCACTACAATTAACAATTAACTCATATTATTATATAAAGTGTTATGGAAGAAAGTTTCTCCCAAAAAAAAAATGGACTTTACTGTTTGAGGATATTAAATATATGACAGGATTAAAAAGAGATGTGCTATAAAATATTTCTATTCAGGTCACTAGTCCAATATTACTATATCAAACTTAACTTGTAGGCTAACATCTACTACTATACTTGGTTTGTGGTGATGTGGTACGATTAGATATTCCTATTGTTTTTAAATTTTCTTGCAAAATAAAACAAATTAGTAATGAGCAGCAGCATATTTCCAATATCTGCCGATAAAGTTTCCGTTACTTATCAGTAAGTGTATGGGGAGATGTGGGCGAGTAATTATACGCCACCAAAGGGAATTCCCTTTTGTTATTCAACAGCTGCTCGATTGCTTTGCATATTTATAAGAGCTTCTTGTACTGCCAGCGTATGAAAAGTCCGGCAATAGTGGTTTTATTTAAATTTTCTGGTTAGGAACGAACAGAAGCATTTCTGGACCAGCGAGACGGAAATTACGACAACGACAACTACAGCGACTCTCTCGTTAACGAAAAAAAATAAATAAACTGAATAAAGTAAGGCACTTTTTCTACACCCGCTTTCATTTTTTTCCCTTCTTTTGAAATAGAGTTTTGTGACATAAATAACTGAAAAACTAAGCGAACTGTTGGGGAAAACTGTTTTAATTATATAGTCAAACTGATGAGGTTTATACAACTGATGAATCATTCTGGAAAATGTAGTTTTAATTCAAGACCATGAGTTACTAACTTCCCTAACTTCTGTCTTTGCCCACTCAACACTTTCATTAGGATTACCGGCAAAAATCAGGCACGGAAAGCAAAATAATGCGTTTAATTTATTACACCTACACAACCACGAAGTTTTTTTATACTGTTCTACTTTAAACACACGTTTGAACTTTTTATTTTTTAAGGTACACTCTTGTGTCAGCTGTAGTTTTGGGCGAGGTGGACCCCTTTTCTTTATTTCGAAACGATTTTGAAAATTATTTGAATTTTCTTTAATATATTTTACCGAACACGACTCCATCATTTACGTAATATTTTAATTAACACGTATTGTGCAATAAATTGTGCGTCATTTACAATTAGTGGACTTTGAACTCTGAAATCTGAACATGCTTCTGAACATAATTTTTTTACTATCGGTTCCTACCAACACTAGCTTACGGAGCCTTTAAAAATTACTCGTAGGTACTGGACATTTTCACCAGGTGGCCTAACCGAAGTTGCAAAACCCTGGCAGAATGTCGGGTAGCCGTGCCGACGTAGCACGACATTATTCCGGCTGATTCCGGCTTCTCGTGCAGTGCACCTAAACACTGTATGTTGAGTGTATATTATCTTCCATTTCACGCGTCCGACGCCTCTCTCTCTAACGCATGGACATCAAACGGAGTATCGCTCTCGTGATATGTTCAGAATAAAACTTGAACCAAAAAAGTTAGGTGAAGTCGTCAGCGACACAACAAAAATTTAAATATTTTCTATGGGTTACGGGTTGGTGTTTTGTAACTATGAACTATGAAATGGTAAAAGAGATGTATATTATACGATAATCATCAATAATATAATAAATACTAAAAGGATAAAATTATATGGTGTAACTAGTTCAATTTTTAAGGGGCTTCACTGAACAAATGCACCTACAGTAAAACCGCCACTGCCTTAGTATATGTGTAAATTTAATTATCTGTACCCCCTGGATCTTTGTTTCTCTCACCTCCACTGTTTTAGTAAAAATCTTTAAATTATTTTCTTATTTATCCATTAGTTACAATAACTTTTACTTAAATTATATTCTGAAAATTAATTATGGAAACGATTTATGTCCTACTTCCTATCAAGATTTTTCTAGTTCCAAATAGTTGGAGGCGTTCGACGGAATTACAGCACTCGTGTTAAAATTACCGTTAAAGGACTAACGTTTTTGCGTAAACGCGTCTAAATCGAAGTCAGTCTGAATATTAAGTTATTACACGGCGAAACTAATTAATACTGGTCACTTAACCCGAGTTCGAAAGCGACCCGCGATTACGTTTGCTTTTGACAAACGTAAAATTGCTGACGGAGGTTGTAAACTTAACAAAAACCATATTGCGATCTACGGAGTTAAATTTAATTTTTTTAACTGTAACCGAAAACTTTCACCGTTGCCTGCTATATATTATTTTACTGAGGAGATTTAGGCTGCATTGGAACTGATTAATTTTGAGACCGTATTGTTCTAACCTATTTTACTAATTAGACGAATGTTTCAAAACACTACTGGTGATTTAATAACTATTTAATAGAAAGTAAAACAGTATTCTAGAATATGTAAATTGAAATTAATTTTCAAATTACTTACCTATTCAGCAATTTTGTCTACCCTTTTTCCCAGCAAGGAAATTTTTCAGGTTCTGTAAAAAATAAAAACATTTAAGTTTTAAAACTATAAAGACAAAATAAACATTCCGGCATAATTTTACCAAAACAAAATGGTGTATTACTGAAATTAGTCGAACTTTGGAGGGGAGTATAGGCCCTCCATGGAGTACGTCACAATCATCATCAATGCTGCCAATACACGTTCCGAAAACTTCTCAAGATCGATTAGACGTTCATATGAATAATGAATAGGGGTCGCTTAATTCCTCAACGAAGTAAAACGTTTTTTAGTACGGCATTTTGTCCATGAAACTTTCTTGACGAAAGGGAGGTTCTGTTAAGGGTGAGCAGTGTGGTAAACGAAATTAATTAACCGTCCACGACAGCAACCAACCCGCGACAACGACATCGCCATCAGCATTAACGTTTCTTAGAAACCGGCCAACACCATCAAAGATTGTCTATGGAATACATAGGGGATGCTAGCTATGTACGATCAGATGAAGACGGGTGTGGTGGTCGTTCTGTGTGCTGATGATCTCTTATTGTCTCCTTCCGACCCATACAAACATCCTGACCCTTGTAAGCGGATTTGATTACATAATGCCCGTTACGTTTTGATACGTAGATAATTAATGAACATGGGAACAAAGTAGTGTACAAGACAGGATTACATTTTAACTATCAAAAATCAGACCCCAGAGGCAAACCCTTACAAGATTAAAATCGGAGTTGAAAAATCCTTTAAAAATAAAATAAAATAAAAAATTACACCAAATAATTTATATGATTTAAAAGAAAACAGATCTTAGCTGAGCTAACAACAATTGATTAATTCAATTCTTGTCCAAATCCTTGGTTGGTTTCTAAACGATATATTCATTACATAATTGGAGAAATGAAAACGTAAATCTACTCATCGTTAGAGTACATTTAGTGTATGTGAAGTATTAACACTACCTACCTACTCAACATTCAGTCATTAAAATATGTACACACCATTCAAGAAGTTGTTGCGCCTCTCACGGTTTTCCTCTATGAACTGGGAAGACACTCGCAGCATGCGTAGACCCAGTACGCATGCCCCGATTGTTCGATCGATGTATATAATGAAGCTCTCTTGCAGAAATCAGATTAGTCGAGCAAGGTAAAGGAAGCAGTTCAACTTTGATACGTTAAATTCCAGTAGAATTATAAGTGTAATAAGAAAATTTGTATAATTAATACTCTTGTGAAATAATTGGTGTAATAACAATGTTAACCAAAAACCCATTGTTTTAAGGATATACAACTACAAGTACATTTTACGTTAAAGAGAATTCATAATCAAGTACAGAATTTCGGCGGATTGAGTGCTTGTACCGTTCACAATGTCGCCAACCTCTTCTTTTGAAATGACAAGGATCCACCAGGGACTTTAGCGCAACAAGGAAGAATTATTCAGTTTTTGAACGTTGGCACAGGTTTATGGCAGATATAGATTTTGCAATATCCTCTCTAAACTAACTCCGCAACATTTCAACTTTTTACAATATTGCCAACCTCTTTTTTATTAAGTGACTTAGATCCAGCATGAACTTAAGTACCACTAAGCAGAGTTGTGCATATTACTAAGGTTAGTGCAAATTTGTGGCGGATGTGGATTTTAAAATACCATCTATGATTTTGACTCAGCAATATTTCAGCTCTTTACAATGTCGCTAACCCTCTCTTTTAGACTAAATTGAATCAAGCAATGATATTAGTATGCAGTTCTTTAAAGTTAGTACAGATTTATGGTGGATATGGAGCTAGCACTGATATATTCAAAGCTAACTTCATGGAGGAAACTATGAATACCACATTAACCAAATTGAAAAAAGAATCATACTCATCATCGTTTTTAAAATACCCCCTTCGTGCATTTCTATTCATTTCTTGCCGGAATATTTATTAAAATCTTTACAATAATGTACTTAGATATCTCTTTCTTTTCTTCTTATAAAATATAATAATAATAAATATGTAGGCATTATAATCGAGTGTAGCTTCGAAAGTTAAATTATTATCTCTTTGTAAACTATCAGGCATGTGGATAAGCTCACTTGTCAACCTGTCAAGTGAGAAAACAGAAAACTTTGCATCATATAAATGAAAACATTTTGTTCAGTAAAAGTACGTATTTAATCTGAAAAAAAAGTCGGGAAATTAATTCTTCACCAACTGGAACATTTTCATATTAATATTGTTATAATAAACTAATATTAGTGTTTAAGTTTTGGATGTCTCAGTAAACTTTGTACGTACCTACACCAACTTCAGTCGTTCGTCTAGTACGTATATTTAGATGTAAAGAAATTTGAAATAGAAAACTTACATTTATGTCTGATAAGTACTTATCAGGAACGAAGTAGAAACGTAGGTATTACAACTCCCTGGTAATCTTTTGATCGTAACGTTGCAAATTTGATCGAAGCAACACGTTAACGATGCTCGCTATTCCATTCCTGATCAATTGAAAAACGCATTAGAGAGAAAGCGTCGGAGACGTGTCAGCGGTATCTGATTCCAGAATAGAAATTCGATCCAAAGTCAATAAGAAGCTGACGGAATCGTCTTTTCGATATAGAACGGTTGTTTACATTCTCGATATCCGTTATGTCGTCATTTTTGCATATAAAGAACCTTGTTTCGGTGGAGTTTTCCTATGCATGTATGCACTTGCATCGAAGAAAATATGATTTTCTCTGTTTTAGACGTTTACATATAAACATGTATATTTTAGGATAGGATTTACTGAGAAACTACGTCACTGAGGATGATATTTAACCAAACAAAGATTATAAGGGATAATCCCTTCCACAAATAAGTATCTAAGCGTATTATAATGCTAACGACAACAGCAATTTTGCCGATACCTACGAACCCCACTACTTTGCCGCGACACCCCTATTATACTCTCATTAAGCTTCGGACAATATAATCTTTCAAAAAAATTTCTTGTCAAAGTCAAAGAAAGTGAACCCCTCCCTTTGCCCATACAAATACAATAAAGATATATATTGACCTTTCCATGTGGTATTTTACTCCCATTTGAATGAAAACGACATCAGCTCTTTTATAATATGATACGAATGAGAGAGCACGGTTCAGTGACTTTCGTGTATAAACGGCTATCTAATTCGGGGAATGACGTGGGAGAAAAGCTTAACCAATTTTGCAACATTTGACCTGATGGAGTCCTTGTTATTGCTCGATGATAAGCGTACGGGTACAATTTATCAGCCCCAACTAATGAACAGGCAAACTAACAATCTTGCTGTGAAGAGATCTTCTTTCATTCACATCGTTTAATCTATGTGTATATAAAGGAGTCCTTTTCTCGTCGTTCGAGGGATACTTGACAGTGAAAAGGATAAATGAACGAGATACATAAGTAACCCAAACAAGTTTTCGAATAGACGGCATTAAGGAGCTAACTTAGTGTCAAATGGACTCTTGAGGAATGCAGTTTTAATTGGGAACTATCCATCAAGGTTTTGCTTCCGTCTGCCACCGGAGGATTAGACAGAAAAGCTGGTAAAGGCCGACCAACCCTTTTGTTTATTTCTCCCAGATAACGTCAGACGCGAAAAATTTTATATATATATATATATATTACTATCTATCCCTATATATTCATACGTATATAAGCAAGTATTTAAAGTCGCAAGTTGTACTATTTATCCCGCTACGAGTACATAGCTAGACTGCTTGTAAACAAGTTTTAAATTACGTTCGTAATTACCAGGAGATGTTTAATTACTGTTCTTGTTCGAGCTGTCTTGCGAACTAGTAAAAACTTTTTTAAAGTATAATATTGAAACGCCAGCAGAGATATTCAGATATAGAACAGAAGTTGTATCCGACATCAGCACAATGTTGAACAAAAAGGCTAGATTAGATGAAAATGTTTTTAAATACTTAACCGAAATAGAACATCTGCTCATTAAGAAAATCCACTCGGTCTAATTAAAATAGTGACGGTTCAACCTATGTCGAAAAGCTACCTCAGCATCTATGTATCTGAATCCTTCATTCTTGTTAGGGAATCCATCAATAAATTTTAATGATGAATAAAAATAAGAAACGTTGATAACCACTCAAATTCTAAGAAAAGTGATTAACGTTAACTTTAAGGATACTCAAGTAATTTTCTCTTTCTCATTTTATTCCATCTTGATTCTCTTACTCAATTACTCAAATTTTTATAAATGTAATTGGAATTCCAGAACACAACACCACATCCATAAATTTGGAGTTTAACTACATATTCAAAAACACCTTTAAAGTGTAGCTCGTTGAAAAACATTAGCAATTCTTTAATCTTAGTCTTGGTCTTGGTCTTGTTTATTTAGTCTTGGTCTTGCTTTGTAGAGTTAGTTTGATCTTTGTCTTGTTACTTTAGTCAAGGTCTTGGATTTGTTGAATTCGTCTTGGGGTTGATTTTGTTATTTTATTGTTGAATTAGTTTTGTTGATTTTGTTATGGGTTTGGTCTTTTTAAAGAGAATCTATCAATTAGTTTTATTATGAACATAAAGAAGATACAATACATTGAATGAGACTCAATTTTAATGAGAAGGAAATAATTTCTCGGCAGATATTAATTTTATTCCATTTTAAAGTTCTCATTTTATTTTTCAAAAATGTCAGCAATGCAGAAACAGCCATGATACTCAAGTTTTTATAAATTCAATTGAAATTCACAAACACAAGATAACATGGATAAATGTTGAGGACCAAGTTAGAATTCAACTCAATATTTGAAAAAAATGTATAGCTCGTTGGCAAATATAGTAGGTAGGTATCTTTAGAATCTTACTTGTTGCAAAATGCAGTTGGCTAGGGCAAGTGACTATAAAATTCTAAACCATAAATCTAAATCTTGCTATTGATTTATTTTGTTCATTTAATCTTGATCATGGTCTTATTGATGTGGTGCTGGTCTTTGTTTTGTTGAGTCAGTGATGGTCTTGATCTTGTTAAATTAGTCTTGGTCTTGGTCTCGATCGTTCATTAATTCCTACAAGAGGTCCATCAATAAATATTAATAATAAACAGATATGGAACATTAACAAAAACCCAATTTTAAAAATTTAGGAACAAATGTTAGCTTGTAAAATGATTAATTTCCTACTTATTCTTCTTTGCTCTTGGTTTTGGTCTTGTTCGTTTAATTTTGGTCTTGGTCTTCTTGATTTGGTTCTTGTCTTGGTTTTGTTGAGTTAGTCGTAGTATTTATCTTGTTAGTTTATTCTTGATCTTGGTCATGTTTATTATTTAAGTCTTACTAGAGATTCCATCAATAAATTGTAATAAGAAATATAGAGGTGGAACGTTGGTATGGACTTAATTTCAAAGAAAATACGTGATTTTCTACTAAATATTAATTTTATTTTATTTCAAAGCTCTCATTTTGATTCTCAAAAATGTCAACAATACAGAAACAGAAAGGATGATACTCAATTTTTTATGAATTCAATTGAAATTCTAGAACACAACACAACATCCATATATGATGAGGAAGAATTCCAAGCTCAACTAAATATTTGAAAACAATTTAAAGTATATATGTAGGTCGTTAGAGTGTATAACTGTTTAAAAAATATAGTAGGTATCTATATCTTATTAGGTAGTTCAGAATCTCATGAAATTTGAGTTTTAAGCCCATAATATTCAAAACCTTACGCTGTTCGTTTAATTGCTTCTGCCCTTGTTTATTTAAAAGTGGTCTTACAATTGGTCAAAGTTTTTTAGTCTTTCTCAGAGGTTTTGGTCTTGTTGGCCTTGTCTTAGTTCTTTTAAATTAAACATGACCTTGGTGTTGCTCTTTAATTTTGACCCCGATCGTGTAATCGCAGATATGACTGGCCTTGATTGTGATCGTGGTAAATGTACTACCTATTACAAGACAAAACTGGAAGATTAATATTATTTTAATTCATAACTATTTCCCTCCGTGCACTCGTAATTAATTGTTGCATGTTTCCTCTCGATTATTTGAAACTATTTTGTAGTTTATATGTAAATAATTAACACTCTTATTGTGTTGGCTACTATGAAATACGAGGGGGGATCAAATATAAACGAGTATTTTTAAATTGAGCGCCGTATAGTTGTTCAAGGCGCATACGGGCGTTAGCAACTTGAAATGAGGATATTAGGTGACACGGAAACGACTCGTCGTATTGCTGTGTTTGCTTGGTTAGTAGCTATCACAATGAGTGAGAAAAAGATGCATAGCAGCGTTGCGCAACGGATTATTATTAAGTTTCTTACATGTGAAAACGTGAAACCAGCTGAAATTTTGCGCAGATTACTAGTACAGTTTGGATATGAAACGCTTTCGTGGCAACGGGTAAAAGTTTGATGCAAAGAATTTAACGAAGGGCGTAATCGTGTCGAAAATGTAAATCATCCTCGTCGTCCGCGCACCAGCACATCGCCGGTTAACATTACACGCGTTAGAAACTTTATTGAAGGGGACCACCACGCCACTGTGCTTCAGATATCTGTTGAACTCGGCATTAGCCATGGGAGTTTCCACACAATCATAACAAAAAACTGGGGATTCCGAAAAATTTCAGCTCGTTGTCCCAAAGTTGTTTAGTGAAGATCAAGAAGTTGCTCAAGTTCGCATCGCAGCTTTAACGCAGGCCCAAATCAGTGAAATGCGCTAGACTCAGTCGGAGCACCATCCATATAGCCCAAACTTATCCCTTTGTGATTTCCACATGTTTGGGCCCCTCAAAGAATCACTAGGAGGCGAGTGATTTCTCACTGATGAACATGTGGAGGCGTTTGTGCGCAACTGGATAGACTTCCGTCCTGCTTCTTTTTATGAAAACGGGGAGAAAAAGCTACCAATCCGTTGGGAAAAATGTATAATCAAACAAGGGGGATATGTCGAAAAATAGAGAAATTTGTGTTTTTGTGAAAATTTTAAAAATAAATGTTTAATGAACAAAGGCTCGTTTATATTTGATCCATCCGTAATAAATCGACAAATGCCAAATGTTTCCGTTGTATCGAACGAAATATACGTAACAAAGTTACAACTTCGTAATTTACTCTTTGTAAACTCTGCGCCTTCTCTTCAAGAATTCTCCAAAACAAGAGTTTCCTAGTCATTAGTTACGTGTTTTAATAATGTTTTGGAATAAGACGTAAACGAACTGTTAGAAGGTCGGTGATCTTTTCTTAAAACATCTATCTGACTAACATAATTACGATTTATGACAGAGCCCTCCTTTCTCTCGCTGTTTCTCTCTAATCATCTTTTATTATACTTGGCACATTTATGAAACTAATTTTTCGTGAGACGCACGAAATAGAGTTTCACAAATTATATTAAAAAAATCAGCCAGGATCATCACTTCCTTTATAATTCAGTCGATTTAAAACCCTATTAAAGAACAAGATTCACGTTTTCGCCTGGAAAATCTGAGAAAATGTAAAAAGAGCGTTATTATGCCCGTGGGAATAGAGCAATTCACGCATGAGTTGTTTCGGGATAAAGTATGGCTACAATTTTCTTGTGTATCTTTGGGAATAGTTGGGAGGATATCCGGTCTGAACTGGAACATTTCAGCTGCCACATAACAACCAATCCGGCAAAAATTTCAGGAATTCGTTCTGTTTATGTTCTCTTTCGTACGTATTACGTGATTCCATAACAATCTGCCGGTGCTACGAATGAAAATGACAAATAGAATACCGGACTGGGGACCATCGGGACCTTTAGTTGTAACTTAATAAACCCTGTCTGACAAATGAGGAATTTGTGGAAGAATTTAAGACCGCTGATTAGTCTTTTGTCCTGTTTGACAGGATGCCTGGCATAAATGGACGCTTTACCAAAATAGCTAGCAGCCCCTGAACAGGTCGTTAGCGGTTGCTTCACAAGAAAAGGAAGGGCATGCTTTTTATATGAAATTTGGCCCGAAAGGTATTTAGAGATTTTACTAATCTCGACATTACAACATCCAACTGTAGACTATAAAAAAACATTCACGGCTTCAGATTTATTTCCTGTAATACAAAAACTCTTTAACTCATTTATGAGTTAAAATTAAATGAGATTTTATTCAGTGAAAGTTGTTTCATGTCAGAACGGGTTTACTAAACTTAAATACAAAAAATTGGTAGGTACGTATAAATAAAAACCTTTACAGATATTCGCATTTAATGAGATTTTATTTTATTTTAGATTAATTAAAAGTTGATTTAAGAATTTATTATGTATGGTATGATAACAGTAATGTATAATAGAACTAAAAATCACAGCTAAATAATAAAGGAAAAACCTTTTTGCTTTCAAATGGAAGATGAAGAATCCCAAAAAATTTACATATTCGCGTTCAATTACTATTTATTTTACATGTAGGTACATAACAGGTAACGACACTAACAATTAAAAATATCATTCCTTTCACGCGAGTTTCATTTAATTCTAGGGGATGTTTTTGCCGAATGGAAAGCGTCTCGTACATCATCTCTTGTTTTTTTTTCGCAAACTTTTCATTGCAGCAATTGTATCATCGGTGCTCTTGTATTACCATCGAGTATTCGAAGCACTTAGTTTTCTGCACGCAATAAATTTACATAATGTGCCATGTTCGTTGATGTAGGTTTTACTAGCAAACATACATGTACGTGTATACTTGAGTGTAGAGAGATTTATTTGGGCGAAATCCTCTCCATATATTTAGTTAGGGAGAGGACCATCGCCGTGCACGTTGCGTTGAGGTATTAATTAGAAAGGACAACTGTTGTTCCAACGTCACATTTCGGTTACGAGCGGGAAACGTTTTCTCCAACTGTATAGAACGACGCATTTATGTAAGAAAAATAGACATTAAGCGAACCAGCCACAAAACATCACCGGATCTGAAAGTCCTATATTTACTTTTAGAAGCTTTTATATAACTCTTAGAATCCAATTTTGTACACCAACTAGTTTGTGGCCTTTTCTCAAACACATGGTTAATCCTTTAATATTATCAACTAGTTAAACCTTCAAATTACTTCCGTAATGCCGTATTAACTTAACGATACTTCATTATTAATCTGGTACATGAAATCATGACTTCTCTCTTGGAATATGTCATATATTTAACTATTCTGAGCATTTACTGTGACTAAAATATACGAGGGCGGATCAAATATAAACGAGTCTTTTTAAACTGAGCGCCGGATAGTTGTTCAAGGCACATACGGATGTTAGCAACTTGAAGTTGGGATATTAGGTGACACGGAAACGACTCGACTCGTCGTATTGCTGTGTTCGCTTGGTTAGTAGCTATCACAATGAGTGAGAAAGAGATGCATAGCAGCGTTACGCAACGGATAATTATTAAGTTTCTTACATGTTAAAACGTAAAACTAGCTGAAATTTTGCGCAGATTGCTAGCACAGTTCGGAAATGAAACGCTTTCGTGGCAACGGGTAAAAGTTTGGTGCAATGAATTTAACGAAGGGCGTAATCGTGTCGAAAATGTAAATCATTCTCGTCGTCCGCGCACCAGCATTTCGCCGGTTAACATTGCACGAGTTAGAAACCTTATTGAAGGGGACCACCACGCCACTGTGCTTCAGATATCTGTTGAACTCGGCATCAGCTATGGGAGTGTCCACACAATCATAACGAAAAACTGGGAATTCCGAAAAATTTCAGCTCGTTGGGTCCCAAAGTTGCTGAGTGAAGATCAAAAAGCTGCTCGAGTTCGCATCGTAGCTTTAACGCAGGCCCAAATCAGTGAAATGCGCTTGACTCAGTCGGAGCACCATCCATATAGCCCAAACTTAACCCCTTGTGATTTCCACATGTTTGGGCCTCTCAAAGAATCAGTACGAGGCGAGCGATTTCAGACTGATGAACATGTGGAGGCGTTTGTGCTCAACTGGAGGGACTCCTGCCCTGCTTCTTTTTATGAAAACGAGATGTAAAAACTACCAATCCATAGAAAAAAATGTATAATCACACAAGGAAGACATGTCGAAAAATAGACAAATTGGTGTTTTTGTGAAAATTTTCAAAATAAATGTTTTTGAACATATAGGCTCGCTTATATTTGATCTATCCTCGTATATTTCCATCGAAAAAAAAAAAAAAATTAAAACACGTGCAACTCAGTAGGTACACGTGAAAGAATTGAAACTTCTTTTGAGATCTCTATACCTTTATAACGAATAAGTAATGTTTGGTGAAAGGAAGAGAGAGTACGAGAATTTTCAGGATTTATGTTTTGAAAATGAACACATACATACATCAATTTTTTTTCGCCTCCATTTATTTTTCCAAGTGCTTAAGAAACCGTAAACTATCAACAACTATAAGGAATTAAAATTAATACATAATAATACTCACTTTTAAATATATATTAATTGTTGTAAAATAAACATTTATTGTAGTACACTTACTGTAATATAACTGCTGTGAGATGCAGGTCACTAACAGCTGACTGTAATATCGATATACGCATACGCGCCTTTCGCGAGAGGAACGTTACAAAACGTGTCGTTTCATGGCCTTTAGATTTTACTCTCATCGATCCCAAAGAAGTTTTACTTCAAAAAAATTGTTGAAAATTCAAGGAACCAACCGATTTCTTTTTTGTAAATATACAAGTCAGATGTGCAACCTTTTTCAAACAAATGAAGATCGTAATAACTTTGAGAAAACTCACCTCTATACAAAATTTGGTAATAGTTCCTTGTCACAGTCTTATTTGAAAATTAAAATCAGCTTTAAGAGTACCTGCAAAAAATGCAGCTATGTAAAAGCAGAGTTGACTTACAAGTAACCTCGAAGGTCAATGGCAAGATCAAATTTATAGACACCAGCCAGCCAATTCGTCCTTCAAGAATACACAAAAACTTTTTCTGAATTATTGGGATCTAATTAAGCTATTTTGTGGTCCCAAGATAACTCATCTTTTATACATGTGGGACTCATGGGAAAATCCTTCATGAAAAGAATTAAAGAACATACTAACATATTAATGCGTAACGTATCTAATACGTAAGAGGAGGCCATAACTTTATTATTATTCTACGATACAAAGTATAACGTACTAATTTTCCACCCTAATCTATCTAACTAAATTAATGTAGGCCACAGATTGCAAAAAAATGTTATGAATCTTTGCGTTTCCATTGAAATTGAAAGTATTTCTAGACGAAGTGGAGCGAAAATTTATATTCCTTTTCCGTTTCGACAATAAAACAGTCGATCACTCTGTATGATAATTTTTGAAATACCGTAACAGACACGTTTTCAATTTATTATAAACGCAAGAGATGGGGAACGTTTAAATTTTTTCAGGGTTTTGTACATATGTAGGTATGTCACTTGAGCACGAAACAAAACTTGAAAAAAAAAAAGTGTTTTCACAGACGTAAAGTACCTCATCTCGTTGCCTTTTTGACGTAAGTAAGAAGGCAAATATCTCGAAGGAAACTTCCCCCATTCTCGTACTTGTTAATACGCACACAAACTGACGTAATATTCCTTGAATTCTCTTTAAACAACGTGGAAGAATATTCTCATGGGAAAAGTAACAGTGGTGCTATTACTTAAAGAATCAACTACAGCTATTACCAACCACGAGAATATTTCGAAGAAAATATGGAAAAGTATGTAGAAATGGCTGATAATAAAACTAAGAAAATTATATACACTTCAAGAACATACCTTTCATAGCTTTTCTTGACTTTAAGACTTCTTTAGTCACCCCGAATAATTTAACAAAAAAAAACTTTTCAACTCAACATAACACAGAAATATGGCTCCAATTACATATTTTTGTTAAAAATTTTGAAAAAGTCAACAAAAAGTTTCTCCATATACCTAAGTAAGTTTACGTATATAAAATGAAGTTACAGGTAGTGTGTCATCACCTATTGACACTTACTGAAACTAAAGTTTTTAAATATCAGTAGTAGATAGCGATACTGCCGATAGCAAATTACAAATTCAAACACCTTCACTTGTTTTTTATAGTCAAACTGAATAGTTATAATCTCAAACTGACCTTCCCTTCCATCAGTTTATACCTTCTTGCATTTTTAAGAACCGTAGTGATTAATTATTTTCATTTAACAGTTATCACAATGTATATTCTAATATAATAATTTAATTTTTTGAAAGAGCTAGGTTAACATTTATTAACACTCCTTGTGAATTTTTCTCCATGCCCAATGCACTTACAACCCTCACGTATAAAAACGCTTCCTGGTCTCACCATAATAAAGATAATTGCTTAGGTAGTAACTAAAGGGGAGAGATACAATCTTGACTCGGTTTTTAACTAGGCACTTTAAATATAAACAGCACTCTATGAGATGTGTTCCAACACATGCGATGCAGAAATGAATGCAAATTCATGCACTAGTAATTAGACAAAGAATGGAACGCATCCCAGACTAGGTCAAGGAACTAATGATTTTTAAACAGGAGAGGTTTGTTTATATACGATTTGAGGATTCATGCTTTCACAACTGACACTGAATATACTTAGTTGAAACAAAAAGAAAATCCACATAAAGTTTCATTTAAACCAGCTCGACGACAGACTATATTTCCATTGTGCATACATCAATTACTCACTTAATGATCTTCGGATACCAACGCTTTTGACGATGGTAACTCAATGAATAATGTGTCTGGTGAATAGTAAAAAGAATTATAAAACAAATTATAGGATGAGTATTACCTGTAGATGACAACACAGTTGAAGTAAATGCTTTTTGTTCGATCTCGAATAACTCTAGCGTTATGTTGTATTATAATGTGGTATTTTCCATGAGTAATACATGTGAGGTATAGAGAGTTCTATCCGCCACAAATATCTTTTACACCCTATCAAGCAACGTTCTCTTGAATTAGTTGAATATATGTAAAACTATCATTCTTATTTGTCTTTTTGATGTGAAACATCTATAGCCGCGGGTAAACCGGATTGTTGGCGTGGCGATCGTGGCGATTGCATGCCGTGGCGACGCTCGCCATGCGCAAGCGACTGTGCGATTGTCTTCCCACTTGGTTCGACGGTGTCGTTTGCTATAGTAAACTAGAAGATGGAAGTGAATTAATTTATGATTGTTGTGTACATTTCACCTAATAAAAAAATGACTGATATTTCATTTTTACATGAGAAATTATTTCCGTACAGTCACAGAGGTTTAATAATTTTTAAAACCAATAAAGATAAACTACCATTGATTTTAGCTGGAGATTTCAATGTAAATTTTGCTAAAGATGAATCAATGCCATTAATTACGTTCCTCCAAAAAGAATTTCAATTGCAAATTAACAACAATCAAAGAGAACCTACTACCAGATATGCAACAACAATAGATGCTGTATTTATTAGATGTCTTGATAATATTATGTCCAATACTTTTGTAACATACTTCAGTTATCCTCGACCAATTGTCACAGTAATGCTGTCAGAGGCAACCAACATCGAATATAATTATTACTGAAGTCACTGATTAAAAGAATTGAGTTGTCGCAACTTGAAATAAATTTTTGAATTTTTAATTTTTGTATTTAATAAGAATAAATGTTTATTAAATAAATAGTCGTCATTTTGTGGAAAAAATTCGTAAAATTTGATTTTTTCAATATACCATATTTAGTTCCTGTCGTAATATTGTCTTTCATGCATATTACTTGTGCAAACCTGCACAAATCTTACGTGTTTTAGGCCCCAATCAATTTTCTGAAATCACGGTATATTATAATTGATTGCAATATGAGCAGCAAGGTATATTAGGACCGTTTCCCTGAAAATCTTGGTGATCTGAGGGAAGAACAAGGGGAACGGTTCCATCAAGACATTAGAATCATGGAGGAACGTTACCAGAGTCACTGGGATGCTTATATGATGGCGGATTACTGTTGGAGCTCTTAAGAACCAACTCAATCAAGAAAATCGTATAAAAATTTTTTGACAAGTGTGGCTGTTTCTGTAATGATTTGTTTGATTAAAATAGTTTTTTCTTTAAAAACGCGTTTTAATTAAATCTCAAAAACTAAAGCTGATACAAACAATCTGACTTCAGATATGAAATCAGCACCCCGAAAATATATTAAATTAGTTACAATATTTCATGCAACGAAAATGCTGTTCCTTTGTGTTATACATCATGATGTCCTGATTAGAAGTGTCTATAGGCACATAGTCGAAAAATAGACAATTTTCGATATCGAAGTCATAAGGACTGCAAATAAACCGTTTTCTAAATTACAAGGATTCACACTTACTTCACAAATAAGATATTTCGACAAATAGTTTGACTATTAAAGTTGTAGATAATTAAATTAAATCCCTTACAAGTGACTTGCAAGGCCAACGACAGAATTACATACAGGGTGTGAGAAAAGTACGGGATTAGCAGAATAACTGGTCAGGAGTACATTTTTGGAAAATATGTTCTACACAAAAATTGTATAACTTCTTACGAGTTATTTATTGGTGACCTTACTTTTAACCTTAGTCGTAACTTTCAAGGACATTTTGGGGTCAACATCAAATGTTATTTATGTTCTAACATCAGAAATGAAAAGAGCAGAAAAAAATACATTCAGATGTAACCTTAAATAGCTCCATTTTGACCTCCAAAGTCACCAATATAAGGTAAGAGGTAGCCACATTGTTCAAAATTTCATTTTTGGGATTACAGAAAAATTTACGGCTCTTTTCATTTATGATATAATAACAAAAATTATTTTTCAACAGTTTTGTGAAAATTTCCTAATATTGGTAACCTCAGAAATTGATGGAGAAACACCAAATTATTAAGCTAAGAATTTCGATTCCTGATGTATTCACTGAATATTCTTCTAAAATTTCCCATTTCCTCTTTCATACAAATCAATGCAAAACATCTTTTCATTTCTTTAGCATCGAATACATCATTAGATTGATAAAGAAGAAAATATCGTTACAGTATATTCATACCCTCTTTCCTTCTTTTTAAAATAAATATACATAAAAGGCAGTACGATGTTTTTAATTTCCAAATGCAAGAAGGTAAAAAAATCTTTTAGGACCGATACGCGTTTTCCTTTGCTTTACCTTTCTTTCATTTTTTGAATTGCTAATTCATATTAAGAAGTATTTTTTTATTTTATTTTCAGGGGTGCCTTTTGCGTCCACGGTATAAAGACGGCTCATTTCTTTAATATTCTTTGTAGTTAGTATTCTTTTAGTTGTTTTAAAGGCGTACTGTTTATTTGTAGCACTGTATGATATTCGACCTTTAACAACAATTACTCCATTTACCATTATTTTGATATTAAAAAAATAATCCTTTTCTACCCCTTACCATTTGAATATTATTATTTATTCATTATATATTTTAGAGATTCTGTATATAATTGTACTTTCTTTCCCTAATCTCGACAGGGAAATACAAAATAATTGATTATATATTGTTACCAAGAATTCTAGATGTTAAATACATTTTAAAGCTATTTAATAAATCTGAGCAATCAATGGTACCAATAAGCAACCTTTTAGCAAACAAAAGTCTTGCTCTCTCTCTCTAGCTGATAGCAAATCGATTTATGACGAATATGTCGAATAGGTGCATAGTAGTGATCTGAAATCTGAATAGCGCATTCGCTGTCCAATTTTGAAAGCAGCATAACGCAGAAAATTGGTCTCACATGTATTCACTTAGCCTGTTAAAATGACCTTTGATAAAGCACTCAGTAAATTAACAGACTGCTTAAACTCCATGTCGCCAAATACAAATACACGTGAACTTCCCATTAAAAGCATCTCGGTCATGATGAGTTTCCGTTATATTGATATTTTACAGGAGAGCGATCTACTTCAAAGATTCCTTTACTGGAATACTAAAGTTAGGAAACTTCATTTGCGACTGCAATCAATGTCTCTTAATTGACATTGGTATAGCGTTTTAAAACTGCAAATGTCGTAAGGACAGAAGAACATTTTCATCAAATATATCATCCTAAAGTTCGCCGGGTCAGCTCATTTTGAGTTTCAAGAATCTATGAACCCTCTTACAGACAAGGTGGAGTAGCAGACCTATTAGAGAACTATTCAAGTGTTACTGGTTGGAATAGGAAAGTGAGAGTCTAGGAGGTTTAACAAAAAATAACATGAGATGTAATTCTTGAGTATATGAGGTTACCATCAGTCTGGTTATATAGTAGTAGGGGGGAGGCGAGGGGTATGGAGATAACCTTAAAGAACACTAAAAAAGTGTTTTTAAGTAGAAGCAGAGTTGTAAAAGCACAGGAAGTGGAGTTGAAGAAGGACATGACCATGAAAACACTTATTTCATCCACAGTGTTGTTATCTACTGTAACCTTATGGTCCTCAGTAATCAGACAAAAGCATTCTTCGGTTCATAGCTTATTAAAACATACCTATAAGGTCATATTTCATTTGATAACTTGTACTAAAGAAAGTTAACCCTTAACCCGCCATGACGGTCTCTCAGACCGCTACCTAATTTGTTCCACAATATAATTCTAGTCATATTGACATATAAGACTTGGGCTTCCTTGTACCTTCATGTAATTCTATGGACACCAGATACCCACCATCTCACTTCCCCAACTCTTTGACTTACTTTGTTTGCATCTACTTTAGTAAACCGCTAGCAGTCTTAAGGACCGCTTATCGCGTATAGTGTTTATAACAGTGCCTGCTCTGGGACCGATAGTCGAGAATTTTAAAAATAGTTACTTGATAATCGGTGTAAAATTGTAAGTACATTTTATAAACATTTTGCATGATCATTTAAACATAATTTGGTTCAGGAATTATGGCATCTAGTTCCAAAAAGTCAAGTTTTCTGACCCCTATTTTGAGGAAAGGCTCCAAAAATGGTACGACGAGAAATTTGAAAACAATGACTCTGATCAAACCGATATAGAAGATTCTGAGAATGATCAAGCTGGCAGCAACATTGAAAGTGATCATGATTCTACCTCAGAACAAGAACTTAGCTCTTTACAGTCTGAGGGTGAAAACGAAAATGATAATCTTATGGATACTATTGCACTGCAACAACGTAAAAAATCAGAAGAATCCTACGATGATAGAAACCGGAAGACAATATACAAAGGGGGTTAAAAATGGACATCGAAGGAACCACAAAGAGCTGTTCGAACTCTCAACCACCCACAACATCAACTAATGATCATCTAGAGAACAGAAAAACATCCCGCTTTTGTCCATACGAGAAGAAAAGGAAAACTTCATACAAATATTTTCGCTGTCAGATACCTATTTGCCTAGAATGTTCTAAAAGATTATGTAAAAATTTCGCTAGTGATGTCAGAAGTAATTAACTGAGGTTTATTTTGGCTTCTATACTTCTCTAGATTAAAATAATAAATAAAATGTAAGTTTCAGCTATGTTTTATTGTTCAAGTTTTATAGCGGTCCTTGCGACCGATGGTCGCCCATAACGTAGAATTTTTCATTGTCGCAGGTTAAGGGTTAACTAAATTGTCCAGGCTTATTGGGTTGTAGTAAGATAAGGTTATGACCTAGTTCATATGCATTCCATACTCCTTCACTTCTCTGCACCCTTTTAATAGATTTTCTTGGTGTGTTCCAAGATTAGGTACTCCTAATACTCCTCCGGTTTTTACTTGATGAAGACCACCATTTATCATATTTTCAATTAGAAGAACTAAAAGGTTATCATCGTCTTTTTCATTGTTTTCTCACATTAACAGTGATTCTAAGTACGCCATACATTTCGCTGCATATTTAGTATTTAAACAAGAGTTAGCTGCATTTTCCGCAGCGTTAAATTCTCGAAATGATCATTCGTCGCTTTCCACAGATTTGCCTGTAGGTACACATGAACGCGGTCAAACGATTGACAAAAGTTTTAAGGTGAATTAATTGTTCGGGTTCCACGAAACGGAATCGCAAATAAGCGCAATCTAAAATCGGTTGAGTACTGACGAATGTTTCGTTCAGTTTACTTTATCGCCGCAGTTTGCGGAGGCGCGATTTGGCAGGTGAACTATTACATGCCACGCCACGAGTTGCAAGAACATTAATAACTATCAGCTTTATTGGCTCAGTTCGTTTCTAACAAATTTCATAGAAAACGCGGGGTTTAATTTCCTGAGAGTTGGCGCTTTTGAATAAATCAGCTTTAGAAAATAGGTACAGCAACCTGCCGTCCCCTTTTTGTTTATTTGCTGCTTTTCTTGTTTCGATTTCGTCTCACATTCTCCTACTCACCCTTTTTGTTTATGTTACGGCATTCTGGCGAAAACGAATTTCAATCGTATTTTTACTGTGTCGCAACGCGAAGTGGAAGTATAATTCGTCTTCGTCAATCTCCGAGTGCGAATATTCTTCAGAAAGGCGAAACAATGACGGAGTAGTCAGGAAATTTGTACAATGCGAAAATAAGTTGACACATTTAACTCCTTACATACTACCTACACGTTCATAAATATTTTGCAGCGAGGGTGTAGTGTATGTTTAGCTCGCTGCTTAACCGCCGTGGGGTATAAATCGATTAGGGGTGTAAAAACAAATTTCGGGAGCTTTTTCAAGGAAAATTTTCTCCATATACGAAATTTTAAATCTCCCTTACTACCTCTTTCTACTGTCATAACGTAAAAAGATGTAAACACATGTGCATAAACAACCCCTTATGCGCAAAATATTTTAACATTCCGATAGAATCGAGCCAAGTTTGTCTTGTTCGAAGTTTTATGTTTTCGTACGTCTGGCAAAAATATTTTATGCCAACTTCAGGAAATCGAGACAAAAATATTGGGATGTGTGTACGAAGTGAACGGATGTGCTCATGTACTATCTGTATATGTGTATATGTACGTGTATGTGTATATGTGGTGGATTTCTCGGTTTGCATTTGCCCAGAATCGCGTGTAACGTGTTTGCATGGCCCTCTGTGACTCTTCGGCACCGCAAAGAGATAACGATATGCTTACTCAAGGCGTACGCTTCGGATAGAACAACCAGGATTCTGAAGTACACGGGATAACGAGGAGACGAGACTTTATCTTATTGTATTCAAAACAGACCTTTCTTAAAAATTTCTTCTGATAAGTTCCTTTTGAATTTAACGAAGGCCTGTCTCTTTCTCTCATCCCTACATTCTCCAAATCTCGATTACTTCAGAAACATTCATTTTTAGTCAAAGAGAGGATAATATACTTAAGTATTCTTTTTTTTATTCAATTAAAATTGTAGATACGTCAACAACACAATACCTAATGTCAGATCAGATATCAATAGATCAGCTTCCTCTGTATTTACCGCTGAATAGTCTAAATCACACTTCGGTGACACATACAAAAGAAAATACATATTGTTACGTAATTTAAATATCACGTATTTTTCAACACTTTTATTAATTAACTTAATCGCGAAATAACAATAATTTAATAACTATTTCACTTCCGTAATCACTTTTTCTTTGCTTTTCTCTCTTAACTGTCAACTACTACTGTCAAAAATTGTCAAGCTATCCATCGCTGTCGCTTATATAGTGTTGTGGACGTTGCTAAGTTATTCTCGAAAATTCCAGCAACTGTTTCTCGAACCTTCTGAAACGCGGCGTCGGTAAATTGCACTTCTTTTTCGCAGTCGGTGGGTCAATTACACCCAAAACGTCACGTCTGTCACAATATATAGGTTACGTGGGGAAAAAAGAAAACGAGTCATGTTCTGGAAGAAAGTGTGGGAACAAAAATTTGAATGAACGCAGAGGGCAAAAAACGAATTGTAGAAAATATACGAGATTCGTTACAATTTACATATATAAATCTAAAATGGACACATCTGAATAGCAATATTAGAGGATATATGAAACAAGAGGTAGTTTTCATGGACATACAAAACAATTTAGGCAAAAGAAAAACTTTTAGGTGCCGACATTAAATTACTAATTGAATAAGGAACTGTGTAGGAAATGAAAGTAATTGCTAAATATATTTAAATGAGATGGTAATGGAATTTTTTTGTATTAAATATCTTTCCAATAATGAAAATATAAACTGGAATTATATTTTAACGTAGGGAAAATGAAAATAAAGCTGTCGATTCTGAATATAGATACTATTTATTTTTTAACACAGCGGGATATTAAAAACTCCTCTCGTTTTGCTTACATTAGAAATGTCAAAGAAGTGTTCGAATTAAAAAATTTAATAATATTTAATAATAGAGGTACCGTAGATTAAAGACAAAGGCAAACATTCTCATTCCTTTATATTTCGTTTAAGGGTTAAATAGGTTTTTAAAAAAAATATGCTATTTCAGACTGATAACTAAATATTAATATCTTCTCTGTGCTTCAATTGCCCTAAGTAATTTACAAGCTGCAGGGTACAGAAGTGAGAAATTTTAAGCACAGAGAACTTTCAAGTACACACTGGCTTCTTCTTAGTCGAACTTCCACGAACTTCTTCTACTTCACCTCTTCAATTTTGTAATTCTTCTTTTAATAAGTTTTACCAACACAAAAATAACAGCAACTTAGAAGGCTTAAAAAACTTAAAAGTTGCAACTCTTCAGTCAAGGTTCTTATCCATGATGCTATGTAGTCCTTAATTTGTTCAATCTGTCATCAGATAGTTTCGTTTGGAATTGAGGTTCTCTGCTTCTTTTTTCATCCACATTGTCATTTTATCAAATATAAACTCCTCACACTTCTTCAAGACGTCTTTGAAAACCATAGCAAATAATTATCAACTTTGGTAGATTTAAAAATCGGATAATTAAGAAGACATCCCGAGAGCACTTACCAGGCTTGCTTTTTCAATTTTTCATCAACGGATCATGATGTCCAGGTCCATATACGAGGGCGGATCATATATAAACGAGCCTTTTTAAATTGATAGCCGGATAGTTGTTCAAGGCGCATACGGGCGTTAGCAACTTGAAGTGGGGATATTAGGTGACACGGAAACGACTCGTCGTATTGCTGTGTTTGCTTGGTTAGTAGCTATCACAATGAGTGAGAAAGAGATGCATAGCAGCGTTGCGCAACGGATTATTATTATTAAGTTTCTTACACGTGAAAACGTGAAACCAGCTGAAATTTTGCGCACATTGCTAGCACAGTTCGGAAATAAAACGCTTTCGTGGCAACGGGTAAAAGATTGCTGCAAAGAATGTAACGAAGGGCGTAATCGTGTCGAAAATGTAAATCATCCTCGTCGTCCGCGCACCAGCACATCGCCGGTTAACATTACACGCGTTAGAAACTTTATTGAAGGGGACCACCACGCCACTGTGCTTCAGATATCTGTTGAACTCGGCATTAGCCATGGGAGTTTCCACACAATCATAACAAAAAACTGGGGATTCCGAAAAATTTCAGCTCGTTGTCCCAAAGTTGTTTAGTGAAGATCAAGAAGTTGCTCAAGTTCGCATCGCAGCTTTAACGCAGGCCCAAATCAGTGAAATGCGCTAGACTCAGTCGGAGCACCATACATATAGCCCAAACTTATCCCCTTGTGATTTCCACATGTTTGGGCCCCTTAAAGAATCACTAGGAGGCGAGTGATTTCTCACTGATGAACATGTGGAGGCGTTTGTGCGCAACTGGATAGACTTCCGCCCTGTTTTTTTTTTTTATGAAAACGAGATGAAAAAACTACCAATCCGTTGGAAAAAATGCATAATCAAACAAGGGGGATATGTCGAAAAATAGAGAAATTTGTGTATTTGTGAAAATTTTCAAAATAAATGTTTTATGAAAAAAGGCTCGTTTATATTTAGCATTTGTTGTAGAAACTTCAATTATGATACACCGACTAATCCAGGGAAATTTTATTTTTTCTTTTACTGGAATTGATCTAACTTCCATTACGATTATTTACGTAATTATAACAAAAGGGATGGTAAATGTCAAGAAGAAATGCTTTGTAAACGACAAATATTCCCACCTTTAAAGAATAGCTATCTGTTTCTTGAAAAAAGTCAGAATTAATAGCCTTGGTGAAAACGGATCTGTTTTTTCGGTCGGCAATTTTTTCTAGTTATTTCGACAAGAGGCAAAACTCATCCTGTTTCCGTAGGTGGCTTTATGTGACGACAATTTATACGTCCTTAACGTTTCAGTATAAAATATGACGCCCCTTGGTGGTTTATCGACTCCATTGTTTCCCTCCGTAAACAAGCAATTTCACCTATCCGGAATTTTCCGTAAATTGATGACTGCTCGCGGACGTCCGCTTGCCTTTCACCAAAAGACGAGGATTAGGGAAAAGATACAACAGGGAATGAGGTGACCAAGAAGGAAATGAAAAAATATTGGATCTTATCATTTTGCGTCAGAAGCAGGCCGTCTAACCTTTGCCAGGTCGTCTCTTGGCCAACGTAGTGGAAGGACTAAATGACCTAGTCGTGTGTTTTCGACAAAATAAATAGAATTGGTACCAAATTACACCCTTCACAGGCAATTACTGTCAGCCAATGACTTTCAGATCCTTGAACTTGTTAAAAATAGTGCCTATCAATTCAAAACCATTTCTATCTACACTTCTAAAATTTTCTTCTGAATATTCTTGAAATCAACAGATTACAAAAATATTGAGATGCATGGATTGTTGCGTTTTAATATGTATGTAAACTATAGGATGTTCAATATTTCCCCATGGGCTTCTCTTTAAAACAACACTTTGTTATCCTCAATTCAATATATCTTTAATATTTAATTAACAGTAATATTTTACTCTGCAATTACCCATAAGGTCTATCTAAATAATTAGAGAAATAAAACTAATAGAAACAGCTGCTTGAAATTATAAGCCATTTTAACACTATTGAGACTAAGCCGCTAGATAACAAACTTTTCACTTTTACGAAGTGACTGGGGCTCAAAACTTTAATAAAGATAAAACCAATTTGACCTAATCCATTACAAGCTTTTCTCATTTAAATTTCGTTGGAAATGGCCGTCTCTTAGAAAATAGTTAATCTTTTAATACTACACCAAAAACGACTTCGAGGGGAAATTAGATTACAAAATTGCAAAGAATAAGGAAGTAAGATTAAAATTGAAAATTTAAATTTAATGGGATCTCTACAAGTGGAAATAAATCCAGTTCAGTAGTAATTTTTTATACGTACACTTCCAACGTTCGCGTATTTTTTAATTTTATGTTAAATAAGTTAAATATTCCTTCAATTAAATTTCACTGAAACCTCTTTACGTGGGTGAATCAAAAATTATCTGTACTATATATTTACAACTAAATTATTTTCTATTTAAAAGTATACATAATTTCTCAGTTTTACTACACTTTGTCCAGTGTAACATATTTTGTCAAGAAGAAGGTTTACAGTTGGATGCGGATCCACTTTTACCCATTTACTGCACTTCTACGTTCGAGGAAAATCGTGAAAGCCCTAAGGCGTTTTTGAGGCGTCAAAAAAATTATTACCCAAGGAAGTAGGATCTCGGTTATAGAATGAATATCTCACCAACTTAAAATCTAGTTAATTGATTGTTTATAAACAAACATTGTTGTGGCACTGACAGTAGAACCATTGGAACAGTTTATAATTTGACGAACAACATCACTACTTACATTCAATAAAGACATTACCTAACCTAACCTAACAATTAAAATAATAGTAAAGAATAAACACAAGTTTCAAAAAACACTTTTATTGTAACACACTACAATTGTTTCGACACACAGTGTCTTCATCAGGTGTGATGAATAGTATAAACTTAGTCTAAATTACAAGCTATATATAGGTCACCCCAAAGCATATAAAAATTCGTACCAACCAAACAGGAAAAGCAGCATTCAACACGTTAAAAAAAGCGGAGAAAGTGTGGATTAAAGAAACCCGCAAGATATATTTTGCAAAAAGAGACAAATAAAATTTAGCGTTAAATGACCAAGTAGACTGCAAAATGTCGCCATTATTAAATATTTTCTAATACCCCCCTTCTATTTTTGTACCTATATATAGCTTGTAATTTAGACTAAGTTTATACTATTCATCACACCTGATGAAGACACTGTGTGTCGAAACAATTGTAGTGTGTTACAATAAAAGTGTTTTTTGAAACTTGTGTTTATTCTTTACTATTATGGAGAAGTTTCAACATGTATCAGCTTTGAACCTAAATAATTAAAATAATCTCTTTAGCTTGCTAAATATTTCGATTTTTTGTCCAAAAGCCTCTTCTATCTTTACGTTTGAACCCCTTTGTTTACTTCTACTATTGTCCTATAATTGTACCGAAGATCTACAATGAAATCTGATCACTGCTGTTGTACCTGTTTGAAGCTTACGGCTACTCTAATACAATAAGCAACCATAGAGAGATTATTTTTGATTACCCCTCGTATACTTCCAGCAAAAATAAACATAACTTATTTAGCTTTAATAAAAAACAATTTAGAGAAATTTGAAAAAGCTTTTAGTGCTACAAAAAACGACTTGGAAGTCAGGATTTATCGTTACTCAGATCGAAAATTAAATTTGAAGTAGCTTCTAAAGAATAACAAGGAGCACCTTCAATTTATTTATTTGACTAAAAATTGCGTGTGTATTAAAAACAGAAAACTGAATTTTTGCAAACAATACACTTTAGCATTATTATTTGTAGCCCCTTTACTAAATTTTGACTTAAAATGCATTCGAAAGTACTATTTGAATCTAAAGTTAACCTTTGATCAAACATTTATTCAATTAGAAAGTTCCATCATGTATGTACGTCTATATAAATTTACAGATTGAATTAAGATGTATGTAGGTATGTATCAATTCATTTGAAGACAAATTAAATCACAAAACTTCCCAATTTGTCTTCCCTTCCGCTGACGTAGCACAAGGAATGATTGATAATTTAATGCTAGGAAATCGAGACGAGGTTATAAATCTTAAATTATCTCCTCAGAGCACCGAAACATGTTGTACATCCAGACACAACATAATAGAACGACAAGTAATTATACGTTCACATGTACGAAAGTACCAACCTACTCACTCTTGCTCTCACTCCTTCACTCCCTTCATATACACACAGACGTAGCCAAATGCTCATGTAAGTAGACAGATTCTCTTAGTTATTTGGTAATAGAGAGCAGTGGAGGAAGGAAGGAAGGAAGTTTCTAAGAACAGCTCGACATGTAAATCTAAATGTTGCTCCGGGGCGCAGTAAATGCAATAACACTCAGCATGGTGGTGACGCAGTACCAAATATGGTACACTTTATTGGCAAAATTTAATTTTGGAGTTGTACTAGAAATGATAACTATTCTTGTTACTATAATATAACATCTATGAACTTTACGTTCATGAAAAGGAATACGTTGGTACTCTTTCTGAACAGACGAGGACACGAATTATAAAAACTAGAAAGTGCAGTGTGTTAAATTTGGGGAGGAAAAAGGTGGTATGAAAAGAGAGGGGAAAAATAATATGACAGGAAGAAATAAAAGGAGAGGGGAGGATGACGGCGGATTGGGGAGTAGATAGATACTCTTCCTGAATAGACGAGAGAACAAAGTACAGTGGGTGACTTCGGTTGAAACGACCTTTTGATTATAACGACATAACACATAAGTCCCTTGAATTTAAGTAGTAATTTAAGAAGAAAATTTGACTGTAACGACTTCGGATATAACGTCAATTTCGGATTTAGCGACTAATTTTAATGAACTATTAATTACAAGATGCTAGAAATCTCATACTGACTGATATTGCGACCAAGTCTAAACACAAAACTTCTTAATCTATTGTTTACATACATACAGATAGTCAGCAATTGTACTTATAGTAATATTTATAAATGTTAAGGTTGATAAAGTTAAATCTAAGAATCAGTTACTGGCTACTTTTTTTGCCTAATTCCCTTCTTTCATTCTTTTTCTCTTTTGTTTTATGTAGCGACTTCCGGATATAGCGACGAAATGTAATTTTCCTTTCATTTTCGTTATAAACGAATTTACTGTATTTACAAAAACTAAAAATTGCAGCGTGATAAAATATGGGAGGGAAAAGGTGATGTAAAAAGAGAGGGGGAGATAAAACCAGAGGGGTGGGTGAATGAAGAGGGAGAGGTGAAAGAAAAGCAAAAGTTAATACAGACAAGAAGGTGATAATTAGAGTTAGGATTTTATGTAAAAAACATATTTTTTGTTATTAGGAATATCACCCTAATATTGTGGATGTATCCATTTTACACTAAAATAATACGATTAACGTATTGAAAAATTACATATTTTGCATAAAATCAAGTTCTAGTAAATATTTTGGGCTTTTATGCATAAAATAATATTTTTTACTTTTTGGACATAAATTGTCATATATTTGACCCATACATGAGTTTAAAAATTTTAAATGAGGTTTTACCCA
The DNA here is from genome assembly GCA_029378335.1 of Agrilus mali. Lineage (NCBI taxonomy): Eukaryota > Metazoa > Arthropoda > Insecta > Coleoptera > Buprestidae > Agrilus > Agrilus mali. Next base: position 8,597,242 of record CM055662.1, read on the forward strand.
CCGATATGACAAGTGAGATTTACCTGGAAATTGTTAGTGTTCAATACCCATTATCGCTCTACATAGTTATACTATCGGCGAGCGGTAGGATCATTGGTTTATTCATTTATTGCCTCTTGTTTAGATACAATTACCAAGAAGTTAACTACTCGAGTAATCTTAATTCGATTTAATACACCTCTCTCTTCCCAACTACTGTTCAACGCACCAATTACTTCAGTTGACGTCGAAAGAACGTTTTCAACATATAAAAATATTTTAAGCGATAGAAAACAAAATTTTACCCTTGGAAATTTAGAAAAACATTTAATTATTAATTGGTACAACAAAACAGGTAGATCATAATGCGAAAGTAAATAGTTATTATTTTATTATTAAGTTCCATATTTGTATTTGTCTATGCAAGATGAAGCTTAATCGTTTTCAATATGATATTGATGTATTGTACCTATAATTGTGCAATTACTCTTTACGCATCATAAATGTTATTTAAATAAATTTTTGTTTTTTTACATTTTTTTTTACTACCCTTTTCTCGGTTTCCAGTAAGCAAAATTCATAAAAAATAAAGTGTATACAAATGCATAAATTGCAAAAACAAAGCATATATTGGACATATTTTTGGGAAAAAGGTGACATATTTATGCGCATATTTAAAGTATTTCTTGTGCATCAAAATCCTAATTTTAGCTGATAATAGATAAATGAGAAAACGTGAAAGTACAAGAATAAAAAATCGCAGAGTAGTAAAATTTAGGGAAGGAAAAGGTGATGTGAAAGGAGAGGGGGAGATAAGAGGAGAAAGGAGGGTGAAAGGATTGGCCGAGGTGGAAGAAAATGAGAAGTTAAAAGGAGAAATAAAGATAACAAAAGATCGAGGAATGAAAATACGAGGAAATAAGAAAACCACTCCAAAAATGGGGAGAGCAAACCACTAATTTTTGAGAAAATAAATAGAGGTTATTCCATAAGCTGAATCCTCCGATTTCGGATTTATTAATGATTCATAGCAAATTACACAAGCCTCTCCCATCATATCTAACCACATTGGTACATTTACGTTTCATTTTAGCCTACCCTTTACCTGAAAAAGTGTGATTAAATGTGTAGTGTGGTGGATTAAACTGTTTTTAGTCATTTGTATCTGTGTTTTTCTCTGATTAATATGAGGTTAATTAACTATTTAAAAGTTCGTTCAATTTTATAGAGCCGAGTGTTATTATGGTAATTCCCCCCGCTCACCATACCCTCAGCGCTTCTAGGTTTCTAAAAAATCGTTTATAACCCTCCTTTACCAACAAGGGCTCATACCTATATGTTTACAATTTATACCATTTTTGTTCTCCAACCTCTGCACCTTCACAAATACCTACCAAACTAAAAATATTTCATTAGTATTTTTTAGCGTTACTCCCACCTCCCCGCACGCTTTCCCCCGCATGCGTACATCTAGGTGTCTACCAAAAGGACATTACTAAGAGTAATATTTTCCTAAAATTCGTATGTTTTTTTATTTGAAATATTCCTATGCATGGATAACATCGAAAATTGTATTTTTCTTCACAATTTGAAAAAGGCTATAGAAGAAAGCTTTGGACGCCCTGTGCATTATTTTCCTCAAGAATTTACTCTGCGTCTAATATTGAATTTACTTCGATCCTTCGACATAAGGAAGACTGTCTAAATGAACCAATATTAGACAGACCGTCGTTCTCCATGTTCTCTGGCAATTCGCCAAAACATCCATGTAAGTGGAATTTTAATTGTCTATTACAACACAATGTGTTCATTTACTCTATGAGAATGGGTTCAGAAACATGTTTAATTCATCATCATTAATAAGTCATAAAATCATTGAAATATCAAAAAAGCAAATGGTAGCTTCAATATTTTCAACTATTTTCAACAATATCAGAAGAAACTCAATGCAACAAATATTAATCTAAAAAATTAAAAACGGTTTAATCACTTACAATAAACAGACTTATTGGTCCAAATCTACACAGAAGAAAGCAGCCTGAAACAAAAAAAAGTGACGTGAGTATGTGAAAAGCGAACACGGTAGGTACATAAGACACAGCCACTATCCATTTAAAGAAAGAAATATAAATTCCATTTATGTCTGAAGATGATTTACACGTTTACAAAACAACGGTTTTAAAATTATTTTATTAGATCAGAGGGCATAAATAATTACTTAATTAAAAATTAAAATAATATAAGATACACTTCTGAAGAAGCTACAAAATGGCGAAATTTATCAAACTTTGTGGCAATGTAAATAAGTATTTTTAATTGTTAAATTATTTATACCCTCTATATACCATGTTTGCCGCTGTAATTGGGACAGCATTTTTCAGCACTTTACTCTTCTACAGGGTTGGCATGTTTAAAACACTGTTTTAAAACACCTGTTTTAAACACCGTTTAAAGCACAATCTAAATAAAACATGTTTTACATTAAAGTGTTTTTAACAGTGTTTTAAGCTGTGTTTAAAACAAAAAAAAAAAAACGTGTGAAACATTCATTAAATTCGTTCAGCTAGTGCAAAATATTGGTAATGGGTATAAAATGAGGAAAACATTAATCACTAAGAAAAAACTCATTTATTATACATATACATACCTAATTGTTAACAAACTAAAATAAAATAAAAAGAAAAGTAAAAAATAAATTCTAAATTAAGCTAAATAATAATCAATTTCTGTTTAAATTTGTTAAATTTATGTTTGTGGGATACGGAAAAAGCAATTTTTCATGAAATGTTTTTAAACTACTGTAGTTCCAAAATGTGTGGTGCAGTGGACGTGTGGATGCAATCAATGAATCAATTCAGCGGCCCGTCTGTACTTAAGAGCTTCAGACTAATTGTAAGTGTAACGAATTTTCTAGTCAAAGTATTTATTTAAACAATTATCTATTTAACACTATTTATAACACTTAAACACTAACTTAGAACTACTATTTATATCACAACAATTCACTTATTTATATTACAATTTATTTATATCACTTTGTCTATTATCGGTTTTAATTCGCGCACTGATGCTTTCTTACAACTACTACTTTTTCGGTCCAAAGATGATCACTATATATACACCTTTCGAACTTTCTAGACGGGAACTCGAAGAAATCCTGAGTATTCCCGAATGATGAGTAATAATTAGAAAGTCCTGGATTATTCCAGAATTGAACTTGTTACTTGTCGCCGGAGAATGATTTACATCTTGTAAGTTGATAACACGAAAAGTACCGTGTGCGGTGTCTACGCCGTAAGCATGTTAGCGATAAAAAGTACATGCCATAAATTGTTATCGCACACACGTACTGTGTCGCTGGTCGCTACATAAGTTATAAAAATACGCACATACCGTCAAACATACAATCGTCAAACGGCGGCATTGTCTCTTGAAAAATACAGCTTCGTATAAAAAACTCGTACAAACACCTTTAATCATTTTTGCAATCTTCATATAAAGAATCAAAAAAGGTCTATATATATATATATATATATATATATATATATGCAATTTAAGGCATTGGAGGGGTGTTATGCTATTATGCTCTGTTCAAAGGCTTCTCAGAATTAATTTAGATTAGAACAATTTTCAGAGAAGCAGGAGTTACTTTCAAATAGACGTGGTTGAAAAAATATATACCATACGTTCAAAATATGCGTTTTAGCTAATGCGGCATTAATAAAAAAATTCCGACAAAGAATTTCTTTGTTCAATGAACGTTTTGTCTTACCCGTATGGGTATAGGTTCGAACAGCAAGTCGGTTGAATTTCCCTCACACGATAAAAAAATAAACTTGTTTAAAACTAGTTTAAAATGTTTAAAACATTTGTTCAAATTAAATGAAAAAAACAAATGTTTAAAACATATGAACACATGTTTTAAACATTTTGAACTGTTTGTTTCATAAATTTAATAAAAAACTGTTTTTTCTCCAACCTTGCTTTTCTATGAAACATGCTCATTGAGCACGCTATTTTAATTAAATTCGTAGTTGATCCTTATACAAACCAATATTGGATTAATACTACAATAGAAGGCTGGTGGTACCTACATTTTAGAAATTTCTCCCTATTGACAACCGCGAATAACAGAGTTATGGAATTTACTTTGAAAAGTTTAATTAAGAGAGCACGATATAGATAAATAAATCAAGAATTCGTTAAAACGCGCCATGCCATCATGCGTCATGTCATCTCGGCACTAAAATAGAATTACTTCCACTCAGTGAACATCGAAAATGCGCGACAACAACTCACAATCAGACTCGACAATATTGCATATTCATTTCGTTTAAAATAAATTAGTGCCATTGCTGTCGGTAGTTGTTTTACGAGAAACAGGTCGTATATATAATTTAATACACACCCTTGTTCACTTGCTCCATCTCTTAAATTCTTCTTTGGCGTGTGAAGGAACGAATTACTTAGGAAATGTAATTAACAAAGCCCAGCTCGAATAATAACTTTGACGAAGGCAGATGTACCTAACTGCACAATATTTCACATGACCAACGATAATAAGTCTTGGATTAATCACGTGAACTCAAAATAAGTAAGGCAGGATGGATCCCTGGAGCAAAAAATATTTAATCTGATTTAAAAGAACGTATTATTATAATTTCCTTTCTTCTTTTAATGAAAGAAATATTGTAGGGTAAACCTTGCATGAAGAGAATAGAAGGTACCACCATGAAGGGAGAGAGTCCAAAGTAAAAGAAAACCAACCACTTCGCATAAGTAACAGAAGCTCTGTTATTATCCTATTTTTTCTTATACACGGAGAAAACAATCATGAAAAAATTGCTAGAATTCTAGCAAACACGACTACAAAATCTGTCAATTATATGGACGACCAGACGCTCAAGATTTTTACTAGAAATTTCTAGTCAATCTACGTTCGCTGTTGAGACTGAATTCTAGTAAAATTGACTTGATTAGAAAACATTTCTTACAGTTCTTATGACTAATTTTACTAAACTATTCTCATTCTAGTATTTTTTCTTTACGACACGATAAAATAATCGAGAGGTAGAGAAAAAAAGTCTAGACTTATTTAGCTTGATTATTCTAATAGATACTAATTATTAGAAAGAATGAAAAATTGTTTTATACCACCAAGTATATTTTATAAGAATTCTAGTATTATTTACTAGCAAAATTTTGCTTGACTCATCAAGTAATAAAATCATGATTATTTTTCTCCGTGTAGGTAAAGCTAATATTAGGAATAGAGAATCTTAAGCAAGTATCTGCCACAAATGTGTCCATGAAAGAATTCAAAAAACTAATATCTAAAGTATTATTGAACAAATATAATAAGAGATCGAGTATAACCATTAACAATTTTTTTGCTTTATTATATGACTAAGTGTGTTCAAAGTACCTGTGGGACATCAAATTTAAACAGATATAAAAAAAAATACAGGTCTCTCATAAATATGAAGCCTAGAATTTTACCGCAATGTGATTACAAGAATATTTGAAGTACCATAACTACCTCCTTATCAAAATTTTGGTAGTGGGAACAAACTGTTCGAAAATTTGCTGGAGTCTAATACTCATTCTGTGCCAAATTAAAAATTTTGGCTTAAAATTTCCTCTCAAAAAAACAAAATCTCATGAATCCAACAGGAACAATAATAGAAAAATATATTCAAAACTCATTTTTTGGCAATTACTAGTGCTTTCAATATGGTTTTGACAAAATTTCAATGAATTTATGTAAGTGGAACATTTTTAAAATATCACAAAGTTGAGTAAGGAAACTGATGATTCAATAATTGTCGACACATACATCCCTTTGAGTTATTGTAATCAATCTGGTAATTCGATAAATTCTTCTGTATTGTTTATGTCGGCATATTTAACGAAGCAGATGGAAATGATGACCAAAATTCTTAAAATAGAGACTGAGCCCCTAACTGAGGATAAAACCTATTTAAAAGTTCAACGGCGCAAATTTGGTTTAATTCACAAAAATTAGTGCGCTTTTAATAAAATAATTTAAACAAGGATTCATACAAATATTTAATATGTGATAATTAGTGTTACCTGTAAAATATGTAAAGATTCCGTCAGATTTAAACCACTTTTTTATAAACAAATTACAAACAAATTGGTGATGAGTAAATAAATCCTTCATATCTTGTTAATAATAGTTTTCTCTGACAATGAGTAGATTATAACACTGGGACACTACAATGATAAGGAAACTATAAAGAAGAAAACGAAGTACGTATTTAATTAAGACGCGTAAATCGTAAAATATTTATTTATTCACCAACACGTATTATTCACTGTACGAACCGTAAATAACGTCCTTCGATTCCGAGTTACAGTAAAAAACAGAGCACAGACTGAACTGGTTATCTACAACCTTGAAACTCCGCAAGAGGCTTGTTTATTCAAAGTTGGTATCACACTTAGACAAGGAAAGAGAGAGGACTGATAACGCGGCGTCCGGCAGTGTGACCGATCGTCACCAATCTAATGGCGGACAGTTGCGCCAGAGGTGTAACATATGAACATTTACTCTCTTTCGTGCTACTTAAAAAAAATAAAGCAGATATAAAGAAAAAAAGGAATCCCACAACAATCTCGCCTGTGACTGAAATTTATTAAAAAAAATAATAGAATAAATAAGTAATACCAAAAACATATATCAAACAAAACAAGTAGGAGACTTTACTTATATCACACATGCATAGATATTATTAATATAATATAATTACAATACAACTAACATTTAAAATTGTGGAACATTAGTTCTTACAGGAATTTACTTCAATTTTGCATTTAACTGAATTAAATGTTATAATTTAAAGGAATAAGAATTTATTTTTTGTTTGATGACGTACGTAATAAGCATATTATTACTGCTCAAATAAGCAGTGCATTTTTTGTTTTTAATTTAAACGATTAAAACAATTTTATTTCCCATCTTTATGAAAAACAGTTCTTCGGAAGAATTTTGGAGAAAAAAACCCCTTTCAGTGCAAAACAATCGAAGGAATAAAGTCGAGCATGCAGCATGCGCCATATAAACATTATATAATATAATATATAATTCGAACGTGGAATTCCACAAAGGGAAGTTTTTCGTATGTAGGGTTTACTATAAATACACCCAAAAAGGCTTCCGTCGGACCTGCTATCTAATGACGAATATAACGCCAATATTTTATACATAATCAGTAACTACGCCTATGGATAAATTAACGATTATACTGTATGCATAATTTATCAAGTATGAAACATGAATGAAAATCGCTATAATATTTGTTATACGTAATGTCTCTGTGTTAATATTAATGTATTGTAGTCGTCGTTTCATAGACAGGAGCATCGTTTCGTAAATTTGTAAATTTGGGACTAAAATGATTCTGCATTGCACAGAAGCAATTTTTTTCTTAACTGTGAAACGTAACTCCAGGCTGTTTTCTTTCACTGCGACTTTGGCAGCCGTATGTCGAACATCCAACCATTTTATACTAACCACATAATTCATAAAAAAAACTCTTAACACGTACTTTCTGTCACCAAACCAAATGGGTGACAATTCTTTGTTTGTCACCTTTTTAATGGCGCTCGCTTCGATTTCGGTCACACATCGTTCGTTATCGTAATATCGAACATTACCAGTCCCCTCTCTTTCCTTGTCTAAGGTATCACACTATAAAAAAGCAACGAACGTTGTTAGAAGATAAGATACAATAAATATTAGTAAAATGGCGTAAATGTTAATAGGTGTTAAGTATACGAAATTCTATCCAAGATTTCCCGAAAAATAAGACATGTCTATAAAGTAAGCACTGTAGTGACAACTTTGTGCTTTTAGATGTATTATGATTGGAAAATCAGCTATCATTAACCCAATAGCAAGATGGTTATAGTACCTCTAACCATACATGAGTCTAGTTTTAATATTTTAAGTTATCTACCTTTTTTATAAAAAAATTGGCCTTCTTCTTTCGCAATTTAAATTTAATCAGAGCAATGATTTTTAGTTAGGTTTAGTCAATAAAAGTAGAGCTCTGACTTCATAATCCAGATCAATTTTTTTTGTCATGTACGATACCTTGGTCATAATTTCATAACTTGATTCAATAATCTCCATATTTCCTTGCACAGGGTGTGCGTTTGTTTAAATATCGACTTTTGATGTATTCTTTTTTGTTAAGAGTACTTTACATTTATTTTATTATTTTTCACAGCATGTTATAGTGTAAGCTTCCACCACCATTACCATGTGGGAAGGGGTGGATCGGTGTAAGACGATGAGGTGTCAGTCTATCTAGATCCGACCGCAAGAATACACACGTTGATTTTTCGCATTATTTATTTTATTATCATTAATAAAGTTGTTTTAATTACATTACACATTGTTTTTCCACCTACGGAGCCACGAAACACTTTTAGATATATTTATATTTCGAAATTCTTGACAAAATCTTGAAAATTCTTCACTAGATTCTCTCGATATCTTGTCTCAATTTTCACATCATTATCCTTGTCTTGAATTAATTATCGTCGAACCCTAAGATTTAAGTAACTAATTTTAGTTCGGCTCAATTAGAGACAAAAATCAGAAGAGTGGTGACGGTGAAACTTGAAACAACTTCAATACACTTCAGTGGTTTTAATTATTTCAGACAGATGGGGTGTTTAGTGTCATTTTCGGAGCTAAAAAGTCTATCTCCTATCCACGTCCTCCAAGTCTTCTTGAATTTTTTGTTTGAACAAATTAACAAGCTGCACATCCGCAACATAAACCAGAGTGATACCTACTGAGAAAGCACTAAAAAATAGTTTCACTATAAATTCCTTAATATTTTTAACCCTTATCCATACAATTCTGGTTATTTCAATTTCATCATTGTATTGTGACTTCCTCAAGCTTCAAAACTACATTCGCTAGGAGGTTTTCGTTACGGAAAACTCATATCTTATACAAAGCCAACCGCAAAATCCGTTGATTTTATCATTTACAAAGAGTCAAAAAGTCAGCAGCTCAGTTTCAATGGAAAATGGTATTTCCTAGCGAAGATCAACTCTAGCTGAAGTGGGATAAGGGCACGCGGAAGAAGAAGAAAAAAAGGTCAAAAACATTTAAACATTTTGAAACCTCAAGAAGCAATTCTTCGAATAAGAACTAAAGAAATAAATTGGAGAAGGCCAGTAATCCAACTGACCAACAATACATGTTGCTATCTTATACTTAACTGTTTTCACGAAAGAATTTGTTTGTATAACTTTATGATCTTTAGTATTACTTTTAATATTTATATAAAAAAAGAAACATTTAAATTGGAATAAGGGGAAATGAAAATGTAATGTGTGAAGAGAGTGTCACTTTCTGAAATCACGTTTTAGGTGAGATAGTTAGAATACTAACGTCGTACGAGAGGCAATAAAATTTTCATGCAAATCTAGCTTAAATTTGCAGTTATACGTGCCTGTGAATAGTCAGAGCTGTTAAATTTATCATTTTATAAATTATGTATAGTCCCTGGGGGAGGTCTCGCGGTGACTAATGTCTTTGCTTCGAACCCCGGTGGAAAGGTTCTCGCAATATACGACGGACACAACCTTGTTCAAAGAAGATTCGTCGACTGATTTATATTTATTTACAGAGTACGACGAAATCAGAGAGGAAGGCGATACCTATAGAATTGTAACACCTAAATTGAAGAAAGAAATGTGTAGCCTACCTTATAGACTTTTGAAGCGTTTTAACTTGTATGAGTGTTACAAGTATAGAATAATTTCTTTTCTTAATTGTTTAAAAAGTTTCTTTGTACAGTTACTTAGAAGGGTACCATTTTTCGGTCCAAAGATGATCACTTTATATACACCTTTCGAACTTTCTAGACGGGAACTCGAAGAAATCCTGAGTATTCCCGAATGATAAGTAATAATTAGAAAGTCCTCGATTATTTCAGAATTGAACTTGTTACTTGTCGCCGGAGAATTATTTACATCTTGTAAGTTGATAACACGAAAAGTACCGTGTGCGGTGTCTACACCGTAAGCATGTTAGCGATAACAAGTACATGCCACAAATTGTTATCTCACACACGCACTGTGCCACTGGTCGCTACAATATATTCTTATTCTCACTTACCTACCTAAACCTACACCAACTACCTATACCACCGTAAAAAGTAATATAGGATCATTCGTGTAATTTCAACGCGAATGAACAATGAGAAAAACACCAATAAAGTATTTTCTGCCACTTACGTTTATTTCGACAATTCTTCCATCCCCAGGAAGAAATCGTAAAACTAGAATGAATAAAAATTGTTTCAATAGGGCCATATCATTACAATCCGCATTTATTATCCTTCCAAGTTCCTCCCTCTCATTCTTCCCCATTACTTCTTCTGATACATGCTCCATTGATTCACTCTTCTCTCCACATACTCTACACAATCTCTTACTTTCTTCCATCAAAAACTTATTCTCATTACACTCATTCCCCATTCTGAATCTAGCTATTATCTCTATACTTTTTCCTTTTCGTAGATATCCTGGCACCTCACCCCCTTGCCATTATACCCATATAAACTTCCCCATACCTTTCCCGTATCTTGTTTCCCATATTTTTTTCAAATCCTCACCTCTTACATTTCATTACATCTTTTCCCCACCATCCTACTAACATTCAATCCTTTTCCTCTCCACTCTTCCATTTTTTCTTTACTTTTGCCATTTTTGTTAAAGCTTTAACCCTTTCCACACCATATTCATTTTTTTCCCTATCCCCAATATATTTTTCTTCCATATCTCTTTTCTTAAGTCTCCTTCCGGTAATCCTCCCAGTTTTTCTTCATATTTTACAGCCCTCCTTGTATCTTCCACCATTTTACCACATTTTGTTTCCATTCTTAAAATGTAAAAAACGTAGTCTGGGGTACTTCTTTCTAAGCGCAACACCCATTTTATATACCTTTTATAAATATTTTCTATTGTTCTATACTCTTTCCTCCCCATATCTCGACTCCATAAAAGACTATACTTTTTACTAACGTTTTAAATAGTACCACCCTTCTTTCCCAGTTATTTCTGCACAATTTATGTCCTATTCCCCATATTCTCCCCAGCAATGCACTTGCTTTAGCTGCTTGGTTACTTATGTGCACCTCGTCATTGTCGTAAAACTATTTTCAGTGTTTTTGCTCTACGATGTTCTGGAAAAGTGTTTCAGAAATTGTCTATAACTTTTGATAATAATATAAAAAGAAGTCACTTGCAAGAAGAGAGTATTAAATAGTAGATGTGTGAAGCTGATACAAAAAAGTGTAAGGTATCAAATGATACAGGGTGATATAAATACAGTGCCTAAAGGAATACAAATTATGAAACTCTATAAATAAATAAAAATACCGGCCAAGTGCGAGTCGAACTCGCGCACTGAGGGTTCCGTACAAACATGTAAATATGTGATGTCACTAAAAATTTAAGGTTTTCGGAATTTTTCCTTTATATGTGCTATAAAACATTGCTTCATGCCAAATTTCAATATTCTAAATCGACTGGAAGTACCCTTTAGGTTTTGATTCCCTTACGAGTAGTTGCAGCTTAAATTGCTGTTTCTTTTGATTGCGTTGACATAGAAGTTTTATTTTGTTACAGCTTAAAAGTATTATAAACCTGAGTATTTGACATGAATTTCAATTGAATACCTCTACGCGTTCATGAGCAAAGGGGTAGTAACTTTACAATTATTAAAAATATTTTTATTATATGATGTAACTAAAAATTTACGGTTTTCGCAATTTTTCCTTTATCTGTGCTATAAGACGTTGCTTCTTACCAAATTTCAAGATTCTGAGTTCACGGGAAGTACCCTGTAGGTTTTGATTCGAAAATTTGCGGAAATTTGTAGCATAAACGGCTGTATCTTTTGATTGCGTTGGCTTAGAAGTTTGTTTTTTTTCACAGCTCTAAGGGACAATAGACCTGAGTATTTGGTATAAATTTTAGCTTGATAACTCCACGCGTTCCTGAGAAAAAGGGTCTTGACAGACTGACGGACGGACAACGAAGTGATCCTATAAGGGTTCCGCTTTTTCCTTTTGAGGTGCGGAACCCTAAAAAGCAACACATTTTGTTTGTGGTTGTATTTAAATAATTAATTAATAGAATGAAAGTATTTCTTTCTTTTAACGCTTTTTCAAATTGAACCTTTACAAATGTGGTTTCTAAAACGACGTAGATAACAGACTAAAAAATTACAGGGTCACAGAAAGAACATAAAAAAGTTCTGCTTACATTCCCAGACACTATTGATAGTCAGACAGTCTAATCAAATTATCCCAAAAAATTTTTCTTTCTTGAATACCGCCTGAATAATAAGAGACTCACATAAATACAAGTTCAAACGAATTTTAAAAAATTCCAAGAGGTAGGTAAGCATTAGACATTCCGTTTAGTCAAATGCGGTTAAAATGAATACCGCCTATTTCATTACATAAGGCTTACATTTTTTGCTATTTTTATTCAATGGTTTTAATAAAAATTTCAAGAATACTAACCCTCATTTTTCAAAGAAAATTTTTTACCAGTTTAATGTGATGTTCGTTATAATAACAAAAGTCAAGGTAATTGTACGTTCTCGTAGAAATTTTATTTATTTATTCTTTTAAATTTTTACATACATATTCACCACATGGTGCAGAAAAGAAGTTACTGATACAACATTATAGAAACCCAAAAACTTATTTCTGTTACTATATTGAATAATTTATGTCTATTAGAAAAACGATTTTAATATAACATGTTAATAATAATATCATGTAGATGTTCGTTCGCACAGTAAGAAATCAAATTTTCAACACTACAAGATATGTGGTTTGTTTTAGATACGTATTACCTAACACGAAACCCAGGTTTATGCAAAAAGTAATCAAAATGTGTATTAAAACAAACATTCACTCATTCACAATAAAATAATTGTCACCCTTCTTGTATTGAATACGGGTAGGTATTTAAGAAAAAGCCTTGCTAAATGTATGCTTTTAAATTAAAATCAAAAGGAGATGCTGAAATCGTAAACGCATTAACATCCCAATAATTATAAATATAAAATAAATTTGTAGCAATAAATTACCTTTGAGAAAGAGTGAATAACCCGAAACGTATGTAGAGTTCGTTTCTAATAAATCGTGAAACATTTAAAAGCATCTTTTTATTAATCATATTTCAAAAATGCTTCAAAACTTAGCCACCGAAGTATCTATCTCTTTTATAAACATTTTTAGTACAGTTCCAGTTTTTGAAGTCGAGCATTTCCTGGGTATCGTCCTGAGTGATATAAAATGAAATGTGAGGCTGTCGATATATTGATAAAACTCAATAAACAAAAACAGAAAAAGTTCATTTTGGTACGATTCACAAAACTAAAAATACAAAATAATCAAAAAGTTGCAATCATAATCGAAAGGACAGTGGTTCGATTCCGGGATAATAATCTGTGGCCTCGTTATTCTCATCTAAAATGAGGCTGAAGGAGGCCTTTTGCCCTACCCTCCAGCATTGCACTAGAATGTTGCACAGAATGATCACCCGTCCATTAACAAGAGTACCTGCTAGCAATGAATCATTCCAAAACTTTGAACAGATGAACAGTGTAAATTATATTTATTACCACACTAATATTACACAATCTCGACTAAAATACTGACCCGATTTAAATGAAATTTGGTACAGAAATAGTCTGGAGCCTTTAACAAAACTACTACTAAGGAGTTTTGAAATTAAATGAAATTGAGAAAAATAAAATATTGTGAAATATTAAAAAGAATATATGCTCGGGCGCCACTTTGTCAAACAAATAAAAATATTTAGCCTGGTCCGGGTTGATCAGTGGTGGTTCCTGAGAATCCCAACGCTTTGAGAGCTCGAAGCTCTCATTAAAAAAACACAAAAAAAAACTTGAAGAGTATGCTAAAAAAAATACATATCTAAAGAAACTTACAAAAACAAGAAAACTTACAAAGCACAAGTCCACCCAAAAGTGTTCCCTACACCACTGTTGGGACTGCAGCTGGGCTCCAGATGTAGAGGGGACTTTTAGTTTGCGAGAGGGGGCCAGACAACAATTTGGTAAATATTTGGGGACCAACCTAGATATTTCTCCAGAGTGCTGCCTGCAGGTCTTAAGTGGCTTAATTTGTCACGGGTTGGTCCGATTGAATTTAAAATAATCCCCTGGCCTGGTAGAATGTCCTCCCGGAGTCTTCGCCCCAACCCTTAGTCCAGCTTATCAGTCCGTCGGGAACCTACTTAGGGTGTGGATGGACTGACAAATATTATGAATAAAAAATATGAATATTACCCTAAAACAAAGAATATTAAAGAAAAATTAAAAAATTCTCGGCATTGAAGATGCCTAAAACAAAAACAGGGGAAGAAAAGGAAGGGTGCAGGTGAGTCTCTGTCGAGGTCAGAACAAATCGCAAAAGATTCACCAAATCACTCACCAGACACCACAAGAAATATATTTAAAAAATTGAAAATTACTAAAAATAAGGTGCGAAAAGTTAAATTGATTAATAAATTATAAAATTACCACTAAGGTCCAAAGGATTAAAAAGATAAAATTAGATAGATTAAGTGCCTCGTGGCAACAAAAAAAATTTGACAAAAAAGTTAAAATTATTTAAGAAAATTTATCAATTCAAAAGAATGCCTTGAGAAAATTATAAATTTAAATGAAAATAAATTAAATACTAGATTTGAATAATTTTAAGTGAAATATTAACAAAAATTAAGAGGGTCACTCAATGACCGCGTGAAGCAAAAAACGATCCTTCCATCGATCGCGTAGTCCTGCGCGAAGGTTGCTAGCCTTGATGATAAGACGGAAGGTCGATCAAAATTAAGAAATAATCAATAAAACTGAACCAAGACAAAGACAAACTGAATAGAAATAAGTAAAACTTTAGTAACGGGATTTTTCGTAGAAAAAAAACGTTACAAGCCTGAGAAAGGGCATAGGTCACTTTTTAATTCGAAAGAAGGGTTGTAAGGGGTTGAAATAGGAAAGTTTGTGCGGAAATTCCGTAATTTTTAAAGATAAAACCTTGAAACTTATTTTTTAGGCTTTTGATTAGATATAGTAAATACGACATTTAAAGTTTGTAAAGAAAATAAGGAATGAAAGTTTTTGTGTAATGACGTAGGCAAAAAGACTTACGCCCCAGAAAATTAAAATATAAAGGAAAAAAATTTTAAATGCTGCTGAAAGTAACTCTTCCACACGGGCATGGCGAGTCTATGTTATAAAAACTAACTTAGCTTTACATGAGATCTCATAACTTTTTACGATAGAAGGATAACAGTCGAGACTTGGCATTTTTTACATTCAATTTATTTCATGGAATTGATTCTTCCCACATACAATTAATATTTCTGGAATATAACATTTAATCGTAATAGATATCGTAATTTGTATGAGTGCAGAGTTTCTTAATTTTTAAGAAGATATGTAATCTGTTAAATTGAATAGGGCAAGTAGTTTCTCATCCTCCTTCCTCCGACTTTTGCAATTTCGTCATAAATCGCGTCGCGTCGCGTCGGTCCAATTTCAACTCGTATCTAAGTGGCGAATTTTGCGGACAGAGGTTTCCGGATACGGTTGCATGTGTCTCACTTTCGTCTGTGACCAATCGATAATTCAATATCCAAAATGGTTCGCATAATGATATGCCTTCAGTTAGATCCATAAGTAGATAAGTATATAAGTGCGGACGTAGCAAAATTTGCAAAGGTTTCGTCGCCACACTAGTCTCCAATTTATTATCGTATCCTGTACCCTGTTGAACAGATAGATGATTACGACCATTGTGTTGTATCCTGTAAGCCCATTTCGCATTCAGCAGTCAAGCAATCACGTTACAAACAGCCGCCATCAATACGAAATAAAAGACATTTGACTCCAGATTTGTCGTGTTCGAAACCGTCGACCTACGGGATGCCAGATCGTCAAAGAATGCCAATGAAATGAGGTACATTTTCCTTTTTCTCTTTGAAGAGTCATTACTCTAATAACTTCATTTTATTTCCGAGGATTCCCAACTGCTCTCGAACAGAAACAACGGCGTAGCATTCTGGGAGGAAATTTTCCCTGACGAAAGGAATAATAAACAGCGGAGGGTCTGCATGTTTGTAACCGCCTCGCCGTTTATAAACGTTTAAGAATTTAAGCTAATAGTCACATTTAAAAAATAAACCATTCATATTTTTTTTTCAACTAAGCGGATAGCACATTACAATGAATTAAACTTCATTATTGGATCATAAAAGGTGCACCAGAGTTTTATTTGGGATTTGTAATCTGAAAATTATCTTCCAAACAAACAGTACATTTTGCATGTAGTAAACCTCGATCTATCCAATTGCATCTTGCACACATTATTCTTCTGAAGAGGAAAGAGCAGTAATTCGATGTGAACAGACAAGTGATTTTTCGCGTCATTGCAGGCAAATCTAACGCTGTCAATTTTGGTTATAAGAGAAATGCCTCTCTCGCACAGTAGACGGAAGAAGAGGCATACGCGACGTGATATATTCCCTGCACTTGTGTGCGATTGATCGGAAGATCGAAGGAAAACATCGCCAAATGGGTTATTTGATATCTAGCAACCTATGACGCCCCAACAATCCCTCCAAGGCAAATAGGTGAACTGGAGAAAGGTCTCAAAAATCATATTGCAATTTCACCGTGCGCGGTGAAACTTATAGAAGATATTGAAATATAAATTCAAATTCAATTGGTTTCATGAACTCTACATTAGGCAGCAACAACATGATTTATTTTCTCTTTTTGCGAATTTTTACATAATGCTGGTTTGACAACTGACCTGGTAACATTGCAGGCACTTATGTTAAAAGCAATTACTACGATATCTTCCTAAACTGTTACGTTGAAGGTAATAGCTGTCCTTTTTTGTTGTGACCTGACTATAGGTAAAGTTATATAAGGGTCGATTCACACTTTTAAGAGAAGATGATGCATATTTTTAAGCCCAGCAATAGTAAGAGTTGAAAATTTTCCAATCAGAATTATCCATATTCCATATTTTTTCATGAAAATTTTATGAAAAATTAAAAGCTAATCAGCTTCTTCGTCCTATTGCAGGGACGAGATCATGTTTAAGGTCACTACAAGTTTTATAATAATAACTTCAAATATAGTTTTAAAGCAAACCTTGGTTCCATAACATCCGTACTTGCCCACCTTAAGAGTAGTGCTGTCTCCAATGATTATTGGAATTTCATTAAGCTCTAAGATCAATGTCAAAATTACACTCTAAAAAATTTATAACTGAAAAAATATTTTAAAGTAATCCTTGGTTCCAGAAGATTCGCACTTGCCTTCTTAGGAAATAGTGATCTCTCGAATGAAGATGCATGTCTTCATTGGGCTTCTCGACGAGCTTTTACCATAGTCACTTAAATAAACGTGCAAGTTTTAATTAGACTTTCTAATGACTTTTAAGATCAAGGTCAAAATCACACTGAGGCCTTTACAAGATTTATAACTTAAAGGGATGTTTTGAAGCAAAGCTTTCTTCCAAAAGATCCAAACTTGTCCACCTGGAGCGGGAAAGTGACAATGACTCAAATGAAGATGCATGTATTTATTTGAACTTGACTTTTACAATGTAGATCGCGATCACACCCAATGCACTATAAGACTGCTAATTTCAAATAAAGTTTTGAAGCGAAATTTGATTCCAGAAGATTCACACCTACCCTCTTAGAAAGTGATGATCATTCGAATGAAGATGCATGTTTTCATTGAGCTCCCCGACGAGCTTTTAGATCAATATCAAGTTCACACTGAAGGTCACCACAAGATTTACAACTTCAAATAATACTTCAAAAAAAAAAACTTGGTTCCAGAAGATCCGATCTTGTCTAATTGAAGAGTGGTAGTCTCTTGAATGAAGGTGCATGTTTTCATTAAACTCTAAAGATTTTTAAGATTAAAGTCAATATCACTCTGAAGGCTTCTACAAGGTTTACAACTTTAAAAATGTTTTGAAATGAAGCTTTTTTCCAAAAGATCCAAATTTGCCTACCTAGAACTGGAGAGTGATAGTGGACCAAATGAAGACGCATGTCTTTTTACTATCTCACACTCAATATCATTACAAGACTGATACCTTCCAATAAAGTTGTTGAAGCGAAATTTGGTTCTAAAAGATTCGCACTTGTTCACTTGAAGAGTGGCGTTCTCTTAAATGAAGATGCATGTTTTCAATGGACTTTCCAATGACCTTTAAGGTCAATGTCAACATCACAGTAAAGGTTGAGAATCCTCAACTTTAAAAGAGGTATTGAAGCAAAGCATGGTTCCAGAAAATGCATACTTGCCCACCTGGGAATGAAGATATCGTAGTCGGAACTTCCAATGATTTTTAATCGAGTTCGAAAACATCCTCAATAACTGAAATATTTACAATTTTAAACTAAGTTTCGAAAGTGAAATTTTGGGGTACGGAACCTCTCATCTTTAAAGAATATGTTATGTAAAATATTCTTAAATGGTCGATGAATGTTTGTAGGTTGATTTTATTTGTGTTTCTGAAATGTCCTTCGTAAAACATTGAGGTTATTTCGCCAATATTTTTTTAAATTTTTGTGAATTGAATGGACCAATTGCAAATATATTTGTGCCTCAAGCGCTGCAGTGGACCGATGGAAATACGTTCGACCTCTTCTTAGATCATTATGTGCAAGTTCTATTTGGTGCCTTGAATTCTATTCCGTGTGGTTTTACTTGAACCATTTGTGTCAGACAATTGCCGGGGAAGCAATTTCCGTGTCTAAATAAAAGCGGAACTTGCTCTGTATTATTAGAGCTTTTTACTTATGTTACTCATCATTATCCTTGCATCGTCCTTAAGTACTTAATTTGTTTATTTTATAGCACAACGGACTAGTAAATATTCGTCACAATGACTTTAGTTATCAAGAAGCACTTTTTCAGCTAATTGAGTGAAATTATATTTTTGTTCTTAAGGATTCAAATGTAGGAATCGTAAACTCAGGGAGGAACAATTTTTAAAGATTTGAAAAAATATGATATAATGTGAGCCTTATTTCAGTTAGGCAGGTACCAAGAACCATCAAATTACATATTTTTATTTTTTATAGGAATTGAATCCTTCATAAATTCTTGACTAAAGCAAATGTCGAATTTTAAAACCGCTTTCGTGGATCTTCCACTGATCCCTATTCGTTAGTGACAGTTCCCAGTTTCCGTAATACAGCTCATAGACACATAAACAATGACATTTCCACCAGATTTAGGATAGATCCAAATAATTACAAACATTAGCGATTCCGCCGAAGTCAGTTGGTTGATTAAACGATAGGAAGTTAGTTTAAATATCTTCAGTTCTCATCTCGTGCACCGTGGTGCGTTATAAATGTACCTACTTACTTTGAAACGTTTTAATAACCAAGCTAGCATACAAGTTCAGTTCATTTCTGGTAAAGTAAAGCGTCATGTTCATTTTAGGAAATTACTTGTGTTGTTCGCTGGGTATTTTGATGTCGCTAGATTCGCAGCCCATTTCGCGGTGATGTCTTACGACTCGGGGAACGGTTCATCGTTCCCTTGATGATAGGAACGCTCGTTTTCCGTATTCCTACGGCGACGGTAGTCTCGTTTGTACTTAACGTGGCGCACATTTACTATACTTGTAATAATACGATGCCGATTATGAAATAGTACCGCAAACTGAGACAAAGACGTTTTACGTTACGCCGGGATCATAAATTGTACATAGCCGAAAGCCAATCAACTTGCTCGCTTTTATAAATTTGCAACTAAACCACACGGTTACATACGGCGCTCAAGGGATGCAATATCGACGTCTTCATCAGCAATGTATTAGGTATGCTGTGATGCACTTTATACACCCGTGAAATATGTTCGATAAAAGTTTACAGGTAATTTAATTAACAAGTTGCCAAGATCGTTTTCGTGCAGTTTAATTATTCATATCTCGTATACTTGTAGTCACAGGTGTCCGCCTGTAATCTGTAGTCCATGTTTTAAAAAGGTTTCGTTGAATCGTTTAGCAATTAGAGGAATTTTGAGAAAAGTTATCTTTGTTCAAATAAGTTGGAAACTTTGAAAAAATTCTATAGGAAGCATTCCAATTTCGTATGCCTCTACCAGGCCACTATCCAACAATACTAAGAAGGATGGGAGCCGTACTACAGCTTTTCACTGGAGTGGAGACTAGGATCTATGGTAGAAATGGTACGTCCAACAGTTTTCCTTGCAACCAAAATCTATCTTGGTGCATCTAAATTCTCCTGTGGTGCTACTATTCTCACAACTCCTAAGAAGAGACTGAAGAGGGTCTTCCTTCGCCTATCATTTGAGTAAAAATTAGATCCACTGCTCGTCCAACAACACTAGAAACTAATGAAGGTAAACCTTCCAACAATTCTTTATTGTGATATTGGAATCGTGCAGAGAAGGCAACTGTTTTGACGAAATTGTACGGAAAGTCTACCAGTTTCTTTCTTACTTTTAACAAAACTATTACTTGGTTTCGAAATTAAATTTAAATTTTTAGTAAAATATTAAAACGAAAATGAGCTCGGGCGCCACATTGTCAAACAAAGAAAAGAATGAATGCAACGAAAACTTTATTGAGCACCGGGTAGTGCATCGGTGGTTCCTGCAGAATCCTGAAACTCTAGAGAGCTCGAAGCTCTCTTAAAAAAACAAAAAAAAACTTGAAGAGTATATTAACAAAAAAAAAGATCGCAAAATTTAGAAAAACATTTACAATACGTAAGCCCACCCAAAAATGTTCCCTTCGCCAGTGGTGTGACTGCAGCTGGTTTTCAGGGTCACCATGAGGACTTATCAATAACGTAAGAAGGCCTGCCAAATTATATGTTGTTTCAATGACCCCCAACTCTTTAAATGTATGATGAGCCGCCTGCAGGATTTTATCGGCCCATACAAAAATTGGTCAGGTTAGGCGGGGTCCCTTATTCTGGATGCTTACGACCCTAAGTCCCAGCTTCACAGTCCTTCAGGATCCTATTGTAGGGTGGGTGGGCTGACAAAAATGACAGGAATGAAAGTTAACACAAATTGCTAAAAATAAATATAAATTAAAAAATTTAAAAAATAGTTGGCATTGAAGATGCTTAAAGAAAAAAATAGGGGAAGAAAAGGACGGATTTAGGTGAGTCAACGTCGAGGTCAGAGCAAAAGATTCACCAATTCACTCACCAGACACCAGAAGAAATAATTAAATAAAAATTGAAATTACAAGAATGAGGATGCAAAAGATAACGTTACATCTATGAAGTAAATGCCACGTGGCAACTAAAAAATTTGACAAAAAAAAATTAATTAGTATAAAAATGAGTGCATACCAAAAATGAGTTTAAAAGAAATAATTAATTTAAAGGAATCTACATAAACTATTAAGATGAAAAGGAGACTGGATTAGAAACAAAAATTTTCACCAGAACATTGATCACAAAACCTTAACAGAAGAACACACACACACACGTCACGACAGTGTCAAGGATCGAGGAAGAAAACCTCGAGCACCGAGCGGAAAATTTCATCGATCCCTCCATCGATCGCCTAGTCCTGCGCGAAGGTTGTTAGCCTTGATGATAAGACGGAAGGTCGATCAACATTAAGAAATAATCAACAAAACTGAACCAAGACAAAGACAAACTGAATCGAATTAAATAAAACTTTAGTAACGGGATATTTCATAGAAAAAAAACGTTACATACTTCATACTTCATGATATTCCTAACCCACAATCCATCAATTTTCACGAGAATGAGGCTGAGAACAATCTTCTGAGCAGATTTTACCGCGATTGAGATAGGAAGGACTTCTAGTTCAGCAGCATAAGAAATTGGTGAAAATGAAGAATCTAAAGCTTCTTATCTGTGACATAAAGCCATTTTAGACTGAAATTTCTTTCTTCATCGTGAACATCATACTTGGATAGTCTTTATATTCCCTTGGAGCTCTTAGACGATTATTACATTAAGTAATTTATTTTTTCAATAAATACATTTGACATAAAAATAATAAAGTAATACTTTCATTGTTAATATCGAAATTGATTTATAATGTATAGCAAGTAATTGAATTGATAGAAAAACTTGATGGGGCAATGGAAGAAACCTAATTTTTTTTTCGGTCTTTGGACCCGTCAGAGTTTTTCAGGTGACACATTAATATACTTTGTTAACGTCAAAGTTTGAGCAGCAGACGACGGCCGGACGTTAATTTTTATTGTATCTGTCCGAATGTAGATATGAAGAAGGTCCCGAAGTGATTCAAGGCACAATGCCTGAGAGATTGAACATTGTCGTGAAAAGTATTATTACGAACCTACGACGCTCTTGTTCGTGACAGTTTCATTTTGAAGATTTAGCACGAGTTATCTCAACTTTGACATCGAATTATTCACATTTCCACTGGAATTAATCTTTTCCGAACTGAAACGCGGTCTACCATTAGACACAAAGGTATATTTACAAATAACTGTATATTTCGTTCCTAGAAGTTTTTATGTACAAAGCAGAAAATTTAAACAGATAATATATAACATTCTTAAGTTCAAACTAATGTAATGAAATTTATTGAATTGAAATTATAACAAATTGATTGATACAGGGGGCAGTGGGGAGGACGAGGGTAGAAGAAGAGGGGGATAGGAAAAGAATGGGAAAAGAAGAAAGAGAACGAGAGGAAAGATTTAGAAGAGAGGGAAATGAAAAATGAGAAATGCGAAAGGAAGGATAAAGAAAAAGTGAGAGAATGAAAGAGGAAGAGAGAACAGATGAATTTCAAATAATAAATTCACTGTCATGTAGATAAGAAAAACATTAAATTTGGTTCTTTCAATGAAATGTTTAAAATTACTATTCTTTTATTAAATTAATTTTTTTCAAGGAATAATTGGATTTGAATAATAACTCTATTGAATAAAAAAATTAAGGTGACCTCTTTTACTTTATGGAAGCCAACCATTCATAATAGGTACTGAAATCATTCCTTTCAATTGTTAAAGACTGGTTTTTACCCGGCATTGAGTTCGTGTAGCTCGGCGTAGCAAAATTCAATTCATATTTTCCATTTAATTCGAATTCTCTTTCTTTACCTTTCCTTTTTAAAGCCAGGTGCCTAGTAAATGATGGTGCGGTGATTGCACGTGGTGCCGGGTCAAAGCGCCATCAAGAAAGTCATTCACGAGAGCATAAAAAGATAATATAAGCCACCCACTTTTACATTTCCGACCTTGTGGTCCGTATTTTTCGCAATAAATTCACATTCGAGGCAAGCAGGTAAAATGAAAATTACACCTCTGGAATATTTTGCATACATTGTTGCTTATTACCACATAAATATTGTCTTTGTCATTAACCTGAAGCGAAATAAGGATGCACGCTATTTTATCTCGACTAATGATTTCCATTAGCGAAAAATAATTGTCTTTTTCTTTTTCGTTTCCATAATTAATGTTTTGTGCCAATAGGTTACATTCCTTTTCGTTCTATAGAGAAATACAAATGTTGAGTACATATACAAGGGTGAGACAAAAACTATACACACTTAGTTCCAAAATGAACATATTTACAAATGTCTTCTTGATCCAGTGGTCGTATCTTCTGGGTGTTATGGTCGTTATTATGAATTACAAGAGTATTTCAATATTTCGTGAGGTTATTACGCCTATTGTTATCTCAATTTTTGAGCGTAAGTTCCGCCTCTAAGAAGTCTCACGCATTTCAAACGGTATCATCGCATTAACACTCGACACGCCCTCTTTGCGGACATTTGAGGCGACGACGTGAACTAAAAATAGTAATGATACTTATTCGCCTAATGTAAACTGCTCTACCCCTGTAGAATAATCTTATAGTACAAAATATCACAATTGTACGTGTGTCTTCTTTGTTGTTTCAAAAGTTATTTAGCAAAGTAATTCCTAATTAAAGTGTGATGCAGAAATGATGCCATATCTACGTAATTAAAAACAGCTCTCAGTAGACCTCTTTCGACTTTTCGTATGCCATTGTGAGCTTTGCAAACTAAATTTAATGAAAGTTATATTACACACTGAAAGTTTGTATGTACCTCAGATGGGTACTAAAATGGAATTAGAAGAAGTGTCGTCATGAGCCCCTGCATTTTAAATTTACATACATTGGACAATCTGCAATGGAATAAATGTTTGAAACAAAAAATAACTTAATAAAATGTAAATTTATATCACTAGTTTAGGTGTACTGTATTCTGCTGAACAAGATACACTTTTGACTTTAGATATTTTAAGATGTGGTCCAGAATTCGGATGTTCTTTCTTAATCGAATTGGAAATACTATAACTGCATTATTCATAAATTGATTCTAACTGCTTTAGGGGCAGTAAAGTTTATGGTCCATAAGCCATTTGCTCTTAAATTATTGATACACTGTCTCATTCAAATCACTTGGTAGTTATGTTCCGTACAAGCGATGTAGATATTGCAATCTTTCAATGTTACTATTTAAATTCAAATTGATCACAACTCGATACATGTTTAAGTAGAGGTATTTATTTTTTATACATTTACTCGTCGTCTATTAAAGAGTACAACTTAACTAATTGAAATTTCTGTTAAATTGATCATAGACAACATAGAGGGAATAAGGCAGAAACTGCTTCTTCAAAGTTTGAACTAATGAAATTGCTTTTCTTCCATTCGATCGACTTTGGAACTTCTGAAAGGGTAAATAGACAACATCAGAGTAGGTATCCTAAATAAATGTTATCCATTTGCTTGATTACACAACTACAGTGGAAGTATTTTAATTCTATACGCTAATCAAAAATTAATTAATTAATGCGGTGTAAGAACTACATAGTTAACAGGAAAGAGAACACTCTAATTAAAGAATGTACGAAGCTTTATCCCCTTATTATAAAATTATAGAAAGTTGTATATAGTAAGAGTTATTTAGTTTAATTTAAATAATTTTAAGTTGTTGCAGTATGTGAGCATCTGCCTTGAGGATAGTTTAAATATACTGTATTCGCGCACACTACACAAACACAATAAATGTTGTGGGTTGCCGGAAAAAGTAGTTAAAGCTCTTTATTTTTATTTCCTCAACCTTCTTGGGCGAGTGGAAGGGCCTGAAGGGTGCATTTATAGGACAGAGGCATTAAAATTACTTATAATAATAGAAGGAATTATTAACTGCATTACTTTTCTTCTACTCACGTCAAAAGGCAAAATTTCAATATGTGAGTATCTGCCATTACGCAAGTAGTTATAATATCCGCACTTTAACAAGACACAGAAGCAACAATTGTAGATGGACGTTAAAAAGGAAATAATTCGAGTCCTTCGTTATCATTGATCAATCTACTGGAACCAGTGGAAGGATCTGGGGGGTAATCAGAAGATAAAAGCGTTGACGTCCATTAAAAAAATCATAAAGTTAATTTTTTTGTATTACGTTAAAAGAGTTTGTAACGTTTTCTTTTTATGAAAAATACCGTTACGAAAATTTAACTTCTTTCTATTCAGTTTGTGATTGTCTTAGTTCAGTTGTATTGATTTCTTCTTAATTTTGATCGACCTTCCGTCAAATCACCAATTCGCCAAGGCTAACAACTTTTGCCCAGGACTACGCGATCGATGGAAGGATCGATGAATTTTTCCGGTCGGTACTCGAGGCTTCTTCCTCGATCCTTGGTGACGTGTGTGTGTATGTGTTTTTCTGTTCGTGTTTAGTACTTCACGTTATGTGAAAGTCTTTATGTACATTTTAATATTTTTTGTAAATATATTCAAAATTTAAGTAATCCTATTAATTTTCATTAATTTATCATAACTTGTCGAAGCTCTCTTTTAAATAGTTATTTTTTAATTAATTTTAACTTTTTTTAAAAAATTTCTTTTTGTTGCCACGTGGCATTTATTTTATGAATCCTTTGGGCCTTTGTGGCAGGTTTGTAAAGTATTAATTAATTTAGTTTTTCACACCTTTTTTCTTTATAATTTTAATTTTTAAATATTTTTTTCTTATAGTATCTGGTGAGTAAATTGTAAAATCTTGTGCGTTTGCTCTGACCTCGAAAGTGACTCGTCTGTACCCTTCCTTTGCTTCCAATTTTTCTAGGCATATTCAATGCCGTCAATATTTTGAAATTTTATTAATATTTCTTTTACTTTTAGTTAAATTCTCATCTTTTTTTGTGCCTTGTACTTGTCAGCCCATCCTCACCCTAGACGGACTGTGAAGCTGGGATTACGGGTTGAGGCGAAGACTCCTGGATGACACTCTACCAGGCCAGGGGATTATTTTAAAATCAATCGGACCTACCAGAGACGAATTAAGATAATTAAGACCAGTAAGCGACGCTCTTAATAATTATCAAGGTTGGTCCCCAAAATCACAATTATTGTCTGGCCCCCGCTGGCAGAATAAAAGTCCCCTCTACACCCGGAGCCCAGCGGCAGTCCCAACACTGGCGTATGGAACACTTTTTGGGTGGGCTTGTGTACGTAAGTTTTTTTTGTGTTTTTTATGAGAGCTTCGCGCTCTCAAAGCGTCAGGGTTATCAGGAACCACCATTGCTCTACACGGAGCATAGTAAATTTTTCTTCGATTGACAAAGTGGCGCCCGAGCTTTACTTATTTCATTTAATTTTCATTTTTCAATTAACTCATTATTATCGTTTTAACCAGCAGTAAATAATAACATTAAAAGTTTTCACGTGTGAGCATCTAACTTAACGCAAGTAAGACCAATATCCGCACCTTCTTATATCGTATTCGGGCGTTAAAAAGTCCTTCATTATTATTGATGGTGACCTAGTGGGACAAGCTGAAGAATCCTGATAGTACTCAGAATATAGAAATATTTTCCACTTAAAGTCTAAAATGTAGTATGAACAATGTTACGCATTCGTTCAAATTCTTCGCTGTTCATTGTCCTGATTCAAGCATGTATTATTATCAAATAATTTGAACCACAAAACCTAAAAGGTTTCAGTACCTTTGACGATTCAATAGTACGATAATATCTCGAAAATTCCATTGGTAAATGATTTACTGGTGCTTCAAAAAAAGTCCTATGTAACCTTTATCAGAAATAATCGTATTCGTTTTCCAATTTTTGACTGTATCGGAAAATCGCAACCACTAAAAGCAGCAAAGAGAAATCGTCTTCGTCCGCTTCGTTATCAATAGGTAACATCAACGGGGGTATCCATCAACACTAAATCGAATTTTTACAACATCAAACGTCCTCGCTGAAAGCGTTTTATCCGACTTTTTTTTACGTCGAAAGAGGCTCCGTTTGATCTGCGTTTTCAGATAATTACGGCAACCGACAGACGCAAGAGCTGCTTTACCTGTAGATGAAATGTGTTATAAGAGGCTAAGCGAATGACGGTGCAGTCTTTTTAAAGTTTCATACACAACCAAAGCCCTTTTAACTACACAACCACGCATCACCACAGCTTAAACGACATTTTGAATCAAAACTGTCTCTCTGGAGATTAAACTAATATTATATACATATATGGATGTCTACATGTGTACGGTGAACCATAAAATAAATTGCAGAAAAGACGAGAAAAACCTTAGAACACGTTAGCTTTTCCATTCGAAACTTATTCTCGAAATGACAACATCATTACCACATGATTACAGTTGTCAACAAATTAGACTAACTCAAGATAATTAAAATAAATATTTACAAAATAAATAAAAACCTATGAACTGTGCAAGGTGCTGTTTAAACTTTTTATTTAAAGTAGAATGGTCATTAACAAGGACAAGTAGCTTTTCAGACGTAAAATCTACAGATTCGACAAAGTTACTCTCATTCCCCTTTTCTAGATGTACATATGTATCCCTTCTATAGAGTTACAAAAATAGAAGAGATTGGTAATGTAAAGCCAAAAATAAAGAGTAAGTAACTCAAAAGCCTTCAATATTATTAATGTTCGTCCTTTAAAGAACATGCACACAGCATAAGATTAAAAAAATGTGAGCCGTCACGGGACGCCTGGCAGATGTGAAACTCAATTTTTTTAATCAGTGATTTCAGTAATAGTTATATTCGATGTTGCCTCTGACAGCATTACTGTGATAATTGGTTGAGGATAACTGAAGTATGTTACAAAATTATTGGACATAACATTATCCAGACATCTATATAATAAATATAGCATCTATTGTTGTTGCATATCTGGTAGTAGCTTCTCTTGGATTGTTGTTAATTTGCAATTGAAATTCTTTTTAGAGGAACGTAATTAATGGCATTGATTCATCTTTAGCAAAATTAACATTTTAATCTTCAGATAAAATCAATGGTAGTTTATTTATTTATTGGTTTTAAAAATGATTGAACCTCTGTGACTGTACGGAAATAATTTCTCATGTAAAAATGAAATATCATTCATTTTTTTATTAGGTGAAATGTTCACAACAATCATAATTAATTCACTTCCATCTTCTAGTTTACTATAGCAGACGACATCGTCGAACCGAGTGGGAAGACAATCACACAGGCGCTTGCGCATGGCGAGGCGTCGCTACGGCATCGCTCGCCACGCTCGCCACGCCAACAATCCGGTTTACCCGCGGCTAAAGATGTTTCACATCAAAAAGACAACTCTAGGGAGCGTTTTTCCAGTTTTCTGTCGCACTAAATGCATCACAAAAGGGTAAAAAATAAAATGAGGATTACGCCCTCTATTCATCCATTTATTTTCAGGAGCGGATGCACTAGTCTTCATAGAGGTTCGATTGTAGAAACAGGATACATTCATTGTTAGTTGTACTAAATCCAACTTTACTCTCAACCTAAACATCTAGGTGTACGCGCACAATCACATCCTCCATAGAAGTATAAATGTTGAAAGTGAAAAAGGATTGATAATCTTATGCTAAAACGAAAGCGAAAGTTACTCAGAAACCTTCACTATATGCTTTCTTAGAAGAACATGCAGACAGCTCAATCTCAAGTTTCGTTCTTTGAGATGAGCATAGGATAAAAAATTAGGGCTCTAAGAGTCTTCTACTCAGTATTGTGCCTTACTAAATGTATCATTACAGAATACAGAGTAAAATGAGGATGGCGCGTTGTAATCTCCAACCTACATCTATGGTTACTCTGGGGCGGATCGATAAATCTTCATGCAGAAGCGATTATAACAAGAGAGTGCACGTTTTGTTAGTTATATTCTTTCCAACTTTCTTCTCAACCTTAATATCTAAGTATCTTCTTCAAAGGGTTATAAGAGTAGAGAGTAAGAAGAAATTGGTAGCCTAATGCCATAGAGAAAAAGAACGTTGCTGAGACGAATATGCGCACAACTCAATCTCAAGTTTCGTTCTTTGAGATGAGCATTGGATAAAAAATTAGGGCTCTAGGAGTATTCTACTCAGTATTGTGCCTTACTAAATGTATCATAACAGAATACAGTGGTAAATGAGGATGGCGCGCTGTAATCTTCAACCTACATCTGTGGTTACTCAGGGGTGGATCGATAAGTCTTCATGCAGAAGCGATTGTAACAAGAGAGTGCACGTTTTGTTAGTTATATTCTTTCCAACTTTCTTCTCAACCTTTATATCTAAGTATCTTCTTCAAAGGGTTATAAGATGGCGCGCTGTAATCTTCAACCTACATCTGTGGTTGCTCAGGGGCGGCTCGATAAGTCTTAATGCAGAAGCGATTGCAACAAGAGAGTGCACGATTTGTTAGTTATATTCTTTCCAACTTTATTCTCAACCTTAATATCTAAGTATCTTCTTCAAAAAGATATAAGAGCAGAGTAAGAAGGGATTGGTAGTCTAATGTCAAAGAGAAAGAGAACGTTGCTGAGACGAATATGCGCACAACTCGATCTCAAGTTTCGTTCTTTGAGATGAGCATAGGATAAAAAATTAGGGCTCTAGGAGTCTTCTACTCAGTGTTTCCTCGCACTAAATGCATCATAAAGAAAAACGAGGTTGCCTGCGTTTTATTATTTCATCTATCTGTATAATTATCCAGGGGCGGATCCACAGGTCTTCATAGAGGGGATGATTGTAGAAAGAGGGTGCATGTTTTGTCATTTAAACTCATTCCAACTTTACTTTCAACCTCAATATCTAGGTATATGTTTACTCCCAAGCACCTCTTCCAGAACGTTATGAGAATAGAGAGTGCGAAGGAAATGGTAACGTAAAACGTTGCCCAGAGGACATGCGCATATCTCAGTCTCGAGTTTCGTTTAATTAAATTAGCATAGGACAAAAAAATGACTCTAGGAGTCTTCGTCACTAACTGCATCACAACAGAGTATAGAGTGGATCGAGAATGGCGCGGTCTATTCTTCTTACTATCTCTGTGATTACCCTGAGGCGGACACACAAGTATTAATAGATGGGGTGATTGCAGAAAGAGAGTACAGGTTTTGTCAGCAATACTCATTTCAAATTTACTCTCAACATCAATATCTAGGTATACTGAATACATTACAACAGAGTATAGAAAAATTATGGGGATGGCAGTCTCTGTTCTTATATCTATTTCTGTGGTTACCCAGAGACGGACCCACAAACCCAATAACCCAAAACATTAAGCCAAGTGACTTGAATCCTTTTATCTAAATTAGAAATCGCTCTAGGTCATTAGACAACAGGACTATGGGATTTAGTTTAGATAGATACATTAACTGGTCAGGGAGTTTGAAATGTTTAGGGAAGAGGCTTATGAAGGGACTTATGGTCATAAGGTCATAAAGTTTTAATTAACTGCTTAAGTTCAGTGTTTTGGATTATTTAATTTGGATACTGTATTCATGAGTATCGTTTCGAACTGAAGTCTTAGGGCTAGGGACTAGACCTCTTCCCTTTGGATACGCTACTGTGTCTCCTGCGTATAAAAATTTTAGTCCCTTGTGGCGTACCGTCAATAAAAGCTGTTTTTTAAATTTTCAGTTCTACTACCTGCTAGTGTTAAGGAACGTAACCTAACGTGTTACAATTCCAGTGGGTTATGGTGATGTGCGAAGTACGTTAAAAAGAGACTTAAGATGGGTTATTTTGGGACCTACTTTAACTTTGATGCAAGTTTTATGTGCTCTAAAAATAAATGTTTTTGTTTATGAAACAAACACGTTAACCAAAAAGTAAGGAAGTATAGGACATTTGTGGAACTAAACAATCATACGAGCAGGGTCTCGGATAAAAGCTACCTAAGTGAGTTACAACTTTATCTGAATTTCTTGGTAAAAGTTCTTCGAAGACATCATAATATATTCCAAACAACAGAATGTGAGTAAGAATGAGATGAATGAAAATTTATAGGAATGAAAGGAACAAAAAGAAAGGAAGTAGAAAAAGTGCTAAAATGAAGCCCAAATAACAAAATAAAGGAACAGACAATAAAAGATAATAATAAGGATGCTTTTACTGAAAAAGTATAGTCTTGTTTAGGAATTTCAGGAGCTATTAAATTTTACAATGGAACTACATAAATCTTTAATAAAATCACATGCCTAATGACATTTAAAATGTAGGTACCTAATGGCTCTGAAACAGATTTAAAGTCATTTAAAAATAGACTCAAGTACTTTCAAACAAAATGGGAGAGCTAGGGAAGTGTTTCTCATAAATTAAAGTGTTACATGTGTAGAATAATTCCTAGTAATATTTTTCCTTAATTGCCTGGAAACTTTTTTGTACACATTATTTAGAAGGGTACCATTGTATATTTTACTCAATTTTTTTAAAATTTCACAATTTTACACTTTATAGGTACCAAGACAAATTGTTGAGATATCTCCTTTGTTACCGTCACAATCCTCTTTTTACCACTCACTTTCTTCTAAATAAACTTTATGACCGGAGTCTATTTATATTCCCATTCTAAGTATCCCTTTTTACGCTATCATCTGTTTTATTAGTTTTTCTAAAATATACCATTACTAAATTCGTTACACTCCTTTACCATATTTCGTTTATACACTCTCGCATCTTTTTAGAAAGTGTTTGTAGTCGTTGTCCTTCTTCGAATTGCTTTTTTACTTCTCTGCCACATTTCTTACCCTATTCTTTCCCAAGCAATTCAAAAAATTTCTATCTACTCCTATTGTTTTCCTTACTGCCAAATAAACTTCACAATTCGGCACAAAACAATTTTGAAAGATAGAAAAAATCAGTATCCAAGAGACCTTCCTTCGGTACTCAATTCCAAAACACTTACTTTTTAAACAAATGTAATCAGATATCTTAAACCAGATTCATCTTCAAGAACATACTGATAATTCTCAGTACATTTCGTTAAAACCGGCTGATGCATTTGCTAAATACGAACAAAAGGAGTGCAACAACAAATAGTCGAGACTTTGTTTTTTATTTCGTGTAACACTATATCTTTCGGCGTCTAATGCATTTAAAGCAATCGTGAAATTTCAAGCCACTGAAAAGGGGAACCTACATATGTCAAGTTCAGTATTAAGATGGATAGCTCATTACGACCACACCCACTCTATCACGCTCGTAAAAGAACTTGAAGTGAAACGAGGACCATTGCTTTTTTCGGAGCAATGAATGGCGTAAACGACTTAAAAGTTAGAGAGCGTTCAGCGCAATCCTTTCATTCCTTAACATGCAGAAATAAATGCAAAATAAAAATGAACTTGTATCTGATGTGACCCCATCATAAAAAATGTTTCTACCTATATAAATGGAGTAACAAAAAACATTTATACAGTTTTGGACTGGCAAATTCTCTTTGCCCTGGTCTTATTAGTCATGGCTTTCGATAGCAAGTCTTGGTTTTGGTTTTGTTCTTGTGAGATCAGTTGTTATCATTAAAGAGAACACATTAAAGTATTTGCTACTTTCTGCTACTTAATTAATTATAATATATTATATATATTTATTGTTTATGGTATAACAACCTGCATTATTAAACTAATAATAATTCATTTTATTACTTACTCATTTAATTTGTTTTTGTATTTATTCAACATTTTGTTTTAATGAATCTGACTATTTATTTTATCAAGCTTTTAAGGAATGTTACTAGTTCATTTTTTTATATATTTAATTATTTATTAGAATAGATATTTCTCAAATCACTTATTTATTAAATTATTTATTTTTTTAATTAGTGAACTGTTTCATTAATAATAACAGGTGATATAGTGTGGCGGAAAAATTTGTATACTGTTTACAATAGAAACATTGATTGACAAAAAAGAATATATGTAAGTTATTGCAGATTAACATTCTTATTTTTACGTATAATTAATATTATAGGGTGGGCAGTGGCGTAACTATCATAGGGCTAGACGGGGCAGTGCCCCTGGGCCCCCAAGTTCAGGGTGCCCCTCGGACTCTGACTTACAAACTATAAATTGTGTTAGAAATATCCACTAACTTTTATTAAAAAAAACCTATAGGTATTAATTAATTTATCCAATTATTCATTCCTAAACTCTGCGTGTAGAACTAGGACGTGCCCTTCTATGCACAGAAAAGAACTAATGATAAATTAGCTTTGCAACTTTAAACCTTTTAAATGTACCTAACTACATATTTATATTTTGAGTTGTATTGATAAAATTTTGATTTAGTCGTAACCCAAATTCGTCGTAGAACGTGCCTATAGTCGGTCAAGAAAGTTGTGTTATTGGATTAAAAATCTACTTAATTAGGATTCCGTACCCAAAGGGTGCTCAACGGGACCCTATTAACGTGCCTCCGTCCGCTGTCTGTGTGTCTGTCACAGGACCGTATTTTTGAACGGTAACAGGTAGATATTTTCTTTTATTTTCATAAAATACTTTTAATTTGTTCATTATAATAAGTTACAATTTGTATTTGGTTTTTTATTTTATTATGGAGTCGACTGTATTACGACGAATCTGAATAAAACAAATCTGAAGTAGGTACGTCGAATACGGATTTTAAATAGTTTAGTTGGGGCCCTACTTTATTTTTTGTCCCAGGGCCTTTGGTTACCTAAGTACGCCACTGAGGGTGGGCCAGGAGGATTCTAGGGTAGGCCTGGCTCACCTGACTTCCCCCTTTGCTTCACCAGGTTAAGTCATCGTGCGTGAACCACGAATCATGAGTGCTTTTTTCGCACACATGCTTTTAAAATGCAATTCGTATACTAACCTCAGAAATATAGGTAGTAGAAATGACTCTTGAAGTACTCTTGCTAATTTTGTAATATTGTACATCCTATTATATAAACTGCACCACAGAAATTTTTTTGAATGTTGAATAAGTGATTAAACTACAGCTTTGGGCTGTTATTTCATCGATCTTTCTGAGGTACATAGTTAGGTCATAAATAATGTTCTGTTGTTCTCATGAAGTAACAATCGCTTACAACAGTTTTTCCCATTGTTCATTGAAATTATTTTTTCACTTCATTTAGATAACATTATCAATAAAACCTTAAAAAATAATTGTTAGTCCAATTTGCTCGTGCCTTTTAGTTTGCAAAACACATTTCAATTATTTTCAATACATATTTTTCTTCTTAATGGAAATTTATATTAAAGATACCTAATATCATTTTTTTATAAAAGTTGTAGTGCCAAATTCATACAAATTTTACAAACGTTCGAAAATTTTAAAGAGGTTTAAGGTTCAGCAACGATAAACAAATTTGGGTGTATTTTAGGGACTACGTTAATTGCGAAGAAAAGTTCTCGACAATGTAAACATGACGACGAATAATAATAATAAACAACCTATTGAACTCTACTTAGACACTTGCGCTGCTATTCGGAGAAGAAAGAGTAATAAGGGATGGAAGAATATTGTGTAAACTTTTAGTAGCTACTCAGGTCAAAATTTATTTATAAATTTAGATTATAGGTACTTATAATATCTAAACATTTGCATTTCAAACAAGTAGTTTGCAGTAGGTAGTTTCTTTTTGGAAGTTTTTCAAAATAAGTTTAAAAATTGCAAATTCTGATCTCTTGGGCAAATCTTTGTTCCTTTATTAAGTACCTAAGCATATAAGACTGTTTACTACAATAATTACTTATTATTACTAGCACATTTTCAGAGCGCACATACGTAGATATAATACTACTGAGAGTTTTATAATTCCCATTAACGTTCGGTAAATGTAGCTCTGAAGGGTGTGTTTTGCATGATTTTAAACTCATGAGTAGCTACATTTTGTGATCTTATTTTCATTGAATTAAGTAGGTCGCTAAAACTGTAATGAATTTTTGAGCATTTGGATTTTATTGTCAAACTACGATCATAAAAGAGAAGAATTTTGTGGCGCAAAGTTGATTTATTAGGGCCCTTTACCGGGAGGGATTTATTTTGTGAAGTTTTTACGACACGAATGTGTTGTAACTACAGAAATAATAAAAAGACGTGACTGCCACAAGTTTCAATCAGCTTTATTGCCTTTTTATTAACATATAAATACCACGTTTTTCATAACACCATAATCCCTTCGCAGTTATCGTCATTTACCTTTTATCACTGAACTTGTTGATTAATTTTAATTTGTAATGAATGTATTGCGTTCTTTTACCTTTTGATATTATTGCTGGTAATGAAAATGTCGAAGTACTGAAGAAAAAAAAATGTAGTAGGTACTTATGAAAAGTGCAGAAAATGACTTGAATTATCTATGAAGCGAGAAAATGATTGCAACAAGCAACCAAAACGGATTTCGAACTGAGAAGTGTTGAAAAACTCAAGAAGACAAGTCTAATAGAGTTATGGTTTTGGTATTCGTCTGACACATTTAGGCTTAGTCTTGGTCTTCATTTTGGTACATCACATTTAAATATGAACGGCAGTAAATTAGATAAAGTACCTTTGAATGAAAAAGAAGAAGATTGCTATCAGGAACTGAAACAAATTTCAAACTGAGAACTTTTAAACAAGCTCAAGACCAAGACAAGACTAATACAGTCATGGTATTGGTATTCATGGTTAAACATATTCAGATTGGATATGCAAAAAATAAGTTGAAGCATCTATGAGGGGAGAAGATGATTGCCATCAGGAACTAGGAGGTATTTCAAACTGACAAGTTTTGAACAATAAACTCAAGACCAAGACAAGACTAATACAGTCATGCTATTGGTCTTAGTCTAACACATTTAGGCTGTTTTGGTCTCAGCCTTCATATGAGTGTAGAAAATGAAATGAAGCATATATGAAGAAAGGAATAGAACCAAAAGAAATTACTACAGTTATGGTATGATTTTAAAAGTGATGTGCAAATACGAAAACAAGACAAGGTTCATACGAGCACGGTATTGGTCCTAGGACTAACACATTTATGCATAATCCTGGTTGGTCTTGGTCATCACATTCAGACGTTGCCTTTAATTTGATCTTGGTCAATCATATTTAGATGTGGACTCGGTTTGGAAGAGAAGGAGTAAAATTTCGTTTACACAATATTATCTTCAGTTTATGATTAATTGCCATGTAATATATTTACTGCTCTATACAGATTTCTAAAACATTGTGTAGAATCTACTAAACTTTTGAGTCAAATATTGACGAAAGTAGGTACGAATATTCGCTTCTAAAGCTTCTGCAGTAACGTTGGCAATATTGTGCAGCAGCTCTTTATAATACAGTTGCTATAGTATGTTAAACAGAAGACCATGTTGCTTCTCAACTTCGGAAAGGTTTAGACGTAAATTATGCGCAACTCGCCATGGAATGAAATTCCTTCTAAAAGTTTTCTCATGTTCACTAAGTAAGCGCCAAAGATAAATTACTTAAGTATGTAAGGTGTAAGTACGGTGAATAAATTTACGTGCAATAAGGCGCTGGTTCCTTCAAAGAGCCTTAATACACTGCAGGCTATTTTAACAAAGCGGAACCTGTGTTTTCTTAAATTCAGAGCGTAAAAGCGGAATCGAATTTATAACTTGCCAATTTATCCACAGTCCAGCACTAGGTTTCTTATCAGAAAGGCAGTTTAAATTAATCATTTTCATTGCTTTGCTTCGTTGGATTCAATCTGCAATCAAATCATTTTATACTACTGACAGTTAAAATTCGACATTGCGGTCGCCACCTGAAATAACAATTTTAACATCTACTTAAGTAATTTTATATTCTACCCGGCACCCGTCACTCTATTAACGTATACAATTTAAACTACCAAATAGCTACCTTAAGAGGACATTCCACCCTTCGAATCACTTTGTGGTGGAACAGCCTCATGAAATATTATACAATTTTTAGTTCAAATGGCGAGTGGTGAGTGAATGTCTAGTGTAGAACGAACAAAATAGCTCAAACCCCAACGCCAAAACACGACACTAGTTGTCCGAAGCACTTTTCGGTAACAAAGTTACCTTCTTCAGGGACTGAAGTGAACTAAACCTAAAAGAGAACTAATCCTAATATATACTGAAAGTTGTTAAGGTTCAGTGAACATGGTTCAGCAGCAATAGTGAGGATGTTTAATGGACCTTAACAATAACTAAAATTAAACTAGACTAAATAGCGGAGATCCAGGGATAGGACCCTTGTCATTGTTAAGTAAAATTTGGTTATTTTTACAAATGTATAAACTTTCAAAACTATCTAGTAGACAATTATTCCTAACTTCCTTAACTAATTTAAGATTATTAATATTAATATTATGTTTTTCAGTAAGAATATGTTGGGCAACACTAGATTTTTCGGCTCTACCAAACCGTGCATGAGCTAAATGCTCCTTGAACCTAGTTTGGATCGAGCGTCTAGTTTGTCCCAACGACTCTAATCATTGCTTTCAACATAAAATGGCTAGTTTTAATTTTCTTGTACATAGATTGCTTAGTTTTCCTCTTAGTAAAAGTAGTTATCATAGGGAACTCTGTACAATTAAGAAAATTGCGATTGACAATGGTTACAATAGTAACATCATTGATAAATTAGTTAATAAGATTAAATTTAAGAATTCTGTTTCAAGATCTTCGACTTTTCAAACAGACACCAGTAAGACTAAGTTTATTACTATGCCATACGAGCCAAGATTTACTCGAGGATTCGAAGGCATTTTTCGTAAACTTGGTTTTCGCATTGCCTACAGTTCAAGTGGTAACTCCCTTCAAACCCTCCTCGGTAACCCCAAGGATAAAATTCCTTTCTTAGAAAAGTCGGGGATATATGAAATTAGCTGTAATGACTGTAGTAAAAAATATATTGGACAAACTAGACGCTCGATCCAAACTAGGTTCAAGGAGCATTTAGCTCATGCACGGTTTGGTAGAGCCGAAAAATCTAGTGTTGCCCAACATATTCTTACTGAAGAACATAATATTAATATTAATAATCTTAAATTAGTTAAGGAAGTTAGGAATAATTGTCTACTAGATAGTTTTGAAAGTTTATACATTTGTAAAAATAACCAAATTTTACTTAACAATGACAAGGGTCCTATCCCTGGATCCCCCTATTTAGTCTAGTTTAATTTTAGTTATTGTTAAGGTCCATTAAACATCCTCACTATTGCTGCTGAGCCATGTTCACTGAACCTTAACAACTTTCAGTATATATTAGGATTAGTTCTCTTTTAGGTTTAGTTCACTTCAGTCCCTGAAGAAGGTAACTTTGTTACCGAAAAGTGCTTCGGACAACTAAAGTGTGGTGTTTTGGCGTTGGGGTTTGAGCTATTTTGCTCGTTCTACAACAACCGCCAAAGTTTTTCCAGTCTTTATTTGAATGTCTAGTGTTCTGATGATAGTTTAGCAATCGGACAAACCTTTTGATTTAAGAAAATGTGCCTATGGCAGGGGTAAGTGCTATTCCGCACACAAATCTCCACCATTTTCCAATAGCTATCATTCTCAAAAGGAGACTGAAAAAGGTCTTGGGGCTTGCTCTCCTAATCCCTCTAGAATACAATGGGACCTTTAATAAAATAACCATGAAAGTTTCTCGTTCAATCTGGCTCCTTCTTTCACTGTAGTGAGAGAAAATACAACATGCTGAGACTCTCCCCATCCCTCTACCTAATTAAAAAGGTAATTGAAATTATATGCCCTCTCTTTTAATTAAATTTAATTAATTTAATTTTTTTGGATCCCTCCCCTTCAATTTTTTTGTGAAGGTACTTTATGGTCCTTATACCTACTTGTCTCCATTCCAATTTATGAATTTAACCACCATCATTTTGAATTATGGCTGCAGTAACTGTTTATTATTATGATCGTGCTACTCAGAAATTCATCACAACCACCAGTTGCAGATCGTAATTTAATTGATCATTATTATTAGATCACTCTGGTACACAAACCTGATATACGGTTTTCGTACAGATACAACTGATTGCACATGACCGTCTATCAGCGAATATATCCAAATATAAATGAAATGGTATCACCTAAAGGTTTATATATCGGTTTTGGTTGATTATGCAAATGATGTATCTACAACCTACTGGAATGCCTTAAGCGCTGGGATGGTACAACATGATGTAGGTTACCTACATACTCTTGCACGTACCTATTGACGTGTAAAAATAAAGAAAATTTGCAATGTATAAATCTGTTACGTGTTTCAATACATTTTAAGTTTCATACTTCCTGGTCGGAAGTCGGAAACTTTTTATCAGTGACTTCAGTAATATTTATATTCGATGTTGCCTCTGACAGCATTACTGTGATAATTGGTCGAGGATAACTGAAGTATGTTACAAAAGTATTGGATATAACATTATCAAGACATCTAATGAATACAGCATCTATTGTTGTTGCATATCTGGTAGTAGGTTCTCTTGGATTGTTGTTAATTTGCAATTATTATTTTTGGAGGAACGTAATTAATGGCATTGATTCATCTTTAGCAAAATTTACATTGAAATCTCCAGCTAAAATCAATGGTAGTTTATCTTTATTGGTTTTAAAAATTATTGAACCTCTGTGACTGTACGGAAATAATTTCTCATGTAAAAATGAAATATCATTCATTTTTTTATTAGGTGAAATGTACACAACAATCATAATTAATTCACTTCCATCTTCTAGTTTTCTATAGTAGACAACACCGTCGAACCGAGTGAGGAGAGAATCGCACAGGCGCTTGGGCGTGGCGAGCATCGCC
Organism: Agrilus mali; assembly: GCA_029378335.1. Classification (NCBI taxonomy): domain Eukaryota; kingdom Metazoa; phylum Arthropoda; class Insecta; order Coleoptera; family Buprestidae; genus Agrilus; species Agrilus mali. Next base: position 8,637,395 of record CM055662.1, read on the forward strand.
ACGGCATGCAATCGCCATGATCGCCACAACAGTTCGGTTTACCCGCGGCTATAGATGTTTCACATCAAAAAATTTGTTTGTGTCGTGATAGAATTTTAATTCGGCCAATATTCATGAATTAAAATTATACGTACATAATAATAACTCGTGAATAAAAAATATGTACATATGTAGCATTTATACAGAGGTAGAATAAAAATGATATAAATTCATATTTAATTCTATATCAAATAAATAATTTATTTTAATTCTTCCACGTCAAAATTACTGTTATTACCTAAATAGCAAAACGGCGTGCCATAAACATATAAGAAAAAGTTTTAATAGTTTTATTAGAAACTCCCTGTATTATGTAAGTACATTAGGTAACTATTTACTCTTGAGAAAGGGGTGACAACCAGATACGTATGTAGAGTTTATAATAAAACTTCCGAAATATTTGAAAGCGTTTCTTTTTCTTATACATACCTACAATTATTAATAAGTGTAATAAAATCAATCAATTTGATGTAGCTACGTTTAATTTTTAGGTACCTATACGTAATAGAGACTTTTTTGGTGAATAGAGAGGGTTGTCTGTATTTGTTTCTTTTTGTTACATTGTACCAAATACAACCATAAGTACATTTCACCCTGGCACTTCTGACACCTCCACTTATAGTAGATATCAATTAAAATAAGGGCTATATTGCTTCATACTTTAGCGCAAAAATTTCTACCGGTAGTGACAGGGTGAGTTAAGTAAAACCCGGAATGCTTTTAATTAATGTATACATGTATCCCATTTACCAACGTGTTTTATAGAAGAAGAAAATCAATTTTCAATTAAATTGAAACCTATGGATAAGTATATACTAGATATTTATGTATACGTCGTTAGTTAACCTACATCAGTAGGCAAAGTTAAAATCGGTAACTTGACAAAGAATCAGCATTGAGGACAAAAAGTTTAACTTGCGCACCGAGGGCTAGTGTTCCGTATCTTGTAATGTTTACTGTAATGGTCCCGCTTAATGTCAAATTAGTTTTTACTTAATGCCTTTGTTAATACTAGAAATACCCAGTTCAAACTAGCATTTACCACTGATATATTTGATTTTCAGATAAAACTAGTTGTCATATCGAGCTGTAGTTAAAACTAGTACTAGAAAAACTAATTTGGGATTGAAAACAAGATATAGTTTTAATAATATTTATTGAAAAGATCTAAGACACTGAGAACCAAATAATAATCTAACACTAAAGGAGCATTTTAGGGAACATCTATTTAAAATAGTTGCCAAGATGACAATATTAATTATAAGTAGGTAAATAAAATAATCAAATAAATCAACAGAACACAACCATAAAATTCAAAAAAGAAAAATTGTTAAATAACATTATTGATTAACACACAATAAAATCTAATCAGTCAAACTTAAATTTAAAAAAGGATGAGGATCTACTACGCGAACAGTTTTAACTGACTAGCTTCGGAAAAACGCGATTTGTCTAGTAAGAACTAGTTTTAACTGATATTCGACTTGAACATTAGTTAATTCTAGTATTTACAAATGCATACATTAAAAACTAGTTCTAACTAGGAAGAACGCGTTCTATCTAAAAACTAGTTTTAACTGCAACATATATACAGAGTGTTTCGAATTACATTAAAATACTTATAAGGTAACATTTTTATTGTAGGTACCTATAGAATTTCAGTAGGTGGCGTATAGCTGATAATAAAAGGCCCAGAGGTAAAATATTTTTGGAGTTCCAATTACATAAAAAAAAATCTTCAACAGATTAGTTTATGATAATTTTATTCACTCTTCTCAACGATTTTATAATTTTGGTAGGCGCCTCTGAGAATATTTAATCGAATTACAATCAACCGCAGATAAAGCAACTAAATGTTTGTAGAGGCATTAAAATTAATTTTTGGAAATATCTAAGACGAAGGATTTTGTTTTATCCTTCCATCTTTTTTTTTGTAAATAAGCAGATCTGGGTTGAATATTATCAGAAGATACTATACTTATTTAGTTTTTGCAGTAATATCGAGATGGTTTTAAATATGTAACATGGTACAATTTAAAGACACACATTGATGAATGTACCTATGTGATTTGTTTCCAATGCATGTGTTCCGTGAAAGAGAGTGGAAGAGGTTGTGAATCGACCGTTCAAAAACGTTCGACCAGACTCTACATAAGAAAGTCTCGACATAGATCATCTCAGAAGATGGTAAGTAAAGTATAATAGCTTCAATATTTAAACTTTCACTGGTGTATTCTCGATGAAACATTTTTAATACAGGAAAAACAGAAAAAGAAAAGAAATGTTTCAACAAAACTGTTTATTTCTCGACAATTGATTCGACCTCTAAAAGGTCATTTTCAAGAGTACAATAGTTACTAAGGCTAAGATGTTTAACATGGGCTTTTATACATAAATTATAAAGTGGGGGTAAACAAAACAATTAGAGTTGTGTGATTATTAATGGTGTGTTGTATATTTTTATTTCTTTTTGATTATTAACTAAATTTTTACAATTCAGGATGGCATTTTGTATTTCCAGATTTTCTAGCAGCGTGAGTTTTTTACCTTTTGATTGAGTATGTAGTATTTTTATGTTACTAATATCTATGTTATGGTTGTATGTGGTACAATGTTCTGCTAGGCCTGTTGTTTATTTTTTGTTTTTTTACATAGAACGAAAGAAATAAATATATACAACACACCATTAATAATCACACAACTCTAATTGTTTTGTTTACCCCCACTTTATAATTAATGTATAAAAGCCCATGTTAAACATCTTAGCCTTAGTAACTATTGTACTCTTGAAAATGACCTTTTAGAGGTCGAAACAATTGTCGAGAAGTAAACAGTTTTGTTGAAATATTTCTTTTCTTTTTCTGTTTTTCCTGTAATAGCTTTAAGTTAACGTTCTATTCTCTCTAACTTTATAATTCTAAATATTAACTTTAGTTTGTACCTTTTTCCTAACGTTAATCATGTTTCCCAGCATTTTCTTTCATGAATTCACACCTTTCAAATTAATGCTATACCTAGCTTCTTTTTCTTCTTCACATAGCCGACATAATATGTTCTTCTATTTACTCTCATTTCAGAATTTAGTCTCTGAACGTGGTCTTGATCCTTCTTCTGGAGCAGGGGTCGGCAACCACGGGTCAAAATCAAACCTAATGTGGAAATTAAAGAGACCTTTGGGTTAAGTATATTTTCTATTTTCAAAAATTTATGTTTCATGTTTATGTTTTATGGTATAATAATTTTTAATAACAATTTGGAACCAAAGTGAGTCATTTGAAATTACCAAAGGTACCAGAGTCATTTGCCACAATTTTCCTGTATTTATTCGCATATTTTCAATTCATACAGCTTTCCTTTTAGCACCTAACCCTTTCTTCTCATTTTTCAGCTTCTTTTGGTATGATATTAGATGTTTTCTCCTTGTATATATTGCTTCCAATTTTTTCCTTCAAGTTTGATAAACTCTGATTTTTCAAACATATACTGTAGAAATTGAGTGATGTAGGCTTTCATGGCTGGAACCAACATGGAGGTTTGATCTTTCCGGGTTCGTTGGCTATGGTCTAGATTGGTAGATTTTGCCAGATGTTACGTCATCAGCTGCGGATAACATCTTCAGTGGCTTGCTGTTTGCGCGGTCATAGTTCTCTACTCGTTGTTGCAATGGCTTATAATTTCCTGCTTGATCGAAGCAGGCAATCTGCCACTGAAGATGTCATCCGCAGCTGATGACGAAACGTCTGGTAAAACCTACCAATCTAGACCATGTCCAACGAACCCGGAAAGATCCAACCTCCATATATACTGTAGAGTTTTGTTTTCGTCTTCACATGCTTGCGTAGTCTATTCTTCTCCCACTGTCAGTGTTTGTATTCTTGTTTCAGAACCAAGTCTAAATCTGGCCTTAATCCTGATCTCATTTCGCTTCTTTTTGCGTCTGTACCTAATTTCTGGCGCTATTTTCCTGTACTGTTCTGCATATTTTGGTCTTCTATTAGCTCTTCTCTTTCCAAATTTTTACTCATTTCCTCAGCTCCTTTCCACATTATCGCTTGGTTTACTGTTCCTATACCAATAACATGGTTTTGAAGAAAAATTAATTAGCTAGAGTCTTATTTTATGCCAAAACTAAATTCGATGATACTGAAGTAATTACATACCTAACATAATCCAATTGAGAAAAATTGCAGACAACAAAATTTGTGACGATCAAGTAATTTAAGCTATATTCTCTTTAAATTTCCGCGATATATTTAGTGCATTAGTTGTATCTACTTTAGTTTTAGTCGTAACACACTTTGTTGAAAGTTTACCAAATAGGAAAAATTAAAATTAAGCGCTACAACCAGAAAATTGAAAATTGATGTAATAAGAAGCTGGCGGCACCTTATTGCCTCCATGCTTCAAAAGAAAGTTGTTGAAAAGTTCTACACAGATGACGATGTAAAACAACACCGAGCAGCTGTGTGATGCTAAATTAAAATTGTTACCGGATTACCGACCACAAGAATTGTGAGTGTGCTCGAGGAACTTGATCACGTTTTGATGTTTTAAAATTAATTTTTAATCTCGTGGAAAGTTATACGGAACATAAACTACAAAAAAATATTAAAATGAACATACGTGGTACACGTTTAATTAAAAATAAAGAGTTACCTCATAATAATTAAGGATCCAAGAAGGAAGGTGCGAGGAAAATCTGAAGAGTCTACAAGAGGGAAATGTAGGAAAAGTGATGAGAAAATGGAGAATAGAATAGATATAATGGGGTGATGGAAAAAAAATCAAAAATGATGATGAGTTATAAAGCAAAAAAAAAATCTTCGAAAGTGAAATGTCTCACTAGAGGGAGATAATGGATAATTTCAATGTAATAACCTCTGACCAAAAAGGGAGGCAAGTTAACAAACTGCGAAATTTAAATTGTTAGAGACAGACTCAGTACGAAGTGCAAAGTGCTAACACCAAACCAGTTTTCAAATAAGCAGGTATTTGGCTATTAATTAATGTGTAGTAGCTTTTAAATTTGTACCAAGTATTGACAAGTTAATGCACGTATTGATAACATGCCATTGATGCTATTTTGTTCTAAAACATTTTATCCAACAACTGACATACAACAATGAAATTGATGACATTAGCTAACATTGAATTTCATTGACACTAAATTTTGCAATCACTGCTAGATAATGGGGTACCAAACTTCAAGTGGCAGGCTAAACATTTGGCACCCCTTCGTGAATTCGGCTTGTTATTAAATGTCAATTAGGCGTGAATTAAACACAAAATAAAAGCTGTACTGATTAAAGTTACATAGAAGGCTAACTTTGAAATAAATTAAATCGTTTTAGTATGAAAGTAAGCCAATAGAGTAAATTTGGAATCCAGTTGCGAACCACATTGGGGGTTGGCAGGGTGCCAGTGTTTCGTAAGCATTATAGTTCACTTCATCAGGACAAAAGAGAAAAGGGAAACAAGATTATTGCAAACAAAACAGGCGCACTAAATGTGATCCTGTTGTATGTGAAATTGATTTGAAAATAAATAAATAAACTACGGAGAAGTAGTAACAGTGGGCAGTACCGGAAGCTAAAACAGTTTATTATAAAATACTAGCAGCAATACCCGGCGTTGCCTGAGAAAGAATATATTACACGTTTGATGGAACATTCTAGAATATTCGCGAATTTAGAACTATCCAGAACATCCCATAATGATTCAAAACATTTTATAACTTTTTTAACATTCTCAAACATCCTTGAATGATCTTCAAGATTCTGGAACATTCTTGAACATTGCCAAATCATTCTGAAATGTTATAATAAAAGATTCTTTTACTTCTTAGAACAAATTTGAACTCCCTGTAACATTCTAAAAAATCTGCTTCATTCTCATCCCAACTCCGTGCTGTTTGCTGGGTGAGTAGTGACATCAGTAGACGCCTGGCGGCGGGGATAACTAATCGATGATAATAATTGATCAGTTATCGACCACTGAGAGTTGAAGATTATTACAGTACTAATATTGCTATTCAAAATTGGGGGTTGGTGGTAGAAGGATGAGAATTAAGGGTTAAATGTATTTTTTAATGCCAAATCATAAATTAAAAAAGCTAGGGGTGGACAACCTTTATCACCTAGGGGTATGAAAAATAGATAGTAGCCGATTCTTAGACCTACTGAATATGCATATAAAATTTCATAAAAATCGGTCAAACGTTTCGGAGGAGTATGGTAACTAACATTGTGACACGAGAATTTTATATATTAGAAGATGGTCTACTGGCCTACAGATCATTGGAACAACGATTTCTATAGTCAAAACATAAAATGAATTTTTTTATTAATGCAGGATGTCCTTAAAACAAAGAAATTAAGAAAAATTGGAAACAGTAATTTGACTTTGTGATATCTTGATATGCTAGTTTGTCCAGAAATTAGATGAGATTAGATTTCTGGGGTCTTAAATCAAATATTCATAACCTAACCTATTATCCCCAATTTATTAAAAGACTTTGTTTTCTCATCATTCTTATAGATTGAAGGTAGACCTTCTCATGTCACCGTTATATACTGAAGATGGAGGAGTCACTGCTTCTGAAAATTTGTTTTCTTCACTTACCAGCTCTTGAAAATATGCCCTACAATTCAACCAGATCAATTAGGTTCAGCAAATTAAGGACTAGCGATCTAACGGTTGTGACTAATTTGACAATATTTCACCAAATTTTTGGAAATCCAAAATGCTCATGTTTTCCGTTAACTTAAAAGTTCAAGATGTAGACCACAAGAGGCATTCTAGTGTCATTGAACCTTTGGTCAATACTCACATCACTTTATCTTTAGGTATTTTTTATTATTTACTCAAACATTTCATCAAATTGAATTAGTTAGCTAATAGCCTACAACTTCATCCCTCCACCGCTAAATGCTACTTTTGTTACCTGAATAAAGCAGTGTCTTGTACCTTCCTCTCCATTGCCTATACAAGGCTCTCAGACAAGAATTTTGGGCATAATCTGCTTAATTCAGTACCGAGCGGCATGGTCTAGTTGTTTAAACCATTGTTTAACATTCGGGAGATTATCGATTCGATTCCGAGGCCGGCTACTCTCGTCCAAGCTATTCTGTGGTTTCCTTGGAACATTTAGATAAATGCTGGGGTAGTAATAATCCATATATAATTTTCCACACTTCTCTTCCATTTTCATTTTAACCGTCTCATCTTTCTCCCCCAAATCACCACCTACCCATTCCCACGATTCCAAAGGGAGGCTGAAGAGGGCCTTTCGTCCTTACCCTCCGACTTTGCACTAAAGTGCAGGGCCAAGGAACAGCCCGCCCACCAACATTGGTGGGAATGAAATACCCAAAAGTTTTTTTTATTTTAATTCAGTGGACGCACAACAACTTCTTGGTGTTGATTCTACTTTGGGACTGGTGTTGCTATATGTTTTTGCGTAACTCAAAAAGTGCGAATAGAAATTTTCCCAAAAGTTGCAAATATTTTTTGAGTTACAGACAAATAAACTCATCATATTTTCGCACTTTTAATTATGATGGCATTAACGTAGATATGGAACGTACTCAATAGCCCAAAGACCAAAATATGACACTGAAACGTCCGAAATACTTTTTCTTCTTCTAGTGCGGATGTTTCAGTTCCGTGTTTATTCAGTTACGTTCTACAACTCCGGCAAAGTTTCCAGTTATCAGATTCAACATAAATATGGTTCAAAATAATTCATCAGAGGCGACATAATTATGAATGTCGAAAATTAAATTCAATTTTCAAATTTTATGATAATACGATGGACTGGTATTTTGAGCAGTGGCGGCTTGTGATCGAATACGAAGGGGGTTCACAAAGTTAATAACATGTAAGTAATATCAGAACATGAAGCGTATTTCACGATGTTGTAAATGCACCGCAGGCGAAGATTTTTAATATTTTTAGGAGAAACAAATACTTATGGCATTTAATAACACAATAAATAAAAACCTTACGTTTACTTACACAGGAAATCCATTCGTCTATGTTTTGAATTTGCAAACACACAACACTTTCATTAGGATTACCGGCAAAAATCAGGCACGGAAAGCAAAATAATGCGTTTAATTTATTACACCCACACAACCACAAAGTTTTTGTATACTGTTCTACTTTAAACACATGTTTGAACTTTTCATTTTTTAAGGTACACTATTGTGCCAGCTGTAGTTTTGGGCGAGGTGGACCTCTTTTCTTTATTTCGAAACGATTTTGAAAATTATTTGAATTTTCTTTAATATATTTTACCGAACACGAGTCCGTCATTTACGTAATATTTTAATTAACACGTATTGTGCAATAAATTGTGCGTCATTTACAATTAGTGGACATTGAACTCTGAAATCTGAACATGCTTCTGAACATAATTTTTTTACTATCGGTTCCTACCAACACTAGCTTCCAGAGCCTTTAAAAATGACTCGTACTGGACATTTTCACCAGGTGGCAGGCTGGCAGGCTAACCGAAGTTGCAAAACCCTGGCAGACTGTCGGGTACCCGTGCCGACGTAGCACGACATTATTCCGGCTGATTCCGGCTTCTCGTGCAGTGCACATAAACCCTGCATGTTGAGTGTATATTATCTTCCATTTCACGCGTCCGACGGCTCTCTCTCTAATGCATGGACATCAAACGGAGTATCGCTCTTGTGATATGTTCAGAATTAAAACTTGAACCAAAAAAGTTAGGTGAAGTCGTCAGCGACACAACAAAAATTTTATGGGTTACGGTTTGGTGTTTTGTAACTATGAACTATGAAATGGTAAAAGAAGTACGATAATCATCAATAATATAATAAATATTAAAAGGATAAAATTATATGGTGTAACTAGTTCAATTTTTTTTTTTACAGTAAAACCGCCACTGATTTTGAGTAATATAATAAAAACACAAACGTGGGGTATAAGTTTCATAAATTTTGATATTTCGTTGTTGCAAATCTTTTAGATTCTTATGAAATCCTGCATTTTTAATATTGATGCAATTTATGACATCAAATCGACATTTTTTTAAATGCATAAAGCTTTAGACCGACATTATATAGGACTAGAGTTTACTACATTAAACATAAAAATTCCTTAAATTTTTCCATATCCAATAACAGTTCTCTGAGATTGACTAAACTACGTATTACTTTTTTCATTATCCAGCTAAAAGGCTTAGATTGCGTTTTTGTTTACTTCTCGTGGCATCAACGTTTCTTATTTATAACATTTTTCAGTGACACATCTCGGTGTTGCTTCTGCTGATCCTTTAACGTACGTACGTGGAATTCGATCTTGCAGACAGTTATCGCGCAGAAAATTTCAAGTCGACCGACAAAGAAATAGCCAGAACGTCCGGCATGGAATGATGTAAGAACATTCCACATCCCAGAAGAAAACGAGGGCGGAATAAATTTTGAACGGGACATTTTTAGTTTTGTCACGAAATTTTTGGGTTTGCCATGAACGACTCTCTTTTTACGTTTTCTCCTGTTATCAGGCAGTTTCGAGCGGGAATATCGTTACTTCTGAGCGTTAGTTGCTGGACAATAATTCTTTCTCCTCACGGATGCCAGACCGAGGGAAAAACTGTCTCCGAGTTTAAGTTATCCACGTAATTGAGAAGTTGTTTTGATGAATCCGCTTTATTTCCTCGATGAAATCGATCGTAATTTGTCACAATTAGCGCTACCCAAACAGACTTACAATTCGATATTAATCCACTTGCCCCAAACCAAAAGACAAGCGTCAGTTGGTTGATTAAATCGAATACCTACTAATAGAAAGTTTGTCATAAACAATTATGAGTAAACTCAAACTAAATTATCTGGAAAAGTATTAAAAGGCTTATTATTATATATCAATATTTATAACTCAAAATAAAAATAATGTGTAAAAATAGTAATAGTACCTACTAATAATTGAACTGTACAGGGTTATTCACGCTATACGGCACGGAATATTATGGCCAAAACATGAATATCTCAAAAATTTTAACTTCTGGGTTATATAGGGGTCTATTGTGGTTACTTTTTAAAATTATTTTCATATTATACAGGGTGTTCCAAATGCCCTAAAAGTATCAAAGTTATGTTTTTTTAAATGGAACCCCCTGTATATTATTGCATTTTTGGATTCCTCGATCAAAATAAGTGTTTGTTTTGATGAGATTTATAATACCTAAACCTTTAGGTTTCTTAAATAATTTGAATTTTATCAAAACCTAACCTTATAATTTTCATGTTTCAAATACTTAAGAAGTATTTAAGTTATGTAAGAGAAATTTACAACGAAGTGTAACAATTGATCATATTTTATATCTCAATTATAATAAACTCGTCATATTATACAGGGTGTCCAAAAATTAATACTACTCAAGTAAGAAATTTAAGGGGTTGTAACTTGATTAATTTAAATGTAACGCCATATTTTTTAATATATCAGGAGATGTATTTTTTAATTACCTATCGATTGGTATTAGGGTGTTCATAAGCTAAGTCTTCGCGTTTTCTCAGGAAACGCTAAATAACTGTTTTATGCGCTATTTGGAGTTTTTTAAATAAAAGTTCCAATGTATCTAGTTGCCTTTGGTGTTTATTGTCAGATGTTATTATCTATTATTGAAGTGTTGCTTATTCAAAATGAAAATTCAATCAAAAGAAGAGCGTATTGATATGGTTTTTATCCTTGGGGAATTTTATAAGAATTGATTATTTGCTTCTCGAGTTTATGCTCAAAGATTTCCCGAAAGAAAACATGCTAAGGCAGCCGTTTTTGAAAGATTATTAAAACGATTTCAGGAAAGCGGAAATGTCACTTAGAAAAAACCTATTACAGGAAAATCAGTCACTGAAGATGAAAAAAGTGTTTTTATGGTAGTTGGTTCAGTTAATCAAAATCCCAATATTAGTCTATCGGATTTCCAAAAATACGAACATTAGCCAATCAAGTACTTCAAGAATTCTTAAAAAACATGGTTTTAATCCTTATAAAATCCAGCTTTGTCAAGAACTTTATGGAAATGATTTTGATAACTGAATTGAATTTTGCATATCGGTTTTGGATAAAGTGTCACAAACTGAAAAATTTTTCGATAGAGTTTTATTTAGTGATGAATGTACTTTTCATAACAATGGTCTCGTGAATAGACACAACTTTCACTACTATTCTGATTCGAATCCGCATAAATACAGTGTAATGAGAAATCAGAATAGGTTGTCCGTTAATGTATGGGGTGGAATACTGGGCCCATATTTAGTTGGTCCGTATTTTTTTGAAAGACCATTAAATGGTATGATGTTTCTGGAATTTCTTTTACACCAACTTCCAGTTTTATTGGAAGAAGTTCATTTTAATATTAGAAGTACCATGTGGCTTCAACTGGATGGAGCTCCGCCTCATTATCACAGTGAGGTTCGGCAATTTTTAAATGCCAACTTTCAAAATAGGTGGATTGGAAGAAGTGGATTTAAAAACTGGCCCCCCAGATCCCCGGACTTAACACCAATTGATTTCTTTTTGTGGGGATACATAAAGGGAATTGTCTATAATACGCCTCCGACAACTCCACAAAATGTGAAAATGCGCATAAGAGACGCTTTTGAAAGTGTTACCCCACAAATGTTATCCAAAGTTAGCAGTGGTTTCGAAAAAAGAAATTACAAGTGCCTGGAAAACGATGGTCGACATTTCGAACACTTGTTAGAAATATTTTATTTCTATTATGTTATATTTAATTAGTTAATATATTGTGACGTGTTCGGTCACAGAAAACACAATTAACAAAACAAAACAACGAGTTTATTTAATTACTAAAATTAATTTGACTACACTACAGTTATGAACAAGTCCGCACAATTTATTTCACTAAAAGTCACTTTTTAATCGCCGTTCCGGTAGACACTATTTATCGCTCTCTATGAACACTATCGCCTCTATGGTTCGCCTGTATCGCCTATCGATCGCTTTGCATCAGCTGTTACTGTAAACTGTCAACTGACTCGGTGTGAGTGTCTCGTCCGCTTTTATAGTCTTCTCAGCCTTTTTCTAGGGTATTCTACAGCCGTCTAGTAATTCAATTGTTTTCCCATTGATCTTTGCTGGTGTTTTCTAGATGTATCAGGAAAGCCGAGAATATTCCTTATGTAATCAGGGAAGATGTTCATTAATTATGTTCACACCAACTTAATTGGCAAGTACTCGTAACACTGCCCCCTTCTTAGAATTGATCGTCCCGATCAATGTCTTGACCTTTGTAGGGCGCCAGGCGGTCCAAGTGTACAACTTTCATCTTGGCCTTTGGTCCTCTCTGAATACGGTAGACCACGTCATTCAGCCTTCTGACCACAGTGTAAGGTCCTTCCCAGGCTCGCTGTAGCTTCGGTGAGCGTCCTTTCCGACGGACAGGATTGTAAAGCCCCTTCTCTGAATCCTGTGCTGTTGGCTCTCCGGTCGTACCTGGTCTTCATGCGGTCACTCCCTACTTGGATTTTGTTACGAACGGCTCTATGGATGGTATCGAGTCGTTCCTCTAGCTGCTGTGCGTAGTCGGTAGCCGAAGGTCGCCGGTCTTCTGGGTGTCCAAACCGGATGTCTATCGGTAACTTCAGCTCTCTTCCAAATAAAATGCTGGCTGGTGTTCTGCCGGTGGTCTCATGAACCGCACTTCGATAGGCCAACAGGAACAAAGGTATGTGCTGGTCCCAGTCTGTCTGGTGATCGTTGACAACCATTTTCAAATTTGTTTCCAGCGTCGCGTTAAACCGTTCGACCATTCCGTCAGATTGTGGATGTAATGGAGTGGTCCTAGTTTTCTGTACTCCTAGCAGCTCACAGACTTCCCGGAATACCTTGGATTCGAAGTTCCGTCCCTGGTCAGAGTGGATCTCCATCGGAACTCCATACCGACTGATCCATTGGTTCACCAGCATTCCAGCGACCGTAGTAGCTTCTTGGTTTGGGATTGCGTACACTTCGGGCCATTTGCTAAAATAGTCCATCACTACCAAGATGTACTTATTGCCAGCAGCTGTTGTTGGGAATGGTCCTGCTACGTCCAGAGCTATTCTCTCAAATGGGGCACCAACATTGTACTGCCTCATTCGCCCTCGGCTTCGAGTCTGAGGTCCCTTGGCTGACGCACACGTTGGGCACTTCCTACACCAATTTTCGACGTCTCTTCTACACTTTAGCCAATAGAATCGCTCTCGCACTTTCTCCAACGTCTTTGTTACTCCGAAGTGTCCTCCACCAACACCTCCATGGACTTCTGTCAGCACCTCGTTGACTCTGTTCTTCGGGAGAACTACTTGATGTCGAATTTTAGTTCCGTCAGGGCTTTCCCACACTCTTTTTAGTACCCCATTCTCGACGATGAGCGAATCCCATAAGGCCCAATAGCTCTTCGTGATGGTACTCGTACTACTAACATCTGCCCAGGTAGGTCGTGCTGTTCCTGCCTTTTTCCACCGCAGTATCGGTTTAATGTCTTCGTCGTTTTCTTGGTCTTTCGCCAGGTCTTCGTTCTGCCAGTGTTCTTCCGGTTCCACCATCGTTTGACAGATCCTTGCCAAGTTGACTGGTTCCTTCTTTTCGGCGGCCATGCAATGTTTGCAGTTCTTCGAGCATGGTCTTCGCGAGAGGGCATCAGCGTTACCATGTTGTTTTCCAGCACGATGCTCGATGCTGAAGTCGTATACTTGTAGCCGCTGTAGCCATCGAGCCAGTTGTCCCTCTGGGTTTTTAAATTGCAGCAGCCATTTCAGGGACGCATGGTCTGTCCTTAGCAGGAATTTTCGTCCGTAGAGATACTTATGGAAATGTTCGAGAGTTTTGACGACTGCCAGCAATTCTCTACGGGTCACGCAATAGTTTCGCTCCGGCTTTGACAGTGCCTTACTGAAGTAGCCAATGACTTTTTCTTTTCCTTCCTGCATCTGCGACAGTACACCACCAATTCCTACATTGCTGGCATCCGTATCGACAATGAAGTCTGTGTCGAACTGTGGGTACGTCAGTATTGGGGCTTGAGAAAGGGTAGACTTCAGTGTTTCAAAAGCTTGCTGACATCGTTCGGACCATTGGAAAGGGACACCATCCTCTGTTAACTTGTGGAGCGGTCGAGCTATATCTGCAAATCCCTTTACGAATCGTCGGTAATAGGAACACAGCCCCAAAAAGCTTCTCAAGTCGTGTTGGTTCTTCGGGACAGGCCAACTTCTCACAGCTTCAGTCTTGTCAGGATCAGTTCTTATTCCTTCTGAGGTGATAACGTGGCCAAGATATTTCACCTCCTTACAAAACAGATGGCATTTCTTGGGACTGAGTTTCAACTTGGCTGCTGAAAGCTTCTTGATCACTTCTTCGACATTCTGGAGGTGGTCTTCGAATGTCTTTCCCAGTACTATCACGTCGTCTAGGTACACCAGACAAACCTTCCAATTCAGCCCTTGTAGCACATTTTCCATAAGTCGCTCGAAGGTGGCGGGAGCGTTACATAGTCCAAATGGCATAACGTTAAAGTGCCACAGCCCGTAACCAGTCGTGAATGCGGTCTTCTGCTTGTCTTGTGGATCCAGTTCAACTTGCCAGTATCCACTCTTCAAATCTAACGTTGAAAACCATTTGGCACCAACCAAGCTGTCAAGGGTGTCGTCGATTCTGGGTAAGGGATAGCTGTCCTTTAAAGTTACGTCGTTGAGCTTCCTGTAGTCAACGCAGAACCTGGTCGATCCATCCTTCTTCCTAACCAACACTATCGGCGAAGCCCAAGCACTTTGTGATGGTTCAATTACCCCCTGTTCTTCCATGTTCTTCACCAGGTTGTTGACTTCTTCTTGCTTAGCCCATGGAACTCTTCTGGATGGTTGTTTAATAGGACGAGCTGATCCCGTGTCTATACGGTGGTATGTCAGATTCGTTCTCCCAAAGTCGTTGTCAGAGAGGGCGAAGACGTTTCGATATTTACTGAGCAGTTCTTCGAACTTTCTAATTTGTTCGCTGTTAAGGTTTGTGGCCGAACGCTGCACTAAGTCTCGAAGAACGGTTGGAAGCGGTTCGCTCTCTGCCATTGAGGATTTAGCTTCGACTTCGCATTGGAGGATGGACACCACGGGTTCAAGGACTCCTACTTCCATTCCTTTACACACTTTCTGTTCGAAGTCCTTCAAATTGACCACTCTGACAGATGCGTTCGGCGTCCCAGTTCGAATTAATGTTCGTCCTATCAGTATGGCTTTATGTGTCAATCCGGGTTTTTGGCTTCTACTATCCCCACCAAACCATCCGCACCTTCGCCGTCGATGTTTATTTTGAGAACTACCTCGGATCTAGCAGGTAGTAACCGGTCTTCTGCAACGATGACCTTTCGAAGACCGCACTCTTTGGTGGGGTTTGTCATCACCAACTCTTCCTTGCCGATGCGTAAAATGCCGGAGCCCAAATCCAGATTAATTTTGTTTCGTTCAAGAAGATCCAATCCAATGATCACGTCGTCGGCGACATCGGCTACCAGTGCCCTGTGTCGAAGGCATACTTCTCCCAATCTCAATTCGATATCGCATTCTCCTCTAATCGGCGCTGTTTCTCCGGTAACCGTGGTCAAACGTAGCTTCCTCTGCAGGGGACGGATTCTCCACTCGTTAACGATGTTCGGCCGGATTATGGTCTTAGAAGCTCCCGTATCGACCACCATTCTAACCTTCTTGTTGTTGATGTGACCTTCGACGAATAAGGACTTGCTTCCGTTTAGTTGGGAAACGACGATTTCGGCTGGGGCTTGGTGGGGAGAAGCCAACTTGCGCCCCTCAAAGTTGGCTGATCTTAGTTTCCCGACTGCTGTCGGTCCGCACGGCGTTCTTCGGCCGGGCAGTCTCGCCGTAAATGTCCGTGCCTTCCACATTCCCAGCACCTTGGTCTTCCTTTGTTTTGGCCACAGTCTCGGGAAAAGTGACCGACCTTCCCGCATTCCCAACATTTGGCCGATTCTCTCTTGTCGTTGATGGTAGTCTTCTTGACAGTTTCGACGCATTCTTTAATCAGCCTTGTGACTTCATTCTTGTATTCGTCGTCTTCAACAGCTGTTTGGCGTACACGCACGTGCCCTTTGGAAGCTTGTTTTGCAGCTTCGAATTCTAAGGCGTGCGCCAGTGCGTCACTCGCAGTCTTGTGGCGGGCCAAACGGAGAACTTGTTGTAAGTCGGTGTCCCTTACACCATCGACGAATGTTTGGACTGCTAGTTGGTCTGCGAAGTCCTGCGGAGCGGTAGGATAGGCCAATCTAACTAGACGTTCCACATCGGCCTCGAACTCCTGTAGATTTTCTGATGTCCTCTGATTGCGACACTTTAGTTGGGTTTGGTACACTTGTTGTAAATGTTTGTCGCCATATCTCATTTCAAGTCGCTCTAGCAGCGCAGAGAAGTCTCGTTGTTGGCGCTCTGGAATACCTTGAAGGACATCCAATGCTTCTCCTCGCAGAGCTATGACCAGCGCCGTTGCTTTCTCAAAATCGTTCCAGTTGTTTGCTTCTGCCGCTGCCTCGAACTGTCGTTTGTATACAGACCAGCAAACTTTTCCGTCGAAAGTCGGTGGTTTAATTCTAATCGTCTTAGCAGTGTCTTCGGACTTTACTTCACTTGCCGGTTTTGTGTTCTCGAACTTCTGTCTCATCTTCTCTACTTCCTTTTGTACTTCTTCTTTCAACTCATCTCTTAGCTTTTCTTGTCGTATCTCCAATTCTTGTCGTACTTCCTGTAACTCTTCTTTTAATCCTTCTTGCTCAATTTTTATTGTCCTTATATCTTCGACCAATTTCTCTTGAACTGCCTTAATTTCTTCTTTGCTTGCTTTAATTTCTTCCTTCATTTCTTCTTGTGCTAATTTCATTTCTTCCTGTCCAGCTTCCATTCTTTCTTGTCCAGCTTCCATTTTATTCTTCAATTCTTCCTTCATTTCTTCCTGGCCTGCCTTCATTTCTTCCTGGCCTGCCTTCATTTCTTCCTGGCCTGCCTTCATTGCCTTCATCATTTCCATTAAAGCCTTTATTTGTTCTTCCATTATTGTTGATTGTTTTCTTGTTACTGGCATAAGGCTTCAAAATTCTTCTTCTCTTCGGACCTCTTCTACGATCTGTCGCACTAACTTTCTTCGGGAATCTTCAATTCCCTTACTATCCCACTCCTGACACCAAATGTGACGTGTTCGGTCACAGAAAACACAATTAACAAAACAAAACAACGAGTTTATTTAATTACTAAAATTAATTTGACTACACTACAGTTATGAACAAGTCCGCACAATTTATTTCACTAAAAGTCACTTTTTAATCGCCGTTCCGGTAGACACTATTTATCGCTCTCTATGAACACTATCGCCTCTATGGTTCGCCTGTATCGCCTATCGATCGCTTTGCATCAGCTGTTACTGTAAACTGTCAACTGACTCGGTGTGAGTGTCTCGTCCGCTTTTATAGTCTTCTCAGCCTTTTTCTAGGGTATTCTACAGCCGTCTAGTAATTCAATTGTTTTCCCATTGATCTTTGCTGGTGTTTTCTAGATGTATCAGGAAAGCCGAGAATATTCCTTATGTAATCAGGGAAGATGTTCATTAATTATGTTCACACCAACTTAATTGGCAAGTACTCGTAACAATATGATTTAGAACGTTTAATTAAAAAACTCCACATATCGCCTAAAACAATTATTTAGCGTTTCCTGAGAAAACGCGTAGACTTAGCTTATGAACACCCTAATACCAATCGATAGGTAATTAAAAAATACATCTCCTGATATATTAAAAAATATGGCGTTCCATTTAAATTAATCAAGTTACAACCCCTTAAAAGTCTTACTTAAGTAGTATTAATTTTTGGACACCCTGTATAAGATGACGAGTTTATTATAATTGGGACATAAAATATGATCAATTGTTACACTTCGTTGTAAATTTCTCTTACATAACTTAAATACTTCTTAAGTATTTGAAACATGAAAATTATAAGGTTAGGTTTTGATAAAATTCAAATTATTTAAGAAACCTAAAGGTTTAGGTATTATAAATCTCATCAAAACAAACACTTATTTTGATCGAGGAATCCAAAAATGCAATAATATACAGGGGGTTCCATTTAAAAAAACATAACTTTGATACTTTTAGGGCATTTGGAACACCCTGTATAATATGAAAATAATTTTAAAAGGTAACCACAATAGACCCCTATATAACCCAGAAGTTAAAATTTTTGAGATATTCATGTTTTGGCCATAATATTCCGTGCCGTATAGCGTGAATAACCCAGTATATATAATAAGAAGTTTTATTTTTGACTAAATCAATTTAAAAGAAAAAAAAAATAATTTTCGGTAGGTGTAGGTATACATTTTTTAATCACGGAATGTTATTTTTCATAATAAATGAAATTGAATAATTCAGTGACAAATCTATTGTTCTAGGAACAGCGAACAACTGTGATTTGAGTATTAATTATGTACATTTTAGTAAAATGGATTCAGGCTGTATACCTATCAGGCAATACGATTTTAATTTTTGTTTCTATAATGGAAGTTTAAAAAACGTTCACAATCAGCCAATGCTTTTTCAATTACCATTACAACGTGGAGCATTAATAGCGAAACTAATAACGTGATTAAAATTATTTTTAAAATACTATAAAATTTCATAAATAAACACTTTAATCAGTTTCGTTACAACCTCAGTTCTCTCAATTGAAATTAATTTTCATTATTGTACGGATAAAACCGAATAAAAATTTTGCAAATTTATTACTTTTGTAACATGCTCATTAAAATATAGGTATATACCAACATGTATTTTTTTATGGTTTACAAAACAATATTTTTTGTAATGTACTTTATTATAACATTTTGCTAGAGTGGTTTGTGTATCTACGCATCATTCTGATATCTAGTAATGCAAAAATAGGTAACTGAAATAAAATTTTTAATAACAATGTTAAAATGTGTCCTAGTCTCAACATTATTTTAATTAAAATTATTTTGTTGTTTCAGGAATGTGGAAAATCCCTGATAATTTGTTTTTTCTTGCTAAATTTTATACTCAACTCTTCTGTTCAAAGTGTAATTACTGAGTTACCAAAAGCTGAAAATTAAAAAATATTTTACTCGGCTTTTTATGCGACGATAACATTCCTAGAAAATTCGCATAAACAGAAAAAGCCTCAAAAGAAGAATAATTAAAAGTTTTTTCAAAAGAACTGGGGATCTACAAAACATTTTTAATTAATTTTATTTATGTTAACTTGCAGCGTTCCTCTGGTTTATAATTACCTACTTAAGGCAATTGCAGTCTTTAAGTTTTATAAAGTAATAATTAGTTGTATGTAAAGTTTTGATTCAACCACTTGGATTTCAATCTTTCATTGAAGCATACATTTATATTTTTATTTAGTTAAATAATACTAGAGATCTGATTTTTCAAAAGAAAAGTATTTAAAAATTCTTTACTTTTTGTTAAACATGAACACCACAATAAATTATAGGAAGGAGTTAGATGAGGATCTTGGGAAGTAGTATTGATAAGTCACTTACTTTGTTAATCTTGACATTGTATTGAATGTATTACATGAAAATCCATTTTCTACAAAACTTTTTTCTGGTACCTAAAGTGTTGATGGTTTTTAGATAGCAACTCAAAATATTGACTAAACGGTGACATTGTACCGTGCCTCAAACGAGCATCCTTAATCTCGACCTTTCTTATCTGGTAAAGAGTCAATTCAGAGCGGTGATCCATCGAAAAGAAAAAAAACATAACTCAAAATCGGGAGCAAAGAGTTTTGGCGAGATAATTTTTTTGGCTTGTGTATCTTGACATTACGCTGTACATCATATGAACATCCTTAATCTTCAGAAACTCTTATTTTTTGGTAAAGCGTTGGAATTGGTTAAAGTAATCATGGTTGGTGGAAGGAGATAACTCAAAATGATGACGGTCTTGGAAAGATAAATATATTGGATTGTGTATTTTCACTTGTACTGCATCTCAAATGAACGTCCTAAATCTTCAGAGACTTTTCTTGTCTGGTAAAGTGTTATATTTGTCTAAAAGTGATCATTCATTATGGATGGAGAATTTACAATCATTACGGAACGGTCTTGGCAAGATCAGTGCATCTTGACATTTTATTGTATATCGTAGGAGCATCCGCAATCCTAAAACACTCTTCTTTTTTGTCAAAGCCTTGGGAATAGTTAATAGTTGATATTATTATGGTTCGTGGAAGGAAATCACTCAATATCTAGAGCAAGGAGTCTCGTCAAGTTTTTAATTTGTGTATCTTGATACGATATGCATTTCACATAAGCATCCTTAATATTCATCAAAAGCTATTGTTCTTTGATAAATCGCTGGAATTGCAGGAAGTGTTCATCATTCGAGGAAGGAGATAACACATAATTGTATACAGAACGTCTTAGCACTATAAATCATTTGACTTGTGTATCTTGACATATTTTTTCTCCTACTTATAAGCATCCACAATTTTTAAAAACTCTTCTCTGACAAAACGTAGGAATTGCTTAACGCGATCATTATTCGAGGAAGGAAATTACTGAAGATGTGTGCCAAGAAGAATCTTAAAAAACCTTTCTTGGAATGGGATAGCTCAAGATCTGCAACCAGAAGTCTCGGCAACGTAAGTTCCTTGGTGTCTCTATCCTGAACCTGTATATTATCTCATATGAACATTTCTAATTTCTAATCTTCAAAAGCTTTATAATTCCTTAATGTAATCGTGGTTCGAAGAAGGAAATAATTCAAGGTCTGGAACATGAAATCTTGGTAAGATAAGATCTTGATTTGTGTATCTTGAATTTGTATTATATCATATGATCATCCTTAATTTTCAAAAGCTCTTCTCTGATACAATGTTGGAATTGTCTGAAGTGATCATCATTGAAGGATGGGAATAATTCAATATGATGAGCAAACGGTCTTCAGAAAATATGTGCCCATTATTTGAGTGGCTATGGCTATATAATTCAAGATCATCATTGAGCAAGATCAGGACTTCTTTTAATTGACTTGTTTTTGATATTGTCTTAGCCTGCAAGGCAAAATAACTAGAGTATGATATTATCATTATTACTTGATATTAAATACATTAATTCCATGTCAGTTTTCCTTTATACTCTCAATATCTAGTAATTTTTCGACTACTCTTTGTATGGTTACAAAAAATCCCTGATTGATATACGTAAAAGAGGCCTTTAAATGATAAAATAGATGGTAATAAAAAGAATGAATGATGTACGGTGTTACCTACTTACGTAGAATGCTGATTATAAAAAAGGGGGAAAAAGAAATAAATATAAGTGAACGTTTGACATAAAATTTATGTCCAAGCGACGACTGTTGAAGCGTAAAAAAGATAAATAAATTGACCAGGAGTGTTTTTCTGCGATTTCCGGCCACACCGCTCCGCAGGAGAGGGGAACGAAAGCAATTTATGCTTCTCGATTAATCAAGCAGGGACGGAGGTGTCGCCACGAGCCGGAAACCGGAAATTTGTGCGAGATTAATAAAAAACGAACAGATAAATCTTAATTATTAATTTACATTTCCGGTATCTAACGATTCTTGAGGTTTTCGTGCAGACACAAACGAAAATAAAAGTGAAAAAGTGAAGATTATTGTTAATATCTATAAACGTTTATGTCTCAGTAAAATTAAGATTACTTACTACTGTAAGGAAATTTCCACAGATACCAAACGGGCGCTAAACTACTTTAAGACAAAAGTAAAGTAAAAAAGGACGGGACACATTTGCGTAACTTCACTTTATAGAAAATTTAACTGCTGTTATACCCATATAAAGAAGGCGCTCAGTAGAGACGAGAAGTGGTCAACCGATTTTTCATGAAATAAAATAAAAATACCGTTACCGAACACGGTACATCAATCAAGGCACGTTTAATAAACTCACCCGGGGTGGCTATGCCCGCCCAGGCTTGCTCACGCTAAGGCCCGGCGCAAATTGAACCCAGTCCACGCACAGCACACGCCCAAGCCACGCGTGGGGCAATCTGTGAAACACAGGTTTGTTCGAGTTGCCGCATATTGGGCCCAGCCCACGCCTATTCCACGCCGTTGTGTTCCACGCTTGGATAGGTTTGTACTTCTCGCAGTTTTCGTGGGACGTGGGTAAGGATTTCGATTGCTTTAAGTTTATTTTTGTTATACACAGTTGAAAAAGAATGGAATTCGAAGAAAAGTTGAGGCATACTGCTAACTTTTCTTCACTCCCGATAGGTTTTTGGGCATTACATTCGCTTCCAGTAATGTAACTTTTTATCAGTTCATACATTTCATCAAAATGCTCCCTGCTAAGCCGAAAACTATTCTTGAAAACATTATCAGGAACTTCCCAAAACAGACTGAACTCTCTATAAGTACTTCTCCCAGCTAAATAAGAATTTCATTGACTTTTCTCTCTTTTAACTAACGAATGTAAATTAATCACCTCCTCAACCTCCGACTCTGAATCTAAATCCAGAAGTTCAATCGGCATGGTGCTCGACATCGTGGAACGTGGATTCACAACATACTGGGTTCAATATGCCGTACTCGACCTATCCCATGGTCTTGGGTTGGGAGTGTATTGGGCGGGTGCTGTGCGTGGACTGGGTTCAATTCAGGTCGTTGCTCAGCATTCGGGAGGTCACCGGTTCGACTCCGGGGTCGGCTACTCTGGTCCAAGTTTTTCTGTGGTTTCCTTGGATCATTTAGGCAAATTTTGGGGTAGTAATATTCCACACATAGTCTTTCACTTTCCCACGATTCCTAAAGGAACCTGAAGAAGTCTTTCCGCCCTATCCTCAGACTTTGCACTAGAGTCTATGCCAGAGGGACAGCCCAACATTGGTGGCAATGAAACACCCAAAAGGTTTTTAGATTAAAAACGCAGACTAAACTACAAGTAGTAATACGGCTACTATTAGAGTAAAATACAAATGCTTTAAAATATGCAATGTGAGTTTGTGACAATCACGGGTCACCTCTGGGGCTCACCCAGGAGTCAACGTCTCGAGGGTCAAACACTCGGACGTGTCAAGTGGCACATCAATCGTTAGTAAACCGGTTTCGTCAAAAATGGCTACCAGGCCGACGGAACATCAATCGTCAGCTCTCTCGTTACAAACGGCACATCAATCGTCAGGTCCCTCAGTGTTGGCGTCACATCAATCGTCAAGGTGACATCATGGTCACAAAAAATACATAAATAGATACTACATATAATCATTAAATTCGTTTTCATATTTCTTGAGAGCAATAGATTTGAATATATTTGTATCTTAGCCCTGTATTACAGGAATCTTATAATGACTCAAGCCTTGAAGATCATCACTAGTTAATCTAATTGATAATTTTGACATCATCAAGAGTTGTTCATCCCATTGAATTCGACCAACCATCCTGACAAGAACTTCTTAAAGTAAGATATTCTCAACGATTGCAAGAAATCCCAAGAGCTGCTTTTAATATTGTTATTTGAGAGGACGGATACTATGTTTTAATAAAATGGAGTCGTTCTGTGAATAAATAAGTAAATTTCCTGATAATAGCCAATCTTAAAAAATATACTAAATCACAGTCACAAATGTCAGATTGATTACAGAATTGCCTCATGAAGATCGATTCTGTATTATGAAGGATATAGTGACGTTCTTCATCAGAAGCTTCGATATTTCATTTAGTATACTGATCAATCTTTTTTATTTTTATTTGTGGTTAGATTTTTGGGTTATTCAATCGACAGAAGAAAGAGGTAAAAAGTCAATAAACTGTTTGTAGCTAAAATGTATCGTTTGCCAAAGATAATAACAGAAATTGTATTTAACGATTAATCAAGAGAAGTCTCAGTAGGACGGGTATCGTGACAATCCGAAAACTGAAAATTGATTAAATTAATAAAAACACAGATAAATCTGTTATTGCCAAAAGTTGAGCGGTTCCCGTCATAAATCTTGCCCTCTAATCCGAAACGAGTTGCTTTTTCTACAAATTACGCGACCATTTATTAAGGACGTAACAGTGCAGCGACGGCAGCTCACCCTGGCGGCAGCAACGAGGGTAAGCGAGGGACGTTCGTATCTGTAAATACGTATTCTTATGAAATCCTTAAAGCGGCGCGTTTTAATAACTTCTTAGTTCATTTATTTTCTTTAAGTACGGCCCGGAAAAAAACACATTTTCTCACTAAATCACGAATATATGACAGGTGTATAATCTCCTTCCTTGAGCCCTTATCTCGCATTTCCTGTTTGCTGCCCTTCGCGTTTCCAACAGTTGCAATGTTCCAGTACTTTTTAAAATCTTGAAAAATTAATAGAACTGCTTCTTCATGTTGGTCAAATTCGGAAGCTTAATTGCCACTTCAACGCATTAAAAAATAAAATAAAACGGCATGCACGCGATTTATTGCTAAATTTTTTTAGCACTTGACGACATTTACAACAGCAGTAAAGACGTTAATAAAATAATTCGATTCCTTTTTAAAGTTCAGGATGCGATCAGTTTATTACTCTGCTGAGACTGCAATACAACTTCAAGTAAAGAAGCAGATTTTAAGGTACGCTTTAAACGGTTTTATTATAAAAATATCCTTTAATTTTATGATAGATATGCATTAGGGGCAACATCAAGTCGTAAAAATAAAAATATCCCAAGTTCACTTTTAAACGTGCAGAATAAAATTCATTGCTGAAATTCACATAATCTGCGCAGTCTATTAGCAGTGTTTTCGCATAAAATTTTTATGTAACACACCACGCCGTAAATTTTTGTCGTTATCCTGGACACACACTATTTCAGTCATTTTACATCCCCTTTTCCATTAAATCACTCTCGTTTGTCGTAAAATTCGGGGGAAAAAAGCCTGTCCGATACGCGATTATTCTCATTTTTCTCCTACATCTCATAAATTACTTGACAATTCGCAAACTAATGAAAACCCAGTTTATTATTCTATTAAGTTTCCCTCCATAACTTCAGTACTTAACCATTTTACGCGTATACAGAGTGTTCATAATTCTATGTATCGCAATTATTGACGTATTTCTGAATCTTTATCAACACCTCTATTAAAACTGTGTCTCCCTTTGAAAACAGAGAAGAATAATAATCAATTATAGGGGTTGAGTTTAAGAGTTGTGGGATTTAAGGGTTGGGTTATGGAGTTGCCTGGATAAATGGTCTTGGTTATGGGATTCGTTGCCTTTAACTTGACTTGGATTGCAGGGATCTTTCAAGATTGTATTCAAAACCTGGCATGATGGGGTTAAACCTAGCCATAAAACATAGACTAGGCGCGGTATTACCTACAGTTCAAAAAATTATTTTAAGAAATATTTAAAATTAAATTTTATATAACAGAATTGTATCTATTTTTAAAGAAATTGTATGTCTTCCCAGCTAAAGTTATAATTGCTCCATTTTGCGATTGAATGTATCATTATTATTGCGCTTTTAGAAGGAAATATCCTTTAACCACTGTATATCGCATGAAAGGAATAAAACAAAACTAACTTACAAACCGCCAAGTCTTTTATATAACTTCAAACAAAGCCGACTTCTCTTCCTTTGAATTGTTCGCTATCTGTTCTAAATCCACAAATATAATCGTCCTTGTTCAAAGCGTTCTAGATACGAATGAGAGCTGTGGTGGATTTCCAATATCAGTAGAAGGACTTTAGTTGGCATTACTATAGAAGGCAGCAATAACTCAGTAAAGTCGCCCTTTGAAATATTTATATTTTTATACTCAAAGGGAAAAGCGCCTGCAATGATACATACTTTATTGCTGTAAGCAGGATTGAAACGATAAGTCCTGCTAAATACAACACTCATTCGATATATTTTTTTTCGATACCAGGTATTCTTGGTATCAGGATATCTTCATTTGTAATTCAGCTAATCTTCTGCATCTTCCAAAAGCTTCCATCCTCTCAAGGTCTCCTTGAGTCGTAGTAGTTCATTGTACACATTCTTCCTCTTTTATTTTCGATTTCTGTTATAAGATGCTTTTATCCTGCACTAAGCTTAAGTCATCATCATTGGTGATCTTTTCAATCCAGCTAAACTTCTGATGTCTTCTCAAGGTGTCTTTGAAATATAATCGACAGTTCACATTTTCCCCACCCCATAAACTAAACTTAATATCCAGTGGTAATTATGTTTCCTTAAATTGAACAAACATTTTGGTCGGAATGCCCGTACAGCGCCTAAAAGATGCATCGATCCAAATAAAAATTAGAAAAAAAATTTGAAAATGAAATTTTTTTCAATTTCGAAAAATCTAAGAGACTATTTTTGGAATTATCCTTGTACTGTAGGTAATACAAAAAAGTAGTTATATAAGTTGTTCACAATAAACAGAAAATTTCAAGAGAAGGCCCTAATATAAATGTAAACGGGATCATACAGATTCGTCGTTAACTAGAGATAATTAAGAAAGTGACTGAGTCGGGAGTTCATCATTGTCTCATTAAAATAGGATTATTATTATTTTGACTGAATATGTTCTTTATTCATATCAAATACAAAGAGGCTTTCACCCTAAAGTCAAAGTACAAAGAAGGAGTAAATAAAGGCTCTCGAGCAGACCTTTAACGAAAAACAGAATTCATGCCTCTATGCAGCTTAATCTTATTTGTAAATGCTGGTACATTCCCTTAATAACACGAATTTCATCTCACAAATTTCATAAACGACAAACAATATTAAATTTATTCAGTTTCGTCGTAAACATGTACAACAATATAACCGTGATATGTTTATTTCATCAAAATAGGCATCAAATGTTTATATAAATTAATATCCACATAATTATACCAGGGTGAATAAAGGTTAACACAATGAATATTTTAAAATAGAACGTCTCATAAAATAATCCTGATTACTGAAGGAATTCTCCGTTCAATTTAAAAAGTTATAATTCCTATTGAATGCCAAATCCAGATTGTAGGGCGGATGTGTGATTATTAATGTTTTAAACTTTTTCTAGTGTAGTGACAGTATCCTGCTGTTTCTTCTGTGTGACAGGGTGTCTACTTTCTGCATCACTTACGGACGTTTTTGACATCTGTACAGCTCACAGCTTAAATATGAAGTGAAATATGGACCATGATATTAAGAGACTGGAACCTTTTAAAATATGGTGTTAGAGGAGGATGAAGAAGATAAGCTGGACTGGAAGGATCGCCATTAAGAACGCCATGAAACTAGTGCAAGAAAATTGGCAGCTGATTACATATTTCAAAAGTATGAGCTTAGTACTCGGACAGGATGAAAAATGGAAGGAAGGAAAAGTAGATGGAGACTTAGGATTAAATATAATGACCATTTTAAATGGAAAGGTTTTTGGAAATTTAGTTGACGGGCGGGTGACGTTTGTGTGTGACCCCAGGTCAAGGTTCATGAATTCTGCTAAATGCAGCACCTTTACACCAGCCACCATTGCTAATTTCTACAGCTGTCTAACTAAGTACATTTCAGCACTTCGAATAAAGTCAATGCACGTATCTACAACAGTTTCTTCATTTCATTATGCAGATAGAATGATGGCTAAATGGACGTGGACACTAAGCTTTTAAGAATGGAGATGCCGTTTGTTTGCCAGCAAGTACTACATATTCGTAGAATGTCGCTGCGAAATTCTAATGCTGTACAATTTATCCTTTACACCTGCTGCACCTTCGGGCAATTAATTTTAATGTGGAGACATCTCTGCAGGCTAAATGGACGGCTTTAGCGCTGCGCTGTTTCACATTTATTGTCTAGCAATGGCTTAGATAGTTTACTCCATTTACAAGTTCACGGAACATTGTCACTGTGCTATCAATCACTGCGGTATTTTTCACGTTTATGTATTCATTGAATTTCATTGGTTTAAACGAAGTGCCAGACGTTTTTGTTTCGAACTCACTGACAGATAATTAAATGCATTCGCTATTTTACACGTCTGTCAGTTTGCTATTTGAAGAATAGGGAAACGAGGGGTGTTCATAGCGGAGTAAATTGAACATCATCTACTTTAATGTTCCAATAGGGGAAACCTTACACTCTGGACGACATCGAATCGTTTTTGATACACCTATAAAAAATAAATGTGTCATAAAAGTCATCATTGGATTTTATTGCTTTTTAGGGTTCATTGCTTGAAAAAAAAAAACAGAAGAAAAACCTATTTAATATTATTCGCGCGTTCAAAAAAGTCTCCAGCATTCTTACTGGAATGTTCTCAAGTAAAGCTAGAGATTCTGGGAAAATCTTTGCCTTTTATACAACACAGTTTTCGGAAAATTGAAAAAAGTTTTTCTTATACCTTGTATTCTTTATATTTCACTTTTCAAAAGTGTCAAAACTAATATAACAACATATTATTCGTATATGTATGATCAATGTTTTCATTCCACATGTTAAAAATCATAAACGTCGAAAAAGAGGATCAATATTCTACTTTACAACATTAAAAAAGGCGGTCCTAAAATAACCTTTATTTCAACCTTTGCCACCATTAGGTCGAAGGACATACGTCATTTGTGTTTCAGAAGTTTGAAAAAAGTTACATTCAAATAAGGTACGTCTGGTTGAAAATGGGGGTTAAATAATACGAAAAGTTGTACAAAAGAAGGAAATAAAATTCACCAAATGGATATGGCCTGCAGGCTTCAAGTTAGATAATATCCGAAATTCATTTGGGATGTAAGAGCCTTCAACAAAGCCAGAAACTGAGTACTGAGGTTTTAATAAAATGTAACCTGACGGGCAAGTTAACGATTTCTGGGAAAAGGGTTGAACCACACTCTCAGACCGATGAAATTTGTTTACTTAATATATCGGCCAAGAGGGACTTAATAAGGCCCAGAACCCATATCAGTAATTGTATAGGCGGAAGGTCCTGAAGGACTGGAGAACAGCCGACGCGATCAAAATGAAATTAAAGCTCGCATTTTCGAACGTAAAACGGCCGACTTGCGGTCTTTTTATCAAACAGACCCTTACTTCTGAAACTGTTTATTGAAGAAGCACTTCAACGGTAAACCGAAGAAAGGTTGCCTTTTGTAGGTCGAGCCCTTTTTTAACAAAAATGATTCACAATGCCACAGCTACCGTTTAACCTGTACATCGAACATGCAGGTGAAAGTAGGGTACGATTTCACAGCAAAATTGAAGCTCGGTTAATTGAGAAACTCAAAAAAGGTTATCAAAAGTGTATGCTAGACACGTTTCAGTTGAGGACTTGGATGTGATTTATGGATGCAAGAAGAAGGAGCAGGAGCAGGAGAAGGAAAAGGAGAAATTGGGGTGGGGGGAAGAAGAAGGAGGAAGAAAAGTAGAAGGAGAGGGATAAGAAGAAGGAGAAGGAGAAGGAGAACGAGAAGGAGAAGGAAAAGAAGGAGAAGGAGAAGGAGAAGGAGAAGGAGGAGAAGGAGAAGAAGGAGAAAGAGAAGGAGAAGGAGAAGGAGAAGGAGGAGAAGGAGAAGGATAAGGAGAAGTTGGGGTGGGGGGAAGAAGAAGGAGGAAGAAAAGGAGAAGGAGAGGGAGAAGAAGAAGGAGAAGGAGAAGGAGAACGAGAAGGAGAAGAAGGAGAAGGAGAAGGAGAAGGAGAAGGAGAAGGAGAAGGAGAAGGAGAAGGAGGAGAAGGAGAAGGAGAAGGAGAAGGAGAAGGAGAAGGAGAAGGAGAAGAAGGAGAAGGAGAAGGAGAAGGAGGAGAAGGAGAAAGAGAAGAAGAAGGAGAAGCAGAAGGAGAAGGAGAAGGATAAGGATAAGGATAAGGATAAGAAGGAGAAGGAGAAGGAGAAGGAGAAGGAGAAGGAGAAGGAGAACGTGGACGAGAACGAGAACGAGAAGGATAAGGAGAAGGAGAAGGAGAAGGAGAAGGAGAAGGAGAAGGAGAAGGAGAAAGGAGAAGGAGAAGGAGAAGGAGGAGAAGGAGAAGGAGAAGAAGAAGAAGAAGGAGAAGCAGAAGGAGAAGGATAAGGATAAGGATAAGGATAAGGATAAGGATAAGGAAAGGAGAAGGAGAAGGAGAAGGAGAAGGAGAAGGAGGAGAAGGAGAAGGAGGAGAAGGAGAAGGAGAAGAAGGAGAAGAAGGAGAAGGAGAAGGAGAAGGAGAAGGAGGAGAAGGAGAAGGAGAAGTTGGGGTGGGGGGAAGAAGAAGGAGGAAGAAAAGGAGAAGGAGAGGGAGAAGAAGAAGGAGAAGGAGAAGGAGAACGAGAAGGAGAAGAGGAGAAGGAGAAGGAAAGGAGAAGGAGAAGGAGAAGGAGAAGGAGGAGAAGGAGAAGGAGAAGGAGAAGGAGAAGGAGAAGGAGAAGGAGAAGGAGAAGGAGAAGGAGGAGAAGGAGAAGGAGAAGGAAAGGGGAAGAGAAGGAGAAGGATAAGGATAAGGAAAGGATAAGGATAAGGATAAGGATAAGGATAAGGATAAGGATAAGGATAAGGATAAGGATAAGGATAAGGAGAAGGAGAAGGAGAAGGAGAAGGAGAAGGAGAAAGAGAAGGAGAAGGAGAAGGAGAAGGAGAAGGAGAAGGAGAAGGAGAAGGAGAAGGAGAAGGAGAAGGAGAAGGAGAAGGAGAAGGAGAAGGAGAAGGAGAACGTGGACGAGAACGAGACCGAGAAGGAGAAGGAGAAGGAGAAGGATGTTTTTGGGTTTACAAAAGTTTCTGTTTTTCTCAAAGTTCTGAAACTGTTTACTTTACTATTTCTATCAAAGGTTATTGTTATTTCAAGTATTGTTTCTATTTTTAAGCTGTATTTTTACAAATGTAATTGATTTTATATTCCATAATAGTCCGGTCAAATTAGACCAAAAAATAAGAGTAAAGCTACATAAATTCCCATCAAGCTGAAAATCAGTGAGATTGTTTAAAATATGATTAAAAATTAAATTTGAAAGTTCCCCATCTTTCCCCTGTATGGAAAAATTTAAATTCAAGGTTACAGGTCATAAAAATGAGTTTTTCGCGATTTTCAGCAAAACGGTAAGTTTTATCATAAAATTACCCCAGGCAAAAATTGTAGATCATAAATTATCTATAAAATATGTATCTCTAAAATACCCCAAAATAAGCTATGTGACAAATAAATCCCCAAGAACTAGAAAATATTTAGTGCAAATAGAAAAAAGATTGTAGAGGAAAATTTTTCCCCAGAAGAATTCCTCTGAAAAATATATCCCCAAAAAATACCCCAAAGGAAAAAAATCCCCTATTTTTGGGGGTAAATCCCCTAATCTGGCAACTATTAGACTAACAGTATTTCATTTGTTGCGCACACTGACAAAGCAGGTATAAGACCTTAGCCACGCATACAATTGAACAGGAGACAGATGTTGTCTCGAGGTTGCACTGGCGTATAAAATAAGGGACTGGGTTTCATTTTACCTGATATCTCAGAAACGATAGCTCTTAGGAAAAAAAGTATTGATACATATTTTATAGATAATTTTATGATCTACAATTTTTGTCTGAAGTATTTTTATGATAAAACTTACCGTTTTGCTGAAAATCGCGACTCATTTTTTTGACCTTTGACCTTGAATAAAATTTTTTCCATACAGGGGAAAGATGGGGAACTTTCAAATTTTATTTTTAAACATATTTTAAACAATCTTACTGATTTTCAGTTTGGTGGGAATTTATGTAGCTTCGAATGTCTAAATTGACCGGACTATAATCATATCGGGTAACTCAATACCTCAACAAAACTATATAATATATATATATATATTTTGTAAAAAATAATATTTTATCGTGGCGTGGGTGTGATTCCTTCTGAGTTCGGATCGCTTCGACGTATCAAGTAAAAATATTTTGTTACAGAATGTTTTTTTCGGCTATCTAGGTATTACTTCTATTTGTCACGTGTACAGTAGGTGCTATAGATATTGTTATTTTTAGGTATTTATAAATACTTCCTCTTATTTCCTTCCTTTTCTTTAATGATATAAGGGGCATTATTTTGTAATTTACTACGTTAAGCACTAAAATAATAAAAGCTTTTTCTTATTAAAGAATTCAGGATTGACATCATTGCATACCATGTTAAAGAAATGTCCTACAGGTCACCAAACCAGAAGGGACGTTTCAAATTTCAATTTTGTTAATTAAAAAACGAATGAAATGCTTCAAAACTTATAACAATGAATGTACTTTATATTACAATGAAATAGTAGGTACGTAGACGTTAATTTCACAATGATTAAATTTTGCCTGCCGTTGGCACAATAGATTCCTACCAATTCCATGAATCAGTTTTACTTGTCAGAATATGTTATTTTTGAATGTATGTTAATAACAAGACCTGAGGTCATTGTTACCACGGAAAATTCGCTTATATTTGTTTACTAGGCTTATAACAATGCCGTTATTACTGATTGTCAATTCACATCTGCATTAAACAAGCAAACGCAACTGTCAATCCGACTAGCAGGCACATAATGTCAGTTATTGATGAAAACATTTTATGGATTACTACATAAACAGCACTACAGACGAAATGAACCATTTGGAAAACTGATGAGGATCTCGTCATAATATTATGAACCTACCATACATATTTGCAGCAAACTAGCTATACTCTCCTGCTAAAGCAATAAGCGGTATATTTGAAATACGCCTTTTCAGTTTTCTGTTTGCCATTCGATAGCTATAACAATTTCGCATCTAATTGTATAAGCGAAAGAGTGCTTTCAAATTGAAAACATTAACAAAAAAAACACTAGGAATTTTTTTTCCCTTAAATTACTAAATGCAGTGTCTCATGTTTTGAAGCTTTTCTATTTAATCAAAATAGCGAAAAGTATCACTGTAGACCATCTCCCCAATGTCCTCCTGATGCAAGCTTCTTTGAATTTTTTAGTTGCTTAAGAAGATAATCTTTAATGGATACTTTTAAATGGGCAAGCAGAATTTAGTATATAAGAATCATGAGACAATTGATAAGAATTGAAACCTATGAAACGGGTAGGAAGCGGATGCTGAGGAAGGTAATGAGAACTAATGATTGTATATCATAGTGACGTTTTTAGTCGTTTACGAGATTTAGTTGAACAGAATGAATCTTTGTTTCATGTTTCATAAAATCTTCTTCCTATCTGTAGAAATACGATGGTCAACTTGCTTCATCATTGATTTCTTTATTTTTCAGCTATATTTGCTTTAAAAAATCACCACCATTGTTTAAATTTAATTTGAATATTTACTATTTCTTGTTTTAAATCATTTCTACAATTCAATAAATTCATAAACCATTAGGTAGATCGAATAATATTTTAGGGAGCAACAAGAAGTTTTCAAAAATAACTAGATAATAAAAATTTATTAGTCATAAAATGAAGAGAATCTGTTTTAAATTGCTAAAATCCTTTTGTTGTTAGATCCCATTTGGTTATTTGAAATATTGCCAAATGCAAAATCATTTTGAATCAAAGTGATAATGGCTTCACGATTTTGTGTTTACCAAACGTCATTTGCTTAAAAATGAATAGACACAGAATGCTTGTTAAAAAATACATGTCCAAATGTTTGATACTCCATAGTAAAAAATTGCATCGCTTGTTTTCACCTAAAAGTTATTCGTTTATGGATTCATCAACAGGTTTGTGTTAGGAAATATTTTTTTTTGTTAGTTCAAGTATATTTCTAAATATTACGGTTTACAAATTTTAAAAAGTACACAATTTAAAAACTAGTGAAATATTTCTCAGGAAATGCTTCTTGAACTCAGTACAACACTAATTTGGAACAGAAGTCACCAGAACAAGAAGTCTATAAACATAAAAAGATATCTTTTTCTTTTAGATGAATAGAAGTCACGTGTAACAATGTATGAGGGTTTAACACCATTTACCATCCAGTAGAATAAATATAAAATATATTTATTATACAGGGTTTTTCAAGTTGATGGGCTATTAGAAGTATATGAATTAGTAGAAGGAATTCAATTCTGAAACTTGGGCTCATTTGGTTATTGTTTATGCTGCTTCTTTTAAAAATATTTTCAAGTTCAAGTTACATCCGGTTATACCGGAAGTCGATACCAACTTTGTTATTTTAAATGGAATGGTATATTTTTTACGCTGAATTCGAATAAAACGTGTAATTCTAAGGTAAGTTTGATAACCAACTTGTACACCTACGACGATCTGTTTCTGAGTTAATTTAATTTATAGAAAAAAAAAAATCGCTACCCCAACCCAAATTATAAAAAATCATAACTTCCACAAAATACGACTTAGAGTGTTGAAATTTTTACAAGTAATAGCTGAATATTAGTGCTAACGCCTTGACAAAATTGAATTAAATAATTTATACAGGGCGTTCAAAATAAAATTCTAAAATTGAAAAACTTCAAACACGAATTACTTCGTTTTTTCAAATAGCACCTACTATTTTTTATTTTTTCAATCGATTCCTTTTTTTATCCTCTTTCGATCTATATGGATACTTCCTATTTTAAGTAATAATTCAAAATTATTCCAAAATTTTCAAATAAAATAGGAAGTATCCATATAGATCGAGAGGATAAAAAAAGGAATCGATTGAAAAAGTAAAAAATAGTAGGTGCCATTTGAAAAAACGAAGTAATTCGTGTTTGAAGTTTTTCAATTTTGTCAAAACGTTAGCACTAATATTCAGCTATTACTTGTAAAAATTTCAACACTCTAAGTCGTATTTTGTGGAAGTTATGATTTTTTATAATTTGGGTTGCGGTAGCGATTTTTTTTCTATAAATTAAATTAACTCAGAAACCGATCGTCATAGGTGTACAAGTTGGTTATTAAACTTACCTTAGAATTACACGTTTTATTCGAATTCAGCGTAAAAAATATACCATTCCATTTAAAATAACAAAGTTGGTATCGACTTCCGGTATAACCGGATGTAAATCGAACTTGAAAATATTTTTAAAAGAAGCGGCATAAACAATAACCAAACGAGCCCAAGTTTCAGAATTGAATTCCTTCTACTAATTCATATACTTTTAATAGCCCATCAACTTGAAAAACCTTGTAGGTATAATGGATAAAAAAGTTTGCTTTTAATATTATATATTCGCATGAAACGGAATAAGACTGTAGAATTTTAAAAAATTACTTATATTTGCATTTATTGCAAAATGGAGGAAGAGAGTTACCATCCTCAATAGCAATGGTATGAGCCGCTGATACAAAAATACATAAAACTTAGATAACCAATAACACAATGTAATATTTCCTTCTTGAAATCATAAAATATAGCTATCACTATCTAGATGCTTAATTCCTTTCTGTCAACGGCCGTTATTCACATTTTCCTAAAACTTTGCCCACATTGGAATTCACGCAACGAATTTTGAAATTAGCCTATTCACACAAGCAAACATGTAGGTACCTTTTGAGCAATTAATTTTGTATTGTCTAGACTAGAGATTTAATAAATACCGAGCATTCTTGCTGATTCCTGTGCAGCAACTTAAAATTACGGTACAGCGTTTGAACGTTACCTTAATTGAATGCAAACTCTACTAACATTTCAATGGTAGTCGTTGTGTTCATTGGCATGCTTACACATCAACAACGGGTAATCAGTAATGGTATTGCCTTCTATTGTAATGCAATCCATGCGAATGAGATGTCACGAATCTCTTAACGTACATCATTTTTAACCCAACAATATTATTCTGGGTTAGTGAACAGTGATGAAACGGGACTCAACAACCCCTGGAAGTTGGAAGATTTGCTTCACATTATTAATAAAACAAGGCGTTTAGAATGAGGTGACAACTACAATCCACTGAATCCGGATAGGTACTCTAGAAAATTCCCAATCCTGATAATGACCTAGCATTCTGAAGGTCACTAGGTTCGATTCTAGAGTCGGTTGCTCATGTCCATTTCTATGGTTTCTTTGGATAACTTAGGCAAATGCTGAGGTAGTAATAATATTTCATAGATAACCTTCTGTCTTCATTTCGTCCGTTTTATCTTTCTTCCTCCCAACCACCAGCAACTCATTTTCTGAAGAAGACTGAAGAAGGCTTTGCTATACTATCCAATTTTGCAGTTCAGTGTAAGTGGTGGGAATGAAACACCCAAAGGTTTTTTTGAAGTGAAAACTTCTATAAATAGTTCCGTTGTGATTTGAAAGTCAATGAAACAAAAAAGCGACAGTAAAAAGAGACAGTGGGAGAAAATGAATGAAAAATTATATAGTGTTAGTATATTCGTGGTTCTCTTTGTGCTCTGCATCGTACCCCCTCCACTCCTGTTTACCAAGGCATAGTGAGTTTGCTTGGTTCTCGCGTTGTAAGTGTGTTAATAGTTAATACGTGATTGTGCGCGCATGCGTAGTAAAAACTTTAGGTTTGTATCACTGTGATCATTACTTAAACCTACAATTATCCTCTTCCCGAAATTTTACATTTATCTCATTATCTTGAAACCAAAATTTTTGAAGGTTTCACTTCTACCACGTGTGAATTGCACACATGATTTTTTTTTTAATTAATCTTCATCTTGGAATCATGGCTTTATTAAAACCTCAATATAAAAGAAAAAGTTGGAAACAATCTTGCTAATTGAACGAACAAAAATAGTTGAAAGACGTTTGAAACAACTGTAATTAATCCTGACAGTGCTTTGTGTAGGTTTCACAATAGGGATTGATCAGTTAACCAATCACTTTGTGGCCGCATAAAATTAGCCTCATATTTTTGTATATATTTTATTGTGGTATTGTAAATATTTCTTTTCTTAATTTCTGTATGTAAATATCTTTTCAAATAATTCTTCGTAAATTCTTTTATATCTGTACCCTTCTATTGTAGTCTGTGTAAATAACTTTATTACTTGTACTTTCCACTAATCTCTTTAATATTCCAATTTCGCTTACTAACAGCATGACGTCAATTACTCTTGGTCCCTTCGTAATTGCATTTTTATGATAGGTTTCTTTGGTGGTTAGGGTCAACATCTTTTCTTTGTATTTTCTGCATTTCAAATTTCCAAATTTCATTCTCTTCTAATTGGTTCCCTACTCTAGTGTAAATACTTCTAACTCCACCCTCGTAGTCTACCTAACATTTTATTTTTCGTTATACTAACACTTCTAATTCGACTTTCGTTTAAACTTCATTTTTTCTACGAGCGACTACTGCGAATAAATAATTAAACTGTTAAGTTTGATTTCGTTTTGTTTTCTTTATATTAAGCATCATTCATATACTACTAGTTATAAAAGTGAAAACATCACACACCAAAACTTTCTGTCAGTCTTCAGTCTAAGCAGAGGATGTATACCTCCCAAAGGATGTACTTACATTTTATTTCTCAGCAGATTATAACAACAAGTGTTGAGAAAACGCAAGATAAGTATAAGTGTACCAAACTAACTGTCTTCCATATTCGTATTTTTCGACAGTATGTCTTCGTTTTGTTTTTGCTTTTCGACAGTACGTCTAAGTCTTCACACTGTTCTTGTAAGATTGCCAGCAAATATTGATGATAATTTTGCCAGAATCATCCTAAGAAGTCTTGCTTTTGGGCATGATCTTGTTCGTTAAGTATTGGCCTTAGTTAAATAGGCAAACCTAAGCTTGGCTTTGATTTTGGACTTGCTTTAGATATGTTCAAGATAAAACAAGACAAAACAAACCTCCACAAGTTAGTTGTTTTACTTAGATGACGTCTAAAAAAATTTACTGAAGAAATTGTTTATCAAACTCTTCCTTATATCTCACTTTTGCCAAAACTGAACCCATACCTTGACTGGAACTACCTACTAATACATTTTAAAAATTTCATGAACCATTTTAGTCTATGAAATCTTTTCCGTCTATACATTTGGTAACGATTATTATTTTCGAAAGTTATGTTAGATTATGACTGGTTAGGTACTGGCTAAATAATTATTGATGCAGTGTGAAATATCCGTAAATCTTCAATTATCATAAAAGTTCCGATTTCTACCAGTATTCAAAGCGCTAAATTAAAAATAGAACTTGTCCTGGTTTTCGCGTATCGATAAATAATTAATTTCATTTTAAACGCTGTTTATCTCAATATGTGTGGCAAAATCTCACAATGGTCAGATGAATTACTCTTAGGAAATTACAAATTTTACAGACTTAGTACGTACAAAAGCGACCATTTGTTTGTTTCACATTTTGCATTTACATCTCTTGCTAACTAATAATGGCAAATTTATTGTCATTGTTTCCTTTTTTTGCGAAGCAGTTTGTTCGGGATTTACACTCACGTGTATACGTTCATATGCGCATATACATTATAAATGTTCATAGTTAAATTAATGTTCCCGCACATAAATCTGGTATAATTAAAAGGCGCCATGTCTCCTGGACGTCTTTTAAAAGCTCCCTCATTGAAGCGACGAGACGCGGTACGACGCGACGATGGCTTCGCAATGTGAAACCCAGTCGACTGTTTCATGCAAGCGTTCTGGCAAATTTTGCGCAACGATGCCCCCATGCTTGCCTGAATATATGATATAGGACCATTGTGTATCGTTTTTACCGGATTTTTAGAGGCGCGATTTTGTTTTATTATATCCACAGTTCATGCGATGCGACGCGATGCCAGCGCCATTAACGTTACACGCAGACGTGATGAATGGTCGAAATTTGGCACCAAAGCACCAGCCGGATTAACAACAATACGTACTTTGAATGGCGCCTGAAGGATCGGGAAACCTCCAATTACCAATTTTTGCCTCGCAAAAGCCAGACGAACAAGTTTTATGTCCAATTAAAACCACAATTAAAGATTATCACTAAATGGACATGCCACGATGCTGTTACGATTTTTGGCTCTAAAATTTACTAGAAATGAAAGAATTTATAAAGCGATTAAACAAAAAGTACTCTATGAGTTTTCATTTGTGACTTTGAATCATCAAGCATCAAGTACTTACGTAGGTACCTTCTAAAAGGAAAAAGTAAATTTCACAATTTAATAAGGTAAGCTAAACAACTTTAGTTAGCAACAGTAGTAATGTTACCGACCACTAGGTGACAGTGGTTATGCCAGAGTAGGTTTGTACACTGGTATGTCTCAATAAACATGTTCAATTTTGAATAATGCGATCAATTTAGACACTTCGTTGATATTAAGCTGATGAACGGTTTTTAGATACCGTCAAAAAACGGGGAACATTAATAATAACACAAACACATTAAAACTCCTGAAGATACCCCAAGAAAGTGAAAAACTTGCGTTCGTTATTAAAGAAGTCACAGCCCTATGATAATTAAACTTTATGTGGATCATTTACTCTGCCATTACTTACGATACAATTTAGCCATTTAGGAATGAAAATTCTTAAAAATAAATTATTCGTTGTTATTACGTTTAATTAGATATAACTTTTGAAAATAATATTTGGGTACAACAAAGTTTAAGCCTAGGTATCTAATTGGTTTTTGTTGCAAACAAAATGAGCGGAAGGTCTCTACCATGTCAAATGAATAATTAATTTAGGTTTAACCGTGAATTGTTTAATGCTCTGTTTCATTTTCTTTTGTTTAATTTAACCCCTCTCTGAACTCATTAAAGTCCTTTTTATTTTTATTCGGCTAAAGGTCATTTGCTTTTTGGTCGTTTGGCCTTTTATAACGTCCGTCAGTAAGTGGCCCTCAACTAAATATAAATTACCAAGTAGGCATGGTACACGACACCCCTTTTTTATATTTCATTTTGATATGCGGCAACTTTGCTCTTCACTTTTTGTATTTTATAATTTTTAACTGCGGAGAATTACCACGTGCCCAAAATAAATGATAAATGATCCCATCGTTTGCATGGACATGTATGCTTGCCGGTATAGAAGTGCTCGTTGTTTTAGAACCATAACGCGTTTGGTGATGTGTACGTGATTGCGTTGTTGTGGTAAAATATTGGCTTTACAATACATATACACACAATTACTCGTGTCTGGTTGCCCCGGCTGTATGTTTTAGAGATAATAGAACGACTTTAGGGCGTTAAACGAAATTAAAATCCCATTAGATGAGATGAGATGCGGTCATCGAATTACAAATTGTACCTACCTGCTGACAGCAAATGTTATTCTCTTGTTACATACGACGGGTAATCGCGTTAGTTTTTACGTATTTTTAAAAGCTATTCAAGATGTTAAAAAAAAACACAAGTAGAACGAATGATCTATATTGTCACATAGTGCTCATATTTCTCAGTAATTTATTTATATTTCACTAGAAGCAATACCCGGTGTTGCTCGGGTAAGAATATTTTACACGTTTGATGGAACATTCTAGAATATTCGCGAATTTAGAACTATCCAGAACATCCCGTAATGATTCAAAACATTTTCTAACTTTTTTGAATATTCTGAAACATTCTTGAATGATCTACAAGATTCTGGAACCTTCTTGAACATTGCCAAATCATTCTGAAATGTTACAATAAAACATTATTTTACTGGTTAGAACATATTTGAACTCCCTGTAATATTCTAAAAGAATCTGCTTCATTCTCATCCCCACTTCGTGCTGTTTGTTGGGTGAGTAGTGACATCAGTAGACGCCTGGCGGGGATGACTAATCGATTGATAATAATAATTGATCAGTTCTCGACCACTGAGAGTTGAAGATTATTACAGTACTAATATCGCTATTAAAAAATGGGGGTTGGTGGTAGAAGGGTGAAAATTAAGGGTTATATGTATTTTTTTTTGCCAAATCATAAAAAAATTAAAAAAAAAATTCGTCCAAAAATAAAAAAGTTATGGGCAGACAACCCTTATCACTTAGGGGTATGAAAAATAGATAGTTCCCGATTCTCAGACCTACTGAATATGCATATAAAATTTCATAAAAATCGATCAAGCCGTTTCGGAGGAGTATGGTAACTAACATTGTGTAACGAGAATTTTATATATTATTATTATATTATATTACATTTGTTCCAATTTAAATATGCAACGTGTTTAATTTTACGAAACACGAAACCGCTACAATGATCTTCTACATAATTGCACGCCAAAAGTAGGCCGTGGTCAACTTTCAAAGTTCCATTTGGGGGTAACTAAAAGAGCACTATGTGGGTCAGTATAAAATAATTAGCTTTAAGAGTTGAGAGGTGGTCAGAAAAACAATAAGTAAGATCAAGCAAGCGCGTCGGAAGGATTCGGGTGGTGTAGCGGGTGACCGCTATCACTCACTCTAACGCCCCAAAAGTCCTTGCCATTATGAACGCCCCTAGTTGATAGTTAATTAGGCAAGTAGTTTATATATATATATATATTTGTTATTAGTTTTTAAGTGTTATCTATTTTATAACAGTTTTGAATTCATTAAATATATAGAAACACCATAAAAAATTCGCTTATTCGTGACAATATAAAGACGCAATAGAATCAGAATGGCACTCGTATTCTTAGAATAAGTTACTACGCCATCTAAATAAAGGTGAAACCTTATCACCCGTGAACATTTTTAAAGGTTCAATTAAGAAATTTCGATATATTTTTTAAAAATAAACAAAGTGTTGTGTTTTCTTAGCATATTTTAATTGATGGTTGCTGTATTCTTTAGTAAATAAAATTGTTTATTTTTTTTCGGCGTCCCTGTGAAAAACTGACCAATAAACTGCCTTGAACAATTATCCTTTTTTAAGATTTCTTTAGTGCTCAATTCCTCTCATTAGCATTTTCAGAAAATCAACAATTGTGGTTTTTCTAATATTTTTTATCACGTTATATGACAAGAGGATTATGGGAAATTAAATTATTATTTTTATTATATAAACCCGGAATTTTATTCCAAGCAGTATATGACTACGGATTGGGATTTAAAACGATTAAGTCACCAAAATGGGTAAGTTAGATAAACAATACAGAATAATTTGTTTCTTGCTGATCTTCAAAACACTTAAGAAAAATGGGCTTGTAATTTATGCCTTACAAACTTTCTCACCGTTCAATGGCTTTTTCAAGTGGAATGGCCTGCTAATACTAATAATGAAATTCTGATTCCTTAGATGCTTGAATGTGTGTCATCAAATGTAACAATTTAATTTTTGTGCTTATTATAAACAACTATTGTATTATTTTGCAGTTGTAAGGATTTCAGTTTCAGTAAATTGTTTCCCAAGAGTCCAATGTTCTTTAAAACTAAATACTTACACTATTTATGGAATGTACGAAGACAATTACCTGAAACAAAAATTAGAACAAATTAACATAATTAAACATTGCCTAACACGGAATGGTACAGTATCATCCAATTTCATTGATCTCTTAGCTTACGAAATCCCATAAATGTTAATAAATCAACAAATCCAATTTTACTGATTCAGCTTGACAAATTTAAAGTCTTGAAGAAAACCGTAAAAACATGCAATTTAAACCATTTGGTATCCTTTTTGAAAAAATGTGCTGCCAAAATAGACACAACTCTATCCACATTGGTTATTAAAAGTAGATATTTAAATAACATGACATTTTGGTATTATTTTCTTTTTTTTTTTATAACATTGTATGGAGAACCAGACATAATTTGATCGCAAATTATGTGCTTTTCCTGGCGATAAAGAATTATTAAAATAGTTCGGAAAATCTAAGATTAATGTTTCATAACTTTTTACTGCAATAGTCACTTTAAGTTTACCTTTGACTACAAGCAATAATTATAAATGTATGAGTTTTGTATCATTTATTGGAATTTTATATTCTCAGTATTCCTGAATTTTGTTTCAATTCATAGGTAGTAAAAATGTTAATAGACCAGGGTCGATCATTTTTGGAACCAAAAAATTATAGTAGGATGAAACCAATTGAAAAGGAAAAGAATATAACAGAAATGAAAGGAAAAATAATTTACGGGCGATCTGAGGTCGGGAAAGGGAAGGGGGTGAGTTTTTAAGGGTAAAAAACGGTTTTCCATGATTTCCGAAAAAACTACAAGTCTTATGGAAAAAAGTTAAATAGAACAGTTGTAGGTAATAAAAAGATCTACAACTTTTGTATTTACACTTTTTAACATAACCTCAAAATTTATGTGAAAAATTCAAATAACCAACATTTTGGTTTCTTATTTTTATTTTTTACAAAAAAGGTTTTTTTCACGAAATTTTGTGAAAACGTACTTATTTATGTCCCAAACACGCTGTAATTTTTTTGATTTGAAATATTTATTTTTTCACCTTATTTTTACTTAATATCGGAAAAGCACCCCAATTTTCAATCGAAAATTCTCACGTCAAAATATCTGCTCTTTTAAAAACGTTGGTGGGCTTTTTCTTCGTTGAAATCTCTACTTTCTGATAGTGTGAAGAAAAATATACATTA
The DNA here is from genome assembly GCA_029378335.1 of Agrilus mali. Classification (NCBI taxonomy): domain Eukaryota; kingdom Metazoa; phylum Arthropoda; class Insecta; order Coleoptera; family Buprestidae; genus Agrilus; species Agrilus mali. The sequence continues at coordinate 8,680,814 of CM055662.1, forward strand.
CTATGGTAAGTTTTCTCAGGAAATGCAAAAAACGAAGAGAATTTTATCTAAAAAATGTGACCGCTGCTATTTTTTTTTTCAGTAAAAAAGTTGATTTATTGAATTCTAATTACATTTATGTCATAGACAATCTCTTAAAATATAAATATACATGTAAATCGTACTATTGAATTCACATACTTTATACTGATTACGTTATTCATTATAATATTTTTAAAAACATTAATCTAGTTTTTTTTTGGTTTTTTGCATTTCCTGAGAAAACTTACCATAGTACTGTACCTATATTCCCACCATCAGAAAGTAGAGATTTCAACGAAGAAAAATCCCACCAACGTTTTTAAAAAAGCAGATATTTTGACGTGAGAATTTTCGATTAAAAATTAGGATGCTGTTTCGATATTAAGTAAAAATAAGGTGAAAAATAAATATTTCAAATCAAAAAAATTACAGCGTGTTTGGGACATGAATAGGTAAGTTTTCACCAAATTTCGTAAAAATTTTTTTTTGTAAAAAATAAAAATAAAAAACTAAAAAGTTGGTTATTTGAATTTTTCACATAAATTGTGAGGTTATGTGAAAAAAGTGTAAATACAAAAGTTGTAGATCTTTTTATTACCTACAATTGTTGTCATTTAACTTTTTTCCATAAGGCTTGTAGTTTTTCCGGAAATTAAGGAAAACCGTTTTTTACCCTTAAAAACTTACCCCCTTTCCCTTTCCGACCTCAAATCGCCCGTAAATTATTTTTCCTTTCATTTCTGTTATATTCTTTTCCTTTTCAATTGGTTTCATCCTATTATAATGTTTTTTTAGGTTTTTACTATTTTTGAAGGCTTCAGCACTGGTCTATAAGCTGACGGTTCTAAATAAGATGTAGAATTTTCACAAAATAGGTTAGTTATGTATTGCAGTGCTTCATTCCTGATTTTTATCTAAACTTTTTAAATTTTAATTCAATTTTTAACATTAGAATAGACTATAAACACTATTGAGGCCCAGTTGTTGAACTTCGTTGCATGGGTAGTTGCAAAAATGGAAAGAGTCCAATAAACTTCCAGTATACAATCTAATTTTCTGGGCCAACAATTCAGCAAGAAAGCAGACCACGCCAACTAGGATTTCAAGCAATACCACCAGCCAATTTCCTTTGACGCTTTTCAAAGAGCTAATGCGCTAAAAAGAAACGCACAGTAAATGTGCCGGAAAGTTTCAGCTTGATTGATTAAGGTTTTGAAGACATTCGGTGTGTGTCGTTCTTCAATACATACAGAAAAAAAAAAACAAAATAAAACCCAGCGGACCCTTCAACTTTAAAAGCTTATAAACTGGGCTGCTAAAATGACGACTTGATTGAGCAATAAACAGCAGGAGGTCAACAAAACCGCTCAAGCTCAATAATTCAACCCTGGAACATCCTTTGATGTCGCAATGCACTAAGAAAATTTTGAAGGGGTTCAATCCGCTTCAGTGGTCATTATGGTATCCAAATTATTAGTTTGTTTAATAACAATTCCAGTGTTTGCATCCCCAAAGTGCCAAATATAGCAAAGATGCAAAGCTTAAGAAGGAAAATTAACTTTTATGCTGAAATTAAAAGTTTAATAAATATAATAAGTAACTGCAAATTCTACCAAGATGCTTGTTGTACCAGTAAAAAGTAAAAAAAAATGAATAGAATCATCTGGAAAAATCCCTCTATAATCTAGTATCTTATGTAAGTGTTTACATACCAACGTTTCAACAAAAAAGGCAAGTGTAGTAACTAACCGACTTTTTTGTTATGTACGTCTCGTAAACTTTTTCTTACGCCATTTAGTTTCAGACATGCAAAAAACGATTCTCATCGGTTAGCTAAAAAGACGTGAAAAGGTCGCGCGTTGTCCTGTCGGTCTTATCCTAACGAGTTTAATTCCATTTCGCTAAACGATCCTTCTAACTTTTTGCCAACCTATTATTTTTATTCCTGTCGAGAGTATGCGTCACTCTAACTCCTCTTTTGATTAAACTTACCCTCGGTACTGCTCTAACAGTAACAAGCCCTGCTAAAACGCGAATGGCTGTACCAAGCAGTTCTTGAGTAATGAAACAATGATTACATAGTAGCATTCAACAATATTTAAGTGAAACCAAGGCTGTACTGTTATCGGTGCTAAGTAGTAAAACGTTCTTAGAAATTTGAAACAAATCTTCTTGGCAATTATTAATTTATTTAAGACTCCTGTGGATTAAATAGTACACGTGAGGTTGTCAACAACGGTTTAAATTAGATTTTGCTGAACTCCTTCCTCGTACATAATTAGTGAAGATCTCATAAGGTACAAAAAACGATCAAGAAAGTTTTCACAAAAATAAAAAGAAATTGTTACGTCCTCTTTTTATTTTTACTTCTTCCATCCAACATATGCATCCATATGTATAATTAAGCGTCCTCTGCAGTAACTTTAAAATATCACGAGGTCATTGCAGTAGTTTAGATGCAGAAACTAATTTCATGCTAATGCTTTATAACCCTGACAATTAGGGTTAAAATGCATACTGAAGGAACAGTTGAGGTTAAAATAGAGGAATTGCCATTTGTATAAATTCTCACTAAAGTTCTGAATTGTCTTAAAGCGTTGAATTACGAATTAGTTGGGAACTGTGGAATGTCTTCGTCCCACACTTAACGTTTTGTTCTTTTTCTCGATGAAAAAGCAAATCTGGGAAAATCTCCTTTGTGAGCCCTCCGTGGAATTTCATTGTGAGAATATTGTGAAAATAACAATTAATTCAGAACAAGCAACAATTTCGCATGGCATAGCAAAACCGAAAATTAACCTACTTAAAATGTTTGGCTACAATGCAATAACAAATATGGGGTGGGACTATTAGAAGACAAAGAAACATTAAAATAGCTAAGGTTATTGTGGAAACAAAATCTATGTAAAGTCATTAATTTCATTACAATATTGATAAGCAGAGACCAAATACTAATCACTTCCTCTCTTTCGGGGAGGCGCCACCATTACGATCTTGTGATAATTATTGTATCAGATTCTAACCAATTATTACAAATAAAATTAGCAACGTTTCATAGTCTTATCCATAGATTGTTTAATTACCCTTTAAGTAAAACCAATTTTTTAAAAGAAGTAAATACATAAAAAGAATATAAACTAGTATTTTTTCACACTCAGTGATAACCTTTTTTTTAAAAGAATATCGTTTTTGGACGAAAAAAGAAATATTTCAATAAAAAAATAGCTTATAATAATGGTTACAGTGAGTCCTTAATAGATAAACTAATAAAGAAAAAGGGACAACAAATAATAGCCAAAAAAAATGTATCCCTTCATAAAAGAACCAAGAACATATAATTTTATAAATTATTGTGGAAAAAAGACAACAAGATATTGACGCCATATTAGTGAATAAATGCAATTTAAGAACCTTACTCTCTAACAATAAAAAATAAAAATATGATAAACTTTCCCAAAAATCAGGAATATGCAAATTAAATTGTAAAAATTGTGACGCATTCTATATAGGGCAGACTGGACGTAATATCAAAACTAGAATAGATGAACACAAAAAATCAATAACCAACTTAAAACACTCAACTGGCTTAGTATCTCATTGTATTAATAATAAACAATACAGATTTATAAAATGTAAAATTGTTACACAATTCCAAGAAAGGAAAACGTTTAGATTTATTAGAACAATTAGAAAATTAAAAAGCTATTTATAAAAAAGAAAATACAGTTTTTAAATACACCTCTAATAGATGTAATAATATATGACTGTATCCCTCCCCCTTAAATTTTAGGTATATAAACACTGTATAATAAATTTTATTTTAATAATAAGATTACTCTTGAAAAAGGCATAACATACCGAAACAAATGTAGAGATGTTACAATACATATTTGAAACATTTAAATGCAATTTAATTTAATTACCTTGTTAAATAATTAAAATGTTTCACAAGGAACCGACCTTAAACTCCATTCAAATTATTTTAATAATCTGCCATACATACTGGGATTATCTATGCACCAATACCTAAAACAAAAGATATACCTTTCGGTGGTACGTTAATTATATAAATAGGCATTGCCTGTTGTTTTGGGTAGGTTTATCCCCTTATTGTTTATGTTGTTTACACAGTATATATGTACACACACAAACATAGATACATATGTTCCATTATTATGGCCTGGAGACCCGTATATCTCTTAATCTATTGTTTAAATTCCAGACAAAACACAAGTGCATCGACCATTTCGATCTAACATCAGTATTCAATTTAGGGAGTGCCCGTCTAGTATATCGTATAGATCTGGTGCATTAGCTAATAAGTTGGAAATACAGTTCAATGAAATTTGTTACAGAAAACAGACCATTGGGGGGAGGAAGGGAAAATTATCTCTTCACAATACCACAACTCCTGAGTCGAAAATAACAAAGGCAATAACGTTTGGTGTTGTATTTATATAATTAAAGATGGAACATACAAATATGAAAAAGAATTAGAAGTCGCTTGTGTTCGATATTAAAGTAGCAGTGATGAGAAGAATTGTATTGCACTTTTAGTATCAATATCAACAGTTACATCACTGTCATCGAAGTACAAAGGCAGCACTAAACTAAAAGACCAAAAGAACCGAGACCAAGAGCAAGATTCTCATAAATTCTACTTCCGATTATTATGGAGAATACATACTAAATATCTCTTCTGCCATCTGTCATCTTTCCAGAAACCTTACGGTGCTAGGTATGTACTAAAAAGTTAGCGAAGATTAGGATGTCGAATTTTCTGCTATCGAAAATAGTGTTTGATCTTTTCAAAGATAGATAAATGAAGAATAAGGTTTTGTTCCTAGTATTTAATATCTCGGTAGTAATAATGACTCAAAAATGAATTTCACATTTGGTAAGATCAAGATCAAGACGAACACAAAAAAATCAAAATCAATAATAAATTATGAACACCAGAACAAAGAACAGAGCTTATTAGATTCTTGAAAATTCTCACCAAAATTATGATTCAAAATATGCAGAATGATCTGATCTATCATTTGCCATCTTTCCAGAAACCCCTTTGGGACTTAAAGTATTGTGTAGATAAGTGTAGAATTTTCTGCTAATACAGAAACTTGATCGAGAGGAAAATTTATAAATGAGAATATCATACAGAACATTTCTGATCTACAATTTGTCACCTTTCCAAAAAACCTTTTGGGATTTACAGGATTATGTAACCGAGGAAAAAGAATTGCATGCATAAAGGGAATGATGTAGGAGATGAAGGTAGAATTGAAGCTATAACAGGATCCATAGATGTGAAACTGCAAGTCGTTGATGCCCCTTATCCAGATAGTGTACTGATAATCAAAACTAAATCGCGCATTTACTAACATCCAAATCAACACTAGATGAACAACAATATTATGCTAAACATTAAATTTCTCATCTACCATTATTCACCTTTCGAGAAATATTTTTGGGATCTGCAGTATTATGTAGATACGTGTTAAATCTTCTTCTACAGAAAGGATATTGCAGAATCTTAATGGAAAGTGGCTTTCGGCTAATTTTTGTGAAACGTTGCTATTTGATAGTTCTAAGTCTTTAAATAAAAAGTTTTTATACATAGTACCAATCTTCACAAACCATGCCCACAAATCTCACCACATCCCAAAGGCGGTCAATTTTATTTTGACAAATATTGAATGCAGAGCATTTTACACATCTTCTAGACCACTTTGAAATTCCCGTCCAATCCCTTTTCAACCACGTTCGTTCTAATAGTACCAACCTTCTAGGATAAGGATTGATGGAGAGGATGGATCAAAGTGGTTAAAAAGGAATTGTGACGTGGTGTAAGTGATGTGTAAAACGTTACGCAATCAATATTCCTCAAAACAGAATTAGTCATCTTAGGGTAGTGATGGGGGTGGTTTTTGAGGATTGGTACTATTGAAACAAAAGTGGGTGAAGAGGATTTGGACAGGAATCAAAATAAAATTGGCCACCTTTGGGATGTGGTGAGAGTTGGGGAGGAGGTTTTTGAAGGTTGGTACCATAAGGACTTCTTTGCTCAAAAGTAGAATTATGATGGAAAAGATAAACGTTCTGAAAGAGGATGAAGCAGCAAATGAAAGTGAAGTTGGAGCTACAATAATTTTGTAATACTGAGAGTGAAAATAAATTCCAAGACATAGTTACGCTCAAGATTAACTGGATTTACTAGCAACGTACTCGCAAAATCCTTTCTTAAATTCTGAGTCAGAGTATCATGCAGAACATTAAATTTCTCATCTGCCATTTGCCACCTTTCTAGAAATCCTTTTGGGGCTTACAGTATTACGTATGTAGATAGGTATCGAATTTTCAGCTACAGAAATTTGGGTTGAATCATTTCAAAAAGAAGAAAAAAGTTAGCACTTTTAAGGTAAATCACACAGCAAATAAAAATAGAATTGTAAATATGAGGGCAAAAATAAACTGTAGTACAATTAATAATATAATACGCCGAAAATAGGTCTTATTAGCAAAATCTTTACATAAATTTTGATTCATAATAATATCTTTGGTACGAAGAGTAAATGTCTGGTCGGCTATCCGCCACCTTTCCAGAAACCCTCTTGGGACTTACGGTATGTACGTGCTGAGTTTTCTGCTACAGAAATCTGTGTTGAATCCTCTCTAATGCATTATAGGACATTTACTAGATTTGAAAAGATAAACACTTTGCTCTTCAGGGGCTTCCGGTAATTCCGTTCGGGTGGGCGGACGTCCGGAAAAAAATTAAATGACTGCTCGTTGAAAGATGGATGTTCTAGCTCCTCTGTCCTGTTTTTCGTTTTTTTATCTACGTGCCATGTGACATTGCTGCAGGCTCCGAGAGAGAATTTATATGTTTTTCTCCCGGAATATTCAGGACAAAGAGGAGCAAATACATCAAACAAAACGAGAGTGTTGCCCTACTCTGTGGAGTGCGTCAGATGTTACGACAAACCGCAATTTTCCACGGTATGGTCTTTAGAAGAGACAGGTAAGAGAGTTGGCAACAAAAGAGAAGAGACGATAGGTGACGCCTCCTTTACTTTGCAATCTTGCATTCTTTTCACCCAGGTGAGTTTAATTGAAAGGAATATTTGGCCCTCGGCTTGTCATTTCAGCGAATAGCGATGAAAAATGTACGAAAAAAATTGAGACTCCCGACAGCTTTTCACAATGGAATCACCTTGAACGATTTTTTATTTAACTTTGTATTGGAATGTCAGATTCTCCGAAACTTATTAAAAAACAATCAATTACATTAGACAATAGGTATATACTGTAACTATAATATATAAAAATAATAGATAAGAAAATGACAGCAAATAAAAAGTAGAGAAAAGCAGAATACTTTGGATTTAACAGAAATAAAGTCTAAGGAAATGGAACGGATATTTAACGTTAAAAAACGGAAATAACCAAAATATATTTATTTATACTTTCTTTTGACGAACCGTGACAATAAAAGTGTTTAGATTTTTACACCCTTCAACCACAACATTGTCACTTATTACTTTTAATATCACCAGTCGATTGTTGCAGATAACTTCCTAGCCGACCTTTCGAACATATTTCCCTCTAGAGACGGTTAACTTAATTTGTCGCGGTGAGAACTATAATAACAGTTCGTAAACTTTAAGAGCTGTTGTACTTCTTCTCATTGGGTTAGAACACAATCTGGCATCAATACCTTGTTACTAACATTACCCAGACACGATAGCTTTGTTACAGAAGATAAATCAGGTGTTAAAGGAAGATATAAAACGGTGGGCTAAATGCCAAGTGGAAGTATTTAAACACATTGTTAAGAAAACGACACGAAATCGAACAATTACGATTAGATACATCTATAAGAATATAGGGTTTTGTCTTTCGGAAAACTTATAACAAAAGCTGACTGTACTATGTTGAAAGAAAATTGATGAAACCTTAAATGAAAGTACAAATATAACTGCAACAGCGAAGAAAACTGCAATGGGGAAGTTAAAAACATGTCGATCAAATAAGAAATTAATAGAGAAATGCTGAAACTTAAGTTCATTAATAATAAGCTATATTTAGAATTATATTGTTACGAGTACTTGCCAATTAAGTTGGTGTGAGCATAATTAATGAACATCTTCCCTGATTACATAAGGAATATTCTCGGCTTTCCTGAAACATCTAGAAAACACCAGCAAAGATCAATGGGAAAACAATTGGAATACTAGACGGCTGTAGAATACCCTAGAAAAAGGCTGAGAAGACTATAAAAGCGGACGAGACACTCACACCGAGTCAGTTGACAGTTTACAGTAACAGCTGATGCAAAGCGATCGATAGGCGATACAGGCGAACCATAGAGGCGATAGTGTTCATAGAGAGCGATAAATAGTGTCTACCGGAACGGCGATTAAAAAGTGACTTTTAGTGAAATAAATTGTGCGGGCTTGTTCATAACTGTAGTGTAGTCAAATTAATTTTAGTAATTAAATAAACTCGTTGTTTTGTTTTGTTAATTGTGTTTTCTGTGACCGAACACGTCACATTTGGTGTCAGGTGTGGGATAGTAAGGGAATTGAAGATTCCCGAAGAAAGTTAGTGCGACAGATCGTAGAAGAGGTCCGAAGAGAAGAAGAATTTTGAAGCCTTATGCCAGTAACAAGAAAACAATCAGCGATAATGGAAGAACAAATAAAGGCTTTAATGGAAATGATGAAAGCAATGAAGGCAGGCCAGGAAGAAATGAAGGCAGGCCAGGAAGAAATGAAGGAAGAATTGAAGAATAAAATGGAAGCTGGACAGGACGAAATGAAATTAGCACAAGAAGAAATGAAGGAAGAAATTAAAGCAAGCAAAGAAGAAATTAAGGCAGTTCAAGAGAGAATCGGCCAAATGTTGGGAATGCGGGAAGGTCGGTCACTTTTCCCGAGACTGTGGCCAAAACAAAGGAAGACCAAGGTGCTGGGAATGTGGAAGGCACGGACATTTACGGCGAGACTGCCCGGCCGAAGAACGCCGTGCGGACCGACAGCAGTCGGGAAACTAAGATCAGCCAACTTTGAGGGGCGCAAGTTGGCTTCTCCCCACCAAGCCCCAGCCGAAATCGTCGTTTCCCAACTAAACGGAAGCAAGTCCTTATTCGTCGAAGGTCACATCAACAACAAGAAGGTTAGAATGGTGGTCGATACGGGAGCTTCTAAGACCATAATCCGGCCGAACATCGTTAACGAGTGGAGAATCCGTCCCCTGCAGAGGAAGCTACGTTTGACCACGGTTACCGGAGAAACAGCGCCGATTAGAGGAGAATGCGATATCGAATTGAGATTGGGAGAAGTATGCCTTCGACACAGGGCACTGGTAGCCGATGTCGCCGACGACGTGATCATTGGATTGGATCTTCTTGAACGAAACAAAATTAATCTGGATTTGGGCTCCGGCATTTTACGCATCGGCAAGGAAGAGTTGGTGATGACAAACCCCACCAAAGAGTACGGTCTTCGAAAGGTCATCGTAGCAGAAGACCGATTACTACCTGCTAGATCCGAGGTAGTTCTCAAAATAAACATCGACGGCGAAGGTGCGGATGGTTTGGTGGGGATAGTAGAAGCCAAAAACCCGGATTTGACACAGAAAGCCATACTGATAGGACGAACACTAATTCGAACTGGGACGCCGAACGCATCTGTCAGAGTGGTCAATCTGAAGGACTTCGAGCAAAAAGTGTGTAAAGGAATGGAAGTAGGAGTCCTTGAACCCGTGGTGTCCATCCTCCAGTGCGAAGTTGAAGCTGAACCCTCAATGGCAGAGAGCGAACCACTTCCAACCGTTCTTCGAGACTTAGTGCAGCGTTCGGCCACAAACCTTAACAGCGAACAAATTAGAAAATTCGAAGAACTACTCAGCAAGTATCGAAACGTCTTCGCCCTCTCTGACAACGACTTTGGGAGAACGAATCTGACATACCACCGTATAGACACGGGATCAGCTCGTCCTATTAAACAACCATCTAGAAGAGTTCCATGGGCTAAGCAAGAAGAAGTCAACAACCTGGTGAAGAACATGGAAGAGCAGGGGTTAATGGAACCATCACAAAGTGCTTGGGCTTCTCCGATAGTGTTGGTTAGGAAGAAGGATGGATCGACCAGGTTCTGCGTTGACTACAGGAAGCTCAACGACGTAACCTTAAAGGACAGCTATCCCTTACCCAGAATCGACGACACCCTTGACAGCTTGGTTGGTGCCAAATGGTTTTCAACGTTAGATTTGAAGAGTGGATACTGGCAAGTTGAACTGGATCCACAAGATAAGCAGAAGACCGCATTCACGACTGGTTACGGGCTGTGGCACTTTAACGTTATGCCATTTGGACTATGTAACGCTCCCGCCACCTTCGAGCGACTTATGGAAAATGTGCTACAAGGGCTCAATTGGAAGGTTTGTCTGGTGTACCTAGACGACGTGATAGTACTGGGAAAGACATTCGAAGACCACCTCCAGAATGTCGAAGAAGTGATCAAGAAGCTTTCAGCAGCCAAGTTGAAACTCAGTCCCAAGAAATGCCATCTGTTTTGTAAGGAGGTGAAATATCTTGGCCACGTTATCACCTCGGAAGGAATAAGAACTGATCCTGACAAGACTGAAGCTATGAGAAGTTGGCCTGTCCCGAAGAACCAACACGACTTGAGAAGCTTTTTGGGGCTGTGTTCCTATTACCGACGATTCGTAAAGTGATTTGCAGATATAGCTCGACCGCTCCACAAGTTAACAGAGGATGGTGTCTCTTTCCAATGGTCAGAACGATGTCAGCAAGCTTTTGAAACACTGAAGTCTACCCTTTCTCAAGCCCCAATACTGACGTACCCACAGTTCGACACAGACTTCATTGTCGATACGGATGCCAGCAATGTAGGAATTGGTGGTGTACTGTCGCAGATGCAGGAAGGAAAAGAAAAAGTCATTGGCTACTTCAGTAAGGCACTGTCAAAGCCGGAGCGAAACTATTGCGTGACCCGTAGAGAATTGCTGGCAGTCGTCAAAACTCTCGAACATTTCCATAAGTATCTCTACGGACGAAAATTCCTGCTAAGGACAGACCATGCGTCCCTGAAATGGCTGCTGCAATTTAAAAACCCAGAGGGACAACTGGCTCGATGGCTACAGCGGCTACAAGTATACGACTTCAGCATCGAGCATCGTGCTGGAAAACAACATGGTAACGCTGATGCCCTCTCGCGAAGAACTGCAAACATTGCATGGCCGCCGAAAAGAAGGAACCAGTCAACTTGGCAAGGATCTGTCAGACGATGGTGGAACCTGAAGAACACTGGCAGAACGAAGACCTGGCGAAAGACCAAGATAACGACGAAGACATTAAACCGATACTGCGGTGGAAAAAGGCAGGAACAGCACGACCTACCTGGGCAGATGTTAGTAGTACGAGTACCATCACGAAGAGCTATTGGGCCTTATGGGATTCGCTCATCGTCGAGAATGGGGTACTAAAAAGAGTGTGGGAAAGCCCTGACGGAACTAAAATTCGACATCAAGTAGTTCTCCCGAAGAACAGAGTCAATGAGGTGCTGACAGAAGTCCATGGAGGTGTTGGTGGAGGACACTTCGGAGTAACAAAGACGTTGGAGAAGGTGCGAGAGCGATTTTATTGGCTAAAGTGTAGAAGAGACGTCGAAAATTGGTGTAGGAAGTGTCCAACGTGTGCGTCAGCCAAGGGACCTCAGACTCGAAGCCGAGGGCGAATGAAGCAGTACAATGTTGGTGCCCCATTTGAGAGAATAGCTCTGGACGTAGCAGGACCATTCCCAACAACAGCTGCTGGCAATAAATACATCTTGGTAGTGATGGACTATTTTAGCAAATGGCCCGAAGTGTACGCAATCCCAAACCAAGAAGCTACTACGGTCGCTGGAATGTTGGTCAACCAATGGATCAGCCGGTATGGAGTTCCGATGGAGATCCACTCTGACCAGGGACGGAACTTTGAATCCGCAGTATTCCGGGAAGTCTGTGAGCTGCTAGGAGTACAGAAAACTAGGACCACTCCATTACATCCACAATCTGACGGAATGGTCGAACGGTTTAACGCGACGCTAGAAACCAATTTGAAAATGGTTGTTAACGATCATCAGACAGACTGGGACCAGCATATACCTTTGTTCCTGTTGGCCTATCGAAGTGCGGTTCACGAGACCACCGGCAGAACACCAGCCAGCATTTTATTTGGAAGAGAGCTGAAGTTACCGATGGACATCCGGTTTGGACACCCAGAAGATCGGCGACCTTCAGCTACCGACTACGCACAGCAGCTAGAGGAACGACTCGATACCATCCATAGAGCCGTTCGTAACAAAATCCAAGTAGGGAGTGACCGCATGAAGACCAGGTACGACCGGAGAGCCAACAGCACAGGATTCAGAGAAGGGGACCAGGTGTGGCTTTACAATCCTGTCCGTCGGAAAGGACGCTCACCGAAGCTACAGCGAGCCTGGGAAGGACCTTACACTGTGGTCAGAAGGCTGAATGACGTGGTCTACCGTATTCAGAGAGGACCAAAGGCCAAGATGAAAGTTGTACACTTGGACCGCCTGGCGCCCTACAAAGGTCAAGACATTGATCGGGACGATCAATTCTAAGAAGGGGGCAGTGTTACGAGTACTTGCCAATTAAGTTGGTGTGAGCATAATTAATGAACATCTTCCCTGATTACATAAGGAATATTCTCGGCTTTCCTGAAACATCTAGAAAACACCAGCAAAGATCAATGGGAAAACAATTGGAATACTAGACGGCTGTAGAATACCCTAGAAAAAGGCTGAGAAGACTATAAAAGCGGACGAGACACTCACACCGAGTCAGTTGACAGTTTACAGTAACAGCTGATGCAAAGCGATCGATAGGCGATACAGGCGAACCATAGAGGCGATAGTGTTCATAGAGAGCGATAAATAGTGTCTACCGGAACGGCGATTAAAAAGTGACTTTTAGTGAAATAAATTGTGCGGGCTTGTTCATAACTGTAGTGTAGTCAAATTAATTTTAGTAATTAAATAAACTCGTTGTTTTGTTTTGTTAATTGTGTTTTCTGTGACCGAACACGTCAAAATATTTTGACTTCAAAAAACCTACCCAGAAAAACTTAATTAAAGTCATTAAAGTACATTTAATAATTAAGAAGTGTGGATGATGGATATGATTGATCATAGACAAATAGAGATATAGAAAAGGTAAAGAGGGGATTTTGAAATAGAATTGTATAGAATGAATATTTACAAAATAGCACAACAATTGCACAATACGAAATCAATAAAATCTAAATGCAACTTAAGAAATATGCAGTTGTTACAGGATATTTCATTTGTAGGTAGGTAGTCCAAAAAATGTCATTTACAACATATTCCCCGGATGTGTAAATGATCAAAACTCATAACCCCCACGGTCCTGACAAAATATCATGACCCCTCATTCAAATGTAACAAAGGATGAGATATAGCAACACAATTATGTTCGAAATCTGAATTATATTAATTATTATGATGAAAGCAACGAAATCGAGAAGTACTAAAATATACATTATGATTCACAATGGTAGGTACCTATCTATAATTAGTGTTTAATGTCATGGCAGTTGCTAGTAAATATTTCCTTTGCTTGGAGGTCATCATACAGATTCGTCCTTAAGATAATATTTGAATGCAACTTTAAAAGAGAAGAACCATGGAACTCTCGTAACGATTTATATAAAATCCTGGGATATAATTCACTCGCGAATTAAAAAGGAAACATTATTCAATCAACAGGCCAATATCAAGATATCGATATCCATCAACAATACCCGATAAACTGTAAAGTTTGGATAGTAAAGAGTGATATGGTCTAGGCCAGCGTTTGAAAAGTAACAAATTGTAATGATCAACACTATGATGAAGATATTAAAGAGAAAAAATATCGGGACTTTCCCTCTCCCCCCTTTGGTACCAATCAAAATCAAATGTGTCATTATAATCTGAAGACATGTTGTACAGGAACCGATAGAAGCCAAATTAGAAATGACATAGATATCAATAAGCTCTGATCCCATTCTGATAGCAATTGCAATCCAAAATGCCATTGCCTTATGATAATTAGGGATGGATAAGAGCCAAATTATAAAAACCAGCACTATGACAAAGAAATCAATAATCTCAAAAATATGAGGATCTCCCTTCTTCCAGACAGCGATCACAATTCTGAATGCTACTAATTAATAAAAATACAAAGACACGTAATCTAAGCATCGATAAGAATCAAGTTGTAAAGACCAATAACATGATGAAGTCATCAAGAAGTTCAAATATGTGGGGATCAATCTCTTTTTGACAGCAATCGCAATCTAGAATCCAATTGATTAATGAAAATACAGAATACTATTATTTACTGAAAATCTGTAAACACTTTGTAATAATACAGCCACATTGATAAAGTACAATGAGCCATGTGTGGTTCATTGGCCAGGATTAGCTGACCAAACTGGTCTAGTTTCTGACATCCAAGAAGATCGAAACAATTTTGGGTCCTCTACCTGACTCTGTGTTACTGTTTCTTCTGAAGATTCTTAATTACTTTAGTCAATTTATATTTCATCTTCCTATTTCGTTTATTTTTGTTTCATCAACCGTACAATTTTACCAATTTAGTTTCTGTTTTAGTTTTTTTGAATCAAGTAGAATTCTTCTATAAGGTTATGGTAGGAGAAGACAATACGAACAACGCTTTACGTTGGGATCGGCTTGTTATTTTTGTCTTAACAATTTATTATATAATATATATATATATATATATAAATTGTTAAAAATAAGGTATTAAACAAGACACAATTTGGATTCAGGGAGGGAAGGGGAACAATTTATGCAGTATACATGTTAAAAAATGCAATACAATCACATATAGACAAAAAACAAAAGGTATATATGATGGTAGTAGATCTGAAGATGGCCTATGATTCGGTAGACAGAAAGGAAATAGAGAAAATGTTAAAGAAAAGTAAGATAGAGGAGGGTTTGATAGGTAGAATAATAGGGAAATGATAGGAGTTGTAAGGGTGGGCAAGAGGGAGAGCAAGGAAATGTGGATGGGAAAAGGGGTTAGACAGGGATGTAAGATGAGTACACAGATATTTAACATATATATAAGTGATTTAGAAGAAACAATAAGTAAAGTAAATGAGGTGGAATAGTGAAAGGAAGAAAAAAGGTATGGACAATATCGTACGCGGATGATATAGCGCTAATTGCGACAAGTTGGGGGGCACTGAGGGAGATGACAAAAAAATTGGAACAAGACTTGGAGAAGAAATACCTACAGTTGAATATGGGAATCAAGATACGCGAAAGGAATGAAACAGTTTACATGGGAAGAATGGCAAGGGGATGAGGTACCGGGGTACCTAAGAGAAGGAAAAAGCATAGAAATAATAGCTAGATTAAGAATGGGGAAAGAATGTAATGAGAATAAGTTTTAGATGGAAGAGAGTAAGAGAGTGTGTAGAGTATGTGTAGAAAAGAATGAATCAGTGCAGCATATATTAGAAGTATTGGGGAAGAATTAGAGGGAAGAGCTTGGAAGGATAATAAATGGGGATGGTAGTGGTCTGGCCCTATTGAAGCAAATATTAGAAAGGAAAGGTGCGGAAAGGGGGGAGGGTAAATACGGGAAAAAAATGATTATAAGGGAGAAGAAAGGGAAGTATTTTTTTTATAAATAAAATTTTTGTAGGGTAAAAAAAATTGTTGCGTTTTTTTTGTTCTTGTTGTTTTCTTTTTTACTAATGTGTGTGCACATGTAAATATAACATTATGTTTCAATAAAGCTCTTATATATATGCATAAATTGTTAAGTTATGAATTCATATACTTACGTTTTTTCCAAACACTTTATTTTATAATTTCATTTTTAGTTATAAGGTTTAATAACATTTCAAAGTTTGCACTGCTAAAATCGTATAATTTAGGTAGGTATTTCTATTTGATAATAATTCAAATAATATTTGCTCTTGCCGCACCTGGTGTTGACCGTGAATTAAACAACGACGGTACCTACTAAATAGCTTATTAGCCTACAACGTGATTTGTGTATCTCATTATTCAATTCTAAGCTCAAATTCAAACAGTGTTGTTTAATCCATTATTCAGCAGTCATAGATATAGACAAGGGTCAATAGTGTACGGGGTAATTTGATTGCACTTGTGGCACAATTTACCCGATGAATACTAAGTGTTTGCATTGTTCTCAAAAAGCCAATAAAGCTGTATATATTATTTAAGTACATACGTATTTGTAATTTTAATTAATATAGTGTAAGAAATATTTTTATTCTATATTCTTTAAGGTTTTTTATATTCCTGACTATCTATGTTTACAAACAATCGTCGAGAACCAGCTGTATCTATGAAGGCATGAGCCATAATTATATTTAATCATTTATCATCAGTATAGGCTACCCAAAATTAAAACATACTTATGTATGTGCACATATGATTGCATTTGAAAGAAGGTGACATCATACCTTCGCGCCAGCTAAGGAAAACCGGGAGATCTCCTGAAATCCCAAGCGTTATAATTACCCGTGACGCGTATGATTGCATCCTGATTGCATCATTCATTAGGTGATCGGTCGCGAACGCGTGAACAGGTGTGTACTAAAATTGTGAAAAGTGTGGAAATTGTGTTGTGGTTTACAACAACGAGAGGGTGAGTTCACTGAGTATACCTTTTTCTCTAGGCTAATAAATTAGATAATCGTAGAAAAGTAATTAACTTGAGTATAATGATCATTGTTTTATCAATCAGTTCGATATCAGGAATCATTGCAGTATCTTTGAATGTTAATTTTATTTAGAATAATTTTGAGTAAGTATATTTAGTAAATCTGAACAGTGAATGCGTGTGGCAGAGCTCGAAGAGGGTACCTGGAGCGGGTCGCGGCGCGTTACTTCCCCGTGCACTCACAAGAGGCTCGGTACGCCTATTTATTAGAAAGAGAGATTGAGAAAACACTTCAAAGGGTCTTTAGTGAGATTCTGCCCTTAAGGCCCATTGCACTTTGAAGTAGTTGCTGGGCGCGTTACTTTCCCAGTGACCAGATTGATAACGTGTTGTACTAGATTATATTGCATTGTATTTGTGCATCACAGTAAAGATCAGATAGTTTAGCAATGAAGTAAATGCTTTTGAGAAAGACAAAGTATTCGGTTAGAGGTATATTAAAATGAGAACGACCTGTCACGTGACTAAACCTGCGCGAGAATGTTATTTTAACGTCAGCTCAGTAGTGGCGTCTATTTTGTTTAGCGATTGACATTGACATGACAGTGGCGTAGTTTATTTCTTTATTATTTTTTACCTGAAATTTGATATTTGTATTGAACATAATGCATTGTTATACAATTGAATCTTAATACATAACAGCTTAATAAAGTTTTTTAGCCAAACAAAATAGAACATAAGTAGACAATGCACAAGAGAGAGACGCCTAATTTAAAATGAGTTATCACTGTCAGTCATAATAATTTTCCGAATCGTCACTTTCTCCGGTATTTACAGTGACCAAGTACCAAGACTAGTTCACAACTTTCGTCTAGCAAATATTCTTTTTCCAGATATTCTTGCTCAATCTTTTTGACATGGGTACATATAGAATTCCATTCCTCCTGGGAAACACTTGCAAATTTTTGTCTTGCTAGGGCTTCAACATCGTCCAACTTAAAGGTTATATTTATTTTGAGCTACCCAATTCTTAACCAGTACCCATACCTTTTCAACGGGGTTTAACCCAGGATGATAAGGCGGCAGACGCATGATGGTAATTTCGTTTTCTGCTAGTAACGTATCTATGGCATATGCAGGGTTACTTGTTGTATGTGCCTTTATTATTTCATATAACTCTGGTTTTGTTATCTTTTCATGCCGGCAAATGTGAGTTATAGATAACGATGTAAACAAGATCGAACAAGAACCATTCAATAACGTCAGAAAATTAATAACATAACCTAACCAACAGTACAATTTCCCAACTCACCTTGACGCCTGAAATAGAATCACCCGACGCGTTTTCGTCTTTTGCGCAGATCACGTGACAGGTCGTTCTCATTTTAATTTATCTCTACATGTTTTGATCATTTAGAATCAGCACTGTCATTATACAATTTGTGTTGTGTATTTTTCCCTTTAGGCCGATTGGAGAAATTGGTTGCTCAGGTGATTATTTTTATTTATAGGTAATCTTGTGAGCCTGTTCATAATGACAACCAATGAGAAGTGATCATCCCTGCTCTGACTGACCATGATAGAAACTGGTGATGATATTTACCTGACATAAATTCGGCTGATTATATATATGTATATATATATATATATACAGTGTGATCAATTTGCTATATACAAAAAAAAATAAAAAACGTCCTTCAATAGGGAGGGGATGAAATGAATTCCAGTTTAAATTTCATCCACTCTCATATTATCGATAGCATGCTTAACATTAGGTACTAAGGCAGGGCTGGTGTATGTGCTATCGATTCAACAAAATGGGTGGTTTAAATATATAAGTGCATCCCTATGTGTATGTAAATAAGTAACTATCCTATCTATATTTCTTGCTTAAATATCTACCAAAGAACCAATAGAAGCCAATTATTAACTTGATGTTTCAGACGAGATAACCCCGGATTTATCGGGACTATTTATTATCGGGTTGAAATTGCAAACAGAGCGAGATAACTGGCCGCTTGTATAAGTAAATACGTTGGTACACAAGAAACATATATGTATACGTACTAGTTACATACAATAACTGCATGCATGCGTACATGTACAACCTAACCATAGTATATTCTAGCCAATACATACGTCTGTGTTTGCCAAGCGTATTTGAGTATGCTTGTAAATTTAGCTGTAACTAGAGGCGATGGCTTTGGTAGTAAACACATGGAATAAGAGCAACAAATATACCTACATGAGTACATAAGTCTACAGGAAATTTCATAAAAAAGGTGTAATGGATGGGATAAAATTGGAATTCATCTCAAACAGCTAGGCCACAATCATGAACTTCAATATCGCTCTGGTAGAATTGCCATAATACTCCTAAGACGGTTAATAAATTTTCAAATGAGATGCACTTCAGGTAAACTGAAGAAGTGTCTTAAGTGCATCCGCTACAGTCATTCTTCATTTGAACAAATTCCTTAAGCATATTTTTCAGATGACAAAGTCCTTCAGACATGTTTTTTAAAGTCAAGTATGTTTTTCAAGATAATTCTTCTAGTGAGTTGAAGAAGTTCTTTGGATCTGTCTTTTATGATCATTCATCAGTTGAAGAGGTTGCTTAGATAAGTTTTTCAATGTTATACTTCATGTGAGTTTAAGATCTTCAAGATATGTCTGATCGTCATTATTCAGCTGAAGAAGTCTTTCAGACATGTTTTTCAAGGTCCGTCGTCTGCTGAAGAAGTTCTTCAGACATATCTTTGAAGACCATGTTTTACTAAAGAAGTTCTTCAAGAATTGTCTTTCAAAGTCAGTCGTCTGCTGAAGAAGTTCTTCAGGCATGTTTTTTAAGGTAATCCTGCACGTGAGTTAAAGAATTCTTTCTGACATGGCGCTGGAAGTCATTCCTTATCTTAAGAAGTTCTTCAGCCATGTTATTCAGGGTAATTCTTAGGCTGAGTTGAAGAGGTTGCTCAGACATGTCTTTAAAGGTAATTCTTCAGCTGAAGAAGTTTTTCAGACATATCTAATTATTCAGCTGGATTTATTCAAACATGTCTTTCAATGTTTCTGATGAAGAAGTCCTTCAAGCATATGTTTCAGTCAAAGGTCAGCTGAACAAGTTCTTTTGGCATGTTTCTCGAGATAATTCTTCAGGTGAATTGAAGAAATTCTTCAAATATGTGTCTTGAGACCATTTTTCAGCTGAAGAAGTTTTTTCAGTATGCCTTTCAAGAAATTATTTATCCAATGAGGACATTTTTAAGCATGCCTTTCAAGATAATTTTTTAGGTGAGTTCATCACACATACTCTTGAAGATTATTCTTCAGGCATGTATTTTAAGATCATCAGTCAGCTGAATAAATTGTTCAGGTAAGTCTTTAAGGTCATTGTTTAGTTGAAAAGTTCTTCACCCATGTCTTTCGAAGTAACTGAAGTAAACTTAACCAATCTTGGTAGAGCTCCATTGCCCTTCAAAAGCTCCGCCTTTTAACCTCTTTTTCAACTGTTGCCGCTTCAGTTGGCCAATCTTTAAGAATTTCTTCAGCTAAATAATGACTTTAAAAGAAAAGCTTGACTATCAAATGTGGATATACCACGAGTTGTCCTAGGGATTATATATTCTTGAGCTGAAGAACTTCAGCCTATGATGTGTTAGAATTTTACTCTCCTTTCAGATGCTCCGCTCCCAAAGGTCCCCTTCAACTTTGTCCCCTGACTCGTTAGTCTCGAAAAACTTCCTCAGTTGAATTACAATCTTGAAAGACACGGTCATCATCATGGCCAAAAGCCGTAAGGTTCTGATGAAGAATGGACATAATGGCACATGTAGACAATTTTTTTCGTTATGACTAAGAAGGTTTAGAAAAATAAACTACTTTTTTTAGTGTTCCGGATGCATGATAAAATAAATATTTTGGTTGTGAAATTGCTGCAGTATTATTCACATTTAAAATGAGATTTACGTATCTATCATCCATAGAAACAATAACAAAAAAATTGAAGAATTGATATTAATATGTATTATGTACTTAGTTGTTTACGTGAGGTATGTTTCTGAAAAGTCTATTGTGACCAAAATCTCCTGCCACGCTCTTTCAACAAGTCAGAGGTCAAAACGAAATAAAAAGGAAATCCTTTTATTCGCTCTACTTCATAGAGACATGGAATTCGTTTGATGTCACGTTATACAAGAGAAGTATAGCGTTTGCTAAACTGAAAATACCGTGTCTTTGAGGGAACCGCGTGTCCTGTGAACTTTGAGGGAGCTCAAATGGTTCAAAGGATCTGTCCGTTCCTCCCTTTGTCGCGTATGGAAGAGTATATTTCTGTTATTTATACAGGTTGTGTTCTCTCCAAGGTTTTATATCAACAATCTCAACTTAAATTTAGTTAATAAAAATGAAAGAAACGTTCGGGTTCTTTAGTTATGATATTGTCTCAGTGCTCATTTCTTACATTTATTTTTCTGTATTTCATTATGCATATTCAAATCATTATAAAAGAACGAGTTAATTAGTTTTCAGGCAGTCAAGAGTAAAAGATGAACTAAGTGAGAAGAAGGGTTGGGGTGGTGTATCGGGTAACTTCCATTACTCACCCTAATGTCCTATTAAAGTTCCTGCCATTATAATCACCTCTAGTTGATTATTATTAATAAGGCAAATAGATTTATAATTTCTATAATTAGTTTTATGCCTCGTTATTATTTATTGTGTGAAACCTTATCAAATTAATTAAGTATTGTTAAACTCGCCATACTATACTCACTTCCTTTGTTACAACATTAAGAAAAAATGAAATAATTAAAAAAAGACAGTAAAACGGACAAAAGGAAAATAATTCAGTGCATTTAACTTCAGACGTTTCTCCAGCTGCTGCGGTCGACTTCATCAGTAGTTAAATCCCAAAAAGGTTTCAGGACGAAAATGATACTAGCCGCGAAAGACTTCGTTGGATTAAAAAAAGACTAAAAAGGATTTAGTTAATTTCAAATTTTTTTCCAGAAGCAACCACATTGTGCACGTGTGTTTATTTTGCAGAAAATTCATCAGTTTTCCATTGTCCTCCACTTTAACGGTAAATAATTTTTCCATTCCTCTATGTTTCTATCTAGGTGAATATCGTTATGTTTTAATGTTTTGAAAAAACAAAAGCAGTGGAAAATAAAAAAGACAAAAGGATGAGACGATTAATTGGCACGACTCAGTGGAATTGTTACCATCCACCACCTCCCGTCAATTGAATTTTCAATCGATTTTTCCGTTTTCACGCACCTCTTAGTACGATATCAGAGTCATGTCTCACGTGCATCGGACCGAGTGGCAGTCGACCGAAGCAAAATCAACTCCGATTTCCGGAAACGCCATAAATCAACTCGATATGCTTTTTCAATCGACGTGATCTTATTTGCTGCATACGTCGTTCCTAAACATGAATTATCGATTAGGGGAGGAATTTTAACCTTTTCCGAATGAATGATTCTTTGAGTGTATATTTATACAATATCTACCTTACTAAAGGAATTTAAGAATGTGTATTTGAAGTAAGCTGACTAAGTAAGTAACTTGGCAACAAATGCGACGCACGATTGATGTTTGCTTTTTAGAACGAGAAAAATGTGAAGTCACAATTTCATTTCAATTCAAAATATTCTATTAATGCATATTTAGGGCGGAAGGTCCTCTTCAGCCTCCCTCAGGAATCGTGGAAATGGGTGGGTGGTGGTGTGGGGGAAGAAAGATGAGACCGACGAAATAAAGACAGAAGAGAAGTGAAAGACTATCTGTGGAATATTACTACCCCAGCATTTGCCTAAATGATCCAAGGAAACTACAGAAAAACATAGAAACAACCGTCCCATTGGAAGTAGCTGGTTGTTAGACAATGTTGGAAGAAACTGGTGATGTCGGATATTCGATTACAGCCTGAAGATCTTTTTGTTAGTTTTGATGTTGTCTCGCTCTTTACCAAAGTTCCGGTAAAAGAAGCTCTGGCACACATCAGCAATATATTTACCCCTGACATCACCAGTCTCTTCCAACATTGTCTAACAACCAGCTACTTCCAATGGGACGGTTGTTTCTATGAACAATTAGACGGAGTTGCCATGGGAAGCCCTGTGATTGCTAATTTCTACATGGAAAAATTCGAAGAACAGGCTCTTGCCTCATCTCCTCTTAAACCATGGTTACGATATATCGATGACACGTTCGTTGTTTGGACTCACGGTCAAAAACAACTCGACAAATTCCTACAACATTTGAACAGCATACATCCGAACATTTAGTTTACCATGGAAGTTGAAAAGGACCAACATCTAGCCTTTCTCGACGTACTGGTTACCAGGGAAGGAGACAAACTAGGACAAACACTAAGAGAGTGGAAGGTATTTGCGAGCACCTTCACAACACCTTTCGTGCCGACGGATACACTGAACATGAAATTATCAATTTATTTCTTAAGTCATGAACGTAATTTTTTAGGTTTTTTGATGCTGTTTTTATACAATAAAAACTATTGAACTTTAGTTTGTCAGTACGGTTTTCTGTAAGGTGCAACAATGTGGTGTCGTGAATATTTGGAAAGTGTATTATGTCAGTAATTGAGGGTTATTTATGATTTGAGGCACTAAGGCCATCAAATCTCACTAACAATCCCTTGTCATTACCAGTACCAATTACAAATGTTGCAGCTACTTTAGAAGTTCAAATTCTAAAACCCCCAAAGTATTAAAGAAGCAGACTATTAAAACAAAACCAAAAAAGGGACTCAAGGGCGAAATGCTTAACATCTATAGGAGAAGATCCTTTTAAAACCTCATCAGTACTACCAATAATACCAAGTGCTTCTAAAGCGAAAACAACTAAAGCAAAAAAGGCTACAGACAGGACCTAAGGAAAATGTGTTGCAAATACACGATATCCATCAGCAGTATCTTCACGATCAGCATCTCCAGCAGCACAACCAAGAGCACCATTACCATCCACATCGCTAACCAGTAAGAAGATAACTGCTCCAAAAAATGACGACTGGCAGTGTGGATCATGCGGCAAGTAGTATACTGAGGATGTAAAATAAAAACAAAAAAATGGAGCTGAATGGATCCAGTGTTCATACTGTTTAACTCATTACGAGGATTGCCTAGGCATCACCTCCTTGGGTCTCATGGATCATTTGTACTTCAGATGCGATCAATGCTATTAAAATATTTATATCACCAAAATACATACCCACTATCATCAAATTTCCGACCTATGTCACCAAATTGCCTCTCTAAACATTCTTTTTTCAAAATAAATTTTATTATATTATCCGTAGTTATTTATTATAATTTATGGATGGAATATCTGCTCTGAATACTAAATAACAATGTTAGCTTATATCAGTTAATTAAACTGAACTAAACCTACTGATAAACATTAACATCATGTTTTCTAAAAATATCACCAAATAACCTCCCTTTACCCTTGTTGTGATTCGGTGGACTGATATATAATTTCTGAAAAACGATCCGTCCGAATCTATTCTTTACTCAGTTTTAAAAGGTTTTCTATGAAATTTATTAAACTTGAGATTTTATTTTCGAATATACTACAACACAGCATATTCGTGATGTGCTAGATTTATAATTGTCTTAAAAAAATTAATATACTCGAATGCAAACAAATTTTATAGCTAGTAAGCGTCAGTTCGTCGAGCACACCAATAAATAGAAATGTTTCTTGATAAATAAAACTTTTAATTCCATTCTTTTTTGCCAATTTCATGAAAATTACTTACGTTTTTAAATGTCTTTATTTGAAAAGAAAAGTTTAGTCATCATACAATTTCATTTAAAATGTCCAAAATCGTTATATTCCCTAAGGACATAGGTACGATCTGCGTATAAAAGTTACGTATTTTCAGTATTCGTAAAATGTTACATTCAGGAAAAGTTTTCCGCGAAAGAAAAAATACATTACGTTTTATCGTTATCCCAAAGGAAAACGATATTCCCTTGGTTAGCTTTCACTGGAGCGATAAGGAGTCCTCTTGCAGTAACGAATATGTCCAAGCGAGCTACATAGCAACGAATAATTTTCATCGAAAAAAAGAAAGAAGTCCAGACGCATATATACTAACCCAGTTATGAGAGGCAGCTTCGGTGTCTGAACAGGAAAATTCTCGCATTTCTCCAATCTCTAGGCCTTCTTGGTGTAATATTCTGAATGGAAGCGTATCATGTCATCTCGCTAGTGGATATACGAGGAAAATAACTTCCCTACATGGGCTTCAACGACAGGCATCTTTCTTTCACTTTTCTCGACTCGAGACAAATTTTTATTCTCCATTGTTTATTTCCCTTGTTAACTTCAAGAAAAAAGCAACGAATGAAATGCCGTCTGCTCGATAAAGCTCTTTCCGTAATTTTTTTATACGACACAACTGTCATAAAGTAAAATCATGGAAATATTCCTGAATCTATCAACTCAAACGACTCCTTTACCATTAAAAAAAAACCTGCTCGTATACCTACTGTTAAATTATGAGCACAATTAAAAGTTTTGTAAGGCACTGAATCTCAAATTAAGCAATATTAATTTCGTGCTTCCAAGAGACCTTTTATGATTTCTTACATTCAGGGTTCACTACACTATTGTACATATTTTGTCATTTGCTTCAACAACTGTAAGTATTTATTTAGTTTATTCATATTATTGAATAAAGAGAAAAAAATATAATTTATTAAGTCTATTAACGATGCTTTGTGACTTTCATAGACATTGACAGCCACTGTTTAAATTATCATTATTAGTACCCCAGTTTGTTTTGGATAATGGAATATTAATCAGTACGTATGTGCAATAAACCATGGAAGTCTGCCAATTTAATGTTCTAGGGATGTGATTACGTATTTAATGGGATTAAAGTATCAGCTGTTGTTAGTTTTCTGTAAATAGATGAACGTAAATTGACCTCATTATTGGCTATAAACACATTCATAAGTCCATACATATTGATGTGATTTGAAGTTTAGAATGGAATTCGTCTAGTCAGCCCAAAAATTTATTCGCAAACTTTTGGTCCTATAGTGAGGTACTCTAAACAATTTCATTTCATTAATTACGCCAACAAAATTTTTAGTGACAACGATTTTTTAATATATCTTCTTTTCATCTATACAACTGTATTCCTTATAAATAAATATAATAATAAATTGTTTAGTTTCAATTACTATTCATCTTTACAAAAGGAACAGACATCTTCAGTAATTTCTTTGTTAAAGTGTAACTTAATGTAGATAGATCTTATTGCATCCTGTAAAGTACGCAAATAATAAATAAAAGTGGAAACGGAAGAAAATTCTTTTGTTTTTACTTTGCCTTTCTAAATGTGGGTATCAGTTACAATTAAATTCTTTTTAATACTTACACAGCTAAAAAGAATGCAATTGTGCAAATTAAATTCGTTGTAGCGAACATAGCAAAGCGCAGAGAAACATCGTCAACCGTTTTAATTAAAATCCATATACAGCTAAATAGTCGGAACAAGGGTGTAAACAGGTTGTCGAGATCAAGCAGACATACTTAATAATAACTCTGAAACCTGCGAGCATTTATCGGTAGGTACGTGGTGTAAACCCTGATGTTACAACGTCCATTTCAAAGACTAACAAGGTTTTGTTCGGGGTCAGAAATTAAAATTCATACAAAGTCCTAGTACAACAACGTGAAATGGAATGCGCCCGTCCGATCTCCCGAAACTTTTCTCTTGCTTCCGAAGTAATTACTCAACAAAATAATAATTACATTTGCGAGTTCGCGGAAGGGAAACTAATTTTCTCCATTCAAGATCTAAACTGATTAGCTGAGAATATTTTATTTCAACTTTATCTTACAAAAGTCTCCTATGAAATGGGCTAAGATGGAGGCGGGTTAGTTCTCCAAAAATCTACTTGAGTGCCGTGATCGTTTTCAATTAAATAAATAATTTGTATAACACCACTAAAAGAACAATAAGGCCTTTTAATTTCAGTAGATGGCGATGTACTGTTTATAACTTGCTTAGGTATATGGTGTAACATTGGTTTGGTCAATGATTTAAAAAACTGCCCATGGCGTGCTGATGTGAACAAATCCACGTCTCGCAGTTTTCATAAATTACTGACCATTTGCTTAAACTGTTTTCACTACTAGAACACATCTATTAATGCTTATTGTAATGTTGGGCAATAAATTAATGACAGAAGGATTCAGCTATCGAAATATTCTATTAGAATTAGAACAATAATAGGTTTGAGCGTAATAATTGGGGTGCATTGATTAATAATAAGGATTTTCTAAGGAACACGTGATGAGTGCAAGTAACGAAGACCTAGGTATTGATAAATAAATGGTCAAAAGAATCATTTTTAATGTCATGAGGTGTTTGCACTCTTCCATGTCTAGGTCAAAATCTAATGAAGGTTAATTAGCCAAGAAACTAACAAAGGAATTTATAGTATAAGTTGAAACAACACTAAATACCTACATATAAATAAATAAGTTTGTGGAAAAATATTAGAAGAAGTAGGAAATCAAATGCTCCGGTCGATGTTTATAACATGCGAAGTTATATCCTTTTGTGGATTCAAAATAATATGAGCTGCAAGCACTAAAGCTTTATAAGTATTTTGATTTATTGCATTGACAAATTTAACGCACATATAAAATAGTGGAAGGTAGTAAAGTAAAGTAAAATTTTAGCTTATGAATTTCCGATATTTCCGTAATAAAGCCATAACTATCCCATATACGTATGCATTTTTTCCGGGATGTTCATTTGTATCGTGCTGGTACATCTGACAGCCTCAACGTCGTCCAATTTGCTGTAGGTGTAATCAATTTGATGAGCGTCAACATTAAAAATAGCCACTGTCAAATTGACAGCCAAAAAGAGACAAATTACGTTTTAATAACAAACACGAGATGCTTTTGCAATGTACCTGCCGATTATTCTGCTCGCCTCTACTAATTTTGCATCGGCTTTGTATTTATGACGCTGAAATATGTCTCTGCTGAAGATTAATACGATGATTTAGCACTTTTTTGTTACATACTTGGTACCGTGGTAAAAAACTAAATCTCATGTTAGCAGAAACGCATCGATTTATAAAAACACTGCTAATTAAGTCAAATCTAATTGCACACAACAAAGGTGACACATTTAGTGGATAGGCTAAAGCATTATTGGACCAAAATCCCATAAATTTAATGTTCTTGTGAAGGTTCAGTTTTGTACTTTTTATTTTAGTGCATATGTGCAGCAATAGAGCAGGACAGAGCTTTAAAGCTTTGTTCTTGAAAATGTACTTCAATCCTTTTCGGGGCATGGGCCCTATTGTGAAAAACTTATACTTCACAACTGTATCACTTTATGATAGGATTTTGGAATTAGTATGTTTCAAACACTTGTTGCTTGAAGTCCTACCAAAGTGCTTGAAGCCCTAATAAGTACATTGAAGCCCTTTAAATGAACTTGGAGCCTTTTTAAACTACAGGTACTTCGAAGCTCTAGGGTCTTAAAATGCGATTGGGACTTCAATCGTCAGCATAAAAGGCTGATCGAGTGTTCACATGACGATACCGTGTAAGTTGTAAAATGAACGAGTTTCTTTTTTTTTTTTTAATTCTTTTATTTACAATTTCTTAGAGAAATGTGGTAGAGTCAGGTTTACAATGGTGTAAAGATATATTATGGGTAGTGGTCCTTCCAGTGAAGAAATTCATCGATGATGTAGAATGGGCGGGTTTCAAGCCAGCGGGTGAGTTCTGTCTTCAGCTGCTTCCCCTGATGCTTTCTTATTTCTTCTGGTAGATAGTTATGTAGTTTGCTTTCTACATAAGATGGTTTTTTCTCGAAAAAGCAGCTGTGATGGTGGGGTAGGTTGAACCTGGAGGCATGTCTCGTATCATGAATGTGGAGATCTGCCCGTCTTGGTGGTGATTTCTTACCAGCATATATGATTACCTCCCTGATACAAGGCAGTTGCTGTTAGGATTTTCAGGGTTGTAAATGATTCCCTACAGCCATCTTTATCTTGTAGACCAGATATGGTCCTTACAGCTCTTTTTTGTAAGATGAGTATGCGTTTGAAGTTGCCAGCCGTAGTGCCCCCCAAACTATCAAACCGTACCTTACGTGGGATTCAAACAGAGCATAGTAGGCAGTTAGTACTGTGGCCTCATCACTAAATATGCTTTTTTTTTAAGACATAGAGGCAGGAGTTATAAGCTTTTTGGATAGGACGTTGATGTATGGTTTCCAGGTGATGTTCTCATCAATTGTGATTCCTAGGAATTTAGCATGGTTTTCCATTATTAAATCCGGCAACCTTGGTGCCTCTTCTCGTCTATTTCCAAATGTTAGCTGCTTTGTTTTATTTACATTGACGGCTAGGTCATTTGAATGACAATACTGGTATGCCATATTGACTGTGGTGTAAGCGTCCATAGACAGACTATCGGTGGATTTTCCACTTACTAGCAAGATTGTGTCATCTGCAAAACATCACAGGTGTACAGTGTTCACTCAGATACTGTGGCATGTCATTTGTTAGAAGAATAAACAGGACTGGTCCGAGAACCGATCCTTGAGGCACGCCTCGTTTGTTTGCTGAGGGTGCTGATCTTATGCCTTGTGTCGTTCCCTTGTGTGTTTGTTTTATTTCAACTACTTGACTTCTCCCTTCTAGGTAGCTTGCAAACCATGTTCTGGCGGTGTATTTAACTCCCAAGTTCTCCAAAAAATGAATTCTGCCAAGTTGACTATTGCTTTGGTAGTAGACCTGCCTTTTAGTCTCGATAGAGGCGGACCTTATGCTCAGTTATTTAGTTAACTGTGTCTCTGGGCACTTTAAAATCTGAACTATAATAATAAGAATGCAGAGCACACTTGAACATATGTTCCGTTTTCATTGAGGACGCTGCATGACACATCTAGGTATTCTTCAAATTAAAAATACCATAAAAAATTTAGAATTTTTGGTGTGGTTGGTCAACTTCATCATGAAAATTTTTATACAAATATGTGTGTATAGTAGAATAAATTTTTGACTAGTATCTACTTTTAATATTGTAATCCAATATTTTAAGAAAAGTATTTATAGATGCGGGACTTATTATTACTCCATTGGAAGTAAACTTCATTATTTAGTCTACAAAACGTTCGAAATGACAAACAAAATTATTTATCTTGCTTGTGGTGACATCTCTAAATTGCCTCATAAATTAAATATTTAGATATCACCATCCCCTTATTTTATTCCTTTCTATTCTATAGGGACATAACCGAGTTGACGAAGTATTTACTATTGTCTTTATGGATATATAACACACAAATCCCTTTCCCTGTTTCTCTCTTTCTTGCCCCTTGTGAATCTCTCATGGGTACGTAGTACACAAACACAAACTTAATATTATTCAGCTTTACATCAAACGACCAAAATGATTTCCTAACTCAGATTTATGATTAGTTGTAAAGTTCTGTGACGAGGCATTGTGTTTTATGACTTCACCCCAGAATAATATAAATAAAACAAATGGAAATAAACTCTGGTATACCTACTTTTATGGACATTTCAATCATTCAGCATAACATCAACGTCGAAAATATGAAACCTTAGACTTCTAATTTTGGATATCTATAATCAGATTCCATTTTCAAATATTTTTAAAAGTTCGTAATTAAAATAAATATGTTAGGTAATGTTTTTATATTATTCGTCCAGTATGTAGATATCTAAGTACGAAAAATTTAAGAAACTCGTTTCGTTCATTTTGTGTTTGTGTATGTGTGACACCAAAGGATATGTATAAAAAAATATTTAGTAAACATGCATTTCAAAGCAATATTTACGTACGTAATAAGTACCTAATAAAAATTATGTTATTATTAAAAATGATTGAATTTAGTCTTATACGCAGCAGAAATCACAAGGAAGTCGACCTATCAAAGTGAGTGAAGATAGTGTA
The DNA here is from genome assembly GCA_029378335.1 of Agrilus mali. Taxonomy (NCBI): domain Eukaryota; kingdom Metazoa; phylum Arthropoda; class Insecta; order Coleoptera; family Buprestidae; genus Agrilus; species Agrilus mali. The sequence goes on from CM055662.1 coordinate 8,711,594, forward strand.
CTCGTTTCACCGCTTTACCCAACTCGTTCTTATTTGTGATTATTTAAATCTACGTATTTCCGATTTTCGAATTTTAACTATTTAAATGAACACATTTTTTTTAACCTAGTAGAGGGGATTGTTTGAAATTTTTATTTATTTAATTTAATAAGTAATTACGAAGAAACGAGCATTCTTAAAATTCTATAATTGCTTAGTATTGATCTGCAGAACTTTCACAAATTGTATTAGACATTTACATGTTTATCGAAAAAAGCAGTTAACAGAAAATATAATGCTTCATTTGAACTTACAGTTATTTAAATATAAAACAATACAAACTTCTTAACTCCAATCCCCCAACCCAACCTACCATTCCTTTTTTGTCTCCTTCCTTTCCATAGGTACTACTTACCACTAACTCATCCTGTAGTTATATTTCTTAGTATTCGTCTCAATATGCTCAGCCCACCTCCATCTTTATTCATCATACTTTTACATTCTTTCTATGTCCTGTTTTCTTCCAATTCTCCCAGTGCGTGCCTCAAACATTCTATCCTCCTATAACACACTCTACATCTTCTGTCCTCCTACATCCTCCAATATTTGTATGCCCTACACTAATTCCCTGCCCTAAACCTACTTCATATACTTATATCCTTCCCTACTTCTAATAATTTAGTATGCAGTCTTCTTGCTAGTCATAACATATCATAATATCTCTTTGCCCTATCCAATATCTTAACTCTCCCACTTTTTTGTAAATCATTACCCCATGTCATTCTGTTACATCTGTTTCCCATTATTTCCTAAATATTGTTAACTTCCTTTCTCCTCTCCATTGCCTGGTTCTGATTCATTTTTAAATTCTTTATACCCTTATCTCTCTCTCTATCAAACCTGTTGTCTTTTTCCCTATTCCTAATATCCTCCTCCTTAATATTTCTTTTTTAATAACTTCTCCTTCCAATTTTCCCAAATCCTCTTCATATTTGACTACTTCTTTTTATTATTTCCTCCCACATTTAGTTTCTCTTCTTACCACGTAATCAGATGTGCTTATTTCTCATTGTAAGATCCACTATATACTTTCAGTTAACAGAAAATCTTTCAATTTTATATTTATGATTTTCTATACTTTCAAAATTCAGGTCTGACCAAATTCCATCTTCTAGTGGATTAATTATTGTGTGCAGTTCTTTGTATGGAGTCGAGTACGAGTAAATATCCAATTTGTGAGTCATTCTTAATTGCTATATAACCCACTTCTTTTTTTTTTATGGCGTCATAGGCTTGGAAACCGCTTCATTAAGGCCTTAAAATTAACTGGCACTGATAATATTAAAAGTCATATCACCGAAATGCGGATCTAAATTAATTCAAGCGCAATTTATCTTGAAAGCAGCGAATTTGTGTGTCTCTCACTCTTCATTACTTAGTTTTATCTACATAAGTAGTTAATTTATTCATAACATTACCTTGCCTTTGAATCTAAAATTCGAGTCGTGTAATCATTTAAGGTAATGCTTAATTCTGAAACGGAATGTAGAATATTCCAAGTGTCCTCATCCGTTTAATGTATCAAACAAGAGTGACTGACTCCATGTAACATGCCTCCCTTAATGTATTATTTAATGCCAAGATACCTGCATTGCACTACTCTCTGCTGCAGAAGCTTAAAATTCAATGTGAGTGGGTAAGCAGATGAATAACCAGCCAACTGAGACGATTACTTCAATAAGAATATTCCATTAGGGTAACTGACTCATCACGCGCTTACAAAGTACAATTTTGAAATTAATTAAATGTCTACTGCTAGCCTCTCAGAAAAAAAATAAACGTGTTCGTCAAGTAACTTAACAATACCTATTATTTTTATCCTAATTGCTAAGAGGTAATTTAATTAGATTCCTTTTTTGGCATTCTTTAATACAAATAAGGAGTCAAATGAGGATACATCGAGGCAACGCAAAAAGTAGAAAGTTCTAACGTGGAATTATGCATGCCTAATGCTGACATCTTGACCATTAATCAAACTCCTGTATGTTATATAAGTTGAGACGTAGTTTGGTACCGAACGGTATGGCCTAGTGGGCTAGTTAACTACTTAGCAGTCAGAAGGTCGCTGGTTCGATTCCGGGTCCGTACAAGTTTTTCTATGGTTTGCTTACACCATACAAGCAAATAATATTCCACAGTGAATCTTTCGCTTCTCATAGATGTATGTCTATCCTTATAATCGCTCCACTCATTCCTATGGTTCTTATGTATCATCCCCTTCCACCTTACCCTTTAATTTAGCACTAGAGTGTAGAAGAGATTTGCTGCTCACTAATACTGGTGGGAATTTTACAACACTTAAATGTTACACTCTTATCAAACATATCCATGTGAAATGTTACAAGGGACGATACATTGAGCCATTTCTGATATTTTTAACCTAACCCTTAGTATAAAACGTATTGTTTGGTTATTGTAATAATCTAATCCCACCAAAAACATTCTGTAAAAAACTAGCCAAGTCTCGATGGAGCTGCTTGTTTATCTCTAAAAAGTAATGCATTCTAAAAGTCGTGCCAAGTCTAAGGTTCCTTACTGCGATTTCTTTATTATTATAGTTAATGTTGTGTGACTTCACCGTTGAACATTACCAATACCAGTATGGGCTATTATCTCGCTTAACAAACATAGGTAGTTACAACAGATATAACATTACGTGTAAACAAAATTGACTTGTACCCACTAACGTATAAAGAATGTTCAACGACCAAGTCACACAACATTAACTATAATAATAAACTTAACACTGCGGGGGGTGCACTTATTGTGAAACATAATTATAATAATTAAGTAAATTAAAACAAAAGGAAAAGTTTCACCAAATTTTATTAAAACTCCTAACAAGTTTCGGTCACGCGACCATTTTCAAAGGAAAAGAGTAAATCTTATACTAAAGCTTAAAACTACGGCAGCCCTATTTATAGTTAATAAAAGCAGTAGTGGGGAGTCGTTAAAACTTAATTCTAGTTGATTATTTACAATGTTCTTATTTTGTGACACAGCTTTTTTAATTTCTAAACTCTCTAAAAGAGATAATTTACTATTCTTGGTTTCCCCACTATGAAGGACTTTAATATTGTTTAAATCTAAATTATGATTGGGAGAGGTACAATGTTCTGCGAATCCGGTTTTATTGTCTTTTTTATTAATATTATATACATGTTCTTTTATTCTTAAGTTAATAGCTCTACTACTTTTACCAATATAAAAGGCATCACACGTGTTGCATTGAATCCTATAAATACCACTTTTTTGTAATACATCTACTTTAGGTTTACATTTAGATAAGAAGTATTTTAAACTATTGCAATTATTTTCAATTCAAATTACATTCAATTTCTTTAAAACATGTTTGAATTTGTAACTAAGCGAGTTGATAAATTTGACAGAGGCATAAATTGTGTTTTGTGTGACAACAGTATTATTCAATGGGGTATATAGTAATTTACGAGTGATGTTTTTTTGTTTGGAAAATAAAAGTTTGTCTACAATTGAGGGATTGAGGGATATTTGGAAAGGTACACATCGTCAATTAGATAAATTTCTGGTTTTTCTAAATACAATCGACAAACACATCCAATTCACAATAGAAAAAGAAATAAACCACAGCATTAATTTCTTAGATTTAAATATAACGTAGAAACGTGGGCATATTGATTTATTTTATTAGATTTTCGTTTTTTTACAAGGCGGTATGTCGATCTCTAATAGTTTGGTTGGGCTCTTGTGTTTTCTAATCAGGGTCACCAGGTACTCCAGATCTTCGATTATCCTAGTTTTTATAGTTCCCTTTATGTGGCCATTAAACCCTAACTCTGTACCAAATTTCAGCTCTCTGAGTTTATGGGAAGTACTAGTTCTATTCTGATGATCATGAGTGAGTGAGTGAGTGTGAGTGAGTGAGTGTCATAAATACGAAACTTTGCTTTCGCTTAACTTCGGATCTAAATGACCTACAGACTTGAAATTTTGGATTTTAAGTATGTGATTACAGCTTACTGGATGACGAAAATTTCTGCGTTCTGGTCTTATCCAGAGGTTCTCAAATAGGGGCCTGAAAATGCGGAGAAATGGTTCCAGTAAAGGATGGTACGGCAGTGTTTGCTTCGCGCTCGACTTGGCAGGGGAACTGCCATGCCCCCCGATAATTATTACTAAATGAAACTTTGTTGAAGTACTTTTTAAGGCATTAGACAATTTTTAAGGTAAATAAATATTTTTCTGAGACTTCATAAATGGATATAATTTATAAATGTTTGGATCCATCACACTATAAAATGATTTGTTTACAATACAAGCAAAATTATGTCTTTATTACATCCAGATGGCAAGAAATTATGTCGAGATTCAAGAAAGTCTTGGAACTAGAGAAAAACGTTCTCGCAAATATTAGCTTTCAGACAAAAAAGAACAACACCGATTTCCACTCGTCCTTTCCAAGATACGGACAAAGACATGCAAACAAACAAGGCTTTCAACTTACAGCAGCGTTCTCTTTCATCAGATGGGGCGTCAACTATTCGCAAAGAAACTGGAGACCTTCAAGGCAATATTTTCTGAATAACTATCGATTTTTGGGTTTGATAACCTTTGTCTAGAATTGTTTTCCTTTGGCGGGAACACTGATGGAGTCGTTTATCGATAGCGATGGGTAAAAGTCTTGCAGTTGTGTGCTGACTTATCTTTTTTATCCATATTTACTAAAACCAAGATCAACACCAAGACAGATCCAGACCAAGGCCAAATAAAAAAATCGACGACCAATAGACTTACTCACTAGTAAGATTTATAAAATTGTTAAATATTCTTCTGTCTAACCTGTCATACATCAAATAATTATTAATGAATTTTGTTGTTTGTTCATTTAGAAACGCCCTAAAACACTGAGGGAGACGGGCCAGAAGAACTAACAGGTCTCCCGTTTGTAACTTTTTGAAAATAATCGTAGAAGCCGTTTAGCGAGAAAGAATAATTGGCCACCTTGCTCGCTATGCAACAAAGAAAATGGCTAATGAGTCTCAATCCCGAAGCCGTTCGTTTTGGAGAGGGCATTTCGTAACACAAGGTAACCCGAGTGTGGCCAACTTAGATCACCTCCTGAAACGTACGACCGTCACCGTAAATGGATAACTGCACCGACTTGGAACGAAATACATTAATTTGGAGCCGGCTACAGACCCGTTACAAAACAACATTACTATTTTACGTCCGTCGGTGAAAAAGGGGACGGAAACGGAAAGGAAAATGCATCTGGCTTTGAAACCAGCTTTCCCATATTTCAACGTTTCCAATGGTGCTGCACACAGCTTCATAACTACGTAAGTAAATGGGTCTTTTTGTTCTCTTGTGTATGGCTTAATGAAAATGGAAAAGATTAGCAGGGGCATAGCATCAATTAGAGAAAAGTAAATTGAGGCTACACTTACACCAAATTGTAAATGAAACCATTAAAGTATCCAGCTTCTATTTCTATTGTTATCTAAGGTCCTGGACCTTTTCAATATCAATTGTATCACCCGAACGTATATGTGAATGTGGCATAGATTTTAAGTTCAAGTAAACATGAGCAGATCAATCGGTTATTAATTTATAGCCGCGACGCTTACCCAGCGAGTTACACATAATAGTTGTCGCGAATTTGTACTGAAGCGACAAATCTCAGTATCTCTTTTCGTAAGAGCAGGAAAGTAATATGTATTTGAATTGGCAACAAATCGTCTATATTAGTCGAGTGTTCGTGTATCTCTCCGAGTTTCCGAGTTTTGAGCCATTAGTAACAATGTCAACTACACCATCACACCACATCAGATGTTAGAAACTTTGTACATACAACATACATATGTCTATTTCAATACTGAGAAACAAAGAGGGCGCTTTCAAAGTAAATTCCTAGTTTACCTTCAGGAAAGGTAAATAACAAACCTCTTATGTGTTTCGTAAAAGCTTGCTCATCATCTTAGCGTAGGTAGGAAAATATTGGCTTCATTATACAAATAAACACATGGGATCGTTTTAGTTGAACTTTCAGGAAAGTACATTTGAAACTGCAGCCTGGATACTGTTTGCAACTACATATAAACATGTCTGCTCCAAGTACATCATGTCATTTCTCATCTTATTTGCACAAATGTATTTTCGACTAACATTCGACAGTTGCCAAGTACACAGTCATAAACTAAATAATAAAAGACTGTTTAAATAACAGAACGCCTTTTCGTTATCATTTGAATAAACTTTAACAAATGTAGGGGCGGCGGAGTACGTGGGAATCAAAAGAAAATTCAATATGCATTTTCACCTCTACTGCAGAGATCCATACCTAAAAACCCCCTGTGAATTAAACCCATTTTAAAATATCTAGCCTCCTAATTTTTTTTGAAGACCCTACTGTAAGTTAACTCCACACCCAAAAAAAACTATGCTCCATCGTCACTGATAAGAAACCCCATCATTAGCTTAAAGTTTACACATTAGAGTAATACAAAGAAATAACATAACAGTAACTAGACCTTTAAGTACATCATAAGTAATTAAGAGTACCTATAGATTAAAAGATTTTAATTTCTTACGATAGCAGCACAATTTCCACTTCAATATTATGTAACAGGGAGAAACAGGACGAAAATTTAAGCGAATAAAGTATCTGTAAATTTTTAGGACCTTTGATAATTATTACCTTTTAGCCAAAAGAATCTATTGTCTTATTATTTACAAAGTATTTAAAAGAGATACATGTTTATACTTACCCACCATTTTAATTTGCATGGAACAATTTGGATATCTTACCTGAAAATAAATAATATCAATTAGAAAATTCCTGCAAATCGACAGGGATAATTCAATATATAAAATTCTTGTGTCATAATGTTACTATACTCCTCCGAAACGACTTGACCGATTTTTATGTAATTTTATACGCATATTCAGTAAGTCTGAGAATCGGTTACTATCTATTTTTCATACCCCTAAGTGATAAGGGTTGCCCAGCCCTAATTTTTTTTTATTTATTGCACAAAATATTTTTTTATGATTTGCCATTAACAAAATACACAAAACCCTTACTTTTCATCCTTCTACAACCAACCCCCATTTTTTAATAGCGATGTTAGTACTGTAATAATCTTCAACCCCCAGTGGTCGATAACTGATCAATTATTATCAGTCGATTAGTCATCCCCGCCCGGCGCCTACTGATGTCACTACTCACCCAGCAAACAGCAGGGAGTGGGGATGAGAATGAAGCAGATTTTTTAAGAATGTTACAGGTAGTTCAAATATGTTCTAAGAAGTAAAAGAATGTTTTATTATAACATTTCAGAATGATTTAGCAATGTTCAAGAATGTTCCAGAATATTGAAGATCATTCAAGAATGTTCCAGTGTTAAAAAAAAGTTAGAGAATGTTTTGAATCATTATGGGATGTTCTGGACAGTTCTAAATTCGCGAATATTCTAGAATGTTCCATCAAACGTGTAATATATTCTTACCCGGGCAACGCCGGGTATTGCTGCTAAGCTTATATAATATGAGCGAAACACTAAAACCGAAAATTCTGCATAAAGGCGTTTAAAACCCTAAAGCGCATTCCAACACCAAAGGTGTATTATCTTCACTTTAAGTCAGTCCCCAAATTATCTCTCCTGTTATTTCTAGAGCTAGTACGACTTGATTCGTAATTTAGTGACTCCTTAAAAATGTAACGCACTGTGCGGTAGATTTAACGATCTAAAATTATTTCCGGAAGCTTCCAAAAGAGCGCACGTTCCAATAACCCACGTGCTGGAAAGTGAAAATTTACCTAAGCCTTGTCGGAATTTCCAGGAAGTATTTATGCGGAAGGAGCAGGTACGATAAAAATCGTCCCGTTATTCCGGATTCGTAGCCACATTGAAAAATTGCCTGGGAAAGACGACGACACGAATCTGTGCCGCTAAGTCGGTTGACAGCGACCCCCGTCAACCCCCGGGGGCTGCGCCTTACTTTGTCACTGTCATCGTTCGAAATCGAGCCCAGACTTGGACCTAATGGTCGTTCTGATTGACAGTGTAGTAGAAGCAGTGCCGCGCGGGATGCTTTTTTATTTCTTCTTGTGTTTACTCCTTCTTATTACGTCAATGTCCGAGGCAGGAATCGATGGAGACGACTTACGTCCCTTAAAATGACCCATATTACTGCCAAATTTGTGAGAAATCCCTTCGTCATCGAAACCAGTCCACTAGACACGTGAATAACATCCAAATAGGGAATTTTTTTGATTATGCGGAAAGGTCAGCGTTTCCATAAGTTATTAGTGCTTAAATTATGGCAAATTAACAAAATTCCTTGCTTGCTTAAAAAGGGTGGATATATGAAACCACAATTGGTTTTTCATCAAACAAACGAGGAAGCATTTTATTTTAATCTAGAAAGAAAACGCCCACCTTATATTAAATTTGTAAGCATGTATTTTGTTTCGCCAAAAATTCTAAATAAAGTCTTATTTTTATTGAAAATTAGTTATAAATAGAATATATAAGAAATTCTGCAAGTAATTACTAAAACAAAATATTAAGTCGTTTTTTATCTTTCTAGACGGACGAAAATATTTTTTTTGATATATTTAGAATTTTATTTAATTAGTGAAACTTTATAAAAGAGCTGTAGCTCATTTAATATTGAAATAATTAAATCAATTTTAAGCAGAATTAATGCTGTACAAGTATGTTATTATTCTCTTTTGCTGAGTTCTTTTACCATGACTTTTGAAGATACATTTTAAAGAATAAACATGCAATATTGTGGTTAAATAAAGTTTATAATTCTCAATGAAACTTTTTATATCGTTCATCGCCACAACTTCCTGTCACCAAATTGAAGAATGTAGCATTAAATTCCAAAATCCACTTTTTCGCACACTGTATACAAAAAACAGTATAATATGTTAAATTCTGGCAAATAAGCTTCAAATTCTTTATGTTATATGTGGTACACATGTACTTATGTATAGGCATATTGTAATACCTATAAAATGTTAAATAAAGATCCCTAAGGAAGTTGTTGGTGCCCTCGGGGCCCAATATAACAAAATGTTTACATAATATAAAGGTTAAAGCATTTCCGCACGTTATACTTTTCCATGCAATTTGAGCCCAATCGTCGGCAACTTATCTCTCTGTAAAAATGTATGGAGAAGCCGTTGCCAGGACGAAGCCCTTCTGCTATTGAATCCCGAAGATTGTGTTTACAGATTTCGTATCTGAAAAAAGCTGTTTGGTAATTGGAAAAGTTTCTAGTTTGTGTAAGCGATTGTTTCCACAATCTCTACAGAATGACAAAGATCGTAAATCAATACCACCATATACGTACATACATACATATGTAAGGTAAAGTCGCCAAATATCGCACCCCATTTAGTTTTTTGATCACCACATGCTCAAATTTCCGATATTACGATAAAAAAAAAACACAAAAATATACCTTAGTAATTATTTTATTAAAAGACGAACATAAATTAGTGAATTTGTAGTAATATACTTTCAGAAAAAAATAATAACAAAGGAACGTAATTTACTCATTTCTATTTTTTTACGCATAATATCGCCCCCGGGGGCGGTATTAGGCATATAATATAATCTTTCAACGTAGATTTTGGTACATTAAATATTTTTACTGCTGTTTTGTAACCCATTTCTTTTTTCCGAACTGCATCAACTGCTTTAATCATGGCATCATGATCGCACGTCTTCTTCGGCCTCTAATAAAAAAACACAACCGTAGACGATATTTAATATATAATCTAGTATACTTGTTTCCTAATACCGCCCCCTAGACGATATTATGCACGATGGAGGGGGCGGTATTAGGATCTTTTATACAATCCAACAGGGTGGCTTCTCTTCGAAACAACATGCGTACAATCGCTACGCAAATAAATCTACACTCATCTAGAAGCATACCGCACAAAACTAGCATTTAAGCGTTTAAGAATGTCTATAAATGACTAATATATATTGCAACAGAAATATTTAAGGAAAAAACTCACCTTTGGTAAATAAATTAATATATTTTTCACACCACTTACAGCGATCGCTGTTTGCTCATTTGTTCAGAATGACCAACTGGCATAACGGTCCAGTAGTGCAGCATTCGCCCATAAGATTCCGCTGATTATTTTTGTAAATAACGTAGGGTGGGGTTTTTTAAATTTACAGGCAAAGATCAAAATAATTTGGCGACTTTATTATATGTATTTTATACGCGAAAAAATAAATATAGCTTTGAAGACAACAAAAAAATTGAATTGAAATAAAAGGAAATTGTAATTAAAATTGCGATAAATTAGAAAATAATACGAATATTGTAACCCAGTTCACTATCTTACCTTACAATGTTTTTGTATCACTTGATATTATGACAAACAAAGCTTATAAAAATGCCTTTAAGTTAAAATTGTATGTAGAAGGGAGTAGAAATCTTTACATTAATGGATCATTTCATTTCGAGAGAAGGAATTTATATTGCACTTAGGGAACAATTTTATATTTATCTACTAGTTAGATAAAAATGAGAAAAGAAAAATTCCTGAGAAGCAAAGAGAGTTTTTCCAAGAGCGGCTGTTTGGGGTGTTCGTGCGAAAAACGTTTTCATTGCAGCTATTCCGTAGGTTGTAGGCACGTTTTGTCGCCCCGGAATATAAAAGGACGAAGTGGAGAATTTATTCTCCGAACGGAGACTTGGGGGATGATAAATTATGTGCTAATTTATCCTACTTTCCCTTCCGGTGAACAGAACTAAGCAGTTATAAGACAAACAATTAATAACGACAATTCAGGACGATGGAAGAGAATCGTCCTTTTTTTTAATGAAGAAATAAAACCCTCTGTGTTTTTATTAAGGACGCGACGATTTTAAGCACCTCCTAAATTTACGACTCTTCTGCCCAACGTAGTTTAATTACGAAATATGCACAACGAAAAAATAAATTAAGACAATCTCCCACACTAAATAAATAAAAACAAGACAGAGGCGCAATTTTTATTAAAGTACATTCCTTCTGACAAACATTAAATTTCTTCTCCTATATTCAGAAAGGTAGAATAAATTGTGAGACGAGTTGGGACTAAACAATTGCGCTGAAAGTGGGCGGGGCCAGCTAAATGTCTGCGTTCAGTGTATACCTACATACATGGTACATTTATTGCAGGGTTTCCTTAGAGCACAAGTACCTATTTATCCAAGTTTAAAGGGGTTCATCATGTTGATTAATAAAAATATCGATTATTTCTTAAAGAAGTTAATGCAGAGAAAAACAATTCAATAACGAAAAACAAAATTCTATGGACTTTTATATTCGACATTTAAAGCATCTACAATTAAATTTAAAAAAGCGGTTAAAGCGGTAGTACATTTCAACGTCTTAGATCGTCTCATAAATAGGGTGGCTATGGTTCTTCCTGCGTCATGGACCGGAAAACAAATTATCTTTAAATCACATCCCGCGCAACTACGCCAAAGTAATACGGAATCGTTAAAAGAAAGTACCTCCACTCGCGAAAAGGGATACAAAGTGGCTTGTTCCTTATCAGTTCTATTTTATGGCTGGCATTAAGGGAAAACAGGATAATTGTTTCCTAGTTTCAATAATTCTCGAACTCTGACGCAATTGAGAACAATTCCTACTTTACGAAAAAAAATCTAATGCTGATGCATGTTTCAACAAAATTAAAACGGGGTAAAATGCTAATCGTGCTAAGAAATCTTGCCCTTAGTCCTTGCCCATTCAGTGTTGGTTTTGATCTTGGTCCAAAAAAAGACCAATACAAGACAAAATAAAATTACAAGACCATTATCATCATCACTTGATCTCCCAACGTTTCCAATTCGTCTAAAAGTAATTTATTGTTTATCTCAATTGTAAGTACTTATTTGTATTATGTTATTAAGCCCTTTAAACGGCCAGTTAGTGAATTCCTTTTCGGATTTTGGATTTGCCAACCATTTTAATTATACCGATTTAAATAGAATGGCAATTTTCACACGTGTTACGCTAACGGTTGCTTCCTTTTATCTCCAATATGATTTTTTTGTCAAAAGGTCAGTTGGAAAGCGGGAAGCTTTTCATGGAATACAAAATTCTAAATCGATTAAAACCGACGAACGGCTGGCATATATGTATGGTTCTGCATCAAAGTTCGAGGTAACAAAGCATGAAGAAAAAAAGAAAAGGGGGATAAATAAGCTGGATCTGTCATCGCTTTTGCTTTAAATATGCCTTCGTATAAAGTTTGAGCTTTTACAAGTTTTGTGTAATGAAATTTCTCATCACAAGGAAAAGGTTTTAGTTAAACAGTTTTTGAGTTTAACTTAGAGATATAGACAGATCTATGTAAATATAGTCAGATATAGGAGGCAGATGGAAACAGTAAACTCCTTTTTAAAATTCCATGTCTCGAAAAACAAATACCTCACAAAATAATCCATGAACAGAACTTAGAAGAGGATGTCCAAATATAGTTCAACCCTTATTCAATTTCAACAAGAGTTGATGCATAATGCCAGAGATTTGTACTAAAGAGGAGACAGTAAGAAAAACCGAATCCGTACAATCACCCAATAGGGTATCAAAAATTCAATGATCTTATACTATTCTTGCTCCGTTCAGATTTTCAGAAAATTGAAATCTTAATTTTCGACTCTTTCGGCTTTCATCAATGTCTGCCAATGAAGACAATCAAGACCTAGTACAGAATCGTGAGGATCAGATGGGTAACCAAGAAACCGGTAATACTATTAAAGTCTTATCATCTCCGTTACGTTGAACAGTGTCTTCCAGTGAGTTGTACCAAGTTAGTAAACACGCAAAACAGGGTTATGAAGATCGCATGTGTCCCAAGAACAATGAGATCTCCTTCAAGCCTCTGCATAGTCGTTATTCTGAACAGTGTCTCCCGACGAGGACATTCAAGGTAATAAAGATGCAGACATTCTTTCAAATTCGTTACATTAATCAATGCCTTCCAATGTGGTCTACGAAATAAATGAACAAGCAAAATAGAGTTATGAGAATCGGTTGTGTGACGTGTGAAGTAGGAGATAGCCATCAAGTCTCTTCAACCTCGATACATTGAGCAGTATTTCCTGATGGGGATCACCAAGATAATAAATACGCAGTGCAGGGTCATGAGAATCAGTTGGATGATCAAGAATTAGTGAATATTCCTATAGTCTCTTCATCTTCGTTATATTGAACAGTGCTTCCCAATGATGTCCGTCAAGGTAGTAAAGAGGCAGTACAGCGGTATGAGGTTTACTTGGGTGACCAAGAAACAGGAGCTATTTTAGAAATTCTTTCAACTTTATTACATTAATCAATGCCTCTCAATGTGATCTACGAAATAAGTGAACACGCAAAACAGACTTATGAGAATCGGTTGTGGGACCAAGAAGTAGGAGATAACCATTAAGTCTCTTCAACCTCGATACATTGAGCAGTACTTCCTGATGGGGATCACCAAGATAATAAATACGCAGTGCAGGGTCATGAAAATCAGTTGGATGATCAAGAATTAGTGTATATTCCTGTAGTCTCTTCATCTTCGTTATATTGAACAGTGCTTCCCAATGATGTCCGTCAAGGTAGTGAAGAGGCAGTACACCGGTATGAGGTTTACTTGGGTGACCAAAAAACAGGAGCTATTTTAGAAATTCTTTCAACTTCGTTACATTAATCAATGCCTCTCAATGTGATCTACGAAATAAGTGAACACGCAAAACAGACTTATAAGAATCGGTTGTGGGACCAAGAAGTAGGAGATAACCATTAAGTCTCTTCAACCTCGATACATTGAGCAGTACTTCCTGATGGGGATCACCAAGATAATAAATACGCAGTGCAGGGTCATGAAAATCAGTTGGATGATCAAGAATTAGTGTATATTCCTGTAGTCTCTTCATCTTCGTTATATTGAACAGTGCTTCCCAATGATGTCCGTCAAGGTAGTAAAAAGGCTGTACAGCGGTATGAGGTTTACTTGGGTGACCAAGAAACAGGAGCTATTTTAGAAATTCTTTCAACTTCGTTACATTAATCAATGCCTCTCAATGTGATCTACGAAATAAGTGAACACGCAAAACAGACTTATGAGAATCAGTTGTGTGACTAAGAAGCAGGAGATGCCCTTCACCAAAGTAGTAAAGACCCTGTACAGGGCCACGAGGATCAGATGGGGTAACCAAGAAGCAAGAGCTATTCCTGAACTTTCCTCATCATTGTTGTATTGAACAGTGTCACTCAATTAGCACCGCCAAATTAGATAAGACAAAATACAGGGTAATGAGGATGAGATAGGTAACCTTTGAAGAAGGAGATACTCCTGAAGTCTCTTCATCTTTGTTATACTGAGCAGTACCTTTGCAATAGTGGGTTCATTTAGATATCTTACTACCAATGTAAACGAGTTCCTATAATTAATCATTAATACAAATAACCTTATAACTTCATTTACGGCAGATTATTTCCATTAAGGGAAGATTTTTATTCGAACTTTCTGATAACCTTGATAGAAAAATAAATAGAACTTTACATTATCTACTACTCTTGTTCTTACTTCTTCTTTACTCCTATTTCTGATATTCCATTTTGAGTTATTTGACTTACAAATTATCGAAAATCGGACCCCAATTATCATAACTTTACTTCATTATCCCGAAAGCATCACAAATTTCGTTTGTGCAACAATGTCGTTTATTTTATATATAGATCCTCTATATAACAAATATTCTCTTTGAAGAGGGAAAATTGTCGGTCTTTTGAGTTTCATTGTACAGCTTGCACTGTAGTTCAACAGTGACACTTTTCTATAACATTTCATAGAGGATTTTGTTTCATGTCAGCATGTAACTCTAAAGAATGTAGTTTTCGATTTCAAACTTAGTTTGCCAACATTCTTGCCTTTCATGTTGGTGGCATGCTTAAAAGTTTCAAATAGAAATGTCGAAAGTTTGATTAGAGTTCCCGTTGTTAGAATTATTTGAAAGGTAAGAAATATGTGTTATTCATTCTCATTTTCATATATCAAATAAATTCAAATAAATTCTTGCAGTATTTGTAGGACTACAACGTTTCTCCAAACGAAAAGCTCAAAGAAGAAATAGAAGGGGGCACTTAGGTGTCTTAAGAAGTAGCCACTAAACTTTTTAAATTAGGACATTCACTTTCTCTAGTGGTTGAAGTTACAAGTGAAGGGCTGCTCTTCCTTGTGGAGTGCTTGAGACTGAACTTAATGTGACCTACAACCACGTTGTCTAAAAGTAGCATTAGAGTATCAAAATTACTATTTTTGGGAAAGTAATGTACAAATGGCAATCAATTAAAAACAAATATAACAAAAAAGTTTACAGAAAAAAAATCATTAGCGCTCTTTCCTGTGTAGGTATACTTTACTAATGTTAACAAAAAACCAAACCCAAGTTCTTGAATATTTTAGCCCATGGATTTGCATCTTCTTGGAATTTCAGATTTTCATCAATAAGACGACTTCATAACGCACTTATGAAGAGATTGCTGATTGAGATTACAGATGCATCAGTTATTTCTTACTTGTAATTGTTCTTGCATAAACCAATGGTGGGACACCTATACAGATTGCAAATTCCGTATGATCTAAAATGCTTGATTTTCGTAATATTGTACAATATTAGGCATTTAGAGAGGAATAGTAAAGCACATGTCACCGATTTTATAGTACATTTTCGATTGTCTTAATATTCTGAGTAGACCCGAATGCTCAATGTATGCAAAGAACACCCACAGCTCTGTCATTGGGGTATGTACCTAACCTTCTTGGAGGTAATGAAATCTTATATCGTTGCCATCAATTTCTCTAAGGAAGATTGTCGGTTGTCATGTCTATAGGAACCTAACTGTTTCCCTTAAGACAGCTTTAAATTCCATATCACTTTTATTACTTTACCTTTGGTAAAAGATATCAGGACTGCGTATATGCAAATTTTAAAATTGTGGAAAATTTTGAATTAACATTTTTATTAACAATTCGTCGAAAACTTTCGGTCGATTTGACGTTATTACCATCGTATCTATTCATACACTAGCTACTTGAAACGTATCGTATCGAAGTCCATTTGCATACATATATGCATATATACTGTACCTACCCATATCAACAGTGCTTTTATAAAATGAGGCTCCAGTATCCATACTTCCTTATACACTAGAATCACAATGAACTGGGAAGGTCCCAAAGGGAAAAAGATCAAAAGGCGCCCTTTTTCCACACACCATACACACACACATACTTTTAGGTACACATATCTACACGCTCACGCAAATGCTGGAGGCTTGTGTTCGACGGAAGGGCGCGCCCGTGACTTATTCAAATTCAGTTTTTAGGACGGAAACGAAAGTAAATAACGAAATAACTGAAGCAACCGTAACATACACACATACATAAAATACATATATAGACATACTACCTACATACACCTTTACTTAACGATAGGCAGAGACAAGATACACGAGAAAGTGAAAGAGACTTAGCTACGACTTCTTCGCTTCGGCAGCCCTTTCATCTTTTAAAAGCCGTTTCACGACTACGGTGAAGAAGTTTTAAATCGATCGAAAACCGGAAGTGAACAGCACTTCTCCATCAAGTCACGCTGCCGTCTGCGTAAGTCGTTCAAATCTTTCTAAATGCTAAACAAAGCCGTCGTCGTCGAATTGTGCACCCGACAGGAAAAATTGTTCAAAGGGCAAAATTCAGCCTATCATCCCCTTATTTCTTGTTACATGTGCACTACAAGACGTTATACGGAGTGGATAACTGGAAAATGTACTTGGAGAGAGGAATTTATCGGCAATAGTGCCAATGCACTCTCTCACGAAAGGATAAATGTCCTCTCTGAAGACTTTACTCATCTATAACTTTAATACATTCATTTTTTGAATAATACTATAATGAGTATTATACCTTGTACAAAATTGAAGTTGAAGAAAATCTGTGGGGATGCTGCATCAGCATTTGACCATTTATTACTAAAAACTGAATAAATGAGGTTAAATGAGGTCATACACTCACCTCAAATGCTGCCAACTTAGAAGAACACGTTGAGATAACTTTTTAATACAAATACTAAATGTCATGATAATGATATACTATGGAGGAGAGAACCGTGAAGCTTAAGGATATTTTTGAGATGGTTGGAATGCATATTGGTGGATGAAGAAGGGTAATGTCCGATAACACTCTTCTTTGTTGAAATTAGCATAAAGTCAAAATAATTTAAATAACAGTATACCAATAAATAATTTTAAAAGTTTTAAAAGAATTTGGAGAACAATAAAGAACAGAAAGGGTGGAGAAGGTGACTAATCACTTCATAAGATGTAATACTTTCTTTAAGAAGGACAAGATGATGGAAAAAAGAAAGGAGGAAGATCCAGGCGAAATTTTGAATGGCAATAAAAGAACCTAAAGTATCAAGGGTTCAAAAAAGAGGTTGAAGTTAGAAGTCATTGGCAATTATATTCCTTCAGATTTTTGCATTCCCCATTATTTTTATCATCCTTATCAGTGTACTCCAAAGGAGTAGAAGTGTATTAATAAGTCAATAGGAAGGCAGAAGTTTAATTATGGATGATTAATCTATACAGAAAAGTGCAGCAACTACCATCATCATCATCAGTACAATTCAAAGAAGTGTTGGCATCGTTTTATACTTCTAGACAGAACTTGGATCTACTGTAACATCCTAAAGACAATAAAAAACAGTTACTTTTTCATTTCAATTTTTTGTACAGCAAATATATCAACAGCCCGAAAAGGAGGCAGAAGTTAGAAAGAATTGGCGATAAGTATAAGTATAGCTGTTCAAATTACCACCATGATCATCAGTGCAATTCAAAGAATTATTGGCGTCATTTTGTCCATCAAGACAAAACTAGGATCCATGTCTTGGAGACAACAGAGTCATCAAAATAAAGTTAAACTTCAATATGCATTTTTTGTGCAGCAAATATTAAAGGATGGGAAGCGATTGTTTCATCGAAGATGATCTTTAAATTGTCATCATCATCATTAGTGTAATCCAAAGAACTGTTGGCGTTAGTTTGACATGTAGAACCTGGGTCTACTGTAACGTCATTGAGGTAATAGAGTGATCAAAACAGAATTAATCAGCTGTCTAATCCAAAAAACTGTTCAACAATCACAACGTAAAGGATTTTCCCTTTATAGATAAAAATATACTCTTAAAATCGACATAATGTGTTAATACGTACCTACAGTTAATGTAGATATGACAAGGGACTATATTACTCATTACTTACAGCTAATACTGCCAGTAAAATTTGAAGAGAAAACGCAAATTCAATATTGCATGTTAATACCTAAATTTAATCAGGTTACACTGTGCTACGAGGATGATAATTACTTCCGAAAGTGTCCCCATAAATTTTCCAGAAAGAGCATCAGTTTAAACTTGAAATTTATATGCAGTGCCTTCTAATGTCTTTTATTCGCCTCATAAAACAATGTGGAAAGGGACTTTTGGAGTTGCCAATAAATCAGCGAATAAACAAATAATATTAACCAAGTAACGTCTATAAATATATACCTCTGCATGTACTAAGGAAAACGTTTTATATTTTATTGATTACTAGCTATGCCCGCGACTTCGTCCGCGTGGAATAGTGACTTTCGGCAGCATTGAAAATTTTTTCTTCTATATTTTTATTTTCTGGGCCGACGTCATTACACAAAAACTTTCATTCCTTATTTTTGCCTCCTTTATGGTAAAATTTTTACAAACTTTAAATGTCGTATTTATATTTAATCAAAAGCCTAAAAAATATGTTCCAAGCCTCTAGCTTTATATCTACTTATCAATCTCTGTACCAAATTTCATTTAAATCGGTTCAGTAGTTTGGGCGTGATTGCGTAACAAACAGAAAAATAGAGTTACTTTCGCATTTATAATATTATAGATTAATATAGTTTAATTATAGTTTAAAATAGTTTATATATAGCTTAGTATTCAACTATTTTTATTGATCCAAATTAACAAAGCCTTTTTAACTTTTTACACTTAATATTTTAATTTTCTGGGCAGTAAGCTTTTTGGATGACATTACACAAAAACTTTCATCGGCTAATTTATATCCCGTTTAGGGTAAAATTTTTTATAAACATTGAATGTCGTATTTATTTATATCTAATCAAAAAACAATAAGTTTCAAACTTCTATCTTTAAAAATTACGGAATTTCAGCACAAACTCTCCTATTTCAACCCTTTTCTCGCATTAAAAAGTAGCCTATGTCCTTTCTCAGGCTCTAGACTATCTCTGTACCAAATTTCATTTAAATCGGTGCAGTAAAATTTTTGCCGAAATTGTGTAGCATACAGACAGAGTTACTTTCGCATTTATAATATTCCGCGAATTCATTTTCATCGATTTTCCCATTAGAGTAAGATATTTTCCCGTAGCCTATGTGTTAGTCCAAGGTGTCAGCTAACTCCATACCAAATTTTATTAAAATTGCTGCAGCCGTTTAGACGTGAAGAAGTAACAAACATGCACACTCACACACTCACACGCTCACAAACTTTCGACTTTATAATATTAGTGTGATTTTATTTGCAAATGAAATAATAAGTAAAAATCATTTACCTACTCCCACCAAGCTAAAGGCCAGGACTTCTGCATACGACCTTCCTTATAAATAATCTACACCACTACTTCCGTAACCTGACCTTATCACCGGTGATTGACTTGATTCTCCAGTAAGGTGACCAACTATTTTTTGTTCAAAAAGAGTACACTTTGCAAGTATTTCATAGGTGAAAAAAAAGAAGAAAAAAACGATAAAAACTTTATTTTCTTTTAAAAACATATTTTTCTTCGGAGTGGATTTTTTTTGCTAAATGAGGATGTTCGTCTTTAATAATGTAGCCGCATCCGAACAACTTTCATTTTGTATATTAAATTTGATCGTTAAGACGGCAGATAATGTTTTTACAGAAAGTTGCGACTTCTCACTGCTCCAATAATCATTCCCTAGTGAAAATACCCTTTCAACAGCAGCATTAGTGCCTGGACAACAAGGAAATTTTTATTAAAACTTAAATTTTCATGTGGGATATGTTCTACTCTAAAATGCCGAAAGATTTCTACCCATCCTTTGTCAAGTTCTATTTTATTTTTCTCATAGTTCCATTTCTTCAATTTTTCTTCATTTAAATATAAATTTACTCTTCGAATTTCTTCAAAGAGAAAATTGTCACTAATTTGAGCTGTTATGTAATGAATGAGGTGCTATATGTAAAAATATCTCAAAATATTATCATTAGTTATTGCATGTACAAAGAAGTTTATTGTTAATTGACCTAAAAATTGCTGTTATTGTTAAAATTGAAATTGATAAATGTATTAGGCTATTTTCAACGAAATAAATAATAATAATAAATAATAAATAACAATATCTTTTACTTCCTTCATTACAAATTCGACTGCTGAAGAAACTTCAAATTCAAATCACTGTCAAAATAATTTCAAATATTTAATTAATAAAATTGAAATAGAACAATCTAAAAAAATGTTTTAGAAATACAAATGAGTATAAAATTATACAAATGAGTACTTTCAGAGTACAGGATTTGAAAAGAGTACGGTTTGCGAAAAAAGAGTACAAAACTCAGTAAATGAGTATAGTTGGTCACCTTATTCTCCAGGAATACCTAAATGTGTTCAAGGTATTTAAAGAAAATTAACAAAGTATAATTAATATGGTAGTTAGATACGTATATAGCATTACCTCCTCGTTTAATTAACGCATTCTCCTTTTATGGTTAAACCCTTTCCGCTTATGTAACTGTATCTAAGAATCCACGAAACCTTAGACCCCTTGGAAATATTCCTTTGATTACTGGCCTGTTTTGGATTTTCTCATTATCGTTATTTTTATATAACCACCGTAATGCGTTACCCAATTATTTTTAATTGCGCACCCTTTCGTCTTTTGTAACAAGATTACTTTGCGAAAGTTATTCCAAAAATTTCCGCTCTATATCTTGGAACACCTTTAAGTCGAAAATTTACAATATTTTCTTAAATTAGGTCAACTACAACAGTCCTACGTTGCCCATGTAACCAATATTTTACTCGATATATGCAACAGTACAGTTCAATAAAGACAGATGCGATATCTTTAATGCCACTACGACTCTATGTTTGATTGCTCTTATTGAAAATTGATTGGAAACAATAAGATAAAATATAAGCATGAAATGCACCCCATTCTCAATTGTTTCTTGAATTAAGGTAAAATGACCACAACTTATGAACACTTGCCTTTTCTACATCAATGTGAAAATTTCTAATGCTATTTTTCCAACTTTTACTTACCTTACTAAATTTATAATTTTGTATTTTCCCTCCCTTCCTTGTAGATAACTTAGTATATAAGCAATGTATTTTGTATTATCTTAGTTATATTTCTTCCACCTGAAGAAACCACAATGTGGTGAAACAATTATTGTGAATACAATAAAAA
The DNA here is from genome assembly GCA_029378335.1 of Agrilus mali. Taxonomy (NCBI): domain Eukaryota; kingdom Metazoa; phylum Arthropoda; class Insecta; order Coleoptera; family Buprestidae; genus Agrilus; species Agrilus mali. Next base: position 8,733,179 of record CM055662.1, read on the forward strand.
GTTTTATAACCTTAAAAGTGTTTTACTTATTATTGTTTATTTACTCTGGTATAAATTTTGCTTTGGTTTCCTTAGATCATTTAGGCAAATGTTGGGGCAGTAACATTCCACAGACAGTCTTTCACTTCTCTTCTGTCTTTATTTCGTCCGTCTCATCTTTCTTCCTCCAACTATTACCCACCCATTCCCACGATTCCTAAAGGAGGCTGAAGAGGGCCTTCCGCCCTACCCTTTCGACTTTGCACAAGATTGTAGGACGGGGGGACTAACATTGGTGGGAACGAAACACCCGAAAGTTTAAAAGTTTTTTGTATCTCGAGTTGCCCACATTGTTTATATTTATTTTGTTGTTTTTGTTTTATATTTACTATTCTTGTGCTAGAAATTTTTGTCACTTGTTTTTAATTTTTTATTTTTTTATTGTATATATCTTCATTTATTCGTATTTCATGTTTTGTCCATTTCTGTATATAATTTGTTATTGTTAGTGTTTTCTTTTATTTGTTAATATTTTTATTAATATTAACTTCAAATGCGTTAAAATATAATAGAGAAAATATGTAATATAAATCACATGACCAGTTCAAAATAAACACTAAAAGAAATTGAATCTCATATTTGAAAAGCTAAGGGTTTACGGTTTACAAAATCCAAAGGACACATAACAAAATAAAAACCGAATGTTTGATGGGAAGAAAATTTTGCAGTGAGAATTTTGCTTAAAATTAATTTTAAGGAAAATAATTAGATATTGTCTATGTCTTCCACAAAAGTTACATCGAAACAGAATTTGAAATTTTGAAGTTAATTAATTACCTGATCTTTGTTTACTTGAGCTTCATTAGCTTGATGTTCTTATTTGCAAGAGACTTCTTTGAATATTCTTAGAGCCTGAAGGATTGTTTATACTTAAAATATTTTAAGCTCCATTTCAAGCTAAAATGAGCAGTATGCTTTTGATTACTGGTTAAAACGGTCTGTTTCGGATGTCCAACAAATTTCAAAACTTTCAAGTTTAATTTCTCAAATTTTTTGTACTTTCCTCGAAATACCAAATAATTTCGGGTCTAACGAACAGATACCTATTAAACATCCATTTAATGCAACAGCAAATGTGAGGCAGCTACTGGTCAATATTGATGTTTATATTATAACTGTTAGAAACAAAATTACCCCTTCGCCGTTAAATATCTAACCGAAAGCTTATTGTACAGAGTACTAAGTTAAGCTGCTTATAAAGTCCATGTATGATGTTATATTTTGCTCAATTTGGTATTAATGTCAAATGCCCCCATTTAAATGCCGGCCTCTACAATTAGCACAACGTATCAGCTGAATTAGGCGCAAATGAAGCCAATAGGCAGCAAAACGCTGGCTGACCCATGATAGAATAGACAAACAGAACGGATCAAGTTTTAATTAACATGTGGTTCATACACTCATGCGTTCATTTGCTAATTAGCAAGCGAAAATAATACAAAAATATAAATTACTAATTGTAGAGGCTAAAACGTGTTGAAACTCCATATTAATAAATTAAATAAAAGACACACTTTTTTGAGTTTCAAAGTTTATTTGAAAAAGTACCACGACTATAGTTTCACCCCACAGTGGCTTTATCAGGTGGATGAAGAAATGATAGATATTTATTAGCAATAGCGGCTTATATACAAGTTCAAGGGGTGGGAAGTTTTAGATTTAGTAGTGGTGAGTTCTTAATCTCTAACTGATCGTTTAATAAAATATTATCTCTATTATGGTTAATTATTTCTAACGATTCTAACGAATTTAACATTTTGCTTTTATTAGATACATGTAATACATCAAAGTGGGTTAAATTTATGGTTGTTATTTAGCAAATGTTCAGCGTAACTGGAGTCCATTTTGTGATGTTCGTAACTTTTTAAGTGTTCGTTTATTCGTTGTTTGAATGTTCTTCCAGTCTGTATAATGTACACCTTATTGCAATCCCCACACTTTAACCTATAGATTCCAGATTTCGATTCTTTATTTAATTTGTCTTTATTATTTTTGATAAAACTCTCTAGGAAATTTTATATATAATATAAATAACAACCATAAATTTAACCCAGACTTTGATGTATTACATGTATCTAATAAAAGCAAAATGTTAAATTCGTTAGAATCGTTAGAAATAATTAACCATAATAGAGATAATATTTTATTAAACGATCAGTTAGAGATTAAGAACTCACCACTACTAAATCTAAAACTTCCCACCCCTTGAACTTGTATATAAGCCGCTATTGCTAATAAATATCTATCATTTCTTCATCCACCTGATGAAGCCACTGTGGGGTGAAACTATAGTCGTGGTACTTTTTCAAATAAACTTTGAAACTCAAAAAAGTGTGTCTTTTATTTAATTTATTAAAAATATAAATAGTCAAAATCGTAGGGAAACACCAAAAAATCCAATTTGTAGATATTACCATTAACAGAAGCTTAATTTTGATTAAAAAGATATCAAAACCTTTACCAAAATTCAATGCACCAAGATTCTTTAACGGATTTATCCATACAAAAAATATTTCTAGTGATTGAAAATCGATAACTATAAGTTTTGATGCAGTGAAGGATCGAAAAGCTAAAGTATCTTTTAAAAATTGGTAGACGAAAATTGTTTCACCTCTATGCCTCCTCAGCCTCTCAGCCTTCTTTTGAAAATTATGGAAATAGATAGCTTATGACTGAGAAGAGAAGGATGAATGGAGGAGATGTTAACAGAGAAGAAGTGAAGGGTTATCTGTAGAATAGTGCTGAATTAGACTATGTGATTCAAGGGAGTTATAATAAATCATGATATTCATTCCTGAATCCTCCACCCGCTTGATTTCATCACGAACCGTCGCTGATGTATATTGTTTTTCCTTTGTAGATATACGTTACTTACGAAATGATCAAGGACCACTAAATGTGATGAATACGATATAGATTTGATGTACTCTATATTAATGAAGTATTATTAATTTTATAAAGGTATTGGTTTAAAATTAAAAATGATTTTAGTGGCAACCATATGCATCTGTACAAATAAATTACAAAATTATATAATTGCAGTAATGCATCGGAATTAATGTTTACCTAAGTAAATTCAAAATGTAAGTTCGATCATAATAAGGTCAACAAACGTTATTGGACATAAATTAGTGAATGTAATAGCAGAATTTGCTTATAAGTGCTTCAGAAAGGGATTTCATTTTATATCACATTTTATTATTTGTTTTTACTTCCTTTATGCTCCCTAAATTGTTAGAGGAGGGGATGTAATGAGATTGTATATTTTTTATTGGGAAACGATAATAAAAAATTATTTTTGAAACTTATTTATAATCAATTTTTGTGGATATCTGCTAGTTTAGTTCCAAAAATCACAATTCAAATTTTCAAACCTTCTCAATTTCTATTCCTTCAGTTTCCAAAATTTGGCGTTGGCATTGATACAGCAGTAAAATAAATATAAAGGAGACTGTGGACAACCAACTAAATAATAATTGGAAAAGGTCTTAGCCCTCATAACCACAACACTTTTAAAAAACGCGGACACGTGTTTCGCTCACGACTCGTAAGTGAGCGAAACACGTGTCCGCGTTTTTTAAAAGTGTTGTGGTTATGAGGGGTAAGACCTTTTCCAATTTTTATTTAGTTGATACAGCAACTAAACTAAAACCTGCCCAATTGTTTATTTTGTGATTTTCCTGGAAGACCTAGTTTCCCCTTTTCTTTGTCCCAAGAACTCCTTTTTGTTATTCCTTCCGCTGTTCGTTTTAAAAGCGGAATGTAAACAAGAAATGAAGAAGCTCCTTTTCTCGCGAAAAATTTAAAATCCTGTAAAATAAGTTGTCAGCTTTTCCCCGACGGAGATTTACTTTCGCGACAGTGATCACGATCAAAAACTGATTTTCTTTCAGAAAATAATTGAAGTCGATCAGTCACTGTTCGTAAACCATCAGAGTTCCTCGCTTGAATACAAGCCTGCATTGAATATTCATCGGACGGTGCAGCGCTACCATTAGACACGGAGCGATAAAGTGACTGATTTTGGGTCATTCTTGGATTTACTTCGTCGGGAAAGTCTCATGATTTAAAACACCCGACAAGAGAATCCTCTCGACATGACTCCCAAGTTTATTTTCCACCAGCGTACTTCATATTTAGGAAAAATGTTTAAGGTCCTCGTTCCATCATATTTTACATGAAAGTTTCATTTGAACTGGATTTTCGATATTACTTATGCAAGAAAGAAACCTTAATCTCCAAAAATTTCCCACATCGATATAAAATCTCATCTTATACAGAGTGTTTCATTAACGATACAAAACCTAAAGATACTTACAACATGAACGGTTCGTAAATTATAAGCCTAATCTCAATTTTTATTTTAACTAATTAGGCATAAATGTATTCAAAAACTGTGGATTGGTGTTCTAACAAGCATGGAGATTGACCACAGTCCGCAAAAATTTTTAGAAACAATAATTAACTATAACTTTATAAATTAGTTACCTATTCAAATTTTTAAATTTAATTTTTGAATAATCCAAACGAGTCACCCTCTAGGTACGTATCGGAACTTTTGGTAGCCAGATATGTACCTATATTAATTTTGGTGGAGGATAGAGCGTTCATTAATAATTCTGTTGGTGAAGCGGTATAAAATAGAAAGGAAGTACCTGTTCCATTGGCCCGGGACAGTGTCCTTCCGGCAGCACCTCAACATCCTTTATTTATGCAGACCGCAAAGCGAAATATCCTCCTCTCAGAGCAGCAAGAAAATGGTTAAATCTAACCTCAAAATTCAACCTGTCAGGAGTTTGCATTAATTTACGCGAAACCCTTGAATTAGTTAGCAAAACCGACGAACAATAGTTCTATTTCTATTTAGGATTTACTTTAGACCATTTTTATTTTATTATGCATATTGTACACATTCAAACTCTCATATAAGAGGAAACCACATCTTTATAAAATTGAATAAATAAAACGAACTCTCAAAATCCATAAAACGTTTAGAAACCTGAAACGCGTTCCGACACCCTCAGTTAGAAACTCTTTCGATTTTCTTTATAGGAATATGAATTATAATAGATTTATCAGTTTTTTATACGTATTTTGTGTATCAGATTAGATTATCTATAATTGTAAAACAAATGAAGTGGTATTCAATTTTGAAAATGTATAAAAAAAATAATAAAGCTGAAACTGGATAATCATTAATGTACACTAAAGATCAACGATTAATAAATAATTTAATCTAGATATTTATAAAACTACATAAAATTAAATAAAAACTTATTTTAGTTCGAAACGTCTGAGCGTGATTCTCTTGATCGAATCTCAATTTTTGTTTAAGTGTTCTTGAAACTCAAAACTTTCATGAAAAAAAATGCTAAGCAGTTGGATACTCTTCTATGTAGTTAGGTCTTCAGTTGTTTATCCTACAACTGCAAATGTTGCAACCTTTTGACTAAAATCAGCTTGAAAATTTAGTTCTATTAAGAAATGTTAGATCATGGACTTGTTGACTGGACAAAATTTTCCTAGGAATAAACATCAACTGTAACAACCTAAGCTCATTAAAATACTTTTCTCTTATACATTATTACCCATAACAAAAAAAGTCTCTTCACACAATCAGTTATTTCAGAGTCTCGTCATGTGTTAAGGTTTTTAAATGCGCAAAATAACACAACTAAATCTGCTGTTAACTCAGTCCCTGAAGAAATTATAGGAGTTACTAGTCTAACACCAATATACTCCTCAGAATCTTACTGTTTCTTAATTATGAATAACTAAATCAGGAGAAGGCAAAAAAGAAGTTGTTGGTCATGATCTAGGTTAGTAAAATGTGTCATTCTAACATTTCTGCAGAAAACGTTCCAGGCATTTTGAAAGATAATTGCAGGGCCAAAAACTGATGAGAAGATTCAGTTTAATTGGAATAAAAATCCCTAACAGAGAGATTGCATAGAATTTAGGAACATAGAAATCAAGACCAGACAAAATTTTATTTGGGGTACACATCGGCTTTGAAAGCCCAAGCTATTTAAAACGCCCTTTATCTTATACTGATAATTTCGGAATCTGAGGACCCATAACATTTTTCACTTGTTAATAACTCAGTTTCTAAAAAAGTAACAAAAGTTATTAGTTCAATATTACTATACAAATACATTTTCATAATCTTAATTAAATCTGCAGAAAGCAAAAAAGGTGAATGCTCTGAAGATAGTACCCTAGTAAGACTTGTCTTTTAAACATTTGAGCAGTAAATGGGTCGGACATTCATAAAGATTATTGTTCGATCTAAAACTGACGAGAATATTTAAAAAAGGTCAGGACCAACTTCAGCCTAGAGTACAGGAATTTAAAGCAATGGACATCAAGTCCGGAAAAAATTTCTTAGGAAATAGGAATCTCTTCACCCACTGTTAATTCAATTTCCGAGGAAAGTAATTATAGGAGATTAATTGCCTATTTTTTTCAGAATGTTAGTGTTTACTGTAAATAATTAAAATTATGTTCATAGATTTGTCTTTCCAATATTTAAGGACCTATGTGGTAGGCACTGTTAACGTTAATTGCTGGGTCTAACAGCGACGAAGTAATCCGATTCGACTAATTACACGAAAAATCACCTTAAAATAACCAGAGGAGAAACTTTTAAAATAAAAATTTAAGAAAATGGGCATTAAGTTCGAAAAAATTTCCTTTGAAATTGCTTAAAGGAAGGGTACATGCGAGTCACTGTCGATATCAGAGCAAACGCACAAGATTCAACAATTTACTCACCAGATATCACAAGAAACAAATATTTAAAAATTGAAATGACTAGGAAAAAAAAAGTGTGAGAAACTAAATTAATTAATAATTTACAAACATGCCGCAAAGGCCCAAAGGATTCATAAGATAAATGTAGATTTACAAAACGCCTCGTGGCAACAAAAGAAAATTTGGACAAAAAAGGTTGAAATTAATTAAAAAATATCAATTTCAAAGAGAGCTTCGACAAGTTGTGATAAATTAATGAAAATTTAGGAAATGCTTAATTTTGAATACTTTTACGAAAAATATTTAAATGTAACAGGTTCACACAAAGGCTTTCACACAACGTGAAGCACAAAACTCGAACAGAAAAACACACACACGTCTTGTCGGCACCAAGGATCGAGGAATAAGCCTCGAGCATCGAACGGAAAAATTCATCGATCCTTCCATCGATCGCGTAGTCCTGCTCAAAAATTGTTAGCCTTGGTGATAAGTCGGAAGGTCGTTCTAATTAAGAAGAAATCAATACAACTGAACCAAGACCAACACAAACTGAATAGAAACAAATTAAATTTTAGTAACGGGAGTTTTCATAGAAAAAAAAAACGTTACAACAGATAATTAGATGCCCGGGCATAAATACATTTACCTGTTACGGCACAGAAATAATCAGCAATAAAGAAAAGAACAAACCGAAAACAGTACTGGAGAATGGTTACGCATAGGTACCTTATTCTGTTTGGAAGGGGGGGGGAGGGGGGTGAAATTGTTTTGGCCGATCTGTCGTGATGGGATCAATGGTGCCTTTTATTGAACTGTTTAGCCTTTCATTAGCGCTGTGTAACCGCTTGTTGATTCGCGAGATAAATCCGCGCTCTATCATCGCCACCCTCGCTCTTCATTCTCTCTGTTGAATATTCAACAGATGCACCGCAAAAGGGTAGCAACCTGATGGCTGACTAGCATGCAACATGCACACCTATGTACCTACCTATACACGGCCAACCATGCACGTTCGTTCGTTCGCAAAAGAATAACTCGACACATCCGACGCTTCGTTACCAACACGAAACGTCAAAAACTAATCTGGTGCAATTTGTATTAACATTTCATGCCTGTTAAATGCTGCACTTTTGGGAAAACCAACAGCTGCGTGTGTTCTACTTTCATTTTTTTTGTTTTCTCTTTGTAATCTTTGTATTTAATGGGCCTAGTATTTGGAGTGCAATTGGATTGAACGATAAAATTTTATGTGTGTAAAAAATGTAGAACTTGTTACAAAAAAGATGCATATGTACACTACAGTAATAAATTAACTTTATTAACATTAACCAACAACTACAGCATCCCATCAAATATTTTTTAATCACGAAATGATAATTTTTATTACTACTACTACTGCGTTAATTTATGGAATATTTCAGTTTCAGTTAAAGCCCAAATTATTCAACAATGTCCTTTTGATGTTTCAAGAATCTCTTCACGACCTTGTCTTGAGATTACTATACTCTGAATTACTATGCTCAAGGGATCAGAAGTTCAATGGTGATTTTCTTTTAGATTTTATTGAGTTTTCTGGCTATCCCACACGTAATAATAATAACTTCCCAAAGTAATTAACCTATACAAATCTATTTAATTAAAAAAATTAACCTATGTACATAGGGAGAGACGTTACGTTATATTTTTTTCCAGTTATTTCCCAATAATTTTGTAAATCTTAGTGTAATGGATCTCTATAAATGAAACAGAGCGTGGGAAAATTTTAGAAACACTTTAGTCTTTTAAATCTGTTCATTTACAATATAAACAAACCCCAAATTGATAAAAAAGCTGAATCCCTCTTTTAGGTCCCTACTTTAGTACAGAAAAGGATAAATTTTATAGAGTTTTGGTACGCAAGACATCTACAATATAATCACTAATCACCTCATTTCCACGACCTGCATAGCTACTTTTTATTGCAGTAGAGTTTTCCAGTATCACATCAAAATTACAATAAATGATATCTTTATGTCTATGCAGATGTTATAATTACTGAAGTGGTCTGAAAAACGAAACAGTCTGCCTGAAGGTCTGTGGTATTCATTATAACCACTTTTTAATCTTTTATCCTGTCCAGTTGTGTGGATAAAAATGCGCTTTTTTGCAGGTATGAAAAATACATGTATTTAAAGTAGGATAATTACTTTCTTCCATTTAAGGAGTCATCTGCCATGCATCATAAGATGAAAGTTGTTATATTAATATTGCAAAGAACTTTCAGGATTGTCCAAGGAACAATTTGTTCCTAACAAATTACTACAAGACCTGAAATCCACTGTTGATTTTCTTTGAGAAACAAGCTGTTGGAATCAAATAGAAGATGCGGCAATCGATATGGCGGCACCATTGATGTAAGTCATCAAAAATTAAAAGAAAAGATTCAAGAACTTTCAATTAAAATCCCACCAAAATACTGGCAGGCGGTTGTATGTAACCAACAAAAGGCAGGTGTTATAAATAGTTCATCAACGACATGTACTAAGGGTGGTACAAGTTCAAATAATAATAATTCATCATAATAAGTTAGGTATATATATATATACACAGTAAGACAAATAAGCAATTGCTAAACTACTTATACTTAATGTGAATTACTGTCAAATCTAATCTGTTAATACTTATTTAAATAAATAAAAAAATACGTATTACTCCAGGTTATATAGATAGTTACAGTATTAACTTGGATTGCTTATAAGCTAAATGGTGACTTTAAATTTTGCTATAAAATTACTGAAGTCTATAAATAAAAAAAATACCTGAAAGAAGTTTGTATATCGGCCTACTTTGAAATCTAATTTTGGAACAGATAATTTTACCGACAAGAACTAATCATACCATCGCAAAAGAGGCTTCATCTGCTTTAGTTTTTATTTTTTAACGACCAACATTCAATTGTTATGCAATTTATATCATAATCTCCCCTAAGCTAACCCGAATATAATAAGATCCGGTCAGCGGAAGTGTAGCTACAGCCACTTGTACATCAGATCCGTGATTCTATGGCCCATTTAAACACGCCAATAATTTATGACTTTTAATTATAAATTCTGATTATATAAAAACTTCCCAGACATCGGAGATAGCAGCACAATATTTTTTTATAGTAAACCGACCTATGAATTGCAACCACAGGTAATAAAAAATAGAGAACCTATTTTATTCTATTGTATCAGTCTTTAATCGAGGATGACACTTTAAGTGTTAGCTAGGGCATTTTTGCGTGTAATTCTGGACTTTAATATTTATACTTTTTGCTTATTCTATCGGGGTTAAAAAAACCGAGAAATAATAGTCCGATAAAAAATCAGAATACTAACAGTTTATTTTGGATGGAACAAAAACGAACAGAGATAACAAAACACAAAGGCAAAAACACACAAGAATACACGATAAAAAAACTGCTTAACGACCTACAAGACAGAACAAGACTTTCCAAGACTGACTAAGACTGACGACTTGAAAAAAAAAACTTTTGGGTGTTTCATTCCCACCAATATTAATGGGCGGGCTGTCTTGTGCAAAGCCGGAGAGGCCCTCTTCAGCCTCCTTTAGGAATAGTGTAGATGGTTGGGGGAAGAAAGACGAGACGGACGAAATGAAGACAGAAGAGAAATGAAAGACTTTCTGTGGAATATTATACTACCCCAGCATTTGCCTAAATGATCCAAAGAAACCACAGAAAAACTTGGACCAGAGCCCAGGAATCGAACCGATGACCTCCCGAATGCTAAGCAACGATCAAGACCAGGCCTTCTTAAACTATGGGTCGCGACCCCAAATGTAGTAGCGTAGCAAAATTCTGGGGTCGCGAGAGATTTTTTCAAAATGACATGGCTATCTAAGTTGTGTTTTTTGTCAGATATGTGTGAAATTAAGCGATCTCAACTTGTTTCTTCAAGGAAAAAATTGTGATATATTTACTTCGAATGATTAAATTGAAAGTTTTATTAAAAAGACCAATATTTGGAAAAGTAGGGTAGAAAACAAATCGTTCGAAATATTTTCCAGTGTCGACAATTTTATAATCGAGAAAAATTATTGTGAATCTTTTATTGCAAAAATTATTGTAGATCACTTAAAAGCGCTATGCAATTGTTATGCAATAAAAACCAGGCACATCCATCTCATTTTTTTCCCTTAATTTTTCATTTAATACTTACCACCTAACGACTGCGTTCGAATCTATTCGAGCGAACTAAGACGGTCAGAATTCCCTTTTATTTATGTTATTGCAAAAAATTCAATTTTGATGAAAAATAGTGCATATAACTTTTGTAACTATAATTAATACAAATTTACAACTTTTTTACTATGTAAAATCTCCACAATTGTGATAATAGGGAATTGCACAAAAATATTAAGTCCAATTCCCTATTATCACAATTGTGGAGATTTTACCTAGCACCATGGACATGAAACAAAACTTTTTTGTGCAATTTTTAATTTTAGATTTTTGTATGTTCTTTAATGAATTATAAAACTATACTTATATCAAGCTAGCACGACAAAGTTATTTTTCCGATTACTAGTAATAGCTGAATATTAGTGCTAACGCGTTGACAAAATTGAATTAAATAATTTATACAGGGCGTTCAAAATAAAATTCTAAAATTGAAAAACTTCAAACACGAATTACCTCGTTTTTCCAAATGGCACCTACTATTTTTTATTTTTTTAATCGATTCCTTTTTCTATCCTCTTTCGATCTATATGGATACTTCCTATTTTAAGTAATAATTCAAAATTATTCCAAAATTTTCAAATAAAATAGGAAGTATCCATATAGATCGAAAGAGGATAGAAAAAGGAATCGATTAAAAAAATAAAAAATAGTAGGTGCCATTTGGAAAAACGAGGTAATTCGTGTTTGAAGTTTTTCAATTTTAGAATTTTATTTTGAACGCCCTGTATAAATTATTTAATTCAATTTTGTCAAGGCGTTAGCACTAATATTCAGCTATTACTAGTAAACATTTCAACACTCTAAGTCGTATTTTGTGGAAGTTATGATTTTTTATAATTTGGGTTGCGGTAACGATTTTTTTTCTATAAATTAAATTAACTCAGAAACCGATCGTCATAGGTGTACAAGTTTGTTATCAAACTTACCTTAGAATTACACGTTTTATTCGAATTCAGCGTAAAAAATATACCTTTCCTTTTAAAAAACGAAGTAGATGACTTCCGGTATAACCGGATGTAAATCGGACTTGAAAATATTTTTAAAAGAAGCGGCATAAACAATAACCAAATGAGCCCAAGTTTCAGAATTGAATTCCTTCTACTAATTCATATACTTCTAATAGCCCATCAACTTGAAAAACCATGTATGTATATTGTTACCTAATAAATAAATCGTCAAAAAATATAATTAAATATGGAGTCGCCAGGAAACACGCGATCATAAATGGGGTCGTGAATGAAAAAAGTTTAAGAAGCCCTAATCTAGACGACTAAACTATGCTGCTGACTTGAAAAAATGTTTCCTTTTTATATCATTGCTGCACCATCGCCAGGGTGTTGGTGAGGTTTTTTAACCCTCAATGATAGTGGTCAGTCACCCTGATTGCTAATTGCTGCAGGTAAATTTTGCCCTTACTGACATTCCAAGAAAGATAGGTACCGTTGAGCTTAACGTTCGACCCTAATTACCTACTTTTTGAAATATTAATTTTCAACACAATTGCAATACAATAACATTATTCTTTGAAAAATAAATTTAAATAAAATTTTATTTTGTATTGGTTTCCCTTCTTCAAATAGCTAACCTAGACAACCGCTACAATTTTTTATTACTTTTAAAAAACAATAAACCAGACAAAAGTTGAAGCATACATTGGAATAATTAACCATTCCGTAATATTAGTCTGCCTTAACCTCCTCCAATATAAAAACTATTCGTCCCAACAATTAAATAAAAATTTCCCTATTAGTGGAAAAACGCCACATTTCCATTTAATTAAACAGATGTTTAGAAAATAACACTCGAATATTTCCACATTCCAATTCTGTATTGCATCTATTACGAGTGTGTACGTGTAGATATAGACAATGTGTGTGTTACCATATCAATAATCCGAGTAACTGTTTAATCCACGTGAATTTCGTTAGCAATAATCAAACTGAAAAATGTGACATGAAACGTTACTAATTTGTACCATTTCGTCCGATTATCCAAATAATTGTGCTACCGTTCACTGGCAGCGATTATTATTATTAGAGTGCACGCCGTTCCGCTAATCTTATCTGCGAATTAATTATTCACCGACCAAATAAACTTGGTTGGATATCAAACAACGCCATTATCAATGCCGCAGCTTTCAAAGGTAACAACCAATTGCGTTTCGAACAGATAAACGATCTGCATAAAATGGTTCTGGATGGTAAATTGAAGTGGATCGTGGCGGCTTCATTCGACAAATTATATTGACCGAAACGCTGTCCAGATTATCCGGTAATAACGGCCTTAAGATAACCATAAAGCTATTGAATAACGTCATTTGATACGTCAACGGATTCCATAAAGGTTTAAAAAAAATAATAAGATTTAATCGGAAACCTAAATAATAAACGAAGAAGAGGCAAAAATTTAAGTATTCGAAACAATGGCAAAGGTTACTGGAAGGGAGGAAGCTTTTATTTCCATCCCCTTCTAAAGTAATCGACAGCCGCGCATCAATTACGCGAGCGGCCCTTGAATCTTATCTATGTATGTACCTTCCCTTTTTTACTTTAGACACGGCTTTGTTAACGTGACAGAATAGAATAACCTCAATTTGAAATATTTACATTTGCTTTTTGACTTTGTGAGTTTAATTTTTTTGTGTACCAGGTAATGATAGTTTTAGTTTACCCGTAAGCGAAATTGATCAATGGTCAAATCACGATTCGATTAATGGTCCGCCAATCTTCAGAATTTGTTGTTTAATTCTAATACAGGCACACAACTCTATTAAAAGGGAAACATGAATATGTGTACACAGAGAGTTAAATTTTTATCAATTGTAATGTACCTACTGGAATGTTATATCAATTCTCACGAATTACAAGTAGGTATTTCAAAATGGATACCTTTCCAATTTAAAAAAAGGTATGCTCATATCTTTAGTAAATAAAAACACTGTTTAATTTCTACACTTATTTTTTGAAACCTTTACAATAATTGTTTCACTACTTTGTGGCTTCTTCAAAAGGTAACAGTATAACGTAGATAAAACACTATTAGGTACTTTTTTAATAGAATTTATAGATTCTACATTTATTTTTTAAAGTCATAAATTTCCATCAAGTAAATATAGAATCTATCAGTTAGGTATATTAAAGAAGCAACTATTAGTGTTTTATCTACGTTATAGGTACTGTTACCTTTTGAAGAAGCTACAAAGTAGTGAAACAATTGTAAAGGTTTCAATAAATAAGTGTGGAAATAAAAGTGTTTTTATTTACTAAAGTCATTAATTTCCAACAAGTAAATGTAGAATCTATCGACTATAGGCTCTTATATTTAGGTTCAAATAATAGTGGGTACAGTTACTACTCTGGACCTCCTAGGTCCACAGCTCGTGAGATTCTGGATTGCTTTTAGCTATTAACAAATAAATATTTGCAGAACGAATTGCAGTATCCTCAGAAAAAGGATTACATTACACTGAAGCTTCATTAGTTATGTCATCATTCATAATGTTTATTTTGTTAGAAAGGCATCTAGGTTTATACTGAAATATACTCGTCTTGGGAGTTCCAGAAATTCTGTCGTTTTTGAAAATAATTTATAATGAAGAACAAATTAATTAATTTGGTATTCAAATTAATTTTTATAATATAATTTTGTTATAAACACTATGACATCACTTAAAAACACCTTTTTACTATGTTTTGTTACTATGCAAAGCTATGGAACCCAATGTTACCCAGGATATCCAAATATTCTTCTCTTCAAGCCGAAATATATGGAGACAGAAATAATAAAATGACAATGGTCTTACACAATATATTTTTGTTGTTATTGAATTTGAACCGGAACCAGATTCTTTTCGGGATATCAAGGATCTGATATAACCTCATCAAAATCCGAAGGTTGCTTTAATACTAGAGTACTTATTTAAAAATTTATGTGGCGCAGGATAATTCTGAGCCTAAAGAAGAACTATTATTGGAAAATACAACAAAACTTATCAACATTAATATTTATAATTATTACAAAGAAAACTATTATGGCAGCCTGAAATGGATGAATCATAAAAGAGAATAATCAATTTCAACGTATTTTTTGGAAAAAAAGCTCAAATGTGAATTCAGAATTGTTCTGGCGTTTTTGAAATTTCGTTATATATTAATCTTATCAATTCAAAATAGGCTAAATTAGCATTAGTAACTTAAAAAATCTGTAGCTACTTTAAAGTGTTGATAAATTGAAACACCTATCAATACAAGCCCCAAAATGCATTTGTTGGGTTTAATGGTTATAATATCCAGTTGTTATATGTTGTACGTAGTACAACTAAAACATTTTCAATAACATATTGTTACGTACAAAAGTACGTACGTCTCACGTATTTTCCAATACTTTTATTATTTAACTCGATCACAATTTAACAAAAATTTAATAACTATTTCACTTCCGTAATCAGTTTTTCTTCACTTTTCTCTCTTAACTGTCAACTATTACTGTCAAAGACTGTCAAACTCTATATTCTCGAACCTTCTGAAACGCGACGTCGCTAAATTGCAATTTTTGTAGTCGGCGCGTCAAAATGCCTCGTCGGTCTCAATATGTTTCCTGATTTAAATTGAACTAAACTTATATAACCAAATCTTCAAATTTTCACATGCTGGAATATCATTGATATTTCTTAAATGCATTTACTCTAAAGGGGAAGTTCTATGTCCTATCACATCTCGAGAAAGGAAGACGTTCAAATTAAATTAATGGACATTTCCTTAAATACCCAAAAGTTGCTACTAGCGTGGCCTGGAGTTACAAAATAGACTTGCTTGTAAAGTTTTAAGTTAAACAAGTAGATTATTTGTACAAAGAACTTCCTTCCGAAAACTATTAAAGTTGCGTTGTTTTTCACTGATAAAGTTGAAAGAAAACTATTATATTTTTGCTCTTTAAATAATTATGGTTATAAAGACAGCTTAAATGAGCAGTTTGGAAACTTATTTGTTAGTTAAAGTACTTTTGACAGCGTTCGAAGTAAACAGTAAATCGTAGGAGAGGAAAGAAAATTTTCTACTAAATCGAAGCTTAGAGAAAGAAAACAAGCTGATAACAATTCTTCTTTATTCAGCCTAGCAGAGAAAAGCAGTTTACTCCATTGGCGTCAGATGTACACCCTTAAAATTGCAAGACGTCACGTCGACAATCTTTGCAATCTATCAAATGATGTGCAGAACGGTCACAGTTATCACCGAGCACGATGCTCTAGATGAAGACATTTTTTTGTTCTCACTGGCAGACGGTATCGGTTGGGAAAAATGAAAAACTACGAAAAACTTCGATATTAACGATCTAGCGGAGAGGAGAACGCTTGGAAAAAAATTTAGGGCGAATTTCCAATTTTAACTTTTCCGGGAAATTCAGAAAGTACAATAATGGAAGTTGCACGACACGTATCCAAAACTTTACTGTATCTATTTAATTGTTCGATATATGAGAAAAATTTCGAATAGGTTCAATAGTATCTACGGTAGGTACGGATAAAATGGTCCGTAAACAACAAAAATGTTCCAATAAAGGAGCTGTTGTGAATTAATAGCCATTTCGCATTTCAACTAATAAAACTTTAAAAAGGGTTTCGAATAATTGAAATACAATGTCGTGAAACACTTTTTCATTTTATTAACGGCCCTTCTGTTTATTTATTAATCAATCAATCACGTAATCGAATCGGTTACGAATTAAATCGAGAACCTAGTAGATGGAGATTAAGGTAGTGAAGCAGGTTACATTTCTCATTCGACCTAATTTCACGTTTAAATATAGGTATGTACAATAAGTATTGTAACGTTTTTTTTGTTACGAAAACTTAAGTTATTTTAATTCAGTTTGTGTTTGTCTTAGTTAAATTTTATTGATTACTTCTTAATTTAGATCGACCTTCCGTTTTATCACCAAGGTTAACAACCTTTGCGCAGGACTACGCGATCGATGGAAGGGTCGATGAATTTTTCCGGTCGGTGCTCGAGGTTTCTTCCTCGATCCTTGATGCCGACAAGACGTGTGAGTGTGTGTTTTTGTATTCGAGTTTTGTGCTTCATGTTGTGTGAGAGTTTTTGTGAACCACTTTTCTCTTAATATTTTCTGTAAATTTATTCAATATTAAGTATTTCTTTAATTTTCATTAATTCGTTATCTTCAATGCCGACAATATTTTAACATTTAATTGATATTTGTTAGTTTTAGGAAAATTTTTTACCTTTTTTGTGCATCTAATTTGTCAGCCCATCCACACCCTAGTTAGGTTCCCGGCGGACTGTAAAGCTGGGATTACGGGTTGGGGCGAAGACTCCTGGAGGACGCTGAACTAGGCCAGGGGAATATTTTGAAATCTATCGGACCAACCAGATACGAGCCAGTTAAGACCTGCAAGTGGCACTGAATATTTATCAAGGTTGGTCCCCAAAATCCAAGTATTGTTTGGGCCCTCAGAAACCATCACTGCTCTACCCGGAGCATCATCATTTTTTTTCTTTGTTTGACAAAAAGTGGCATCCGAGCTTTCCTTATTTTATTTATTTTTTCATTTTTAATTAACTTATTATAATTGTTTTAACTAGCAATAACTAATAACGTTAAAGTATACATGCAGATATATGCTCATATTGTCATTAATTAAATATTATCAGATTATTATTAACTATTTTATCGTTTTTAGAGTAATTATAATTAACTGCCTGTATTATTCTGGAAACATTCACCGACCAACCCCAAGTGCCTTTTCACGAGAAAGTTGATTAAGTCGTGTGACTACTTATTAAAAGTGTTAATACCATACCATACCATGCCCCATTGTATATTCCTTCAACGCATACCCACGTATATTACATTAATTTATTGTGTCGTGGTAACTACACTTACTATTCCCTCGTCCATTTTCATATCGTACAGTACACACGTACTCAACAATGACCATAACGAATATTTTAGCTAATTAATAACTCTATTTGATTTCGTTCTCGCAAGCGTTTATTTGTATTTGACACTCCGCACTGATTGCACAGGACATAAATTTTACAATATGCAAATGATTATTGGGAAATTTAAAAGCTCATTTACATGTCCTTTTTTTATACGGTTGAGAGTAGAAATAAAGCTAAACGTGTGCACCTCACGCCATCTAACGTCAGAATCACAAAGATGATTAATTTCAACAATTACCTGTGAGTAACGACATTACAAAAGAAAAAATAATTACTAAATAATTTCTCCTCGTGTACAGCTATTTACATTTGGATACATGTGTATCAAGGAAGAGCATGGTTAAATTTCATTAAATGGAAACAACGGTCTCGTACCAGAATGTGGACCAGGCAGTGTACATACATACGTTATTGTCTTTACTAAATGTATATATTGTAAATTCATATCATGCTGGTACACATACGTATATACGTTCGTAAATGTATACCTATATCTTCATACATATATTGCATGTAATAATTGCACACCGCAACAAAGTGCCGTAACAGTCCCTCATATTCATATTACTCCATACATAAAGTGCATATTTCGAGGGATGCATGTACCTACTAACGTCACAAGTATGTAGATCTATATACATATATATATATATGTATACTAGTACATATATGTATGTATGTACACGTGTACGTGAGGGTGTACACATGAACTACTTTTCAACTTCGAAGGTTTGTAAGGGAACACAAAATGTGTACGCGTACGTATGTATGTGCACTTAAGTTTGTATGTGGCTGCTGCTATTTTAATAAAACCGTTAAGTTTTGTTAAAAGGCTTTCATTCATACCGTTTTAATTATATTTCTCGAAACAAATTACGAACTTTTAGATTTTAACCGCATGGTGTGCAGAAACTGTCTACCAGCAGCTGTACATATGGGCATTGGACACCCTTAAAAAAATTGCCGGCACAAAGTAAACGAAATCAAGTGTAGACTCCCTAATAAGAGCTGTTTTATATGGAGCATATTTTCAGAGCGGATTGTAAAATTTATATGCACATGTTTAAATGAGGAGTATGCATAATCAATTTATTGGACTAGCTATGACATAAGTCGAATCCTTACGTCGATATTTTGTTATTTCACAAGGAACGTATAATAAGGGCACATTGTCGCATTACAATAAGGTATTATGGGGAATTTCACATGAAGTGTGTATGGTTAATGTATATGACTAGCTATGACAGCAATAAATTAAGTTTGCTTGTATGATTTTCGCATAGAGCTTATAAGAAGATCGGTTCATCTGAATGTATAAGCAAACAAGAATGAAAAATTACAGATGACGTGCATATTATCAGGTCATATGATTAAATATGACTGCCATAAGTCGAGTTCGTGAGTCATTATAATGAAATTTCAAAGGAAAGTATGATTTTCCCGTGAACCGTATGATCAGGTCGAATCTCCAGAACTTATAAGCAAGCACCACATGTTTATAAAAAAAATTCCACATGAAGTGCGTATGAATAACCTATATCACTATCTATGACAGTCATAAGCCAAATCCGTACGCCAGTATAAATTCATTTCACATAGAGCATATGATTAGGACGGCTTATCGAAACGTATAAGGCGGCATCACAAGGTTTTATGAGAAATTTCATATGAAATGCATACGATCAGTGCAAATGACTAGCTATGACTGTAATAAATTGAGTTCGTTAGTCGATATAGAATCATTTCAGAAGATGATATGATTTTTTCATAGAGTTTTTGAGCAAATCGGACCATCAGAATGTATAAGCAAATATTTTATAAAAAAAAAAAATAAGAAATATCAAATGACGTGGGTAATGTAAGGTCATTAACAATGACAGCTATAAGTCGCGTTCGAGAGCAAGTCGGATCGCCAGGACGTATTATAAGCAAAAATCTCAAGTTAAGGTGTGATATTTCAAATAAAGCGTGTTGTCAGTGTGTATGATAAGCTATGACGGCCATACATCGAGTATTTCACAAGCAGTATTATAAATGACTAGAAGTGACCAAAACATTATTGTCGAGTATATACATGATACATAAGTTGTTGAGGCACTTTCTGTTCGTTTTATTTATTTCATTTGGCAAAATGTTATGGGTATCAAGTGGCCACTATTAATAGTTTTAAATTAGGAGCATATGATGTTCAAATGGAGCGTATGATCATGTCATATCGTTAAAACTTATAAGCAAGTATTAAACGTTGAAATGAGAAAATTTAAATGAAACGTGTAATGTCAGTACGTATGTTAAGCTACGACTGTCATAAGCAGTGGCGGTTTTACTGTAGGTGCATTTGTTCAGTGAACCCCCTTAAAAATTGAACTAGTCACACCATATAATTTTATCCTTTTAATATTTATTATATTATTTATGATTATCGTATAATATACATCTCTTTTACCATTTCATAGTTCATAGTTACAAAACACCAACCCGTAACCCATAGAAAATATTTAAATTTTTGTTGTGTCGCTGACGACTTCACCTAACTTTTTTGGTTCAAGTTTTATTCTGAACATATCACGAGAGCGATACTCCGTTTGATGTCCATGCGTTAGAGAGAGAGGCGTCGGACGCGTGAAATGGAAGATAATATACACTCAACATACAGCGTTTAGGTGCACTGCACGAGAAGCCGAAATCAGCCGGAAAATGTCGTGCTACGTTGGCACGGGTACCCGACAATCTGCCAGGGTTTTGCAACTTCGGTTAGGCCACCTGGTGAAAATGTCCAGTACGAGTCATTTTTAAAGGCTCCGTAAGCTAGTGTTGGTAGAAACCGATAGTAAAAAAATTATGTGCAGAAGCATGTTCAGATTTCAGAGTTCAAAGTCCACTAATTGTAAATGACGCACAATTTATTGCACAATACGTGTTAATTAAAATATTACGTAAATGATGGAGTCGTGTTCGGTAAAATATATTAAAGAAAATTCAAATAATTTTCAAAATCGTTTCGAAATAAAGAAAAGGGGTCCACCTCGCCCAAAACTACAGCTGATATAAGAGCGTACCTTAAAAGATAAAAAGTTCAAACGTGTGTTTAAAGTAGAACAGTATAAAAAAACTTCGTGGTTGTGTGGGTGTAATAAATTAAACGCATTATTTTGCTTTCCGTGCCTGATTTTTGCCGGTAATCCTAATGAAAGTGTTGAGTGGACAAAGACAGGGGTTACGGATTTGTCACATTTGTCGGCAAAACATAGACGAATGGATTTCCTGTATAAGTAAACGTAAGGTTTTTATTTATTGTGTTATTAAATGCCATTAGTATTTGGTTCTCCTAAAAATATTACAAATCTTCGCCTGCGGCGCATTTACAACATCGTGAAATACGCTTCATGTTCTATTACCTACATGTTATTAACTTTGTGAACCCCCTTCGTATTTGACCACGAGCCGCCACTGGTCATAAGTAAGTAGAGTATGTAAGTCGATATAGTCATTTTTTACATGAAGTGTATATGATCGGTGCATATCATTAATTATGACTAAATTTATATGGAATCAATCATTTCACATGAAGCGTATGGTCAAGATGATTCATCAGTATATATAAACACGTACCACGGATTAAATGAGAACAGGAAACTTCTATCATTGCTTAACAGTACTCGTGCATGATTAACTTGTTTTATAGTCATCATACCGGACAGATGTTCTGTAAATCTATAATCTATAGTCTATACTTATATTATAAATGCCAAAGTAACTTACTCTGTATATTAAACAATCACGTCTAAACTAATGAACCGATTTAAATGAAATTTGGTACAGATATAGTGTAGAGCCTGAGAAAGGACATAGGCTTTTTAATGCGAAAAAAGAGCTATAAGGGGTTGAAATAGGGGATAAAAGTTTGTATTAAAATTACGTGATTTTCAAAGCTAGAAGCTTGAAACTTATTTTTTTACGTTTTGATTAGATATAAATACGACATTCGAAGTTTGTAAAAATTTTACCCTAAATGAGGTGAAAATAGGGGATGAAAGTTTTTGTGTGGTGAAGTCAGCAAATAAGCTTACGGCTCAGAAAATAAAAATATAGAAGAAAAAAAATTTTTAATGTAGCCGAAAGTCACTATTCCATGCGGACGAGGTTGCGGGCACATCTAGTATATAATAAAGGTAAATTCATATCATGACCCTTTATTAAAAGGAACTTATTTATAACCGCCTCATTGAAATTCTCAAATTTTACTAGCATCGATAGAGTTGTCAAACGATTTTGGGAAACTAACCGTAGAGCAGGGGTCTTATTCTTTTGTTTCTCCCAGTGCTTTGTCTTTGTCTAACCATTTTGTCTTGATAATTTCAAAAGGGGTAATACACCATTCAAATTTTTGCAGTCTTTTGGAGAGTGTAACGTCGATATTTACAGTCTTTTCTTAATTAAAAAAATAATAGATACTTACTTATATAACAGAAGTGTAGGTCAATAGTACATATGTAGTTACTCTATGAAAACGGAAATACTCAATTTCGTTAGAGGGAATTTATACAATACTTACTGGATTTTGCCATAATTTTAAAACCGTGTACACGATAAAAAAACCCCGGTAACACCTTCAAAGAGTGGAACGTCGATATCGCCAAGATCTCTACACAAACTGTTATTATAAGTGAAAATCCAAGAAATGGCAGAATCGATTTCTATCAAGCATAGCTTAGAACCTTTCTGCGAATGTCGCCTTTCAAGACAAACAAAAGCGCATTGAAATCGATTTATCTACTCTGAAGTTACGATGTCACAGGCAGATATTTCAGGCGTTTTTTAGGCGTTGGCAGTTAAAATATTAAAAAGAAAATAGATCGGGGTAGGTAGCAGTGAATTATAGACCAAGACCAATAGTAGAAAATGGAGACTGTGGGTAGGAAGAAACCTGCTAAAAAAAGTCTCTTCCAAATAGTTACCATCAAAACATTCAATTACATTGATAATGTTTACATTAAAAGTGGATCAACCAAGTGCTCTCAGTGAAAAATTTTAGAGGTAACTTGGGTACCTTTTTTTAGTTGAATGAACTTAGATTTGATGTTATTTATTTAATCGTGCTGAAAAATTGCATGTAAGTACTTCAAGGGTTGGGGAGATTGTGTCTTTCCTTCTCAAGCTTCTTATTTGAAATGTAAATAAAAATTTGGAAATAGACGAGAAGAGGCACCAAGGTTGCCGGATGTAATAATGGAAAACCATGCTAAATTCCTAGGAATAACAATTGATGAGAACATCTCCTGGAAACCATACATGAACGTCCTATCCAAAAAGCCCCTGTGTCCTAAAAAAAAAAATAAGAGCACATGAGTGATGAGGCCACAGTACTAACTGCCTACCATGCTCTGTTTGAATCCCACCTAAGATACGGTTTGATAGTTTGGACCATCACAACTGCCTATTCGAGAAAAAAACCACCTTATGTAGGAAGCAAACTACATAACTATCTATCACAAGAAATAAGAAAGCATCGGGGGAAAGCAGCTGAAGACAGAACTCACCCGCTGACTTCAAACCCGCCCATTCTACACCATCGATGAATTTCTTCACTGGAAGGACCATTACCCATAATATATCTTTACACCATTGTATACCTGACTCTACTACATTTCTCTAAGAAATTGTAAATAAAGCAATAAAAATAAAAAAAAAATCTAAATCTAAAAAATAAACGGTTATTCTCCGTAGTTTTCGAGTGCTAGTTCATAGTGGACTTAACTCATGTCTTTCGGAATTCTAAGATTCTCAAACCGAATTTGAAGACGTATTTACGTCAAAAAGATGTTTCATAACCAGAATTGTTACTTTCGTGTTTTTTTATAGATGTCAGTATGAAACGTAATATTTGTAAAAATATTTCGTGTTCTCCAGTCTGCCCAGAATTCCTTTGGGGAAGTGGTTGACATCGAAAATGACAAATTGGCAGAAGAAATTGTAAGAAACGATACGTGGACAAATAATTAATATAGCTACTCTATTTTGAGAAAACCCCTTTTTTTGAGAATTTGTATATATTATATTATAGAACACGCACCTACTACTTCAGAAAAATACAACTAAGTAAATAAAAGAACTTCTGTGATTCAAAAGATCCTTAATAAAGAATTATTGTACTTATAAAGTGACTTTTATCGCCATAAGTTATACAATAAAAGGCATAAAATTTATTTAAGAATGCAAAACATGTGGAAGTCAAAATGAGTTAAAGCGGCTTTTAAAAAACTTTTTTATTATCGAACTCTTTTGTATAACTTCAATTCATTGACTATATAATTGCGCGGAAAGGCTTTGGAAATAAAAATCGTGAACCAACTTTCAAATTCTCAAAATGTATTTTCAGGTCATGGAAAAATCTTAACTGCTATAAAATATAAGTAGGGAATCTCATAAACTATTTTTTTTCTTTCCAAGTAGAATCAATAATAACGTCAGTTATAACCCTTTTCATATACGACATACATTTACACCTGTCATAAGATTGCTTGTCTAATTATTATTGTTTATTTTAATAAGTAATTCTATATTATAGTAAATATTAAGAAGTACTTTTGTATAACTAGTAATAGAATCTAAAGGTTTCAAATCTACAAGTGATAAGTTCAAAAAGAATTATGAAGCACACCAAATT
This sequence comes from Agrilus mali, assembly GCA_029378335.1. NCBI lineage: Eukaryota > Metazoa > Arthropoda > Insecta > Coleoptera > Buprestidae > Agrilus > Agrilus mali. Next base: position 8,757,825 of record CM055662.1, read on the forward strand.
AATTTAACATAGTAAATTCTTTCTAAAGCAATACATATAACAAATAGATGGTTCGTATTTAATAAATTAACTGAAATATTGTAAAACATAAAATACAGAAGTAGGAAAAAGGGAAATTTTATATACGTATATATTAATTTTCTTATTTATAATTTGTGTTTATTAGATAATAAACGAACTCAACATGCATTATCATAGTGCGAGCATTTAATTATTATAATAACCTGATAACATTGTTTTTACAAAACTATTTTTAATTTAAAATCATTACCACAAAGTAGTTAGAACTAAGGCATTCCCTAACAATACGCCCTCATTAATGAGGCAAGTTGAAACCCTGACAGGGACACGAAGCAACCAAAATTAGAATTTTAGAACATGACGATTTTAATTTCCAGCAAGAGGCTATTTTAATATCTATCATGGTAGTTGTTGAAAGCAAATATTTACATACCTATATTGTACTTTTTTCTGATGCACTTTGGAATAGGTATATGAAAACAATTCTGTCGAAGGAATAAACTAAGAAATTAATTCGAGTAGATCTTAAATAATGTGGAAAATTATTTTCCCAAAATTTTATTGTAATCCAGAGACCTGTATACAGAAAAACGAATGGGAACTCGAGAGCTACAAGGAAGGATTCGTGATTGGCTACAAAATCCATTACTTAATTACGTAAGCTCTATAAGGGGGTAATGAAGTAATGAATGCGGTAAAATCAAACACAATATCATTTACTATAAATCTCGCATCAGATTTTTTAGTTATATAATTGTTATGAGTAATTTAAAAATCATTATATAGTACCTAAGTTCTACCTGAGAGAGGGATAGTTTTGGTCCCACTTCATCTTATCAAACATGACTATGGGGGAGGGATAGGGTTCCAAATAATACTAAAACGTCTGGCGCAATTTATGGACGTCCGCTAAAACTTTTGTATCTAGTGGTGAAATGGTTACGTGGCATGTTTCGTTTTAACCCAATGCTATCTACTAGGAACGGGCAAAACATTTTTTTGTGTATTATTAATATTACTTACATATAATTTATACTAAAATATAGTCTTTTATGCAGTCGAGATATGGGGATGGAAGGAGTATAGAATAGTAGAAAATATTTATAAAAGGTATATAAAATGGGTATTGCGTTTAGAAAGAAGTACCCTAGAGTACATCTTAAGAAGGAAAACAAGATGTGGGGAAATGGTGGAAGATACAAGAAGGAAGGCTGTAAAATATGAAGAAAAATTGGGGAAATTACGGGAAGGGGATCTAAGAATAGAGATATGGAAGAAAAAGATACTGGGGATCGAAAAAAAAAAATAAATATGGTGTGGAAAGGGACGAAGCCTTAACAGAAATGGCAAAAGTAAAGAACAAATAGAAGAGTGGAGAGGAAAGGGATTGAATGTTAGTAGGATGGTGGGGAAAAGATGGAATGAAATAGTAAGAGGTGAGGATTTGAGAAAAATATGGGAATCAAGATATGCAAAAGGTATGAGGGAGTTTATATGGGTAGAATGGCAACGGGATGAGGTGCCAGGATATCTAAGAGAAGGAAAAAGTATAGAGATAATAGCTAGATTCAGAATGGGGAATGAGTGTAATAAGAATAAGTTTTGGATGGAAGAAAGTAAGAGATTATGTAGAATATGTGGAGAGAAGGGTGAATCAATGGAGCATGTATTAGAAGAAGTAACGGGGAAGAATGAGAGGGAGGAACTTGGAAGGATAATAAATGCGGATGGTAGTGGTCTTGCCCTATTGAAACAATTTTTAAAAAAACTGATTATAAGGGAAAAGGAAGGGAAGTGCTTAATTTATATATATAATAATAAACATTGATAGGGTGGAAAATAAATTATGTTTCTTTTATTTTCCTTTAAGTGTGTAGATGTACCTATATAGAACTTTTTTTGTTCAATAAAGCTCTTACTAATATAATTTATACTTAGTAATAAATTCATAATCAACGTAGGTGAGAAGCGGGTATTGCCTTACAATACAAATTTTCGATTAGGCCATCTATCTCAGAAACAATTAAGCATAAAATAGTAGCTACAAATCTACCTATCAACAGAAACATTCCACATCGACACCAAGTTTCTTGTATGGGGTCATATCAACCCACTACGACTTATTGATTAGTACGAACAGTGATTAAATTGGTTTTCCAAAACAGTGCTGCCAGCAAACGAAGAAGCAACTTTTGCGGTTGCATTTAGTCTGAAGGTTAAGTTGAAATACTACAAATAACGTCCTAGTAAATTCTTTTAACCTACGTAGTAGATTCGGGTATTCCCGTACGCACGAACGCCATTATCCTTTCGCTAACAGAATAATAAAAAGCCTTTATTAGCCTTCAAGAATGGGAACTCAATCAGTGTTTACAGAAGAACAGGAAAACAAAATTTGTGAACTTTTATTGTATTCGTCAAAAATGTTTTTAATCTGACCCCTACATCAAGATCCTAGAAAGCTATGTTTGCGAGTTTGCCACTACTGTACAGGTTTGCAGCACTGAAATTTTATCATAGACCATATTTGTAATATTTACTTATTTTCAAGTCGAAGACTCTTTATTCTATTGTATGCTATTGATGCAATTATGTACGTTTTTATAATAAATATATTGCGTTTATCTTTTTTACTTGTACGGTAATCCCGCAATCGAGGGTAATGCCGCACATGAAACGATTTTTGAAATATACATTTTTACGTTGCTCAATCCTATTCAAAAATTTTATTAGAGATAATTTAGGTACTGGACGATGTCTATTGTTGGAGCACGTTCTGGGTAGTGTGGAAAGTTCAATATAAAGATAAAAATAAATATTCCCTGCAGTATAATTGAACCCTCCAGGGTCAGTAACTTTGCCAAAATACCCCGCCTGACCAATGGGTCCGGTTTTCACCCCCAGGTAGAAACTGAGAAACATTTTAACTGTCAGTCCAAAATCAGCATTCAGTAAAATCAGTCGATAGCATTTTTTTATTTTAAACGTACAATCTTTTATTATCATTAATTTAAGTAACACTTCATTTATTCATCTGTAGTATTAGTTTCTTTTTTCTTTGTCATTAAATTATTAAAAGTAACAAGTATTTTCATTAACTCGCATCACTTCGAAATACGCTAGTGCTAAATAGCACTGGAAGTGTAAAACTATGTTACACGATTTTACGTACGACTTTAACATGATACCGATTTTTTTATTTCTGGGCTGCACCTACCCCAAATTTTGAAGCTAAATCTTCACAAGTGTGTGTAATTTATTTTAATGCTTAGGTGTACGCCAATATCTGTCGTTTCCCTACTTAATTTATTTTATTTTTTTCTTTTTAACTTAACGTAAATTACCAAAATCATTTAAGAGATGCCTAGGATTATCGCTATAATTTTTCCTATATATAATTTTTAACAAGATTAATCAACAATAATTGTAATTTTATCGACAGTAGTTCCTTCCGGAATCAAATAAAAATAGAGAAATACATTCTTGGTTACATTTATATAATAATATCTTCGTGGGTAGTCTAATATCAAATTTAGAAGAAATATCTTTGACGTCCTTATATTTAACCCATTCAGATATTATTTTAATAGGAAGTGGAAAAAAATGATCAAAATGTTGTTTTTTTTCTTCTGAAAATTTCAGAATTTTTGACTTTTATACTTGACGTTATGCTAAACTACCTACAAAAATCTAAAAAATATTCTCTAAATGTAGACGGTATAATTATCCTTTTATAGTACAAAAGTACGTGGTCAAGTGGTTAATAACGCTGCTTATTCAACTTATTCTGCTTAAAAATTTTATAAACTCTTATATGCACTAAATAATGCGAATCAAACCCACACTTGACTCATTTAATTGTGCATATGCCTCCTGGTGGAAAAATACTAAAGTCAAAAGTCAAATAAAAATTTGTTGTTCTTCAAAATTTTAAGCAAACGCCTGATTCAATATTAACGGACATAGTGAAAATTTAGCTTATAATATTTATATCATAAACTACAAAATTGGTTTAACAATACAAGGTTTCTTTTTAATTAATTCAATCTTCTTCCTCCGGCCTAAAATATTTTTTCTCGTAACTACTTGATTCCTAGGTAGCTCTCAGTCAATGGAAAATTCTAATTAGATATTTAAATTTCGTCCAAGTTATCAGAATTAGAAAGAGAACTTCTCGATAATGATACAACACCGTAATTAACCTTTTGAATCTTAATAAGGGATATTTCTCTAATTTTCATTTAAAATCTTAAGAATACCGGGAATTCCTTTCACCCACCCTCGAGGAATATTTGACGATCAAATTTCAAGGAAGGGCTTCTAAAATTAACATAAAACAGAATTTATATTTATATATGGTATTTTGAACATTTTTTATCATCCTTGGTTAATACTAGCAACCACTTCTTATATAACACGCCCATGTAGTATATACATGTTTGTGAATAAACACATACGGATAGATTTTTTAGTTTAATTATAAAAATTATTAGGTTACTTTACTTGCTATAATTTATACTTTACTTTTTTCAAAAATTATAAAGAATTTGTACTCCTGATGGTTTTGTCATGCTTTAATCAATAGAGAATTCTAAAATCCTTGAATTTTTATTTTTCAGTAATTTATTGTTTAAAGTTTTACTTCGGCCTAATGAATCTCATAATACGTCCTTAAATCTCAGTACCTAGTTCCTGTTTCAATCAGCTTTAATGATTATAACATTTCGAAGGACATTTTCGTCGTCAATTTTTAATGCCGTCTCTTGACCCACATACTCCACGCGAAACTTAAATCACTTACCTAATAATAATTAACTTTTTATATTGATACAGCCGTTGGAAATGGGCGTAACAGTTTTTTTAACAATTTTAAATAACACACAAATCCATCACTACAACACTTACTTATACTTAGGTATATCAATGTTCTGTTACAAAAATGTTCACAAACTTTAATTAGTCACTTATAATTATTTTTGAAACACCTATTTATAACCACGTTAAAATGTTTAATTAATAAAATCAGTCACAATAATTCGATAGCTATTTATTAATTAATTAAATACCGGAAGCACGTGTTTTTTTGCTGTTGTTATGTAAGAGAAAAAAATGCGAAAATTTTAACTTTCGAACGCTCGAATAAGTCGCACGTACGTCTGGTGTGTCCGGGTAACGTGGTCCCGTTGGAAACTCCGGGAGTAGTAGTGCTGTGAGAAACTCCAGAGGGTGGGGGCTAGAGAAAGCGTAGAAGCGCCGTCTGGCGGCAAACGACATCGATTTTACCCCAGCCCCAAAAAGAAACAGAATTTCTTGCGTTTCATTAAGTTCACTCAAACAACACTACAACTCTTGCTCCTGTTTTCATATCCGATCCTGTTAGTGATAACACGCACACTGATAATGGAAGGGATAAAAGTCAAGAATAGCCGACGACAAAAGCTATGAGGACCGAAAAAGAATGGAACCGTGGATGGCAAACGGCTAATCCTACCACGTAAGTTGTGTTTAATTTATTGCCGTCGTTAAATGACCTGCAAAATTAAACTGACAAACAAATAGCACTTCCGCTCGACGAATTGAGAAGGAAAGGATTCGTTAAAATCTTTTTGAGACTCTTCCCGAAAAGAATGGGCCTATAGTTGAGCCCCCTTTTGTCCATTCGTTTCTAAAGCAGACCTTCAATGTAAAATGAACAAATAGAACGAGACTTAGACAAAATTTAATTAAAACGGCGAGAAATTAGGATTTTGTTAAAGATTGCTTAATTTATTTTACAAGATACATACTACATTAAATATTACTTATCGAATATGGATAACATTTTTTCATGATTTCAAGGTGTCCATTGCAATCTTGCAAGAAGGTTCCCTTTTCCTTCTGGGGTTTAATTTGTCCATTTCGTCAAAAAAAAAAAATGTGAGCCGTCACGGGACGCCTGGCAGATGTGAAACTCAATCTATTAAATCAGTGATTTCAGCAATAATTATATTCGTTGTTGTCTTTGACAGCATTGCTGTGATAAATGGTCGAGGATAACTGAAGTAGGTATGTTACAAAAGTATTGGACATAACATTATCAAGACATCTTATAAATACAGCATCTATTGTTGTTGTATATCTGGTACTAGGTTCTCTTGGATTGTTGTTAATTTGCAATTGAAATTCTTTTTGGAAGAACGTAACTAATGGCATTTATTCATCTTTAGCAAAATTTACATTGAAATCTCCAGCTAAAATCAATGGTAGTTTATCTTTATTGGTTTTAAAAATTATTGAACCTCTGTGATTGTACGGAAATAATTTCTCATGTAAAAATTAAATATAATGTACACAACAATCATAAATTAATTCACTTCCATCTTCTAGTTTACTATAGTAAACGACACCGTCGAACCGAGTGGGAAGAGAATCGCACAGACGCTTGCGCATGACTCGCCACGATCGCCACGCACGCCACGCTCGCCACGCCAACAATCCGGTTTACCCGCGGCTATAGATGTTTCACATCAAAAAGAGACTCTTCTCCAATTTAGTAATTATGCATGGAGGATACAACATTGACCTCCCAATGTTCCCACCTGTTTAGCAAAAGTTAAATGGCATCATTAGCCCATTAGCTCGTTAGAACAGATTAATCAAACATTGAAATTTGGGCATCTCTTAAGTATCAACTGGAAAATGGTCAAGAGAGTTTTGTCCCAAAACTACAATTCTAAAAGAAGTTTAAGGGTCATCTTGAATTAAATGTAGTTTCTGGAACTACCATGTAATTACTTAAATAGTGTATTTATTTAGTGTCATCAGTAAATCTTCTATTCTTTCTTCAGTCCCGATCTGTTTTCAGATTTTTAATGATTCTTCCAATAAATTTGCAATTTGTGATGTGACACATCTATAGGCGCGGGTAAACCGAGTTGTTGGCGTGGCGAGCATGGCGAACGTGGCGAGCGTGGCGAGTCATGCCGCAGTGACGCCTCGCCATGCGCAAGTGCCTGTGCGATTGTCTTCCCACCCGGTTTGACGGTGTCGTTTGCTATAGTAAACTAGAATATGGAAGTAAATTAATTTATGATTGTTGTGTACATTTCACCTAATAAAAAATAAATGATTATTCATTTTTACATGAGAAATTATTTCCGTACAGTCACAGAGGTTCAAAAATTTTTAAAACTAATAAATATAAACTACAATTGATTTTAACTGGAGATTTCAATGTAAATTTTGCAAAAGATGAATCAATGCCATTAATTACGTTCCTCCAAAAAGAATTTTAATTTCAAATTAACAACAATCCAAGAGAACCTACTACCAGATATGCAACAACAATAGATGCTGTATTTATTATCTAGATGTCTTGATAATGTTATGTCCAATAATTTTGTAACATACTTCAGTTATCCTCGACCAATTATCACAGTAATGCTGTCAGAGGCAACCAACATCAAATATAACTATTACTGAAGTCACTGATTAAAAGAATTGAGTTGTCGCAACTTGAAATGAATTTTTGAATTTTTAATTTTCGTATTTTATAAAAATAAATATTTATTAAATAAATAGTCATCATTTTGTGGAAAAAATTCGTAATATTAGATTTTTTCATTATGCCATATTTAGTTCCTGTCGTAATATTGTCTTTCATGCATATTACTTGTGCAAACTCGATTTTTCACATCTGCCAGGCGTCCCGTGACGGCTCACATTTTTTTGACGTAACGCTTTCTAATTTCCTAGTTGGTCTTATTTAAAATTAAACTTCTTATATAGAGCCTAATCTTAAGACATTTGAGTAAATTTCTACTTACATACTACTATCTTGTGACGTGACGTTCCTATTGAAAAGATGCCACATTTATTATCATAAAAAAATTGCTTTGTTATTCAAGAACCATATGCGTGTATTTATTTATCTCAAAACTCCATAAAATAACCTTTGGGTCCAGAAAATACACTTGGATTAAATTCACCATCAGGAAGATTTGGAATTGAACCATGCTCTGCCCATTTTGCAAATATTATAGTGGTCCATATGTTGAAGATTTTGTGAGCAAAAGTTATTCAACTAGTATAAAAATTAAGACACAATTTTGAGACTAACGAGAACATTTAGACAGTTTCCTATTTCCAATAAGTAAAGCAATTCGTATAAGAAAAGGAACATTACAATCCAGAAAACCAATTTAGATTAAATCGAGTTTTAATGTAACATTAAACTTTCAAAGGCAATTCAGTCCCAACTGGAAAAGAACCATATGGGGAGGGTTTTTTGATTAAAAGTTACTCAACTAGTATAAAAATTGAGACATAATTTTGATACTTACCAGAACTTGAATTATTTATTTTAAAGAATTCCACTCTATGTACACGCAGTAACTGATAACATTTTCTACTTTTTACTAAAGAAATGCTAATAAGTAATGCAATTTGTATAACAGTTAAACATTTTGGACGTATTTTTTGAATTGACTGAATCAAGCTCATCTTTTACTTTAATCCATAGAGATTTCTTTGGCGGAGGGTTTCTAAAATACTTCAGCAAATAGTAAAAGATGATAAAAAAAATTCGGCAAGTTTGCATAGTGAATTGGAAAATGATAAGTAGGCATCCAATAGAGGACGAGATAAGCGGAGGTAGAGACATAAAAGATATATGCGTATTTGAATTGCTAACTTTTCCGAAAAAGTAAACCGTATCGATTTCAAGCAAATCAAATGTAAATTTGGATGGTTTGAATAACAACAACACTAAGAAAAAAATTAAATAGTTTTTTTTTCTACTAAATCTATTGTTAAAGTAGTTGTAGGTACTTGTATTACGAATACATATATAACCCGCACAAAAACTAGATAAACCTATGAAGTGAAACGAAAAACATGCATCCAATGCGAAATTATTACAAACATAAACCGTGAATTAATTCACACCTAAAATCAAGCAAAGTAAATGACTGGAAAGGAAGGAAGAGTAAGTTTGGGCGAGATTTAGGTTTAAGTAGGAGATCCAGAAGATCGTTGAGTGATGCAGATCTTCTGGTAACAGTTGTCCCTATCAGAGGGTTTTTGTTGGGCTCCAGCAGTGGCTTAGCTATGAGGTTTTAACAATGAGGAAGAGGACCCAAGAATCTTAATTAAATACAGAAGTTCAGTTTTTATGAACTAAGATTCTACTGGTCACATTCCAGTAATTTCTGCCAAGAAAGATACTGCTTAAGGTAATCTTATTGTATTCATTTCTTGGTTTAATTCAAAAGTGATAGTTTATTGAGGTAGATCCCCCCGAGTTGTTGTGGTTTCCATTCTAACAATTTCCATGAAAGAAGATCATTTTGAGTCAGTTGACAATAGAACGAACAAAATAGCTCAAACCCCAACGCCAAAACACGACACTTTAGTTGTCCGAAGCACTTTTCGGTAACAAAATTACCTTCTACAGGGACTGAAGTGAACTAAACCTAAAAGAGAACTACTCCTAATATATACTGAAAGTTGTTAAGGCTCATTGAACATCGTTCAGCGGCAATGGTGATGATGTTCAATGGACCTTGACAATAACAAAAAATAATTAAACTAGACTAAATAGAGATCCAGGGATAGGACCCTTGTCATTGTTAAGTAAAATTTGGTTATTTTAACAAATGTATAAACTTTCAAAACTATCTAGTAAACAGTTATTGCTAACTTCCTTAACTAATTTAAGATTATCTATTAATATTAATATTATATTCTTCAGTAAGAATATGTTGGGAAACACTAGATTTTTCGGCTCTACCAAACCATGCATGAGCTAAATGCTCCTTGAACCTAGTTTGGATCGAGCGTCTAGTTTGTCCAATATATTTTTTACTACAGTCATTACAGCTAATTTCATATATCCCCCGACTTTTCTAAGAAACGAATTTTATCTTTGGGGTTACCGAGGAGAGTTTGAAGAGAGTTACCACTTGAACTGTAGGCAATGCGAAAACCAAGTTTACGAAAAATGCCTTCGAATCCTCGAGTAAATCTTGGCTCGTATGGCATAGTAATAAACTTGGTCTTACTGGTGTCTGTTTGAAAAGTCGAAGATCTTGAAACAGAATTCTTAAATTTAATTTAATCTTATTAACTAACTTATCAATGATGTTACAATTGTAACCATTGTCAATCGCAATTTTCTTAATTGATTAATTAATTAAAATTAATTAAATGACAAGGGTCCTATCCCTGGATTTAGTCTAGTTTAATTAGTTTATGTTATTTTCAAGGTCCATTGAACATCATCACTATTGCTGCTGAACCATGTTCAATGAACCTTAACAACTATCAGTATATATTAGGATTAGTTCCCTTTTAGTTTTAGTTTACTTCAGTCCCTGAAGAAGGTAACCTTGTTACCGAAAAGTGCTTCGGATAACGGGATAACTGAAGTATCGTGTTTTGGCGTTGGGGTTTGAGCTATTTTGTTCGTTCTACAACAACCAGTCTTCATTCTCAGTTGACAATGCGACAGATGCACTTCTAAAGACTTACTATAACGCCTTTGATGCCAAAAGTTCTCTGTAGAAGTGATATATCGACCCATGAAGAACCAGTCTTGAAACCTTTTAATGTGCTGCATTTTTCACAGACTTACTGACTATTTTCTTTTGGGAACTACCTGTTTTATTTTTTAAAGTAACCAAATGGTTAATATTCAATGAAGAAAAAAGTTAGACTCAGTGACGGTTGAAACAATTATTCCACTGTAATATCTTCAGTTGTGTTTTCTCTTATTGCCATCTTCATAAGCCCTCTAATCTCCAACGAATTATAATAGTCATGTATACGACTTAATATATAATAAAGATTTTTCTCAAAGGATGAACGACTAAAACTTACTAAAATTTTTCTTATGTTTCTCCCATTTCAAATCCAAAGTAGTAACAAGTTTATCGGTCTAGATTAATATAATCAATAGTCCGGTCAAATTAGACCAAAAAATAAGAGTAAAGCTACATAAATTCCCACCAAGCTGAAAATCAGTGAGATTGTTTAAAATATGATTAAAAATAAAATTTGAAAGTTCCCCAATTTTCCCCTGTATGGAAAAAATTTTGTTCAAAGTTAAAGGTCAAGTTTTATCATAAAATTACCCCAGACAAAAATTGTAGATCATAAAATTATCTATAAAATATGTATCTCTAAAATACCCCAAAATAAGCTATGTGACAAATAAATCCCCAAGAACTAGAAAATATTTAGTGCAAATAGAAAAAAGATAGTAGAGGAAAATTTTTCCCCAAAAGAATTCACCTGAAAATATATCCCCAAAAAATACCCCAAAGGAAAAAAATCCCCTATTTTTTGGGGAAAATCCCCTAATCTGGCAACCCTGAGACTAACAGTATTTCATTTATTGGGCACACTGACATAAAGCAGGTATAGGACCCTAGCCACGCATACAATTGAACAGGAGACAGATGTTGTCTCGAGGTTACACTGGCGTATAGAATAAGGGACTGGATTTAATTTAACCTGATATCTCAGAAACGGTGGCTCTTAGGAAAAAAATATTCATACATATTTTATAGATAATTTTATGATCTACAATTATTGTCTGAAGTATTTTTATGATAAAACTTACCGTTTTGCTGAAAATCGCGAGAAACACATTTTTTTGACCTTTGACCTTGAATAAAAAAAATTTTCATACAGGGGAAAGATGGGGAACTTTCAAATTTTATTATTAATCATATTTTAAACGATCTTACTGATTTTCAGCTTGGTGGGAATTTATGTAGCTTCCAATGTCTAAATTGACCGGACTACAAGTGAAGTATTAATTATGTTCTGGAAATACTGAAACTGAAATGATTTCGTTGATAGTGAAACAGAGTTAATTACGAAACTGGAGTTTTTGTAGGTCTTCTCGAGTAATGGCGGCTCTATGTTGTAAACTGCTGGAAGTTAACTAAGCAACAAGAACAGCTATAATTATGGTGCCATTATAATTTGGTTCTCGCCCATTGACAACTAAGACGTGAGTTTAGATGCCAGGCTACATTAAATCAAAATTTAGTTTAATTTTCTCTGTCTTAATCGATATCTGAAGCATGATACGAAAGCTCCCAATGCAATTTCTCATCAGAATTTAGCCCCGAGTTAACGCTGCTAACTTCTTAATTAGACCTTTTACTCAATCTAAGTTCGCAACGTAATCTCAACTTTTTTTGTCACGTTTACTGTTTTTCTGTTTTCTTCTTTTTAAGACAACTAAAACTCATTAAAAGATTAGCTCTATAACTGAAAGCGAGAGAAATAATTATTGTTTCTAATAGAAGTAGGTGGGCGTTTAAATTTAAATTATGGGTACGGGGGACTTGAACCAAAACAGCCAAGTAGGAGTAATAAAACGCGTGTGACGTAGTGTTGTTTAAATTAGCAATGATGGTTTCCTTATGTGAACAATTGCACCACTTTTAAATAAATCAAATCACGTGTTAGTTAGTTGTTCGGACAGATAATGCTCAAACGCTAATTAATGCATTTCGAATAAGCGAAGACGAATCATTGATCCGTTCGGCCATTAATTTTGCATTGAAGGTGAGGATCCTATATGTCAAGCACCTTCGATGCCACATATTACTCGACCACTAGCAAGATGCTCAGTATGCTCATGATATCAAGCGAACTTGTAGCAAAATACAGAGTTAATAATGGCAAAAACTGGTTCTGGACAAACGAGATGTTCCTGGGCTACTTGGGCTTTGCCTTCATCTACAGTTCGTTCCCTTTTATGCTACTATGGCTTAGGAGCTACAGCAACGGGTGAAGGTATTAATATTTAGCAAATAACAGCCCCATTGTTGTAATCTTCTTTTAACAACTTCGAACAATTCATCAGAGAGCACGTAGAGACGAAAGCTCTGGCTCAATACCATCTCGAGTAATTTCATTGAAACCCGAAAAGTAATGCAAATCATTTTTCAAATAAATTTTTTGGATACAAAGAAAAAACAAAACTAAAAAACTTGTTCCTTATATTTGCTCAACAATGTATGATAGAAAATTGAAAGGTATGTGGAAAACTTATGAAATCACCTGTTGAATTTAGCAATATCGAGAAAGGTTTTGAGCCACGAAGAAGGGGTTCAAGTGATTTCGACGTTGCACGAGTGTGTATTATCTAATTTTAGACGTCCAATTCAAACAGCGTCGAAAGAATTCGAAAATTTGAAATTAACGAAAAAGCACCAGACAACAAGAAGTCTCAGATTCGTGTTAACAATAAACTAGCAACTAAAGCGGCAAGACAAACCCCTAACAGCAAAAGGATTGTGTAATAAAACTTCGTTTGCACATTCCAGCCGCCGCTTCGCGTTCTTCTTATTTACGAACGTGACTACGACGGCGACGACGTTAAGCGCCGCATCGGAACGCGCTGTACGATGCAACAACATCAACAACACGAACACCATCACCCACGCACGCCGACACGTCGTTTGGATCGTCCGCTTGCACCTAGAGAGTAGTTGATTTCTTGCAAACAACATTCGAAATTACAATTCGCTTCATACGTAATTTGCAACGACAAATATAATTAAATCGAGTTGGAAAGTTTTGAATGACACAAAATAAAATATCTGCTGACACATCGCACTTGTATAGAATGTAATGTAGATTGCGACGTTTCTAACGAAACGTATTTACTGGCTACCGGTTCAACTTGCCAGTGCCACCTATGAGATTTGCAGGGATGTTTCCCTCATTTAAAAGAACTTTAACAAACATTTATTAGTGGATTTGTATCCAATGTGTGAAGTATATATGTTTTTAATTTGTAATAATCTCGTGTTTCTTTCTTTAACAACCATCATCCACCCAATCCATTATTTCTAGAGAAAGCTAAAGACGACTGGGTTCCCTAACTGTCTGTCAAGAGGATTTTTTCCCTATCGGTGGTCACTTTTTTAGCCTCGTGTTCTCCTCTTTAATAACTACCATACACCCGTTCTCTACCACTTTTACGCATCTAACCTATGATTACTAAAAGGAAGTTGAGGGCATTCGTCACGATTTGTCTTCGTCACGTCAACCTCATCTTCCTCTCTTTAACCAGAACCTTCCACCAATTCCTATAACTTATTGAGGAAGCAGAAGAGAACTTTCCTCCTTATTTGCCTTCAACTCGATGACCTCGATTCCTCTCTTCAATCGAATCATTTTTTTGCCTATCTACTTTAACATAATCAGTTTCGTGTCTCTCTCATCCACTCAATACCAAATTTCCCAGAGAAAGCTAATGCGGGCATTTTTTCTTATCCGTCAACCTCTTTTTTACCGCAAGCTTCCATCTGTTCCTATTATTTATAGAGGAGACTTTACCCCGTACCTATCTTCATCTCGATAACATCAAGTTCCTCTCTTCAATTAGCACTAGGTATTCATCTATTGTTACAATTTCTAGAGAAATCTGAAGAACTTTTTTCCTATCTGCTTTCGCGTTATCAGTTTCGTGTCTCTCTTATTAACAACCATCATCCACTCAATACCACAATTCTTAGAGAAAGCTAAAGCTGGCATTTTTCTTTATAAGCGTTCACCTCATCATCCACCCATTCCTACGATATATAGTGGAAACTGAAGAGGATTCTTCTTCCTATCCGTGGTTGTTCCCCATAATTCTTAGATCTAGCATATCAGTCCTTATCTGTAATTACCTCGTCAGCTTCTTGTTTATGTTTTTAACCATAACCTTCCACCCATTTCTACGATATATAGAGGAATCAGAAGAAAACTTTCCCTCTTATGTCTTCATCTCGATAACCTCGAGTTCCACTCTTGAATCAACACCATTCTCCTGTTCCTACAATTTCCAAAGTAACCTGAAGAATACTTTTCCCTTTCTGATTTCACGTCGTTAGCCTCGCGTTTAGCTATTTAAAGGCCATATTCCACCCATTCCTGCGATTCCTAAGGGAATCTGAAGAGTTACTGTAGCAAACTGAAGAAGACATTCCTCCTTATCTGTCTTCAGCTTCATGTTATTCTCTTTAATCCACCCATTGCTACGATTCCTAGAACCCTAAAAGGACTTTCCTTCTTACCCGTCTTCATCTCGGTAACCTCAAGTTTCTTTCTTCAACCACAACCATATGCCAATTCTTAGAATTCCTATAGGATTCTAATAAAGATTTTTTTCCCTTTGACCACCATAACGTACATGTCAATAACATACAGCGTCTTTCATGATAAAGATGTTTTATTCTTTCCTTTGTGCGCTTTCAAAATATTTATTGAAGTACTTATGAAGCGCTAATTAGGACCGCTTTGGTGATGTTTCGTACTCTAAGCTTCACACACTAAGCACATTTTAATTAGGCCATGGCACGTGTTAATATTTTTTTAATTGCCCTAAGCCTTTGATAAACAAACTTTTTCCTTATCCTATTGAGTTGTCTTATGGATTCTGCCTTTGACTTCTATCTGCCTTTTGATACAAAACTTAAGCGGATAGTATTTTACGTATTGTGACGTGTTCGGTCACAGAAAACACAATTAACAAAACAAATCAACGAATTTATTTAAGTACTAAAGTTAATTTGATTACACTACAGTTATAAACAATTCTGCACAATTTATTTCACTAAAAGTCACTTTTTAATCGCCGTTCCGGTAGACACTATCTATCCCTCTCTTTGACACTATCGCCTCTATGACACTATCGCCTCTATGGTTCGTCTGTATCGCCTATCGATCGCTTTGCATCAGCTGTTACTGTCAACTGTCAACTAACTCGGTGTGAGTGTCTCGCCCGCTTTTATAGTCTTCTCAGCCTTTTTCTAGGGTATTCTACAGCCGTCTAGTATTCCAATTGTTTTCCCATTGATCTTTGCTGGTGTTTTCTAGATGTTTCAGGAAAGCCGAGAATATTCCTTATGTAATCAGGGAAGATGTTCATTAATTATGCTCACACCAACTTAATTGGCAAGTACTCGTAACACTGCCCCCTTCTTAGAATTGATCGTCCCGATCAATGTCTTGACCTTTGTAGGGCGCCAGGCGGTCCAAGTGTACAACTTTCATCTTGGCCTTTGGTCCTCTCTGAATACGGTAGACCACGTCATTCAGCCTTCTGACCACAGTGTAAGGTCCTTCCCAGGCTCGCTGTAGCTTCGGTGAGCGTCCTTTCCGACGGACAGGATTGTAAAGCCACACCTGGTCCCCCTCTCTGAATCCTGTGCTGTTGGCTCTCCGGTCGTACCTGGTCTTCATGCGGTCACTTCCTACTTGGATTTTGTTACGAACGGCTCTATGGATGGTATCGAGTCGTTCCTCTAGCTGCTGTGCGTAGTCGGTAGCCGAAGGTCGCCGATCTTCTGGGTGTCCAAACCGGATGTCCATCGGTAACTTCAGCTCTCTTCCAAATAAAATGCTGGCTGGTGTTCTGCCGGTGGTCTCATGAACCGCACTTCGATAGGCCAACAGGAACAAAGGTATGTGCTGGTCCCAGTCTGTCTGGTGATCGTTGACAACCATTTTCAAATTGGTTTCCAGCGTCGCGTTAAACCGTTCGACCATTCCGTCAGATTGTGGATGTAATGGAGTGGTCCTAGTTTTCTGTACTCCTAGCAGCTCACAGACTTCCCGGAATACCTTGGATTCGAAGTTCCGTCCCTGGTCAGAGTGGATCTCCATCGGAACTCCATACCGACTGATCCATTGGTTCACCAGCATTCCAGCGACCGTAGTAGCTTCTTGGTTTGGGATTGCGTACACTTCGGGCCATTTGCTAAAATAGTCCATCACTGCCAAGATGTACTTATTGCCAGCAGCTGTTGTTGGGAATGGTCCTGCTACGTCCAGAGCTATTCTCTCAAATGGGGCACCAACATTGTACTGCTTCATTCGCCCTCGGCTTCGAGTCTGAGGTCCCTTGGCTGACGCACACGTTGGACACTTCCTACACCAATTTTCGACGTCTCTTCTACACTTTAGCCAATAAAATCGCTCTCGCACCTTCTCCAACGTCTTTGTTACTCCGAAGTGTCCTCTACCAACACCTCCATGGACTTCTGTCAGCACCTCATTGACTCTGTTCTTCGGGAGAACTACTTGATGTCGAATTTTAGTTCCGTCAGGGTTTTCCCACACTCTTTTTAGTACCCCATTCTCGACGATGAGCGAATCCCATAAGGCCCAATAGCTCTTCGTGATGGTACTCGTACTACTAACATCTGCCCAGGTAGGTCGTGCTGTTCCTGCCTTTTTCCACCACAGTATCGGTTTAATGTCTTCGTCGTTATCTTGGTCTTTCGCCAGGTCTTCGTTCTGCCAGTGTTCTTCAGGTTCCACCATCGCCTGACAGATCCGTGCCAAGTTGACTGGTTCCTTCTTTTCGGCGGCCATGCAATGTTTGCAGTTCTTCGAGCATGGTCTTCGCGAGAGGGCATCAGCGTTACCATGTTGTTTTCCAGCACGATGCTCGATGCCGAAGTCGTATACTTGTAGCCGCTGTTGATCCGCACGGCGTTCCTCGGCCGGGTAGTTTCGCTCTAGATGTCGGTGCTTTCCACTTTCCCAGTACCTTGGTCTTCCTTTGTTTTGTTCACAGTCTCGGGAAAAATGACCGACCTTCCCACATTGCCAACATCTGGCCGATTCTCTTCTGTCATCGATTGTAGTCCTTTTCACAGTTTCGACGCATTCGTGGCGTTTAGGGCAGTCTAGCTGTAAATGTCCGCGCTTTCCACATTCCCAGCACCTTGGTCTCCCTTTATTTTGGCCACAGTCTCGGGAAAAGTGACCGACCTTCCCGCATTCCCAACATTTGGCCGATTCTCTCTTGTCGTTGATGGTAGTCTTCTTGACAGTTTCGACGCATTCTTTAATCAGCCTCGTAACTTCATTCTTGTATTCGTTGTCTTCAACAGCTGTTTGGCGTACACGCACGTGGCCCTTGGAAGCTTGTTTTGCAGCTTCGAATTCTAAGGCGTGCGCCAGTGCGTCACTCGCAGTCTTATGGCGGGCCAAACGGAGAACTTGCTGTAAGTCGGTGTCCCTCACGCCATCGACGAATGTTTGGACTGCTAGTTGGTCTGCGAAGTCCTGCGGAGCGGTAGGATAGGCCAATCTAACTAGACGTTCCACATCGGCCTCGAACTCCTGTAGATTTTCTGATGTCTTCTGATTGCGACACTTGAGTTGGGTTTGGTACACTTGTTGCAAATGTTTGTCGCCATATCTCATTTCAAGTCGCTCTAACAGCGCAGAGAAGTCCCGTTGTTGGCGCTCTGGAATACCTTGAAGGACGTCCAATGCTTCTCCTCGCAGAGCTATGACCAGCGCCGTTGCTTTCTCAAAATCGTTCCAGTTGTTTGCTTCTGCCGCTGCCTCGAACTGTCGTTTGTATACAGACCAGCAAACTTTTCCGTCGAAAGTCGGTGGTTTAATTCTAATCGTCTTCGCAGTGTCTTCGGACTTTACTTCACTTGCCGGTTTTGTGTTCTCGAATTTCTGTCTCATCTTTTCTATTTCCTTTTGTACTTCTTCTTTCAACTCATCTCTTAGCTTCTCTTGTGTCGTCTCCAATTCTTGTCGTACTTCCTTTAATTCTTCTTGCACTTCTACTCTGACTTCCTTTAACTCTTCTTGCACTTCGGTTCTGACTTCCTTCAGCTTTACCCTCAATTCTTCTTGCATCGCTTCCATCTTTTCTTGTCCAGCTTCTATTTTATTCTTCAATTCTTCTTGTGCCAATTTCATTTCGTCCTGTCCAGCTTCCATTTTATTTTTCAATTCTTCCTGTCCACATTCCATTCTTTCTTGTCCAGCTTCCATTTTATTCTTCATTTCTTCCTGGCCTGCCTTCACTTCTTCCTTCATTTCTTCCTGGCCTGCCTTCATTGCCTTCATCATTTCCATTAAAGCCCTTATTTGTTCTTCCATTATTGCTGATTGTTTTCTTGTTACTGGCATAAGGCTTCAAAATTCTTCTTCTCTTCGGACCTCTTCTACGATATGTCGCTCTAACTTTCTTCGGGAATCTTCAATTCCCTTACTATCCCACTCCTGACACCAAATGTGACGTGTTCGGTCACAGAAAACACAATTAACAAAACAAATCAACGAATTTATTTAAGTACTAAAGTTAATTTGATTACACTACAGTTATAAACAATTCTGCACAATTTATTTCACTAAAAGTCACTTTTTAATCGCCGTTCCGGTAGACACTATCTATCCCTCTCTTTGACACTATCGCCTCTATGACACTATCGCCTCTATGGTTCGCCTGTATCGCCTATCGATCGCTTTGCATCAGCTGTTACTGTCAACTGTCAACTAACTCGGTGTGAGTGTCTCGTCCGCTTTTATAGTCTTCTCAGCCTTTTTCTAGGGTATTCTACAGCCGTCTAGTATTCCAATTGTTTTCCCATTGATCTTTGCTGGTGTTTTCTAGATGTTTCAGGAAAGCCGAGAATATTCCTTATGTAATCAGGGAAGATGTTCATTAATTATGCTCACACCAACTTAATTGGCAAGTACTCGTAACAGTATTTATTTTCCTGCTTAAATTTCCTGTCAAACCGAGAAAAAATCGTGCAACTTTTTTTAAGTGGAAGCAGCTGGTGTTTTCTTTTTTTTTTTGAAGCCCCCGATGCTTTGTATATTTTCATGTTAGTATTGATGAACCGTAATTTTTCAATTTATGGCCGACACAAGCAAAGCAGACAGAAAACGGCTTTATTGGAGTATATTTCACGTCTAGCAGCAGCAGAGGTATTTAAACGAAATTTATGTTTTTCTTGAATTGCTCCTCGAATTTGCCTTCTAAAGAAATAAATAAATGAAAACACGCAAAATAGGACGGCCCCTTGCTGCTTTATCGTATACTCCCTAATGCTGACAAAAACCTCCAAATTTATGGTACAGACAATAAGTAATCTCCCACCATGTGAAGTATTTTCTTTTCAAAAATAAACAAATTACTGTTGAAAAATATCTATCTTCGTACGTGTTGTCCAATATTTTAAATACAAAACTTCAATGATATTAAAAGAACTCCACAGACTCATGGACCCCAAGGTGGGGAAGGACAAGGCCAATTTAATTATCATGTGGCACAATTCTACATAGGCTTTTTCAGAGTTCACAAAATTTATTCTACAGTCTCTTGAAGATTTCTTCCTGAAAACTATCAGTTGAGCTACTACAGCGAGGGAATAGAGGGAATGGTATAAAAATTTTGAAAAAGGTTAAATTTGGCATTCGATGCTCTTGGTCTTTATTTTTACAATCCCTAACGATTTCTTCTTAAAACTTTTCTCTTAAGTTACTTCAAAGAACAATGGAAGAGGTGATGCCAAAAGGAAACTTGAAAGCACTGCAATAGAGTCTGCAGTGAATTCAATTTATCTGTCAGAGAAGTTTTGTCCTTGATCATAAGGGACATCCTTACTTCCCATTCGATGTAGAGACATAATTAGAATCTTGCTCTTGTTCTTTTATATTTGGTTTGGTTGTGGGAGCATAGTTAAGTCTTAGTTTTGATATTGGTCTTGTTCTTGTAGTGTTGGTCTTGATCGTGCGACTATGACCGTGTGCTGATCTTGATGTTGGTCTTAGTTTTGCTTGTTTTACTTAGTATTGGCCTTGATATTGATATTGCAGTGGGGACAGTCCATTTAGTCTTCGTACTTCGATGAAGCACATATCGCTGTATGTAAACTCGCCCCGTATTATAATAAAAGAAACATTAAATCAGAAACTTCAACGATAGGGACAATTAATAATGATTTTCACCTAATTTTAAATTTTATTTAGTTTAAAAAAGATCGTGCAACTTTTAGCAAATACTTTTCATAATTGGTGAGACACTCTTAAAGGAAAGCGGACAAATAAAAGAAACACTTTTAATATTTTTTAATTTTCAATTTTAATAAAAGAAACACAAGAAAGGAATACATATTTATTCTATAAACTTAATTAGTCAATGTTTCGTTTATTATTATTATTATTATAAATATTTTAATATCAATAATGGCTGAGCTGAATACCTCGAAATATTTATTTATTTATTTATTATTTACAGATTGATGTGCGTTTACAACTTTAATTATTTAATTTAATTACTTACTAAAATCAGTATTCTGAGGAAGAAGTGATTGTAGAAATAACAATACTGGGTACTAAATTAACTCCATTCAAATAATATTACATATTTAAAATACAAAATGGGAATTCTGCTTCATTTAAAGTTCATTACCACTATTCGTGTAAGTAAATATTACTAATACCATTAAGGCACCCTGGGGCGAGTTTACTTGTACAATACGGGCCCGATTTGAAACACTGTACAACACCAAGCGGTAAAATGCATCTTTTTCCTTCTGAATGCGCTTTCTTTCTATCTTTTGCTCCGTTCGCTCGAAGTCTGAGGGGCCACCTTATTTCTGTTGACCTGTACTTCTTAGTCGTACTACATGTACCAGACAGAAAAAGGCAAAACTTTAAAACCAAAACAGTATCAGACTGAAAGATCAAAACTATTTTTTGCTAACCATTTTCCCAGACTTTTGAATTCCACAAATATTTTCAATTTTTAGTAATAATTAAACGTTTTGCAGTTCTCTGCTTTTCTTAGCTTCATGTGTTTGGTAATACATTGAAGATGTTAACGGAGTGGATCAAACTTTATTCGGCTTCTTTATCCTGTTACCTCTTATTTTTACATTAGTATCGATAACGTATGTAAATTTTATTGAAAGCCTTTCGTTTTTAATAAAATTTACATTGTAATATAAATATAACGTAATCTGAATAGTATAAAGGCTAATTGCTTGGTGAAACATTTTTAAAAATGTTAACGAATTAAAATAAAACACTTGGTTTTTGTTTCACTTTTTTATTTTGAGAAAAACTCGACATGTTTCGGCTATAATGCCATTTTCAAAGAGTTGATAGTAACTAACAAAATATCAATAAACATCCCTTTTAAATATTTTGGTCTATGTAGGAAGAAGTCGATAACATTATTTTGAACTACCTGTGACCGCTTTTAATAGAGGGGAAAACCCAAAGTCTACCTGGTCATTTAATAAATTCTTGTTATTATTACATGCTCTGGTTATTTCTAAAATTTCCAATAAGTCTAATCTTTTGCTTTTATTTTCAATATGTATTAATTTGAAATTATCTATGTCTAAAGTGTAGTTATTCTGCAAAAAATGGTTTACGAGACTTGCGTTTTTTTAATTTTGTGATGTAGATTTTTGATGTTCAATTAAACGTTTTTTAATAGCACGGCCTGTTTGACCCAAGTATATATAATCGCAGCCTTTACATTTAATCTCATATACACCACTTTTTTCTGGTTTTCTCGTCTTTCCTTGTTGTTTACCAATAGAGAAAACTGAAAAAAAGATCTAAACTGTGACGATTCATACCTGAAATTACAATTTAGGTATAAGAACGCCCCATTGTTATATGAAAAGCCTTAAGGTTGTTGTTCATCGAAACACTTCACGTCCATAACTCATTAACATTTTCCCTGCAATAAATTCGTTTAACTTTTCGAAACGTTTTAATTTATAAGTCTGCCCCACTTTTATTTCCCTTATATTAAGTTGGATCTTAAATCACTAAATGCAGTCCATAAAACGACAATAAAATCTTCAAGCTCATTAAAATCCGCTTACTTATTTATTTATCCTAGCTCGCCTACGACCGAAACGCCGCCCTTGCTAAAAGACCTGTCACCTGACAGACATAAAATAAATCATGGGCACGGTTTTGCATCAAACAATTGTTTTCGTGTGTAAATAAAAGTCTGGAACTAACCCGTTAATGGTCGTACGTAGCTTCAAATATATCGAGCTCAACCCCATGCAAAGCAGGAAGCGCCGGAAAGAGCATTTTCTGCTCCGGCGCGTGTAATTGGAAGAAATTTCTCAAAGATTCTGTCAGAGGGAGAGAGCAGACGACGCTGCTGAGTTTTATGGAAGGATGCAAGCGACAGAAAGCACTTCTTTCGTGAGTGTAGTGAAAACCGCGGAAATAATTTTCTTTGAGCCAAGGAAAGAGCGAGTTGACGAACGCTGCTGGCGACGTGACGTGGCGATTTTTACTGCCTTACCGGGGTGGTACTACTACATATACCAAGTGAGCGTAATGAAAGAAGACAAAACTACTGTAAATATTTTCGTCGCAATAAAAATTTAAGCGAATTCTTTAAATGACAAGAAGGTTCCTTTTACGACTCATAAACGGAAAGCTGGGGAAGAGGATGGTTTAAACAAACTAAATGTCAATGGTGTTGGAACAAACGTTTGAGTATTTTAACGACTTGAGATTATTGGCTATGGTACATGCTACCATTAAGAACAAAATCAAAACCCTATCTTGGAAATGGCGCTAAAGTTTTATTTAATATCAAATGACCAATGACATAAAATGTATATTCTAGTAATTGAGCAGCCAAAATTTGTTTTAATGATATGTAGTTGTGGTCTCTATCAATGGGACCAAGATGGCCATCGTATGATGGGTACCAAAATCAACATATAACACAGAATCACTTTTCAAGATTTTTGACAAAACCAGGGGCAGACTAGGAGGGTCTTGATTGTTAAAAATAAAAAGTTTTTTGTCGAATGGTTTCCGGACTGATTCCCACGTTGTTGATTTATTCGTTTTGACGTTTCGGTAGTCCTCTCGCTCTCTTCTTCAGAAGGTCTGAAAGTTTTGATAACCTCTTCAATGCGATCAATAAAATTGATACATTTTTGTCATAGATTCGGTCTTTCTGGTAAGATATAAAGTGGGGTCTCAATTAAAAATTACACTTTCTTTAGAAAAGTCAAAACAAAGATAAAAAGTTGAAATCACGGCTGAAGATCTTCATCAGAATAAAGACCAAACTAGTAAGGCCACGATTGTTTAAACTAAAAATTAAATTGATGATATTAGATTTGCTCTTTTGGCGATAAGGCCAAGATGAAAGTCAAAGCTAAGAGAAAACGTTGAAATCATATCTAAAGGGTTTGATTAAAGTCAAGTGCAAAATAAAAGGGTCTTGATTATTAAAACTAAAAATTTGTTTTGATGACCAATTATTATCGGTGACAGTCAAGTTCAAGATCACTCTTGCTATCTGAAACTTACAATCTAAATAAAAGAGAAGAATATTCCTGAAAATCTTGACCAAAACCAAGAACAGATTGATGGTCAAAGAAATAGATAGAGTTTTGATTTTCGATTGGCGTTTTTGGTAAGCGTAAGATAACTCTTGCTTCCTAAAAGTCAAAATCTATTTAAAAAAGGAGATTATTAACAAAATCTTAATTATCAAAGTTAATAATTGCTTTCAATCAATGTAATATTACCTAGAAAGACACTTGCAAATTCAAATTAAACAGTCATTTCTGAAAATCTTAACCAAAACCAAACCGAAACTGTCTGGATCATTGAAACTAAAAATTGTAAATATTGTTTTTTTGATAGGAGTCGAAAAAATTTGGTGGCCAGGGCCCTTCCTCTATGAAATAAAAATCAAGGTAGAAAACGAAATTTGGCGATTTTGAACAAAATCACTATTGTTTAAAATACTCAATATACATCTGTGCAGTACTTTCTAGAACCTTGCCAACCCTTGTAACCCCCACTCTTAATATTTATTTCTTCCCCTTATCGAGTAGACCATTAGAACGACCCAATGGTACCATTTGAGTATTCATATTAACTATGTAGCAAGACTATAATTTAACTATAAAAAGTACTTGAGGTATCAGAAACTGTAATTTGTTTTGTCCAGTAATCAATAATATACGTATACATATACATGGTGTGACTGACACAAAATACAATAAAAAAGTCTAATAATATTTAACAATCCAATGACAATTTAACATATCTATTAGTCATCTTCAAAAATTTCAAACTAAAACTATTTTGAATACGGCCCTGTAAGGTAACTTACAGGTCTGTTAATGTGGTCCGGTGAAAATCGATACACTGACTGGCATTTCTCATATTCTTTTTTTCTCAAAGCTGGAACTATTTGTAGATCGCCAGGGCCGGCGTAAAACTATCACAATTAAAAATAGATTTTTTTGCTTCAAAACTCAAAAATGATACAATATTTTATATTAAAATGTCTACAAGGATCCATAGTTTCAATTTCAGTCATTATACGTGTCACACCCTGTATATGTATCTTGTACTTTGAAGTGACAACTCGAAATCTTGATTACTAACGCAAGGCTCAGTTTAGATTTAAACTTACAAGTCTCTAAACATATCAAAGATGATCTCTGTTGTTCTAATATCCTGGTCCACGTTGATTAAGTTGTCGACTGGTTCCAATCAACTAATTCTAGTTATCTTCATTTTTAAATTAGTATTATTTACTAAGAATATAGCAAGAATAATGTATGAAAGGATGTTTTATTGTTGAAAGGTTCATAACTCAGTGTCATTATCCATTAAAGATCGCGCTTGTTGGCTAAGTCGAACATATAACGCGGTTCATAAAGCAACAGGATTGTAGCCATAAAGTCCCAGTAGAGATCTCGCTGCTATTTTAATTAATATCTTTATAAACAGCCTGGTGTTGAACTATCGCGGTTCGCCGGACAAATCCCACACACGCGGGTTTATGGGCAATTTGCAGGGTTAGATTAAATTATCTTCACTTGGTTGTTGTTCGGGCAACAGGGCTTACCATCCTTACTTACATTATGTTACGTAAACCATACCGAACAACATACTTTTATGTTTAAACAAAGCACTTACTTATATCTTATTTCTCTTCAGTTTGTCATCAAGTAAATAGGGGATGCAATTAGTCAATTTGAACAAAACCATCGGAATTTCGAATGTATCAATTAATTAACACATCTCATCAGCACGCATAGGCTGTTTTGATTTTTACGAACAATTTAGCAAAAGTTATAATCAATTTATTTTTTTGTTGATTATGTGGGGAACGTAATAGATGCCAGAGAAACTAGAGTATTAGAGTAAGTGAGAACATTTAGTCGCTTTGCCACCATAGTTCCTTTTTGGACTCATTTCTGGCCTAATTGTGATCTCCATTATCTGACCTGATGTAGACCAACAGTTTATAATTTAAATCATGAGTGGTTTTGAATATATTTGCAAATCGAAAACGAGTCGTGATTGATTTAGAACTTCTGGGAAAAAATTTTAGCGGACCTGCATAACTTCTGCGAGTGGTTAAATGTCAACTTTAATAAATAAAGGTAGTGGCACGTAATGAACTTTTGGGAATTGACCCTGCCAAAGGCAGTCGCGTTACTGAAATGAGCTGCGTAGAAAGGTTTAAAGTTGGAGATTGAACAGGAAAATATTAGTACTATACTCGACGCGGAGTAATCGTAAATCGGGGGCATGTCTAACTTTCGGGAATGAAGCAGGAAAAGTTGAAGATAATAGAATATTGAACAGGGCCAACATCAAAGTGCTGTAATTACTTTGAGCGCTCGACAGTTAGAAATAGATGCCAGCCAGCATGAGAAAAGGGAAAATTTAATGAAGATGCGCGTTCGAGAGCGACTTCATGGAATGGAGATAGGATGACGCCTAGGACGACGTGGCTCACTCGATGGATGGAATAATTTTGCTGAATAAACGATGCGATAGCGAAGGGGGAAATATGTCGCCAGTTATGGTGGCGAGATATTATAGAAATGGAAACAGAAATCAGAATGGCAAACCAAATCACTCGCTCACGTTTCAAATTTATTCGTCACATTCTTGATCTAATAGAATTCAATAATCAAAACACTTCCTTGCCTTCTAGTCCCCAATACTAATAAATATTCCATATAACAGAACGATGTCTGAATATTGAAAATTTCAATAAATTATTTCAGTTGAAATAAAATTAATGAACAATAAATTCTTAACAAATATTGTAATTAGCAGAAACTATTCGTATATCGATTGCATACTAAATATTCGATTCACCAGTCTTTTAATACGAATACTAAACTACATACGTTCTTATGGTACAGTTTATGTCGTCAAGTGTTTTCAAAGAAGGCGGTTGTACTCTTCTGTAATGATAGGGCTACCGAAAGGGTCAAGAACTTACCGATCCTAATTGTGTTGCCTTGAAAATCAAGACAATATAAATAAAAAACTTTTGGGTGTTTCATTCTCACCAATATTGGCGGGCGGGCTGTCCCTCCCGACCTACACTCTTGTGCAAAGTCGAAGGGGTAGGGCGGAAGACCCTCTTCAGCCTCCTTTTAGCAATAGTGGGAATGGGTGGGTGATGGTTAGGAGAAGAAAGATGATACGGACGAAATGAAGACAGAAGAGAAGTGAAAGACTATCTGTGGAATATTACTACCCCTGCATTTCCCTAAATGGTCCAAGGAAACCACTGAAAAACTTGGACCAGAGTAGCTGTCCCCGGAATCGAACCGGTGACCTCCCGAATGCTAAGCAATGATCTAGACGACTAGACCATGCTGCTCGGTCAAGACAATCTCAAGAATAAGAAGCTTATATAAGATTCTACCGGTCCCGACTACGTGTTGCTGTGGCTCTTTAAACTTTCAATATTAGGTGCGAAAGTTAACTTTAAACTTTCTATTACAGTCAAAACAAAATGATGATTATGCAGTAAACACAAACACATAACGTGGAATAGATTGTAGCATCAAGAAACAAAACACGGTACCATCTACTGGATACGTACACAACCTAAATAGCAAAAGACGATGAATTGTTTTGTCGTTAAATTAACTAACGCCACCATCTGTTAGAAACTTACGGAACTTACGAATAATTCCATAATCGAGATAAAACTATTCTATCTCTTAAGTTGGATCAAATTGCACATAGTAAACCAAATTTTATAAAAATTGGTTGAATAGTTCCAGAGTTTATTCCACACAAACGTTGTGACATGAGATTTTTATACGTATATAAAAGATAAAACACTATTAATATCAACAAGTCGAAAAACTTATCTTGTCAAAATGTCAGTTCATGATCATGGATATATCTCGTCTCTCCAATTATGATGACTGAAGAATATTTTACTAAAGGCTTGCTAAGAGGATTTTTGACGATTGAAGACTTTCCATAACTCCACATGCTAATTATTTTGAATTAAATTTATTACCTTGTCTTGCGGCAGACCAACTCTCATGGCCGTAACGACAACAAAATTGCGGCAAATACGTATACGACATCTACAGACCCGCCTTCAAAGCGGAAAGTTGGCACTGCAGTTTTTGTAATTTGTGTAGATACTTATTATAACTAATGTTTTGTTTATACAAAGACTTAATAAATTATTAAGTAAAAAATTTTTATACAGCTGCAGATGGTTGTTTATGAATTCTTCAAATAAACGAATACATGGAAAAATAATAAATAAAACGTACATTTCAGTTAAAATTTAAAATATCATGTTAGAACACACAAAAATTCTTCTCTGCTTTAATATAATATATTTATTGTCAGATGGCTTTTAGGTAGGTACATTTACATATTACAAAGTTAGTTGATTGTTAGCCCAACTTTACTCCTTCACTCCCTTCTTCATACAATTTTTCCTATTTATATTCCTGTCCCCATTCATACCTGACAATTGTTTCAACCAATCAATTCTTTCAATTTCTCAACTGCCAAAATTCAAACACCAATCACATTCAATCATTTTCAAACGGTCATCATCCAGACTTCTTTCAAAAATCACGTTCGCCTCTTCTCACGCTCAGATTGTTTATAAAACATTCTCGCCGCAATCATACAACTTCCTGGCGCCAATTTGCCTATCTTTATTGCAATTTCTTAAAACTATAACAATCATTTAATACATGTAGCCATTTAATAACAGAAAGTCAGTCAAATAACTACGGATGTCTATTGGCTAATTTGTATACTATCCAGCTATTTTACAAACCAACAAGATTTGTAGCTCAAGTACAAGCCGCAAGGGAAGTACTTACACAAATTTACCAGTGTTGTTAATCAATTCGTTCATGTATAGATACAACAAAATTGTTCATTGCAACAATAAAAAATTGTATTGACTCGGTAAAACTTTTTATTTATGTTAGTGCAAATAAATAACTGTATGAAAATTTAAATAAATGAGTAGTATTTAATAAGATTAATTCTTTCTACGTTCACTTGATGGAAACTCATTTTAATACTTAGTAAGAAATAAAACACTAAAGTTTCCACAAAATTTGTTTAATTAACTTAACAATTAGTTTAAAGTAGTATGTAGATAAATCACCTATTGATGATTGTTTAATATGATTAATTCTTTCTACGTTCACTTGATGGAAACTCATTTTAATACTTAGTAAGAAATAAAACACTAAAGTTTCTTACTAAGTATTTAATAAGTTTATGAAAATAGTGTTATAATCTAAATTTTATTGAAAATGTTCGAGGAATTAGTAAAGTAAACCTGATGAATAATACGGCTGTGTTCCACGAATGATTTGGCATTGTAACGCATTGTAAGCGATATCTTGTATACTTTATTAAACTGAGTAATCGATATTATGCTTCCAACGGTCCGAAATGTTCGTTAGGCCGTCACGGGATTCTTAGTCATTACATGCAGATTATTGGCTGAGCATAATTTCGGTTACCGCCGAATTCAAATTTAATTGGCTAAGAAAATTAAGAGGAAATGTAGAGTGGGAACAATATAAAAGCCAAATTTTATAATTAAAAAACAGATCCTCACCCACAAAAGTAATCAATGTAATGTACTGCTTACAGTTAAATATAGTAATTAAACATTGTTGGAGTTCTGTTAATTGAAGCCATCCAGAATAATAAAAAAAAAAGTTATACCAATAGTTATCGTGTTTGCGCTAAGAATGAACTTGTACGTAGCAACAATAAATGTAGTTTGTAAGTCCATAAACCGTATTATTAATTACTCACCTAATAAACTTTTTCGTGCTACCAATAAATTGGTTCGTGCTTTCGAGGGCAAGCTTGCACTTGTACACATGCATAGGTGTACAATTTATCTGTTTAATTTTAACATTGTAACGAGTTTAGTCTGCAATGATTAGTTCATGTGGACACACCTACTAAAAAATAAAAGGTAGATATAAGTACTGATAAGATGTAATTTTTGGCTATTATTCTTTATCGGTTTGTGCACGATACTGCGCTGTGTTATACTGCTTTTGACTATTGTAGTCAGTCTGTATTGTAGTGTAACTTACCTAGGCCAACGTGATCGTCAAAAACTTCTTACCCTTCGTTGTGTTGAAAAGCCAGGTCTTGCCAAAAATGACAAAATTGTACTCTGGTATGGGTTTACCATTAGAGGAACAAGGTTAAATAAAACACAGTGAATTCATTCCTACTTTTTAATTCAAAATCAAAATCAAATGTAAATTTGGAAATGAGAGTGTCAGACTCAGCCTGTGGCTAGCGTGGAAAAAGAGCCTGACAGAGAAAACCACGATCTCAGCCACTCAATTATTTAAAAACAAATTCAAATAAATTTAAAAATCAAAATATCAAGTTCAAGTAAATCACAAATAAATCAAATATCCAATAAAAAAAAAATAAATTCAGATAAAACACAAATAAATCAAAATATCAAATAAAAAAAAATAAGTTCCAGTGAAACACATGTAAATCAAAATATCTAATGTAAAAATCAATTCAAGTAAAACAGGTAAATCAAATTCCAGTAAAATTGTAAATCAAAATATCCAGGTAAAAATAAATTCCAGTGTAACACATATAAATCGAAAATATCCAATGCAAAAAAATAAATTCAAGTAGAACACACAAAATCAAAATATCCAATGCAAAAATAAAATCAGGTAGAACATGTAATTGCAGGGTAAAATCAACACAAAATAAAAGGCACATAAAAATAAAATCAATAAGAAAATTCAATAAAACACATAAAAGTCAGGGTACACAAAAACACATAAAAGGGTAAAAACACAATAAAACAAAAATAGAATAAAATATATGTACGAGTAAAATAAACAATAAGAAATTGTTGTAAAGAGAATTAAAAATTCTCAAATAAAATGAAATCAAAAACAACTTGGAAAAGATAAATTCAAATTTTGTAGTTCTCAGGCTCAACAAAAATGAAAAATAATTTGTGTAATAAAATTTAGAAAACTTATGAAAAATTCACAAAATGTAAAACACCCAAATTTTATTATAATTTCCGAATGTTTGATAAATTTTGACACAATTTGAAATTCAATCCCTACAAACAGCAGCACATTTTAAAACCAAAAACATATTTGTTAGTTAATTTAGGGGTCTGGAGTCCCTAAGGAAGCAATCCAGATAACGATGATCGTTGGAACGCATCGGGCTACACGACTAAATGTTTGTTTGCATTTTCTATCTAGCCTAGACATCTTTCTGTTTGAGCGAGGCATCATCGATAAAACTATCAATATAACAAAAGCCCCTGTTATACTCCCATCAACGTCCATACGGGAGAAAATATTAGTACTTGCAACAAGGCATTTCATACTTAGATTGAATCACAAAATGTTTTACCCCTTTCGAAAATATACACAAATTATTATTATTAGAAAAATGAAATATTAATGTTAAACCTGAAAAACTTTTTAAATGAAATAATTTTAAAATATAATTTAGTAAGATTTACCTGAATTGAAATGATTTAAACAAAAATATAGTTTATTTAATTTAGTATCTATGATTTATCTGAATTGTAATTATTTTAAAAATGTAAATTACTTAATTTAATGAGATTTACCTGAATTGAAAATATTTTAAAATTGTAGCTTATTTAATTTAGAGAGATTTTCCTGAATTAAAATTAATTTAAGAATGTAGTTTATTTAATTTAGAGATTTACCTGAATTGAAATTAATTCAAAATGTAATTTATTTAATTTAGTGAGATTTACCTGAATTGAAATTAATTTAAAAATTTATAAACGATTGAACAGAATTTCTATAGTTATAAAAGAAAATAATAAAAAGTGAAATTAAATTTGAAACAATTAAAATTATAAAAATGATACAAAAATAATATGAATTTAAAATAATAAAATAATTATCATACCTGTTAGAAATGTAAGTAATTAATCCAATTTGAAACAAAAACTCAAAAACACAGAAAAACTCAAAAACACAGAAAAACTCAAAAACACAGAAAAACTCAAAAACACACAAAATACAAATAAAGTCACAAAACAAATTATAATATCGGAATTTGAATACGAATTGAAATGAATATGATTGTTGAAATCTGAATCAGAATTGAATTGAATATGAAACAGAATTGAATTGAATGGATCGAATCGAATGCCTTAAAAATCAAGTCGCAGCCCTTTTAAAGACTCGTACTAATACGTCATCAAAACTAATCGAACCCACGCCGCATCTAAGAAAAATTCCCACAGGAAATCGATCTACGAGACAAGTAACAAAAATTTTATCGAAAAAAGGACATGTCTCACGCCAGCTCAAGAGTATTTATGGTTATTACACCCCATGCGTGCGAAACGCCTGAACACCAACAGAAATTAGGCAGACCACACAAACAAAAAAAAACATGTGGTTGTTTAGTTTATTTTACTCACTTAAAATGCAAGTAAATATTCAGAAAGCTATCAGAAAATTTAACAAATAATTTTGTAATACCATGGTCGAAAAACTAAATAATTTTTTTTTTTTTTTTGATAAGCGTGCGTAAAATATTTGAAGGATTAAAGATGACCATCGGATACCACAGTATCTCAACTTATTGTTGGTAGAGAGTTAATAATATATGTATTGGTTTAAGTGACTTTCTGTTGTTTTGCTGGCTCTTATAAATAAATCCAGTCTTATTAAGTGATAAAACTGAATATTATTATAAGAAGGGCTTAGTCGGTGACAAGTCTATCCATAATACGACTTGGAGTGAACCCAAATGTTTTTATTAATCAAGTTATGGTTTCCACTTCATAACAGTACCTACCTACATATTGTAGAAACCCATGTTTTATACCAATGTAATATATGTACTAATTTTCATGATTCCTAATTAATAAACAAGAGACTTTGGAAATAATAAACTAATTTTTGGATAAGTAGCCATATTATCAAACACCTACACATATGTCGCTGCATATGAACTCAAAACAAAACTTTACATGGAGGGAATTTCACAACAATTACATCGTGGAAACTTTTAATTTCTCTTAACAGATTGATATGGATTTTAAAATTGTATGTGATGATGGAGATAGACTTCTCCTCAATTGAAACATATATTAAAATAGAATGTTCCTTACAAGAGAAATTCATATAAAAGAAAATTAAAGATTTGGTTGTAAAAACTAAAAAGTACTGCAATATTTCCGATAGTATGTGTCTGTTTAAAATATGTTTATTTATTTTTGTTGTTCTTGTTATGTTCTTCTTTGTGTCTTTTATATTAAAGAATAAACCTATTAATTTTTGTCCATTATATTTGAATATTTTGTACCTAGGTATCTCCTTTCGTCTGCGTATTAAATATTCTCAATTTATCTATAAACCGATGAATTCGCATAGTGAACAAGTTCACTATTACCACAAACAAATTGATTGCGAAAATTAAAACTATTTTTAACTCTACTAATATTACTAATAGTTATTACGAAATTATTGTAGGTATACACGAACACTAATAGAAGAAAATATTCACAAATAGAGGTTGTAAGTTTCATAAACATTCTACGTTAATTAATTATTTTGAATGATAAGTTTACGAACGGCTGCTCCTGGACATAATAAAATTTTTCATGGTACAAACATTAATTAATTAATTTATCATCTGAACAAACATTTTATTAATATAATGTAGCTTTTTCGTTGATTATATTCATCTATCACGTTTCGACATTGTTAGTGTAAACAACTACACAATTTTCAAAATACGCAAGTTTATTTTGATTTTCAAGAGAAAATAAACGTTCAGATTTTTTAACGGAGTAATGAATATGGATCGTGGAACGAATAAACCAATCAAGGTTTTTATTTTTAAACCACAACATTAAGCCATATTGAGAAACATACATAAGGTTGTAACGTGCTACAAAAAATTTCTGGCCTGGAAACAAGTAGGTACCTATATTCAAATATGGATAATGATTTTGGTTTATGGCTTGAAATTTATAAATACATCATATTTAGTCATTAATATGAAAACAAATATTAAATACCACGTAAAATTTTGCTCCAACACATTCCAGTAGATATTTTTTTATATACTGTCAAAATACCTGATAATTAATTAGGTACTATTTTAACTTTTGACCAATCGAAACAAACAAATAGGGGTTTCAGGTTTCAAATTATTGAAAACGATTCATAGTTTTCCTGTTACTTGAAATACCTCTATGGATCTTAAAATATGTTCGAAAACAAAAAGACATTAGCCACTGGTTGCAAGCAGCCTATTCATTGCAGTCCGCTGCAGTCCGAGGACTAGCTTTTCCTTTCTGGGAAGTTTGAACAAGTGGAAATCTAATATTTTAAGAAAGTTGTCTATGTTCCATTAAAACAACATCCTTTCCTACACTTTCCTACTCTCCTCAGAGAAACTTAACAATAGGAAACCAACATGAACGGTATTTATCAGCAAAACCTTATTTAACCTACTAGACCAGGGTCGATAATTTTTGAAACCAAAAAAAATTATAGTAGGATGAAAGCCATTGGAAAAGGAAGAGAATATAACAGAAATGAAAGGAAAAATAATTTACGTGCGATCTGAGGTCGGGAAGGGGTGAGTTTTTAAGGGTAAAAAACGGTTTTTCTTGATTTCCGGAAAAACTACAAGTCTTATGGAAGAATGTTAAATGGCAAAGTTGTAGATAATAAAAAGATCTACAACTTTTGTATTAACACTTTTGTCACATAAACTCAAAATTTGTATGAAAAATTCAAATAACCAACTTTTTGGTTTTTTATTTTTATCTTCTACAAAAAAATTTTTTTTTCACTAAATTTAGTGAAAACTTACCTATTTATGTCCCACACACCCTATAATTTTTTTGATTTTAAATGTTAATTTTTTCACCTTATTTTTACTTAATATCGAAAAAGCACCCTAATATTCAATCGAAAATTCTCACGTCAAAATATCTGCTTTTTTAAAAACGTTGGTGGGCTTTTTCTTCGTTGAAATCTCTACTTTCTGATGGTGTGAAAAAAAATATACATAACTAAGGTAAGTTTTCTCAGGAAATGCAAAAAAACGAAAAAAACATTATAATGAATAACGTAATCAATATAAAGTATGTGAATTCAATAGTACGATTAATACGTTGTGTATTTATATATATATATATTATAAAAATAGCAGCGGTCATATTTTTTAGATAAAATTCTCTTCGTTTTTTTGCATTTTCTAAGAAAACTTACCATAGTAATGTATATTTTTTTTCACACCATCAGAAAGTAGAGATTTCAACGAAGAAAAAGCCCACCAACGTTTTTAAAAAAGCAGATATTTTGACGTGAGAATTATCGATTGAAAATTAGGGTGTTTTTTCGATATTGAGTAAAAATAAGGTGAAAAAATAAATATTTCAAATCAAAAAAATTATAGCGTGTTCGGGACATAAATAGGTAAGTTTTCACTAAATTTAGTGAAAAAAAATTTTTTTTTGTAGAAGATAAAAATAAAAAACAAAAAAGTTGGTTATTTGAATTTTTCATACAAATTTTGAGGTTATGTGACAAAAGTATAAATATAAAAGTTGTCGATCTTTTTATTACCTACAACTTTGCTAGTTAACTTTCTTCCATAAGACTTGTAGTTTTTCCGGAAATCAAGGAAAACCGTTTTTTACCCTTAAAAACTCACCCCTTCCCGACCTCAGATGGCACGTAAATTATTTTTCCTTTCATTTCTGTTATATTCTCTTCCTTTTCCAATGGCTTTCATCCTACTATATTTTTTTTTTCACTTTTAACTACCTATTTTTGAAGGTTTCAGCACTGGTCTAAACCTGACTTTTACCAATTAAATAAATGTGGGAAATATTTAACAACCGCTTCATGAATCGTGAATCTTGTAGACCTTTTAATGTTAACTACTGTGTGTGATAACAAACCTTCCACCGTGAGCAATTTAAGTACTTGAATCACCCCACAGGCGAAAGAAGTTTCGCTGATCTTGAGGTAAGGAAATTTAACGCAATGGGGGAGAAATTTATTACTAGACGGAAACAAAAACAGGAAATAAAAATTCCAAACATACTTCAGTGCGCACTGCCGCCGGATACAATTTTATAAATTGGTGCACCTCGAGAAGTGTAAGCACGAGTTTCTATCCACATGTGTAGAGGCATCGTACCTCTTCAACGGAAACGAGAATAGATCATTACTCAAATAAGTAAGCGGTAGAAATTAATAGGGCCATTCCAGTATACTGCATGTTTCAATAGAAGTTCCAGACCAATTTTCTTTACGAACGTAGTAAACACGGATGCTGCGAATTCATGCGGAAAGTCATTAATAAAACTTACCTTTCACAATTTTCTGACTTCGCGTTCCGGACGAGAATAAATCTGTCTTTTTACATTTTTCTTCCCTGATTCTAAGATGCAGGAGGGCTGATACCGATTAGCAATGACAACTGGAAACTGGAATGAAACACCTAGAAATAAACGTCATAGTTATTAATATGCATAATCATACACAATCTCTGCTTATATTATGAGCCGTTTAAATTTATTTATACATATTTCTGACCATAGATATTAATGGCATACCCAAATTATCCATATATTGTACCATTATCGCTATTTTGATTAAACAGAAAGGCTTCAAAACTTGAGATACTGCTTTTAGTAATTTAAGGAAAAATTGAGAAGTTCTTAATGTTTTTTTTTATGTTTTAAATTTGAAAGCACTATTTGGTTATTGTTATAACAATCGAATGGCATACAAAAACTAAAAGGGCGTATCTCAGAGATACCGCTTTTCGCTTTAGCAGGGAATGTTCGTTCGCGTTGAAATTACACGAGCGATCCTATACTACTTTTTACGGTGGTATAGGTAGTTCTTGTAGGTTTATATAGGTAAGTGATAATAAGAATATGTGATAACAGGAACAGATTTATTTAAATATATACAATGACTTAAACTAGGAATTGAAAAGGATGATTACGATATAAGATTGATGAAATGATTAATGTTGAAACGTTGGAGTAGGTAGGGTAGTTTCATAGGATACGTAAGACAAGTTTAGTTTGATAAAGGTTTGGGAATTAAATTTGGTAAAGGTAAGATAAGTAGGTATGATTTGCCCTCGGCAAGTAAGTAAGTTGAGTAACGCAAGAAGGTTTCTTGGATACTGGTAAGTAAAGGTAAGTTATTTGGTAAGTACCGCAGGAAGGTATGTTGGATAGTGATAAGTAAAGGTAAGTTAGGTGAGTACCGCAGGAAGGTCTCTTCGATACTGGTTTTATCTGTCTTTCAAGATTGGTTTGTGCCAGAGTTGTGTAGTTTTTCTGGCAGTAGGGAGAACAATAGGAGTAGATAGAATTTCGGGAATTGCTTGGTATAGAAAGGGTAAGAATAGGATCAGAGAAGTGAAAGTAATTCGAAGAAGGACAATGAGTACAAACACTTTCTAAAATTATGAAAGAGTGAATGAGGACATATGGTAGAAGAGCGTAACGAATTTAATAGGGTACAAAGGGATACCTTGAATAGGAATGCAAGTGGCGTCCGGTCATAAATTTTATTTAGAGGAAAGTGGATGGTAAAAAGAGGACCGTGATGGGAACAAAGGAGACGTCTCAACAATTAGTCGTGGTACCTATAAATGTCAGCAAGAAATACAAAAAAGTTAGAAAATATACAAATGGTACCCTTCTAAGTAACTGTTCAAAGAAACTTTCTAAACAATTAAGAAAAGAATAAATGGATATTATTCTATACATGAAACAGGGAAGTATAGGTGTATTTAAATTTAAATGGGTTGCTAAATTTGAATGAAGCGCGAATTTGGTAATAACAACGAGTTTTTATAATATTGGACACCTTGTTACAGTGTAAAAATTCCAGAAAGTTTATTAATAGAGTAACAAATACCATGGTCTGGTAAGTCATTCATCACCAAAATTCACTCATAATACAAATGTAAGAGAGTCTGCTGTGGTTGAACCGTTAAAAAATAGTATTCTACATCTCTCGCCTTAATAAGAAAAAAGTAATGTCTGTTTAAATATCCAAATGGATCAAAACAAAATTAAGCGAAGCTTGCGTTGAGGTGATTTATTCCCACCAACAACTACCGCAGATGGGCATGTGGTGCCTCTGATTTTCACTCTACTGCAAATTTGGATTTTTTATATACTGTCAAAATACCTGATAATTAATTAGGTATTATTTTAACATTTCACCAATCGAAACAAGCAAATAGGGGTTTCAGATTTCAAATTATTGAAAACGATTCACAGTTTTCCTGTTACTTGAAATACCTCTATGGATCTTAAAAATATGTTCGAAAACAAAAAGACATTAGCCACTGTTTGCAAGTAGTGATGTGCCGGATCGCTAAAATTGTATATCCGCGGATACGGATCTGAAAACGGATATTTGGTCTCAAGATCCGCGAATACGGATTCGGATACGGATCTTTACTTTCTTAGAGTACGCGACGGTAAATATTGTAGGTACATCGACCTTTTGTAAGAGACAAACTGTTATGAAACTTTTTAAGAGCTAACTGTCTCTTTGCAAAGATCCATGTGCAATATTTACCGCCGCGTATAGTTTAGTGTAACACTGGGCAGCACAGATAACGTTTGTGTTTGGTATATCAGTTAAGAAAAATGTCTACAAAACACCATCAAATCCAAAGCCGGCGACCGACTAGTAACATTTACCTGTAATGTAACATGTTACAATTCGAGCATTACACTAGTCAGTACAGCGAAACGAGCAGCTCGAAGCGAGCAACGAGCGCGAACGCGTGCTCCATACGACTGTCGGTTTTTTCGCGAATCCCTTTGACTGATACATTACAAATCAGTGCAGCTCCTGGCGTGTTCACTTCGAACACTTTTAATACATTCATTACTATATTTTAAACTGTGCATAGTGGACGTGCGTGAAATTGTGTTTTATATAGATTAATAAGAATGAAAGGTAAAAATATGTATTATAAGCAATATTATTATACAAAATAAATATTTTCTCATATTATATATTACATGAAGGTATAGAAATGGAATGGAGTCCAGAAAAAATTTTGTTTTTTATTGAACAATATCGCAAAAAGCCTGTCTTATGGGATCCACAGGATGCAAACTATTATAATAAATATAAAAAACTTGACGCCTGGCAACAATTAGCTAATGAATGCGATATAACACCTGATGAATGTAGACGGAAAATTACCAGTTTATTGGCATCCCTCAGACGAGAAAAGGCAAGAATGGTTAAAAGCAAAGGCACGGGAAAAGGTAATTTTTTTTAATGACATGTAACTAGTTGATTTTAAATATTTATAATAAATGAATAATGTCAAATTATAAATTTAAAGGTGCTGAGGAAGTGTTTGTAAGTTCGTGGTTTGCATACAAACACTTACAATTTGTATTAGACCGGAACAAGCCGCGACCAACTGCAGATAGTGTAAGTATCTACAGTTATGCATATTGTTCCTGCCAAGTAACTGATCCTTCTTCCACACAAAATCGTGCAATTTCATCACGTATTTGTTTCACCGTAATCCTTGTTCTTCTCGGTTGATTTATGAGAGGTAAGAGCGACGTCATCGAACCTATTTCTTGCCTCCAAAGCCCTGGTTTAAAATGTCCATCAAATTCCTCATCTATACTCCCTGGAGGAGTGTACAAATTCGCGGCCTCTTGATTTCTTCTTAAGAAATTGTGTAGATGTGTTATTGCAATGATCACTTTGGTAGCATTATCAGGTTGCAATAGCATAGGCTTCCTTAACACTCGAAAAACAGAAGATAATATGCCAAAGGCATTTTCTACCACTCTTCTGGCCCTACACAATCTGTAGTTGTATATTCTCTCTCTTGTTCCTTTTTTGTGAAGACCTGAATACACTTTCATTATATATTCAGAAAGCGGAAATGCCTCGTCAGCCAGAATGTAATATGGTATTGGTGATTTTCCCTCCGATAGTGGAGCTGGATCTGGTATATTTAAAGACTTATCTTCCAATCTTTTATACAATTCACAACCCTTAAACACTCCCCCATCTGATATTCTTCCTTGACATCCGGCGTTGACATATATAAAGTTGTACTGAGAATCGACTAAGGCCAATAAAACAATACTGAAGAAGCTCTTATAATTATAAAATTCGCTGCCACTGTTGATTGGAGCCTGTAATACAACATGCTTTCCGTCGAGCGCTCCAAGGGAGTGTGGAAAGTTCCAACGGTGGTTATAGTCATTTGAAACTCCGACCCATTCATCAGCTGAAGATGGTATCTGTAAGTCATTAATTTTTTTTTATTTTGTTAAGATTGAAGCTGCAGTTGAAATTGAAGAGAATGTGGAAAGCATAGAAAATGAAAAATTAAGTGAAACTGTCTCAGATACAGTCGAGTCCGTTGTAGACAAACTCCGACCATCTCGTGCTA
Source organism: Agrilus mali (assembly GCA_029378335.1). Taxonomy (NCBI): domain Eukaryota; kingdom Metazoa; phylum Arthropoda; class Insecta; order Coleoptera; family Buprestidae; genus Agrilus; species Agrilus mali. Next base: position 8,798,442 of record CM055662.1, read on the forward strand.
AAAAAATGAAGAAAACTGCTGCAGATGAAATGATGGCATCTGCGTTCACTATTTTAAAAAATGCCGCTAAAAACCCGGAACCGCGAACAATGGTCGACGAATGTGAAAGTTATGGAGCATTTCTCTGCAACAAGCTGAGAAACTATTCACGGTCGACCCGAAACATCGTCCAACATCATATTTCCGATATATTGTTTTACGCAGACCAAGGATACTATGATAGACCACATACATCTCTACAAGCACCCTCTCATCAGCCTCAGCCTTCCACATCTAAATTCGTTTCATCATTTACAACAACTCCGCAAGAATCACCCCAGAGTGACATATTCGGCTACGGGAATGAACATTCTGCGGGTAATACTAGCCCAGCAACAACAAATTCATCACAATCAACCAGACATGTAGAAGAACATACTCAAGAAGAGAGCCAAGGGTTCATTGATGAGTTTTCAGATTTAATTCAATAAAGTTTTTTACCTTTATGTTATGTTTTAATTCCCACGCAATAGCTTCACTGACTTCCTTTACAATGTATCCAATTCTCTGTCTTGATATTTTAAAAACGAACTGTAAACTTGTGAAAGAATCGCCAGATGCATAAAAACGCAGCGTTAGTGCCAACCTTTCAGTTATTGATATAGCTTTTCGGAAATGTGTATCTTTTTTCATAATTCTTGGTCCGATTAAATTAAGCAGTAATTCGAAATCCGTGGAAGACATACGAATAAAGGTTCTGTACTGCCCACTAATTTCCTGATTTTTTAATATATTCAGTAAAGTCTCTCCACCGTTGACACTTCTTTCTCTAAATAAATTTGTTTGCCACCACCGTCTGTTACTCCTTTTCAATTTTTTATAGCAAAATCCCATTAAAATAAATGCCGCACCCGCAACTTGCAAATCGCTCATCTTTAACTCGACTGAGAGAATGGAGCACCGTGAAATCATACATTTGTAACAAACATTTGTAACATCAAAAAAATGACTTATTGTAACGTAACTGTAATGTAATGCTCACTTCGAGCATTACATTACATCTCTCGGCTCAAGTCGGTCGCCGCCTCAATAATGCAATATTAATCTCACAATAATTTTAAAACTAAAATAATCTGGTCGCGTCTAATCAATTTAAGACGACCGTCTTCTTCGGCCGTCGTGTTCGTTCTGTCCTTGGTGAACCATGTGGCAGGCGGCATCCCTCTTAATATTTATTTTTTGCTTTATTTATTGCCGCTTTTGTCGGCAATAACCCGCCACGCACTCATCTATACACACAGTACTGCCTAAATCTATATTGATGGGCACAATATATATATTTCATCTACAAATTTAAAATTAATAAGGTAAAAAATCCGTAAAAGATCCGCCAAAAACTAACGGATACGGATACGGATACGGACCTCTCTTCTCCCTCGGATATCCGCGGATACGGATACGGATACGGATATCCGGCACATCACTAGTTGCAAGCAGCCTATTCATTGCAGTCCGCTGCAGTCCGAGGACTAGCTTTTCCTTTCTGGGAAGTTTGAACAAGTGGAAATCTAATATTTTAAGAAAGTTGTCTATGTTCCATTAAAACACCATCCTTACCTACACTTTCCTACTCTGCTCAGAGAAACTTAACAATAGGAAACCAACATGAACGGTATTCATTAGCAAAACCTTATTTAACCTACTAGACCAGGTTCGATAATTTTTGAAACCAAAAAAAAATTATAGTAGGATAAAACTTATTGGAAAAAGGAAGAGAATATAACAGAAATGAAAGTAAAAATAATTTACAAGCGATCTGAGGTCTGGAAGGGGAAAGGGGTGAGCTTTTAAGGGTAAAAACGGTTTTCCGGAAAAACTACAAGTCTTATGGAAAAACGTTAAAAGCATAGTTGAAGGTAATAAAAGATCTACAACTTTTGTATTTACACTTTTGTCACATAACCTCAAAATTTGCATGAAAAATTGTAATAACCAATTATTGGTTTTTTATTTTTCTTTTACAAAAAAATTTTTTTTCACTAAATTTGGTGAAACTTGCCTATTTATGTCCCAAATACGCTATATTTTTTTTGATTTGAAATATTTACTTTTTCACCTTGTTTTTATTTAATATCGAAAAAACACCCTAATTTTCAATCGATAATTCTCACTTCAAACTATCTGCTTTTTTTAAAACGTTGGTGGGCTTTTTCTTTGTTGAAATCTCTACTTTCTGATGGTGTGAAAAAAAATATACATTCCTATGGTAAGTTTTCTCAGGAAATGCAAAAAAACGAAAACACATGGGCATGTGGTGCCTCTGATTTTCACTCTACTGCAAATTTGGAAAGTTTCGTAACTCCTTTGGGTATTTTATGAATGTAAGTGAAGTTGGAAAATGAAGAATAAAAGTAAGATATTTCCTCTGGAATAATTATTCAAAATTCGCCCTATTGATACCTACGTTAGGTACTAACTAAATTATAATTTGGACTGAAAACTATTCCGATCGGTCTCTTGTTATATAAAATAATGTATAATTAGATTATGTAACTGACTATGAAGGCAATGGGATACCGGAAATATTACTCTTCACCTCTCGCTTACATCACGAATGGAATATGACACCTTAAGGAGAAGAAAGTACTCTCTTACTCTCTGATGATGGACAAATGTTGTTATTAGTCTGATCTTCACTCTATTGCGAATTCGGAATGTTCTATCCAACCCAACAGGAAACCTAAAATGTTGCTTTGAATCTCCAGCCCACATTTCGAATGGTTAGTGACACTTCAAGAAAGAAGAAAGCATTCTTTGATAAATCCAAGTTGACGACCAAAGCAATAATAGGTAAGATGAGGGAATATGAATTGTACATATTTAGAACAAGGCATGTTTTTCTAAACTAACTGGGAAGGAAGGGGGTAACGAAAATGCATTTCTCGTCTATATCCTAAATAGAATGTGACACCTTAAGAAAAAGAAACTAGTCTTTTATGATGTTCCAAATTGACCAAAACGTTATAAAATAAGTTGAGGTTATGTTGGAATGTTTCATTTTTACTAACAACTAGTGCTGGTGATTGTGTAGTTCCTCTAACCTTCACTCTAGTGAAAATTCAGAACGTAACTATCATTAAAATAAGTGTTGGATGGATGAAATACAATGTCGAGTTTGTCAAAACGAAGAAGAGAAGTAAAATACTGTCTGCGGAATAAATACAGGATTTTTAGACAAAGATTTACCTCCGCTGGTGCATATACAGGGTGTACCGTTTATAATCCAGACTTTTGAAACCATGAGTTCTTAGTTGCATTCGGAACATAAAAAGTTATATCAGTTATGACATTTAAAACAATTGGGATGGATTGATTTGCGTGCTTAATTAGCATTAAATTTCAAAATGTTGCACTTTTTTGTTGCTTTGTGTGGCAGGAAGACATAGGTTTAATAATCGGTCCCAAGGATTGTAGATATTTGTTGCAGTCAGTGGCGGCTCGTGGTCAAATACGAAGGGGGTTCACAAAGTTAATAACATGTAGGTAATATCAGAACATGAAGCGTATTTCACGATGTTGTAAATGCGCCGCAGGCGAAGATTTTTAATATTTTTAGGAGAAACAAATACTTATGGCATTTAATAACACAATAAATGAACACCTTACGTTTACTTATACAGGAAATCCATTCGTCTATATTTTGCCGACAAATATGACAAATCCGTAACCCCTGTCTTTGTCCACTCAACACTTTCATTAGGATTACCGGCAAAAATCAGGCACGGAAAGCAAAATAATGCGTTTAAATTATTACACCCACACAACCACGAAGTTTTTTTATACTGTTCTTCTTTAAACACATGTTTGAACTTTTTATCTTTTAAGGTACACTCTTGTGTCAGCTGTAGTTTTGGGCGAGGTGGACCCCTTTTCTTTATTTCGAAACGATTTTGAAAATTATTTGAATTTTCTTTAATATATTTTACCGAACACCGAACTCCATCATTTACGTAATATTTTAATTAACACGTATTGTGCAATAAATTGTGCGTCATTTACAATTAGTGGACTCTGAACTCTGAAATCTGAACATGCTTCTGCACATAATTTTTTTACTATCGGTTCCTACCAACACTAGCTTACGGAGTCTTTAAAAATGACTCGTACTGGACATTTTCACCAGGTGGCCTAACCGAAGTTGCAAAACCCTGGCAGATTGTCGGGTACCCGTGCCAACGTAGCACGACATTTTCCGGCTGATTTCGGCTTCTCGTGCAGTGCACCTAAACGCTGTATGTTGAGTGTATATTATCTTCCATTTCACGCATCCGACGCCTCTCTCTCTAACGCATGGACATCAAACGGAGTATCGCTCACGTGATATGTTCAGAATCAAAACTTGAACCAAAAATGTTAGGTGAAGTCGTCAGCGACACAACAAAAATTTAAATATTTTCTATGGGTTACGGGTTGGTGTTTTGTAACTATGAACTATGAAATGGTAAAAGAGATGTATATTATACGATAATCATAAATAATATAATAAATATTAAAAGAATAAAATTATATGGTGTAACTAGTTCAATTTTTAAGGGGGTTCACTGAACAAATGCACCTACAGTAAAACCGCCACTGGTTGCAGGTAAAACTAGTTTTTAGATTAACGCGTTCTTCTCGTTAGAACTAGTTTTTAATGTATGCATCAGTTAAAACTGTTCGCGTAGTAGATCCTCGTCCTTTTCTAAATTCAAGTTTGACCGATTAGATTTTATTGTGTGTTAATCAATGTTCTTTAACAATGTTTCTTTTTGAAATTTTAAGGTCGTGTTCTGTTGATTTATTTGATTATTTTATTTACCTACTTATAATTAATATTGTCATCTTGACAACTAATTTAAGTCGATGTTCCCTAAAATGTTCCTTTAGTGTTAGATTATTATTTGGTTCTTAGTGTCATAGACCTTTTCAATAAATATTTTTAAAACTATATCTTGTTTCTAATCCCAAATTAGTTTTTATAGTGCTAGTTTTAACTACAGCTCGATGTGACAACTGGTTTTATCGGAAAATCAAATATATCACTGGTAAATTCTAGTTTTAACTGGGTGTTTCTAGTTTTAACAAAGCAGTTTTAACTAGGAAAAAGGAGTTCTAACTAAAAACTTGTTTTAACTGTAACATATTCATGTAGAATAAAGCATAATTAAATAAACTAACTGTAACTAGACAGTGGGGTACCGAAAATGGCTTCCTGCATCTTTTGCCTGTATCTTTAACGGAATATGGCATCTTAAAAAGAAGAAATACCTTTTGATGATGTTCCAAATCGACCAAAACAATATTATGTCAATTGAGATGATGCAGGAGTGTGTTCCCTCAACCTTCGCTCTAGTGCAAATCCAGAAAATAAGGCGGAAAGTCCTCTTCTATCGCTATTGAGTTGGTTGGAGTAAGAAAGACGATTCATCCCCTCTATTAATATCTAAATTATCAAGCTATGATCTAGACAACTAACTTTACTTATTTAAAAAAAATAAATATAATTAGGTTAAGTGAGGTCAACAATGATGTCGAAATTACTAATAATATAATCAATCAATTAAGTACTCAATAATTTTTGTTAGTTTATATCATAATATTTTGTTCAATTTCGTTGCGGCTACTTCGCCGAAGTAAGCATATACACGCACATGTACAAACACATATACCATAAACACACACTCGCCTTAATTAACGTAGTTTTAGTGGGAAACGTGGAGTGCACTTCTATTTTCGAGATTAATTTACGTTCTAGCGTTTCTACCAAACGAAGATTCTTCTCATTTCGTACATCAAGGCGAATGTCTATCTTTCTTTTTCTCTCTCTCTTTCTCTTCTCTGCGTTTTCCACGTTTGTTCCTCTTTGTCTCGTTCCTTTATGAGAAGTAAGCAAGAAGTTAGCAAAGTTATCGCAAAAGTTCTGCAAGTTTAACAATTTTATTTTGCGCGAAAATGAAATATCTGTACGTCGGACGTCGGCGTCGTGACGCTATATCTGTTTGCTAAAAACGAGACCATTAATAAATTAGAAAGTTAATGTTGTTTCCATTTCGTGAGAGCATTGCTGCCATAAGACGTACGTAATTTAAAATAATAAAGCGTCGCAAGTAAATTGCATATTACTGTAAAGGGTGCTTGTAATAACACAACAAGCAAAATTACAAAAAGTTTCGACCATTTAATGCAAGGAACAGGATCAAATAAGAAGATCAGAGCAATACTTTTGTTTCCATTTCTTGTCAAAAATGTGAGTAGGTACCACAGGAATACAACTACAAAAGAAAATATTCTTTAAAGTCACATTTTTATCCATAAAGTGATGCCTTTGGTCCATTGTTTTTTTTTACAGGAAATTAATGTCAAATGTGATTATTGTTGGACATTCCTACGTCATTCAAGTAATTACACAGACATTGGATTATACTCTCTTGTCAAAAAGGTAGTGATTGATACGTTTTAATTCCACGTTTACTGAGAAATCCGATAATAACCGAGTTCGACAGGCAACTTTCACTTTAATTCAGAAACATTCTGACGAATCAGCTATGTTCAGCCGGGAACTTTTCCCAGCGCGCTAACACACACGAATATAAGGGAGCTGAAATGTGTATTCTCCCCACGGTTCAGCGATAAAAAGTTGTGGTAATATTCACCATAGGAACGTGTTTCGACTTCCAACGGTTCCTGTTCAACAACTCACTCTCATCCGTGGGGCGAGATAGCCTTAACAATTTTAACAGATATACGTATGAATAAAATTCAACTTGGCCATAATTTACTTACGTTAGGTTTGTCATTAAGCCCTTTTAAAATAAACCATTTGAAGAATACATTGCTGAAAAGTATCAGATGTCGGAGAAATAAGTTCCACATTGAAATGTAGAATTAAATTCATGATAATGAACAATGACTAAAATGAACAATAGAAGAAGTCTGGACCAATCATCAAGAACTGCAACTAATGTCATTAGCAAGGATTATACCTCGAAGTCTCAGGCGACCATATGGAAGGTCTAGGCTCGTTTAAGGAACTGTGAAATGAGCAGTGATTAAGGAAGGGAAGAAGAAATGGACGAAATGACGGCAGAAATGAAGTAAAGGACTGTCTGTAAAATATTTAGTTAGTACAAAGTCGGAGGGCAGGTTAGGTTTCAGCTTCCTTTAGAAATAGAAGAAAAAAGGTCAGAATATGACGATTTACCCTATTCTGCCTCCTTAAGGAATAATGGGAACGGGTGTTGGCAGTTAAAAAGCCTAAGGTGACTCGAACGAAATACAGGTACGGAAGAAGTGAAGGATTGTGCTTGTGTTGTTACAACCCCAGAATTTGCATGTAGACCTATCAAAAACATCATAGTTCAAAGTTAGGAGATTGAATGGACGCTCTTTTCTATTTCTTTGAGGGCGGATGGAAACGAGTGGTTGGTGATTGCGGAGAAATTGATGAAAGGCTCAAAATGAAGGCACACATGAAGTAAAGGATTGTCTGTTGAACGTTTTACTGTCTCACTCTGGTGTAAAGTTGTAAGGTAAGGTAGGTGGCCTTCTGTAGTCTCCTTTAAAAGTCATTAAAGTGATAAAGAGATAAAAAGACGAAATGAAGGCAAAAGGGGAAATTTGGGGTTTTTTTTACTTCAACACTTGCCTAAACAACACACTCTAGTAGGAAGTCAGAAGATACAATGGAACGCTAACTTAGGCCTCCTTTAAGAATAGTAGGAATAGCTGTTGGAAGTTGGTGAGACTAAGACGACTCGGACAAAGTAGCAACAGAGTAGAAGTAAAGGATTGTTTGAGGATTTTTTACCGCCCCAGATTTTACCTACAGACCCAATAAAATCGTTCTAGTTCAAAGTCAAATAATTGAATGAAACAAGCTCTTCTGTTTTCTTAGGACTGACGGAAATGAGTGTATGGTGACTGAGAAGGAAAAGATGAGATGCTCGAAATGAAGACCACAAGAAGTGAAGAATTGTCTGTTTAACTTTTTTCCTTACTATTTCGGTACAAAGCTGGAAGGTAAAGTGAATGGCCTTTTGTAGCATTCTTCAGGAATAATGGAAATGGATGACTGGTGATTGTGACAAGAAAGAGACGAAGTGAAGGGCTGTGTGCGAAACATTCTACTGCTTCAGCATTTGACTAAATAACTAAAGTAGATCACTCTAATACAAAGTCAGAATATTAAATGGAACGTCCCTTTCTGCCTCTTTTAGGATTGGTGGGAATAGGTGTTAATAGTTGGAAGAATGACTTAGATGAAATGCTGATAGAAAGAAAGTGAAGGACTGTGTGAGGATTGCTTTACTACTCCAGAATTTGCCTGTATTCCCATCAAAATCGTCCTAGTTCAAAGTTAAAAGATTGAATGGACATCCTTTTTTATTTCTTTGAAGACTGATGGAAATGAGTTGGTTGGTGATTATTGAGAAATAGACGAGACGCTCGAAATGAAAGCACCCAAGAAGTGAACATTTTGTACTCTAACTCTGGTACAAAGTTGGAACTCTACTCAAAGGGAAGAAGATAGGATGGAACGTTCTCTTTTGTCTTCTTTAGTGAATGATAGGAATTGATGATTGATGGTTTGGTGAGTAGAAAGAGAAAAACGAAATAAAAACCGATCAGAAGTGGATTATTGTCCTAGGAATATACTTTTTTCTCACTTTAGTGAGCAGGGTGGTTTTCTTTCACCTCCTTTCGCAATGATAGAACTGGATGACTAGTAATTGTGTAATGAAAGATGAGACAACAAAATGGAGACACAACAGAATATTTTACTGCTTCGGTATTTTCCTAAACGATCCAAGGTGGCCACTCTGGTACGAAGACAGAAGACAGGACAGAACGTCTTTCTTCTTGAGGATTGGTGACACAGACGAAATGAAGGCAGAGGGGAGGAATAAAAAGTTATTTGAAGCATTTTACTGTCCCTTCATTTGCCTAAAAGATCAAGAGGAATTTCCGAAACTTTAAAACAGAGCAATTTCATTGTATTTAGTAAATATACGTTTACAATTGTTTACTTTTTACGTCTATTGCACCACTTACAAAGTTGGTAGGTAGACAGCGAACGACCTCTATTAAGCCACTGACCTACTCTTAATGTACCCTACATCATGAAAATGTTTTAAGTGAAGTGTACTTATCTGAGGATGTTTTACGTTGCCCCGAAGTTTTCTCAGAGGCGAAGATTCTGGTAAGAGGCTGTCTACTGAAGGGCTACACTCAATTTACTTTGTAGACCACTTTTACAAACAACAAGAAAAAAGATAAAGATTAATTAAACGATCCTTATTGTATTACATATGCTTAAATCAAAACAAAAGGGATGAAAATTTCGGTTACGTGTTTATAAAACATTTGTTTAAATAATTAAATAAAGTAAAGTAAAGGCTTTTTAATCTTTAAAAGGATTTATTAAATCTCACAATTGTTTCGGGTGGTTAGCCCTTTATCAAGAGTAATATGCTACTGATTTAATAAATCCGTTTAAACATTAAAAAGCTTTTACTTTACTTTATTTAATTATTTAAATAAAAATTTTGTAGTACATGAAAAACAAATTTTCTGAAAAAAAAACATTGTTAATTAAATTGGCATTTAATTTTTATGACTTAATTTAAACATTGATTTTACAATCGTTCAAGCTATCGGGTAAGGATGACAGATAAACAAACAATTACCAATGAATTATCAATACTATTGCATACAAAGATCTCCATTACCTGCAATTAAAAGAATAAGTGTTTTTTCGTTGCTTCTTTAATTTTGCTCAATTCAAAAACATTCCATTCATTTATATTACTCGTCAATTGCAGCCTTTCGTACGGGACAAATACAGGAATAAAAGACCTAGGTTTCATGTTATACGCATATAAATACGTGTTTTGATCATTTGATACACCAATAGTAGATGCACAATGGTTGGTACATGTCCAAAGAAAAAGTCAGGAAATGGAGATGTATGCAAAATATTCTTTTCACAATTTTTGGGAAATTTTAGTGCCTTTTGTGCTTAGAATAACGATTCCTAAAACTTCTCTACGGAAACATACAAAAACTCTAGAAATCAAATTCAAACTTTTATGAGTAAAGGTTATTGAATACGTGGCCTTGATCCGTTTTTGCTTTTAATAATAATCAACTTTTTATATGTCGAGGCATTCTACTAGAAACCGTAGATAATGGACCACCTTATTTCTAATTTAATTTCCATTTCCGGGAAACATATTTTATGTGTTTATCACTGAAACGTGGTAAATGATTTTTAGAAATTTCTTAGGAGAAAAATCGATATAATAGAGCAAACAAGGAATTAGCTTTTAATAATTCCTATTTATGGAATTAATTATTATTATTTCTGTATTCCCGTTTCTCATCTACAACGGTAAGGTGAAAAATTAAGGACGAGTGCCGAAATTCTTTGTGGAGTACTTACCCTCAGTAAATTACATAATCATTGCTTACGTTGTTTGGGTTTTTCTATATCATCCCTAAAATGTAGCAGATAGGTAGGTACTACTTAGATCATTGTAACCTATGGATACATTTCTTCAGCAATTTGAGAATTATATAAATAACACCACCTCCAATTAGATTGCTTAACATACCACAGCAAACCATTTTCATACCGAACTTAGCAGCAAATCGAAAAATCAATGGGGAAATGGATGCTTCACCTGAAGTCCAATAATTCTCAAAAAAGGAAAATGTCGCATCATTGCCATGTCGAAAAGGAGAAAAACCGAATCATCAACACGTCCAAGAATAAATTGACCATAAAAAATTGATTTCAGCAAAATATTAGGGTAACTAAAACAAAAGTGGCTCCTGATACCCGGCTCAACATGAATGAATGGTAAAATTATAACTTAATTTGAAGCCCTATAAGCCCGAATAATCACAAAATCGTCTTAAAGTGATTTCATGTACATCTAAAGACCCCTACGAGAAGAATTGCTTGCGATACATTCCTCAACTACAAATCGGTATGCCTAAATGGTGAAATGTCAGCTTCTGAAGGCCCACAAGCTCTAAAAAAAAAATGAAGTCGCGTTATTAACACGTCCAAGAACAACATGGTCATCAGAAACTGAATTCAGCGAATGCTTGGAGCCTCCATCAGAAAAATGGCTCATACTAGCGGATTCAGCCATGAAAGGGTACGTCGAATGGTGAAATAAGAGTTTAACCTAAAGTCCTAAAAACTCCAGAAGAGGCTAAAACTGATGGTCGTGACATACATTTAAGAACCACTCGATCATCAAAGAACAAGTTTATGAAAATGTAAGGATCCTCATGAACAAAATTAGTTGTGGTACTAAACTTAACTTTAAATGGGTAGGCTTAACCTTACGCTTCACAAGGACTTCTCTATCTTCTCATGTATTCAGACCGCAGATCAGACTTTACAGGCGAGGAGCTGTTTGCTAAGGAGCAAGCACACCATAACTACCACAACTAGCGTATCTGGTCTGCAAAAGCTTTGAACACCTTTGCAGTCATCAATCATCGCCAAAATCCTCACTCAGTTGCAGATAGGAATGGAATTTTGCACCAGTGGTGAGATCTTATCGTATTTGGAAATCAGAGAGTCATACTCAATCATGATGTATACCGCCATGATATTCTGAAGCTTATAGTACTTCAGTTGATTCAGCATAACTTCAAGGATGCGGAATGGCATACTCGCCCACAAAAGAAAACAATAAATGAATACGGTCAGAGTAATTTTTTCAACTTTAGTTGGTCTGCACAATGACATTTCTACTTGTCTAATCTCAAACCGATAGACTGCAAGTGTAGTCAGTTTTGGAGGTCATGGTCAATGGTAAGCGACACAAAAGTTTGGAGTCATTGAAGCAAAATTGCTGTGTCAGGAATAAAACTAACTGTCGCCGAAACGTTAGGACTCCTTTGTCACCGCCAAGGAAGACCACCTTGAAACCTATGAATGAGTTACCATTTAATGCCAAATTTATTGGTAATTAATTTATTCTAAAAAGATTTTATTTCGTTATTTCGCTCACCATGTCTTTTCTATATTTTTGAAAATCCATGCTCTCAACACTCCTTTATTTGTTTACAATTAAAGTTTCCTTTTCCTTACAATTAATTGTAAGGAATTTACATTTACTTTCGTGAATTGCACGTCCTCATTTCCGGCTAAAACTATTTCGAGAGACATCTTAACTTCCAAGCAACTATTTTACATAAGGATCTGTCGTTCCCATTAAACTTGTATAATTTAGCGTCATTGTTGTTGTTGATATTATTATTATTATTAAAGGCCGGAGCAATTTTCGCGCCAAAATATTTACAATTCTCCGTCTTACAATAATTTAAGTCACTCTCCTCAGTACCACACGTCTTCCTGAAGGATGTGGCATTTTCGTGAGGATGGGGTAGAAACAGCAGAAGCGGGAAGAATGTATAGCACTTGCAATTCAAAGTGGCAAGATAGCATTGTCTATGAATTGCCTATCTACCCGAAATAATTTACAAGAATAATTTTCGTATACTTACAAGCGGCTTTACATAGAAATCACGGGAATTGGAAAGCATAGGTGTGACGCAACATTTAATTTTTTAATTTTGTTTAGATGTTAATAAGTATACGCAAAAGAAATCACAAATTTACTTATATTGCGAATAATTAAAGCTGGAATTTTATAGGACAAATTTAGACCATACGTAAAACTTATATTTTATGAGTTTTTCAATTTTTGATGTGAAACATCTATAGCCGGAGGTAAACCGGAATGTTGGCGTGCCGAGCGTGGCGAATATGGCGAGTCGTGCCGTGGCGACGCTTACCATGCGCAAGCGCCTGTGCGATTCTCTTCTCACTCTGTTCGACAGTGTCGTTTGCTACAGTAAACTAGAAGATGGAAGTGAATTATTTTTATGATTGTTGTATACATTTCACCTAATAAAAAAATGAATGATTTTTCATTTTTACATGAGAAATTATTTCCGTACAGTCACAAAGGTTCAATAATTTTTAAAACCAATAAAGATAAACTACCATTGATTTTAACTGGAGATTTCAATGTAAATTTTGCTAAAAAATCAATGCCATTAATTACGTTCTTCCAAAAAGAATTTCAATTGCAAATTAACAACAATCCAAGAGAACCTACTACCAGATATGCAACAACAATAGATGCTGTATTTATTAGATGTCTTGATAATGTTATGTCCAATACTTTTGTAACATACTTCAGTTATCCTTGACCAATTTGTCACAGTAATGCTGTCAGAGGCAACATCGAATATAACTATTACTGAAATAACTTTAAAAATTGAGTTTCATATCTGCCAGGCGTCCCGTGACGGCTCACATTTTTTTAACACTCTGTACATCAACAGCTTATCCATAGTGCAAAAAAAAACTTTAAAATAAATGAACGCGCTTTCATGTAATTTAATGGATCCATTAACAAAATGGAATAATCTGTTGCAACATAATATGAAAATAAAACACACAACTTTTCAGATTATGTACTTTATAACATCAACCGAAATTTTATTTTCTTACTCTACCAACATATTTTCTTTTATTATTATGATTACGTAATCTTCACGAAAATATATTAAATTACAATATTCTGTATGAATTACAACAACGCTTATATTAAATTTATTTCTGTATTAATGTAATTAACGATTTTTAAGGTAAAACTTCCTAATCACAATAAAACACTGTTCTAACGTTTAACAATTTTAAGAATATCTTACAATATTGAATTACAAAATTGGGTTTTATAAATCACCACGGTAATATTGATGTAGCCACATGTAAAAGATTGGGCAAATTAGGTATAAGTAATATTAGTTCCAATAAAACCAATTTAGGTAATATTTTAGTTAATAGTTAATTTGTAAATACAAACAAACTGTCTAAATCTCATGTGTACTGTACTGACTGCGTTGCCGTTTACATAGGGCAAACTGGAAGATCCTTTAAAACCAAGCTTAGAGAACATAAAAATCAATTATAGACAAAAAAACTTTGTACAGGTTTCTCCCGGCATTGTGTTACAAATAGCCATACGTTTAGCGAACAAAATTATAAAATATTACACTGTATCAATAAAAGTGAAAGATTAAATCTTTTAGAAAAACTATAAATTCAAAAAGCTATATGTCCAAATAAAAACAACACAAATGAGCAATGTGAAGGGCACAATAGTCCTATATTTTTAGCTAGTATGTAATCGTTTGTTACCCCCACCCCCAATGGTAAAAATACTGACGTTCTTTTAGATTTAGTTTAGTTTCTAAGCAACTCTCTGGTTATGGCCTTGTAAGCCGAAACAATATTGTAAGAGATTCTTTCCAATAAAAATTGTAAAACTTTAGAAGTGATTTATTGTGATTAGTAAAATGTTCTACCAGTTCCCCACCGCGTCATCTTTAGATACTATTAAAACTTCCTACATTGAATCGGAGCCTTGATTATTTAATGGACGAAGATGAAACAGGATAAAATTCTACTCTGACTTCAATGTGCATGCGGCAAAATTATTTTCAAATAAACGGTTGCTTCTACGAACAGAAAGAAGGAACAGCTATGGGGAATTCCTTATCACCCTTCATAGCCGATCTATTCATGAGTCGTTTTGAAAGTGACCTTAGCCACCTAAAGTTTTTTCCTCGAATATGGCTTAGATACGTGGACGACATTTTCGTTATCTTCGATTTGAGTTCCAGAAGTCTCCAAGACTTTCTTCATGTTTTAAATTTACGTTTCCCTTCGGTCAAATTAACTGTTGAATTGGAGAATGATGGCAAGCTACCATTTTTAGATGCGCTGGTTATAAGAAATGGGAATTTAGAATTTGATAAAACAGGGTTGCTCATTAGTGCGTCAAAGGTCATTATGGTCTTTATTAAATCAGATTGGAGAATTTTTTTTATGAGAATGATACAGTATCAAAAGACGCATATTTTAAAAATAGTTTGACATATACAGGGTGAATCATTAAATCAGAGCACGTTACAACATATTTTTTTTAATGAAACACCCTGTATATTATTTGTTTTTCATAATCTACTTAAAATTGTCTTTTCAATGATACAAAGATTTTTGGGTTTGGATGTTGCTTTGTTGAGTTAATAATGAAAATGTAAAAAAAAAATGGTTGCAACAGGGTTTGGCTTTTTAGTTCAATGCAAGAGTATTACGATTAGTTGAGATGAAATATTTAGTAGTTATGCTGCCAATGGATGAACTAAACTTAAAAAATAATCAAATCATAATTTTATTATACAGGGTGTTTTTTACGGTGCAGTCAATTAAGCCACCTTCAAAGAGCGATTTCTCCATTTTTTCAAATTTAACACCCTGTATATTATCGAATTTTTGGAATGGTGCGTTAATTCTGCTTAATGTTTCTTACTAATATTTTATACCTAAACCTCGTAATTTCAGAGATATTTCACTTTTTTCATTATTACCAACTAATTATTTGATCTAGAGTGCTGATCATAGTTGGTAATAATGAAAAAAGTGAAATATCTCTGAAATTACGTGGTTTAGGTATAAAATATAATAAAGAAACATTAAGCAGAATTAACGCACCATTCCAAAAATTCAATAATATACAGGGTGTTCCATTTGAAAAAATGGAGAAATCGCTCTTTGAACATTGCTCAATTGACTGCACCGTAAAAAACACCCTGTATAATAAAATTATGATTTGATTATTTTTTAGGTTTAGTACATCCGTTGGCAGCATAACTACTAAATATTTCATCTCAACTAATCGTAATACTCGTGCATTGAACTAAAAAGCCAAACCCTGTTGCAACCAATTTTTTTTTACATTTTCATTATTAACTCAACAATGCAACATCCAAACCCAAAAATCTTTGTATCATTGAAAAGACAATTTTAAGTAGATTATGAAAAACAAATAATATACAGGGTGTTTCATTAAAAAAAATATGTTGTAACGTGCTCTGATTTAGTGATTCACCCTGTATATGTCAAACTATTTTTAAAATATGCGTCTTTTGATACTGTATCATTCTCATAAAAAAAATTCTCCAATCGGATTTAATAAAGGCTATATTGACCTTTGACGCACTAATGAGCAACCCTGTATATAGAAAACCCACTAATACCTCTACATTTATAACCAACGACTTTAATCATTGCGTTCAACATAAAAAAGCTTTTTTTGTAAACTTGGTTTTCACATTGCCTACAGTTCAAGTGGTAACTAACTCACTTCAAACTCTCCTCGGTAACCGCAAGGATAAAATTCCTTTCTTAGAAAAGTGGGGGATATGTGAAATTAGCTGTAATGACTGTAGTAAAAATATATTGGACAAACTAAGCGCTCGATCTAAACTAGGTTCAAGGAGCATTTAGCTCATGCACGGTTTGGTAGAGCCGAAAAATCTAGTGTTGCCCAACATATTCTTACTGAAGAACATAATATCAATATTAATAATATTAAATTAGTTAAGGATTAATTGTTTATAGATAGTTTTGAAAGTTTATACATTTGTAAAAATAATCAAATTTTACCAATGACAAGGGTGCTATCCCTGGATCTCCGCTATTTAGTCTAGTTTAATTGTTTTTTGTTATTGTCAAGGTCCATTGAACATCATCACTTTTACCGCTGGACCATGTTCACTAAATTTTAACAACTATCAGTATATATAAGGATTAGTTCCCTTTCAGGTTTAGTTTACTTCAGTCCCTGAAGAAGGTAACCTTGTTACCGAAAAGTGTTTCGAACAACTAAAGTGTCGTGTTTTGGCGTTGGGGTTTGAGCTATTTTGTTCTTTCTTCTACAAAAAAAAAATGAATATCTATAATATAAATTAGAATGTTGTCCAATCATTAAACCATTACCTAAAATTTCATAAGTCAAATGCTCAATTTGTTCTGTGATTTCTTTTGGTGGTTACCTTCAGCATTTATTTCGTGCATCTCGTCTTTCTCCTCAACTACCACCGACCTTCTCCCATATTTATCTAAAGCAAAACTAAAAAAGCAATTCGCCCTACGTTTCGACCTTCTATAATGAACTTTTACATACATATATATTAATAATAAAAATATTTTAAATCAAATACTCTATTATATTAGGTACCTATTATTTTCCACAGATCGGTGCTATTTAGCCACTTTGTATCGGGGGAAGTGTACAAGAATAGTGACAAGGTTTCCCTGAAGAAGACCAGAGAGGACCTAATGACTTCATTCCGTGTTTAATTACAATAAGACTCTGAGACGTCTATGGAGCAATAAACTTTAATTACTTCTTTATACTCCATACAATTAGAAGCATATCATTTTCTCCTTTACAACTCTGCCGTACAATGAACTGAACCGTTCTATTAAGACAGCAGTCCTCATTCTGTCAAGAATAATTACATCTAAATAAAATCAAACGATTCCACATCAGCAATTCTTAGACCTGTGACAATAAATGGACTTACGGTGAACTTTGTGCCTAACTACGTATGTATAAATTTCAATATTGGAAATTAATAAGTATTAGTATATCGCCATCTGTAAATTTTTACAGTTAACCGCAACAATTCATAATATTTGAGGTCTTATAAGCGCATTATTTCAATACTGATGAGTTTCTTACGTTACAAAAAAATTTTCAAAAATAAAAATTTCAATTTTAAATAGAAATAGAAGACTGCAAATTACTAGCACTATTCTGGTTTGAATACATTGCAAGTATTGAGGAAAACATATGAACATTGTAATAATCAACATTTTGTCTGTTACTTTTATTTTAAAAAATACAAAAAGATGCATACCTATATGTTTATAATATACAAAATTAAAAAAATATAAATCGAAGTATATTTCAATCAATTTTCCTTCTTTTTAAAGTTTCTGATTGGAAAATTATTCTCCCGGACTTCTGAGAATTAAACAAAATCAATATTTCACTTTTTTCTTTTTTGTTATTGATAGTAGGGTAAAGGGAGGTTACTAAGTGATATTTTTAGAAAACTTTATCTTAATATTTATAAGTATTTAGTTTAATTAACTGATATAGGCTAAAATTGTTATTTAGTATCCAGAGCAGATATTCCATCCATAAATTATAATAAATAACTACGGATAATATCATGAAATTTATTTTGAAAAAAGAAAGTAATAGTGGGTACGTATTTTGGTGAAAAATTTTAATAGCATTTATCGCATCTGAAGTACCTACAATTGATCCATCAGATCCAGCCAGTCGTAATTTTTTGGAGCAGCTATCTTCTTATTGGTTAGCGATGTGGATGGTAATAGTGCTCTTGGTTGGCTGCTGAGCAAAGCTGATCGTGAAGATACTGTTGATGGATATCGTGTATTCGCAACAGATTTTTCTTTTGGTCCTGCCTGTAGCCTTTTTTGCTTTAGTTGTCGCTTGAGAGCTGATTGTAGTACTGATGAGGTAAGGTCTTCTCCTACAGATGTTAAGCATTTCGCACTTGAGTCCTTTTTTGGTTTTGTTTTAATAATCTGCTTCTTTAATACTTTGAGGGTTTTTAGAATTTATTGAATTTATGAAGTAGCTGCAACATTTGTAATTGGTACTAGTAATTATAAGGGATTGTTCGTGAGATCTGATGGCCTCAGTGCCTCAAATTATAAGTAACCCTCAATTACTGACATAATTCACTTTCCAAATATGCACGACACCGCATTGTTACACCTTACAGAAAACCGTACTGACAAACTAAAGTTCAATATTTTTTATTGTATAAAAACAGCATCAAAAAACCTAAGAAATTACGTTTATGACTTCAGAAATAACTCTGGATATAGAAGTTATTGGACACACACTCATAATTTAAAACAACGACAGATATATTGATCTTTTATTGAAAGTTTTATTCACTTACATTAATCAGTTCAGTAATTATCCAATCCCACCAAAAACATTTTCATGTAAAAATGTTGCCAAGACGAGTGTACATAGCTTACCCTGTGAAAAAGTTATCAGATCTCGTATAAAGCCAAGCTCTAAAGACTACACGCTCTAAACCTACAAGCTCTACACTACACCTTAATCAAAATCTATGAAAAAGTGGTCAGATCTCATGTAGAGCCAAGATTCTTGATCTATGCGCCCTTACTTTACCAAGACTAACTTCACATACTCTACATTTTAGTCAAAACGTGTGGCTTGGCCGTTTTATTTCACACACGATGAACGAATGCCTATGAAATCTTCGTAACGGTAGCAAAACGGCCAAGTATCACTTTTTGACTAAAATGTAGAGTATGTGAAGTTAGGCTTGGTAAAGTAAGGGCGCATAGATCAAGAGTCTTGGCTCTACATGAGATCTGACCACTTTTTCATAGATTTTGATTAAGGTGTAGTGTAGAGTTTGTAGGTTTAGAGCGTGTAGTCTTTAGAGCTTGGCTTTATACAAGATCTGATAACTTTTTCACAGGGTAAGCTATGTAGACTCGTTTGGGCAACATTTTTACATGAAAGTGTTTTTGGTGGGATTTCGTTTATTTTTGTAAGTTGCTTAATTGACTTTTTTGAATAATTTGGACCAGTACCTAAAGTAACAAATAATACGAACGAATTATAGAATTATTACGACGATACGATACGATTACGAAATTACGAATATAAAATGCAAATATTTCCTAACAATCATCATTCGCAGTAGAAAAATGTCGATAGGGTATTTCAAAATACAGTCAGCGCCATCTAGTGACGTCGGCTGATGTCACCGTTACTATTATACCGTGTTTAAACTT
This sequence comes from Agrilus mali, assembly GCA_029378335.1. Classification (NCBI taxonomy): domain Eukaryota; kingdom Metazoa; phylum Arthropoda; class Insecta; order Coleoptera; family Buprestidae; genus Agrilus; species Agrilus mali. Next base: position 8,818,219 of record CM055662.1, read on the forward strand.
GCACCCCATTTTTAAGAGTTAGGGGATGATTTTCAAAAAAATATGACGTTCATATTTTTTTATTTGTTATAAGTATTTTATAATTTTTTTCATATATCTAGCTTTTCAATAGTTATTACTGCCTGATTATGTAGTTAGTGCAAATGTAGTGCAAGTCTCATACAAACTTCCACCTCCTATTCCGAGGGGAAAGGTTAGGTTAGGTTTGGTTTTTTAATTTTTTTGTTGTCTTTGTAGTAATATTAGCTTACATACCAAATTTCAGCGTTCTACACGGAAAAAAGAGTATATTTAATGTGAATAAAATACACTTCATTCAAGAAAATCTTTGTTTCATATATACGCAAATAAATATTTTCTTAAATAAAGAGTTTAAAAGTTTTAATGGTAATCAAATGCTGCGTTTCATTTAAAAATATATACTTTCAGTTAAATACAGCAATGTTTAAAGCAAAAAAATAGTTTACTTACGAAAACCACAATATTTCTTCGTTAGAATAATGTATTCGTTTAAACAGAATATTTATCTACTGATTTCAACAATTTCGTTTTCTTAAAATAAGATTTGCGGGCTTGGAAAAAATAATATTTTTCTTCAACACAAGAAACGGATGTTTCCATTTAAGATGGTACTTCTTCATAATAAACTCGATTAATATTTGAGTTTAAAGCGGTATATTTTTGTATTAAACATGAAACATTTTCATACTAAAATAACAAAAATTTGTTTGAAAATTTAATTTTTTCTTAATTTTTTATTTTTAACAATAAAGCAATTTTACAAATCAATGGAATGGTATATAAATAAGATGTGATTATTGTAACATATCTTTATTGAACATAAAATAATAAAAAGGACAACGATACACACATGAACAATAGTATGAAAGGAACTAAAAAAAATTGCTTAAGACATTTTAGTGTTACGTATGATTCACCAGTAGGGAGTGTATGCATCATGACTGGAAAATGCGTCTTTTTATTTTTATCCATGATAAGAACTTTACTTCCATTTACTGATTCGACCTTATATAAGCTCTTTAATGTAACGTAGTGATTGCTCAAGTTTGCCATTTTGATAAGAAGTTGTTTAGTCCAAATGATTCCAGTAGCTGTAATATAAATTATTGTTTTTTATTTAAAATCAAAACTAGAATTCTTGGTTTATCGATCAAACGATTCTCATCATAAAACAATCAATAAACGATTTTCAAATAGCAGTAGGTAGTAGCCATTTTTTCTTTATCGAGAGAAAGCGCGCTTACAAATTTTGCTAAACTGTAGATACCTACTGCTATTTAAAAAACAGTTTTATTTTACTACTACTTCGTTGAGGATTCGTTGTGGATAAAATTGATTTGTAGATATTTATGTACCTATATACAGCAGATAACGTGATACAGAATGAATTAAAAACTTGATTCTAATACTGCGGCTCTATTACATATTTACCATGCAAAATTTTGCATTATTTCATACTTCTATTTTAAATATAATTAATAAATAAATTCGTAAAAATTAAGTATTTTAATGGGTACTTACTTGCAAATGCTTCTCCAAATTCTCCAAAGCCAATTTTATTTAAAAATTCTTCCATTTTATTATAAAAATATACCCCTGCTTTTTCAGAAAATTTGATTGTGCACCAACAACTCACTTTACACTGATAGTTCATTAACGTATGACGCAATATATTGAAAATCTAAACGGGAGACAAATATGGAGCTCATCAAAGCGTCATATATTTGTACTAAATAAAATGTTCTTTAAAATGAAATAATAATGCTTTATCGAAAGCAGAACTGTTTTGTTTCGAAGAAGTGCTTTATCCAATCCAGTTTTCGGCTACTTGAATAGAATTAATATTTTATTGTTTCAAAACAGCAATGTTTTAAAATTAAGAAATTACTTTTTGTTTAAACCATTCAAAAAGTTGTAGCAAAAGAAACATTTTCATTCCAAGTAGTTCCTTGACTTGTTTTAAGAACAGAATTAGTCTTCGATCGAAACCTGTATAAATTTGTTTCAAAACAAAAATTCTTTCTTTAAATCAATTGCAGTAAGTAAATAAAAGCGTTGAAGGAAATATTCTTGTTTTCTTAAAACAAAGCAAAATACTAAAAAGAAGTATTTATTTATTTAAAATGAGTAAATATCTTCAAAGCAATATATTTTCTTGTTTTAAAATAGTTTTTTTTTCTGTGTAGGACTTCAGGAAGTACCTTAAGAATTTAATGATCAGTGCGTGAATCAGTGACGAAATCGGAGGTTTTTAGACATTAATAATATCTAAAGTATAATAGCTACGACATTCAAACTTTGTATGTTTAATAATTGTACTGGTCTTATTACATCTTTAAATTATTAACTATTTAGCATCATCCAAACCAAAGTTATGAGAGTTCAAAAAAACGACGCTTGGCTCGTCATGGCGGGGGCACTCCCGTGCCCCCAGATAAAACGAATTACACTAGAAAGTTTTTCACAATAATGGCCGCACGAATGAACTTTTGACAGAAAGTTTTTTTTCAAGTCCTACAAATCTCGACAATGAAACGCGCAATATGTTCTCATCTCTTTCGCTCTTGCGGCAGAGTGCATACATCATTTAGCGTCACTCTGTGGGTAAGCAACGTCATAAAACACTTTTAAAAATCTATCACCAAATTACCTTTCCCACCAAATAACCTCCCTTTACCCTATACTTACTTTTTACAGTTTAGCTTCCCGTTTAACAAATCCCTTCAGACTCGTCTAGTGTAGATCTACTCCTAGTGATCTCTTCGTTTCCAGATATAGAAAAAATAACTTTGGAAGAATATACTAGTTGACTTATACTCTTATGGAACAAAAAAGAAATACATAAATGTATCGATTGTAGGAAAACTGAAGAATCGCTCGTAAATTCTGTAATTTTACAACGAGTGTCTTTATTATTTTTCGTTAAAGCACAAAGCATCGCGGCCCGTAGTAACTACCTAATCCGTGATGAACATTTTGAAAATTTGATGAGGCAGACGAGATGGTATTTCTCCACTTTTCACAGTAATTTCCGAAAGTAATAACCCTTATCAGCTCGCACAGGTCATTATTCTTTTCGAAGGCACATTGCCTTTAACAATTTTCATTTCATTTCAGGAGAAGATTTCGAACTGCACAATATCCAATTCAATTAAAGAAATACCGCATTCACAATGAAGTTTGCTCCAAATAAGTATTAAAAGTTCCTGCGGACTTGTTATAAGCAAGAGAAACGGCCAATTTCGAGTCTCCATTAGAGCAAAAAGATATGAGATGTAGAACGGTAGCGAACGAACGAAAATATATATTATATCTCGCTTAGTAGAGACTATAACTACCACCGATACGGATTCGTTCCATTTAATATTCGTGCCTTCCAGCCATGATTTACCCGCATTATTTAATCGTGCTCCAAATGAATTCAATTTACTGTCAATGACAGTAGTAATCTCGGTGGCTCCTTGGCGTTATCATTTGAGACGTTGCGCCCGCCATCGCACTGGCGCGACGAGACACGATGGCTTCGGGAGGAAAGTCGAGAGGGCCAACAACCAGGCCGACTACTACTCCCAGAAATTCAATTTCTTGCTTCCTAAGCGTAATGGAAATTTTAAATGTAGTATAAATGCAAATACCCCCCGTGGAAAGAAGAACCAGAATACAGGAAGATTCTCAACTCAGATGACCGAAAATTATAACAGACTGCAAATAAGCCAAAATGGGAAGAAATTTACTTAATATCTCTGCCATCATAATAATAACAATCATTCGATAAGCGTCATCTTTGAAAGCGTTTATTCTTATCTTTTCACACTTACTCATTCTCAACTTTCGCTATTCATTTGCAGGAGCGACTGTAAATGACACCCATTATCGATTCAATTATTTTTGATGGGTTTCTTGGCACAAATTTCCTTCAAGGATTTAATTTCATGAAGCAAAGCAAATAAACGGGAATTAAACTAAAGCACAGACGATAATAAAATTATTAAGTCTTTTCCATAAATTTTATCTATTTAATAACTATTACATCAGTACATTTTTAAAACTATCGAAGAGGTAGGTATAGTTTTAAACAATGAATTCTCAGATAACCCAGAGATCTAAGAAATAACTGAAAATAGTTAACAGTCTCTCTCCAAATACCATTTTTTTACTCATTTATCAAATACTAATCGAATTATGAGCACTTTTAGGAGCTAAACAAAACTCGTATCAAAAGCATTTACTTAAAGTGCTTTGGTCCTTGAAGTCACATTCTAAACTCAAGTAATCTTAAACTATCAATTACATCAAAAAGTATTTAAATTCAAAATCTTAAGCACTTATAAAAATAGCTTCGAACACTTCAAAAATATCAAGACTTGCAGCAGTTTTGAGAAGAGCGTTAAACATACCTACTGTCAAAGTTTGAATTAAACCAAAAAGGCTTCAAAGCTTTAAAGCTCTTTACTGGTCTTTCTTTGTTTTGCTTTGCACTTTTATAAAATTTGTTAGGGCTTCAGGTACTCTAGGAAGTCTTTAAACATTTTGAAAGAAGTTCAAGCACCTTAAATTGAAATAACATAAATCACTTTAAAAAGACTTAAACCGCTTTGAAATTGCTAGAAGACCTTTCTTGAAATACAAGTTACAAAGCACTTTTCAAGGTAACTTTCTAATTCCATCACGTTAACTGAATCTCACTAAGGAGAAAGATGAAAGATCTAAATTAAAGGAAAAACACATCGCATAATTAATGGACGTCTCCCATTTATTTGTCTTTTTCATATAAAGATATTTCATGGAAAAGAAGCCGAGTAGAGCAATATCAGAGGGTATTAATGTTTTCATATAGAGATATATTCATAAATATATTGCGAGAAACGCATGAGTTGTTTGTTGTTTCTATTCCTTTCATGTTAACACTGACGTGCCTAGGAGTTTGTACGTCGAAATATTCTCCGAATCTCTTAGTTGACACACAAGCGCGTTGTAGTCGCTACGAAACATAATTTATTATTAAAGAAGTAAAATCAGTCTTGGGAAATGGGAAATACATAGAAAAATGACAGCACAGAAATCGCATTGATAAATAATAGAACGAACTTTATGACCAGACAGCTCCCATCACTTTACTTTTTTCTTTAACGCGGAAAATTCAATTCGATCGCGCTTGTGAGCAATTTTTGTTGCGTGTTTACATCTTTGCTTTCATAAGATTGAAAATTTAATCATCTTTTCGATACATCATTATATATCTACCTACATACGTATATAAGGTTTCTGAATAGAACCAATCGCAGAGGAAATTACAATTATTTCAGTCACCAAATGCTACCCCGAAAGCAAACATTTTAAACAAACAGCAACCTGTAGGACTCTTACTGAATTGCTGTACAAACAACAAGAAGCTGTTGATTTAAAGATAAAGTTCAATTTCGATGTGCATTTTCAATAATAATTTAAGGAGTTCGTAAATATCTATCTCTACAAGGAATAATAAATTCAGTAATGAGGGTAAGTTTTCAGTGGTTCAGGCTAAGTAAAAGGGTATGATCAACACTAAAGCTCTTATTTAACCGTCAACCGTTCAATGCAGTTTGCACAAGGTACCTAGGTACGTCATGAATTGTTTAATGTTTTAAAAGCACAAAGGGGTCATGATAAGGTCGATTCAATCTAGGGGTCGACGAATATCTATGATATTCAATTGAAACATCGATATTTAATCAGGGAACTAAATCCAATGATTCATGAAATTATCTTCAATCAATGCTGGAGCAGCAGCAAACCGCTCTGTTGAGAAGTTGAGTTACTTTTTATTTTTGAAGTGAAACTTCTATAGCCGCGGATAAACCGGATTGTTGGCGTGCCGATCGTGGCGTGCATGCCGTGGCGACGCTCACCATGCGCAAGCGCCTGTGCGATTCTCTTCCCACTCGGTTCGACGGTATCGTTTACTATAGTAAACCAGAATATGAAAGTAAATTGACTTATGATTGTTTTGTACATTTCACCTAATAAAAAATAAATGATTATTCATTTTTACATGAGAAATTATTTCCGTACAGTCACAGAGGTTCAGCAATTTTTAAAACCAATAAAGAGAAACTACCATTGATTTTATCTGGAGATTTCAATGTAAGTTTTGCTAAGGATGCATCAGTGTCATTAAAAGGTTTGCTCCAAAAAGAATTTCAATTGCAAATTAACAACAATCAAAGAGAACCTACAACCAGGTATGCAAGAACAATAACAATAGATGCTGTATTGTTAATGTTATGTCCAATACTTTTGTAACATACTTCAGTTATCCTCGACCAATTATCACAGTAATGCTGTCAAAGGCAACATTGAATATAACTATTACTGAAGTCACTGATAATAGAATTGAGTTGTCGCTTGAAATAAATTGTTTAATTTTTAATTTTTGTATTTAATAAAAATAAATGTATATTAAATAAATGGTCATCGTTTTGTGGAAAAAATTATTCGTAATATTTGATTTTTTTCATTATGCCATATTTAGTTCATGGATATTACTTGTGCAAACTCAATGTTTTACATCTGCCAGGCGTCTCGGTGACGACATTTTTACCTTTAGTTCGTTTTCAGCTATTAAAATTGAACGACTTTCTGTGAAATGCTTTATGAAGTCCATCATCTAACCTTTAAGAAGTTAGATTAGGCCAAGTTAAGTTACCTTAGGTAAGAATATGTAAACCATTTTTTTTTTATTATTTGTAAAATGTTCATTGAAAGCACGTACAAGTTTTGAGGTAGATGTCACGTAAAAATTTACTTTATATTTCAGTTTATGTACAACAATACGGCTTGCAATAAAATTTTTAGAGACCTCATAACCACACCGGTTCTTAAAACGTGTAAGTGACAAAGTAATTGCAAATAGTAAAACAGGCTTTCCAACTTGGCCATAGTGGAAACTAATTATTTTATATCATAAAGTAATTTATGCTTCAGTAGCATACGTTTGGACCGAACGGCCTCGGCTTTCCGTTTTACTTCCGTAATTCTTCATAAAACTAAAAGCAATAACCTCCAGCTTTTCTTTAAACATTAATTCGAGGAGATGGGGTTCGAAATATGTGCAGCCGTAAAGGGCATTGTAAAATTTAACAATTCCACTAGGCTCAGTCGGCTGTCGAATCGACCGTTCCTTCCACGCTCAACGAAATTATTTTTTGAATAAATTATAACCAACCAAAAGCGCATAAAATACCTTGCAATGCGATAATTGCCTGATGCAGCCAAAATCACAAATCGATAACATACAATATCCCAAATTAGGAAAACGTATAGGTATCATACACAGAAAATTAATGATAATTGTCAATCACTGAAAAATTGAAGGCAATTAGCGTTAAAACACATTTACAAACCCAGAGAGCGATCTTCATACATCAATTACCTAAGCTACAAAAGCGTGTAAATTACATACAATGACATTATATCGTAAATCAAGAGTGATAGAAGGGACGAGTTTATATACAGAAAACTTTTATTTTTAAATCAAACTATAAATTAAATCTATTGGTTAAGTGCAGGCTTTCACGGCCGCTGTTCATTGTAGTGGCAAAACAAATAGATATAAATCAGCAGCAAAACATCTTCAATCATCAGAAGAAGTCATCTGAAGAAGCTGACAGCATGAGCAGCGAAACGTCAAGTGAAATTAATCGAGTACGGCGAAACCCGGAAGAATTCACTACAATGCAACTAAATCTATTGTCAAATTGTCAGTATTAACAGACTCTCTAGTACACTTTTTATTGACCTCCAGTTCAGACTATTCATCTCACATCCTCCCGTTGACATGACTAGCTCAGTAATCGATCAGCAAATAGTCCATCATTTTCACAAAAGAATCTCACAATGAGCAATTACCCAAATGATTCTTCTTTGGTACATTAGCAGTACATAGATAATTTCTAACATCTAGTAGCTCTAGTGCGTGGCCATATTTCTTTCTGAAGCAACCAAGGCACTTCCGCTGTTCTTTTTCAAGTTGTTGGTCAATGTAGCAACAACGAATACCTTGCTTGAAACAACAAAAAAGTCTTGAGGTTTTTCGGAAGTAGATAACCTTAAATGCGAGCTCGGAGTGGTGAGGTTTGAATTCATCGTATCGAGGATCCGAAAAATGAACTTGCGTCTTCGTGATTGACATCAGCACAGTATGTGGAGACAATCGATTTTAATGGGGAGACTATCGATATCCGATTTGATCTTTAGCATAACTAAATAGCTTAATGGTACCAATGGTCAGCAATATCCTTAAGAAAAGACTTAGGCTTTCACGGCCGGCGTTTTTAAAAGAAATTGTGAAATCCGGGCTTGATGGCCGTGGTCTAGGATTGTTTGTCCTTCGGTGAGAACATCGAAGAAGTCTCTTATCCGACGTTTCGCCAACAATTGTGGTTGGCATCCTCAGGGAACGTAGCGTGGGCGTAATGTCCATCGCTGCGGTAGTGCTGAGACTTAGTTGACACTTGGCGCGGGGGTGACATTTACAGTCGGGACGGGTTCCCCATGATTACGCATGACTGCATATGGACGTTGATGTTTGATAGTGGTATCGTTCAGGGCTGGTAACCAAGCCTTGTTCACTTTCATCGTTTCCTCTCTTTTGTTGCAGCTGTTGGAATGTTTTAGGATTTCAATGGCTTCACGATAAAGTCTGGCATGGTACTATGCAGTCATGCGGAACCCGTTTCGACTATAAATGTCACCCCCGCGCCAAGTGTCAACTAAGTCTCAGCACTACCGCAGCGATGGACATTACGCCCACGCTACGTTCCCTGAGGATGCCAACCACAGTTGTGGGCGAAACGTCGGATAAGAGACCTTTTCTCACCGAAGGACAAACAATCCAAGATCACGGCCATCAAGCCCGGATTTCACAATTTCTTCTAATATCCTTAAGTTCCTTCAAGGATTCCTATAATCAACGGTAGTTGGGTTTCTCAAACAAACCGTTTTTGATAATGTATGTAAATAAGTTGGTTTAAGTTCTGTAAATTCAATGCTTAACTTTCTTCCGTTTGTAAGCTTATTTTGTAGACTTTTTACAGACAAATTTGTTTAGAAAGGCCACATTTTCATTTCATTTTCATGTTTTTGGTGACTCAACGTACCAAAGAATACTATTCCGAAAAAAGTCCCAAAACAGTCATGCGATCTTTCGTAAGTAATTCTAAAAGTGGGTTTAAAAATAATATCGATTTTGAGGATCCCAAGCATGAACCTTCGTCTTCACAATTGTCACCAGCATAGTGTGTGAAGCAATTGGATTACAATTGACCACTCACCAAATTCAGTAAACCAATGTTGGGGTCTTTCGGAAATAACTCCAAATCTATATTTAAAGCATGAGCTCACTATTCTTCATATTTGGGATCCGATGAATTTATAAGCCTAAACTGTGCACTGTTGAGATTGCCACTACGACATTTTATGCCACAACCTAACCTTACACAACTTTTTGGTGAGGCATAGCATTGAAAATTCTTTATATTCGAAATGTCGTGTGATGAAATATCGTGTAATTCCATGTAATTGTATGTTATGACATACATATCATTATGATGATGAACTGTTGTCGTTATGAAATGTCGTGTGATGGCGGGTACGGTCACTATGACATTCGGCACCTTAAACACAGTAGGTGACACCATTTATCCAATTAACTATATTGTACGAGGATGGATCAAATATAAACGAGCCTTTTTTCATAAAATATTTATTTTGAAAATTTTCACAAAAACACAAATTTCTCTATTTTTCGACATATCCCCCTTATTTGATTATACATTTTTCCCAACGGATTGGTAGCTTTTTCATCTCGTTTTCATAAAAAAACAGGGCGGAAGTCTATCCAGTTGCGCACAAACGCTTCCACATGTTCATCAGTCTGAAATCGCTCGCCTCCTAAGTGATTCTTTGAGGGGCCCAAACATGTGGAAATCACAAGGGGATAAGTTTGGGCTATATGGATGGTGCTCCGACTGAGTCTAGTGCATTTCACTGATTTGGGCCTGCGTTAAAGCTGCGATGCGAACTCGAGCAGCTTTTTGATCTTCACTCAGGAACTTTGGGACCCAATGAGCTGAAAATTTTCGGGATCCCGAGTTTTTCGTTATGATTGTCTGGACACTCCCATAGCTGATGCCGAGTTCAACAGATATCTGAAGCACAGTGGCGTGGTGGTCCCCTTCAATAAGGTTTCTAACGCGTGCAATGTTAACCGGTGATATGCTGGTGCGCGGACGACGAGGATGCTTTACATTTTCTATACGATTACGCCCTTCGTTAAATTTTTTGCACCAAACTTTTACCCGTTGCCACGAAAGCGTTTCATTTCCGAACTGTGCTAGCAATCTACACAAAAGTTCAGCTGGTTTCACGTTTTCACGTGTAAGAAACTTGATAATAATCCGTTGCGCAGCCTTGCTATGATTCTCTTTCTCTCTCATTGTGATAGCTAGTAAACTAGCAAACACAGCAATACGACGAGTCGTTTCCGTGTCACCTAATATCCCCACTTCAAGTTGCTAACGCCCGTATGCGCCTTGAACAACTATCCGGCGCTCAATTTAAAAAGGCTCGTTTATATTTGATCCGCCCTCGTATCGACCTTCTCATTCTTGGCATAGTTAACGTAATAATAAAAGTAGTCAGCAGTTTGTACCTTAATTCCACCAAGAAACCTTTTAAAGAATGGTGGAATGGTTCCTCATGTAATTCTTTTTTGGTAGCTAAGCATCTTCCCATTTCTCATATGATGTTAGGTATATCTCTGGTAGACAGCTAATTTCTTTTTACAATAATCTTCGGGAATAGCAAACAAGTCTTAAAATTTTCGGTAGTAGTAGCTCCAAATCTTGAATTGGAAAGTAGATACTAATGCTGGATACGACCATAAATTTGTCATGCTGGAGATCCGAAGGACGATCGTGCATCTTCATGATTATCACCAGTATGTGGAGCGAATATATAAAAATGAACAACTTTTATATACTATACAGCATGACCCTTCTCAGTGTTACTCTATCCTAGGTGATCTCCTTATTCAGTCATAGATGTCCCTCATACGATCGGTATTTATTTTTACTTCTTCATGGGAGTTGTATCTTGCAATACCTTTACCAGGTTTTTTGTCATTTTAAATCGAATGGTACTCACAACTCTTGATCAAGAATATTTCTGTCTGCCCAATAATTTCATTGATGATTAATGACTATAAAATAGTTTTGTGTTGTATGTTGATAATTCTTGCCTTACGAAACTATCTGGATTTGAGGGTTGAACTTTAACATTACGCTTTGTGTTTGTTTTTATCTAATAAAAAATGCTTCTATTGGTGTTAGATGAGTATACCCGTAAGTCTGAAGCGAAGTGGATGATAAGTTCGAAGCCGCTTGTTCTAACGCCAGTGTTGATCCGATTTTAAACGGTAACCGGTAAACACTGGAGTGGATTTAATATTTAATGTTCCAGTTATTTAGAGCAAGTTATTTCATTAAGGAGCACGCTGAAGCTTTAACAGTGCCGGAGTAAGTAAGTGCCTACCGGTAATCCACGCACAGGTAGGTACGCGGCTTAATTTATAGACAATTCCTTGAGTTGTCTTTCTTACTTACAGTCTGCTAATTAGCAATAAAGTTTCGCAACCTACTCACATTACCAGGCGGTTGTAAAGCCTCTCTCGCGCCAATTTTAATTAGAGTCCGCTAATTAGAACTTGAAACTAACTGCTACCGTTCTTATTAACGTGATTGATGTTACAAGAAGGTACCTCTAATGGTAGTGGATATATTAAAGGCGTTATAAATGACGGAAATGGTATCTATACTGTAGGTAAGCATCCAATATATTAGCCAAATTAAAATTCTTTCATTGTTGTCTCAAACTTTTCTGAGGATGAACAACGCAGTAGCCCAAATTCAACATTCTTGTTGTTAGAAACCTCCATAAATTTTTGCATTTCATTTTGAAATCAGCTTCAATAGTATTATGTAGATGGAAACAAGACATTGTGGAATTGTAACGATTCTCATGTTAATGCATGCACCACTATTCCAAGCTACCTCTAATGGCGCCTGAATTGTAACTCTATCATATTTATGTTAGTTATATTTGAAGTGTTTCCATACATTCTAAAGCAACCCAGTGCACTCCTTCGAGTTACAGAGTGGAACGTGAAACGTGAAACTTACGTAAAATTCAATTTGAATACCTGGGAAAAGTTCCATGAAAAGGTAATTCAAGGATCATTTTAAATATTAGACCATTAAACTCGTAGCAGCTACATTAAAAATAATGTTCTGACACAACAACCAAAAATAGTGCTTAGCCATTTTCATGCGAGAAACTTGAGAAAACTTTGTCGGAGAATTGCATAAATGGGCGGTTATTATGTTTCAATGACTTTATTATCTACAATGTGAATACATTGACGTAAATTGCATATACCGATCCATTTCCTACTGCGGTGGTTTAAAAATTAGCGAATCGTGCCTATACAATCAAAATCCCTTCACCCTATCTCACATAAATTACCATGATGATCCACAGATTAAAAAACACTCCTTAAAAAATTTGAGCCATCACGGGACGCCTGGCAGATGTGAAACATCGAGTTTGCACAAGTAATATGTATGCAAAACATTATTACGACAGGAACTAAATATGGCATAATGAAAAAATCAAATATTACGAATTTTTTCCACAAAATGATGACCATTTATTTAATAAACATTTACTTTTAGTACATACAAAAATTAAAAATTCAAAAATTTATTTCAAGTTGCGTCAACTCAATTCTTTTAATCAGTGACTTCAGTTAATAGTAGTTATATTCGATGTTGCCTCTGACAGCATTACTGTGATAATTGGTCGAGAATAACTGAAGTATGTTACAAAATTATTGGACATAACATTATTCAGACATCTAGATAATAAATACAGCATCTATTGTTGTTGCATATCTGGTAGTAGGTTCTCTTTGATTGTTGTTAATTTGCAATTGAAATTCTTTTTGGAGGAACGTAATTAATGGCACTGATTCATCTTTTGCAAAATTTACATTGAAATCTCCAGCTAAAATCAATGGTAGTTTATCTTTATTGGTTTTAAAAATTATTGAACCTCTGTGACTGTACGGAAATAATTTGTCATGTAAAACTGAAATAGGATAATACTTAAAAATTAATGAATGCTTTTAAACATATACTTCTTAAAGTTTTAAGACGATTTGTTCGTTTTCCTGGTAATTTTTCCTACTTCCCAAACGTTACCAAGTTACGTCAGATTTTCTCAAAATCGATTTGGTTTTCCTTTGCGAAATAGTGTGCAATTCAAGTACACATAAATATTGAATGTCTATCTACGTTTGCTTCTTGATATCATTTGGGGTAAATATGCCAAAACATCCCTTGGAATATATAAAATACAATGTGCTATCACCATTTCTTTCACGCATTTCAATATTTTATGTTATGTCATGTTATTTTATGTTATGAATGAAACGAAATTTCTGCAACTACGTACTTTGTATAAGCTTTCGGTTCGTGAGATACCGAACTACCTTTACAAATAACGTTGATGACGTAAACAAATATCACAATTCCTTCTGATAACGCCGGCCGTGAAAGCCTAAGTCATTTCATCTTACCTTATTCTTAACATCAAACAATAGCGTAAAATGTAATAATAAAATATTAAACATAATTGTTCCACCTGAAGCAGTAAAACAATTATTATGTACTTTTTATGACAAATTTTTGTAAGTAATTAAAACATCTTATTTACATAAAAATCTCGTGTAACAATGTTTGTCCAGGATAAACCCCTTAACTATTCAACCAATTTTTATGAAATTTTAGCTTACTGTGTGTAATTTGGTCCAACTTAAAAAGTAGGATAGTTTTTATCTCAATAATGGGATTATTTGTAAGTTCAGTAAGATTCTAATAGATGGCGGTTTAAGTTAATTTAACACTTAACAAATAACACTTCATCATCTTCTGCTATGTATGCAGATTGTGGAACCATCCATGATGGCGCCGTGTTTTGATTTCTTAATGGTACAATCTATTCCCCGTCATATGTGTTTATGTTTACGACATAACCATCATTTTAATTTGATTGTATTAAAAAGCATAAAGTTTTAACTGTTATTAAAAGTTAAAAGAACCACAGAAACGCGATTCTGGGGCAGCTGGTGAAGTTATAAGAAGTTAAACCCCATCAATTAGCTTTCAATAATAATTTGGATTTTTGTCTTCCAAATATTAGTATTTAACTTAAAAAAGCAAAGATATTTCTTCAAAAAATCCTCTTATTAGGAAACCGTTGATAAAAAAGATTGTAACGAATTTTCTAGTCAAAACTATTTATTTAAATAACACTTAACACTAACTGATAACTACTATTTATATCAGAACAATTCTCTTATTTATATAACAATTTATTTATATTACTTTTGTCTATAATTCATCGTTTTGGTTCGCGCACCGATGCTTTCTCACAACTGTCCTCTGGGCCAAAGACGATCACTTTATAAACACCTTTCGAACTTTCTAGATAATCTCTCGAATAAATCCTGATTATTCCCAAATGATGAATAATAATTAGAAAGTCGTCGATTATTCTAGAATTGATCGTGTTACTTGTCGCTGGATAATGATTTTGTAGCTTCTAAGTTGATAATGATAAAAGTGCCGTGCGTGGTGACTACGCCGTAAGCATGTTAGCGATAAGAAGTACTACATGCACACAAATTGTTATCGCACACACGTTCGGTGTCACTGGTCGCTACAGTATTAAAGTGATAACAAATTGAGACGAGCGATTGCGAGTTAAGAGAAGATCTATAAATTATTGACTCTGAATCATCTAATTAAACTATTATTTATTACAATATCTGTGTCAATGATATGTGTTTATTATTGTATTAATCTTTCTATATTGGTTAATTAAATTTACTATTTTATTTGATATCGACTGTTACACGAAACAATTGTCACAAACGCATCGATTGTATCAGTGGTTTATGTTTATTTAACCGAAAATGCCACTATAAGTTCATATCTATAATAATTCTTTATAGAATACTAATAACAGAATTAGGAAGAGGCTCTGTTGAAATTATTATGTGATAGCATGCAATAAAATTTGCTATAAAGAATTGATAATAATGTTACAAAAGTTTCGGACAGATGACGGCAGTAGGGTTACGTTTTAAAACATAATGATGTTATTATGTATTTATGACCATATTATTTGGTTCATTTAAATAGGACTGCACAATATTTTAACATAATTTTCTATCTATTATCAATGCGAGGTCATTATACATACCGTTATTGTTATAATAATTAAACAACTACGTACCTAATCAATAAAAGTTTACATAATGTAAAATGTGGATGAAAATTGATTTCCAACTCCATCCCTATTTATGTAAAATAATCAATTTAACAATTAGATCCCTATTTAAATTCCAAATAGGTTAAGAAATGCTTTTCCGGGTGAAATATTGATTAAACATTCTAATAATTGCAAAATTAAAATATTTAGTATGTATACATATTGTAAATTCTCTGACATATATTTCGACCTAGGCGGTCTTTATAAGTTAAACGCGTGGGCTACGTCTCACTTCTTTTCAAACCAAATTTTATTTAAATTGGTTTAAATTGAAAGATTATTTTCTCAAAGTGAATCTCAATTTCAAAAGTGACATGTTATATTTATAATTAAAAATTTCAAAAAGGCAAGTGTACCTACGTATAGCACCAAAATATAATGAAACCCCAAAAGGGTACATCTTAAGGGCTTTCTGTAGACCCCAAAATTTCCGAAATTGATGGATTCCACTGTGCCATATCCATAAGTAACAAAAAGGTGAATGGGAGACTCGTTTTCTGCACTGAAAACTTTCAAAATCATCACATTGAATAAAATTAAAAGTTTCTCAGGAATTTTTAATTTTAAACCTTCCAAAGTATTCATTATCGGAAACGAGTGAAAACTTTTTGGAAAGCTTTCGTCATCACCTTTCCAATGCTACCAATTTTGCATAATAAATTCCATAGACTAGAAGTGATATGCATAATTTTGAAAAATCCTCACCTAAGGTATCGCCAGACCTTTTTGGTCATTTATCTTCTGTGTCTATTCATTATCTTATAGGTTAATGGATAAGTAAACGAAACAAAGCACGTCAAGGGCAAAGATTTTTTATTATTAAAGCATGTTTTTTTTTTAAGTTTAAAAAGGTGTTACTAAGGTGTTGTGAATTAAATATAAAGTACATCGACGAAACTTAATGTATTATATCTAGCAGTAGATGTTTCTGCCTTAGTAAAGCCCTGAAATTTAGCTAAAATTATCATGTCGAAAAAGTTGACTAAAAAATTTTGGAATTTTAAAGAAAAAAAATATGTGCCAAAATGTGCCCAAAATGTGCTATTATGTGCTACGTAAAAAAAAAATTATTCAAAAAACTTAACTTTCATGACCAGGTCCTTTTTATGATTTTCAGTTAGCTCCACAACATCACTTCATTAAAACCAAACCAATTGTGTTGTAACGTGCTCAAGATGTGCTATCATGTGCCATTAAAAAAAATATTTACTTGAAAAATTTAATTTTTATTGAGACATCCTTTTTGTGATATTTAGTTAGCTCCGCAAAATCACTTTATCAAAACTAAACATACAGTGCTGTAATGTGCCCGCAATGTGCTGTTATGTGCCAATGTGAAAAAAATATTTGAATAAAAAGATTTTTCGTATAATGTTAAGTCTTCATTAATACTTTCTATACGCATCGATAAATGTGGTACGATGAAATAGCATAATAATATGCTTAACATAGTATTCGCATATTGTTCATGAAACATCACCATACATTCTTTTACATGTTATGCAACACATCTTGTATTAGGTAAGTACCTGTACTTTTCATTAGTTTACGACTGTATAGAATTTATTGTACACTATAAAATTCGTATTATTATTAATATTATTAAAACGAAGTTTTATAAAACCTTTTTTTATTGTTAATGATAACTTTTTATATTTAATCATAATTTTCTATTAGTGTAGGGAATAAACTTTTGAACAAAGAGACTGAAATTTTTGCTCATCTATGTATTTATATCTTAGAATAGAAGATTAGTAATTATTAAGTAATAAATATATATTCTTATAAAACAGTATGAAAATACTTATGTAGTCAAGTCATTTCTTTATTCTCATCAAAGTAAAATTTCCATTTTTCTTCGTAATAATATTACTAGTACAGAAAGTATTAATGAAGACAGCATTTTACGAAAAATCTAAACTTTTTATTCTAATTTTTTTTTCACATTGGCACATAACAGCACATTGCGGGCACATTACAGCACTATAAGTTATAGTTTTGATAAAGTGATTTTGCGGAGCTAACTAAATATCACAAAAAGGATGTCTCAATAAAAATTAAATTTTTTAAGTAAATATTTTTTTTTAATGGCACATGATAACACATTTATGGGCACATTTTGGCACATATATTTTTTTTTAAATTCCAAAATTGTCGAGTCAACTTTTGGGAGATAAAATTATCTACTTTTTTGTGTAATAAGAAATATTTTTCCCCTCACGTTCTTTGGTATCTGTGGAAGAATGACATCTATGACTTATAAATTAAAAATAAAAGGAAGGTAGATTAAATACTGATGTTTTTAAAACGTTTTGAACGAATACTAAATACGAGCATCTTTCTCGTCATACTTCAGGTTTAGTGTCTATAAGTAGATCGTAGATGGTTTCGTTCTTAAGAAGCTGTTTCGGTAATGTTGGTCGGAAAGTTCCTCCAACCTGAACTGTAGCATTAGGCTAAATGGAAGAGCTGAAGGTCCCTTTCGGTCTCCTTTTAAGAATCGTGGGAATACGGGAGTAAAATTGTTGGAAAAAGAAAAATGAGGCGAAGGAGATTAAGGCATACAGCTAAATCACAATACGAAATAAAACAACGGTACCGTTTCACTATTTATTTTTCTAGCTCACTTTAATAGAAATTTTCCTAGAACAAAATTATTGCACGCTTGATGGTAGGTTTTACCGACAATTATATGGACTCCCTATGGGGTCTGCTCTATCGCCAGTGTTAGCCGAGGTGTTCATGACACATTTTGAAGATAAAATTTTCAAGTTGAATAACCCTTTAATAAAACTAGATCATACCTGGTACATGTATGTAGACGATATTTTCTGCGTTTGGAAAGGTACCGAACGACAGTTAGATAATTTCTTAATACTGTGATGTGTTCGGTCACGGAAAACACAATTAACAAAACAAAACAACGAATTTATTTAATTACTAAAGTTAATTTGACTACACTACAGTTATAAAGAAGTCTACACAATTTATTTCACTAAAAGTCTCTTTTCCCGCTCGCCTCTACTGTAAACACTCGCTATAATGTAGACACTACCTATCGCACTCTATGAATTCTATCGCCTATAGTTCGCTATCGATCGCTTCGCTTGTACACATTAGCTGTCCACTGTCACTGTCAACTCACTCGGTGCGGGCCGGTTCGCCTTTTATAGTCTTTTCAGCTTCTTTCTAGGGAATTCTACAGCCTTCTCGTAATCCAATTGTTTTCCCATTGATCTTTGCTGGAGTTTTGTAGATGTTTCAGGAAAGCCGGGAATATTCCTTATGTATTCAGGGAAGATGTTCGTTAATTAAACTCACACCAACTTAATTGGCAAGTACTCGTAACAATACTTTTAAATTCTTTAAATATTAATATTTCGTTTACAATAGAGAAGGAGGTAAATAACGGCATTAATTTCCTGGATATATCCTTATCAAAAGACACAAACAGGTTCAAATTTACTATTTTTCATAAACCTACCACTACAGACAAAAGAATACCCTCAAATTCCGCACACCCAAAACAAACAAAACTTGCGGTATTTCACTGCCTTCTCAATAGACTCACCAATATACCATTATCCCCCTCAGATTTTAATGCGGAATTAAGAACAACTAAATTTATTGCAATCTCTAATGGATATCAACCTCTTTTAGTTGAAAAATTATTTAACAAAAAATTAAAAAAACAGTTATCTAGTTTAAAGAAACAGTTATCTAGTCTACTTTACAACAGTACCCCTTTTGCCAGCAACAACCTATTTTTGGTCTAATTAGATTTGTTAATAATTTTAGTACATATTTTAAATCTTCCCTTCAGAAAAAGTTCGATTGCAGAATTATTGAAAACGGCTCCGTTAACCTTGCTGCAATGCTGGTGAAGCACAAAGGAAAAACTCCCGATACTGATAAATGTGGGGTCAACAAAATTTTTTGTAAAGATTGTATATATATATCGGTCAATCGGGAAGAGAAATTTCGAAGCGCATCGCCGAACATTCCGCAGCGATAAAAAATAAAATATGTAATTCGAGTGGAGTGGCCGAACACTGCATCACACACAATCACTTTAGATACTAATAATTTCAAACTTTTACATAGTAATATTCCGAAATCTAGAAAACTCACTATGTTAGAAAATTTTGAAATTAAAAAATCCGTTTTCAATAATATTAATTTAGTAAATAACCAAATCGAATTAACTACTTACAATTCCCCTCTCCTTCAACTTTTGAATGCATTAATAGTGATAACGTAGGGGTTTAAACTTAGTAATCATCTGTTGCTTTTGTTAATCGCCGGATTGCGCCGAAACAAAATTGCGAGCTAGACAAAATAAATAGTGAAACGGTACCGTTGTTTTATTTCGTATTGTGATTTAATCATGCAGTTTCTCAAAAATTGCACTAAAAATAGTCCTTGTTATATTACAAACGTTGGATTTCACAAGTTAGAGCTTATATTTTATACATAAGAACATTACTTAAGTTTAAGTTGTGCTCGAATCACAAAAAAAGTTATTGCATACAGCTAAATAAGCTGACGTTTTTGTTAAAATGTTTTAACAGGTCCGTCATTGTTCCCTCACACTACTTTTTATACCATAAATTTTGTGTCTGTCTAGTCAGTTCACTCTCTAGGTGGATATGGATGGCCCTTTTTTTGAATTCGAAAATAGTCTAACAAACTGGATGATCACAATTACCCACAATACCGTAAATTTAACGATTTATTCAATAACATACCTGGGTATCCTTATTAAAGTCCTAACAAAGAAATTTCTTTATTAACCTAAGTGGTGTTAGAACGTAATGGCGTCGCGTCGACCTTTACGTATTAGAGATCACATGGAATGAGAAGTAATCTCCTTTAAGAAAATGTGCATGCATCCATCTTGGTCGATTGTCCGATAGGTCGGTAAACTTAATTAAAGGAGATTAGTCGCCCAACGTAAACACACGAGCGTTTGTTTCCTCGATTTTATGTTAATCGGATTTTCCAACATCTCTTAATGCAATTAGTCCTTAGCTTTACGGGGTTGTTTTAGATAATAGGTTAACAATTTTTTTAATCAGCTTTTAAATAAATAGTTTTAAAGGATTTTTGCCTAATTCAGACATTTTCCAAACCCAAAACCCTTCTACCCCTAACTCATCTTTGTGATTAAAGAAGAAGATAATAATAATAATTTGTAATTGAACAAATTTTAGCTTACAGCTGTTTAATATGAAAAACCAAAGAGCATTATTGTGATAATTTCCCTTTCTTTTAGTAAGAGGAAATTTGTTAGGGTTCAATTTTTGTTGATTTGTTGTCGCTGAAACAGAACTGATAGAAGTTGGAGCGAGTTAGTCGTAATAAACTTTCTCGGTAATTGAATGCAAAAAAGTCCGGCTCGCGCCGCAGTTTATCTTATTGACCTGCTACAGAGCGCAGAAACTACCGTTTAGATAATAGATGGAAGTTCGTTAGTTTAATAGATGAAAACGAAAAGGAATGAGATTAATTGAAATGACATGGAAAACCGTACGTTTCTCGAATTCACGAACCCGCGCTTAGAAATTTAATTCTTTAATGCCGATCATTGCTTAAATTGATTTCCAATAAACTTACAACTCAAATAGAATAACTTTAGACATAGATTTAACACTCATTAATAAAATAAATACATTAAAATGTGATCGAACTGAAATAAGGCTGTTATTATCTAAAGTAATTAAATAATCATAATATTCTCCTGTTTTATTTAAGTCTTGCCTTAAGAAATCTTACCCTCGACCTTGAATATTTTAACAAAACTGAAAATTCAATTTGCTGTTGTATTTAATTATTAATATATTTTTAATTAATTACCATATGGGGATACACAATGTTCACCCTCTCAACAATTTAGGCTTTTTGTTCTTAACTATTATCAAAAATATAAATTTATTTACTTAAAGCAAAGGAAACTATTCGAAAAGTTCTCTTGGCAAATCGTTGATAAAATGTACGTGTTTTTAAACATGATCAGGATTCTAAAGATCAGATATGTCGAAGATAACTTTCTCGACTTCATTTTGATATTGTCTCATCTTTGTTTCATAAGAGCAGCTTGTTGTTGATATCGTTTTTATTTTCAATAAAGGACAAGACATGGTAATACTGTAAAGTCTTGGCTCTTGTGACATTCCTACATTTCAGTGAGAATTAAATCCTGCATACATATCTAATTTTAAATATATTCAGAATTGAATGGTTTTTGGCCGTAACTTGACGAAATTCCATAATATCGACCCACAAAAAAATTTAAATAGTTTAAATTTTTATGATTCTATTTTTTTATTCGTAGATATTCAGAACCACTTAGGCCGCCCGCACACTCGCCACTAGACGCGACCACCGGTGGCTGACATCGACCACTAGCCGTCGCCACCGGTGGTCGCCACTAGACGCTACTGTAAAACGCCAGTGGTCGCTACTTTTCTCCTAATTTATTAATCAGGTCCGGCGTTAAAAAAATTTAGTTGCATTATAAAAGTTCAACATGGAAGCACTTGCTACGCTCCTTGTAATACGAAGACGACGCAGGAGACGTGAATTTATATTAATTAACCAATATTTTGGTAAATATCCACAATTCATGCAATCAAGTGATTCATAATATTGACTGTCTAATAAAGAAATATAAAGACAATGACAAAAATTTCAACATTTCACTTTCCTTCTAAGGTTTAAAATATAAATAAAAAAGGAATGTATGTTTTAAATTTACAATTGTCAAAAAAAACATAATTTTAATAAAAATGTCATGTCCGAATTCTCCCAGTCCGCCCCAGTTAAAATAGTGGCCATAAATATAGTCCCTACGAATTAATCTAAGGAGTATGGTACGAGGGCGGATCAAATATAAACGAGCCTTTTTTAATTGAGCGCCGGATAGTTGTTCAAGGCGCATACGGGCGTTAGCAACTTGAAGTCTGGATATTAGGTGACACGGAAACGACTCATCGTATTGCTGTGTTTGCTTGGTTAGTAGCTATCACAATGAGTGAGAAAGCTTTGCATAGCAGCGTTGCGCAACGGATTATTATTAAGTTTCTTACACGTGAATACGTGAAACCAGCTGAAATTTTGCGCAGATTGCTAGCACAGTTCGGAAACGAAACGCTTTGGTGGCAACGGGCTTAATAGTATCGAAAATTTAAATCATCCTCGTCGTCCGCGCACCAGCATATCGACAGTTAACATTGCACGCGTTAGAAACCTTATTGAAGGGGACCACCACGCCACTGTGCTTCAGATATCTGTTGAACTCGGCATCAGCTATGGCAGTGTCCACACAATCGTAACGAAAAACTGGGAATTCCGAAAAATTTAAGCTCGTTGCGTCCCAAAGTTGCTGAGTGAAATCAAAAAGCTGCTCGAGTTCGCATCGCAGCTTTAACGCAGGCCCAAATCAGTGAAATGCACTAGACTCAGTATGAGCACCATCTACACGGTCCAAACTTATCCCCTTATGATTTCCACATGTTAGGGCCCCTCAAAGAATCACTGGGAGGCGAGCGATTTCAGACTGATGAACATGTGGAGGCGTTTGTGCTCAACTGAATAGATTCCCGCCCTGCTTCTTCAAACGAGATGAAAAAACTACCAATCCGTTGGGAAAAATGTATAATCAAACAAGGGGGATATGTCGAAAAATAGAGAAAATTGTGTTTTAGGGAAAATTTTCAAAATAAATGTTTTATGAACAAAGGCTCGTTTATATTTGCTATGGGAGTGTCCAGACAATCATAACGAAAAACTCGGGATCCCGAAAATTTTCAGCTCATTGGGTCCCAAAGTTCCTGAGTGAAGATCAAAAAGCTGCTCGAGTTCGCATCGCAGCTTTAACGCAGGCCCAAATCAGTGAAATGCACTAGACTCAGTCGGAGCACCATCCATATAGCCCAAACTTATCCCCTTGTGATTTCCACATGTTTGGGCCCCTCAAAGAATCACTTAGGAGGCGAGCGATTTCAGACTGATGAACATGTGGAAGCGTTTGTGCGCAACTGGATAGACTTCCGCCCTGTTTTTTTATGAAAACGAGATGAAAAAGCTACCAATCCGTTGGGAAAAATGTATAATCAAACAAGGGGGATATGTCGAAAAATAGAGAAAATTGTGTTTTTGGGAAAATTTTCAAAATAAATGTTTTATGAACAAAGGCTCGTTTATATAAATATATAAATAATTAAGCAGAAGAGTTTTGCGTCAATTTAGTGAATCATCATAACGTGAGTTTCACTAATATATCAAAAAAAGGAAATATATATGTAGATATACATATATCTATTGGTTAAAGATGTTTCAGAAACTTATGAACTGCTTTAGGGTGCGCAAACATGTCACTCCATTTTTTTATCTAAACAATAAGCTCTGCATATAACCACTCTCGCTTATCTCGCGACTTATGAGATTTTGAGAACTTTAATTATTTATATTATTTTAAAAATCTGAAACGACTCATTTCGATCTCTTATGTTGTTTAAATGATATAAATAATATGATACATTTTAAAAAAACCCCCCACTCAATAATTTTACTTACATGCACCACGAATTTCTTATTGATTATTTTCCATAAAAGTGAATTCCTGCCTCATCAGCCAACTTCCTTTTTCTCCAATTAGCTACAGTCTCATAGGTAAATAAACACGAAATTTCTGAAACCGTTTACACTTTGTTTATTTGAACTTAAGTTAAGAATAAATACAAAACTTTTTTTCGTATATGTGCACTTCTTTTATAAAAACACAATATTTAACACGATATTTTATTTATAGGTATCTATGAACGTTGTTTATCCGCCTGTTCATCTTTCATAACGTGCGATGTTATTCCTATGCGAGCCAAGATTAAACTAATGAAAGCAAGGTCAACTCTGTAAAAACTAACCAAACGTGAAAATCTTATCGGCAAGCACATTATGGCAAACAACTTTTGCTGGTCTTTAACATAAATGAGTTTTCTTAACTTGTTTATTTTATTTCATAAAATTTGCCAGATGTGGTACTTTATGAAAATATTTTAGTAGATGGGTACCTACATTACATGCAAAGTGACGTCTCCACCCACAAGGTGAAACTGAGCTGAATCGTTTGCCACATGAGACATCGAGTATTAGAGATTAATTTTGCAAAATTACCTTTTTATTGTCACCAACGCATAAATACTATGTTTTAAATTTTCTCCAATTGCAAATTATCATTAATTATTAATCCTCTCGTCAACAAACTCTGGAAAAACAAAAGGGTATTACGCTAAAGCAATAAAAACCATCAAAAATAATTCTCCTTTCACATACATTTATTTTTCTCTTTCAAGATCATCATTATATGAAGTTGAAATGACAATTCAGAATATTAACACCAAAACTTAAAAGAACTAATTGTTTCCTTTTTGTACTTATAACTTATCTGGTTTAAAATACATCGCGCGTAGGTACAAATCTTTATACGAGAGCGGATCAAATATAAACGAGCCTTTTTAAATTGAGCGCCGGATAGTTGTTCAAGGCGCATACGGGCGTTAGCAACTTGAAGTGGGAATATTAGGTGACACGGAAACGACTCGTCATATTGCTGTGTTTGCTTGGTTAGTAGCTATCACAATGAGTGAGAAAGAGATGCATAGCAGCGTTGCGCAACGGATTATTATTAAGTTTCTGACACGCGAAAACGTGAAACCAGCTGGAATTTTGCGCAGATTGCTAGCGAAACGCTTTGGTGGCAACGGGTAAAAGTTTGGTGCAAAGAATTTAACGAAGGGCGTAATCGTGTCGAAAATGTAAATCATCATCGTCGTCCTCGCTCCAGCATATCGCCGGTTACCATTGCACGCGTTAGAAACCTTATTTAATGGGACCACCACGCCACTGTGCTTCAGATATCTGTTGAACTCGGCATCAGCTATGGGAGTGTCCACACAATCGTAACGAAAAACTGGGGATTCAGACAAATTTCAGCTCGTTGGGTCCCAAAGTTGCTGGGTGAAGATCAAAAAGCTGCTCGAGTTCGCATCGCAACTTTAACGCAGGCCCAAATCAGTGAAATGCACTAGACTCAGTATGAGCACCATCTACACGGTCCAAACTTATCCCCTTATGATTTCCACATGTTTGGGCCCCTCAAAGAATCACTAGGAGGCGAGCGATTTCAGACTGATGAACATGTAGAGGAGTTTGTGCGCAATTGGATAGACTCCCGCCCTGCTTCTTTTTATGAAAACGAGATGAAAAAGCTATCAATCCGTTGGGAAAAATGTATAATCAAACAAGGGGGATATGTCGAAAAATGGAGAAATTTGTGTTTTTGTGAAAATTTTCAAAATAAATTTTTTGAACAAAGGCTCATTTATATTTGATACATCCTCGTACTATTAAACGTACGTCGTATGTAGTGTATTTTTTTGTTAATTATTTTATTAAAACAATTGCTTTGATTATTGATTATCATTTGATCGATTTGAGCGATCCACGAGAGAACTGCGACCAAGACGACCACAACGCCACGCTTGAGAATGCCTGCCGGAGTAGTAGGCAAAACGTCGGGAAGAAATTTCTAGACAACCGCCAGAAACCCGAGATCAAATATATGTTTAAGATCTGATTGACAAAAAGGCATTTAACGTCTGCCTATATACTGTCAACGATCGAAATTTCTAGTTTGAAAATGTTCTAGAACACAAAGTTACATTTTTTAGGACAATCCAGAACATTCTAGACTGAATAAAATCATTTCCAATTGATATTAAACATTTAAATTTATTTTAAAGCTTTTCGATCAATCTCCAAATTTTTAGAATAATCTAGAACATTCTAGGTCGATAAAAATTATTTTCAATCATTTTATCAGCGATAATTTTTCATTCGTAACCAAATCGCCGCGCCGGCTTGGTATGCCACCGTCTGGCTTCTGAGAAACACATCTATTACCTCATCTGCCTAAACATTTCTTTCGCCTCAATCTGGAGTTTATATGAGCTGTATAATGTGTTAGCAAAGTGTAGGATACTTTCGCAACTGAAGCTCTTCTAGAGCTACGCGCATATCGGAAGTATAAATAAAAAATACCTTTATAATAGGAATAAAAAAATCAATCAAAAAACGTCTAAGTAAACTATATATTTATTTTAGAGATATATGAATTATTATTAACAGAATTAACTTAATTACGTAATCCTAAAATACTATAAGATAAATATTATTTTGTGAATATATATATTAGCGGTTTGTATAGATATACAAACTTTCATGCTTTATTTCATCCCCTTCAAACTTTATTTTGGCGACAAAAGGTAGCCTATATGTTTCCTCTAGGTCCCATCTATGTCTTTTCCAAAATTCATCAAAATTGGTTAAGAAAACGTAACAGACAGACTTAGTATGAATGACTATGTGAAATAGCTCTTTAAAAAGTAAAAATTTGAGGTTATTTTGAAATTAGGTGTTTGTTCATTCCCATCCCCCTTAAAAAATCATTGTTTGATTAATAAAGAAGACAGAACAAACAAAGATAAGCGCGTTCGTGTTAGCATTTTAACATTCGTATATTTTTAAGATTTATCAAGTTGCTTATAAATTTTGTTAATTAATTAATTGATTGATTTGCCATAGAGATTAACAGTCGTTTAATTCCCTCGTTTAATAAAAGAGTTTGTATTATTCGAAAGGCCGTATCAATTTATAAGGTGCGATTACATTCAGGAAATAATCATAATACATTTAGTCTATTGTCTATATTGTCTAAGAGAAGTAATAATCATTAACATATGCTCAGGAAATCAAATACTATATGACTAGACAACATTTTGTCAATTTGACATTTCATTTACTTTGCAATACGGAGTGCAGAGGTTCCGCCTCACCGCGCCTCACTAGTAATCGTAACCTAACCCCCCTAACCCCGACATGGAAAAGTGAATGAAACGTCAATTTAATAAAAAAGTTGCCTCTGTTTATGTATTTGCAGAATTTCAAGCGATTCTGAGGGTTCTGGTCATGGTTCTGGTTTTCGGAACTCCAAAAAAAAGGTTATTTTTTTGTCCATGAAAATATATTTTCAGTATCACTATATTATCAATAAACAATTATTTGATTCAAAAAGCATGATTTTTTTGTGGGGGAGAGAACAACTCAAAGTAATTTTTGATCCAGATTTGAATTCTCATTCGAAAAATGCATAAAAAACATTTCTCCTTTCATTTGTTCTCTTTCTAATGTGCCACAGTAAGACACATTTTTGAAAGCATTAATTTATAGGGAGTTGAAATGAGGATTCAAAATATTAACACCCAGGCTCAATAAATCCATTTTCTCCCTTTTATACTTATCACTTTGAAAAATAAAAACAATTAAGAAAGCAGCCATTTTTGTTGATTTTTATCCACGAATAGCTTCACAATTAACTTTGCATATCAAAATGATATTTCTACGCTAATTCTACAATTCGAATGATGTTGTGAGCTTTTCAAAAATTAAATTTCAGTGACCGAAAAATACACCACAAACAACTCACCATTTACGTTTTCTTAATGCATCTCAAAATTTTCTATTTCAAGAACGTCATTATGGGGAGTTGAAATAACGATTCAGAATATTAGTAGTAAGAGCTTTATTAAACTAAAAAGTTATTCATAGATATACACACAAAAAAAGTTCCATCCACCACATATTCTCATTACACTCATTCCCCATTCTGAATCTAGCTATTATCTCTTTACTTTTTCCTTCTCTTAGATATTCTGGCACCTCATCCCCTTGCCATTTTACCCATATAAACTCCCTCATACCTTGCGCGTATCTTGATTCCCATATTTTTCTCAAATCCTCACTTCTTACTATTTCATTACATATTTTCCCCACCATTCTACTAACATTCTATTCCTTTTTCTCTCCACTCTTCCATTTGTTCTTTACTTATTGCCATTTCTGTTAAGGTTTTTCCCTTTCCACATCATATTTATTTTTTGTCCCGATCCCCAATACCTTTTTCCTCCACATCTCCTTTTTTTAAGTCCCCTTCCGGTAATTCTCCCAATTTTTCTTCATATTTTACAACCCTTCTTCTTGTATCCTCCACCATTTTCCCACATTTTGTTTCCTTTCTTAAAATGTAGTCTGGGCTACTTCTTTCTAAGCGCAACACCCATTTTACATACCACTTATTTTCTACTATTCTATGCTCTTTACATCCCCATATCGCGACCCCATAAAAGACTATACTTTTTACTAACGTTTTAAATGCCCTTTTTCCCAGTTATTTCTGCACAATCTTTGTCCTGAGTGATGTAGGCTATCATGGCCAACGAACCCGGAAAGACCAAACCTCCATAATATTTGTCCTATTCCCCATATTCTCTCCAGCAATGCATTTGCCTTAGCTGTTAGATTACTTATATGCAAACAGTCCTTGTTATTTTCTGTCAGCATATACCCGAAGTAGTTGCATTTTTTAACCCCTTCTATCAACTTCCCCTTCCATCTTATCAATTCCTCTTTCTCTTTTCCTTTGCTACCTCTTACTTCACCAAATCCTATTATTTTGGTTTTCTCACTATTCAACTCCAAGCCTTTCTTTTTCAAGAATTCAGAATATTATTTTGCACATTGTTTTACACCGAATTTGATCCTGATTCCAGCTATTTACAATTTGAAGAAATCTTGATATTGAAAGTGGTCCAACCAGTTTAGGATATTCTTGATGTTGGGATAAACATATTTCTAAATTTTTGTGTGCAAAATCAATTGCGAACGATTCTGCGATAAAATGACTATTTACATAATTGTTTAATTAATTTTTGACTTTTGAGGTTGGGATATTACCTCAAAATCTGGTGAGTTGAAGTACAAAAAATTATATTTCTGGTCGTAGTTACCTGATCAAGGTCATACACGTATACATTTTCAAAAAAAAAAAAACAAGAGGTAGTGACATTAACGGCATGCATACATATTCTGTGCATGTAGTCATGTACTCCATGGTCGTTTAATTAATTCAACTATTAAACTACGAACTGCCCACGTCATTGGTATTTAATTTAGTTGGTGGTAGACGTTATATCCATTCAAAATTTATAACTTAACTACATGGTTGCAAGTGCGAGTATCGTTTCCAATTAGTCTGCCATTTTATTTGACTGCCGATGAATAATGGCACGGATAATTCCTGCGATTAATAATCATTAGGAAAATGAGGAATGGAACTGGAGGATGAGATGAACGAGTACCTACTACCTACATACACATATATATTTAGTTGGATATATTAAGGAATGGGAAAGACACTCTGTCTCTCTCTCTTCGTGGGAAGCCTCGGCGTCTACGGCGTCGCCGATAACGACGCTGCGTTGACTGCGAAGATTTAGGACGAACGCTCCGGCTTTAACCAAGTTCGGAACAACTTCTAGTGCAGGTGTCTTACAGCCGCAATAACCATCCAAGTGGACTAATAATACCCATCATCAGCGGTTGCACGAACAAAAGCGTTCAAACTCGGAAGGATCAGTTCTGAAGCTGAGGCGGTCTCTAATAAGTAGTTTTAGCAAGAATTCCAATCGACTTATTACGATTAAGCAAAATTGTAACCCGGATTTGTCGATAAACGGGACAGACCTGAGTAAAATTGAAATTTAAAAAGGAGAAACGGAATCGACTAGCAATAGCACCATCAAAGTGAAAATCACTTTTAAATGTGGTGGTAAATAGTAATTGTCTATAAGAAGTGGCCGACGATAGGAGAGAAAGGAAGGTCAAAAATAACCTTTAGGAGGAAGGGAAGGGAAGAAAGCTCAGAGTGGAAATAAAGAACATGACTAGCTATTCTGTCAGGGGACATTAATGACAATAATCATTTATGACACTAAAAAGGCATTTTTGAGGGAGACGAAGGAAGTAAAGGAGCAGAAAGTAAACACCAAAAGAAAACATGACCACACACGGAGAAACCAATGATGAAAATATTGCTAGCATTCTAGCAAACATGACTAAAACATCTTTTAATTATATGGACGACCAGACACTCAAGGAGATTTTACTAGAAATGTCTAGTCAATCTACGTTCGGTGTTGAGACTGAATTCTAGTAAAATTGACTTGATAAGAAAACATTTTTTACACTTCTTATCACTAATTTTACTGAACTATTCTCATTCTAGTATTTTTTTCTTTACGACACGATAAAATAGTCGAGAGGTAGAGAAAAAAAAGTCTAGACTTATTTAGCTTGATTATTCTAATACTAATTTATTAGAAAGAATGAAAAATTGTTTAATACCACCAAGTTTTTGAGAATTCTAGTATTATTTACTAAAAAAATTTTGCTTGACTCATCAAGTAATAAAATCATGATTATTTTATTCCGTTCAGCAACACTCAGTTCAATCCTGTTTAGCTAGGATAACTAATGATAACATTGTAAAACACTAAGAAAGTATATTTAGGTATGTAAGAGCAAAACAACGTCAACAATCACTTTATCTACATTATATCATGGAGGTCAAAAATAACCTTATAAAATACTAAAAAAGAACTTTTGAGGGCGGCTAGGAAGTGGAAGAGCAGAGAGTAGATATAAAGAAGAAAATGACCACGTTAATACTCAATTGGATTCTTTGGAAAATGCTTTAAATGGGAACAAAACAGTGAAGGACTCACTTTGTTGTGTCAATAAAGGTTAAGGGTAACCTGGTAAATCACAAAAAGGAGTGTCTTTAGACGAGTATAAAAAAATAGAAAAACAGAAGATGAAGATAATGAAGAATATGACCACAAAATTACCCATTTGCTTCGTATTCTATCGAAGAAGATTACAGTTAACCTTTTTAAACTCTAAAAATGTGTTATGAAAATTAACTAAAAAGGGGAGGATAGGGGAGAGACCGTAGATAAAGGAAAACATGACAACAACAGCTCTAGCTCCGTTCAAATTGTGCTAAAGAGATTTAAAGATAACTTTACAAAACACTAGGAAAAGGTTTTTAGGTGGGAACTAAAATGAGACAAAAAATGTAGAGATAAATAAGATTGCAACCCTTCCAAGGCGCTCACATCATTTAGGATATGTCAAGAAAGCTTAAGATTAACAATGTAAATCATAAAAAATAGTATTTTTAGGTGCAAGCAAAGAAGTAGATGCGCAAAACGTTAAACTAAAGAGGAACATCACCACAAAACCACTCACTCCCTTGTGTTCTGTCAAGGAACGTCTTAAAATAAGTACTTGAGGGGAGGCTACGTTCAACCTTGCAAAACACTAAAAAAGTATATTTTAATCGAAACAATGTTTTTGTATACAACGTGAAGATAAAGAAGAGTGTACCTTCTGCAACACATACTTCATTTGTGATATACGAGGAAAGCTTAAGAGTAACTTTGTACATCACACAGAAAAAAAGAAGTAGGGAGTAATGATAAAGAACATGATCACAAAACTTTCAACTTCTTTCGTATTAAATAAAAATGGTTACCTTTGTAACTCATCAACAAGTATTTTTAGCTTGTAACGTTTTTTTTCTATGAAAAATCCTGTTACTAAAATTTAAGATTTAAAGATAACCTGGCAAAACACACTATTAGTTTATAATCACTTTGAACTCACAAAAACAGTGTTTTTAGGTGTAAGTAATAAAGAAATTTGTGTTACGCTGGGAAAATTGGGGATATCCTTGTAAAACACTGAAAATATGTTTTCTGGTTTGAGCGAAAACTTGAAGGAACAAATAATGGAGTTAAAGATGGGCATGACCACGACAATGCTCGCTTCGTTTTTGTTGTAACCAAGGGATGTCAAGGATAACTGCAAAACACTAAAAAAGGCGGAAACGACACAATATTCACCTTGTTCATACCAGGTTATAGAAAACTGAACAACGATTTGTACATTAGAATAAAAAGGTGGAGTCGAAGACATAATCACTTTGTTACTGGCTATCTTTTCCTACTGTAACCTCATGGTCTTAAGCATTCTAATGTTTCTTATGTATAAAAATCCATAGAACTTGAATCTACTATCATATCGCACCTACATATTAGTAATACTCGATATTTCTTATAACCGATTTTAGTAAAATTTTTAACACCTAGATACTCAGCGAAAGTCTAATATTGCACTTAAATAGTAAGTACCTTATTTCGACTTGGGTCCCCAGTAGTACACTTGGGATACACCATTTCACTGGCTCCATTTCGTAACATAAGTCCCATCTGACATCCTTTGGATCTCTAATAGAACACTTAGATAATTACACTAAACAAAAATTCTTACAAACTGATACAGTTTTAAAAATGACTGACCGTAGAGGACACTCTGATAAAACAGATTCTATAAAAAACCCAAGAGAGTGCTCCCTTCCACGATTATTTTTCTTGTCCTGTCAATTCATTACAAATTATCTTAGTATTCAGTAATTACTTATTTTGACTTAAAAGCAGGTAAGATAACATATGTAAATTTATTGCCAGTACGAGGCATCTGTTACGATTTTACGTGCTACCGTCTTCATATATTCCTGTAGGAAAGCACTTCCACAAACCTACCTACATAGTGCGTACATTAACAAAGTAAATCTTCAATTACGTGCAGCTATGAGAATTATTACTGACACGTTGATGTCTACCCAACACTTTGACTTTATGCATCAGAGAATATTGCTCGGGCCAATCTCTAACGTGAATTCGCGCTAAAATGTGAGTAAAGTAGAATTTAGGCACAAAGTAACTCTCCACATTTAAAAGTCTTTGGCTCATTGCCACACATAAAATTAAAGTTAGAAAAACACATTGATATACAACTTGGGAACGAAACTTTCTAAAATTTGATATTATTAGTCTGAATTATTAATTTAAATTTGCTGAGGTCTACAAATGGCCTTCAAGTAAAAAATTTTAGTCCCTTTGTCACCAAGTTGAATAGATTCATTAACTTACAGAACTGTACCTAATCTGCTCCAAATTCCACTTCAATGGATTCTATTTCACTTTTTTTTATTTGTTTTTATTTATTATTGTTCTCTAAACACTAATTAATTATTTATCATTAATTATCCGCGTAACAATATTCTGCTTAATGATGGAAAAAGTGATTTGAGGTTGGTACCGAGCAGAGTGACCCATTGGTTGGAACGTAGTTTTAAATTTGGATGGATAGCTACTGATTCAATTCCAGGTTCAAGTTTAATTTTTCTTTATTAGGTCCTATAGGTCTCACAGGACTCTTTTACTTCTCTACTGTCTTTATCTAACTCATCTCTCCTTCTACCACCAATAAAAACTCATCCATTTCCACGATCCCTGAAAAGCTACCGAATGAAACTTATTGTAGGTTGATGGTACCTACAGCATCACCTGTTGAGAGTGAAACACAGTAAAGTTTCTGAAGAGTTATCGCAATTGGCAAACAACCAATAATTACACAACAATTATAACTCCAATCACATTAAATACAATTTTATTCATAATGGAGACAACATGGAAACAAAATATTTACCAATGGAGGAAATCCTTGTAAGTGTGCGTATTAACTACGCACTTACAAAGGATAAAGTACTATAGATTTATAAACACATTGGTTACTGTTAAAAAAAATTGTAATAAGATACAGTGAGGATGTCAGAGATTAAACTTCAAAATTCCTCTGAATCCACTCTGTATGTTTACAAACATAAATTATAAGCGTGTTTACTATGCTATCATACGAGGAAATAGTTTAGAGATCGACAAGTTTTTTTGGCGTAGTTCATCATCATAAAAGGAGCTCATAAATGTTGTAAATGGTGTAAAAGAGGGTGAGTGCAGTGGCGTTGACATTATCTTGCAACCCCGTGCCTTCACCCTGTTCATAAATCGTCGTCCTTGGCAAACGAAATTTATGGCCCAGTTATTCCTGGGAGAAGCTTTTATTTCGTAGAAACCAAAACGAACCGTTATAAATGTTTTATTTGCCCTGAAATGTCACGCTTTATTGTTTGCGGATGTGTGGCTTGCGCACTGTCCGGTTTGTTAACAGAGCAGTTCCTCCGACCCAAACACAAACGACATACATACATTTGTAGGCATACATACACTAACACCTAGGTGTAACAAAAGGTTATTATTGTATAAGGCTGTATAGGTGAGTTATCACTTTAACTGATTATTTTTAATCAAAACGTGTTCTTTTGCTCACTCGCAAAAAGTTCTGTAGCTTATTAAAAATTTTGGTAATTATCTATGTCCAGACGTTATCTTCAGCTAATAATAATGTTGGTAAGAGGATACTTCATCTTACGATCTTCTAAGTGAGCAGAACTTTCGTGGTCCAATGTTAAATTTTTCCAGTATGGACTTATTGGTTCCAAATCCCATCCACAATACTTTTGACATCTTCTTCCAGTACTGCATTTCCAATGGGCCAATCTTCTCCTTCAGGCTCTCCCTCCTGGATTCCAGAGTTTATATCTCTATGGCATACAGGAATATGGTGAAAATCAGAATTATAAGCAAATGGGTCTTCGTGGGTCTGGCAATGTAGAGACTTCTACATCTGTCAACCTACTCTGGACATGGTACAGTCTCCTCTTTAAGGAATTATGGACAAACTGAAAGCAAAAGGAAATAAGAGATTATCTTCCAGATATTTTATTTAGAACTTCCCCTTTTAATATTCCATTTAATTCAAGCCCACAGTATTTCGATTTTCTGGATAATAAGTATATATACTTCTTGCAAATAAGTAGGGTAACTCCGGGAGAGATGCCCTAGAGGGAGAGACGCCCATTGCGAATATTTTAGCTATTAAGCATCCGATGGCGTTGCAGTTACGTCAAGATGTTCAGTAGTATCAGAGCATGTCGGAGAGGTATTTAAATGGAGTGAAAATTAAAAAAAATTAAAGTTATTGCGTGTTATTATCTGAGGTGGACCTGAAAATTTTTTACCCAGGTGAGTAATTTTTTTTATACGAGGTTTCTTTGAAGTGCTTATTGAAATATTTTTATGTGTACGTGAACGTTAACGGATTAAGGTTATGTGTACGGCGTTCTGTGTGCCAGTGCATACGTTCTCAATTTTAAAATCAGATGGGCATCTCTCCCGGATTTTTGGGGGGCCCAACCCCTTGGGTGAAATGCCCTATAGGTTGGGAGTTATAAATTTATTCTTTTTGTAATAGATTAAAATGCCGACCGACTATAATCGAATAAATGTGTCTCGCGGAAACTGGACACAAGCAAACTTACAATTGGTGATGACAAACGTCAAAGAGGGAAAAATGACTATTGGGGAAGCCAGTAAAAATTTTGAAATACCTAGAAGAACTTTAAAAAGAAGAATTGAAAAAAATAATTCCGAAAAAACTGGAATGGGACCAACCAGTACACTAGGCAGGGACGCAGCACAAAAATTGGTGAATCACATAATTAAATTACAAAAACATGGTTTTTCTCCATCCAGGCAAGATGTAAGAGAAATGGCATTCCGATTAGCTGAACGTTTAAACTTGATGCATAAGTTTAACAGAGAAAAATGTTTAGCAGGCTACGATTGGTTGCATTCATTTTTGCGTAGAAATCCACAACTTTCTATTAGAAAGGCAGAGGGCTTATCAAAACATCGCAGTGAAGGTATGAACAGAGATACTGTCTCAAAATATTTTCAGTTACTTCAACAAGTGTTAGAAGAAAGTGATCTATTTGACAAACCGTCTAATATTTATAATATGGACGAAACAGGATTGCAACTCAATGATAAACCTGGAATAGTGATAGCTCAAAAAGGTTCTAAATCGGTAACAGCAATTACTGCTGCTGAAAAAGGCGAGACTATAACAATTATTACATGTTGCAACGCGGAAGGCGTTTTTCTTCCTCCAGCAGCTATATTCAAAGGAAAAAATTTAAAAAAAGAATTTGTAGATGAAATGCCCCCAGGTTCTCAAGTGTATATGTCCCCAAAATCGTCTTACATCAATTCAGATATATTTCGAAAGTGGTTAGAAGAGCATTTCTACCCTCGAAAGAGTGCTGGAAAAGCGTTATTGATATTCGACGGACATGCGTCCCACTGTAATAATTTGGAAATTTGCAGATGACCATGACATTATATTATTGTGCCTTCCACCGCACACTACTCACTATTTGCAGCCGTTGGATAGAGCGGTATTCAAATCTCTAGACTGCATTTTGCAATGCAGCTAATACTTGGATAAAAACTAACTCTGATAGGAAGATCTCGCGAATCACATTCGGAACTATCCTGAGTCAAGCTTGGGGAAAAGTGGCTTCTGTACAAAATGGAATATCAGGATTTGCATCTACGGGTAAATTTTTTTAAAATTAATCTTGCAATCATTTTGACATTGCTTTTTTTACTTTTTACAGGAATCTATCTGTTTAATCCTGCGATAATACCTGACTATGCATTCGAAGATATCCAACATACAGTCCAAGAACAAATTCAGAGCGCTCCAAACAATGAGAAAGCTACTAACGACTTAAATCAGGAAGACGAAATTGACACTTCTCCTTCTACATCAACTAATCAGCAGCACAATATTTACAGAACAACGGTAGCAAGCCCACAACCATCCACTTCAGGTCTCAATGATCAGATTACTCCAGGTAAAGTACATCCATTTAATTTCATCAACTTTTTCCTGAAATAATTGGCGATCACATCATCAGATAAAGCACTCGATCAAGAGTGCTCCGTTCCCAAAGCCGTAGAAGTCGTCAGAAAAAAGGCCAAGAGCTTACATCAATCTTAACTTCGCCGGAAAATTTAGAGAAACGGAGAAAAATTACCAAAGCACGCGGGAAGCCAAGTGAAAATACTCTTACCAAAAATCAGAAAAGTACTAAGACAGAAAAAAAATTCAACGTCAAAGGTAAACCACGACACGTTCGATCGACAAAGCAACGATCTACATCATCTAGTGACACGTCAGAATCCAGGATTTCGTTAAATGATTCTACTGACGATGACTGCTTTGGTGATGATACAAGCGAATGTGTTGGATGTGGTGAAGAGTATCTAAAAACCACCAAACAAGATGACTGGATTCGATGCATACATTGCAAACAGTGGATGCACGAGTCCTGCACAAAATTTGTCAATATATGTGACCTATGTGCCAAAATTCTGGCTAAAAAAAAATAAAATAATATTATGGGCGTCTCTCCCGTAGCCAATGGGCGTCTCTCCCTGACTATGTGGGTGAGATGCCAAAAGTGACATTTTGAAAGAAGTTCAAATTTATGTTTTCGTTTTATAGAATAAGTTTTTATTTTATATATTTTATATGCAATATAATAGTTTTTGCACGTGTGTCACAAAATTTTAAATAAAACTTAAAAAACAAGTTGGTAATGTTAATTTGTTAAAATGTGTGGCGTCTCTCCCGGAGTTACCCTATTGGTAGTATATTCGATACTTGTATATCCAAAACGCATTTTGTATGGGAGCTTGCTTTGAATAAGTAAACTACGATCTTTGACAGATAATCTTTACTGTAGTTTTGCAATGATATTTTAAACGGGGAATCCTAGAAAATTTCTATTTATGTTCCACTATTGAATTGAACTGAACAAGCAGGTACGCCGTTTTAGAAATGACGAAAACACTTCACATTTTTCCATTTCGTCGGCATAAAACCACTCGAAAAGGTTTTGCGAACGGACCGGTGCACTTACCCTGAATATTTATCATTGGAACTTCTGTTAGTCCAGGCTATACACTAAGCCATTTTTCAATACCTATGTTCGCTCTATTCCTATCTCCGCTATATTTCAGAGAGCCACATCTTCCATATTGGATAAATTTAAAATCAACGATGCTGGAAATTGTGAAAGAGTAAACGTGTATGTACGTACTAATAATTTGATTGAAACCTTTCAAACACACCACGTATTTATGGGTGCTTTTTTGGTCTCTAGTTGGTTACAAGATAATCTGCTAAAGTATAACTCTAATTACTGTGGATACAATTTGATACAAATTCTTTATAGTTGGGTACATATGAAAGATTTTTTATAGTACCAAGCAATGCACCAAGTTGTGCGATTACATACGATTCCGATGTATCCACAACGGGAGGAACTGGTACTCTCAAAAATCTATTAAATCCATGTGATGTGTTGGTCTAGACCAGGGATGGCGAACCTTTTTTGATGTCCGTGCCACAAAGTCATAAAAATTCTTTTTTAAATAGGTAACGTGTCACAATAAAATTTCATTCGAAATGTTAGCGTGGTAAAACTATACGTAAGTATAATTAAACAAACAAACAAAAGCAATTCATCTTTAAATAATTTTTTAATAATCAATTTACAAAAAGCAATATGCTAAAAGCAAAATTTACGTTAAAAAAATGTTTTTAATGTGATTTTTGTTGCTGTACACAAGATGATAAAAATTTAATATCTGGTTCATATTTAGTTAATTTCAACAGTACGCATGCAGAGCTCGACTCATCCGTCATTCTATTCCTATATTTATTTTTTATAAAATTTAATTCTGAAAATAGAGATTCACATGCCCATGTCTATGAAAATATTGATAAAATTGCCTTTGCTAATATTTTTAAAGTTTTAAACAATTAAACGTGTCAGGAACTGAATTCCATGTGTAGTTAGAATTTCATGTTCTGCAATTTTATTTATTTTATCCAATAATCGATTACTTTCCATAATTTCTAAATCATTTCTTAAATCAACAAATTTTTGGTTCTATATGGTACTTGACTGAAATTCAACAAATTCCATTTTTAATTCATTAATATTTAACCACTCAAGGACTTTTAAATTTAATTTTTCAAATGGTATTGTATCAGGATATAAAATAAATTTTGATTCGAGCGCTGCGACAGCACCAACATTCAAATACCAGAAGGCGAAACTGGATACGCAAAAATATCTAATGCGCATCTGTATATACTTCGAAAGAATTCATGTTTTAATAATAAAATGTATAATTTGACGGTTCTAGTTAACATACTGTAACGAATTTTCTAGTTAAACTATTTATTTAAACAATTATTTATTTAACACTATTTATAACACTTAAATACTAACTTAGAACTACCATTTATATCACAACAATTCACTTATTTATATAACAATTTATTTATATCACTTTGTCTATTATCGGTTTTAATTCGCGCACTGATGCTTTCTTACGACTAACTGTTCTTTGGTCCAAAGATGATCACTTTATATACACCTTTCGAACTTTCTAGACAATTCGAAAAGGAAATCCTGACGATTCTCGAATGGTGAGTAATAATTAGAAAGTCCTCGATTATTCCAGAATTGAACTTGTTACTTGTCGCCGGAGAATGATTTACATCTTGTAAGTTGATAACACGAAAAGTACCGTGTACGCCGTAAGCATGTTAGTGATAACAACTACATGCCACAAATTGTTATCGCGCACACGTACTGTGTCACTGGTCGCTACAATACTAAGACAGGTATTCAGTACTACAAATTTATATCATAAACTACAAATTAAGTGTAAATTAATAATTTTTAATTCATTTCTATTAAAAAAGATAACTTAAAAAAAAAAAATTTTTGTGCGTGCCATAAAAAAATTTTCAAACGTGCCACTTGTGGAACGAGTGCCAATGGTTCGCCATCCCTGGTCTAGACATTTGGTTTTGATGTTAGTCTTGTTAATTGTGCAAAATCAGGATAACAGAAAACTACCAAGATCAAGACTATATTTGCCTATAACTTTCAACCCTGCTTATTCTCAAAATGCGAAGTGGAATAAAGAGTTCTCAGTTTAGCACTTCAGAAAATTTGCTCATGGATCATCCAAACCAACTCCCCACTCCGATTTGCGTTTCGAGCATGAGGAGGTATACAAGTCATTATTAAAAATCAAATTGGTCTTGGCAAGTCTTTTTTTGACCTGGCCTTGCACATTTAGAAAATAAGATAATTCCCACAAAGATTAAAAGTCTAGACCATGATCAACAATTGGACTATAGAAATCTTGCCTTGGTCCATAGCAGCCCAGATCAAAGAACTTGTGAGAAAGATTATCATTAATAAATTATATCAAATATTTTCCTTACCAATATATCGTAATAAATTCCCAATCATAATGAGAGAACCCATTCAATAACACGACGTACCACCAACACAATTTCTAAATAGGACAGCTCAGTTCTTTTGGATCTGGTTTGTATTTGAATATACTTGATATGAAGTCGCACTATGTTGTGTTGCATTTTCGTTGGTTACTGAGAGGACGTAATAAAAGTTAATCTTCCGGCATTATTCGCTCGTGTGCTGGCTGGCAACTCTTATTCGCTAATCTATATAAAAAGAGATTAAAATTCGTGGTAAGAACCAAAGCGCGTCGTTAAGGTCTTGGCCCGAGATTGGCAAAGTTCTAATTAATAGCTGCGATAAAGCGTCCAGAATGTTCACCGAACTCTGAGGAAAACATAGATGCTCTATTTATGCAAACGAGTTCTCAACAGTTAAGAAATTATGTGCCCACCCCGTTTCGATCCCTAACCAAATCGCCCTCATCCCAGCTTAAGCTACTCGCCACATACTCTCCTCTATCGTTATTGTTGGTTTAACTGTGGAAGTTGCAGGATTTCAGAAAAACATTACGCCTCTTAGAGATTACCTTCGTTGGCAGATTGAGCTCAACTTTGAAAGAATGAAATGGATTGTTATTGGCAAGAGAAGCTGATGATGCTAAACTATCAAAGAGTCACAATAATTTAGACGAAATTAACATCCATGTCAACACTAAGATCTGAAAGATGCTCTTCAACTGTAAAATGGATCAAAACCTTCCATAATATTCCAATTAATATCTCAATATCGTCCAACAGTTCAATAATTCACAATTTGAATCAATCGCGTCGTGCCAGGGGTCCATAATTAATGCTCGCTGCAGTCAATAATGGATTTCTAAACAATTTAAGATTGTTAGTGGCGAAGTGCATAAAATGTAAGAGATATAGCCGATCGTGCATCCCAAGACAATCGTAACAATGCGACAAGTCGAAGTCGTCTTTAATAATTTCTGCTGAAACAAAGTCAATATTCCGACGACCCCAAGGACTTCCTTAACAAGATGTAGCGTAAGATGTGGAGCAGAGGCAGCTCGTTCGTTATACGTATACCTACGTATATTAGGATATGAAATGCAACCAGGTTATTTCGACTTGATAGTAACGATGAGCTCTTCAAAATTAAGCTTTAATTACTTCAGGAATTTACCAGAGCAAAAGTAATTTAAATGAAATTTATTTTTTGCTGTGAAAAAAAAACTTGAAAACGTCTTTAGGTAGCTTTAGCACACCACTTTGATTAAAATTACTTTCTGAGTGGTAAATACCAAACTTGAAATGTGTTTTTTTTTGTAGATTTTAAAAGCTATCGAGAATAGCCCAAGATAATAAATTCGATATTTGTTTGATAAAGTGGGCTGCTATAAATTTGTATATTAGTCCGGTCAATTTAGACATTCGATGCTACATAAATTCCCACCAAGCTGAAAATCAGTAAGATTGTTTAAAATATGATTAAAAATAAAATTTGAAAGTTCCCCATCTTTCCCCTGTATGGAAAAAAATTTATTCAATGTCAAAAGTCAAAAAAATGAGTTTTTCGCGATTTTCAGCAAAACGGTAAGTTTTATCATAAAAATACTTCAGACAAAAATTGTAGATCATAAAATTATCTATAAAATATGTATGAATTTTTTTTTCCTAAGAGCCACCGTTTCTGAGATATCAGGTTAAATGAAACCCAGTCCCTTATTTTATACACCAGTGTAACCTCAAGACAACATCTGTCTCCTGTTCAATTGTATGCGTGGCTAGGGTCCTATACCTGCTTTATGTCAAGTGTGCCCAATAAATGAAATACTGTTAGTCTCTGGGTTGCCAGGTTAGGGGATTTCCCCTAAAAATGGGGGATTTTTTTTCCTTTGGGGTATTTTTTGGGGATATATTTTTCAGGGGAATTCTTCTGGGGAAAAATTTTCCTCTACAATCTTTTTTCTATTTGCACAAAAGTATTTTCTAGTTCTTGGGGATTTATTT
Source organism: Agrilus mali (assembly GCA_029378335.1). Lineage (NCBI taxonomy): Eukaryota > Metazoa > Arthropoda > Insecta > Coleoptera > Buprestidae > Agrilus > Agrilus mali. Next base: position 8,860,747 of record CM055662.1, read on the forward strand.
GTCACATAGCTTATTTTGGGGTATTTTAGAGACACATATTTTATAGATAATTTTATGATCTACAATTTTTGTCTGGGGTAATTTTATGATAAAACTTACCGTTTTGCTGAAAATCGCGAAAAACTCATTTTGTTAACCTTTAACCTTGAAAAAAACCCTTTTTCCATACTGGGGAAGGATGGGGAACTTTCAAATTTTATTTTTAATCATATTTTAAAAAATTCTCACTGATTTTCAGCTTGGGGGTGAATTTATGTAGCTTTACTCTTATTTTTTGGTCTAATTTGACAGGACTATATTTATTTTAGGTGTTTTGCGTATGCTTAAATTAATTTTTATTTTCACTTTGACCTTATTTTACATTACTTACTCATAAAATTTTTCGTTACCAAAATTAGCAATTCTTAAAGCATTAAGGATTCAAAATGTTTATACAAATGTAATATTACAATATTAGATGAACATATTATGATGAATCAAGTAACCATCACCAATACATTTAGTTACAATCGTTTAATTGACGTTTACATAATTTTTCGAATTTGACAAAAAAAGTTTTCAAAATTCTTCAAGTGATAAATTACATATATGTACTTACCTATATCCAAAAAAAATGTTTCGTAACTTAAACAAACTGAAGACTCCACTGCGAAGTATCATACGGTTTCATAGTAATCGTTTTATATGCCCAGATAAGACTTCTTGTAAAAAAGGAAGACCGAAACCGATGACAGTAGAAGAGGCATTTATAAAATATTGTATCATACCGGATGTCATATGCCATGTTCCAAAAGCATTTGCAAAAGTAATATAATATGGGAAATAATATATTTTATATGCTACTTATATTCAGCTAATGTCATCAATGAAGAAAATTAGGCAACTCAAAGGGTGAAAACTTTTTTAATGCTTTATAATGAAATCAGCGTTTCGAGTTAATTATAGTTTTAAAGCTTCATCAAGACAGTTATTAATATTGCAACCAAAGTTTCTTGAAGTTTCAGAAATTGAAAAATGGTAGTCATGTTACCCATTAATGGTCATTCTTTACGTGTAATAAAATTGTATAAGTATAAATGTAAGATACACAATTATTACGTAGTATTAGCACTCACGATTAAAAAAATACGTAAGTAATTGAAATCTACGTGGTATCACATCTACAATTTAATAACAACAATACTTTTGCTCCTTGAGTTGGATCACTTTCATAATACTTACATATACAGGGTTGTTCAAAAAAATGCAAGTTAATATCTTCTGTACGAGTTATTTTTTAAAAAAATGCTGAAACACGGGAATTGAAAATTAAACTGTTCATCTTTCAGTCCTTTACCTGCAATTTCTTAATGTGTAGATACCCCAAATTTCTTTTTCACATGACAACCTAGATGATGTAGGGTCCATCTGAAAGGGTCTTTCAAAACTAAATGCGTTACTGCCACAAAATTAGAGGGCCTGCTTATTTTGTTTTAATTAAACCAATCGACGTATTTCTTTAAATTAACATTAACTCTTTGAAATAGATCTTTAGCACTCACCTGATCGATTTAATGTAACAAATTCTGAAAGCGACCCCCACCTTCCACTTGACATACAAAAATTCTGTGGTAAATACTACCAAGTAAGTTCTGGAGACTTTGGTAAGCATTTAATTGAACCCCGTCGACTTATCCACTGAAATATAATTTTTTTTATCAAAAATTTACACCATAATGCTATGGTAGGTGCATCGAATGAGAGGAAATCTATGTAACAGTCAGCAGTAACGCTTTCATCAAAGAAATACGATTTTAAGGTTCTGTTATTTATTATGTTTATATTCTTTGACTTTTGGGATGTTGTGTATATCCCTCATGTATCCAATGTGGATTTTGATCAGATCATAATCGATAATCTATTGACCATACCAATTAAATAAAATGTACCCCTCATTGGAAAAAATAATATTTTGAAGAAATATTTGCTATGAAAATTTGTGATATTAAGAAGTTGCTTTTTAGAATATGGGCCAATAATAGGACAATCTCACTCGTTTCATCTTCTCAAGATAATTTAGATAAAATAGAATTCATTGCGAATTTAACTGTAGCAAAATGTTGACAGTGTCGGATTGGGTTTTAAAAGACCTTCTCATAGAGCCCCAACATATGGCCCCGGTTGGGATAGCTACAGATTAAGGAGTTACAGGGAGAGGGCTGAAATACTACACAACAATTTAAATCAATTACCTAAAAAATTCATAATTTGTACAGAAGATATGAATTTTGTGCATTCCTTTTGAACAACTCTGTATATGTTAGAGGCCAAGATAAGAAGGATGTTAATCGTATCTCCTTTTTCTGTGGTTTCTCGTGCCCCTTACCGTTACTTAATTAATTTCATTTTTTTTTTATTGTAACGAATATATTTTATTAATTTATTTAGGTGTGTTTTCCTAGCGGTAAGATGGCTGTTGCTGGAAATGCATTGACTCCCACTGAAGTAAAAGACAAGCCGTACATTGTTTTCAAAGCAGATGAGGATTGTTATTATTTCTTATTTATGATTGGTAAGTATTGTTATTTTGTTGTCCATCACGTTATAGGTATACACTCCTGAAATATGTGCAAAGAGTGGATAAGCTGTGGAAGATAATGTCTATTTTTGCAACAATATTCTCTTTCAACTCAGAAATAGTTTCTGACTTTATTCTAGGATTCCCCACAAAAAGAAACCAGAGATCTGGTGACTTGTGGTAAAAAAACGTCCCTAATGATGCTATTCCTTTAGTCATGATGTCTTGATTGCACAGATTACCGGAGTGTATACAGGGGTTTTCAAGTTGATGGGCTATTAGAAGTATATGAATTAGTAAAAATTAAAAATTTTATTTTTAATGTCGATTTACATCCGGTTAAAACCGGAAGTCGACACCAATTTTGTTATTTTAAATGAAATGATATATTTTTTACGCTGAATTCGAATAAAACGTGTAATTCTAAGGTAAGTTTGATAACCAACTTAAGTACAATCTATGACGATCGCTTTCCAAGTTAATTTAATGTAAAAAAAAAAATTGCTATCGCAACGCAAATTACAGTAAAACCTTTTTTATCGCTTAATTTCTGTTGGAGTGATGTTCGAGACAAATGCTTACAATAAATACTTCAACTAAAGTTTTCGTTTTTGATTATTTTTTGTAGCAGAAATTAATCGAAAATGCGATTTTTGGCTTCATTTGGCATTGATTGCCGTTAGTTTTCATTTATCCAAGGCACACCTTTTTATGCGAAAAATATTAAAATTGGTTATTTGAAATAATAATTCAAAATTACTCGAAAATTGTCAAATAAAACAATAGGAAGTATCCTTATAGATCGAAAGGGGATAAAAAAAGGAGTCGATTGTAATAATAAAAAAAGGTAGGTATCATTTGAAAAAACGAGGTTATTCGTGTTTGAAATTCTTAAACTTTAGAATTTTATTTTAAACGCCCTGTATAAATTATTTAGTTCAATTTTGTCAAGGCGTTAGCACTAATATTCAGTTATTACTAGTAAAAATTTCAACAGTCTGAGTCGTATTTTGTGGAAGTTATGATTTTTTATAGTTTGAGTTGCGTTAACGATTTTTTTTTCTATAAATTAAATTAACTCAGAAACCGATCGTCATAGGTGTACAAGTTGGTTATCAAACTTACCTTAGAATTACACGTTTTATTCGAATTCAGCGTAAAAAATATACCATTCTATTTAAAATAACGAAGCTGGTGTCGACTTCCGTTATAACCGGATGTAAATCGACATTGAAAATATTTTTAAAGAAGCGGCATAAACAATAACCAAATGAGCCCAAGTTTCAGAATTGAATTTCTTCTACTAATTCATATACTTCTAATAGCCTATCAACTTGAAAACCCCTGTATAACGTGGTGTACAACATTTGGAGGGATATTTTTTCTTATTTACAGCACTATTTTTACAAAATTAATATACTTCATAGTTTTCATTTTATTTATATTTGAAATCATAATTCTACCGCCGGAGACCCTATGTATGTACAGGGTGATTCATTATAATGTCGCCACCCTTTAACTTTGTTATTTGGAGTGTCCCAAAAAAATTAAAGGTATGGTTATGTAGGTGCTAAAAAATACTTTTTTTCTGTTTATAACAAAAATTTGAAAAATGATCAGTATACAGGGAAAACCAAAAAGTTCATTTTTTTTAAATGGATCACCCTATATATGAATTTATTTTTCGATTCCTCGTAAAATTCTAAGCATAATTTATATAACATACCGTATACCTAAATTCAATAGTTTCTGAAATATTCGCATTTGAAACGTTATCATCAAATATTTTATTAAACAACAACAAACCAAGAAATCTAACAGTAAATAATATGACAAAAACAATTTTTAGTTAATATAAAGATGCTCTACTGGGCCTCCATTTTCTTCAACACATTGTATAAGGGTTCTTCGCATTTTCTCTAATCAATCTGTTATGAATGCTGGGTTATTTTCATTTAAATTAATAATTTAATTCCGTATCAAATCTTTAAGATGATCGAGGTTTTCAATTTGGTGGTCGTATGCACGGTTTTTTTAATATAATGTCACTGTTAGTTATTTGTTTTCAGTAGAAAGCGTGGACTAGGACTACTTCATTTGTAACAATTGTTTAATAAAATATTTGATGATATGTTATAATTAGAAATTCCTACTACATCGAAGTTCTTTAACTCCCTGTCTTGACCTTTAACAGTAATTTGTTCATATTAAATTTTCAGATAACCTCCCTAGCAAAATAATAACGCGTAACGAGTATTATAAGTCTGCAATTTATCAAACTTAATGTAGAATTTTCTGCCCCCTCTTCAGGCTATGCTGTTGTCTCTGTGATTTTACACTCTTTTAGTATCCATCATTAATTATAAACAAAAAAGATCATGATCTTTGTTACATATATGTTGTATTATTTATTGTAACTATAATGTCTATATCTATTCTATTTTCTTCTGTTATATTTAATTGATTCTAATATTTTACAAAAAATAAAGTTTTTCTACCTTTTTGTATCTTAATAGCGTTCCCTTAGGATCATATTTACGTTTCTGTTTTATTTTAATTTCTTTCCACAGCAATGGTGCATCCATGAGACCACCCTTCCTTCTTTAGAATCTGAAAAACCAAAACTCAAATTTTATTTTCCAATTAGTAAAAATTTTACGAAAATGACATAAGAAAACAGCTCTTTTTATAGAAAAGAAATTTAATTAATATCATGAATCCCACTTAACACTTTTTCTTATTTTCTTACACTTCTCATAAATTCTGAAATTTTGTAATATTCAATTTTTGGTGTTTCTACTAAATATATTCTTTAAGATCCTGACGCCCCTTGTCGCAGCAACCCGAAATTTCGAGAATGGAATCACTGGATGGTTGGTAACATTCCTGGCAGAGAAATAGCGAGAGGTCAAACATTGTACGAGTTTATTCCATCGGCACCTCCAAAAGATACAGGTTAAAATTCAGTTCCCTTATCCAATTTTAATCATTCGACTTAGCTTGTTCTTTAAAATTCTTTATATTTAGTACAAAAGTTCTTCTACATACCTTCATACAATACATATATTGCAAAACAAAATAATTAAATTATATAATACATTATTTTAGTTATAATAAATTCTTATTTCCTGATTCAATTTAGAAGCAGAAGGAAAAATAGACTTGTTGACTTCATTATCATTTTTGTTCCAAAAATGCACATTTTTAACTTTTTTTTTAAACTAAAGCCTACTTATCGTTTATTAGTCTGTATGCTTATATTTTTTATTGTCATACTATTCCTTTCAGGATTCCATCGTTACATTATTTTGATATATATGCAGCCAATGAAGTTCACTTTTGAGGACGTTGAGAAATTGTCTAATAAGTAAGTTTTAACAAATAGGTATAATAAAATCTGAATTCTGGATAATTTGAATCATTATGCTAATCCGAACATTTCTGTTATTAAATACTTTGTTTATGTAAAAAGAAATCGATATACAAAATCCTGTATTTCTGTAAATAACTCAGGATAATGCATAATGTAGGAACTTGTGCTCGTTAATCTAAACCAACGTTTCCAAATTTTCAGGAATTTTTTTTAACGAAATACGTTATATATATTAGGAAAACTTTGTTTAAATATAAATTACCAAATTCTAGGGTAAAAATGCTTTTTAAATTGTAACGAAAATCCAGGGAAATTGTGACAAAAATTTAGGGAGTCAGATAAATCTTCTGGCGCAATTTTGATTTTGTTGAAATGTTTTTATGAATTTTTGAAAGTGAGTCTCCATGCCAAAAATCACAAAATTCTTAAAATTTCGATAATCTGTATTTTACAGAATACGCATAAAAAGAAAAATCCTCGAACACATATCTTTATTTTTTTTTCAATATAAAACCCACAAAAAAGTTTCAACGAAATCGAAATTGTTTCGGTCATTTTTTTGTTCAAATCCGTCCGGTTTGTAAAAGAATATCCAATATACATATGTACCATATTTGCTTGAAAGTTGCAGACGATGTTGTGTTAGAAATAAACACAGACTATCGGACTATTTATTTGAAATCTTTACAATTGTTTCGTCCAACATGGGCATCTTCAGAAGACAGATGACTAAATTAAGTACAAAAATTAAATTGTAACACATGCAAAGCAACATACATAGGACAAAGAGGACTTTCAAAGAAAGACTTAATGAACATATAAAAAACTACGCAGGAATATCTACTTTTATGAACCATATTAAGAGCAAAAAACACGAATTTGATGAAACAGATAATTTTAAAATTCTACAATGTTTAGATAAAGGTAAAAAACTTGACATTGTTGAATCACTAGAAATTAAAAAACATGTTCAACAAAATAATATTGTAACATTAAATAAAATAGAAAATATTTATGAATCAGTTATTTTAAACAAAATTATAAAATGTTCAGCCCCCCTCCACAACACCGTAGACTAATACTACAAATGTATATATATGTATATATATATATGTCTGTCTTCTGTTGGGCGAAACAATGTAAAGATTTCAAATAAATAGAGGAAAAAGTTAGTTACTGATTTTATTTTTTCAAATGTTACTCATGTTTTTCCATAAAGTAACGGCAGAATCAATCAATTTTCTAATCTAACGAGACGAAACGTTGTTGCTCCATCACTAAGAAAGACACAGAAGTCCTAAAATCTGCGTTTATTTCTAATACATATGTATTTTCGTACATATAACTCTACACCACCCAATTCATCAGGTATTTATTTTCTTATTATTGTGTTTAAATAACCTTTGTTTTTCCTAGATCGCCTGATGGACGGGGAAATTTTTCTGTTAGAGATTTCACATACTGCTATTCATTGGGAAAGCCTGTAGCTGGAAACTTTTACGTCGCTAAATACGATTCTCACGTAGATAAGGTGTACGCTTCCTTGGGTGTCAAATAAGTTCCACGTACTTCCGTATATAGACTCTGGACTTGTCAAACTCTTTTCTGATATGTTTGGGATGAATACAAATGTATAATTATTAAAATAAATAAACTATTTTCAGCCATTACAATTATAATACAATTAAGCCTGACCATTTTGCAAAATATTATTTTAAAATAGAAAGCGAATAAAACGATGAAAAGTTTCAATTATAATTTTATGAATCACAACAATTGTTCGCCAAACATTGGCTTCTTCAGGTGGAGATGGGTCTGATTAACAAGTTACAAATATCGGTTTACATATAAACGGTAAACACTAAGTAAAGTGAGAAACAAGTGGGGGAATTAAATATTTGAAAACAAATTTAACAAAGGAGACCTATTAACTTCGATTTGATCATTAAGTAATTTATTTATTATTATAAAAACTTTCTGTTAAATTGAGTTTAATACTTTCGGGTAATTCTTTTAAAATTTTGAAATTATCATTAAAAGAGTGTTTTTCCAGCAACAAATGTTCAGCGTAGGTAGAATCAATTTTTTTATTGATGTAGCTACGTTTATGTTCACGAATCCTATGAATGAAAGATCTCCCCGTTTGACCAACATAGACTTGATTGCAGTCACCACATTCAAATAAATACTCTCACTTATTTCTCAATGATGATCAAATCGAAGTTAATAGGTCTCCTTTGTTAAATTTGTTTTCAAAAATTTAATTCCCCCACTTATTTCTCAATTTACTTGGTCTTTACCGTTTATATATAAACCGATATTTGTAACTTGTTAATCAAACCCATCTCCACCTGAAGAGGTCAATGTTTGGCGAAACAATTGTGATTAATAAAATTATAATTAAAACTTTTCATCGTTTTATTTGCTTTCTATTTTAAATATGAAATTTCAACAAGTAACGCCTACATCAATTAAATATTATTTTGTATAGATATCTATTTATGAATTACTTACTATTTACCTATTCATCATCATTACTAGGGTCGCTCTGGGAGTGAAGGATCCGACTGGCATTGTCATTTTAAAGCCCCTCTACAAGTCTAATTAATTGTTAAAAAGAGAGAAGTGATTTTTTCAAATTAGCGGGTTATATACGGGATGACCGCAGAGTCAACCTTTTTTCCAATTTTTCTGTTTCATTTCTCTATCAGTGAACAATTCTACATGTAGGTCGTAACCTAGAGGTAGGTAAGGTAGGGTGCTACGGTCAGGCTGGCAAACGCCACCGTGACTATATTATGTAACCAGTCAGACCCTGATAATTACAATAAATTCTTCAATTCCGAAAAATAAAACAATTTCTAGTTGCGAACGGTAGTATAATCAAGGTCTTCTTGAGCCCCTCTTTGCTATTGCTTTTACTTCCATTCTGGGGAATTTCTAACTGGCCTTTCATATATCCTAACTTCCCTACTCTATTAAATTTCGTAGCTCTTTCTATTCAGCCAAGACAAGAACCTTGGTCTCGGTCTTACTTTTTGGTACTCGTCTTTGCCCAAGTGTTGTTCTTGCCAGACTTCCAAAAAATCTTTACCATTATAAAATGTTCACCTCTTTTTGATATTCTTCAAAGAGAAAATTGCAAAAATGAACAACTCTATTTTTGCAAAAAGTATTTTAATCTCCTCTTTCAGTTTTCAAAATACTGAATTTCTAATTAGCCTTTAATGCATCCTACCTCTCCTGTTCATAGCTTCTTATTTTCTTCTGTAGTGATAAGCAAACGCAAGGTCAAGAGAAAGTAACACAATCCTGCCTCTTGGTCTTAGTAAAGCACATTTAGCCTTGGGCTTCGTTTTGTTTTTCGATAATACGTCTTGGTCTGAGTATTGTTTTTAGAAGACAACCCTACAATATTATGCTTAGCATGCTTATCATCAATCATGATATTTGAACTGCTTGTAGGACTTCTCCTATCCCCTTTTATTCATGCTTCTGCTTTCAATATAACGTATCTCTACCTAGGCCTTTTTATACCCTTTCTTTTCATTCTGTAATAACTTCGAGAGTTTCCTTTGGTCTTCTATAGTTGTGTGGTGCAGTTGCTATAAAACGTTGTAAAATGTTTTAAAATTAAGGAAAATACTTCAAGAGTCAATTCCACCATATTTATGGGGCTAGTAAAACTACTTAATAAAAATTGTAATGTCTTAACTTTATTTATGGTAAAAAAGCCTCAAACATCGATGTAAGTTTTATACTAATCAATTATTTTACCGTCCTGTATTTTTGCAAGTGTAGGTCTTCCTCAATCCCATTGAGGAGGGAAGTTACCGCAATGTAATAATCGCTAGTAACTGGTAAAGTGGAGTCACGTTCTTATTTTTTACTTTTAGACAACGGTTTGTACAGGGTGATTCATTATAATGTAGCCCCCATTTAACTTTGTTATTTCGAGTGTTCCAAAAAAATTAAAAGTATGGTTATGTAGGTGCTAAAAAATACTTTTTTCTTATTTATAAAAAAATTTGAAAAATGATCAATATACAGAGAAAACCAGAAAGTTTGTTTTTTTTTTTAAATGAATCACCCTATATATGAATTTATTTTTCGATTCCTCGTAAAATTCTAAACATAATTTATATAACATACCGTATACAATTCAATTCAATTTCAATTGTGTCTGAAATATTCGCATTTGAAACGTTGTCATCAAATATTTTATTAAACAACAACAAACCAAGAAATCTCACAATAAATAATATGAAAAACAATTTTTAGTTAAACATAAAGATGCTCTACTGGGCCTTCATTTATATAAGGGTTCTTCGCATTTTCTCTAATGAATCTGTTATGAATGTCGGGTTGTTTTCATTTAAATTATTAATTTCATTTCGTATCAAATCTTTAAGATGATCGAGATGGTGGTCACATACACGGTTTTTATATAACCCCAAAGAAACGCATCCATAGGTGTCACATCGGGGCTGTTTGCAGGCCATATAATTGGCGCACTTCTTCCAATCCATTCAGGGAACCATTCATTTAGGTAATTAAGCACATCACGAGTGTTGTGAGGGGGTGGTCCATCTTGTTGAAAAATTATATTTTGTAATATATTGAAAGGCAAATCGTCTAAATATTCTTCGAGCTCGTTTTCCTAGAAATCTAAATAGCGGGCTCCATTTAAAACAGTATCAAAAAAATACGGACCGATAACTCGATCGCCCAGGATACCACACCACACATTCACGGATTGTCGCCCTTGGAACTTTAAATTCCCTATAAGAATGTGGATTCTCTCTTGCCCATGGTCCGGTATTTTTTTGATTAAACAGGCCATTAGTAGAAAAGGTAGACTCGTCAGTCTATAAAACGATTCAAAAAATTATTATTTATGTTTATTCTGTCTAGTCAGTTGACAAAATGCGACCCGATCATTTTTTGCTTTTGGGTGAGCTTTGTAATGGGTTTAATTTTATATGTCTTTAGATTCTTAACGTTCTTTGGACTTTACTGTATGAGGTTCGTAATATCTTTAAAATATTTCTTATGGAGTTGTTTGGATCCTCTTCTATACCAAGTAAAATATTCAATTCTGCATTTTCATCTATGTTCACAGCAGTTCTTTTTCTCCTTCCTAAATTTGACGTTTCTTGAAACTTCATATATATAGATGTGAACGTTTTTCGACATGCATACCGGGATTATCTTCTATCATATTTCTAATGGCAGCGCGACAATTTAAATTATTTTTAATATAATAAGTTAAAATATCTCTTCTTTCTCCGTCTGAGTACGGCATTTTTTCATACTAAACAATACTACAACAATGTTGACATAATGTCACCGTCAGTTATTTGTTTTCAATAAAAAACGTGGTATCCTAAGACTTCTTGATTTGTAACAGTTCTTTAATAAAATATTTGATGAACCGGTGATATTCGTCGGGTTTAAAGGCCGTCGTCGATTGGAATTTCTTCCTAACGTTTCGCTAGCACGAGTGGCGAGCTTCTTCAGAGGTCCTTCCATCTTCGATGCTGGATGTAGACTGATGATTTCTCCTGCGCAAGTTGTATTTATGCTGGTGGGTAGGGGGCGGAGCCTGTTCCGCTTCAGTCGACCGTGTGGAGGCGGTCGGAATTGTTCGAGCGTTCCTGAGAATTGGGTTCCAGATCTGATTCAGCTTTAGCGTTTCCTCCTTTTTATTGAAGTTTTCTGGGTGTTTATGGATTTCAATGGCCTCTCTAACCATCCTGTTGTGGTAACCAATTCTCAGGAACGCTCGAACAATTCCGACCGCCTCCACACGGTCGACTGAAGCGGAACAGGCTCCGCCCCCTACCCACCAGCATAAATACAACTTGCGCAGGAGAAATCATCAGTCTACATCCAGCATCGAAGATGGAAGGACCTCTGAAGAAGCTCGCCACTCGTGCTAGCGAAACGTTAGGAAGAAATTCCAATCGACGACGGCCTTTAAACCCGACGAATATCACCGGTTCATCTTCTGGCCGCGAAAGCCTTTACCAATTTGTTAAAATATTTGATGATAACGTTTCAAATGCGAATATTTCAGAAACTATTGAATTTAGGTATACGGTATGTTGTATAAAATATGCTTAGAATTTTACGAGGAATTTAAAAATAACTTCTAATATAGGGTGATCCATTGAAAAAAAAATGAACTTTTTGGTTTTCCCTGTATACTGATCATTTTTCAAATTTTTGTTAAGTTAAAGGGGGGCGACATTATAATGAATCACCCTGTACATACATACATTGCATTTATTTATTAATTACACAATGACGTTGAGTTGATCTTTTGATGTTGCAATGAATTATTGAAGTATTGTTGCCGACGCCATACAGAGTGTACCATATACAGTAAACTAAAAAGAATTGTGTTCAGGTTTTACATAAACAATTATTATATTTATTATTAAAATATTTAATGTTTACTCGTGTGTTTTTAGTATTATATTGTAGATGACGTAAATTCAACCTTATGGTATTTTCTTTTTTTTTTTTTTAGAGGTTGGATCTAAAATTGAAAGAGAATACCTAATATTTGAACACTCACAAAAAAATTGAGGAATTCTATTAATTTATATTTTATTTTTAATGTGGTCGTTTTTTTTGTTATTTTTATATATTTTTAATGGTAATCGAAAGTGAGAGAATGTAGGATACTTTGTACAGGGTTATTCACGCTATACGGCACGGAATTTAATGGCTAATATATGAAAATTTCAAAAACTTTAACTTTTCGGTTATATAGGGGCTTATTACGGTTACCTTTTAAAATTATTTTCGTATTATACAGGGTGTTTCAAATGTCCTAAAAGTATCAAAGTGTTTTTTTAAATGGAACCCCCTGTACATTATAGCATTTTTTAATTCTTCGATCAAAATAAGTGTTTGTTTTGTTAAGGTTTATAATACCTTAACCTTAAGGTTTTTAAATAATTAGAATTTTATCAAAATCTAACCTAATTTTCATGTTTTAAATACAATTAAGAAGTATTTAAATTATGTAAGCGATATTAATAATGAAATGTTTATTATAATTAGGATAAAAAATATAGGTAATATTTTTTATCCTAATTATAATAAACTCGTCATCTTATACAGGGTGTCCAAAAATTAATACTACTTAAGTAAGAACTTTAAGGGGTTGTAACTTGATTAATTTAAATGGAACGCCATATTTTTTAACATACCAGAAGATGGATTTTTTAATTACCTATCGATTGGTATGAGGGTATTCATAAGCTCAATCTTCGCGTTTTCTCAGGAAACGCTAAATAATTGTTTTATGCACCATTTGGAGTTTTTTAATTAAATGTTCTAAATCATATATTAACTAATTAAGTATAACACAATACAAATAAAATATTTATAACAGGTGTTCGAAATGTCGACCATCGTTTTCCAGACACTTATAAATTCTTTTTTCAAAACCACTGCTAACTTTGGATAACATTTGCGGGGTAACACTTTCAAGGCGTCTCTTATGCGCATTTTCATATTTTGTAGAGTTGTCGGAGGCGTATTATAGACAATTCCCTTTATGTATCCCCACAAAAAGAAATCTATTGGTGTTAAGTCCGGAAATCTGGGGGGCCAATTTTTGAATCCGCTTCTTCCAATCCACATATTTTGAAAGTTGGCATTCAAAAATTGCCGAACCTCACGGTGATAATGAGGCGGAGCTCCATCCAGTTATAGCCACATGGCAGTTCTAATTTTAAAAGCGACTTTTTTCAATAATATTGGAAGTAAAAGAAATTCCAGAAACATCATACAATTTAATGGTCCTTCATAAAATACGGGCCCAGTATTCCATCCCATACATTAACGGACCACCTATTCCAATTTTGTTGTTTCTACTATAATTATGATAATGTGAAAACTAAAGCATTCATATAAATATTACCATTTCTCCATAATAATCTTATTAACTTTCTTTGACTTCCTTAATTATAAATATTCATCAAGGAAATACTTGCAATCTAATTTACTTTTTTCTATACACTTCTCTAATACTTTTGCTTCTACTTCCAATATTTATAAAGAATCATTTACTAGTCCTTCATGAATTCTACTCCTTATTAACTTCCATAACTCCCTCTATTCTTATATATGTACAGTGTAACAGAGTAAAAGGTCTGGAACTAATTGGATCAATCATCAGATATACTTCTGAAGAAGCCGACTGAATGAACGGTGAAACGTCAAGTATGAACAAACGACGACCACGGCAATACCCGGAAGACAACACGATTATGGACGACAGCCGTTAAAGCCTACACTCGACTAATTTAATTTAATTTAATTTAATTTAAAGTCTTACTATTGTGAAGCTTTGAGTCTCTTGATAACCTGTATTCTTTAAGGATGAATATAAAATTTTTTTCTCTTAGGTATTAATCTTAAATGTGCAAGACCACGGATGAGGTAAGAAAACTGCAAAATAAAAACTATTTTTGCTCATTTTGCTGTTCCTCTACTTTTCCAAATATGTTATCATAATATCTAATATTTTCTATCAATTGAATTTTTATTAAGCATACACTTTTAAAGATATATTTGAACTTTTGAACGAGTATCTTTTTCAGTAAAAAAATATGATCTGAATATCAGCAGCATTAATAGGCAGTTGTAACCTTAAATTATTTGATTTTTAATATTATTTCTCCGTTACTCTGTTTTTAGACCACCATAAATGAATTTTAATTGTCATTTAAGGATGGTCTCAAAAATCAATTGAGGCTGAATTCTAAATCTTTCACTGCTGCCATATACTAATAATTACCAACACTAATAGATATTTATATTTTCCAATCCATATGTACTTTACTTAATTATAAAAAACTTATACCTACCTAATACAGAAGAAATAAAAAAATATTTTTTTGAAAGTGTTTCATATCCGCATTCAAAAAGCGGAATTCGCAAACACAAATTTAACAAAATTTTTTTTATTTTGTTACATTCTGATATTTATAGTTGAAGACACGAACAGTTTCCAGATGTAGGTATTATGTATATTGACAGTATTACTTAACACTGACGATGAGTACAGTTAAGCCTTTTATATTAACTTTTGTGTCAAACCGTCCAACCAATGTCCACAAAGGTATGTGGTGATTATCGCACCTCACTTACAAGAACTAAAAACCTACATTTCGGATTTTCATTGACATAAAATTCAAAATTTTTGTTTCGTTGAGAGTCAGTTAACCACGGTTGGCGTTGTGCTCAGTATGCATCGGTTACAAAATGAAATTTATTGGAATTTCTTATGTAATATTTGAATTCATAGTGAGTGCTATTCTAATTAATTTTGTAACGGGAAATCAACATCATAGGGAAAAAAGAAATGTTTTACTTTTTACACCCAGTTCGGTTATGCAGGTAAACTAATTAATTAAAATTTATTTCTACTTGCCTAAGTACTAATATTAAAAATATCTACAATAGGAATATTTGGTCTTAATTAAACTCATTGAAGATTATTAAAGAAAAAATTGTTTTGATTCGTCACATCTACATGATATAAAGTATTTTACAGATTACATACTTCCAAAGATTTTTTGTTATTTCATAAAAATTTTCAAATCTTGTTAAAGTGTAACTTTTTTCTGTTATCTATTTGAAACTAAAAACTTCTCAAGTTCTTTTTAAAAATGTTTCAACCGCTTTGAAAGGACTTAAAACAATGAGTTGTAACCCCTACGAAAGAGCCTCAAGTAAGAAATCTCTTAAATGCTTTGGATGGACTTTAATAGATTCTCAAGTAGATACATTGCAAAAGTTTTAAAATGTTTTCAAAAAATTTAAAAAAAGGGCTGAGTACTTTGAAAAAATTCTAAATTATTTCGAACACTATGATTGTGGCATTCAAACCCTTTGAAATGTCTTCAAGTACTCTTCAAAAATGCTGTAAACAGTTTGAAAAAGCTCCAAGCACTTGGAACGCTTTAAAGTATCTTCACGCAAGTGTTATAACCACATTGGAAGGTCTCCAAGTACCTTTTAAAGAAGGTTTACTATTTTGAAATAAATTCAAACACTTTGAATAGGTTTACCAACTTTAAATAAGTTTAAGAGCTTTCGAGGTTCTTCAAGTACTTTTTAAAAAAGCTTCAAGCACCTTGAAAGAGCTTCGAGAATTTTCAAATAAAAATAAATGGCTTTCATGTACTGTAAAATGTAGTATTCAAGTGCTCACCAAGAAGACTAGATACTTTGAAAAGGCTTCAAGTACTTTTCCAAAGTAGTTTCAAGTACTTTGAATGTTCTTCAAGTACTTTAACGTACTTTAACTGGTCTTCATATACTTTTTAGAAACGCTTCAAGCACTTTAAAGGGACTTCAATCGCCCTGAAAAAGCTCCAAGCACTTCGAATACTTTAAAGTGTCTTCATGCAAGTGTTATAACCACATTGGAAGGTCTCCAAGTACCTTTTAAAGAAGGTTTACTATTTTGAAATAAATTCAAACACTTTGAATAGGTTTACCAACTTTAAATAAGTTTAAGAGCTTTCGAGGTTCTTCAAGTACTTTTTAAAAAAGCTTAAAGCACCTTGAAAGAGCTTCGAGAATTTTCAAATAACTTTGAGTACTTCGAACACTTTAAATGGCTTTCATGTACTGTAAAATGTAGTATTCAAGTATTCACCAAGAAGACTAGATACTTTGAAAAGGCTTCAAGTACTTTTCCAAAGTAGTTTCAAGTACTTTGAATGTTCTTCAAGTACTTTAACGTACTTTAACTGGTCTTCATATACTTTTTAGAAACGCTTCAAGCACTTTAAAGGGACTTCAATCGCCCTGAAAAAGCTCCAAGCACTTCGAATACTTTAAAATGTCTTCATGCAAGTGTTATAACCACATTGGAAGGTCTCCAAGTACCTTTTAAAGAAGGTTTACTATTTTGAAATAAATTCAAACACTTTGAATAGGTTTACCAACTTTAAATAAGTTTAAGAGCTTTCGAGGTTCTTCAAGTACTTTTTAAAAAAGCTTAAAGCACCTTGAAAGAGCTTCGAGAATTTTCAAATAACTTTGAGTACTTCGAACACTTTAAATGGCTTTCATGTACTGTAAAATGTAGTATTCAAGTATTCACCAAGAAGACTAGATACTTTGAAAAGGCTTCAAGTACTTTTCCAAAGTAGTTTCAAGTACTTTGAATGTTCTTCAAGTACTTTAACGTACTTTAACTGGTCTTCATATACTTTTTAGAAACGCTTCAAGCACTTTAAAGGGACTTCAATCGCCCTGAAAAAGCTCCAAGCACTTCGAATACTTTAAAGTGTCTTCAAGCAAGTGTTATAACCACATTGGAAGGTCTCCAAGTACCTTTTAAAGAACGTTTACTATTTTGAAAGAAACTCAAACACTTTGAATAGGTTTACCAACTTTAAATAAGTTTAAGAGCTTTCGAGGTTCTTCAAGTACTTTTTAAAAAAGCTTAAAGCACCTTGAAAGAGCTTAGAGAATTTTCAAATAACTTTGAGTACTTCGAAATGACTTCGAACACTTTAAATGGCTTTCATGTACTGTAAAATGTAGTATTCAAGTGCTCACCAAGAAGACTAGATACTTTGAAAAGGCTTCAAGTACTTTTCCAAAGTAGTTTCAAGTACTTTGAATGTTCTTCAAGTACTTTAAAAAGCTCCAAGGCCCTGCAAGGGTCTTTAAGTACTTTTTAAAAAGCACTTCGAAAGGATTTCAAAAAGTTTGAAGAGGCTTCCAGAACTTTAAAAAACTTTAAGTACTTTGAACACATTAAAAGCTCTTCAATTACTTTAGAGGGTCTTCATGTACTCTTTAAAGGGACTATAAATATGAAAAAGCTTCATCTACTTTTTAAAAATGCAAATTTATTCAAATACTTGAATGGACTGAAAACACTTTGAAAAGCCTTCCAAGTACTTTGAAAGGAATTTAAACGCTCTGAGAGCTCCAAATCCTTTGAATGAACTTTAAGTGTTTTTAAAAAGGCTTCAAGAACATTGAAAGGAATTCAAAAACTTTATAAGAGCCTCAAGCCCTTTGAAAGATCTTCTGGTGCTTTTAAAAAGGCTTCGTACATTTTGAAAAAACCTTAAGTCCTTTAAATGAACTTCCAACGCTTTAAAAGGCAATCTTACAATTTGAAAGAATTTTAAAAATTTTGAGAGAGCTTTTTAAAAAAGGTTTAAGCCCTTTGAAGGAACCTCAAACACATTGAAAGGGTTTAACCGCTTTAAAATGGTTTAAATCTTTGGAAGCTCCTAATATACTTTACTATTATAAAGGCCTTAAGTACTTTGAACATTTTGAAAGTACTTGTAACCCTAGTTTGAAATGCAAATCACAGAGCACTTTTATAATGTAATTCATTCTTTAATGAGATACTTTTTCATGAAAGTGCTTGGAATAAAATTCTTTCAATCCTTGAAAGGACTAAAAATACATTTTTCCAACACACAACACAAAACCTGTATCTAACTCAGGATCCTGTAATCATATAAGCTTATTATTTGATTATAATGCTCCTAAATTATTTTGCAGTTTACTGTGGGATCTTCATTTCCAGCTCAACTCCCAAGACGTACAATATCATTAGATTGTGCGATACAACAAAATTTGATGCTGCCAAGCAATTATACATACTCTTACCCTCCGATTGTTTCGGCGAGGTCAGCGGTTAATCCAGATCTTGATGATATTGACAGAATTACTATGTACAAATATTTGATAAATATAATAGACAAGTGAGTACTTTCTTTTAAAATACTTTCTTCTATTTTTTCCTTATATGTATATACACATAAAGAATAAGAAAACGTAAGGACCTTAAGCTACCCAAGAATTAATATCTAAGAAATTGCATCAAATAATATGTATTAGAAACTTTTGGAATGTTTAGTTATGTAGAATGGCCAGATAAAAATTGGTCAACGAGATAATAGAATATTTCTCCCCCTTAATCGTTCTTGAATATGGAAACAACAATCCAAAATATTTTTTCTGGGTAATCTTGTCTTGTTGGAAACTAGACAAAACTGTTGGAGTATATTTTTTGTAATGTTTAAGGAATAACTAACAACATGTATAATACTTTTACTTATTCATTGTTTTTTTTTTATTTTTAGCATAGGATTAAATGGTAAAATTTGTCTGCTCAAATCAATTTGTGAAATTGGGCAATATCCAATGCATATAGAAGATACAGACAGTTTATTAGAAAGGATTGTTCATTATTTATTTACGTAAGTATCAAAATGCATGTAATAAAACATTAATTTATAAAATAATTTTCTAAATAATTGCTATCATCTTTTGTGACATTTTTAGACCTTCAGAAGATTTAGTGGATGGCGTAAACGATGTTATGTCGGAAAATTTTCTGCAAGACAAAGCTGATGGTGAATTTTTTGACCAACTCCTACGAGCTGAACTTTTAGGGAAAACTGAAGGAAAATGTAGCAAGGAATTTTCTGAATGCAGTATATCTGTGGTTTCTCTGTTTACAAAATTGTTTTTCACAAATTGACCTTTTCAGATAATATTCGGTGATGTTGAAAATTAGCAATAAATCAA
Organism: Agrilus mali; assembly: GCA_029378335.1. NCBI lineage: Eukaryota > Metazoa > Arthropoda > Insecta > Coleoptera > Buprestidae > Agrilus > Agrilus mali. The sequence goes on from CM055662.1 coordinate 8,880,276, forward strand.
ATTAGATTGAAAATATAAAAAAAGTAAAAGCTAAATAAATAAAAAAATGTTATTAACGTTCTTAAGAGAAAATAATTTTTTCATTTTTTATTGGATTTTTTAATTCTTTTTATTTCGCTTTATATTCCCGAATTTATTAAACAAAATGTGTTTAAAAAATATTCAATGTTTCATATACTCTATCTAACTAACTCTAATCTAACGTACTCCTTGTGCCACCTATCGTTCAATAACAAAATTGATATTTATAGTCCACATTCAATTTTGGATTCCTTGAGTGTGATCTATAAATATGCAAAATCTAAATCTAAAGATACCTTAACATTCACTAGAGGTCGTCACTAACAAAATTTTTTAAAAATTCTCGTAAAACTTTTGAATTTAAACCCGCTAATGACAGTGAACATACATCAATTTTTATACATATATTATGTAAAGTGGTAAATTCTCAGACTCCTCATATAATTAATTGTACAAATAAAATGTATTCTTTTAACCTTTTCTAAAACGTAATTATTCTCCTATTTTTCACACAATAAATTTATACTTTTAATGATCTTCAAATACTTTTAAAAAGGCGTCAAGCGCATTGAAAGAAATTCATATACTTTAAACTCTCTGAAAGAACTTTAAACACCTTAAATGGCTTTTAGGAGCTTGGAATGCATTTTAGGAGGGCATTAAATCATTTATTAAAAAGAACCTCAAATGCTTTAAATGGGATTTAACCACTTTAAAATTTCAAGTACCATAGAAGCTCCTCAAGTATTTATTAAAAGAGTTCAAATACATTGAAGTCTTTGAAAGAGCTTCAAACATTATTTTAAAAGGTCTTCTTGCAATTTGAAATGCTTCTAAACATTTTAAGAGGACCCTCAGTACTTTTTATAAAGAATTTATGCGTTTTGAATTTGAAAGAACCTCAAATGTTTTAAATGGGATTCAACCACTTTAAAAGAGTGTCAAGGACTTTGAAAGCTTCTTAAGTACTTTTTGAATATATTTCAATTAGGTACTTTAAACACTTTGAAACGACTTCAAACCTCTGAAAGGTCTATAAATACTTTGAAAAGATTCTAGTACCTTTTAGAAAAAGATTGAAGTGCTTTGAATGGATTTTGAATTTTACAATTAGAAAATGAATTAGTAAATTAAGTACTTAATTTTATTATTTTTTAACTAAACTATTTTTTCTTGATTGTCCTGTTAGAAATACCAATAAAATAATTAAAAAAATATGAACCTATTTGCCTTTTATAACAAAACATCTACAAAACTATTGTTTGTATAAACTCAATACAGAGATTCATAACAAAAGTTATAGATATTTTACCGAGCATTAATTTTCAAACATAATACGAAGATTTCCAATTCTCATTAACAAATGCTTCACTGGTTTTATTTAAAACATATAAAAAATAAAATCTAGATATATGTAGGTGTAAACTATTTATTTTCAACAATAATACTAACATTTTATATCATTTCGACTCATTTAATATAGTGATTAAATGCGTACATTTCAAACCCTCAAAACGATAAATTAAAACAATGAGGTCACTTTGGTTTAAAACCTGTACACTCGACGGTAACGACGATATGTTTTTATAGCTATCGATTCTTTTCAAACTACAAAAATCGAACACCGATACCGAACTGGACACCAGGTTGGGACAAATCCTTTTCGTCCGCCAAATGGGGCACACAGTAATTTAATTCGATTCTAGCCATTTGTCCGAGTCTCATTGCTAAACCTATACCAAAGGACATCCGAATGTTTTCTAGAAGTATTTCATGAACAGGCTTCTCACCTAAAAACAAATAATCTCAATAATTAATTAGGACCAAGTTGGTCTCATCAAAAGAGATCCAGAAATTGTATTCTTTTATTAATTAACTTTTAAATTCAACTCCCAATTAGTTAAAAAATGAGAAATTCAAACACTTTGAAAGAGTGAAGCCGTTTTCGAAATACAAATTATAACCTAAATACTTGTTTATAAAAGGACTTGTACTGTAGTGCATCCAATATTTAAAAAAATTGGAAGGATATTGTGACATCCTCCTTGAACTTTTTAAAATAAAAATTTGAATTGTTTAAAAAAAGATCAGAAAGTAAGCAAATTTTTACTTATTAATATATAAATAAATAAATAAACAAGGACTTTAACATTACCCTCAGTGATATTTCCAATATTACCCCATGTTAGGAAGAAGTGTGTCCTGAAGAGATCTCCAAACCCACCGTGGCCTGGTCTGAATGGTAAGGGAGTGAACAGATGCAACCCACCACTACAAAACCACTAAAAAAACAAAATAGATAGAAAATTGTCTTTTTTTAAGTTCATAACAATAATTATATTACCGTTGCTCCCAATGCATCTCCTTCTGCATGTGGACCTATGCCTCTCGTATGAAATCCTCTAATGCTCAAAGGACCTCCGAGGAAAAATAGATCACTCAAAGTTACTTTTAGGTCATTATCCAAGCCCTTAAGATAGCCTCCGTGAAATGTTGTTTGGATTACCTAACCATTTGAAAAAAATATAATAAAATATTAATATGTACATTTCAGCTCAAATAATATTTGTATACACGTAATTTTAAATTTTGCTTACTTGAAGGAAAAAATTTTTGTAAGGCAATGCGAATTTTTGAAATTTACAGTATACAAAAGATAAGTATATTTCTGGAATATTTAAAAACGAAGATGTGAAGAAGAGGTCAAAACATAATAATAAAAAACTTACAAAATCTTCAGCAAAACTATAATTCGTCTGTAAATAAGCATCGTTCTTCAAAAAACCGACGTTACCCCCAACTCCCGCAAATTCAGTAGTTAACTGGAAAAGTGTACCACAAGATGGAAATATTTGCTCATCACGAAGGTCAACTGACAAAATATGCCTCAATGCACTTTTTAGATTTGGTCCGGACTCTTCTCTGACTTCAAACGCTGAGCCGCGACCCAAAACACTGAGGTTTCTTATTGCTCCGATCCATTGTATATTGTGCTTAATCTGAAAAAGAAAAAATTCATTACTTATGAAATAGTAGAGCTTTCACATTGCTTACAAGAGGCAGTGAATTAAGACCAACATCAATACAAATACCCATATCATTTTCTTTATATCCAGAGGGTGGCCATTCAGTTGTTTGCTTATAAATTGAAGTAGAAATTCTAAAAAATTGTTTAAATAAAAAAAAAAACAAAATGAAGTAAATATGGAGAACATACAGTGGCGTGTGCCTTCCTTTGAGCGGTTTTATGAATGCTACGTTAAAATTGTGTGTTCCTTGTGAACCATGTGAATATTCAACCTGAAAACGTTCACCTCTTCCAAACAAATTTGGCGCTTTCAATCCAACAACTAAAGAACCTTCATTATTTCCTACATGTGTACTTACACCACCCACTACTCTTCTAAGTTCTTTAACTTGAAATGTTACCTTAAATAAAATTAAAATAAATTCATTATTTATCCAATTTAGTGATTGCCTTCACATTATATCACCTCAAGGCCATCAGGTGAAGCTGTTGGACCCTTGCTTGTATCTATAAAAACTGCGATGTTTCTAAAGCACCCCAATGAATCCAATCTACTTCTGACCTAAAAAAAAGTTATTAAGTACATAATTGATATTTTACTATTTATTCAATAGAATTTAAATTGAAGATCTGAGTTTGAATAAGAAACAAAGATGGGTTGGGTTTTCTTGGTCAATCTCATAAATCAAATATTTAACTCACTTTGTGTGCTTTAATTAAAACTTCCTGGAAATCAGTAGCATCAAATAAATCTTTTACGGCATCTTCCACAATATCATTACAAGTTCTTTGCAGTCCATCCACATGAATTTTCTCTACAATGGCCTATCAGTAACGAAAGATAAAACCATCAATCAAAACTGTGATCACAACAATAGTACAGGAACTTGATAATTGAAAAAAAAAATATTTTACCTTCACCCCTTCCAAATTTATTTTTTGGGTATCATCGCAATTGTCATAGTCAATTTGTTGCTTCTCAATTCCACTTAGTAATGATTCCGTGGTGTTGCAAGGTTCATCATTTTGCTAAAATTGAAAAATCATAGAGTATATTTATTTTGTAATGTTAAATAAAAAAATAAATCGATTTCTTTCTGAAGTTTTCGCTCTTACCTTAGCATGCACGATTCCCATTTCACTTTTCAATTTTTATAAGGCCGGTTCTTCAAAATGTGACATTAAATTTCATAATCGTTTCGAATATCCTAGTAACCACATGAATTATGCCTTAAATCAATCAAATTATAAACACTGATGATGGCCTGCTGGTACCAAATTCGGCCAATTAAAATAGACAATCAAAATAAACGTATCAATTGTCTAATAAATGCAGATTCGTAAATATTTTTTTAATACAATTCACTTTCATTTTCGTCCCATGTTCTACACATTTGTCATCGATTAAAATAATTTACCTAACCTATTTCTTTCGCTCTGTTTAAGTTTGTAACTAATTGGGCATAAATAATGATAATTTGAAATATATTTAAAAAATTGCTCAAGATTTTAATAATTAACTAATACTACAATAATAATTTTGAATTAATAGATATAAACAATAACAAAATGTTAACTTTAAATGAACAAATGGAGAGTAATTACTGTACTAGAAATTATTTTGGAGATGTTATATTGTTTTAACTCTTTTAACACTGTTTTAATAAAATATTTTTTAAATTTATATTTAGAACTACCACCTCTATTTGAATTTAGGGTTATTTTTAGTACTTTTACTATGATCTTCGTTTTTAGAACCTAGTGGTGGCCCACCTTAATGTCAGTGATTTTTATTATTTTTGGGTTGTCATTTAGTTTGATCAAGTAATCTCAGCTGTGTGGTGGTGACTTTCGTCGCGTTATTTTGAGAAAAATAAAATTAATTAAATAATAGTTACAATTATTTGCGAACACATTGTTTTACAGTGATTAAAATTTAGTCCAAGAGCCCTTGCCATGATTATTGACGATCCAGATGCTTTTAAAACTTGGTTAACTGCCGTACTAAAGCCTCTGTAAGTGCTCCATATTTTTTATATCAGTTTGCATAAATTACTTCATTAAAAGAAAATATTTTTTAAATTACTACAGATCAAATTGAATTTACTTTTTATATATAATAAATTACACGCCTTCTGTTGTATTTTTTTTCAATTCACTGATTAACCTTACATTATTGTAAGGTGGTTTTTCACGATGTTCTACCATTTCAGATGTGAAGCTGATCCTGGAGCTTTAGCAAAGTATGTATTTGCCCTTGTTAAAAAAGATAAATCGGAGGACGTTCTCCGTCAAAGTATGATAAGTCAATTAGAAGTATTTTTACAACAAGGTAAGTTCACATCTTTTGCAAATAACATTAAAGTACCTACTAATTTATTTTCCACATTTTTCAGAGACTGAGAGTTTTGTTAGCCTGCTTTTTAAAACATTAGAGACAAAAGAGTATTTGACACCTGTTATCCCAAATGCAAATCCACCTAATCCAAATGTAGTAAAAGCCGTTGAGATAGCCACACCAAGGAAGAAAGAAATTATTCCTTTAAGTGAACTGTCTTCAGTTACTGAAACAGTTAATGGTACAACATCAAAGAAGGAGAAAGAAGTTGAACCTCCTAGAAGAGAACGTGAAATTAAGAAAAGTGACACTGTAAGTTTTAAAGCACCCACATTAACAAAATCATATTTAAAGCAACATTTCTGTATTTTACTGTGGCTAATGTATTTATCTGTTCATAAATGAAATTGGTACTTCTCTACTAAACACAATAATCACAAAATAATTATTCATTTGTTGAAATATACATTTTTTCATTTAGAAAAAAAAAAATGTTTAGTGTGTCAGATTCATATCAAATATTTTTTAAAAAAGCTCTATGTAAATTTGTTTAATTTTAAACAACGTTATTATTTTTAGGAGAAAGATGAAAGACCTCGCAGAAGATCACGTCATAGATCCTCGTCTCGTAATCGTTCCAGGTCTCGTTCTTGGGACAGATCTAGAAAATCCCGATCTCGAGAAAAATCTAGAGAACGTGAAAGAGATTTGTATCGAGTTGACAGGGACAAACGGGATCGTGTACGTCCCTACCGTAACAAATCTCCCCCACGACGCTACGACAGAAGAAGATCACGAACACCATCTCCTGGTGGAAAAATTAGATCTCGATCCAGAAGCCCTAGACATTCATACAGAGGACGCTATAGAAATAGGTCTCCTCCCAGATCTGACAGTAGAAGTAGGAGCAGAAGTAGAAGTCGATCTGTAGACAGAAAAGACCGGAAAGATTCTGCTAGAGGGGAAATGAAAGAGCTTAAGGACAGTCATTCTGGTGCTGCTACACCCACCCAAGACTCTAATCATGGTGACATGGATATGAGGTAAGATAGTAAAAATATAAAAAACTATTTTTGATTTTATGTTCTTTTTATAATTAAGAAATTTGTCCTATTCATAATGTTTTTCAATAGGCTTACAAACACAACCCAAAGCATTCAATCTGTGGTTGTACATCAAAGTTCAAATGAAAACAGGTCTCAGAAAAAAAGATGCAGGGACTATGATGAGAAAGGGTACTGTATGAGAGGCGAAATGTGTCAGTTTGATCACGGCGCAGACCCTGTTGTGCTTGAAGATTCCGCCCTTTCTACAGTTCTTACATTTACCCCCAATACTGCTCCTGTGGCTGATGTAGCTCCAATTATAGCTCCACCAATCCTAGGAGCTGGCACTCATCCTATGATGCACCAAATTCACCCAAGACCATTGCAACCTGAATATAATCCGCAGGTAAGTTATCAAATAAATAAAGTGAACAATTACTTGTAATTAATTAAATTAACTAGTTTGTAAGCAACATTTAAGTAATTTTTGTTTGTAGGCGCCACAGATGTGGCACAGACCTGGTTATCGTGGTCCACGTCCTGTGTTAGGTCCCCGAGTGGCCTCCATGGGCGCGTTTGTTCCACCCCAGCGTGAATTAATTCCCATACAAGTTATGGACAACCAGGCGCCCGAGCATTTTGGAAACACTTACAAAAAACAAATGCAATATGGCGGTAACGGAGGTTCTATCGGTGTAGGTGGCATTGTTGGACAAGAAATCGATTCGCATCATGATATGGTGTTCAAAAAGAAGACCTTCGATTACAATAGACTTGGACCAAGAGCAAAAAATGCCGCCAATTGTTCACTAGAACTGAAGAAAGTTCCACCAGGATTGAATAATATCACTCATTTGAATAACCACTTTTCAAAGTTTGGTAAAATCGTGAATATACAAGTGTCATATGAAGGAGATCCTGAAGCAGCAATTGTCACATTCTCGAGTCATGCAGAGGCCAATGCAGCATACAGAAGCACAGAAGCCGTCCTCAATAATCGATTTATCAAAGTGTTTTGGCATAGTGGAAACAATGATGGTAGGTTTCTTATATTTACTCTCCATTACTTCACTAATTACAATTTCTATTACTTTATCTTTGTTATTACTTCATTATGTTCATTTGTAAATCAAAAGTGGTTTTTTAATTTTTTTTATAGTATGTAGATCATTTAAAAAATCATTTTACAGTTACTGTAAACACTCATTCTTCATTTCTTCGTAATAATTGCCCAGGTAAACAAGAGAACGTTCCTCCACGTTCCGTAAAAGATCGCCTGGGCCTGCCTAGTACCGTTGCCCCAAATTCTAACAAAGTTCTGAATTTAGTTCAGCCAAAAGCCTCCGAAAACGGCAAGGATGAAGAGTCATTGCAACCTATCAATGCTTTGGCTGATAAGTCTCAGCAAAACAACAATAACAACAGTTTTACCAAAAACAATGTAGTCGTAAATAAAGAGGAAAGCAAGGCGCAAGCTACAGCTGCAATAATAAAAAATCAAGAACTATTGGCTGCTAAAGAAAAACTGAAAAAGAACCAAGAAGAAAAAAGGAAAGAGGCGCTTAAACTGACTCAAGACTTAAGGAAAAGGAAACAGGAGCTGCTGGAGAAACAATTGGCACAACAGAAATTGTTGATTGATAAACTTGAAAAGAGTAAGTACTTTTTTAATTTAACTGTTACCGAAATATATTGGGTGTTTTATTAAGGGTCGTTACTGGTCGCATCTTGGTAATTACTAGGTATAAAAATTAAAAAAAAAAGTGATCATAAGAAAATTAATTTTAAGCCCTGCATTTCACGTAATGACGCAATTGATAAGATGGATCATAAAATTTAAAATTTTCTCCAAAAATTCTTATATTAATCTATAACGTTAATCACGTCATTCAGAAGCCTGAAAAGTTCCGCATTCCTCTAACAATTTTATTCGAAACTATCGGGTCCCAATTGATACGGTATTTGCAAACACTTGCATTTCTTTCACAAACAAGCCTGATTTCGTTAAAATCGGATAAGTCGTTTCGACGATGCAGTGATTTATATAATTAGACATTCAGGGGCATTCCTCACTATTATTAAGGTCGGTACGCCAATGACCTGCGATAAAACATGCGGAATCTATCAAGCTTTCTAATGATGTTATAGTTTATTATGATAATTTTGGAAGATACCGTGATTTTATGATTCACCCTATCAACTGCGTCCCTTTCGGTAAAATACAAAGCTTAAAAATAATTTACAAGATTTTCTCATGGCCATTTTGGTAACAAAACTTCTTTTTCTGAATTTCTATATCAAGTAATTTCCACCAGATATTTCTAGTTGACGATTTCTGTATCTTAATATTTCTTCTATAATTTCGTTTCTTTTAGCTCCTGCAGGTCCAGCTCGTGATCTCCTTAAACAAACCATTAAAAAATCCCAAGAAGCTATAGAGGCCATACGTAAGGATATGTTATCACAAACTCCAGTTGTTCCAAAGACAGTGCCAACACGTAAAAGTAAAGAGGAAGTGCAGAAGGCAGTTCTTGATGCAGAACTAGATCTCATCGCTAAACAACAGGAAGGTGTTGACACTTCGGAATTGCAGAAGAAACTTCTTGAACTTAAGGCAAAAGTGGCATTAGAAACGCGCGGTAGAGGCATTCGAGGCAGAAGGTTTAATCCAATCAGTAGACATCTATTGACTAAAAATAATCTGGTCGATGCTCCAGGTAAAGTGTCTTACTTTTACGTTTATTTTCTCATTTTATTTAAGTGATAAATTTTTATATTTTATTGGTTGTGTTATTAACAATATCTATTATTAATTACAATTACAGGTCTGAAGGGAAATATCAAGAGCCCTGCAACACGTGCGCACGCCGTTGATCACAGGCCAACGAGGATTTTAGTTTCTGGATATGAAGGCGACGAAGAGGAAAGCTTGTTGACTTTCTTTGCGGTAAAGTGTTATTATAGTGAACTAAAATATTGTTATTATATTTTGGTTATGTTTTTAGCAATTCGGAGAAATTGTAGATTACGTTTCGGATACAGCTACACCAAGCCTAGTCATCACTTACAAATTACGGAAGGAAGCTGAAATGGCGATGTTAAAAGGAAAACATTTTCAGGTATATAACAGCAGGATCAAATCAAAATTTGTTATTTAATTATTTATTTTATTCTTTTTTTAATGCAGGATCGTACTTTGTCGGTTACATGGTGCACCAGTGCACAATTTAACACTCAATTGAGTGGTAGATCATCAACGAGAACAGTTTTATTAAGTGAAAGTGAAGAAGACCAGTTAATTGAACAAGCTTTGGATAACGAAAATGAGAATGATGTAAGATTAATATTATATTTATTTTTATTGGTAAATTTTGATAATTGTCCTAAAGATATCAATTTACCATGTTTAAAGAAAACACAAACACCTGATAGTCCACATAACATTTAAAGCCTACAACACGTTTCCACTCAAGGTATTTCTTGGGTGTCGAAATGCGTTTTAGAATTTCGAATGATTGTGTTTTATGTAGTCAAAGTTCCACAATACTCTAACTGATTTAATCATTTAGGGTTCTTTAAGCTGAGTAGCACATTAGACGTTTTAGAAAAGCTAAAGGTGTTAGAGATGAAAATTTAAAAGTTAAGGAATATCAGAAATCCTGTTAAAATTAAAATTATTTATAATGTAATTTAAAGTGTTATGAGAGGCATGAAAAATGGCAAATGAAAGCTAATTGTTACTAATCTTACCTACAAAGCTACGAAAACAACCAGACTAATAATCAATTATGTTATTAATGTTATGATTTTATATTTCATCATATCAGTTACACCCGTTACGGTAAAATGCGGAGCTTAAAAATAATTTCTAAGCTTTTCTGTTTTCTTTTTTCCTTAATTTTCATACCCAACAGTTTCTGAGATTGATCCCCCTTAATGAAGCGCCCGGTATACTATTCCAATTAAATTAACAAAATTGATATCAACTTTCGATATAACCGGAAGTGTCGGACTATTGAGATTATTTTGATTAAAGAGAACCTTAACTGAAGGTTTTTAAATCTTTAACATCTTTAGTTAAGTCTGCGTAATGTATTACTCAGTTCGAAAAACCTCTGTATTACGATGTTTGTTTAAATATGATTGACATAAAATTGAAAATATTTATTATTTATTTTCAGCAAATTGGTGCCGAGATTTCAGAGGAAGTCCTTCTTCAAGATGACGAAGAAGAAGAAGAGGACAACGAGGGTAGATCGTGGAGACGATAGTAATTTAGAAGCACTTCAGCCAACTTTAGAACGTCAAACCACATCAACAAAAGACACCAGATTTTTGTATGAATAATATCCCATACCTACGCATCCATTTAGTCGTTGTAAAGTTGGCGTATTAATCAAGGTTTTTTTCGTATTTCTATTAGGAACCAAGAAGAAATGAATTTAGTGTACAAATCGCTAGAGTGGAACTTTTTTGTGATTTTTTTTTTGTAAAAAGATAGCACTCTTGCTAATTATTCAGTTCTTATGTGATTGATTTCGATGGTAATTTGTATTTTTAAATTTTTCACTTATTTTCTGCGGTCATAAACAAAAAATGTTTATATTTTTACTATAGGTTACTAGTTGTAAGTTGGTATTGTTAGGCGGTAATCTGACACATTCATGTTTCAGGATTGCCGCCCCCCTTGTACACTCATGTATGTATGTCATTAATTTTGTTGCGAAGATCGTAGCTATAAGGCCCCAAAAAAGCCAACAAAAAAAATCAAGGGTGAAAATATATAAAGAAACCCGTACCATAAGCTACGAAAAAAAAAGAAAAAATAAATAGGTATATATTTAAAGAGAACGCAAAAAAATGAAAATAAGAAAATAACGATAAGGTGATCAGTAAAACAATGTTAGAGTACATGTGCTGAAATTGTATGAGGGGCACAAAAAAAAATAATAATTTCAAAAACGAATGTCGATAGCCAAGCTTTAAAATCATCGAAGATGAGCTTCTCCACGTTGTGATAAAACTGGAATTCAACCGAATCCTGCATCCGCATCTCTTGGATAGGGTAAGTGAATGTGAGTAAGTAAAAGTGTTGTTCTTTAACACCTTTTTTTTTCCTATTCATATTAGATTTGCTAAAAATAATTTTTCAACCTTCAATAATTTTACAGAAATAATCACACACAGGAGACTTGGTAATCCTATTCAAAAAATATTCAATATTTCCCATTTTTTTTTTCAAATATAACATCGAATTCTATATGGTTTATAAAAAGTACTACCAAAATAAATGATAAAAAGTGTAAAAACAAAACTGAAAGTAAGTCGAAAAAAATTTAAATCGCCCAAAATACTTCTTCGGGATTTTTTCCAAACAATATCAGCGGAATTACTTACTGAAGTTATGCATTAGGTGCTTTTTTGTATCCTGTACATATACAATTATAAAAGTGAGCAATGTGCGTGTTGCAAAACTCCGCAACTGAACCCTACAGTCTTATGAGGTTTATATGGTATTATTGCCTTTTATCCCCCATCTACGAGAAGAGTAGCATCCCAGAGAACTCGAGAAAATTAAATTTTCCTGAAAATTCGAGAATGTTGAATTTCCCAGAAGGCTTGAGAATGTTCTAGCAACTTCCAGAAAGTTTAAGAATCTTCTAGTACTCTAGAATGTTCTATAATTTTTCAGAAGGTTAGAGAATGTTCCAGAAGGTTTGAAAATGTTTTAGAAAGTTTGATAGAATTATGATTAGGTATTGTTAAATAAAAAACTACGAGAAATTTTTATAACATCCTCCATTTATTAATTACTATGAAGCTAAAATGTAGATAAAAATGAGAAAAGCGAATTATTAATGAATCAAAATTACTTTTAAATATAAAGTGATAGATACTGTTCGGTATAATATTAATTTTTAAATGTTCTGGACATGCTAATATTTGTTTTCTATAAATTCATACAAATACAAAATGCTTTCACAACTATACAATAACGATTTTTTAAATATCAACAAATATATTTATGAACAAACGAAAGTTTTTGTTTACTTTGCAAAAAACAATGGGCTCAGCCGGGATTTGAACCCGGGACCTCTCGCACCCAAAGCGAGAATCATACCCCTAGACCACTGAGCCTCAGATATCTTAGATAGTTTTTATTTAGATACTAAAGCTCCGTCTATATAATAAATATTTTTAATGTATATAGTATGTTATAAATATTTCCTTTAAGTACACTTACCAATTTTTTGGGTATTATAAATCTAATTGTAGGTTTGTTATTAGTATTAAAAGTAGAAGATTTTTGAGCGACTATTCTATTCGAATTTTATTAAAATACATACCAAATTTAATGAGATTTCGGCCAAACCCTTTTGTGGCCCTTCTCAAATTGTGAAATACATTTTTTATTTACCTATTTAATTATTTTTTAAATGTGATATGAAATGTTTGGTTATCAATGTGGTTGGGAAAGATATCAAAACGTGTGCATTTCTACGAAAAGAGTTTAATTAATATACCTACCTATTTGTCCTATTTTTCATAAGATGCTCTCTTTTCTACTGTCTCATAACAAATTTAAAATTTAATAAAATATAAACGAGCTAGGTATTGCACATAAAATAATGTCAGCTTTTTTGAAATTTGTGGTAATCATATTTTTGTTGTTGGTTTCTATCTTTCATATTTTTTTTTTTTTTTTTGAAATAGAACCTACTTGATGTTGCCTTTCAGGTACCTCAAAATGTCTCTTTTATACGGTCCAACAAATATAAAATTTAATGACAAATTAAAAAATTATCATACTTTAAAATTAGGTAAGTAGGTATGTAAACTTTGTTGAAATCAGTACAAAATGATATTTCACGAATTTTTTAACTGTCTAAATTTTTCCAAGGAGTCCACCTTACCTCAAATTGCGCTTTCTTTTCTGTTGTCGAATGACAAATTTGAAATTTAATAAAATAGCAACGAGCTATTGTACATCAAAATAATGTCTGCTTTTTTAAAATTGTGGTAAACATATTTTTATTCATATCCTTTTGCTTTATTATACCTGTTATATTACGTTTAAAAATGCATCTGTCCAAACAAAAACTTACCTGAGACTTTAATCTAATCATCAAGGTAATTAAAATAATATTAATACTCATAAGCCGTTTATTTGTTGATTATTTTGAGATAAGTAATTATTACAAATGTCTAAATTACAATTTAAGAGGGAAAGGTAGATATATAACAGTTTTGTGTCAAAGGTACCTATGTAATTTTAATTTATGCTTACATACTATTTGTTAAATATAAAATGAGTGGTAACTTTAAGGTTTGTTCTTGCATATTGCATAACTGTTAGTAGTAACTATTTACGTATGTTCTTTATCATTTTTTAATTAAGAGACACGTTGTCGTTGAGAGTTTAAATCTTTTCTCTTTCCATTGTCAAAACGAATAGTTTCCATACAGCATGTAATGTAGGTAACGTTTCATTCATTTCTTATCGCTTTGTATTAGGCACTTCTTTAGGTTTCACAGGAGAGTCGTTCTTTTCTTTTTCGACAGGGACTGGTTTCTTATTTTTACTTTTTACTGCAAAATAAAACAAAAGAACATTATCAGCAACTTTATAAGCATACCTAGTTTTGATTGAATTGCTATAATCCTTTCTCTGACTTAAAACACTTTTATAGTACCTACTTAGGTACACTGAGAAAAATAATCATGATTTTATCACTTGATTTCTCAAGGAAATTTTTTCTAGTAAATAGTGCTAGAATTCTCATAAAATTACTTGGTGGTATAAAACAATTTTTCATTCTTTCTAATAATTAGTATTAGAATAATCAAGCTAAATAAGTCTAGACTTTTTTTCTCTATCTCTCGATTATTTTATCGTGTCGTAAAGAAATAAATACTAAATAGAAAATTAGTGATAAGAACTGTAAAAAATGTTTTCTAATCAAGTCAATTTTACTAGAATTCAGTCTCAACACCGAACGTAGATTGACTAGACATTTCTAGTAAAATCTCCTTGAGCCTCTGGTCGTCCATATAATTGACAGATTTTTTAGTCATGTTTTCTAGAATTCTAGCAATATTTTCATGATTGTTTTCTCCGTGTAAAGAGAGACGGTACAAAGAGGGCTAAAATGTCTGTAATATACTTCCATACAAAAACACAGTGTATAATTACATATAACTGAAATATGGTACGTAAATATATAAAAAGGTCTACAAACAAAAATTGTAGCAAGGTAAATGGCAAACAAAATAAAGTAATCCTAATATCCAAGAAGCATTCGTCATAGCAGATAAAATTATATTTAAAGACATATTAAATCTTAGTAATATAAAAGAAAAGAGTCCCGCATTATGTTGCAACAAAAGTTGTCGCCTTATACTCTTCCGCAATTTTACATAAGCCAGAAGAGAGGGGTGCAAGGGGCCCAAAAAGTCCTGAATCCGCTTCTAGTTTTACAAAAATTTACTTACTTACTTTCTTAATGTCTATTGGGGTAAAAAAAATAATTGTCTCTTGAATAAGGGGGTTGGTAATCTACTTAATTTCCTATTAATATCATGCTGCCTTTTAAGACCTGTTTTTTATCTTCCTGTACCTTTTTATTTTTGTTGAGAAAATACGTATGCATATGGTTGTTCTTCAGTTTTCTATTTGCCTAATAAGCTCATGAAATATGAATACTTCAAGAGCAGCTTTTAGGTTTTGAACTTTTCGCCTAAAGCCTTATCCACCCTGCGAAAGCTGCTGTTTACCCCCGGGGCATTAATTGTTTTTGCCATCCGAGCGGGGAATTTGATACTTTATCAACTTCTTTCATTCTCCACTCTTGCCAACTTCTCCGCGCCCACCTACCTCTCCCCGACCACCTCATCAAATTCTCCTCCGCCCACCCCTCCATGCTTACATTCCAGCCAAGAACTCCCGCATCAAATAAGTTAATTATTTACCTGTAATCACCATAATGGATTTTCAACTTCGTCAACGTCTATTATACCGTCTATCGATATTCGAAAACTGGGAATGAACTTAATCATTTATATCAGATAATTTACAAAAATTGTTTTTTAGAATTTGTGACAGATTTTTTAAGAACAGAATAACAAAAAGAAAATATTAATTGGTTTTAAACTTGAAAGCATGGCCTTAAAATATTCAGAATTTAAATAAATAAGGGTAAATAACATGTTATGTGTAAAAAGCACAAAATCTGATGATAAACAACTACCTACAATGCCACGAGTGTATCAGTTTTTTTTTGCCATTCTTTAATGATAAAAATAGCGTCTCAAGGACAAGAATGATAAAGAAACATCTGGGATATAAATAGAAGCTCTTCACAGTCCAACACACTTTTACAGAGATCAGAAAAAAGGTAGAATAATAATATTACCTTATCAAGATAATAAAACGTTTCTGAAAAATTCCACCTACATATTATAAAACTGTTAAAAGACTGCAATTATGTCATCCACATACCTATCATTTAAGTTTCTTAAGTGAACAATTCAATTTTTTCAATTGGTAGCTTCTCTTATGAGGGGATTCAACACTACTCGGAGGTTCAGATCACTGAGTGTCTTTAAAGATTTCCACATACTATGGATTTGGGCTTAATTACTTGATGATTCAAAATTAATGTTATATTAATTCTTCTGATTACATCCACTTCTTGCATGAGGGCCTGCATGTAGCGACACTTTGCCTGTTCATTGGAATTCTGGTCATGGTTAGATCATGTCAATCCCCAAATCTTAATTATATTTTGCACTTTAATATAATTTAAATTTAAAATACTCACCTGTTAAAAGTGTCACGGGTCCTTCTGGCCTGCTGTATGTTCTTGGGCTCCCTCCATTTCCAGGGGCTGCATTTATCCCGTACCCCACTTGATATATTGGTAGAGGTATAACTGTCGAAGATACTGGAACGAAGTCTGAAAATCGAATTATTGAATTCGTGAGTTGTCCTAAGTGACACAAGGGTTGGAGCAATATTTTAACGTGAAAACGGGTTTACAATAAACACTATATACATAAATTATTATACCACGCCCAAATAAAAGATACAGAAAGGCTTTTGTTTACTTAACCGAAAACGTTAGTAAACAATTTCTTGTTTCTGCTTATGGGATGGTTAAAGAAAATCAATTTCTGAGCAAATTCCAGACAAATAAAATTGTCATGTTTCTATTCTCCTGTATCTTGGGTTAAATAACGGCAAATTTACCATTAATGTTTTTGTTCAACAATTGCACAAACTGTATATATCATTATTTTGAGAAAATTTTCAGAAATTCAGAAGGTGGAAGTGACAAATGGCAAGTATGGGAAAGCATAAAGTTGGTCAGGTGGCAAGCCTAATTATTGGTGGGTAGGTAATGATCTAAACCTAAACAGGTTTCTAAATGTAAATATATGTGGTATCTAAGGTCTTGGAACCCTTATAATGAATGAACTTGTGGTCCTAAATTTTTATATTATTTTTTATTATTGATTCTGATTTATTTTAAGTATCTCATGAAATAAAAGAAAATCTGTACCTAATACCTAAAAGCAACAGTTTTGGTTTTTTTCTTTCTCCTTTCTACATACATGTACATAAGTAGCTACCTACTCATAATAACTTTCAAACCAATTTCAGGGTGATTTAGAGCAATCAATAACGTAGTTGGTGCATTATGTTATCTAATTATGTACTGTTAACGTACTAGTAGCTAAGAAGTGAATGCAGAAATTTATGCTGTTTTATGGGGTAATAAATTACCTTAGTTCGAATAAGTGCATGCGGGTTTTTAGGAAAAGTTTTCAAAAACTGTTTTACCATTAATGTGCTTTCTTAATGGCAAAATTTTGTAATAGTTGTACTAATGGAAAACCATTCTGAACTCGAATTACCATGTAACGCAGAAAAGCTTTAGAGTATTCAGGGTTTGAGTCATTAAATATTGCTGATACTTTCAATAGTGCGACTTTTGTGAAACATGTTAACACTTGTTTAAAAAATTTAATAAAACCAAAAACTTCACAACAGTATTGTTCTTAAAGTTCATTAATAACGTAAGTCACAAATTCAAAAATAAGATAAAAAGATATAGTGTCACCGCAAGAGAAAATAATTATAGGTATTAATCTACAAACTCTAAAAATATCTTGATGAAACATCTACTGTTTTTATTTCTCAAAAATTAAGCATTATTTTGCATTAAAACAAATATTAAATTGTTTATAACAAACACGGAGAAAATGATTTTATTACTTGATGAGTTAAGCAAAATTTTTCTGGTAAATAATACTAAAATTCTCATTAAATGTACTTGGTGGTATAAAACAATAAAGCTAAATAAGTCTAGACTTTTTTTCTCTACCTCTCGATTATTTTATCGTGTCCTAAAGAAAAATACTAGAATGAGAATAATTTAGTAAAATTAGTCATAAGAACTGTAAAAAATGTTTTCTAATCAAGTCAATTTTACTAGAATTCAGTCTCAACACCGAACGTACATTGACTAGACATTTGTAGTAAAATCTCCTTGAGCGTCTGGTCGTCCATATAATTGACAGATTTTTTAGTCATGTTTGATACAATTCTAGCATTATTTTCATGATTGTTTTCTTCGTAAACAAACAAGATTTGATAAAAGAACTATATTACTGCAAAGATTGGCGATGTTTCGTACATCTAAAATATAATTTTGTCAATTTTTTTTGATTTTCAAGAAAAACGCAAAAAACAATTTTGGGGTGTATTTTTATTTTTTTGTATCATTCATTTACATTTGAAGATTAATTTTTATATAATTTTATTCGTGGACCGTGACTGATCTTACTGGACTACATTTTAAAGAAAAATAATAATTCTGGTACCAGACTTTAGTTTGTCGTTTAAAAATACTTGCAAAATTTTTTTCTTCAACCCTCCAGAGCAAAAAGCTTTAAAAAGAATGTGCTCCTAATAGAGGGAAAAAAGAGAAAAGGTTAATAAATCGTAAGGATTCAGTGATAGGATACTCATGAAACAGGATAATTAAATTGATAATTAAAAAATAAAATCAGCTTTTTCTATACTTTTGAAGAAATAAAAAAAGCATTTTATTTTTTAGTTATCCACAAAAAGATTAATCATGAAATATCTGTTCTGGATATATTTGCTCCACAGTTTTATTAAAAAGTGAAATTTCACTTTGATTATAACAAAAACAATATTGTTGGATTCTATTTAATAAAATTGTAGAACAAATACGCCAAGTACTTTTTTTAACCTTATTTAATTAAACATTTTCCACCCATCGGGCCCTGGAATTTTAACATACAAAACAAAATTTAAGCTTGATGATTGTGGTCTAGGATTCACTCTATTCGGTAAGAGCACAGATGGAGTTTCTAAACGTTTCTCCAACTACTGTAGTTATTGTCTTCAGTAGATATCGCGAGAGCGTTAAGTCTCAGAACAACACATCACCCACTTATATTCCCTGAAGAAGAAGAACGATAGTAGTTAACGAAACGTTACGTCAGAAAAACAACTCCATCAGTATTTTCTTTGAAGCGAATGACAAGTAATCCTATGCCACAGTCATTAATAAAGTATCTAACATCCAGAATTATTTAAGGAAACATAATTATGATTTGGAGGTGAAGATACTTAAAAATTTTTGATGTGTCAGGGTAATTCTAAGTGGCATTGGAATTCGTTATTAAAAAAAAACATGGAGATGGTTAGTTTCTTATTATTGTACCTTTTCTATCTTGTCACTTTTCATAGAAGAGCTCCCAAAGACCAAAGACTTAATCATCTGTATGAGCAATTGATTGTGAGATGCTGATAAAATAATTAATTATTGTGTTGGCTCAAACCTAACATAACTTAAAAATTATGGCCAACTTTCCCATCATAATTTTCCACTGTCATTTTTTAACTTTACATATTGATTGGGTAAAATTAGTACCTACTTGGAAAATTGCACAAACAAACTGTTATAAAAGAAACCTCTAATAGATTTTATTAATAATGTATTTTTTAGTAGTAGTAGAGCTTTATTAAAACAAAAAGTTATGTTTACATTTCTACATACACAAGGGGAAAAACAGGAACATATAAGATTCTCTAACTTACAAAAATTTAAATACTTATTTAAACTAAGCACTTCCCTTCCTTTTCCCTTATATTCATTTTTTCTGTATTTTCCCTCCCTCCCTTTCCACACCTCTTCTTTTTAAAATTTACTTCAATAGGGCAGACCACTACCATCCGCATTTATTATCCTTCCAAGTTCCTCCCTCTCATTCTTCCCCGTTACTTCTTCTAATACATGCTTCATTGATTCACTATTCTCTCCACATACTCTACACAATCTCTTACTTTCATTCATCAAAAACTTATTCTCATTACAATCATTCCTCATTCTGAATCTAGCTATTATCTCTATACTTTTTCCTTCTCTTAGATACCCCGGCACCCCAACCCCTTGCCATTGTTCCCATATAAACTCCCTCATACCTTTCGCGTATCTGGATTCCCAAATTTTTCTCAAAACCTCACCTCTTACTGTTTTATTACATCTTTTCCCCACCGTCCTACTAACATTCAATCCCTTTTTTCTTCACTCTTCCATTTGTTCTTTATTTATTGCCATTTCTGTTAAGGCCTTATCCCGTTCCACATCATATTTATTTTTTGTCCCGATCCCCAATTCCTTTTTCCTCCATATCTCCTTTCTTAAGTCCCCTTCCGGTAATTCTCCCAATTTTTCTTCATATTTTACAACCCTTCTTCTTGTATCTTCCACTATTTTCCCAAATTTTGTTTCCCTTCTTAAATGTAGTCTGGGGTACTTCTTTCTAAGCGCAACACCCATTTTATATATCTACTATTCTATACTCTTTCCATCCCCATATCTCGACTCCATGAAAGACTATACTTTGTACTAAGGTTTTAAAAAGTACTAGACTTCTTTTCCAGTTATTTCGGCACAATTTTTGTCCTATTCCCCATATTCTCCCCAGCAATGTATTTGCTTTAGATGCTTGGTTACTTATGTGCACATCGTCTTTGTTGTTTTCTGTCAGCATGTACCCCAAGTAGTTGCATTTTTTAACCCTTTCTATCACCTTTCACTTTCATCTCAATCCCTCTTTCTCTTTTTTTTCCTACCTCTTACTTCACCGAAAACTATTATTTTTTATTAGTTCCAATTACATAATTACGTAAGCTGTTATTTCACCTGTTATTCGATGCTATGTGTTTAAAGGTATCTACATAAGTATCTATCTTAGTGAAACAAAATGCAATTGTTAATAAGAGCCATTTGTAAAATAAACATTTACACATTTACATTTATAATGTATAACACCAATTACCTATTTATTCTAGTGAGTTAAAAAGTTATTATATAGTATGAATGGTAATGCTACCTGGTTCGAGATTGTGTTTGTCATTGAACTTATAAATCATGGTATGTCCATACACTTTCACCACAAGAAAACAGATAACAAGGCACAAAATTTTAAACTGCATATTCGATTATGTTTTTCTCAATTAATTAACAACAATGAACAATTGTGTGTCGAATAAAGAGTTACTTTCTAATAACAAGTGCAAATGTGCAACAGTTGTTTCGTAATGATTTCCACACAACTGCGTACATATGAATGTACATGTCGTCAAAAGAATATGCAAATAGTTGTCCGTGAATTACAGAACTTACATATCGTTCTCATTTTTTCTCTATTTAGGGAAAGTAATTCAGCCTACATACAAACAGTTTCTCTCGTATTGTGCACCTTGAAGTTTTCCATCCTTGTTCTTGTAAACGAACTCGGCAGGTGCGAGAAAAAAAGAGAAGTATGTATAAAGGAGTGGGAAGTATTGTATCATCGTGACAAATACGGATGCGGTAGTGCGATGACGCCATAAAAAAGTGTTTACAATAATTAAAACACAATTTGCATAAACGCTGTATCGAACAATAAATCTATCGTGTTTAATGTATAAGGTTAAATATAGACGTAAATTATTATTTCAGACAAACAGATTAATACTAGAATTCTGGGGAAACAAAAAATTTTTGGGCGTTTCATGTCCATCACCTGTTAATGATAGTGACAGGACTCTAGTGCAAGAGAAAATGAAGATTAAGACAACAGGACTTCTTCAGCCTCTTATAAGAATTGTGAAGTCAAGCAAATAATAGGTGAGGAGACAGATAAGAAAGATGAAATAATGATAGAAGTGAAGTACCAGACTGCCATTTGCCTAAATAATCTAAGGAAACCACAATACAAACTTGTGTCACAGCAGTCAGACATGGAATCAAACCAGTTCAAAGTATCTCCAAAGTTCGTGGTTTGACATATTTTCTTATTTTAACTATGGGTGGAGGGGACAGGCAGTAAAGCCTCGTATCCCCACGGTACCTATAGTATGATAGCTTTCCATCTCCTATCCACCATGAAGGTTTATGTTCAAAGCTGCAAGGGTTGGTTAGGGAGATATTGATATAAAAAGAGAGTATTGCATAATAAATGTATAGGTAGGAATAAATGCGAAAATGCTCCGGACTAGCCAAATAGTAGATACTTATAAAAGAGACAATAGAAGTCCTTAATAAACCTTATTGAATATTTCAATGATTTTTGATTGATATCCTTGAAACTTACTTCTTTCGATTTGTCATAACTTTTTATCATCAACGTATTCAGTCAGTTACATGGTCCTAAAAGAGAGAAAGTTTAGACTTGGGGTTGTAGAAGTCGATTATGAAGTTGTAGATGTCAGAAAAAGACATTGCACCAGTTGTATTTCGGAATTAAATGCAAAAGTCGTTGAAAATTCAGAATTTTCTGAAAAGTTGTTGAGTGTTTCATTCAGCATACTCGTTGATGTAAATTAAACTTAAATTAAATGGAAATAAACTTGTTCGGTTTAACCTAAATGGTCACATAATCTACTTTTTATCAACAACTAACCCACCCAGTACCATGAGCAGTGGCGGCTCGTGGCCGAATACGAAGGGGGTTCACAAAGTTAATAACATGTAGGTAATATCAGAACATGAAGCGTATTTCACGATGTTGTAAATGCGCCGCAGGAGAAGATTTTTAATATTTTTAGGAGAAAAAAATACTTATGGCATTTAATAACACGATAAATAAAAACCTTACGTTTACTTAAACAGGAAATCCATTCGTCTATGTTTTGAATTAGCAAACACACTCAACACTTTCATTAGGATTACCGGCAAAAATCAGGCTCGGAAAGCAAAATAATGCGTTTAATTTATTACACCCACACAACCACGAAGTTTTTTTATACTGTTCTACTTTAAACACACGTTTGACTTTTTATCTTTTAAGGTACACTCTTGTGTCAGCTGTCAGTAGGGCGAGGTGGACCCCTTTTCTTTATTTCGAAACGATTTTGAAAATTATTTGAATTTTCTTTAATATATTTTACCGAGCACGACTCCATCATTTACGTAATATTTTAATTAACACCTATTGTGCAATAAATTGTGCGTTATTTACAATTAGTGGACTTTGAACTCTGAAATCTGACCATGCTTCTGAACATAATTTTTTTACTATCGGTTCCTACCAACACTAGCTTCCAGAGCCTTTAAAAATGTCTCGTACTGGACATTTTCACCAGGTGGCAGGCTGGCAGGCTAACCGAAGTTGCAAAACCCTGGCAGAATGTCGGGTAGCCGTGCCGACGTAGCACGACATTATTCCGGCTGATTCCGGCTTCTCGTGCAGTGCACCTAAACGCTGTATGTTGAGTGTGTTTTATCTTCCATTTCACGCGTCCGACTACCTCTCTCTCTAACACATGGACATCAAACGGAGTATCGCTCACGTGATATGTTCAGAATCAAAACTTGAACCAAAAAAGTTAGGTGAAGTCGTAAGCGACACAACAAAAATTTAAATATTTTCTATGGGTTACGGGTTGGTGTTTTGTAATTAAAATTGTATGGTGTAACTAGTTCAATTTTTAAGGGGGTTCACTGAACAAATGCACCTACAGTAAAACCACCACTGACCATGAGGGTTTCGATGAATGATAACCTCCATTTTATTATCAACTTGGCTACTTAGTCCATGAGGACTATACGATATGAATTCCCTTCATTTTCAATGTATTATTATTGAAGGTGATCTGGATTTCGAATTGTAGGATATATAAAAAGGATATCGCTCGTCTCTACAGTGGTTTTTGGGAATTGAAATCGAAAGACGTCGAAATTGATGAAAATGTTCCTGATTGTTCTAGAAACACAAGACGAATTTCCCAAATCATCAAATTTTGTCGAATGTTTCAATGAATTCGCCTGAGGCAGGGTTGGCATGTTTTAAACAAAGTGATTTAAAACATGTGTTTTAAGCAAGTACTGTTTAAAACACAATCTAAATAATACATGTTTTAAATAGCATTTAACTTTGTTTAAAATAAAAATAAAACGTCTCATTCATTACTACGAAAAACCTCATTTATTCATTATAATGCATAATTGTGAAAGGGCGGTATATCTAATTTAAATTAAAAAAATATTGCGTGGTACATTAGCCATTTTTTGAAATAAAAACACAGAAAACCAGTCCAACAATGCAATTTAAAGCCCTCGAGAGGTATCAAGTTTTGTTTAAAAGCGTTTGAAAATTCAATTAGTTTTGAACAGTTTACAGAAACGTAGGAGATATTTTTAGATAGACGTGGTTGAAAAAATAAAACAAAAAATGTCGACAAGGAATTTTTACGTATGCAGTGGACATTTTACCTTACCTGTATAAAGGCGACCACTCTTAACAACGAATCAGTAAAATAGTCAGTCACATGATAAAAACAAAATGATATTGTAAAAAAAGTTTAAAACATGTGTTAAAAAAAACAAAGAAATGTTTAAAACACATAAACAGATGTGTTAAATATTTTAAAATCTTTGTTTCATAGATTAAATAAAAAACTGTTTTTTTTTTCTAACCCTGGTCTGGGGATTTTTATAAACTTATTTGACAGATACTCTTTTGATTTATCCTGAATGATCATTTATTTATTTATTTATTCACCAGGTACAAAATTATACATAGCCACTTAAACTAAAGTAGACTAATGCCTACTGGAGGTAACAAATTATCCGTATGTAGGCCCGGTATATTATTATAATAACAAACTTAACAAAAACTTATGTTAGAACTAAAACTAAAATACAAATTTTTATTATAATTAATATGTAAAGAAAAATTACTCTTTAGAATGCGGAAGAGGCTTTGAATTAATTAATTAATAGAGTATGACATTGAACAATGTTTTAATTTTTTTTTCTTACTACAATTTTAGAGTAGTAATTCACATTGAGATCGAAAGGAAGTTTGTTAAAAAGTAGTATTGCTTTGTAAAGACGGAATTTTTGTAAAGGTTTTTAAGATGAGTAAGATTAAAAATTAGAGTATTAAATTCATCATCATTTATATCAAATCATATGACAATCTTCTACTTTCCTTTCATGAAGAAGGTTTAGAATTGAAATTGCTGAGGTTGGTTACAAAAATGTGGATATAAAAGAGAGTACTGTTACGAGTACTTGCCAATGAAGTTGGTGTGAGCATAATTAATGAACATCTTCCCTGATTACATAAGGAATATTCTCGGCTTTCCTGAAACATCTAGAAAACACCAGCAAAGATCAATGGGAAAACAATTGGATTACTAGACGGCTGTAGAATACCCTAGAAAAAGGCTGAGAAGACTACAAAAGCGGACGAGACACTCACACCGAGTTAGTTGACAGTTTACAGTGGACAGCTGATGTTTGGAAGCGATCGATAGGCGATACAGGCGAACCATAGTGGCGATAGAGAGTTCATAGAGAGCGATAAATAGTGTCTACCGGAACGGCGATTAAAGGAGACTTTTAGTGAAATAAATTGTGCAGACTTGTTTATAACTGTAGTGTAGTCAAATTAACTTTAGTACTTAAATAAATTCGTTGATTTGTTTTGTTAATTGTGTTTTCTGTGACCGAACACGTCACAGTACGTAGGAAAAAAATGAGAAAATCTCCTAAGATGACCAAAATGTTTTCGAATGTTCCTAAAACTGAAAACGAAGGTTCAGCATCTTTTAAATTTTAATAAACTTCTTTTTATCCCCAATTGACCCATAGCCATATCGGTTTATGATAATCTTCCATTTTCTATTCAAAAAAAGGTTTAAATTTGGAATTACAGATTTTTACAAAAATCAATAATTGCATAGGTAGTGGTAAATAGTTGCAGCATTCTTGCATTTTGACTTTCTTCTTTTAGTTTTGTTACATCGTAAAAAACCGTAACAAAACAAGTTTCATTTATCTATAGAAATACTTATTATTTTTTAAAAGCTTAACACTAAATGTATTTTATAAACTTATAGAGTAATGGTAGTTGCAGAAGAGTTCAAATCGCATTACAAAAGGGTGTACCAGTTTAACATTACAAGAATAAAGATACCTACATAAAAATGCACCCCTTTTCAAACATATGGACAGCTGTCGAACAGAAATCGCGTAACGTGATTACCATTGTGTAATCTCATTGTCACAGTTGTAAATCAAAATTTTCATTATTGCTTTTGATTTGATCTGAATTTTATAGAATGACATTCAAAAAGAACAACAGCATGTCACATTCCCGATGCATTGGTGAACATTTTAAGGGAAGAGAAACCCATGACAGTACTAGTTCGATTTCCAACATAAAGCGATTATTAAATAATTGTGGGCTTTCACAGTAGATACTCGGTATAAATGTACCTAAGTTGGTGTCGACATAATATCGACTATTAAAATTGAAAAACAGAAGAAAACAATTAAGTTTTTACGTGAAGGCTGATCACATTTTTGTAAGGAAGCTTTTTTACTGATAGTGTTGATGAGGCTTTTTAGATTAAAATCTTCAGCAGTTCACCGATCAAAAATGTACACAAAACTTTGGGATCTTCAGACTGGTAGTTTGGTACTAGAATTCTTGAAAAAAATAATGAAACTTTTAGATGCTTTATTCGTTGATGGCCGACCAAAACTCCAGTACAAAACTGAATGGTAAGACAACAGACCTTTTTCAGCCTCCAGAAGAATATTCGAATGTGTAGAGTAGAATTTTGTTTTTAGGTAATAATTTGGGTGTAAACTTTTGGAAAGACCCACAACCTGCCTTATAAACTATAATTTTTGTTATAGTCCGGTCAATTTAGACATTCGAAGCTACATAAATTTCCACCAAGCTGAAAATCAGTAAGATTGTTTAAAATATGATTAAAAATAAAATCTGAAAGTTCCCCATCTTTCCCCTGTATGGAAAAATTTTTATTCAAGGTTAAAAGTCAAAAAAATTGGTTTTTGGCGATTTTCAGCAAACCGGTAAGTTTTATCATAAAATTACCCCAGACAAAAATTGTAGATCATAAAATTGTCTATAAAATATGTATGAATATTTTTTTCCTAAGAGCCACTGTTTCTGAGATATCAGGTAAAATGGAACCCAGTCCCTTATTTTATACGAGACAACATCTGTCTCCTGTTCAATTGTATGCGTGGCTAGGGTCTTATACCTGCTTTATGTCATTGTGCCCAATAAATGAAATACTGTTAGTCTCAGGGTTGCCAAATTAGGGGATTTTTCCCCTAAAAAATAAGTTTTTTTTTCCTTTGGAGTATTTTTTGGGGATATATTTTTCAGGGGAATTCTTCTGGGGAAAAATTTTCCTCTACAATCTCTTTTCTATTTGTACTAAATATTTTCTAGTTCTTGGGGATTTATTTGTCACATAGCTTATTTTGGGATATTTTAGAGATACATATTTTATAGATAATTTTATGATCTACAATTTTTGTCTGAAGTATTTTTATGATAAAACTTACCGTTTTGCTGAAAATCGCGAAAAACTAATTTTTTTGACCTTTAACCTTGAATAAATTTTTTTCCATACTGGGGAAAGATGGGGAACTTTCAAATTTTATTTTTAATCATATTTTAAACAATATCACCGATTTTCAGCTTGGTGGGAATTTATGTAGCTTTACTCTTATTTTTTGGTCTAATTTGACCGGACTATTAGTAGATTTCCTGAGTTTTGATAATTTTCCAGTTTTGTTGCATGGGATAAAAAATATCTATTGTTTAATAAATTAGTAGAAATGAAAATTGAAAAAAAAAACTAATTTGAGTTCTTGGAAGCTAACGTCAAGGCAGATAATAATATATAATATATTGATAACCACAGACTATTGATTTTTAACAAATGTAGTTGATGGAGCTCCAAAGTTAATCAACAGGATCCTTGAGCACCTAATTAATACTAGAAATTTATTAAATAGGTAAAAGGTACATCGAGCTAATAAAAGATTGCTAATTACTCATTTATTCCTGAAAACGAGATACTTTCTTCCTTTTAATAAATAAGAAATACAAGAGGGAGGTATCTAATGTGCTTTTTTCAATTCTCGTTGTGTTTATGACCAGCTGACCGACAATATTGTTACGAGTACTTGCCAATTAAGTTGGTGTGAGCATAATTAATGAACATCTTCCCTGATTACATAAGGAATATGCTCGGCTTTCCTGATACATCTAGAAAACACCAGCAAAGATCAATGGGAAAACAATTGAATTACTAAACGGCTGTAGAATACCCTAGAAAAAGGCTGAGAAGACTATAAAAGCGGACGAGACACTCACACCGAGTTAGTTGACAGTTTACAGTAACAGCTGATGCAAAGCGATCGATAGGCGATACAGGCGAACCATAGAGGCGATAGTGTTCATAGAGAGCGATAAATAGTGTCTACCGGAACGGCGATTAAAAAGTGACTTTTAGTGAAATAAATTGTGCGGACTTGTTCATAACTGTAGTGTAGTCAAATTAATTTTAGTAATTAAATAAACTCGTTGTTTTGTTTTGTTA
This sequence comes from Agrilus mali, assembly GCA_029378335.1. Lineage (NCBI taxonomy): Eukaryota > Metazoa > Arthropoda > Insecta > Coleoptera > Buprestidae > Agrilus > Agrilus mali. The sequence continues at coordinate 8,908,670 of CM055662.1, forward strand.
ATTGTGTTTTCTGTGACCGAACACGTCACAATATCAATGGTCTTGGTTGACAACGAAATTTTTATTGCCAGCTTACGATCGTTCGCCACCAACACAACCAATTATTTCGTTTCTGCGCGTCTTATTTCACCGTCTCGCTGATGACGACGACCCCCACACGATCCTGACGGGGACCCTAACCGAATTCCCGTCTCCTTTTCGTGGAAAAATGAGCCGTTTTATACAAAATAAACTGGAAGAGAGCTTTTGCCGTTCCAGACGAACAAACGACCAAATGTCGTGCGTACCAACAATCGATCCGAACGTTTCTTCTGATAAATTATTCACGCCACTTTTACCAACACCGTTAAGTGTTTTTGGACTGTATCGTATGTCGTTGGTACATACATATACATATCGTATCCCTTTTTTTATTTGTAGGTTCTTTTTTACAAATGTAATTCGACTAAAGAACGCCGGAACGATTGTTACGACGCGCTGTCATCGTAGGTGCCCTTGCGGATGCGTCGCACACACGCTTCCGGAAACAATTTCAATGAAAAGCCCTTCCGGAAAGGAAAACAATCGTGATGGTAGATTATTAACGATCGGTCTTCATTCTTTTATACGATATTAAAGTGTATTGCTCTTCACAATAAAAATTCGACCCATTTATCTTTCTAACTGAAGAGTTTCGACTTAATTAGGTGGGCATTTAGTTTCTAACGTCAGAGATGAATAATTAGTAACTAATTAAAAATCTAATAATTATGTAGGATTTAAAAACTGAAAAGTTTTGAAGTTTTACCCTTAAATTATTGCAAAAGGAATTGACGAGACTTCTACGTATCCCACGTTTCTATTCGTTTCAACAACTCAAAAGAAGATAACGAAAATCTGGACCACATATTTAGTAACGTCGTAATTACAAATACTCTCTATTACACGTAATCATGAAGGCTATAAGAATAGAGAACAGAAAGGGTATAGAAATATTTCACGTTGCAAAGAATGGATTTGCATTTAAAGAAGTAACCACCAACCCTTGATAAAAGATGGTATGTTAAGTAGAAGAAGGAGAAGGAGAAGGAGGATGAGGATGAGGATGAGGAGGAGGACGAGGACGAGGACGAGGACGAGGACGAGGACGAGGACGAGCATGAGGACGAGAACGAGCATGAGGACGAGGATGAGGACGAGGACGAGGACGAGCATGAGGACAAAGACGAGGACGAGGACGAGGACGAGCATGAGAACGAGGACGAGTACGAGGACGAGCATGAGGACGAGCTTGAGGACGAGGATGAGGACGAGGATGAGAATGAGGATGAAGATGAGGATGAGGATGAGGATGAGGATGAGGATGAGGATGAGGATGAGGAGGGGTGGATGAGGATGAGGATGAGGATGAGGATGAGGACAAAGACGAGGACGAGCATGAGGACGAGGACGAGTACGAGGACGAGCATGAGGACGAGCTTGAGGACGAGGATGAGGACGAGTTGAGGATGAGGATGAGGATGAGGATGAGGATGAGGATGAGGATGAGGATGAGGATGAGGATGAGGATGAGGATGAGGATGAGGATGAGGATGAGGATGAGGATGAGGATGAGGATGAGGATGAGGATGAGGATGAGGATGAGGATGAGGATGAGGATGAGGATGAGGATGAGGATGAGGATGAGGATGGGGATGGGGATGGGGATGGGGATGAGGGATGAGGATGAGGATGAGGATGAGGATGAGGATGAGGATGAGGATGAGGATGGGGATGGGGATGGGGATGAGGATGAGGATGAGGATGAGGATGAGAATGAGGATGAGGATGAGGATGAATAAGAGGAGGAGGAGAAGGATGAGGATGAGGATGAATAAGAGGAGGAGAAGGAGAAAAATTTTTAGAACAGCCAAGAATTTGGCCAGTATTGAATCCAGGCAATGACGGTCTGTTAATGGTTGACGCCTAAAACCTAATCATTTGAGCCCAAACGATGTCCAACAAATAAAACAAAGTCCATTGTAAGACTGAAATCAGGGACCTTACAACGACGATACCACATAAGGCACAAGATGATATCCAAATTATTCAAAAATTGTCGAATAGTACAAACTACTGAGAGACAATTAATATTTTAGTTTTCTGCAAATATTCAAATCCTTTAGACTGTACATGGCACTTGGTCACCATGAGTGGTTGTTTCAGTGAAATTTGATAATCAGCCAACCATCGATAATAGTCATTTGTAAAAACTTAGATGGAGATTTTTAGCATATGAGATTCAGATTTCAGTTCTCAATCCACTGATGAAATTTTGCATTCCTCGTTATAACTCGACCTAACGAAAAATTAGGTGAACTGAACTATAAATCCTTCCTAGAATTCTTCATCGATCAATTTTTCAGGAAGCCTATGAATGTGGTCACACTAAATTTCTTTGAAAACGTTTGATCGATTCCTGCCTTTCGTGAATATAATTACTAAAATATTGTGTAACCCTGTCTATCCTTTTCTAATTATTCGTGTTTGACCTCCATTCACAACAATTATGATGAATTTTCGAAGAAACATAGTAATTCCTACGTATTGTCATGTTTCGGGAAAATATGTCTTAATCATCTTCATAAATTATATTGCACTTCTTAAAAACGGGGAATTTACTTAATTAAAGCTTCCTCCTTTATGAATTCCAATTTCCTTCAAATATTGAACTACGTATATTTGAAACCATACGATTTTTAATTGAGCAAATTCTGCTATGCTTTGAAGGTAGTTTCTTCATATTGTGGTTTTATCATGTGTTATTATTCTTATATTCTATAGGTACAATTGTTTTTTATTAGGCAAAAGTATAAAATCATGAAACCTTCGAGAATTTATTTCTTTCTGTAATACTCACTCCTCAAAATTTGACATACTAGGTCAATATCTACAGTTCTTCTCACTAAACTACAAGTGGCCCTGGGCAGCTTAGGTTTTTATACTTCCCAAAAACATCCATGATACGATTGTTCTTGATATTTTTTTAACAATAGAAGAAACCAAACTGTTCAAGTAATTTCGTAAGAATTATCTATCAAATAAATTACCCCTGGACAACGACATGTACCTACATTTCATTAATATTGGACGAGTTTACGATGAGCGTACACTATTTCTACTTGTGGGGCGTTTGTGGAAGACACGAAAATTTAATTTGAGCAATAAAAACCCCACTACGATTAACTGGCCATTCGAAATAAAACTTCCCCATTTGGATTCGGAATGACAGCATCGCGTGGCGTTTATTGCAGTTGTACAAACTAAAAATTATAGTGGATCATGTCCTGCTCGAAGCTCATGGCTATACCACCACGGGAACCCATTAGGGTGTTTCTGGTGTGGGGTTACAAGTGAAATTGCAGCCGTGCCGCGATACATTTCCTGATGGGCCCCGTGGCGTAAATCAATAGGGCCATTGTGTGCACATATACATTCAAACAACTGTTCGTTCGGATAGTATGTGCATTTTCACGTGTGTGTTTGTGTGCATGTGTGTGTGTAGTTGTAGTCTAGCCAACAGGCCGCACTATATTATTATTGGTTGAAAGGGCCCCCGGACTATGCGAATGAACGTGCTCTTTTCCCATATTGCCTTAAACAATTCATTAGACGGGAAAAGGGAATGACCCTTGCAATACTTTGACTTCAAGAGGAATTGAAATTTTCAATGATAGTGACTTTGTGACAATAAATAACAAACCAATTACATAACCAAATGTAGGTATTGGTGCGGAAATTTACAAAAAACACACAAATTGTATGCCAAATTGAAACTACCCTTAGGTATATTAAAATTGTGGTTGGGAGACGTATAAAAATCTTAGGAATTATAGGTATTTTTCAGTGGGTTATAGGGTATTTAAGAACTATTAAATTTATCAAAAAGATTAGCAACAAGGAAAAGTTCATATAGGTGCATTGGTAAAAATTTTAATTTGTTGGTTTAATTCGGTAGAACAAACGGCATTATTAAAGCAGTGGCGCAATTCCAGAACAGTTAGGACTGGCAGATAATTTAATGCATTCTTAAAAACGTCTTGAGGCGACTCTCCAAAACCCCCTTACGCATGGAAGTGTCCCATAGTCCACAGACCTTCGGTAAGTCCTACTATTCCAGTTAGAAAGGTGAAACTACTCCGAATAACTAGGTATAGAAGCCAAGAGTAAAGAATGGGTACACCACTTGAGACATGAAGAGCTAACTAAAGGGATATTAGATTTAGAAATAGGAGTTAACAGAGATGGAGAATGGTCAAGGTTAGATTGCTAATCGCAAATAGTTATATATTTTTCTAGTTTTGGGACAAATTCTACTAAAAATAGTCACAAATGAAGGTGCGTATAAAATCAGAGTTTATAATGAAAATCTCAAGATCAAGATCTCCATGATATGTCAATATTGTCATATTTAACCTTAAAAAAGGTATGGCATACTTTAATACTACTGTTCATGCCGTCAAGCGTCCACAAAGAAGTCGCACAGAGAAAACAATCATGAAAATATTGCTAGAATTCTAGCAAACATGACTAAAAAAAATCCCAAGGAGATTTTACTAGAAATGTCTGGTCAATCTACGTTCGGTGTTGAGACTGAATTATAATAAAATTGACTTGATTAGAAAACATTTTTTACACTTCTTATGACTAATTTTATTAAACTATTCTCATTCTAGTATTTTTTTTCTTTACGACACGATAAAATAATCGAGAGGTAGAAAAAAAAGTCTAGACTTATTTAGCTTGATTATTCTAATACTAATTATTAGAAAGAATGAAAAAATGTTTTATACCACAAAGTACATTTTATGAGAATTCTAGTATTATTTACTAGAAAAATTTTGCTTGACTCATCAAGTAATAAAATCGTGATTATTTTTCTCCGTGCGGGCCTAGTGGTTAAGTGATGATTCCACGTGAACTGTGAAATGCGGGAGGTTTCCGAAAGACGGAGCTTATGCTGAGGAATTAAGGTGACATTATGCAACAGCTTACCCCAATGTCAAAGCTCATAGTATCCTTAACCATTAAGGGGAAGGGGGTGGAACATTTTAAAGTAAATGTACAGATAATTCGTAACTCTCCTTCGTTGCGGAAGTTTCACGTTACTTTTTCAGCGACGATCAGCAACTTTGGCATCCTTACAGTCGAGTATTTTTAGCTATACCTAGTCCCCTGTGAAAACTAAGTTAATGAAGCCAAGGTGGTGTGAGTTTTGGATTTTGTTAGGCCCAAATCTGCACTACTTCAATCAGTGGCGTATTTACCAGCAGGCTGAATAGGCTAGAGCCTAGGGAGGCAGATTTTAGGGGGCGGCAAACTTTGCTCAAATTTTTTTTGTCTTACAGAAATAAAAAAAAATATTATCTTATATACGGAAAAACGAGGCTCAAAAAATCAACAAAAATGACAATATTTTAGTGCTATACAATATACTGAATACACTAATGTCTGTATATGAAAAATTACTAAATGCTTATTTATAAAATATAATATTGTGATTTTGAATTTTTAAAATATTCCAATAGCGTTTAAGTATTACATTTTAAATTTAATATTTTTACCTATTTTTTAAATTAATTATTGCCATAATTTTTTCTTTAGGTCCACCCACACTATTCAATTAATGTGTAATATGTTTCAGCACTTAAATATATATATTCGAAATTCGAAATGGGATCCGAAAAAAAATGCTTAAAAATAACAATAACAAATATTATATACTAGATATATATGTGGAAAATTAATACTTTTCTATTGATATTTCTGATGATATTAACAACCTGTTTGAGTGTAGATTAAAAATTTAATAAATTTACACGTAAAAAATTGCATATTGTTGCACAGAATTTCATAAATATTATACATTTCTTAGAATGATGATAATTAAAAAAAAACAATAATGTAAATATTGTAATGAATAAAAGCTGTAAATATCCATTCAACGAAAGTTCTTCTTAACATTCTTACATTTTTAATCCTAATCAATTCGTATCAATATTTGATGATTAGTCTGATAAAAATATAATACAATCATAAAATTGCAATTTCACTGACAAAAAATTGATTGTGAATTAGGGTATAAAATTGCAGGTGTCAGTAAGGGCAGCAAATTTTGAATAGCCTACGGGCGGCAAATGTGTAAATCCGCCACTGACTTCAATAAGCTGAAAATATTTCAAATTGCATTAAATCAAAAGCAAAATTTTTATGTACTATTGTTATAAATTTCGATTTCGATTAAATAATTAAAAAAGGACTTGGTCGAGTACTTTTAAAATAAGTGCAAATGTGTGCATTAAGATTTTAATTAGTAAATTAGATATACATGGCTAACCACAGATTTACCCACCATCTAGTAAAGTATTTTTGTTCAGAAGTATATCCAGTAATTTTTGATGTTAGTCATTGATGATGAAAAACGAAGACAACTTGTAAACAGTGACGAGGGTATTTTCTTTAGTCCAAAATTAGCATGAAAATAATTTAACTCAATCCTGTTTAACATAAACTTACGTCCTTCATTTTTAAATTTCGTTATTTTTTTAAGTGTATTGTTAAAATCAATTAGATATCTACCTTTATTAAACTAATCGTTCTTCTCAGATATTATTCATATTTACCGACTACTACAGTTTTAAAAGTTATATAAGTAAGACATTATTTTCATGATTATATTGCATTTATTTATCAACTGAATTTAAATTTTGCAGGGATTGAAATGAAACTTAATTTTATTGACCGTATCTACATAGACCTACTTGATGGAAATTAATGTAAATATTTAACAAATGAAACACAATTCACTTTCCACAATTTATACGTAAATATGAAACTGAATTTAACTCCAAAGTTGTTGATGATTGTTACAGTATAGAATTTAATTTAATCGCAGGCAATATTAAATCTTTTAAAGTATAATGAGCGTAAGAGAAGGAAAGAGAGCCAGAAAGAGAGAGAGCTCGGTAAAGTATAAATATTTCTTCCTTATTCTGCTAGATGGCAATACCAATACCTAAATGACAAAACTTTATAAGAGATAAGTAAAATTTAACATCTTATCTTACTGCAACAGCCAATAATAACAATAATCTAATATTAATAACGAAGGAAATAAAACACACACTTCAAACGTTTCACTAAATTTATTATGTTCTCGACATATGTTTCGGGCATGGCCAATTATCAAGAGTAGCGAAATTGTACTAAAATTACAACGTACATTCCTAAGTATATATGCCTATCTTTACAAAATAAATAATAGAAGAGATGATGTTTGCCCTAACTCAACTTGATTATTAACTAGGTTTACCTTTTTATTTAAGGCTTTTTTAATTTTAAGGTTTTCTAACATAGTTAGTTTCCTACTTTTGTTTACATTACTATGTAGTATCTTAATATTATTTAAGTCTATACTGTGATTGAAGGAAATACAATGGCCCGGATATGCCAGTTTTTAGAAGTTTTTTATTAATGCTGTACACATGTTCTTTTAATCGGGTTTTTATTGATCTACCACTTTGACCAATGTAAGTGGCATTACATTCGTTACAAAAAATTTGATACACACCACTTTTTTGGGTTGGGTCTACTACTTTTTTATTGTTGACTAACATATTTTGTAAATTACGCTTACTATTTTCAATGGCAAAAATTCCTAGAACTCTAAGGTGTTTCTTAAATCTAAAAGTGACATGTTTTATGAAATGTGTTGATGTATATATTTTTTGGGAGTTAGCAGTACCATTATCGTTATATAACATTTTTGTAACCAACTTTTTTTTTTCTGTTTAATTAGCTGATCTATTAATGAGGGATTGTAACCGTTATTGTAAGCTATGTATTTAATGATATTTAATTCTGTATTGTAATTCGTTATGTTTAAAGGAATACTCAGTAGCCTATTGATCAAGGAATGAAATGTCATCAATTTGGTTTGCAATGGATGGTTAGATTCTTTAGGAATGATTGTGTCTGTACATGTCGATTTTCTGAAAGTACTGAACTCTAACATTGTTGTTTGCGATCGATACTTTTAGATCTAGAAAATTCAAGCTCCTATTTACCTCTTTTTCTATTGTGAAATTTATATTTTTATCTAAGGAATTAAAAAAATTTAAGAATAAGTCGAGTAGTCTATCTGAGCCTTTCCAAACGCAGAACACGTCATCTACATAACGTGACCAAGACCAGATACAGTTTATGAGATTGTTCTTAGAAGAGAATAATGTTTGTTCAAAATTGGACATGTATATTTCGGCTAATATTGGTGAAAGGGGCGACCCCATGGGGAGTCCGTCCTTTTGTTTGTAGTATTTGTCTTGTAGTTGGAAATAATTTTGATTCAAGCATAAATCGATTAATGTAAGCAAATCATTACCTTCAAGGATATTAAGTTCACTATCTGTAATTAGGTTGTTTAATATTGACATTAATTTTGTGGTTGAATTTCAAACTTAACAAATTTAAACCCTTCGGCACCAATCCATTACGGATTGCCAAAAATTCATAAAGATAATGTTCCATTGAGACCAGTAGTTTCTGATATTAAAGCTCCCGGTTTAATCTAATATTATTTTAAAAAAACATACAGAACTTAGAGTGCGTTCTCCATTTATTAACTAATCATATAAAATAAAAACAAACAGTTATTTCATTAAATTATATTTACCAGATGCTTGTAAGCTTGTATGTATAAAATTAAGCGTTACATTTTTATCAAACTAAAGACAATTTGCTTTCCATTCTGTTCAAATGCAGTAGCCTCGTAGTTGCATTAGTTCAGAGGATCAAGCAAGCAAGCGAGCAAAAGCTTGGCCTCAGGTGCTTCCCCGATCCGTTGCAACCCCGGCACCAGTGTAACGTTGCCGCTCACTCGCCCTCGCAATATCCGGAGCCTACTTCCGGGTAATCCCCAATCGCTCCAAGCTGCAGCATCTGCTCGTGATTGGTCTTAATTAATTCAGGTATTGTTTATCACAAAGTAAAGAATCCCTCACCGCCCTCTCCCTCTGTCTCTCTCCCTCTCTCGATGCTTCCTTCTCCCTATCACCCTAAGTATACTTACATACCTGTTAGTTACAATGTAATTGAAGATCAAAGAGTTCTTACATCAAGCACAAACGTTCCCGTGCCTTCAGGAAGCGTTTATCCTGCTTTGGTATCACTCCACTGGCCTCCATTTCGTTCTATTTCACAGTGTTTGATTTTTGCGGCTGCACTACCTATAAATTTTGTGAGCCGGCTTTGAGGTTTATGAAGAATTTAATTTTCTGACAAAGAGGACGGAATGTGAAACGACTAGGGGCAAACATATTAGCCTTGAGTCTCAACTACCATATGAAGTACCTACCTTTAAATACAGTTTTAGTTATCTCTATTAATTCGATAAATACTGCTCATGAATATAAAGGGAATGTCATATTCCCTTTATTGCCTGTATTAGCGCAGGTTATCAGAACATCTATTATTTAAATAGCTTCTTAAATTGACTTTGGCATTACTGGTTTGATAGGAATTTCTCACTTAATATCGGGGTATAATTTGTTATTAAAGTCACAAAAAGTTACAATAGTTTCTCCCACGCAAACTTTAAAAGCCAATTCTGAACACGCAAAAGCATTTACCCGTTTGTTTATATCTGGTCGAATATTTTATACATGCGATCCATTACGACCCAGCCCTAATTTTATTATGGTGTTTCACGGGAATCCAACTGTTTACCAAAAAGTTTTGCGAGAATTCTCAGGATTACAATAATATACAACTTTATTTAGACAATTTATGAAAAGGAAGTCTCTGTACAAGTTGAAAATAAAAGTTGATGGGTTCTAAACCATGTCGATTCTAGAGACAATAATTATTGAACCCCGAAAACTTTTGTTTCAACCCAATAACAGTACCTTAGATATCTTTGTGATCTCCTCTTATACGGTCAAGGCGATTAAAAACTGTCTACCATAAATAAATAATTTTTACAATTCTTTTAACATTGAAAGGTTACTGAAAAATAAAATAGAATTAGGTATTTTTTTATGAACCAAGGAGCTGAAAGTACGTTCGTTTTCACGTATATCAAGCTAGCACGACAAAGTTATTTTTCCGATTTCTAACTTGCACTATAATTTGTCGCTAATTAGTCGCTAATTTGTTACCAAATCGAAAAATTTGTCGCTCGTGCCGTTTAGCCATTATCATCTGTAGTGCTAGCTTGATATCAAGCTAGCACTACACATAGCGTATCTCGAAAATGAAATGTCGGATATTATTGTAAAGGCCATAATTTGTCGCTAATTTGTTTCTGAAAGATGACACATTCAACGAATTTGTCGCTAGTCTTATCTTCAACTGATAAGCGAAAAACTGTTGGAAAACCATCAAACTGGCACTACATATGTCATATCTCGAGAAAGAAATGTCGTAGGATATTATTGCAAAGGCCATAATTTGTCGCTAATTTGTTTCTGAAAGATGACACATTCAACGAATTTGTCGCTAGTCTTATCTTCAACTGATAAGCGAAAAACTGTTGGAAAACCATCAAACTAGCACTACATATGTCATATCTCGAGAAAGAAATGTCGTAGGATATTATTGCAAAGGCCATAATTTGTCGCTAATTTGTTTCTGAAAGATGACACATTCAACGAATTTGTCGCTAGTCTTATCTTCAACTGATAAGCGAAAAACTGTTGGAAAACCATCAAACTGGCACTACATATGTCATATCTCGAGAAAGAAATGTCGTAGGTTATTACAGTAAAGGCCACAATTTGTCGCTAATTTGTCGCTGAATGATGATTCAAAGAATTTGTCGCTAGTCTTGTGTTCAACTAATAAGCGTAAAACAAGAGAAATTAGTACTCCTTTAAAAATATACACTAATAAGATAAACAGCAATCACATCTAGAATGCTATTATGAACATATAAACAATATTGATAGTTTCAGTGCCACATAATTATTAAGCCGTTATATCAGTTGATTGTGACTGAACGAGTTGAAGACTAATTTTCGATTTGGTAACAAATTAGAGAATAATTGGCGACAAATTTTGGTCAATACAGTATGTTTTAACTATATTTCTATTTTGAAATATGGATGCCATATGCACTGTCAGCTTATCAGCTGGAGATAAGACTAGCGACAAATTCGTTGAATGTGTCATCTTTCAGCGACAAATTAGCGACAAATTATGGTATTTCCAATTATATCCTACGACATTTCCTTTTTCGAGATACGCTATGTGTAGTGCTAGCTTGATATCAAGCTAGCACTACAGCTGATTATGGCTAAACGGCACTAGCGACAAATTTTTGGATTTGGTAACCAATTAGCGACAAATTAGCGACAAATTATAGTGCAAGTTAGAAATCGGAAAAATAACTTTGTCGTGCTAGCTTGATATACGTCTCGTTTTCCACAGTTCCTAGTTGAATTAACCAGGTAGCTTTTATGAAACCATAATAGCGCAAAGTGTAGTAATTTCCACAAACCCTACTGAATAATTTAATAAGTAGGAGTATAAACATTAAAGAGCAAGGCGCCTGTTAATGAAGATGCTCAGAAATTCGAGGAAGTTATGGGGAAGAATCTCAAAATGTCAGGCAAGCAAATAAAAGTGGTTTGTTCGATTCAGAAGCAGCCCAAGATGAATCCTGTTCTTCTCTTCTTTTATCGTACAGAACATAAAGGTTTTCAGAGAATGTGAAATGGAACCGTACTGATTCCTGATGGTAAAGGAAAAAGTTGATAAGTCGTTTCAATACTTCAGAGGATTTATGGAAAAGAATATCTAAGTCAGGTAATAATTTATGAGAAGAATGCCACTCAAAGGTTAATTTAGTTGTGGTCATCTATCAATGTATAGACAAGACGAAAGTGTTCAAAGAATTTGATGATAAAAAAGGGAATTGTTTGGAAATGAGGCCAAAATAGAAAAAAATGAGAAGTCGTTTGTTGGAAGGAAGCTCCAAATAAAGCAATAATTTACAAGAAAATTATCTAATTCAGAAATAACCAAATGTCAGACGAATTTCGTTTTTGTCATTTCTCAATCTGCAGAACAGAAAAAAAATGTTCAAAGAATTTTCGAATGCCTCGTATCTGGTGAATTAGAGGAAAAAACAGAAACTTCTTGAACATGATGCTTTGTATCAAAGAATCCATACTATTCTGTCAAAAAAAACTTGAGAAGTAATTTCAGTACCTTCATGAACTTATGGAAATGAAGCTCTAAGTCAAGTAATTATTTAAGAGAAGATTGACTAATTCAGAAGTAGCTAAATGTTATTCAAATATAAATTTCATCATAATCATCCCTCAGAACAGAAGAAAATATTCAAAGGAATTGCAATGTCTTGTATCTGACTTTCACATAATAATTGAAGAATAAAAAAATAAGAACTTTCTCGGAGTTGATGCTTTATGCCAAAGAAAAAAGTTGAGAAATCGTTTGGGTACTTCCAAAAACTTATGGAAAAGAAACTCCAAGTCAGAAAATAATTTATGAGAAATTTGCTCGACTCAAAAATAGATGCCCAAATATTATTAGAAGGTGAACTTTAATGTACAGACAGTCAAACACAGCCAAAGCGCAAACGAGGTTTTTGGTGTCTTTCTTGTAGGATTTTTTGGCATTGAACCTAAAAACTCCCTACTATTCTCTATTACAGAAAATATTTCAAAAGATGCTTAAGTGCTTCAATAAAATTATAATAAGATGTTTCAAGTCAGGTAATCATTTACAAGAAGATTGTTTTATTCAAAGAGTGTAAATTGTCTTCGTGTCTAATCCTAGCCGAAAATCAGATTAATTGGATGAAAAAAAAAATAACAATTTCATTGAGTTGATGTCAAACTTACTACATCCTGTTAAAAAAAAAAAACTTGTTTCAACACATCAAAGAACTTACAAAAAAGGGAGCTCAAAGTCAGGCAACATTTTTTAGGGAGTTTTTCCGACCAAAATGATATTAGAAGATAAATTCTGTCATTGCTTTCCCTCAAAGTACAGACAGGCAAAATAGTCAAAGCCTGAACGATAGTTTCGTGCCATTCTAGCAGAAAATTCTTGGAGTTGAACCCAAAAGATCCTTCTTCTTACCTATTTCAGTATTTCAAGACACATACAAGCTGTAAGTCAAGAAATTACTTACGAGAGGTTTGTCCGAAAAGACAAATCCTGTTTTCTTACTTACTTACAGAACAGGCACAAATGTTAAAAAAATTGGGGATGCCCTAATGTCTTATGGTCACATAGGAGTTTCTTGGAGCTTATGTCATAGAATCATTACTGATGATTTAAACAAGAGAGACGTGAAATTTAGTACCATGATTGCTTCCTCATGACAAAAGAAAGAACTGACTGACAACGTGCAAGGAGTTGAATGAAATGCCCCATTCTATTGTTCGTCAAGTTACCACAATAATTGAATCAGGAATGCACAGCTACAAATTTAAAATAAAACTGAAATTGATTTAGTAGCACACAACTGAAAAAAGAACAGCAACTGATTTCAAGTCTGAAATCCATGACATAAATAAATGGGAATAGATCACTGACAAAGACATTTATGAAGTGCTTAAGACAATAAAATATTCCGATATGTGGGAATATTGACTAATAATAATTTGACAGTAGTCAATTCAGTTGCATTTAACTTCACCACTCACACCGAAAAAAGCGAACAAGTGAAATTAGATCTAGGGTCCTTGATAAGAACGAGCTGGAAATAGCGATCCACCTGTGACTTTTCAAGAGATCTTTGACAAAATATATTTTTTAAATATGTATTATATTAAGTAAGTTATTAAAGTTAAACAGACCAAACTTAAAATGGATAGGTTGTTTCAAAATAAAAATCTTGGCTTGTTTTGTAGAGTAAATTTGTAAAGAAAACTCTTTTTAATTGACTTGATTAACGGTCGTAGTCGTAAAATTTTTTACGATGCACGAACCGGTGCGCAGAAGACCACCTTAAGCATGAACAGTTCTTCGAAAAATCGTAAAAACAACAAAACTGGAATGCAAATTTCAGCATGTTAGTTGCCCACGAACCAACAGACACGGAAACTGTTTTATTAACAATGTCGGAATATCAAAATTATTCACCCCACCGTAACTAATGCACACAGTAATTAATTTTGGGTTATAACTACGAAGAACTTTCCCGAAGCTGTAACAAGATTTGGAATGTCCACAAAATCGTATTAACTTAAATAACACAGTTTTTTGTGTCTTTTGGAGAGATAAAGAATGTCATTGGGAACACAAAGGTAACAATTTAGCTTGCATCTAATTAAACATTATTCACTTTAAGACATTACTCTTCTTTAGGGCACACCCGCTGTTATATACAAAGATGGTTTTTGACTTATAAATAAAAAATGAATTTAAAGAACCCTTATAAGGAAAGGAGTGACCCATAAATAAAATTGAATAGTACCTTAAAGTAATAACTTATTTAGGATTATTAAACTGACGAAAATATGGTCAGAATAGGACCAATGATCGGTGAAAATATATTTATCTACTGAGGAATTCTTTTAGGTATAGGAACTACCTGTACAACGACTTCAAGTATAGTTCCCAGGGATATTTATTTTACTTACCTTATGGAAACTGTTACTAAATAGATCATTTGTAGTGTAGCGCTTTTTTTCTATGAAAAATCCCGTTACTAAAATTTAACTTATTTCTATTCAGTTTGTGTTTGTCTTGGTTCTGTTGTACTGATTTATTCTCAATTTTGATCGACCTTTCGTCTTATCATCAAGGCTAACAACATTAGCGTAGGACTACGCGATCGATGGAAGGATCGTTGAATTTTTCCGATCGGTGCTCGAGGCTTTTTCCTCAATCCTTGGTGCCGACAAGACGTGTGTGTATGTGTGTTTTTCTGTTCGTGTTTTGTGCTTCACGTTGTGTGAATGTCTTTGTATGAACCTTTTACATTTTAATATTCTTCGTAAATATATTCAAAATAAGTATTTCGTTATTAATTGTTGAAGCACTTTTTAAAATTGGTATATATTTTATTAATTCTAACTTATTTTCAAAAATTTTTTGTTGCCACGTGGCATTTAATATCTCTAACTTTATCTTTTGCATCCTTTAGGCCTTTGTGGCAAATTTTGTAAATCATTATTTAATTTAAATTTTCGAATATAAGTATTTATTTTTAGAAACTTAACTGATTGTTCAATTCAATTGTTTGTCACCATTCTTAACTTCACACAGCAGTACTGTCAGAATGATCGTATATTCATACTGCAAGAAGATAACAGAGCAAGAAACATATATAAATTACTAAATATAACACAAGAAGTAGTTGAATGTCTTGGAAGATTTCAGGGTAGACGAGAAGAAGGTATGTCGCCCATAGAAACCAAAAACTTTAACAAAAATTTTTAATGAGCAAAATATATGTATTTTACATTATACTGAGCTAAAGAATAAATATTTAATGTTAATGACCAAAAAAGGTGGGACCCAAAAATACCAATACTATTGTGTGTATAAAATGTGGAGAGTTTTGTTGGACACATGTTGAAATACAATAATGTATATGTTCAAATTAAATATTTTTCCAAAGTTTTCGTTACCTGCTTCTAGTATACATTAAAAAAGCAAATAAATGCAAATCATCAGCGTACATAATTAAGGGACTGTTACCACCAAAGCGTTGTGAAAACTCGTCACTAAAGCAATGGTAGTTCCTTCTTGTGGAAATTTATGGAAAACAGTGTATAATTTTCGAGTACAAAGAAGTTTATACGACACAATTTTTGTAATTTTGATTTTTAAATAATCGTTTTTTTGTGGTATCTGGTGAGTACATTGATGAATCTTGGTTTGTTTGATCTCGACGTGGACTCACCTATATTCTTCCTTTTCCTACCTTTTTTTTTTTAGACATCTTCAATGTCGACAAAATTATAATTTTTGAATTAACTTATTAACTTTTAGGAAATATTTTTTTGTAGGTACACCTTCGTTCCTGTTATTTGTCAGCCCATCAATCCATCTTAGTTTAGGCTCCAGACGGACTCTGAAGCTGGAATTACGGGTCGGGGTGAAGATTCTTAGAGGAAAGGTCAACCAAGCTAAGAGACATTATATAATCTTATCCAGATTAACCTCATACAAGCCGATCAACACCTGCAGGCCGCTCTGGTATAAAACTAATAAGGTTGGTTTACACAGTCCTTTTAACTATTGTCTGGTCTCATACGATTTTGAAAAGTCCCCTTCAAGACCCGGAAACCAGCTGAAGTCCGTACATTAGCGACCACCACTGCTCTACCCGGAGCATAATAAATTTTCTTTGTTTTGACAAAGTGGCGCCAGAGCATTTTCTTAAATTCAATTAAATTCATTTTTTATTAACTTACTATTATTATTTCAAACCAATAAGAAATAATTTTGTTAAAGTAGATAGACTGGACCACATCCAGCATTGGAGATGGAAGGACCTTGCCACTCGTGCTAGTGAAACGTTAGGATGCAACTCCAACCGGCGACGGCTTTTAGTTTCGAATCACAAATCCATCAACTGGCCGCGAAAGCCATTTCCAATTGGTCATTTGTAG
Organism: Agrilus mali; assembly: GCA_029378335.1. Taxonomy (NCBI): domain Eukaryota; kingdom Metazoa; phylum Arthropoda; class Insecta; order Coleoptera; family Buprestidae; genus Agrilus; species Agrilus mali. Next base: position 8,925,280 of record CM055662.1, read on the forward strand.
ATAATTAAAAACAGTACAAGGGGGTTTTTATGAATTTTTATGAACCCAGATTGAGCATCTATTTTAATGTAAAATAGTTAAGGAGATTGTAAATGAATTCCATTCGATGAAAGAGGTCACTGACAACTACTGACAACAATATTTGCAGTCAATCCATTTCTTATATAGATACTTATGCATAATATAGCAATATTTACATAAATAATAATAATCTTTGATAACTTCCTGCGATCCATCCTTAAAAGGTCTTAAAAGCCTTTGATGTTCCTCGCTGCATTTATTTGTCACTAAAAACATTGTTCATCGTCGGAATCTCTCCCAACAGCACGTTGACTATTACTTTTAACGATGACGATAATAAGAAAATAATAATAGGTAATCTCTCGGTTGTTGACAAGGACCGTCAATTCCTATCGATGTCATTCTATCGAGAAAGCTTTTTAAATGGTATTTTTAATTTTCTAAAAGCCACTTGCAAGTCTAGTCGCTGGGTAGACGTGTACTCGTCGTTTGAAACGGTAAAACTTTCTTCTTTGAACTTTTTAATATCTGCGACTTCCACAGATCGACAGGTCGCTCTATGTTCGTGGCACAATATTAATATTAAAGAGTAAGCACCTCTAAACTCCCTGACAGGCGACTGATGCACTCCAAGATTGTTAATGCGCCACTCCGAAAACGGAGAATTTTTCAAGAACCCTCTTAAACGATGCTCAATTTTATGCACCAAAAGTACACACTTGGGCTACCTACTCAAATATTTATTAAAGATCGTAACTGAAAAATTTGATACATCCGTACACTTTTTCTTTCCAGTAAATTGCGAAATATTTTTCTTTATATATTTACATACCTATTGGGGTGGTTAAGAATGAAAAATACTTTTATTTTATATTGCATACACATGTGCAAATTTAACATTTTGTAATATTGGATGTTTTACAAAATTTATTGGATGTTTTACAAAATTAGCTTTATAAATAATCTTTGAAATATTTATGACTAGCTGCGAAACCCGGTACCATTAAACGTACGTTGTATGTAATGAAGACGAAATTTATTTATTAATTACTCAATATTTCATTGGTTTTAATTTTTTTCGTGGGACCCTATTTTTCTAAAATAAAAGTAGTCTAAGTTACTCCTTATTTACATCAGCTATCTGCCAGTGAAGGTCTCGTCAAAATCGGTCCAGCCGTTTTAGAGATTAGCCGGAACAAACAGACACTCCAATTTTATTTATTTGTATAGATAGGTATAGATGATGTAGATTTTTTTCTCATCTTTTGTATAGTCTACGTTTGAAGTTGTAAATATTCAGAAAGTCAGTTTAGTTTCAGTTTGTAGAGGTCTTTCAAACCCTGAAGAACAATCTAGTAGTGAGACCATAATTTCTGAAATTTCTGGTAATTCTAACTCAAAGAAATACCAATAAAGCAGAAGTCTGAGATAGTTAATTCATTGAGTAGTAAATTCGTAATTCTGTGGTTTTTATGCACATTAAAGTAGACGCACAATACTAGTAAGATTTAAAAAAAAATTATCATCAGAAATTATTTTGAAAATATTTTACAGATATTTTTTTTCGATGTGACCCTCTTTTATGATGACGATAATAATTTATCTGTTTATATTCGATTAATAAAATTTACTGCAATGATATTAGCGCTATTCTTTTTATAGTTTTCTACGTTTTATTATTGTTGATGCCATTGTTAATCACCTAATTTTATCTATGGAGCAACCCCAAACCAAACACAAATTTTAAGCTGCTTTGAATTGGTTCATTAAAGATCAATGTTAAATCCTTTTGTGGACTGTGAGAGATATAACGGTGTTTCAATATTTACTTTCTGTAAGTCAGGTAACCATGACTTGTGGACATTAAGACTCCAATTTTTTGTAACAGTTGTTGGGGTGATTTTTGATTTTCATTCCTCCCCATGGTCGTTTTTAAGAATACCAACTAACTAAATGAAAGAGAAAAAGGTCCAGTTTTAGAGTTACATATTATGTTATGTTACAATGGATGTATTATGACTTTTCTGCAAACGTTTGGTCGGAGTATGAATGCTGAATGTCGTGGTACACAATTCCAGAGTAATACGTAATAGTAGAATCTTATTAATGTGGTTTTGTATCTTCTTGGTGGATATAAATACTAAGTTTTTTTTTTATTTTAAGGGTAATCATTAGGGGAGGCCGGGGCTGGTTGGCATACGGGGCAGGTTGGCAAACTTAAATTGTTCAGCTATTCAATGGTAGATGATGCTAGGCACGTTACAGAGCAACGGTTTAGTTCTGTACTCCCCCTAACCGTAGTTTCAGTTTGTTTGTAGACATTATAGAGGTTTTGTGCTAATTGTGTTCATTATTGAAGAGGTAAGTAAATTTCTATACCTTTGAAGAGTGGTCGATTTTGTCCATTTCCGTTTGATGTAAAAAAAATCGTAAAATAATATGTTAAAGAGCATGCATTTAGCAAACACATGGATTCTATTTCAATTAATTCTGTTAACGTATGCATGACGTAATGTTACATATAGGTGAAAGTTACACTTGGGGCAGGTTGGCATTTTATAAACGGGGTTGGTTGGCAAATTGTGCCAACCATCCCCATTGGTAATTTCTTACGTTTTTCTCTGCTGTAGCGTATAAATTAGTAATATTCAGTAATAAAACTGTTGCAGGCATTATGCGAACATATAAAAGAAAAACAGAACGGGGGCAAACGTCGCAAGACGTAATGAAATCTGCTATTCAAGAGGTAGTATTTGAAAAAAAATCCGTGAGGCAGGTTGCAGAATATTTTAGTATCCCTTATAGAACCCTTGCAAGATACTGCAATAAATATAGAAGTAATACCTTGGATGGTGTCACAAGACCGAACGATTCTCTAGCACTAACAGTTAGAGTTGGCTATATAAGGAATAGACAGGTACTTTCTGTTTATTTTTTTTATATGAACCGCTTTATTATTTTATTGTAATTATACAGGTATTTACGTCTGATCAGGAAACACTTTTGACAGACTACCTAAAGAAGGCATCAGATATTTACTATGGACTGTCGCCAAAAGAAGTTCGTAAATTTGCTTTTCAGTATGGAGAAGCAGTGCATGCCAATATGCCATCAGCATGGACTAAAAACAAAATGGCAGGACCAGATTGGTTTACTTCTTTTCTTAAAAGACAAACATCGTTGTCTATTAGAACCCCCGAAGCCACAAGTCAAGCTCGAGCCTCTAGTTTTAATCCAACAAATGTTCAATCCTTCTTTAATAACTTAAGAACCGTCTTGGATCGCTTAAAGGTGGAAGGCTGCGACATCTGGAATATGGATGAAACAGAAATAGTGAGTGTTCAAAAGCCGGATCGAGTCGTTGCTCGCCGTGGCTTTAAGCAGATCGGACGATTAACTTCTGCTGAACGGGGGACTCTCGTTACTCTGGCTCTAGCTGTTTCTGCGGTTGGCAATTCAATCCCACTGTTCTTTATATTTCCGCGAGTCCATTTTAAGGAGCATTTTATCCGTGATGGCCCACCTGGTAGTGCAGGAGATGCGAATCCCTCGGGATGGATGCAAGAAACTCATTTTTTTAAATTTGCTCAACATTTCGTCAAATATTCAAGAAGTTCAAAACAGAGACCGACACTTCTCTTGTTAGACAATCACGATTCGCACTTATCGGTAGACGCTCTAGATTTTTTTAAAGAAAATGGCGTGACGGTACTGTCATTTCCACCACACTGTAGTCACAAACTACAGCCATTAGACCGTAGTGTGTATGGACCGCTTAAAAAGTATGTCAATAGCTACATGGATGCTTGGATGACTAATCATCCTGGTCATACAATATCTATTTACAATATTCCGGAAATCATTACCTCCGCCCTTCCCCTTGCATGCACTACTTCGAACATAAAATCAGGCTTCCGCATCACAGGAATACACCCTTTCAACTCCAACATCTTTTCTGCTTCCGATTTTATGCCCACGTATGCTACTGACAGACCCGATCCTACAAAAAAAGATGGAACAAGAACTGATTTAGGATATTATACAGTTTCCGAAGAAGATAGAAGAGATGCAGGGCCATCTGGTGTCTCTACAACCTCCGTTACAGAGAGCTTATTGTCTCCTTGTATAAAAACTCAACAAGGTAAAGAAGGTACGGGATCGCTTAACCTTTCTGCAACAACTTTAGCTGAAAAGAATTTGCTATCACCTGAAATAATCAGACCTCTACCCAAAGCTTCAGCGAGAAACCCTGATACTAAACTGAAAGGAAGGAAAAGGAGATCTACAGCCATCTTAACCGATACTCCAATCAAAGACGCACTAGCTGAAGAGAAGAAAATCACAAAACAAAAGAAACTTAAAAAATTAAATACAAAACAGAAGAAAAATATCGAAAAAGTAGAAGCAAGAAAAAGAGTAGAAGAAGTCAAAAAGAGTTTATTTTCATCGAACCGGAAAAGAAAAGTGGAAACAGACAGCTCTTCATCAGAAGATGAAGATTGTTTTTGCCTTGTATGTTTGAAGAAGTTTACAGACAGTCGTCCAAAGGAGAAATGGGTCCAATGTACAAAATGTAAACGTTGGGCCCACGAAGCCTGTACCGATGGGGAAATTTTATTTTATGTGTGTGAGAACTGCGAATCTGATGATGATGGTGATCATACAGACTCTTCAGAGAATGCATAAGTTTTTTTATATTTTTTTATTGTTTCCTTTATTAGTTAAGAATTTTACTTTTCTGTAAATAAACAGTTCAAACAGTTTATGCCTTTGTGCTAACCTACCCCAGACATACTGCCAACCAACCCCGAGAATGGGGTTAGTTGGCATATTATTTTACATACTGTTACGCTAGTGTAACTCAAAACATAGTAAAACTACAAGTTTCTAATTAAGAAATAGTATAAAGCAAGGTACATGCTTACTTCCTATATCTTTAAAGATTTAAAATACCAAACAAGAAAATTTTAAAATAATGAAAACCCAAAAGTGTGCCAACTAACCCCGGTCTCCCCTACTTAATTAAGAAAGCTTAATAGAAGTGGATTTAGCCTTTCAAAGCTGTCGTCTGAAGAAATTGGATTTTTGGATTCTAGCCGTGTGTTCTTAATGTAATTGTCATGATGGATCATGAGGACGGCAAAAGTGTTCGTTTCGTCTCTTATTACAAGGAACATATTCAGGAAGTCGTTGATGTATGTCCCTATGATCTTCCAGGGGGGTTTCATAAAGTTAGAGTCCAAAAATCCAGTTTCTTCATATTTGCAGGTTTGGTCACTTTCTCTACCACAGTGGTCTACAAATTTAAAAGGAACTATTTTCATTGAGTGCTATTTTATGAAATGTCTTTCTGCGTATCGTTTACTGGTTTAAATGTCTCAACATAAAGAAGGCTCTTATTGAAAATAATGGATCTCTGATGTAGTTTTGTATCTTCTTCAAGAGTGCTTTCAAATACTAGGTTCTTTTTAATTTTGAGAGAAATCATCTAATTAAATCAATAACTTCTTTAATTAATGGCATAGAAGGTTTAATTTCTGTAGGTTTGATTTTAAGATTTTAATTCAACTACCTTCATTGGCATGAAACATGTATTTGACGTTATGAGCTATAAAATGCCTGGCCTTTCTCCATACCACCATCATTTCAAGAAATGCCTAACTACAGTCAAATTATGTGTAGTGTAGCTTTCACTGTATCAGTATTATATCTTATATTATTCCTTAATTAACATCGCCATTTACGATTGTACGTATGTTTCATTATGAAGCTGAGCGTATGTACATACATCCATAGATACTTTTAATTTCAATGAATACGATGAAATTATGGACCTCCTTTTATTTAACGTACAGCAAACACGGTTGGCTTGATGCTCTCTCGTTCACTTTTCGATTTCGATTCCAATTTCTAGTTTAAAACTCTTGAGTGCTTGGCGAACGTACGAATGGCGTGTATCTATATCTAGTTTTAAATTGAAGGGTCTGACACCGTTTGCAGTTACCGCTCGTTCACATAAATATTTGATCGTCCATGTTTCTGAAAGTTTCCACTTACGAAAAACTGCACATACACCTACCTAAGTATCATTTTAGAAAAACGTTGTCTACTTGCTTCGGCCAATTCGGTTTGTGACTCGATACAGCGAAAAAGGACACGGCGATCCCTATTCCTACTGGAATTGACTGATGAAAAGTGATAACCTTCCGTACTAATAACAATAAAGTGGCACAAGACATAAAAAGTGTAAAAACTACTTCGGTTTAGCCCCCAAGAAGGCTTTACGTTTAATCAATAACGAAATGACCGTCATTTTATAAGGAATATTTTCTTTGCATCAAAATTAAAAAAAAAATTCCAATATGATAAGGTGTTTTTATTTAATTTTGACCCCTTACTCTTCCTTGATGCAATTTGGTTAGATCATCCTCATTTACCACTCTACATGGGATTTGCCTTACTTTGAATTTTCAATAAAAAGCAGGGAATTAAATTATAGCACTTCTTTGAATTAAACAGTTGTTGAGACTTTTGTAAACCTTTCTCATTATAAATTAAATTTCTTCAGATTTTGATAGATTCTTCAACCTATCTTGACCACACGTAAATACTGGACGCCCCCCTACCTACAGAATCTACAGTACTGCTGTATCTATATACCTACATGATGGAAACTCATTCCCTTAATACGAACGAGATAGAAGGAAGCCACACCATTTCAAAAACCGCAACAATGCGTAAGGCCCTCTTCAGCCTCCTTTGGGAAGAGTGGAAATGGGTGGATGATGGTAGGGGGAAGAAAGATGAAACGGACGAAATGAAGACGGAAGAGAAGTGAAAGACTATCTGTGGAATATTACTACCCCAGCATTTTCCTTAATGATCCAAGGAAACCACAGAAAATCTTGGGCCAGAGTAGCCGGCCCGGAATCGAACCGCTGACCTTCCGAATGCTAAGCAGTGATCTAAACGACTAGACCATGCCGCTCGATAAGAATTCATCAAAAACTTTATAAAAAACTTTTGGGTAATTCATTCCCACCATTGTTGGTGGGCGGGCTGTCCCCGCCGGCCTACATTCTTGTGCAAAGTCGGGGGGATAGGGCGAAAGGCCCTCTTCAGCCTCTTTCAGAAATCGTGGGAATGGGTGGGTGGTGGTGTGGGGGAGAAAGATGAGACGGACGAAATAAAGACAGAAGAGAAGTGAAAGACTATGTGTGGAATATTGCTACCCAGCAATAGCCAAAATGATCCAAGGAAACCACAGAAAATTTTGGACCAGAGTAGCCGGCCCGGAATCGAACCGCTGACCTTCCGAATGCTAAGCAGTGATCTAAACGACTAGACCATGCCGCTTCAAAAACTTAAAAAAAAACTTTTGGGTGTTTCATTCCCACCAATGTTGGTAGGCGGGCTATCCCCCCCCCCCGGCCTACACTCTTGTGCAAAGTCGGGGGGGGTAGGGCGGAAGGCCCTCTTCAGCCTCTTTCAGAAATCGTGGAAAATGATTTATACCTGCTACAAATTACAAAAGAGAAGAGGGGAGTTGGTGAGGTATAATTCTGTCTGATATTGACTAAGATTGAATTTTTGTACAAGGTTTTTTGAATTTCCAGATTTTCTAGCATTGGTAGTGTCCTCTTGTTGTTTATATTGAAATGTAATATTTTTGAATCTGTTGAACTGAAGGGAAGGCTATAACTAATACAATGTTCCGCAAATCCTGTTTTTTTAGTTTTTTATTGATACTGTAATGATGTTCTTTTAATCGAGTTTCAATAGCTCTCCCACTTTTTCAATGTAAATTACACTACAATCATTGCAACAAGTCTGATAGACACCGCTTTTTGATTGCGGTGGTTGTGTTGGTGTGAAAATAAATATGTACCAGTCTAGAGCTTACAGCTTGCAATTGTTTATGATGTGACAAAACAAAAAGTTACTTTGAAGTGAAAGGTTTTTGACATCTACAGTTGCTGTTAGTCTCTTTTGTGAAACATCTTTATGAGCAGCAACTCTATAAAAAACGATCAAGAAAGTTTTACAAGCCATTACCTCCATTATCTTCAGTACATTTCATTGAACTACATATGTGGGGTTATAATTTACGTAGATAACTGCTAAAACACATTAACTCGAAACAAAGTTCCAATGTTCGTAATCACTTTGAAACACAGTATTGAAGGTATGCGTTTGAATATCATAAAATGTTGGGACGTGGACAGGTGGGTATAGGCTAATATCGGAATGAAGTCTATAATACTGTTTACCTTGCGTTTGTCACACAATTTGTCATAGAAAACAATCCATTTAGGCATTGCTTTTGCCTCCGCTCTATTCCCGCAATATTTTTAAACGACTGTTTAATGGCGAAATAATGTAATATTAAGTATTGCATGTCGGGTAGCGGTGTAGTCGCCGGCAAACAAAACTGCATGCATACAATCATCGTAATGGCCACTGTCCCCCCACTAATGGCTTCTTCTCACGCCAACACCGCGCTACTTATTATATTATTACTGCTTTCTCTTGCCCGCCATACGCGCGCCATTCAACAAGTATAATAGTCTTCGGACATGGACACCCCAGCACAATTAATTCATCATAATGAAAACGGCCGAATCCATACATATACACACCTATATATATAAAAGAGGGGGTGAAATTCTTACGATTCTTCGGACTAATGTGCCGTTTCGTATTCCACCTCGCATCTACGACCACCACCGAAATGGACGGCCAAGGAACAGGAAATGAAGCGGAACGTGAACGGAAGGATTTTTATATGGATCGCATTTTCAATTTGAAACACTTTTATTACGAATTTACGACTACACGTATTTATACCGGAAACACTCAAAAAATGGCACTTAACAAAGGGGGCAACGATATGCTATGCAACTTCAGGATTTATAAGTAGTCTGAATTGTTAAATTAGAAACTTTCACAGTGATTTCTCCCATATTTGTATAAGGGGCCATTCATTTATTACGTGAGATGATTTAGGGAGGTAGGGGGGTCGACCATGTCTTTTTTTTTCTTAAAAGGGGGTGGAAGGGATTCTTGATATTTCTTACGTAAGATCACAAATATACGCAAAGTTAAGATTTGACAAAGCGCGAGTGTCGATGTGACCAAAAGAAGCAACACCTGGTATTAGAGATGTTCCAGTGGCAGATTCAATTTCTGAGTAGATTTTGAGCCCCTGATCTGAAAATGTTATGTAGTGATTATATCCGAACGATTAAAATGATTCCATCCAACATGATTGTAAAAGTTCCTGAAAATGGTTACTTTTAAAAATAAACATCAAACCAACCAAGCGTATATTCAGTTTTTTCTTTAGATTCTTACGTAATAAATATTAAACAAGGGGAAGGGGTCGGCCTATTCTTATTTTTTCTTATGTAGGGGTGGGAGGGGCTCAAAAACTAGTAAAAATCGTCTTACGTAATAAATGAATGGCCCCTAATTGTATACTTTCATTGATTGTATTTTATAAACATAGTGTTTCATAAAAAGACCCTCTCTGAGGATGTCGTCTAGTTTTATTGGACGCTCTGTGTATGATTAGTGATAACATTAAGGATGGGGAAGAGGTCCAAATAAAATATTTCTTTAGAAAAGCTCAAAATTAAACATCTGTATTATAAAGCATTAAGGCATTTCAAGAATCATATCAATTTAAATTTATATTTAGCATTATTGATTTTGCAAATCGTAGTCAATAGCTCAAAAATTTGTTATACTATTCTCTACTCTTCTATACTTTATTTAAATTCATTCTCCTTTTCAAGGATATTTCAGTTAGACCAAGGAGTTTTCCCTATTTTAACGTAGATGCTTTCATGAAACTTTTACTACAACTAAACAGGGAACGTCCCTTAATTATACTCTCCTTCTCCTTCTCTTCTCCTTCTCCTTCTCCTTCTCCTTCTCCTTCTCCTTCTCCTTCTCCTTCTCCTTCTCCTTCTCCTTCTCCTTCTCCTTCTCCTTCTCCTTCTCCTTCTCCTTCTCCTTCTCCTTCTCCTTCTCCTTCTCCTTCTCCTTCTCCTTCTCCTTCTCCTTCTCCTTCTTCTCCTTCTCCTTCTCCTTCTCCTTCTCCTTCTCCTTCTCCTTCTCCTTCTCCTTCTCCTTCTCCTTCTCCTTCTCCTTCTCCTTCTCCTTCTCCTTCTCCTTCTCCTTCTCCTTCTCCTTCTCCTTCTCCTTCTCCTTCTCCTTCTTATTTTACTTAACATACCATCTTTTTCGAAGGTTGATGGTTACTTCTTTCCAATTCCACAGAATTTTTTTTCCTACTTTAGTTTAGGATAGACTAGAAATAGATCCTTTTTAATATTCGATTATTCACCTCCATCCTCTGCGTTTTCCTCATTCCATTTCCACATAAAAAATACTTTTCTAGTGGATCTCATATGAAACATGCCACCAAAGTATTGATCATGCAAGATATTAACTTGTTTGTTAAACAAGCTAAAAAATATCCATGTTGATATATAAGTGCTTTTGTAGGATAGTCTATTTAGACATTACTGTAGCATTGTACATCGCAAAACATGAAACTGTATAATAACGTATTCGGTCCCCGGCCAGTTAGTTACATAGGTATGTACATATATACATAGGTAGTTGGATATTGTATGAGAGGATGAAGTGAAACCGATAGGGGTGTAATTTATATATCGTTGGGGGTCTTGTGTCGTACGACATTCAAAACCAATGCCAAGAACCTGACCCGGCATTATGTAAATGATGAATTGTTGCATGTGCATCCCTTTGTTTCCGGCACCGGACGACGTTGGGCGTCGCGACGTGAGAACAATTCCATCCATTGAGTTTGTTCTGTTTGACGTTGACGGGAATCAGATGCATTGTGGGCAAAGCCGTTGGTATGCACTTACCTGAAAACGTACAAACATTCACACACACGTGCACGTATACATGTAACAAACATGTATATGTGTAGAGTATAATACGCAAATACAAGCAAGTACATACTTCTGTACCAATGCGTGTATGTGTGTGAATGTGTGGATTAGATGCCGTTCTTTATAGCTCTCCTCTAGGGCTCTACGTATCATACGGCTTTGTGGATTGATAACAAAGGCATACAACGACCGATATCGATATCGATGGTTGTTAGGTATTGCTTCTAGTTTCCTCCACCAAGAAGTGTACATGTCAGTTCTGCTACTGAAATATTTGACATGTATTACAAATTACTAATTATATTGTAAAACTTGATTGCATTCATGTTTGTATCTGTTTACTTAATATTATCGTACATCAGAACAAAAGTGATTCAAGAAGAATTAGCACAGCAAAAATGGTTTAGATATAATAAGGCAATATATTCCTGAGTATCTAATTGAAGCAGAGTATTTTCGTCGTCATTGTCGGACTGGTTGGACACGTACTTTCACCAGAGTTGTTTCAAGATATTTGGCATTCATAAATATTAAACAAGGGGGAGGGGTCGGCCTATTCTTATTTTTTCTTATGTAGGGATGGGAGGGGCTCAAAAACTAGTAATAATCGTCTTACGTAATAAATGAATGGCCCCTAATTGTATACTTTCATTGATTGTATTTTATAAACATAGTGTTTCATAAAAAGACCCTCTCTGAGGATGTCGTCTAGTTTTATTGGACGCTCTGTGTATGATTAGTGATAACATTAAGGATGGGGAAGAGGTCCAAATAAAATATTTCTTTAGAAAAGCTCAAAATTAAACATCTGTATTATAAATTATTATATTATATTCCTGAGTATCTAATTGAAGCAGAGTATTTTCGTCGTCATTGTCGGACTGGTTGGACACGTACTTTCACCAGAGTTGTTTCAAGATATTTGGCATTCGACTAGTAGCAAAAAAAACGTTAAAACTTTTGGGTGTTTCATTCCCACCAATGTTAGTGGGCGGGCTATCCCCCCCCACCTACACTCTTGTGCAAAGTCGGAGAGGTAGGACGGTAGGCCCTCTTCAGCCGCTTTAGGAATCGTGGTTGGGGGAAGGAAGATGTAACGGACGAAAAGAAGTGAAAGACTATCGGTGGAATACTACTACCCAAGCATTTACCTAAATGATACAAGAAAACCAAAGAAAAACTTCGACCAAATAGCTGGCCTCGAAATCGAACCGGTGACCTCCCGAATGCTAAGCAATGATCTAGACCACTAGACCATGCCGCTCGGTGACTAGTTGGAGGGAATGGCCGATAAAGTTGTACAAAAGGGGCAAAAATCAGTTTGTTACTAGATTTTTTTGACCTCCAATCATACGAAGAGAACCATACAAGAAACTTCAAAAGAATGTACCAGAAGGACACGTATATCAAGCTAGCACGACAAAGTTATTTTTCCGATTTCTAACTTGCACTATAATTTGTCGCTAATTTGTTACCAAATCCAAAAATTTGTCGCTCGTGCCGTTTAGCCATAATCAGCTGTAGTGCTAGCTTGATATCAAGCTAGCACTACACATAGCGTATCTCGAAAACGAAATGTCGTAGGATATTATTGTAAAAGCCATAATTTGTCGCTAATTTGTCGCTGAAAGATGACACATTCAATGAATTTGTCGCTAGTCTTATCTTCAACTGCCTTTCGAGGGTTTGATGTTTTTTTAGCTGTTTTTCGCTTATCAGTTGAAGATAAGAGTAGCGACAAATTCGTTGAATGTGCCATTTTTCAGCGACAAATTAGCAACAAATTATGGCCTTTACAATAATATCCTACGACATTTCCTTTTCGAGATATGCCATATGTAGTGCCAGTTTGGTGGTTTTCCAGCAGTTTTTCGCTTATCAGTTGAAGATAAGACTAGCGACAAATTCGTTGAATGTGCCATCTTTCAGCGACAAATTATGGCATTTACAATAATATCCTACGACATTTCGTTTTCGAGATACGCTATGTGTAGTGCTAGCTTGATATCAAGCTAAACGGCACGAGCGACAAATTTTTCGATTTGGTAACAAATTAGCGACAAATTATAGTGCAAGTCAGAAATCGTAAAAATAACTTTGTCGTGCTAGCTTGTTATACGTCAGACGGACGAGCAGATTTACTGAATAAAAGCATGAAGCAAATAAAGAAGGGATGTGAACGAATAATCGTGATGAAGATAAAAACTCTTGAAAATACAGCGGAAGTGAAGTTAACTTACATTTGGTGATTGGAATACGTGAAGAAAATTAAACAAAATAAAGAGGAAGTAACCAATTCCAAATACAGCAAAAAATACTACAGGAGGAGCAAACTATTAAACAAATTTGGAAAAAACATCAAAGTTTAGATTACGAAACGAATGGGGAGTAAACAAGCCTTTAATTAAAAAAAAAGTTTTCGATTAATAGTTTACCAAAACTATCAGACGTGGATCACAATTTCAAACATATTTGTTCTCATTGGCATTCCTTATTAGATTGAGCAAATTTAATTAATATCATGTTAACTCTTTATAACGAAACTCAAGAGACAAAGCATTTTTTATCGTTATAGAGAGTTATCATTATATGGAGTGAGAAGATAAAAGAACCAAATTTACAATAATTATTAATTTATGTGTGTTTAAAGAAAATATGCGTTTTGTTGGCCTCACTAGTAGTTTCACTCAACTAGAAATGTGAATAAAGTCAAACTCTATGTTCTCATACTTTGTCAGGTTTTTCCCTCAATCACCTCGTATAACGTAGCCTTTATGACAGCTGTCAAACTCCAGTCAAACTGCCATATATGGAATGGTGTTATGGGAGAACACCGTCCAACATATCCACATGACAGTCCCACAACTCGTGACCTCACTAATAGTCCCACTTACCTTTTTAACTGTTTTTTTTTTTAGCTACAATCGCTCATTCTGTATCAATGATATCTAATTATTGACGAAATTCTTATTACATAATTTGGTTTGCGTTGCATTTGTAACAGTTATCAACACTATTTTAGTAAAATGTGAATGTCAGTAGATGCCGATGTGATGGCTCGAAGTTTAAGAGAAAATATGAAAAATAATATGTAATATAGAAAACACTGGAAAAGTGTTATCAAACAAATTTGCTAAAACAAACGTTGAATTTTTTATTATATAATAATAATAATGAAAAAAGGCATAAAATCTATGTATTACCAATAAGTACGTTAGCAAGAGGAAGGAAGATATGATTACTTTTAGATGATTTTGTGCGATTAGGTAGTTGATATTTTATTATTTTGGTTGTATCTCATTCACTATTCACTATTTGTTTTTAACTATTTTGTTTGTAATTTAAATATCTAGCCTGCATTAAATTATTTAGTTTGTATAAGATTGTTGATTATTAAATTCAATTACTGGTTCATTAATCTACGAGAGAACTAAAAATTTTGTAAATCGATACTTTCATTTAGAACCTATCAACTTCAATATCAGTGCTTTTCAATAATCATCAGCGGTTTAACAAAAAAATAAAAAAAAGGTTGAAAAATAAATCCTTTTGTCGAAGAAAAGTGGGGCGGACGTCGCCGTGCTACGCTAGTGATGCATTTTTAACAAGTTCGCCCGCAGAAATATACCAATCGATATTTTCATTCTGTGACGGCGACGGTACGAACGACCACTAACTAAAACAAATGCTTTATAATTCACAGTTCGAAACAAAATAAAAATAAAATTTTGTACAGTACCAGACTACAAATCGAAACATTCGTCCGGCAATTGACACGAAGTCCTGGAGGAGTCCGAAATACAAAATTCGCGATTTAAATTAGTCTCTTTTCCGCGACTACACCACCGTCGAACAAATTAAGCCACTTTGTTCGAGAAGTCGAAAGAAGTTCTCAAATTCATTTGAAACAATTAGAAAGTACAGGAGTCAACATCAGAGGCGGTTGCCGGCTCTAAATTACATTTCCATTCCAAATGAATAGAGCTGTTTGCAAGGACCCTTTCGAATGGAAAAGGGCGTTAATCTCGTCTTTTTGAAATAAGAGAAAAACAGAGGGCAAAGGAGATTATTTTGCCTTTGAAATTTGTTTAGGTAGAAAAAAAAATCAAAAAGCAAGAAAACAAATACAACCCGCCACGAAAACAGTGTTGTAAGAAAAGGAACTGACGTCAGTATGGGCAAAAGCAAAAATTCGTAACTAGGTGAATAGCAATCCCTACTTAATTAATGGAAAATTGTCTCATCAATAAAACACATAGGCTAGTGCAGGGATGGCGAACCATTGGCACTCGTGCCACAAGTGGCACGTTTGAAAATTTTGATGGCACCAACAAAAACAAAAATTTTTTTTAAGTTATCTTTTTTAATAGAAATGAATTAAAAATTATTAATCTACACTTAATTTATAGTTTATGATATAAATTTGTAGTACTGAATACCTGTCTTAGTATGTTAACTAGAACCGTCAGTTTATACATTTTATTATTAAATAATCGCATGATTCTTTCGAAGTATATACAGATGCGCATTATATAAAAATTTTTGCGTATCCAGTTTCGCCTTCTTAAGGCATTTGAATGTTGTTGCTGTCGCAGCGCTCGAATCAAAATTTATTATATATCCTGATACAATACTATTTGAAAAATTAAATGTAAAAGTCCTTGAGTGGTTAAATTTTAGTAAATTAGAAATGGAATTAGTTGAATTTCAGTCAAGTACCATATAGAACCAAAAATTTGTTGATTTAAGAAATGATTTAGAAATTATTGAAAGTAATCGATTATTGGATAAAATAAATAAAATTGCAGAAGATAAAATTCTAACTATACATGGAATTCAGTTCCTGACACGTTTAATTGTTTAAAACTTTAAAAATATTAGCAAAGGCAATTTGATCAATATTTTCATCGACGTGGGCATGTGAATCTCTATTTTCAGAATTAAATTTTATAAAAAATAAATGTAGGAGTAGAATGACAGATGAGTCGAGCTCTGCATGCGTACCTACTGTTGAAATTAACTAAACATGAACCAGGTATTAAATCTTTATTATCTTGTGTACAGCAACAAAAATCACATTAAAAACAATTTTTTTTAACGTGAATTTTGTTTTTAGCATATTGATTTTTGTAAAACATTGATAAATAAAAAATTGTTTAAAGATGAATTGCTTTTGTTTGTTAGTTTAATTATACGTACGTATAGTTTCACCACGCTAACATTTCTAATGAAATTTTATTGTGGCACGTTACCTATTTAAAAAAGAATTTTTATGACTTTGTGGCACGGACATCAAAGAGGTTCGCCATCCCTGGGCTAGTTTGTGAGTGGAGAGCGTTACTTGCTCACCCAAAAGATATAGACCAGGTTCGATAATTTTTGAAACCAAAAAAAAATATAGTAGGATGAAACCCATTGGAAAAGGAAGAGAATATAACAGAAATGAAAGGGAAAATAATTTACGGGCGATCTGAGGTCGGGAAGGGGAAGGGGATGAGTTTTTGAGAGTAAAAAACGGTTTTCCTTGATTTTCGGAAAAACTACAAGTCTTATGGAAAAAAGTTAAGTGGAAAAGTTGTAGGTAATAAAAAGAACTACAACTTTTGTACTTACACTTTTCTCACATAACCTCAAAATTTGTGTGAAAAATTCAAATAACCAACTTTTTTGTTTTTTCTTCGTTTTTGCATTTCCTG
Source organism: Agrilus mali (assembly GCA_029378335.1). Taxonomy (NCBI): domain Eukaryota; kingdom Metazoa; phylum Arthropoda; class Insecta; order Coleoptera; family Buprestidae; genus Agrilus; species Agrilus mali. The sequence continues at coordinate 8,941,925 of CM055662.1, forward strand.
AGAAAACTTTCCATAGTAATGCGTATATTTTTTTCATACCATTAGAAAGTAGAGGTTTCAACGAATAAAAAGCCCACCAACGTTTTAAAAAAAGCAGATATTTTGACATGAGAATTTTCGATTGAAGATTAGGGTGCTTTTCCGATATTAAGTAAAAATAAGGTGAAAAAATAAATATTTCAAATCAAAAAAATTACAGTGTGTTTGAGACATAAATTGGTAAGTTTTCACCAAATTTCGTAAAAAAAATTTTTTTTGTAAAAGATAAAAATAAAAACCTAAAAAGTTGGTTATTTGAATTTTTCACACAAATTTTGAGGTTATGTGACAAGAGTGTAAATACGGAAGTTGTAGATCTTTTTATTACCTACAGCTTTTCCGTTTAACTTTTTTCATAAGACTTGTAGTTTTTCCGGAAATCAAAGAAAACCGTTTTTTACCCTTAAAAACTCACCCCCTTCCCCTTCCCGACCTCAGATCGCCCGTAAATTATTTTTCCTTTCATTTCTGTTATATTCTCTTCCTTTTCCAATGGGTTTCATCCTACTATAATTTTTTTCACTTTTTACTATTTTTGAAGGCTTCAGCACTGGTCTAATAGGTAGTGGACGATTTTAGGATGTGTATAGACGTAACTATCTCTACTGTTAATTAAATGCTAGAGCACAATTGCCTTTTTCGTCATTTTCACGCATTTTAAGGATTATGAGATTTTGAATAACCTCTATTAACATCTACGCCAAAAAGTTAATGACATTGCCAATTTTTCCATGTAAGGATTACAGCCTCTAGTATGAAATTACAAAATATAACTCCTAGTGTCACATAGTGCTCATATTTCCTTTTAATTGTTTTTCATTTCATTTAATTTAATGCCCGACTAAGAGTCCCTGCCATTATCAACGCCCCTAGTTGGTAATCATTAAGGCAAGTAGTTTTAAGATATATGTATTTGTAATTAATTTATAAGTGTTATTTGTTATATAAGGCATTTATTCTATTAAATATTACATTAAACCATAAAAAATTCGTTCTTCTTTATGACAGTGGTCCTAGAATTATATTCTGCAGTTATCACTTATCAACACTTCTTTTTTACTGATCTACATAATAGAACAATAATTGTAATTCTTTACTATTTGTTCCTAGATTATTTAGCAAACCTTTGAAAAAATCCTTAATAATAAGTCGCAAAGTTTTATTTAGTCTTCAGTTCAAGTCTTCAAAATATATTACTTACCTTATTTCTTTTTTATATTGCGTTGGTGAAAAAGTGTAGTGCTATCGAATAAGTATCTAAGGATTACCATAAAAATAAACTTCATATAAAAAATACCCGAGTTCCCGTTGTTCCACAAACTTATAAGTAATTCATAAATGCAACGTATAGTGGCATAGACGGTGATATATTTAGTGGATAATTTAAACTTGTAAAGAATATATTTCTGTGCAAACCGCCAGGGCGTAGTTGACGTTTTGAATATAATATGGAAACTTTTAGGAGAGAGGAACATAATGTAAACTTCTTTAACGTAAAAAACGTATATGTACGTATTATGAATACTATACAAAGCCAACGAGCGCAGGCAACAGGGAATAGCAAAAAAATTGGAAAATTTTATTTCGTTTTTATATCAATTGAAACCGTAAAAATAACATACAGATGGTAATTACTAGGCTAAGTGGTAGTAAACAATTATCAGTACGTATATGTCTCTTACACTTACTCTTATTGAATGAATATTTCCTCATGAAAATTAAATTATTCAGAATGACGAGTGACTAAATACGTTATAGGAGTTAACAATGTTTGCGAATTTCGCAAAGACTGGTTGATTTAATCTTAGTTGTATGTAATATTTCATAAAGCACGATATTCACATAGCTCTCTCTCCTCGATGAACTGTCTATGGAGTTTTTACCATTCTTCAGCTGAAGAAATGTCTTCGGTTGAAGAGGTTGTAACGTTTTTTTTCCATGAAAAATCCCGTTACTAAAATTTTAACTTATTTCTATTCAGTTTGTCTTTGTCTTGGTTCAGTTGTATTGATTTCTTCTCAATTTTGATCGACCTTCCTTCTTATCATCAAGGCTAACAACATTTGCGCAGGACTACGCGATCGATGGAAGGATCGTTGAATTTTTCCGATCGGTGCTCGAGGCTTTTTCCTCGATCCTTGGTGCCGACAAGACGTGTGTGTATGTGTGTTTTTCTGTTCGTGTTTTGTGCTTCACGTTGTGTGAATGTCTTTGTATGAACCTTTTACATTTTAATATTCTTCGTAAATATATTCAAAATAAGTATTTCGTTATTAATTGTTGAAGCACTTTTTAAAATTAGTATATATTTTATTAATTCTAACTTATTCTCAAAATTTTTTTGTTGCCACGTGGCATTTAATATCTCTAACTTTATCTTTTGCATCCTTTAGGCCTTTGTGGCAAATTTTGTAAATCATTATTTAATTTAAATTTTCACACAATTTTTGTAATTTTGATTTTTAAATAATTGTATTTTTGTGGTATCTGGTGAGTACATTGATGAATCTTGGTTTGTTTGATCTCGACGTGGACTCACCTATATTCTTCCTTTTCCTACCTTTTTTTTTTTAGACATCTTCAATGTCGACAAAATTATAATTTTTGAATTAACTTATTAACTTTTAGGAAATATTTTTTTTGTACATCTTCGTTCCTGTTTTTTGTCAGCCCATCAATACACCTTAGTTTAGGCTCCAGACGGACTCTGAAGCTGGAATTACGGGTCGGGGTGAAGATTCCTAGAGGAAAGGTCAACCAGGCTAAGAGACATTATATAATCTTATCCAGATTAACCTCATACAAGCCGATCAACCCCTGCAGGTCGCTCTGGTATAAAACTAATAAGGTTGGTTCACAAAGTCCTTTTAACTATTATCTGGTCTCATACGATTTTGAAAAGTCCCCTTCAAGACCCGGAAACCAGCTGAAGTCCTTACGTTGGCGCAGGGTACGTTTTTGGGTGGGCTTATCTTGTTTTTTTATATATTTAAATGTAAAAATGTAATATACTCTTCAGGTTCTTTTTGTGTTTTTTATGAGAGCTTCGAGCTCTCAACACATCAGGGTTTTCAGGAACCACGACTGCTCTACCCGGAGCATAATAAAATTTGGCGCCCGAGCATTTTCTTAAATTCAAATAATTTCATTTGTTTATGAACTAACTATTATTATTTCAAACCAATAAGAAATAGTTTCGTTAAAAGGTGTATTCCGATACTTTGATGGCATATCTACCGAGTTCTTACCATTCTTGAGATAGAAGGTGCCTTTCAGCTGAAGAAGTGTCTTTCAAGGTAATTCTTCAGACTTAGCTGAAGAAATTTGAACTTTGAGTGTGTCATCGAGTTATGTCCACAGGGACCTTCCATCCAGTTCTTCAGCTGAAGATGTAGTAACGATTATTCTTCTTCCGTTGAAGAAGTGGACGGATTCGAACCAAGGCAGATTTGTCCAACGCTTATACATTGAGCTAATAACCTATCACGATAATAGTATGTTAAAAGGTTTTTACTTTTGGATACTAAGCATTTATTGGTAGTTAAATTGCTCCCTTTAAGAGGAAAAATATAATTTATTGTGGAGTTTTCCCTTTGAAAGTGATCTCAAGTACCCATTACAGTAAAGATCACTCGAAAAATGTCCTAGCTAAACTATATCGCGGTTCATTTTCTCACAACATACGGTCTTTATAACCGCTACTTGCTTCGCAGGGGTGGAATTGTATGTAAGAAGAAGGTCTCGCCCTTCCAGAAATTTGATTTATGATCCCCACCGTTTGATCCCTTACACACGCAGTGATCTAATAATCTCTTGCAGCGGCGTCAATTGCGGACGTCATTTGCCCATTCGGCCCTTTATGAAGTTGGATCTTGAGTTATGTTCTGTCATTTAGAGGATCTTCTCTGGACAGAGGGCATCATTGACATTCGCTCCTATTATTATTAAAGTCCTTTTGTTGAGCACCCGGCGCTTTTGCTTGTTCCAAGGATTCGAATTGAACATGAAAGGCAAGGGGCAAGGACTTTGGTGAAGATGCTCATTGTACATGATTATGTAGCGGTCATTCAAGGTCCTCATTTCGAAATATACGAGGTATGATAAGAAAATAAGTACCTATTTTCTTTTAATTTTTGGAGCTGTTTAGGTTCAGTTTTCACAATTGTTTTTGTCGTGTTATTGAAACATTTGTCTAAAATTTTTATTGAAAGAGGTGAAAAACTAAATGTTGACCAACGAAAGACACAGTAGTGTTTAGATGTGTATATATGTATATTAACCATTTGGTGAAAGTATTTTCAGAATTTCTGCAAAGGTGCCGCCAATATCCTCGTCTTTGACGCTTCAGCATCAGATCTTTTGACAGTGGAAACGATTCTGATGATGAATTAGCTTTTTTTAGATATTTTTGGTGTGAATTTTTACCAGACGCAACGATAACTGAACATTGCCCATTTCTGAATAAAGTTAACGATGATCCAGGACTTCTTTAATATTTACTGATACAACTCGATTCCATGCTAAGGCCCAATTATTATAAAGTGGGTCCACGAAGAGTCAAAATTCAAAACGTCCCGCCTAGTTACCTACATACAATATGAACATTCTGCTCAAGATGTCCTTCGTGGGTATCTTGGGGTTGAAATCACCATGTTATGTAATGAATAAGGAGGTTGCATGAATCAATTCCGAAAAACTTTTTGGATTTGTGCTAAAGTAATTTATGGTAATTGCAGCTATGAACTTTATTTCTTGTGTTTCGTCAGTTGTTGCTCATTAACAGCTCTAGTACGATACCTTAGCCTCTGTATCTACTGGACATTGACTCTTTAACTTCTTTTTATTTCTGAAACTGAAAAGGACTATGAAAAGATGATGCCAATGATTCTTTGTCAACGTTAAAAAGATAAATTAGAAAGTGTTTAAAATTATAAAGGTATCTATTTTAATGCAGTAATAAGAATATGAGATTTTGTATGATTTAAAGACCACAATATAAAAATGGTGAAGGTGTCTGACATCCTAACAAACTATCGATAGTGACAATTTGATGAAACACTTTTAATAAATGTAATAAATAAAACCAAAGTTTAAGATGTTTTAAAAATTATTTATTGACCTCAACAGTAGTGTTTTGACCCACATGTTTAAACTTCCCCACTAATTATGTACATATATAGACACATTTGCGCTTTTAATTTTAATACTTGCTTACTCATGAAAATGACCACATTATTTGTTATCTCGTAAACTTTTTCTCATTGTATTTATAATTGTGAATTATAGAGTATTTGTCGTATGCACTGTTGATTAAGACTATAAAAAGACCCCTCTGATACCACTTATCCTTTTGAAAACCAACAACAGCATTGACAAGTGGCCTCTTTCTGGAAAAAAAAACTTCTCCTGAACCCACGTTATTTAATACAAGTCCCCATCAAAACTCGGAAATCAACTGGACGTCCCACCAGTGTCGCAGGATCTATTTCCTTTTATAACATAACTACTTATAAAATTTTTAGTTGCTTGGTGTAAAATTAACTATGTGCTTAATTTCATTTAGGATCAAATTAATATTTTTTTTAATAACTAATTCTTATTGGTTCACATCCTAATAACTATTTCAAGTCAAACTCAATTTGATCTGTATTTGATGTACATATGTACTATAAAAGCTCGGTAATTGATTACCTAGCAATTACCTAATGCAGGGATGGCAAACCTTTTTTGATGTCCGTGCCACAAAGTCATAAAAATTATTTTTTAAATAGGTAACGTGCCACAATAAAATTTCATTCGAAATGTAAGCGTGGTGAAACTATACGTAAGTATAATTAAACAAACAAACAAAAGCAATTCATCTTTAAACAATTTTTTATTAATCAATGTTTTACATAAAGCAAAATGCTAGAAACAAAATTCACATTAAAAAAAGTTGTTTTTAATGTGATTTTTGTTGCTGTACACAAGATGATAAAGATTTAATATTTGGTTCATATTTAGTTAATTCCAACAGTACGTATGAGCAGAGCTCGACTCATCCATCATTCTATTCCTATATTTATTTTTTATAAAATTTAATTCTGGAAATAGAGATTCACATGCCCACGTCGATGAATGTATTGATAAAATTGCCTTTGCTAATATTTTTGAAATTTTAAACAATTAAACGTGTCAGGAACTGAATTCCATGTATAGTTAGAATTTCATCTTCTGCAATTTTATTTATTTTATCTAATAATCGATTACTTTCAATAATTTCTAAATCATTTCTTAAATCAACAAATTTTTGGTTCTATATGGTACTTGACTGAAATTCAACTAATTACATTTCTAATTCATTAAAATTTAACCACTCAAGGACTTTTAAATTTAATTTTTCAAATGGTATTGTATCATGATATAAAATAAATTTTGATTCGAGCGCTGCGATAGAAACAACATTCAAATACCTTAAGAAGGCGAAACTGGATACGCAATAAGTTTTATCTAATGCGCATCTGTATATACTTCGAAAGAATTCATGCGATATTTTAATAATAAAATGTATAATTTGACGGTTCTAGTTAACATACTAAGACAGGTATTCAGTACTACAAATTTATATCATAAACTATATATTAAGTGTAAATTAATAATTTTTAATTCATTTCTATTAAAAAAAATAACTTAAAAAAAATTTTGTTTTTGTGCGTGCCATCAAAATTTTCAAACGTGCCACTTGTGGCACGAGTGCCAATGGTTCGCCATCCCTGACCTAGTGTCTCATTGCAGTTCTGCAAAAAGTCGATATAATGGTGCACATTGTCTTCTATCTTCTATCTTCCTATTTAAGTATTTGAATCTAATTAATATTTAATGAAAAATTTATTTCTACATATATTTAATTAAATTTGTACTTGAGTAAACGTAATTTTGAAATTTAAACCCTATTTCATAGAAGGGGCACACTTAATTGACATTCAATTGATTTCAAAATACTGCCACTTCAGAGAAAATTATATACCTGCTATGTAATAATGCTTTTGCAAGAATTCTCTACGTATGTATTTTGTATATCGATCCAATTCCCAGAATGAATATAAAAACCTGTTACAAAATACATATTACCTCATCTGAATGTTAACAGATTTTCCAGTGATTCCAGTTTCATTGGAAATAAGCTTTACAGAAACTGATACCTAATCAATCAGCAGAATAGATTTTACTTAGGACTACTACGTTGTGTCCATTGTTAGTATTATTTCCTTCCCTTTTCTCTCTCTCTAGTCGAAATAATCAACATTTATTAATATTGAGCTTTTAATAATGCTTCTGAAAAATCCACTTAAATAGAGTGGCTCCCTGAAAATGGTGCCATTCCTACCTTTTGAATGATTTCAAGTAAAGTTTTATTCGACCTTAGATTTAGAAAGTTAGGTTAGCAAATCATTAAACTCATGGTTAATTGCAATATTTAAAACATGTACATATCAATCTTAGTTTTGGTATTGATCTTGGTTTTTCAATCTTAATGTCAGTCATTCCCTTATAGAAAGTATCTTTCGATTGTCATAAAGAAGAGCGAATTTTCTTCGGTGTTCTGTAAGATTTAATAGATTAAATAATGCTTTGCAAAACAAAGAACACTTAAAAACTAATTTCAAAGATTATAAATTTACTTGCCTTAAAACTATTAACAAGGGGCGTTGGTAATGGCAGGGACTTTCAATAGAACATTATGGTGAGTGGTAGCAGCCACCCGCCACACCACCTTAACCCTTCTCACTCGCTTGCTTGATCTTACTCTCTGTCTGACTCCCCTAAAACTAATTATTTTATACTGACCCACATAGTGCTCTTTTAGTTACTCCCAAACGGAACTTAGGAAGTTAGTCACGGCCTACTTTTGCCGTGCAATTAAAAGTAATCAACACGTTGCATATTTAAATTAAAACAAAAGTAATTAATGAAATAAAAAAGGTTTTGATCTTGAATTCAAAACGGTACCATGAATGCCATGCTAGAGCACTGATAAGCTAATAAGCCAAAACTTTTTTCTATTATGCACTGAAGTACCTACTAATTGTATTCTAAATTACTGTTTTATCCACTGTAAAAATTAAATAAAAATATGTTTTTAATAACTCCAGTCAGTCGACAGAATTCGTTTCAATCTTTTTGTTGAATTCTCTATTCTTTTTGTATAAATCCAAACGGGAATATTCATAATGATTTTGCCGGTCTTTTACGTCTGGCGTTTTATTGTTAAGCCGCCACCGACGGGAGCAAAGTGAAATTGATAAGGACCGAGGTAGGTACATTCTAAAGCATCAGTTTATACTTGAAATTACCCACGAGAATCAAGTTGGCATTGTTTAAATGATGAATCGTCGTGTGTATAAAACTTTTCCCGTTTTTCGCTGTTGCGTAAACAGACATACGTACATTGAACTTTTGATTTTGTTTGGAAAAACATCCATATTACTGGCTTAATTGATATACAAGGCTTGTTAAATAGGTTTTAAGTCATAAAAAGGAGTTTCTGTCTGTACGTAAGAATGACTGTGGAAAAATCATTTGCAAGGATAGATTTGATTTGGCTCACATTTGTAAGTGTAGAAAGAACCAACACTGAGTAGTTTTTTGGCCATAGCTATAAGAGCAATTGAGTAGCTTTACAGTGAAGTGTTAGACTTCAAAAATCTGACACAGAGACTCTTAGTACGATATGGAAAGGAAGACCCCTTTGCCAAATATATAATTAATTGAAGATAATAGACTAATTGAGGAGAGACCAATTTCAAGAATGAAAGAATAGAACAAAGTAACAAAATTTGAAGAATTAAATTTCCAAAAATATATTAGAGTGTGGTGGAAGATAAGGAAATTGATCATCAAGTTGGTTTCAAGAGTTCTGCTTTGGAACAAAGAGAAACAGCAGCATTATGATTACATGGTCTGTGAACCTGGCACCCGGAATGGAGGAAAAAAATTTTTAAAATCACTTTCTAAGGTCAAATCTCGTCTAATTGATTGTAGTAAAACTTATTTTGTTTGTAGTTCAATGGTAAAAAAGTTATTCGTGGTTTAAAAAATCCTCCTACCCCTGAATGATGCCACCCACTCAGGGAACGTTCCGTAGTATCCAGTAAACATAGAAAATTAATGTAGTGAAATTTGTTTCGTTTGTAGTTCAACAGAAAGGGTAATTTTTAGTTTACCCGCTAAATTTAAAATATAAATAATAAACATAAAATTAAACAATACATATTTGCATGTTTCAATTAGTTAATATGTAATATTTAAATCATCCCATGTTATGACCTATAAGTGAAATTAAGAAACAAAGCTAATGTTTTTGTAATTATCTACAAATTTTTAATGAAGCTGAACGAACATATCTATTTTCATTAAAAATTAAAAGACTACCTATGATAATCCAAACGGTTTTCAGTATCGAAAAATCCAATTGATTTGTGAAGACTTTTGATATGACAAAAATTTTTAATTAAGCCGGAAACACCCATTATCCTGAACTACAAACAAAAATCATGAAACTATTATCGATCGCATGATATTCTGCATCATGTAGAATAAAAATTAAATGTTTGTCGATATTTGTATTTTTTTAAAAATTTTTAAAATCACATATAACTTTTTAATTTTTAAACTACAAGCAAAATCATTTTTACAACAACCAATTAGATGAGATTTGACTTCTAAAAGTGATTTTTAAAAATTCAAAAAAAATTTTTTCTTTCTATGTATGTTTGGGGTGAAGTGCAGAATTTAAAACGTCGTGTTTTTTGTCAAATACAAATGAAATGATTTTTGTTACAATTATTCAAACGTAACTTCTGATAAATACGTCAGGCGAATTTTTTGGTACATTGATTTTTGGAATTTGAAAATTTTTGAATTTCTAAAAACTACCCTTTTTGTTGAACTACAAACGAAACAAATTTCACTACATTCATTTTCTATGTTTACTTGATACCTACTACGGAACGTTCCCTAAGTGGGTGGCATCATTCAGGGGTAGGGGGATTTTTTAAACTGCGAATAACTTTTTTACCATTGAACTACAAACAAAATAAATTTTACTATAATCAATAAGACGAGATGTGACCTTAGAAAGTGATTTTTAAAAATTTTTTCTTCCATACCGGGTGCCAGGTTCACAGACTCATTATTACATCTCTTATTTGACCTCGTCATACTTGTTTCTCAAAGGTCAAAGCGTTACCTTTTTTAAAGCTAGAAACCATTGTAAATGACTTTAGTAAAGCATCACTGGAAGTACCGTGTGGAGGCCTTCCAAGAGTCGTACCAATGCCAACAAAGGTCAACTACGTTTGGATATTTACAAACTCACCCTCTTCCTCATTTTGCTTCTATTTTCAGATTTATGAACTCTCTACCTCATCAATGTTCAACTTCGTTTCCCTTGCCCTTCACATCAACAAATTCAATAATTATCAACCCTTAAAAGTGGATATACATCTTGAATTGTTTTTTTGGTCGCCCAATATCTTGTTATTTAGACCACCATGTGTACAATGTTACACGGTCGTATTAAAAGATGTGTTTCCTTTTATGTGTCTACCTGCCGAGGAAACAAGGGCAGGGGGCTCCTAGAAAATCCCGAATCTCTCACCCGTGCAATTTAAGCGAAAATCTGTGGCATTCTGCGTCGAAACATTCCTGAAGGAAGAGTTTGCATGCTTTCATTATTAAACTCGACCGGTGGTGGTGGCGTAACAGCAAAATTACTTTATCTAGCGGGGCGTCTCGGCGCCAGGCGTCGTCCTTGTAGCGAGGTACCTGTGCGCTTCCGTCCGCTAACGTGTTATTGTTTATTAATTAAAAATTATCGGCGCTGTGTATTGTCTCGGACTTGCGCCGTTCAATTTCCGGGAATAATAATCGGGTAGCAATATTATTGACTCGTTCTCTACCTATCCAAGTTGTGTAATGGTAGCGGAAAATTTGCCAATACAGGTACCTACAGGTAATCACGCTCGTGCTCAATACAACACGATTCCGACACAAATTGAAATATTTTATGACAAAAAAAAGCACTCAGTATCAATTCCTTTATATGTGGAACTCTGTGCCCCTTTGGTAAACAACGAATAGTCAACTTGAACTTTTCGAGTTCCTTTCGTAGTCAGATATTACACATATATATAATTTAGGATTCAGAATGACATTGTTCTTTCGTAGGATGTGTGAAGGACTGTAAACTTTGTGGAAATCGGCGGTTTGGTAACCGTAGTGAGTTTGTATACTTACCTATGTGTGTGTATTAAAGTAGAAGCGGTGGATCAGCAGCCAGCCCCGCTAATGTGTATTTAACTGCGGTAAGCGAGTGAATGCATGTTTGCCGTTAATTGTAATCTTTTTCTGTTTCGACGAATTCGAAATCGCTCGAACGGTAAACAATCAGCGAGAGAATGAATATTATTGCTTATTGGCGATGTTCGTACGTGCACTTCGATGAAATTGTGGTTATCGACAAACAAACCGAAACCACCACCTATTTATTACTCCTGCATAAATTTCTACAGATCATTACCAATGCTACGCCGTGTTTTCTGTATCATTTTGCTAAATTAATGGTATCGAACCAAATTAGTTTTCAAAACCACATGTAAATGTTTTTCTTCGTCAACTTTACACAGCAAAATACGCTACAAGGGTGAATAGACTGAAAGGGAGCGAATTTTGAGGGCCATAATCATAATCAAATGGCTATATGTGAATGTTTATCAAAAAGACAATGAAGTAGATTTAGTACTAAATGGCTACAACCTACATCTACATTTATTTATATTGGCGTAATCACAATTGTGATTTGAAATCATTATTCTAGTATAGTTTTAGCCCCTTCAGTCAGTTTTCGGTTATTTTGTTCGCTACTTCAGAAACACCAGACAATGAACAAAAAGAAAGACAAAACATTGTCTTGAATAGAGAAACACACAATAAAATATAGTCTGCCGCCCGTATAAACAATGAAAAGAAAAACTCGATTATTATAATTTAAAGTGTTATAAAAATGTGAATATATACAGAAATACAAAGTTCAACACATTCTATTAATTCGAATTTTTTATAAAGATGTACCAGTTCTCATATAGACTCGCAGGAGTAGAATGTTCCATAATACCAACAATAATTAATTGTAAAGTGTAAGTAGTTATGAGTGTTAATAAATATTCAAAATAAATTAATCCACTTCGGATTGCTACTTTAGTATTTCATGTGGTACTTAGTACCTACCTACACTGCCGTTGATTCAAATATACATAAAAATTAAATCAGCGACAAAACATCTTTTGAGGTTGGTTTCGACTTAATTATTGATATTTAAACTTGTCTAGTGTGATTATAATTCAATCATCCGACAGTATAAAACAGAAGTGCAAAGGAATCGTAATTATGGTAAGTACTAACCTACGTTTATTTATGGACTTATCACAATAATTACAGTTCAAAAAAACAATAAATAGGGCTTTTAATTTTTGAATAATATACGTTTTTGTATATAAAATTTGTCGTTAATATCATTTTGAAAATTAATGAATAGGTTATGTAATGATTGAAATGAATTTATTATAGAAAATGTTATGTGGGTTTGAACCCTATTTGTCTGAACTTTTCCGGCATATTATTGTATCAAAAGAAATTAATTAAAAAAAATACCTTACATTTAAAAATAATTTCAGGAACCGCAGAAAAGGAAAAAACTTTCGGGAGCGCAATTTCGACAACAAAAACGGGAAAAAGAGGTATACAAAGAAAAAATTACGGGTTCTTTACTAAAATATTTAGGCAAGCCAGAAAATAAGGAAACGGAATGGCAAGAAGATATTGAGGTAGCTTTAAGAAGCACAGCCTTCAGTCAAGAAGCTATGGACGAAACTGAAGAAAAAGATATGTTCTTCGGAAGGAGCGTCAAGTAAAACAAGAGAAGGTACTACTCAAGGACCTGTAAGCAGTTTATCGTCATCAGTAATATGTAGCAATTTAGATTGTGGTGATGATCCCGGTGTGTGGCCTGCCAGTATGCCTAATGATCTTGTTAGTGTTTTGGTAAATCGTGGTCCCGTACAGGCGTCCAACTACAAATTTCCTATAAATGACCGCAGAAGAAAATTTACAGACAATTATTATTATAGAAATCTTCCCAATGGAGAAAAAATTAACAGAGAATGGCTTGTTTACTCTATTTCGAAAGATTCAGTCTATTGTTTTTGTTGTAAAGTATTTGGTAAATCTGTTAGTAGTTTGTCTACTTTAAACGGTTTTTCTGATTGGCAACATTTGTCATTAACATTAAAAAGACATGAAACAAGTGTTTCCCACAGTGAAAATGTAAAATCATGGGTACAATTGAATAATATGTTAAAAAATAAGACTACTGTAAATCAAATGCAACTGAGACTATTAGAATCGGAAAGAAAACAATGGTGTGATGTATTAGAAAGAATCATAGGCGTAATCAAGTTTTTATCTCGTCAGTGTCTGGCTTTCCGAGGATCATCAAAAACATTATATGAACATGATAATGGTAACTTTTTAAAAGCAATCGAAATGATAGCATCTTTTGATTCAGTCATGCGGGAACATATTCACAGAATTCAATCTTCGAAATCAGATTCAAGTCGTATGACTCACTATTTGGGAGATCAAATTCAGAATGAAATAATTGAGTTGCTCGGCACGACCATAAAAAATTATATATTGAACAAAGTTAGAATATCAAAATATTTCTCCATTATATTGGATTGCACACCAGATGTAAGTCATACGGAGCAAATTACTGTTGTACTTAGGCATGTTATTTTAAATAATGAAACAAAAAATGTTGAGATATTTGAAAATTTCATTGGTTTCTGTCCGATCACCAGCTCCACAGGTGAAGGTCTATTATTTTGTTTTGGATTTATTTTCACAATTAAATCTCAACATTCAAAACTTACGTAGTCAAGGTTATGATAATGGTTCTAATATGCGTGGAAAACACAATGCACTACAAAAAAAAATTTTGGAAATCAATAACCGCGCATTTTACGTCCCATGCTCGGCGCATAGTTTTAATTTGGTAGTGAACGATGCAGCAAATGTTACGTATGAAACTGTAAATTTCTTTAATATAATTCAAGAAATTTATGTTTTCTTTTCATCATCTACAAAAAGATGGTCGGTAATTTGCAAACATTTACCAGATTTAAAATTAAAAGCTTTAAGTACCACGCGATGGTCCAGCAGAATCGATGCAGTTAAACCATTACGGTATAACCTCGAAAAAATATTTGATGCTTTGCTGGAAAAATCTAGTGATTCGTCGGAATGGGATTGTACTACATCTCACAAATCTCATTCGCTTGCTTTAAACGTTCAAAATTATAGATTTATTTGTTCGGTAATAATTTGGTTTGATATTTTAAATGAAATTAATGCTCTGAGCAAAATGATGCAGAGCCCCACAATGAATAGTCAAATCTGCATAAATTTGTTAAATAAGTTGATTGATAAGTTCACAGAATATCGCACGGCTCAACACTTTGAAATTGTGTTAGCAGAAGCTTCCAAAGTGGCCCACGAACTCAACGTAGAAACAGATTTCCCATCAATAAATACAATTCGTCCACGAAAAAAATCAACACAATTTCACTATGAACACAGTGATGAAGTTTTAGTAGATCCCAAAATCAAGTACAGAGTAGAAATTTATTTTAGAATCCTAGATCAGACAATAACTTCTTTAAAGGATAGATTCGACGAGTTAAAAACATTTACCAACGTATTTGGCTTTTTTAGCAATAACTTATTTCATTATTCCAACGATGAATTAATGAAACACTGTAAAGATTTAAATCTGAAACTTAAAGATGATTCAAGAGTGAATCAGACATTGACGGTATTGATCTGTTTAATGAAATCATTGCATTAAAGTTGCATTTTGCAGAAAACCACTCTAAAATGATCCACAAACCCTATTACAATATATTTTTACCAATGACTTAATTTCAACATTTCCGAACACGGCAATAGCGCTAAGAGTATTACTTACACTGCCGGTTTCAGTTGCAACTGGTGAAAGATCCTTCTCAAAATTAAAAATTATCAAAAACTATTTAAAATCAACAATGCTCCAGCAAAGACTTAGTCATTTAGCTATAGTTTCAATTGAACATGAAATTTTAGACAGTTTGGATACAAGAAAGCTGATAGAAGATTTCGCAAATGTAAAAGCAAGAAAAGTTAAAATTTTGTAAATAAATATTTAAGTATATATGCTTTACACATCAGTAATCAAAAACAATGTGCTTCATTATTTAATATAAATGTTTTATTTTCCTTAAGTTGTTTTTCTTTTTTCCCACCATAATGTGAAAACATTAATTATCTTTTTTTTTGTAGTCGTAGGCCGCTTTCTGACTTGTCGGTGTAGCAGCGGTGCGGTATCGGTATGCTCGGTATACGCGGTACCGAATGCTTACTGAGCACCTATATTTCAATACGGTCTTCCTGACTTGTGCGGCACGTGCGGTAGAGGAGTGATATCGGTTCGGTATACTGCATCGCGGTAGAAACGTCCAGTAGCCGCTCGGGATTACTGCATGAGACATCATACAATATCTTCATCACTCAAGGAGGACGACATCTTCTTGTGACGGTACAAGCGGTTCTGCTCCGTTTTATGCCGAAAACATACCGATAGATGTGTAAATGCAAGCAACGCGGAATCGTTTCGGTACCAACCACTTCGGTACCGCACCGCTGCTACACCGACAAGTCAGAAAACGGCCGTAGGGCGGCATAATCGGTACTGCACGCGGGCGATGAAACAGCTAGCGGCGGGCCTGGGAAGGACAACAAAGCTGATGTATTAACTTTCTACTTTTAAAAGTACCTAGAGGCTTAGGCCGTTTTCTGACTTGTCGGTGTAGCAGCGGTGCGGTACCGAAGTGGTTGGTACCGAAACGATTCCGCGTTGCTTGCATTTACACATCTATCGGTATGTTTTCGGCATAAAACGGAGCAGAACCGCTTGTACCGTCACAAGAAGATGTCGTCCTCCTTGAGTGATGAAGATATTGTATGATGTCTCATGCAGTAATCCCGAGCGGCTACTGGACGTTTCTACCGCGATGCAGTATACCGAACCGATATCACTCCTCTACCGCACGTGCCGCACAAGTCAGGAAGACCGTATTGAAATATAGGTGCTCAGTAAGCATTCGGTACCGCGTATACCGAGCATACCGATACCGCACCGCTGCTACACCGACAAGTCAGAAAGCGGCCTTAGTCTGATGGTTAGATCATACCGAAACTACTCCGCATCTATCTACCAAAGTTCTCAGACAGCTTTTTATTTTTTTTAGTGCCTTCATCTCGTCTCATTTGCCTCTCTCTGAAAAACTATCTCCCACCCATTCTCACGAATCCTTGAGCTGTCTAAGAAGTACTTTATACTCCACATACCATCTCCATGGAAGTCTCTTTTGATGGACAGGTCTTCCACTTACATCGCCTTAATTCAGTTGCTGGTGGTGAGTTCTGAAACGTGCTTTTTGGGTAAACTACATTATCTGATCTCCTCATTTGTCATCGATAATAAAGAATAAAATGGAGCATCTCTGGAAAGTAAAATGGAAGATGATTTTGGAAGAGAACTTAGAAGAGAAGACAAAAAAGTACGAAATGGTTTTACTCATGAAAACGTTTAATGGAAAATAGAATTGTACGGAAGTCAAGAGTAGGATCGATTATATCACAGCCACGCGGAGATGATGGAATTCACGAAAAAAATAATTTATAGCGGATGCCCATTTTCCAAACCAAGAACTAGATTTTTTTCAGCTTTCAACCAAGATATAGTAGCGTCCAGTGCTACCGTGCGTGTGTGCGATAACGATTTTTGTGCAGGTACTTCTCATCGCAAACATGTTTACGGCAGAGTCACAGCGCGCGGTTCTTTTATCATAAGCGACTTACAAGCTATAAATCTTCCTCCAGCGACAAGTAACATGATCAATTCTGTGAATTATCGACGGCTTTCTAATTATTACTCATCATTCGGGAACAATAAGGATTTCTTCGAAAAATTATCTAGAAATATCAAAAGGTATATTTAAGGTGATCATCTTTGGGCCGAGGGACAGTAGTTGTGAGAAAGCATCCGTGCGCGAATCAAGACAAGAAGCGATAGACAAACCCAAAAGAATCCAATAGAAATTCGAAGAAATTCAAATTAAATTTAGTAAGATCCGGGTAACATCAACGTCAAATCCAATGAAGCCCAATTTCAAGTGAAGTTTTTTCCCAGTGATTGTCCATTCTGTTTCTAGTTGTTTTTACGTTCAGCCTCTTTGTAACTGTCCAAAAATTGTCTTTACTGCCTACTTCAATTCCTGACGCCTCCATTTCTGTTAATTTGGACTTATTGGCTTGAGTGGTTCGCATATGCCTTTTAAAATATTTCTTGCGGACTACCTAGGTATATTGAATTTGTTACTGATCTCATCCGGTTTAAATAGGATTTCAAGTGATTTCATAAATAAGGCGAAAATCTCGAACACATGTGGATTTCAATAGACTACACGAAGATTTCACAGTATCAAATATTTCACAGATTTCATCAGTGGCTACTCTTCATTTACCGACTAAAGGTTATGCTTCCTTATTTTTATTATTTATTAATTTAGTATTTATTTACTTACACCTTCAAAAAATTCTAATTTCCATTACTATAGAAGCAATTTGGTTAAACCAAACTCATTCGGCTGCACATAACCGATATCGGATTTGTGAAACGCATAGAAAATGGCTTTGCTTATCACTGATTGACTGCGATTGTCTAAACAAATGAAATAATTCGTTTGAGCCGAAAGGGCAGTCAGTGCACAGCTATTGGACCCTCTGTCATGCCCATCCATGACCGCCACCGGCACAAATAGCGACCGATTTCAGTACTAACGAAAGTGAAATATTTTTTTTTTTTTTTTGGATAACCGGAACACAAAGCGACCGCGGTACGGGTCGCAAAAGAACTGCAGGAAATTCGGTTTGGTCGAAATGTGAATAATTTTCTGGAAAGTAAATTCACCCGCGAATACCTATACACACACACAAATACACGTACGTGCATATATGCATATGTATAGAGAGAGAAATGGATGCATAGTCAACCGCGAGTGCCGTGCTATGGATACGACCTTTTGTGTTGAATTACCGCTGCGAAAAACGGACTCGTTTCCACACTTAATGGACGGTCACTAATTTCAGTGATTCCTTTGAGCCCATAAAATGAACTTATTTTCACCAGAAAATATAATGGTTTATCCACATAATAATCAGCAAAACTCTTTCACAAATAATTAAATAAATTAATTATTCAATGATCACACATATAATTGTCTATTTATTCTACGTAGGTGTATTGTTATCAAAGGTTCCCGATATGTTTCATGATGCTCAACCTAAACCAACCTTACATGGGGGGGGGAGGGGGAGAATACTCCACCAAGATTTATTAAACATAATATAAAATTGAATTAGTCTGGCAGAAACCATTTTCATAATATTTCTTCGATGTCAACTACTTCCCAACCCTTAATTGCGTCTTAAAAATATTCACTGTTCATTTACTTATGCATCTGCTGAGTTATGCACCAACTTATAGCCGACCTTAAAAAAAAACTTGGGTGGGTGGGCTATTCCCCCCCGACCCACACTCTTGTGCAAAGTAGGAGTGGTAGGGCGGAAGGTCCTCTTCAGCCTCCTTTAGGAATAGTGGGAATTGGTGGGTGATGGTTGGGGGAAGAAAGATAATACGGACGAAAATGAAGACAGAAGAGAAGTGAAAGACTATCTGTGGAATATTACTACCCCAGCATTTGCCTAAATGATCCAAGGAAACCACAGAAAAACTTGGACCAGACTAGCCGGCCCCGGAATCGAACCGGTGACCTCCCGAATGCTAAGCAATGATCTAGACGACTAGCCGAAAAAAATTAGACTTAAATACCTATTTTAACCTCCTCTCCCCAATTCCAAGCCTGGATGCGCCACTGACCTAAACGTGCTGATTTTATGGCTCATTAGCTACAAATACAAATATTAAATAAACCCCGAGTTAGCAAAATAATGATCCTTGATTGTATTCGAACAAAATTAATTGATTAAATATCGTTTTATGGATCGCATTGCATCACTTACGTGGAAGGAATATCCTATATCGTATAACATCATTCGTTCCATAGAAAGAGATACACTCTACCCTTTATGTCCCATCAAATCTCGTTTACAACTTCATTGTAATTCCACCATTACCCCTGCATTCCGGTTTTAATTTTATTCTAGTCATTAAGATGTCGTCTTGTTCTGTTTCGCCCATTTGCCTCTGTCTCGCCATTTGGCGAAATGGATTTGACATAAAGGTAATAACGGTGGGCGATAAAACCGTCCGCATTTAAAATAAACTGCTTTATTGCTTAAATTTCTTTGCGTGAAAGCATCAACAAAAATAATAGCAAGTTGGAGTAATTAATGTTAAAGTCTGTAAAAGCGATAAGGAGGAGAAGGCTGCTGGTGAAAGCTCGTTTCTTTCCGAGATTTGAACGTTCCCGTATACCAAATAAAATTACCTGTGAATAGCAGGGCATTTAACATTTCTAATTAATTTACCTATTCGAATGAAGTGGCCTAAAGATTGTTTTGAAAATTAATTACTTTACCAGGTATAACGGCGAGCACCCTCTTCTTTTCATGTTGCAATACGACGCGTATACAATATTCTATTCCATTAATACAGTAAAAAACATAAGCGTTTAAAATCTATTCATTCTACTAAAAAGCAATAACCTCCTCTAATTCGAATAAAACATTAAATAGCGTTATAAATGAATTAATACACAAATACTGTATAAAGACACAAATCTTGCATTTTTAAAACAACGTAACCTAACCTACAACAATTGAATTATATGTTCAGCATAATATTTATGTTGTCTTTTTTTATACTATTCCGTATTTAGCTTAATTTATTTATTAATGTAAAGTCGTTTTTTAATTACCCTATTACAACGCAAAAATAGCACTCGTTTAACTTATACGGCTCAATACTTTATACCTGTTTTGTGAAAGGGTTTGACATTTAAACAGGGAAATATTTTTAATTTTTCCCTTATAACGTTGCTAATGTCCATCCCCCGCTTGTTACATCACAACTGTATTCCCCATTAATTAAAAAGAAAATAAAGTGTTCAATTATTTACCTTTACAATGTTTTTTAAATGTGAACAAAATGCTTGGTAGCGTAGGTTCACCTGTATTGTGATAATATGGTTATTTATTCTCCGTTTTTGTAATTTAAAGTGCCCTTTTTACTGAACTAAAATAAAAAAAAATTATATAACTGGTATGAAACAAACCACAAAACAGGAAAGTTTGAATTACGTTCAAATTTCTCAAATATCCCCTAATAGTTTTTAGTCACAATCTTACGCAAGTGCTATTCAGTTATTCAGTGTTTTATGAGGTTTCTTCTACAAAAAATTGTGTAGCTGTTATTCTTAATTAATTTAAAATTTTAAAATTTATTCCACAAGCTATTTATTTGATATTTAAGTTTGTGCTAATAAAAATATAAAACCGATTGCAATTAAGAAAATAAATATAATCTTATCGCCCTATGATTTTTTAAGTGTCAATGTTTCTAGGAATATTTAAGTAGGTGCATATTATTTTTAGTGATTTAAAAAAGGAGGAGAAGGAGAAGTAGAAGGAGAAGGAGAAGTAGAAGGAGAAGGAGAAGGAGAAGGAGAAGGAGAAGGAGAAGGAGAAGGAGAAGGAGAAGGAGAAGGAGAAGGAGAAGGAGAAGGAGAAGGAGAAGGATGAGTATGGAAAGTGCAAAAAAAAGAAAAGGAAATAAGATACTTTAGTGAGAATGTTTAAGGTAACATGTCCAAAAATTGAATGGTCATATACAAATATGCCTTACCAATTTAAATACCAGTTTCAGTTTTTTACAGTACGCTATTGAGCTAGAAAGAACCACTTATTCTTCACTTTCTAATATTCAGATATGGTGGCATAAAACCAAAATTTACCTATAAAGGTTGGAATTCCTTAAAAGCCAAGGGTAACAGCATAAAAAAGGAATAGGCCATCCTCAACTAACAAACAGAAAATAGAAATACCTAGCCAAAATAACACACATGTAGGACGTAAAATCCTAAAAGGTTGGAAAGGATCCTTCTTATTTTAAAACTTTCTAAAGCTCTCTCGACAATTTTTTTAATGTTTGAGCTTTTTAGTCTATGTTTGAAGCTTTGTAATCTAATAGCAGTTTTTCTTCCTAGGACAGAAAAAGAAAGATGAATATGTCGTCCACGTGAGTAGAACGCAATTGAACCTAGAAAGCGTCTTATGTTGGCCCAAAAGGCTCAAAAACAGTCAATTGTATGTTAACAGATCGAAGATGTAACATATACAACAAATGGTTTTAACAGCCCCAAGGGGTTGTTCTCTGCTTTGACCCATAGACATTATTAAAACTTAGTCCAAAAAAACAATTTACGTATTTCTTTCCCACCAATATTGGTGGATGGACAATTCTTCCGATCTTCTGTAAAATTAGAAGGAAAAATAGATCTTCTTCTTTTAGGAATCATGGGAATGGGTGAGTGGAAGTGAATTAAATAAAGATTAATTGGACGAATTGAAGACAGTACAGAAGGGAATGATGGATATTATTACTGCCCCAGAGTTTTCCTAAATGACCCAAGAAAACTACAGAAAAACTTGGACTAATATAGACCGTAATATAGAACAGTGTTCTAGAAAACTTTGCAATTTCCCTCAATACTTAACCCTTTAGGTCATAATCCATTCCTTTCAACATGATTATGTATGTCATTCTTTATTCCACCCCCTCCCCCTTATCATAATTTGATTCTTGTAGATTATAATTAACTACCCAATTCCTTCCGTTTATAACTACGGAACTACGTACAGCAGGCATATTTATACACATTTACATTCATAATATCTGTGAAATTATACCTCCCTATTAATAATAAAATCAGTGGCTATTATGAGAACATTTTGTTAGTTTAATGTTAACAACGTGCATCGCCGTTAGAGTTCGTATTAACTAAAGGAAATATTTAAAGAACATCACGAGACAGACGTCTTGTCTAGGATAAGAAATAATAAGCTCACTTTTTATATTTATTCTAGCGAAATCGTTCTCAGTTCGTAATAAATCAAAATAAATTTGTAGCAGGAGCGAGCACGAAGAATTTGCTCGAGCCAAACAGAAGAGAGCAGCAAGCGGCCCGCTCGATGTGGAAGCCACCACAATAAATAATTCCCTAAAACAAACACACTTCCTCATAATGCCGCCGATTTATTATGTATGCGGTCAAAGTTGATGGGCGGCGGGATATTATGGCGTAGGACGTTTGTTTTGCATCTCCCTTAAGCTAAAGAAACGTTGGATGGAGGATAGGTACATCCTAAGTAAGAAAACTGGGGGATGAAGAAAAATTTAGATAAGAATAATGACCCAGTCTCTGTTTTTTTTCATTTAGATTTTGAAATGAAGTCCCTGATACATAGAATTGTTCCTTATCCATCGTCACACTATATTAGTGTGGATAATAGCAGAATGTAGTCATTGCAAATTTTATATTTTAGGCTGAATCATACTTTGAACACTTAAAAGCAATCAAGGAGTGAAAAATGTAAACTCAAAGGCAAGATGAGCGAGTGGAGTGGTTAAGGTGGTGAATCAGGTCACTATAAGATATTAGTGATGTCAATATTGTAATGATTCGTTACTCAATACTCGTTACTTGGTAGTAATCGTAGTAATCGACTACTACTTTGGGAAAGTAATCGTTACCGATTAGGGTAGAGTGGGGTAGGTTCGGACTGTTTTGGTTAAACCAAAATTACAGCCAAAATTTTATAAAAACAAACTTTATTACGTTATTAGCAGATAGTCGGACATCTTCGGAATAGGTTTTTGATATAGTGCGAAGGAAAATATTCAAAGGATTTTCAGAAATAATTAATATGTATGAATCGACATTTGTCCGGAAGTACCCCCATAGTGGGGCAGTTACGTACACGCAATAGGGCAGTTTCGGACATGCAGTTACAACGAAATAAAAAAAGATCTGTGTCAAAGAATATTTTATTTAATATTTAAAAGGTCAAAATTAATCTCAAACTTTAAAAAACTCGCAAGTCTCGAAGTGCTCTTCACAGAAGTTGGCCTTGGTAATTTTGATACAATATCACGTCTAGAAACTGTTGATATGTCTTTAATTTTGGGAAATATAAAACCATTTTTTGAATAACGTAGGAACTTTACTACATATTCACCAAAATCTGCCTTGTCCAATACTTGGCCCACATAATGAAAGACGGTTTTTTTGGTTGGAAATTTCACCAAAACGTAATCATCGCAGTTGATGAGTTCATCGTCTGAAAATAAAAGATTAGATATTGAAAAAACATCAACGTTTCAACGATTAATTCCGTACCTAAAAGTGCGTCATTATTAGACTCCAAATCAACATCTGAATCGGAGGAGAAAGACGCAAATTTATTCTTTTTTGTGATTGTCTCCAAAATTTCTGATCCGGAGTCAGACGATGAAGTCTCGCAATAGTTAGACTTTCTTTTTTTCGAATCATTTTTCTTCGTCTCGTCTTTTAATTTTGATTTTTGTATTAACTTGACTACGTTTGTTAATTTTCGCTTAGTTCCACTTCTTTCGGCCTGCATTTTTCTACTTTGTTCCAATTCTTCGATTCGGGTTTTCTCGGCAGAGCTTGTGTATATTCTAGACTTTCCTATCCTAGATTTTCCGCTTATTTTTCTAGGGCCTGCCTTTGGAAAAGGTTTGACGTCTGCAGGTTTTAGAATATTAAGGGAAATTATATTAATTTTGGGCATAGCAGCATCTATTATTTCTTTTATCAATAACCGCATTATTACATTGACTTCATCAGTTTGAGAATCTACTATTTTATTTCCACCATCATTATTTTGCCCAACACACATAAAGGACGTAGAAGGCTCGCTTGTTTTACTTCGTATGTCACCGTGGTGCATTTCATTCGGACGGTCTGTTGCGTATGATCCAAAATAATCGTCATCGGTAAAAATAAATCTGTTTATAGGCCATAAACCAGTTGATGAAAAACCACTGATGATATTTTTTGTGGTGAAACTCTGTAAAAATGATTCGCAGGTCAGCTTCGCTATATCGTAGATGGTTATCGGTTTTCCAGCATTGATGCTCATATGATCGTTAAAAGCTGATTTGCATTTCTGTTTGAATGGTCCGTAGACGGATTTGTCTAAAGGTTGCATCTTATGGGTGTAATGTGGTGGAAACGATAAAAGAACTATACCATTTTCTCTGGAATAATTAATAGCAGCCACTGAAACGTGCGTTTCGTGGTTGCCTATTAATAAGAGAATGGGTGATGCGGCGGTACATTTAGTGTGTTTTTGTATGTGTTGCAATAGGTTGACAAATATTTCCATTGTCATCCAACCTGACTTAGACCCAAAAGCTACCGAACCAGGAGCAGAACCAAACAAAACATGATCCTTGATTCTAACTCGGGGGTACATATACAATGGAGGAATCGTACCACCTGTGGCGGAAATTACGCCACAAAACGTCACTGTGGTACCCCTTTCCGCAGAAACATTGCCCTTCTACTCGTTTGCCGGTCTCCGAAATAACTTTCGGAGCCTGTAGTACGGTTGATATTCCTGTTTCGTCAGTGTTCCAAATTTGGTGCGGTTGAAATTTGTACTTCTTCTGCACTTCCAGGTAGTTATCAAAAAAAGTTTTTTTTGTGTTGATAGAACGCAGAGGCACGCCCAACACTAGTGTTTTCAGGCTTTCGAAGGGATAATCTAGGATGTCTTATCATAAATGACCTCATCCATTCAATGCCAGCTATATTGTTCACAAGCCATTTCTGTGGAAAGGCCTTACCCAATTTAAGTGCATATTCGTATGCCAATTTTCGCGTGGCTGTATACGTTAAGCCGTACAAAATTTGAGAGGAGAATTTTAGGTACCGCTCCAATTCAGTTTCTTCTTGTTTTGAAAAAAACTTGCCTTGTAGCATATTTTGATAAACTACATTCTGCGTCAGAGCTCTCATTTCCAGAATCAGATGCAGCCCCTTGTTGTTTCCCTTTTTGTACCCTGTCACTTAGTGTAGATTTTTTAATTCCAAACGTATTTGCTGCAATTCTTATAGACATAACATTGCGAATTACATTCTCAACCGCGGTTTTCATGGTTTCTTCCGAAACTTCGGGAGTGGTTCTTTTTCTGATATACTTTCTAACCATTCTGAATACCTATATAAAAACGTAATTAGGAAGACAGTAATTATTAAACGAACAAAAGCCGTCTATGGAGCCTTTCGAACAGTGTCCGAATGTACCTCACACCATCTGTCCGAAACTGCCCCATCTGATCGAAATGGGTTAAACGTAATTTTATCAGAACTTGTTCAATATTCCCGCCAAATTATTGTAGGTTAATGCATGCACAAAAATGTGTTTTTTAATATGGAATCATTAACAATGGAATAAATTAAGAAATTAACGTGTAACTTGCTAGGAATAACGGATGGTAATACTTACTTTCGGAATAACTTGACATTTTTTTACCAGTAACTAAAAAACACTACCATCAAATCACTCAGAATTTTATGTATCGTCATTAAACTAGAACTGTAACCGACTACTGTAATATGAACTTCATATGTTACTTAAAAGATGCCATACCCGAAATGTCCGGAGGTGCCCCATGTCCGAACCTACCCCACTCTACCCTACTTTTAGTTATACCGCGTCCCATCGGTACTCTCGGTACTGTTCAGTCGTAGGAGTCGTAAGACGAAGTAATCGAGGTAATCGATATGCCATGCCAGTTCGATTACCAATATTATTTTGTGCAGGATATGGGTGTTGGGTGTCGTCCTTTATATTTTATGCATTATTATAATTGTTTTATTAATTCGTGTCTTTGTTTGCTTTATGTTTTATAATGTTGGTAGATGTTAAGTATACATTTCAGATGTTATTTTTTAAGCATTTTTCAGTTTAATTTTAGGCCTTTTTTAAACGCTCCTGAAGTACGTACCTTCGGAACGAATTGTAATTTATGACCATTATAACAATTTGTAGGGTTGGTTGCTTTCTATTTTAAATTGCATCCGGCTGAAGATGTTTGGTCGGTGCATCATAAATTGTCCTTTTGTTCATATTTCCAAGGGTAGTTTTCATGCTACAAGTTCGAAGAGAAAGCAGCCACGCCTATTACGAGATTTTTAAGCCGTTTAAATAGTGGAGACAGTATTTATTTTATGGACTCTCATTCGATATGATTCTATGCAATATTCTATTCTGAGATTCAAGTAAAAACCAATCATACATCCAACGTCATATTCAATTCGATAATAACTGTATATATATTTGTGTGTTGTATTATATATTGTAAATAAAACAACTCTACTAATTACCAAACTAGTGCGTATCACTAATTGACCAAATTAACACTACGGCGGGATACCGCCACACCCGACAAATTGGTCCTTCGAGCCGGATAGTGTAAAGTGCAATTATATAATCGACTTAAAATTCAGTGTTGTGCATCAATCACACAACGGAATATACAAAACTATATTCATACAACCAACGGAATAGGAGTAAATTAATTACATCTTGGGAACCCACACAAGTTCAAGGAGCAACTTAATAAAGGAATTCGACGATTCCTTCCTATACACAGCCAACAACAGTAAGTGGACTCCTTAATTTTCCTTCTTTTATACCCTTACCCATTAGAAGGTGTGCATTATCTTCAAGGGTTTTATCAAAAATTGTTTTATCAAATTTATAATTGCTAAGTAATTCAAAATTTCATTCAAAAATGGGTGATAAATTGGAATTAGTTACCAAAAGAGGAGCTATCAATTCAAGGCTGTCGAGATTGAGTAATTTTCTTTTATCTTTTGACGAAAACACTATGTCAATAGAACAATTAAAAATCCGGTTGGAAAAGGTTATTCCGTTATTAGAAAAATTTGAAGAAGTTCAATTAGAATTAGAAGTATTAGACGAGGCAGAATTAGATACTAATGAAAGAGATTTTGAAGATAAATATTATGATTTAGTAGCCGCATACAAGGTCAAAATCGCCTCTTTAACTAATCAAGAAGTTTCAAATCAATCACAGAATAACATAAATCAAAACACAAACAATAACATTCAATTACCTCGG